>OX638383.1:24591707-25900006 GCA_951813785.1 Criorhina ranunculi
GTAATCCGGAGTGGATCTAGACCTCAATAAACTAGCATTTCTAATCAGCTCGGTCGTTAGCGACTTTCAATCCAATTTAACACATCAAATTGGTTGAGGTTCCTTCACTTGCATGATTTACTTGAGGTGAGCTCTTGCTCTCTACTACGCTGTCCCCCCGCCATGGATTTTCAAGATTCTCCACCACGGAACAGTGGTATTTATTGGCTCTACATGTCCCAGCCATGCAGGTCGTTGAAAATAAATAACGGTATTCTAATTTTTCTTGGAATTTCCAGCGTGTGGTTTAAGTTGAATGTCATCATCGCAAAGTATTCTTTTGTGCCTCTCACTTTTATTTTCTCCCGTCTATGGCTTCTTGTGCCACAGTTATCACTGCTTTAATGGCATTGACTGTGGATTGGCTTTTATGGAAGCCATTCTGATGTTTCGGGCTCTTCACCTACAAATATGACTTTGACGGGAAAGTTCGAAGAGGGCCAAGGCCTAGCTCCTTGCAAATATTAACGTCGAATGACTCCGGCCGGTGGATTGAGACATTTTTTCATGAGAAACTATACTCTCGGAGGTTTGTCATTGTCTACCGAGAGGTGGTACAGACATCTGGAAGCTCCTTAGCTGTTACCGATGTTCATTTTTGAAATGTCTGATATACTTCTGGCTTGACTCAATGAACTATATGTTCGGTGATTCAAAAATAAAAAATTTACCTGTATGTCGTATAGCCCACTTCTGACACCAATGTTTTGACCTCTTTTGCAAACGTATCCCGAATATCATCTCTGAACCAAAGTTACTTCAAATGTTCTTTTTGCCAACACATTTAAACTTAAGACTTGTATCCAACAAAACAAACTCTAGGTCAGTGAAGGACTGCTGCGTGTTTTTGAACGAGATCGCTAGCCAGCATAATGCCTGGGACCTCTGTTGGGTCCCAGGTCACATCAACTTATCTTGCATACTAAGCATGCATACTCAGCCTTTTGGGTATTGCATGCAACCATTTCTGAAGTAGTTGCAGAGATGAAGAAGAGGGCAAATCTTTTGTGCATTTTCTTTGCACGTGTGCCGCCCCTGGGTGAATATTTCTTAAGGTAGAGGTGGCGATTCAACATGAACCCAAGCAGCACTCTAGAGTCTAGACGTGCCATTTTATTACCACGACTAGTGTGAAATGGTTGTTGAGGACGTGAGACAGTCGGTGCCTAGATCCAGCCTGTGGAGTTAAGAAAACGGATTAGATCTAGTATCCTTTATCCGACATGTCATAAAGGTCGTCAAGAAATGGTTGGTTTAGTGCGCGCAGTCTGGCGGACATTTGCAGAGGAAATGGAAGAAGGTATCCTTCTCATTTTTGTTGAAATGGGTATGGCTGCATGGTCTCCAATTGGTCAATGCCCCTCGATTATCGCCGTGATTCTGGTGATACCTGGGCGGGTAGGTAGGTCTTTTGTTCGTTCTTATCGTAGGTTGGCCATATCTACCTTGATATGGCGCAGCTGGTTAACCGCTGCCATTGAAGGTTGGCCTTCTGCAGGACGTGTGAGTGGATTTGTCATTTAAGCGCCCCTAACGGGATATGGACCCTTGCCGCGAGTGAGCGTGTAGAAGCATAGTCCTGCCTGGCCTGCTCAACAGATTTCTTTAATAATCTAAATTACCTGAACACCACCAGCACGACTGATCTAAACTGCGTTAGGAAATCTTAATGGGTTCCAAATCTAGTACTCAAAGTGATATCATAACAGGCTTACTATAGGTCTAAGTGTATCCTTTTCTCAGAGGAACACTTCAAACTAACTAAGCAGCAGACCTAAAAATTTATTGTGTTTCACACTTCTGACACCTCTGTTCATAACTGCTGACACAATCTGCTGGAAATTACTCGTTTCTGGCGTTCATTTTGAACGCTTTTTTTTGTTTCTGCGAGCACCAAATAAGAAGAATTATATTTGATCTTAAGTTTCGAACTTCTTTACAGTAACACTATCTTTTTTTAAATTGGATTCATCTGGCAACACTATTTACCTTTTAATCACATTAAACACTCGCTATACTTCAACTAAGGAGGAATGCGCACTACTGGATGTGTCAAATAAATAATTAATGAACTTAAAGTCAATTTACAAAACTGCAATCAATATTTTTATGGCAAGTCGTAAGGTATGACGGATATTAGACACAGTAAGGCAAGGCGTGTATGTGTGTGTGCTTAAATGCATTAAACTGCCGTGTGCTACTGCATCATCCGCTTGACCGTGACTGATTATGATACCATGCTTATTGAGGGGATACATATATCACGGATACGGTTATTATAAATGAAATAAACCGGTTTAAAGATTTGTTCGTATTTGTTTTTTTTTTGTATGCACATAAGATACTCATGCGTCGCGTCGTAACCTTGATCTGTTTAAGAGTGTTGTGATACATTTGTTTTTGCTTTTTTTTGACTATTTTTGTGGAGGTTGGCAGCATTCCAATGCTTTGGAAGTTCCGTAACACAAAGGTGGGTTGCTTTACCTACCGTAGGAGTCTCACATTTTAATTGCGCAGATCCCCACACTTATGGAACGGGGTCAGAGATACATTCTCAAATGCAGACGAACAGAATACTAAGTGGTTAAGTTCGATGATCTGTCGACATTCTGTCTAAATTCGGTGTTTGTGCTATTCGATGGGATACCCTTGACGGTTTACTGTGTTGTATTTTGATAGCGGTATACTGAGGCTTACTTGGATCATGAATGAAGTGGGATTTTGGATGAAGTGGCCTTCAGGGGTATTCCGCAGTTTCTGTGTGAAGAAATTTCTTCATCACAAAAAGCATGCGAAGGTGTCATGTTATGTAATGCAAGCGTGGTAATGTAATATGTTATTGTGTCTACGTTTGACTAGTTTTTGGTGACAATACATGAATATTTGTAATTTTATTTTTTAGGAATGATTAGATAGTGTACTCGTATCTTGTGGTTTCAATGTCACATGTGCACAAGCATTTTATGTGATTTGAGAGAGCATATGACAGACGCAGACTGTCTTCTGTCATGAAAGTCTTGATGAAAGTCTTAGACTGAGAAACTCAAGTCAAGGCTAAATTCTTTATGATCCGGAGAGCTTTTTGGGTGAGATTGGATCATTCCAAACTATTGGACATTTTGACCTTTTGAAACAGGAATCAACAAGTCATGTCCATACTCAGTAAAAGTATGGGATTCTTGCCCATCACAACCACCTCTCACTTCCTGGTAATTTTTTCTCCTTGAGACTGTTGTCAAGCATTTTATCCAGCCTTCGGTTTACGCATATTCGTTTTCTGCTGCTCGGTGTTTCTCTGTCGCTTCTAGCGACGCTGTTCCTTAATGTACCAAAAGCGCGGGAATTGTTCCATTGCTCCTTATATTTGCTTATGTTCCGCTCTTTTGGGGGATACCTCTTCTTCGTCTTCGTACGTGTCCCCTGATCTGTTTCACCTCTAACTTATAGGAAGACGTTCGGAAGGCACTGCTTAAAATCTATAAACTGTTCCAATTCGCCCTCTGGGCTTTACTTTTATGACTTAACCCTTTCGATACTGTGGGGACATTTAAGTCCCGCTCAATGTTTGAGGTGTACTGAATTCTAAACTATTCGCAGTAAAACGTCCCAAAATGTCCCATTTCGTAGTCATGAGGCTTAAATAACGGTTTTTTCTGTCAAACGTGATCGTGCGTGTGATACAATAAATAACTCCCCTGGAACATAAAATGACTAGAAGTTCTTAGAAAAGTTCACAATACGAAAGCCATATTGAAGGGGTTAATGCCAAATTCTGGGCCTATAGAGCACTACTGCTTTTTTGACCCGGACTAAAACAAATCTTTTGCTAGACTTTGGATGGCTTTGGTTGCCATTTTACCTGTATATTCCAAGTACTGTTTAAAGGTTGGCAGCTATCATTACGCCTAAAGGGCTGGCTTTGATATGATTTCAAGCCCGTCTTCTGTGATTTTGATAGTTTCTTGCTAGTTTGAGACTCACGGTTATCCCGGTCCTTAGTTAACTGCCTCCAGTTCCACACTTGAAGTTGGTTAAGGTTCTTTTACTTGAACGCAGTACCTAAGAGGAGGTCTTGTTCTTTCTCTCCGGGAAAGATTCTAAGACTTTTCGAGCTGGAGAGTTTGTGTCCACTCGCTCTACATGTTCCAGCCATCAAATGTCCAATACTCATTTTTATTGTCCCTATACAGCTCCTGTAGTTCTAATTCGTTATTGAACACATACGGGACCGAATATCTTATAAATAATTTTGAGCTCGAATCGACCAAGGAATTCGTCATTCGGCATGCTTCAGCATGCACAGAGTAGGTCCTTACTCAGCTCGAAGAAATAGCTATTGGCAAGTGTTATTCTTTATTTAATTTCCGATGAGATTTCGCTATCGGAAGTGATAGAAGACCAAAGTGGTAACCGAATTTATGCCTGTGATAGCTGCCAGATGATGACAATCCACGAAGATGACAATGTTTTCTTTTCGCATTGGATCGTGTATAAGTGCACGGCAAACGTCAATAACTTCACCTAGAAGGCACTGCGAAATCTGGTAGGGGAACGAACCATTTCTTGCCAAAAGTTATTCTGTAGACATAAAAGGCTGTATCTAGGCTTTGGATCGGAGGTGGTACTTGGGTTACAGCGACCACGACGGCTTTACAAATATTAGGCTTTCGTCTCTATCTTCCCTTCACAAAATGTGTTTACGCCATTGGAATCCGGATGATTCTAGCTTTGTAAAATGATTACCAGCTCACAATTTTCTTATTACATAAGTCTTTTAGAAAGAAAAAAAAACCAGTTTCGGTTAGGACTTGTTTGACAACTTAGGGGAAACGTTTCTATTTTCCGGTTTTATCGACTCCAAACTGGTCTTTACAAAAATCATTAAAAAAACAAAAGAAAGTTAAACTTTTTTTTCCACTTCAATCTGGCAACACTTCTCCTTGAGTGTAGAACTATGTAACTCAAAGGCTGTCTACAAAGTTGCAGTTGCACTGGATATTATAATTTCCGTGCACCATGGGAATTAAATCGCGTGTTTTATAATTAATATTCGATTAAAGTCCGTCGCCGTATCCAACGGTTAGGTTGTAATTTTGCACCCATGGAAGTTGACTACGAACTACACCAACTACACGAACTACACCACTTCACGTCAATTAATACTTTCGATGTTTAATACGTGCGGAGTGTGTCAAGGGTGGCACCAGTTGTAGCCACCTCTGTCGCTGTTGTCTGTCTAACGTCAGAGCTTCGGGAAGTGGTCGATGGGCTATATTTTGTTTGTTTGTGTCCAATTTGTCGGTTGATTATTTTGTTTTTGTCGTTCTGAAAGTAGAAGCCATCGTCCTGAATACGAGTGATTTTTTTAAAATAAAGACAACACAATGGCATGTTTGTCTGACATTGATTTGGCAACTTTGCACAAGAGTCGTTTAGAAGAGCGTCTCAACTATAAGCTTGCATGGAGTTCAAATCGAAGTGACAACTTCCATTATGGATTCAGTGAAATCACTCGCGAGTGCCTTCGACGTAATATCAAAAAGTGCACAAGTGACAAGTGCTCGGATATAAATGCAAACTGTGATACGTATATCTTAAGTGATAAGTTAAACAAATTAAAAATTGCACAACAAGAAATTCGTCAACAAGAGGATGTCCATTCTGTCGATGAAGACAGTAATTCGAATTACTTCACATCGGCAACGCGACGACGGAGATCCGGAACGTGGCCGTAAGTGTTATTTGAAAAAATAAATTGAATTATCTAAGGCTGTGCACTGAAATACGAATCTTGAATCTTGAGACTGAAATTGAAAATTAAAGATTGTAAAAAGTTAACTAAGGTGTTTCTTTTAAATTTTAGCTTATTGCTTCGCTCTTGGTGATGACAGAGCAATTAGACCTAACCTATATCAAAACTAGGGAAATAACCCATCTAGCACTGAAAATTTTAATGAAAATCCGTCAAGTGGTTGTTGAGTTCATTGTGCACACCTTAAGAATCCAAATGAAAGAAGTGCATAGATAGTGGAAAATATATGACATCTGTGACAAAAGACCTAAATCCAAAGTGTTTCTCTTCATTTTGCTAGGTAAGCTGTTGAGCTTAGATCCAATACACACAAGATCTGAAGACTTCGGTTGAGTGATGTAATGTCTAGTAAGATAGTGAAGGCTCTGTCGAAGGGTTTGAGCCAGCAGTGATCAGTTTTTAATTAAATCGAAATGTGTCCCTTTGTTAGGATTCTATTGCATTTGCCGAAAGCGTTTGATTCATTATTATTTTTGGTGTTATCTTCTTTATGGGTTGGAGTTTCCATATCTTTATCGTTATACTTATATCCTCTTATTCATCCTCCTCTATATCCAATGTAAGCAGTTTTGCACACTCTGTTGACTCAGGAACACATATATGTGACAGTATTTTCCTACTGCTCAGATTGCTGCGCCATACCGATGAACAGATTGCATTTGCATCACTTTCGATAGGAGGAGCCTTGTGTTGGATTTGAATCTCGACATTGGTCATTATCAATGAGAGCGCTGTATTTACTCAAGCGACATTGTCGGAGCATCATTCTATATGTTCTTTGATCCAGTTGTAAAGTATCACTAACCTTGTTTAGCGTTGGGTGGACATGGTTCTTCTGCAGCTTCAATGGTAAATAGCCTGCAGTCTGTTGCGCTCCAAAATTGTACTGTAGTCTCTGAAAATGACAAAGACATAGGTAGTCCTATGCCATTTCAGAATGGACTGGCTTCGTTTTTTCCACGCTAGCTGTTCGTCTTTTGGAGAAAGACAAGTTATCAGCACTCACCCCATCGGCCATAAAAATCTAGCAGTGTCGTCTCCCTATGAATTACGGTCGCACTGTGAAGAGCGGCGATGAAGTGTAGGGGATTGAGAATGTGAAAGAGAATGAAATTCGAGTAGTTGACATTACTGTTATAAGGAATCTGTTTAAGCAACATACTTGTTGGTATGTATGGCTTTCGGTTCGGTTATGTATTTGCAACACCTTTTGGCAGAGATGTCCATGGCTCACTGAGACCACGCTTCCCAGACCACATAAAGTCCATTGCGCCCAAATTGTTCCAAACCCTGGGAATATTTCAATTTAATTGTATGAATTTTAGGACTTTCTAGAGTTTAGATTCCCCAATCCTGAAAATAAGCTACTACTACGAGTTGTACTTCTCTTAAGGGTTAGTTACGAGGTAGGTGTTGAAAAGATAACATTTCTTTTATTTCTGAGTTAGCAGATGCTTGGGCAGGGACAGAGGAAATGGGTCGTGTTCTCATGAGCCTCTTCATCACCGCATCCTCGTCGTCGTTCAGACGTAATTTCATGTGATATCTTAACACGTTGTGGCCAGTTGGCACTTCTATCAGTATTGACAGAGATTTCCTGACTTTTTGCAGGAGTTTCCTGGCCCATAGCTTTCTTCATATTTCAGAGGTGGTTTGTTTCCATTAATGACATTTGTTCAATTTTGGCCTTAAGATTACAGAGTGAAAGTTTGGCCATGCCATGTGCTTGTTCCGGTCTAGGGTTGAGCCCTTTCTGGCCAACTCATCCGCTGCTTCATTGCCTGGTATCCCGTTGTGACCACGGACCCAGCGGACACACATTGTGCACATTGTGCTGCTGGCCAAAAACTTTAAGCTCTTCGCGGCAACACTTAACATGCTTCGATGTAATCTGCGTAGCAGCTATTGCTTAAATGACCGCCTGGCTGTCAATGTAAATTGTGATATTCTCCCGTGATATTGTCAGCATTGACGCCAGTTGGGCGGCCTTTATCACTGCTAGAACTTGCGCTTGGAAAACGCAGCTGTGAGCTTATTTCGTTAAATGTCTCTGACCCACCATGACCCTCAAAGTCCAGTTCTATTTGATTAAATACCACTCTAAGTCATGTCACCCACAAAGAACTTCCTCAAACCAGATCCTATCGCGTATTATGAGATAGAAATATACAAAAACTGGTCAAGTCAACTTCCCTCAGGCATACCACCACCAGAATCATTTTTTTTTTTGTTTTGTTTTCTTATCAAAGGAATTTCTTGAAATTCCTAGAAATTAATTGGAAAAGTCACGCCATTTAGCGCTACACACTAGACAAAAGAAGCTGAGCCGCCCGCTTCTGATGAATTTCTTGCCCCAAAGCTTAAAACATCTTAATTAATCTCGTACCAGCCAGTGTGCCGATACAAAGTTCCGCTTCTACCAAAAAGTGATTATGTCCAAAAATAAAAAGAACAAAACCCCCTCAAGACGACGCACATTAAACAAAAATTTTGTTGGTAAACATAACCAAAGTAGTCTGCTACTGCTATTGTGGGTCTGTCTTCAGCTCTACCTGTTATTCTACCGGCTTCAGTGATTTCATGATGATTCCATTCCAGCTTGCGACGACGACGTCATCTGGTAAACACTGAAAACACATCACAAACCGGATCTTCTTATCCTCATTTACATAACCGTACACAGTCAACACATATGACATCTCTCTTACCTCAGAGATTTAGTTAAGGCTGAAATGATGTCTGGTATGAAACCGACGGCTGGTGGATTTACTTTCATTGACCCTCTGTAGTCGGTTGGTTGGCTGTTCTGGTTTTCAAAATAACTTAGTTTGTTTTCTGTATGCATGACGAATATGTCAAGAATTTGATTAGAATGTAAACACACATATCTGTCACTGTCAGTGTCACTACTGTCACTGCTTCCTATGTCTTGTCATTATTCGATTTGTCTTTTATCAAAAATGGAATTTTTCTAAGAAAACCTACTCACACGGATCTAAGGTGAGAACGAGAAGTAATTAATTATCCATTTTATTGGTTATACAGGTAGACAGTCGTGTGTATTTCTGTGTGTGTTATCAAAAATGGTAATCAAAATAGTCACAGGTAATTTATTTATATGGATTCATGGGGCATTAAGTCATGACCAGAGTTCATTCGAGTGTGGTTTAACGGGGCGCGATTAAACGCGCGAATTGTTGTTTATTATTCGACAGGAATTATGCATTTTATGTAAATATGCCCCCCCCCCTCCACCCCTAGACAATCTATTAGTATAAGTTCGATTGAAACAATATTCTAGAGTTTAATTAGACAGTTTGAGGCAAAGATTCAACAAGTTTGGAAGTTATCGGGGATTTTCGGTTCAGTTTTGTTTGTTTGAAGTGTTTAAATGGCGAAATAACAGTGCAAAATGTTGTAGAAAAGTTACACCTATTTGTATTCGAATCTTTGAAAAGAAGTGAGTAAAGTGTATTTCTTTAGAATCATAAGAAACTACTTGGCACCAGAAATTCCTGGAATATATCCATCACAATCGTTGACAAGTGTCCTAAGTTGTAAATGCGTCTTCATCTTAGGAAACGAATTCCTAGTCAATTCGCATCCCTTTTGTCTTTTCTTGGAATCAACATGTTCCCTAGTGTGTGTCTTACTAATTTCGTACTACCGCTTTTCCTCATCGTCGCGTCGTTCCCCGGTAGTGGCCCATTCTGTCTACTGCTCTGGACTAAGCCTCTTGCATACTTATAATAGAATTATTATCTACTCGGTCTAAAATAGAAGGGGTGGTTTGAATACAGAACTGCTGAGCAATCTGGCCTAGATTTGAGTTCTAGAGAAACCAACGCTTTTCGCGACTCCACAATGGAAAGTGAAACAACAAGGAGTAAAACAATTGCGGTCTGTTTCAATATCTCCCTGCATTCAAACATAACATAAAGTGGAATGCCTTCCACTATCATGGAATGTTAGGATTATGCTCTGTGAAGGCCTCATATAGCAAGATATTTTGTACCAAGCAGAGTTCTTCTATGGATGTGATCTTGGATCGAGGTCAAGAAGTAACGCCAAGAACAAGCTTACGCTTATTATTGCTGGGTAAATGAATCCCTTATCAGCAGAGACGAAGAGGAGGAGGAAACGAGCACACACATTCTTTGCTCCTGCCCTGCCCTATCAAGGCTAAGGAGGAAAACCCTAGGAGAGTGGGTCTAATTGATTCTGCACTTAGTGTGGCACAGGATAGGGTTTACACCGTAACATATACCCAGAACTCCAACTTAAAATATATTTTTCTTCCCTTAGGAAATTACATAGGTCTCTGATACTGGTCACCCGGTTTTTATGCGTGGTATCACAACGGGCCTAAGAGTGTCTCTACTTAGTAGGGACAGCCACTCAACCTTACCTTACCTAACCGAACACCCTATCGAAGCGTCTTTTTCTTCTTCGAGCTATGGTGGGACATTTGCACAAATGTTTTGGTCTTCCAAAGTCGGCACACGTCTAGGAACTTATGCCCAACACGTTGAGATGATAGTTGAGTGAACAGCGTCCAGTGAGGAAGAAGAAGGAAGAGTTTTGTGTTAATTTTCTGACTTCTCTCATTGCTTAAGGGGTTGATGAATTTTCTAGAATGTCGAAGTTCTGTAATTGAATTTTGAGACCTTCTTTTGGTGATTCCATGAGCTGAGCTCAATCTTTATGGGGCTATGTTGCTCAAGCAACACTTAAAGCGTTCTACTCCAATCTACCAAACCGAAATGGTTGAATGCATACTTCATGACATCAAGAGCCACACAGTTTCGCTTCGCTCTGCTGGCCCTTGGAACACATTGGAGTGAAAGGGAACGAAAAAGCCAAAAACGGACCAAAAAAGGTTCGGACATAAATACAGTACTGGCTGACAGACATATGCTATCCGCCTTCAACACAACAAAGCGCTTCAAAGACCATGTAAAACTGACAATGTGAGGACCATACTGCCTTGGCCATACCTTGGGTTTTGGACTCATCCGTAAATATTGACACCGATTCATGGTAAAAGACAACGTGGGATGTTCACTGTTTTTTTGTCCGGTATTGCGTGTTTATAGCCTAGACTAAAATGACACTTAGAAGATGGTGGTGTAATGATAAGATTCTGCCAATATCCAGTGCGTTGACTCAGAATCTTTCAGCCTTATTTCTGAGCTGGTAGCTAATTCGACTGAATAAAGCTCAACCCTACAAGAGTGTAGAACAACCAGGTATTTCTTTGCACAGCCTGAGTTTCAAAAAGTTAGCGCTATGCGAGAGGCAAAGAGCTGTTCCTTTCAGATGTTACGTTTCTTAGTAAACAGGTTGAGCTTATATACTTTGTGATCATATTGGCCCAACGAATAAAGACAAACAATTATGTCTCAACTTAACCTTTGTCCGTCGAGGAAAATGAAAAGTAGCTGATTCCTACTTACCTAATCTTCTGACGTATTCGATAGCACTCTGCAATACAATTTATTAGTTTCGCATAAATTAAAAGGTGAATACTGTAAAATAAAATGAAAAATCCACACACTCAACCTACATGAACTTTGACGTCTATCGCCTTAATGAATATTTTGTCAACAAATGTCAAAACAGTAGACACGTGTTTATGGCAGCTCAAAACTTCTCCAGATATTTCCAGTGAAATACGATTTTTACCAAACTTTGCCACATTTATTGACTGACAATGACATTTGACCATTGGAATCTGAAATTTGGTGTCAGCAATCTTCACATCTTAGAATTATTATCTCAAATTGCTGAATTATGTTTTTTCTGTTGAGTGATAACTGTGCCAGCGATATTGATGCGATTTTAGTCGGCTGTCAGTTTGCTGTTTCTGCACGGAGCTGTCAATACAACGTGAGAGTGTAGAAAGTGTAATTGCATTTTGTTAAAGTGATAAAACCTTTAATATGAAAACTTTCTGTCAAACAACATGACAAGTGACTATTAAGCGGTGAAAAAATCTCTTCACAAAGCCATCGATTTACCGTAGAAATTATTCATAAAAATTATTTACCGAACTGATAGCGATCAAATACTGAAAGTGGATAACAATAAGAATTATTACATAACAACCTTGTGTGAGTGTCTAAATACCTGCGTCGAGTTATGCAACATACAAGTTGACTGGTATTTAGTGGACATTCAAATAGTGACAAACATTGGAGACATTGGTATGATTAAATTACATACATGTGACATCTGTCATTTATGCTGTCAAAACTAAATAATGGTTGTGGTTAAGATATTTTTGTTTGTGTTATTATATAACACCATAAGCAATTTTTTTTTTAAATGAAGCTTTACTTGATTAAACCGGCTCTCAAGACGAAACAGTTTTCGGTCCTGGATAGCTTGTCATACGATAGCAACCATTGAACCTTGCAGCTTTGTTGTTTGTTAGCTTTGCCAACTTTGCCAAGAAGGGGCCCTCGCCATTATACGTAACATTTTCCCTTCCTTTAATCTTGTGGCACTGGTTGGACTAATTCTATCTATTACCGTCGTCGACCGTGGAGAATATGTTTTCTTTGATAATCCTACAGGACTTGACACTGTTTATAGTTCTTAGCGACAAGAACAGAAGATTTTCAGGCACTACTTTGTATATTTGCATCAAAACAATGCGGTCGGTTAAAACTGTGGAAATAAGCCAGTCTTATGACAATAAGTACTGGATAGGCTGCTAACGAATGCATTGCCGTCAATGAAAACCCGCACTTTGTCAGGATCTGGTGCGGTTTGACAATCCACAGTCGAGCAAAGTTAAAATTCCACTTCTTGCATGAAGATTTGGGGTAATGCTAGCTACACAAATACAGCAAGCTTATCGCTCCGTAAAAAGTAATTCTGCGTGCTTTTGGCAATATCTATCAGCCTAGTCTATTCTAAAGCAGTGGAACTAACAGTTGGTCTTTGAACAGCATTAGATATCCGGAAGATCATGAGCTATATGGGTTAGGTTAGGTTAGGTTGTAGGGGTGGCTGCACTTATGTACAGCCTAACTCGGATCTCAAAGGATCCGCTGTGTTCCCCGGTGCGGTGTGGGGTACCTTAAGATAAATAGAACACGGATTATTATTGTCAATTGGCCTCCCCGAAGCAAAGCGAGTTCCGAAGGAATTGTAGAATGGATCTCGATGGCATGTTGGCCCAGATTATTAAAGCAATGTTCTCCGAGGGTTGTTTTCCTGTTTCTGTTAAGGCTTGGGTATAAGCATATGACGTTAAATGTGTCCTCCTCGGCGTCTACGTCGTCAGATCCTCTGCATATGTTAGTTGTACTCAAATGTATACTCTTTAGGTGGGTCGCTAGTAGGTTGTGACATGAAGTGATAGGTGTCTTCTGTTGAGTGCGATTATTCCTTTGGTTAGTTACTTAGGTCTGTCCAAAGCGTTGTTGAGGTGCAGCATGAGTGAAATTCATCTCTCGTTCGCTAGAATTTCGTGATGCTGGACTTTTAAAATTCTTGTGGGGTAAGATTGAGTCATCGGCCATTGTCTGATCCATCTCAGAACCCATTCTTGCGAGCTCAACCGCCTTTTCATTCCCATGGATACCCGTATGTCCCGGGACCCAAATGAGTGTGATGATTTTTTCAAAGCTTCGGATAGTTTTTTGTCTTACCATCGTTTCAGCTCTCTTACCTACAGTCCGGGGTGGACCTGGGCCTCAACCAATAAGCGTCTTTAGTCACCTCGATCTTTATCTAGTTGCCTCCAGTTTCACACACTAAGTTGGTTGAAGACCCTTTCCACTTGCGTGCGCCACTTTTACTGTGCCACCCTCGGCGTGAATTCGAAGATTTTCCGGGCCACCTCTAGCCACCTTACTCGTTGGACCTTCACTCTTCTGCTTTATATCACCTCCTCTACTCACCGTCTATGCGGGAGTACTCTCAAAACAGCAAAGAGCAACCTCATCCAGCTCCCTCCTTGTTTCTTATCTAGAACATCCAATTGTATGTCGGGCGATATTCTTCTTCCTTTTCAAAGTAATTTCTGATTGCTTCCTGTCGAAGACTTCCTTTTTTAAAGCTTTTCCTCTTTATTTAATTAAAAACAACCCGTTTAATTTGTAACTCTTTTATTGAATGATACGTTCAAATCTCCTCTCTTTCGGCTGCACGTCTTCTCTGTCCGAGCTCTCAAAGGAAAGTGTGTTCTCCTTTCAAACAGGATCGATCGTCTGCCAATCGTCGAGCTAAGGTTTCGTCGCAGTTTGTATTGTTGCCATTTGCCATCGTTACACTTTCTTGTCTAGAAACGTTGTCTCTTTGCAGCACAATGCTTCTTGGATTGTAGGTAGGTAGGTAGGTAGGTAGGTAGGTAGAAGTGGTTGAATCTGGTGAACCTGCCAGAGACACAAGTACGTTTTGATACCACAACTCACGTGACCTGAATGTTGAGAGCGTGGTTTTCAGATCCATCCAGTGCAGTTCAGAAAATTAATAATGTTGCAGAATTTTATGTCAGAAATCTCTGATAGTTCCTTAAAAAAGGGTTTTCCGAGTGTGCGCTGCCTAGCTCTGGCTAGTGCTGGGCAATCACAGATAAAGTGGAATAACGTTTCATTTTCTTGTGAATTGTCGCAACTACGGCAATGAGGGTTGAACGGGATGCCTAGCTCGGCAGCGTGTGGACCAATTGGCCAGTGGCCCGTGCTTATTGCTGGATTGTACTTGTCAGCACTTGTTCCATAGATCTAGCAGCTAGCTCAGTAGAATGCCAAGAGGTTCTCCAATTGTTAGACATCGGGAACTGGGATTTAGCCAGTGCCTTCCTTAAACGAGAAATCGCCTTGTTTGATTCGTTAGAATCGCAGAAGCTACTCCATGAATTTCTCTTCGCAAAATACATATCTACTTATCAACTATTTCTTCTCGGAAGAGACAAATGTGGCTTAAGCTGGGTTTGCACACCAGCAGGACTCATTAAGGTTTGACTGCTCTGAAAAGGTTGTAGGTTTTGGCTTCTCTTCAATCGATTTCTGTTCGGTCTCTATATTTCTTCTACTGTTAAGAACCGATGAATTGTCAAACAGGGATATCACCTCCATCGCTTCTTTGAAGCTTTCATTTGGTCTTAAGGGTTACACCGACGCGTATTCCTCACCCGTGATCACATCCCAGTTTCCTTAGATTCACATAAAATCGTTGAATTGTGACTACTTTAAATGCAAAGCGAGCGTTCCACTGGCTGTACTGTAAGCCTCTCGTTTACTTAATGTCAACACAAAGTCGATGGAGTTTTGTTTGCTGACACGCACACACATTCACTTTTCCACCATGAAACCGAAAGTCATCATTGCCCTCACAAATCACGAAAAACCTAATGCCGTCGTCTCTCGTCTTCTCTTTTCATTGTAACCTTCATCGTAACTTGTTTGTCAAGTCATTCTCACTTTTCTCCTCCTCAATCGGGTCTACTGGTGCGGCGTCGGGAAGAGTAATGACAGTCTCAAGCTTCTGTTTGCTGGAAAACGTGATTTTCATTTTGACTCTCAGTAACGCGATCTGTTAAGCTCACGTTACGTCACGTCATCAGCGCTGTGTCAGTGTCGGTGTATTTCCATCAGTCTCAGACTTAGACTAAGTCTCAGAGACTCAGACCCTCAGAATCAGTCAACCGCAATAGTTGTAATTAAAGTTGAACGTCTTATCTCTTCGACTGAACGTCTGTTGACACTTTCGGTTTACAGTTGCAAAAGTGTTTAAATTATTCGTTTCGCGCTTTAGAATTGTTAAGATACTCGTATCCCAGGCCCGTGTCCAGAATGGACTCCATATTTGTTGACAACTATCATAATCGAAGTGATGATCTGTTTCCATCTTTCATCAAGCAACAACAACAACACCAGCATCAACAATTGCAGAGACATCACGGCAATGGAGGCCACAACGGTTTCCGTGTAAGTGATGTTTTTGTCGACGGAGCCGCATTTCTGTTGGAACACAATTCTGGACGATTGGCTGTACATCCATCACCGAGGATGTTAAGGTTAAAAAGAAAATTCAATTTATTTGGTTCCAATTTGGCAGCAATGTGCCACGCGATTAGTTTTTTTTTGTTGGTTTCATGGCCAATTTTCACTCTTGTGCGCTGCTGGAGTTGACCCTCAAGATTGGGGAAACTTTCCATTTCATTTTATTGCACACTCTGGCCATTCGATGGTCTACAGTGACATGGGCGAGGAGGCATTCCGTGGTTCGGTATGATTTTCTGAGATAAACTCGTTTGGTCTGCTTTGAAGCTGGTCCTTACTGAAAATTGTAGTTTTCCATTCCGAACTAGTTTTATCGGTTCTCTAAGCCAAGCTTATTGGCATCGGCAAAGGTTTCCCTTTTGGTTTCAAACTTGAGCCTGGAATTGGATAAGTCATTGGATTAGTTGATTGAAAATGTTGGATCTTGGATGTCAAAACTTTCAAGATAAAAGATAAATCGCGGCTTTATAAATGGAGGCTTTGTCTTGTATTAAATCACATCTTTCGCCTCCTGGTTGTTGCTGTATTTCAAGAAGTAAGCTGGGACAAATCTGGGTTCCTTGGATTACTCCGGTGAAATTTAGGCAAAGTGAGATCCCGTGAGATCTTGTTAAGGTTGTCAAATAAGGGTCTACTTCGTGCTCAGTGACTGCCTTTCAAGACTGAATGAGCTTAAGCTCAGCTCTAGCGCCCAGTAGTTTCTTTATATGAACCAGAGGTTTGTCATTCTTGATCGGTCTGGATCGAGTCAGAAAGTTAACGTTTTATTATATGAAAAGCAGCGTCACAGAGAGGACTCATTACTCTCTTCTCTATTTAGACATATGTAATCTATATAGAGTCCGGCGCAATATTAAGATCCTGAAAACAGGAAGCATTGACTACTTATGACGTCCTAGTGATTGATAGAGAAGGGTGTTCCTGTTTAAGTTCAGAAACTTTGTTGGATTTCTCGAGAGAGAGAGAGAGGGAGAAGGAGGGTATAGGGAGTATAACTCCGGTGTGATCTAGTTTCTTCAATAGTCGATCAAATTTGATTGGATCTTTTCTGAGAAACATCCACAAAAGGGTTTCGGACCTGTTCAGGGGTTGGCAGCAATAATCTTTGAGAACAAATTAATTGTTTAATGTTTGTTGTCCATGAATCCGGTCTGGTTTTCTCAAGCTATGACTCTTTCGAAGGCTAGCTGTGATTTCACCGTACCTGTGTTAAGAGAGGTCTGCTTGTCAGGAAAGATGAAAATAATTTTGTCACGACGAGCCAAGATTTCTGCCTGAATATGGAGGTTGATTTGCCAAGACTTACCGTCCCTCTAGTCCTAAATCGGCTCTTCATTTTGAATCCATCAGGGTGAGGTTTTCCAGTTTCTTGAAGCAATATTCAGGAAGCATGCCATCTAGAGAGCTCGGTCGCTTCCATCATGGCAAGCAGAGCAAGCTATGATGGTTATATTGGGAAGCATAGGCGTGGTAACATTTAGAAGGACTTTACTGCGTAGGGTTGGTTGGTTAGTTTGTAGTGAGTGTCTCAGCCCCAATTCACACACAAGTTTTGTTTCAATAAAACATCTTGTTTTTTGCTTACTTTATTTGAAACCAACTGGTTTCTCGGAGAATGATCCAAACTCCTTTTCGGTGTGGCTCATCCTCAAAATAAAAGATAAGTAATTTACGTAGGCGGACGACTCATGAAAGTGAAGCGTCTGCTGTTATCTTTAACAGTGGGTGGTCGCTTCAAGAAACTGAGTCGGCCTGCAAACTGCTAAATTGACATTAAACTTGATACGCGAATGCATCCGTTGCAACAACTCTGTCTATTGCTACGTCGTCATCAGATATGACTCACAAGTGACGCATAACATAACATGAGAGTGGCACATGACCGAACCACGTTTGCACTACGGCAGCACCATACGTCAGTTGTGTGTAATTTGGGCCTCAGGCGGCTTTCCCGAGGCTTCACTAACGCTGTATTGCGCGGTATTGTTATCATATTTTTTTTTTTTTTTTTTGTTTGAGTTCAAATGTAGGAAACATGAGTTCGAATAAGGTAATCAACCCATCAGGTTCTTGAGAGTCAATGGTGTCTATTAAAATGACTTGCGCCCATGCGGGCAACATCTCCATCACATCAAAGTCTTCTTTTCTTTACAGCTGAAACAGTTCTTCCTAATATCTTTAACAGAAGCCAGGCCTTCTCTTCTTTCGATTTCGAAGATCTGCAGGTTACATCTATATCTTGGACTCACACAACCCTTTTTTTTTATATATAATTCACTAGCGCTAAAGGGGTTATGAATACCCTTATGATGCTATTCGCACAGGGCTAGTGTTCAAGATTACCTGATGCATCTTTATAGAGTCTACTCTGATTCGTCATCACAAATATCTGGAGGACGTTCAACCATAACAGTAGTTATATAGTTTGACGATCTTCACTATACACTTTCTTTGCTGCTGGTGGTATGCAGCCATGATTTTCTGACGAAAACCCTTTTTATTGTCGAAATAGTAACACGGGTATTGATTGGAGCTGCAAACTTGTTCACACCAATCAAGGTTTAGCTAGTTAATCTTTTGTTACGCGGTTTGGTTTAAGAGACTTAAAAGGTGGTCCCGGGGTGTCAATTTTAACAACTCACTTCACTGCAGGGCGGGTGTTATGCCTGCAAGTAGAGTTGACTCTCTGGGATGACTGCTTTGCGGTCTCTATTGTTATAGCAAACATCAACGCTATAAGTGGCAAGTGTATGATTTTTTTTTCTCCCTCAAAAAGTCGTTCTTGGGCTTGTCAACCCATACATTTTGTAAACGTGAGATATCTATATTTGATATTGGAATACAAGCAAAGCTATTGTGTCGACAGTTCGAAAAAGGTTATTACAAAAAATACATTATGGTGACTCAGATGTGAAAAAAAAACACGGATCATAAAATTCCGTGAAACAAAAGTGTGAGCTGAGTTCAAAAGTCAACAAGTACACATATCTCGAGGCAGGTTAATGACTTTTGTCTCATTTTACAATCTATTCTGAAATAGGTAAATAAACTGTGTACAAAACAAAAGATGTTCATAAAAAAATTTCTGTTTTATAGGTTTGTTCCCTTTTTCTCCAAAGTGATCTCGCATGTTTAGACTTAAGTTAAAAAGATTGTATAGACTTTAATGAGAATCTGAATTGAATTACATATTTTCTTCTACTTTACTTACAGGCGAACGAGAAGTTTAAATGCTCCATCGCCATTTCAGCAATTTGGACCATGTGGAAGGATTATGAAAAATTCGGCCATGGTTATGTAAGTTTATTTATTGTTTATTACATTACATATTTTATAGAATTTTTTTGACCTGTACCTGTACTACAAACCTGCCATTAGTAAACCCTTCTTTAGTCACGAGAAAAATGAACTTTGTTTCGATTAAAAGAACAAAAAAAAGTGGCAGCTCTGTTTTTGGTTGATATCACAGCACGGATCGCCGATTAGCTATAAGCTGACTGCTAGGTTAGGTTAGGTTACGTTCTGAGCATAGACACAATTCTCAGTCAGTCTTGGTGAATTCTCATACATATTCCAAGCCGTCTTTGCCATCAATCAGTGTGTGAGACTCAATCAATCCTCTGACACCATAGGGAAAATCATATTCATCTTCTCAGACAGTCAAGCTACCCTAAAAACACTCGACTCGCCTTTCATTAAATCCAAACTAGTCATCTTTCCCTGAATTCCTGTACATAGTGGATTTGCGGGCAGTGAAAAAGTCAACTCACTGGCAAAAGACGGCGCGTAAACAGAATTCATTGGACCGGAACCCTTCTGTGGGGTAAGTAAATCACTCTTTAAAGGGTCTTTGCATGCAAGAATCTAGGGAAGCCTGGCTCAACACGCCATTGTGAACCTCGATAGCAGCAGCCTTAAAGCACTTATTCAAGCTGTATACTCTGCCTTGAGAGTGAAGAGACCTCTCTACATATCCTAACAGAATGCCCAACTCTCTTTCAACTCAGGAAAATAATCCACAGCGGAGGAGTTGCTACGGAACAGCTTGCTGCCATTCGCCCCAACTTCTGGGGTAAAATAATTCATCTAGGAAACACTAGGGGAGGCGCAATAGGATTTGTTAGATACCGCAGTGCCAAGGGCTGCGAACAACCATCCCGAATATCATAATTATAATAATAATAGACATACCTAAACCACAATAAGTGTCCGGAGAATATAAGGGAGATGAAGCTTCGATGAAAGTCTTGCAGACGACGTTCATAAAGAGGTCAAACCGTTTGCATTTTGGCGTAATTTTGATGTTGGCCATATATATTTTTGGCATTGTCCCGGATTTAAGATCAGGCGCGTGGAACTTTTTGAATAGACGCCGTGGCTTCCATTTCTGCGATCAAGGAAGATTCTGATTGAGATGTAACGTATGTTTGCGTAAGTACATGTGTTTCAAATGCTAGATGTGACATGCCAGATTGCACATATTTGATAGTGTGTTTAAACCTATTAAGCAGCGGTAGCATCTGATTTCGCCTGCGTTTCGGCGACACATAGATAAAGAGTTACGAGATGTGTATGTTGAGGGAGAGAATTATTTAAAAAATCGAGTAGTCCGTTGGCTGCTGGAGGCTAAACAGTGTTACAGAACGGGATGCGTGCCTTCTCCCTACCTTCTATCTCAGCTATCTTAGACAAACTCAGGGATGTCAAGTATTTTTCGTCTTAGAAAAGAACGCGTGGGTGACCATAGGACTCTTCCAATTCAAGAGGATGCCGTGCTTGGTACTGAGCTCATCTTCACATCCAGTGAACTTGATTCGTTACGCTGTACAGAACTCTGCTATTAAGAGGTATCAGTGACCTGATACTGTCACTGTAGAGAAACTTCGATGGAAAACGAGGCATCGTACACCGTATCCACCTCATCTTTCTTATAAATGAATAATTTAATATGATAACCGTAATCACTGCCCTAATTGTTCACCTTATACATTTTTGTTGACAGCTATACATCTAGTGAACCCTCTACGGAAGCAGATGTTTTAGTTGGAAAATCCTCTCCTATCTAATTCTTTTTTGTGTCATTCTCTGGAATTCTGTACTGTAACTCCAGGAGTTTGATCAACTCTTGTCGATCTCAAAGCACCACTGTACGTCGTTTCTGAAGTATTTGTGCAAGACTTAAGGTGGGCAGATATTGCAACCCTGTACTGTGTGGACTCTGATGTTGCTCAGATCAGGTCTTTTGTGCTTTTTCTATTGTGCTGTGATATTATAGCATTTCACTTTGCTGTCCGATATCGACTCCACATGTTAGATACTTTTGTTGTACAATTCTACCTGCCTCTACTTATTCGAAACGTTTTCAAACACTTCTTATATTTCTTTATTTCTTTCCGTAGGCAAATCCAAGATCCCGCCAGTCAAAGGCTTACATGGTACAAACCCCCTCTAACCGTGCTCGTCATAAAGAAAGTTCGTGATTCTACGGTAATGCAACCATTTGTACAACTAGTCGAGTGGCTAGTACAGGTAAATCACAACTTACTTCTCATCTAAAACTTTCTAATACAGAATTTTCTCATTTAAGGAAAAACACATGGTCGTATGGGTTGAATCCGCCGTCCTGGAAGATCCTTTGCTACATGAAGACAAAAAATTCCAAAGCATAAAGGAGAAACTGGTTACGTTCAAGTAAGTGTTCATTCTTAACTTATTACAATCAGTATCCTCACATGGCGATTATTTCTTTTTCTTTTCTAGAGATGGGCGTGATGATCTGACAGATAGAATTGATTTTATTGTCTGCCTCGGTGGAGACGGTACACTACTCTATGCTTCACTATTGTTTCAACAATCGGTGCCACCTGTGATGGCGTTCCACTTGGGCTCTCTGGGCTTTCTTACCCCATTCCAATTTGATAATTTCCAAGACCAAGTCACCAATGTACTGGAGGGTCATGCCGCCCTAACACTACGCAGTCGTCTACGATGTGTGATCTTTAGAAAGTCTGACCGTCACCATAAGGATGGTGGTGGTACAAATGATAATGATAATCAAAGTCATTATAATTGTGTACCAGCTGATGGTACAAACCAAGCCAGCGACACTTGCATGCATTTTCCAAACGCTTCATCTAAAAAACCATCGACAAATATTTTGGTAGAAATGAAGTCATATAGCCGTACAACTTAATCATAGACTAATTGTTATTGGTTTACTTGTAGGTACTCAACGAAGTTGTCATTGATCGGGGACCCTCACCCTATCTAAGCAATATTGATCTCTTCCTCGATGGAAAATATATAACGTCAGTACAGGGAGATGGTTTAATAGTGTCCACACCAACGGGAAGTACTGCATATGCTGTAGCAGCTGGTGCTTCTATGATTCATCCGTCCGTACCTGCGATCATGGTCACACCAATTTGTCCACATTCATTGAGTTTTCGACCAATAGTTGTGCCAGCTGGTGTGGAATTGAAGGTAAGATTTACGATTCAGTGTTTTAAAAGAAATATTGGAGCTAGAAATTTAGCATAGAACGGGTCATACATCCTCTAAAAGATAATGTGTATAGTCTGCAACGTCTGCAGTAAAACCTTTGGCATGAAATAGGCCTTGCTGAAATGGGCTTGCTTTTGAAGTTTTTATGCGCAACGCTTCAAATACTTATCGTTTCCTCCTAAGATTTATAACGACATCACACATTTCTATTAAAGCTGTGCATAGATCCTCTATTTTGTAGCCCGGCTTCAGGTCCAAACCTTAGCTTTAAACAAAAAATCCTTTTTCGACAACTTACTACAATCGGCAGTGATACTTTAATCTCCGAACTTGAAATCACATTTGAAACCTAACTAGGAAGTTTGTGATCACACTTTCAATTTTTAGGTTAGGTAAGGTTAGGTAATAGAGTTGACGCGAAAGGAGGTCTTTTCTCCGTCACACTTAGGTCAATGTAGACCCATTGTGGTACCCTAGGGGTTTCAGCCCCCCTTCCTAGGAACCATAAGCCTATGTTCTGTCGAGCCATTTCGAGGAGCGGATAAATCTGTGTATGTCGACCACAGAGTTGTTGGACAGTTCTTCTAGATCCTGAAAGAAGTGTCTTCCTAGGGTTTTAAATCTTTTATGGTAGACCGCTGGACAGTGGCAAAGAAAGTGTGGAGTGTCCTCATCTACTTCTTCGTCGCCACATCCCCTGCATAGGTCATCCGTGTTCAATCTCAGTCTTCTTGCATGGTAGTTAAGCATATTATGCCCGGTGATGATACCTATTAGAGAAGATAGGGATTTTTTTGTTCATTCGCAGGATTATATCAGTTTTCTGTTTATTGTAAAATGGCCATAGTTTCCTAGTTATGACACAGGAACTAAGCGCATTCCATCTATCATTAGCGGTCTTTTAGATTTTGCTCCCAATCTCCTGTTTGAGGTTACAGGGTAGAATTTTAGCGCTGGAATCAGCTTGTTCGGGGTGTAAAGAAGATCCTTCCCTTGCCAGCTTATCAGCTGTCTCGTTACCAGGCACCCCTTTGTGGCCAGGGACCTAGCAGAGTCTTACATTGTGCTGCCTGCCAAGAACCTGCAGCTCTTCGCGACAGCGACTTACAAGCTTCGATTTTACTTCAATGGCAGAAATCGCTTTTATTGCCGCCTGGCTGTCGATAAAAAAGGTAATATCATCCCGTGGTAGTGCCTTTATAACAACCTGTTGGGCACCTGTTGTCTCTGCTTGGAAGACACTGCTATGGTCAGGGAGTCTGCTTGTAAGACAAATACATGTTGTATAACAATTATTCGTGAAGTCATGTATAAGATAAGCTCTACGAGTATATTCCCGGAACTTTTCGTGAAAGCGCTTCTATATGTGACTTCTAAATTTGCATCCCAAACACATATTATTCAATAGATTATTGCCCTCGTAACCGCAGGCTTATACCAGAGTGTGGCGGAGAGGTAACTCCTTTTCACCAGACCACGTACCTAACCTACCCTAATCGCAGGCTTTTATTGGTGTCTGCTTCGTTGGCCAACATCGATAAATTAAAACACTTACTTAGGGATTCCAATATCATACTGCAACTTGTCCCTACCCACTGGTGCTGTAGTCGCTGCTATGTCGACTCCTCTAGCACTTTGATTGCCAGCCATTTTAACGGTTTGGTTCACGCCAAGCAAATTTTCGTATATCTGTGTCTAAAAAGTAGTTCCCAACCGCTCCCTATGATTTGTTCTCAAAACTATAAAATTTTCGAGCTGAATAGGTGTCGCACGAAAACGTCCGCCATGCCAGTCAAAGTGCTAGGGATTCCAATGTCGTTGATGAATAACGAGAAATGATTGCGCTAGTTAAGCGGTTCCAATACCGTACTGGAACTGCATACTTTACCGCTCTCAACTGCTTCGTAGTGACTGCCATGTTTTGGATAAGAATCTAGCAAACACTTTGAGATTAAACGCTTGTATCATCTCTAAGACATTTTGAACTTTATACAGGTTAAAAGACGCCGAACCGCTAGAAAAACCTTGGTCTAGGAAACTTACAGCATCGTGCCCGGAACAGTGAAAGCTAGAAAACAGCATTAGGCTGGCCTGAAAAGTAATACCGGTTACTAGAGCAACATCGATTTGTGATAGGGACTTCTGAAACTTTCACTCTTAAAGTCAAAGCAGCTTTTCTCGACTCCCTTATTGTCATCACGTTGAGCTCTTACCCGTTTAAAAGACAAACTCAACTCCTAAAAATCTCCAGGACTTACAACTTTTACATTATTCCGCAATCTCCGTTTGTTTTTTTTTTCTTTTTTTAATTGAATTAAACATGAAAATGCTCAGTTCTAATAATTTCCCTATTCTTTTCCATAGATATCCGTATCACCCGACAGCCGTAACACATCGTGGGTCTCCTTCGATGGACGAAATCGTCAAGAACTATTTCACGGTGATAGCCTGCGTGTGACAACATCCATCTATCCAGTGCCAAGTATCTGTGCCCAGGATCAAATCTCCGATTGGTTTGATTCACTGGCAGAGTGTCTACACTGGAATGTCCGCAAGAAGCAGAAATGTTTGGATGAACTTTCCGACCTGACAGCATCCGGCTCTGAGGATACACTGGATGAATTGGAACGTGGCAATGATCCACTACTAGATAGTTAGATAAAATCTTCTGTTTGGTTTCTTTTCTTTAGATAAGGAATGATTTTTTTTTAAATATAATTTAGGAATCTTCTCTTTTAAATAGTAGTGTCTATGTGCAATCAAAATATACCAAGAGTTTGAGAGTTAAAAACACAAATATTGCCAAACGCACTGAGGGCTGAGGAGTACCTATACTTATTGCTTGTTACATAATAAAATTTATATAAATTTTTATGAAATTATAGAGCCGTAAGTGTGTTTTTTGTTGCACTCCTCGCCCGGTATGTTCATGGAACAAAACGAATAACATTCGATTTAGGAGTTTACTTAGTTCTTTCACTTTCTTTTCTCACTTGCACTTTCTTTTCGTTTACTTTCTGTTTCAAGTTTTCTTTTCTTTGTTTCTTTTGGAAATTTGTTTTGTATGATTGCTATTGTTATGTAAGTATTCTTTTGTTTTAAATTTGTAAAATGGTTGTAGAGAAAATATATACGAAGTACATATATAGTTAGTTTCTTTTTGTAATCCTGGGGTCGAATTACGGCATCAGTGATCGAGTAACTCGTCACGTAAAAACGAGCATTATTACGTCGGAGTGATCGTTTATAGGCAATAATCCTCATTTTTACGTGACGAGTTACTCGATCACTGATGCCGTAATTCGACCCCTGTTTTATTTTTTTTGTAAATTAAAAATTATTAAAAAGTACAATACGAATCGCTTGGAAAATTATAATAAAAATAAATTAGAGCAAACATAAAATGTTAAAGCAAAACAAGCAATTTTTTAGTTTTGTATACAATATGATAATTTGAATGTATAGGATGAGGGTGCTCTTGACTGCTTCAAGAGGAAAATTCTTCGGGATGATTTTCGGTCCCGTCTGCATAGAGTACGACGGGCTGTACAGCGACATCGACGTAGCCAGAAGAATGAAGGACCAACGTCTGAGGTGGCTTGGTCATGTAGAGTGGATGGGCACCAATGCTCCGGTCCGAAAAATCTTCGAATCTGACCCCGAGGGACAGCGCAGTAGAGAAAGGCCGCGACTCAGGTGGCACACGCAAGTTGAAGGGGACCTCAACCAACTTAGCGTGCGAAACTGGAGGCAGCTAGCTAAAGATCGAGCTGGCTGGAGACCCTTGTTGGTTGAGATCCAAGTCCACCACGGACTGTAGCGCCACCTTAAGTAAGTAAGTATACAATACGAAAAACTCTTAACAAAGATTAGGTTGAAGTGGCAACTAGCTAAAGCCAGCACACTTATACTTAGACTTAGGTCTATTGAATAGTACGAGCGAAAAATGGCGCTACAGTGGAGAAGACATAGAAGTTGTCAACGAATTTAAATACCTTGGGGTCAGCTTTACCAAAAATGTAAGCATATTTTGTTCTATGCGGCTCAAGTGGGTTTCTCAAAAGACATGATACGGTGGAGAAGCTTCTAAGGAACTTTATCAAGAGAATATTTCGTCTACCACCTAGTACGCCGAACTACCCTATTATGCTGGAAACAGGAGTAACTCCCTTCTTTATAAGGACCCTAAAACTCCAGGTGGACCATGGGCTCAAAGTTGTTCGAATGCCAGAGGAAAGGCTGCCCAAAAAGGTAGCTATCAAAGATGAGATGGATTTTAACTTACAGCCAGCGGAAACTTCGACTTGGAAGGCCAGTGCTATACCAACTAATTGCAATTGTTGATCTAAAATGTCGTGAGAAATTTTTAGAGGAAGCTGCAAATTCGTTGCATAGGTCAATCTACAGGCGGTTAAGTCAGAATCTACGTCACATGAATTATTTTCGGGACGAGCATAAAGTGGAAGAGATATCGACGTTAGTTAAACTGAGGGGAGAACTGCAGAAGTTGAACTATATTCCCCGTAGAGTTGAACTTCCGATCATATGCGGGTTGTATAACCTAGGAGAACGTGAGGATACCCTTCATTTTGTTGGAATTACCCAATTTTAAGGGAAACTCGACGCAGTATCTTCGGCACTGACTATCTCTCAGACGACCAAGTAATTGATCTACTGAATGAGCCAAATGTCCCTAAACTATTCAATCCACATGGATCCTGGATACATTTTTTTATCTACTTCTTGAACCAATTGGAACTCCTTATCCTCCTTCTACGGTACGGAGGCTTCTGGCATCTGTATTTATCAGATCGCATAGTAGGAGGCTCCTAAGTGAAGTTTTCTCTTTTGTGCGAAAGCGTTAGACAGGTACAAATGAGGTGGGGAATAATGTCCTCCTCCTGTTTGTTTATACAGCTTCTACAGAAATCAAAGTTTGATTAGTTGTTCGGTGTTAGAACTAATAGCAGAGGCAAGTTAGACAAATTCTTTATAAATATTCAATGTGACATTCTATCCGATTCGTCGACGTTGAGTTTCCCTTTCTTGTTAACAGCGAGTACTAGGTTTTTACTCTCGTTCACCGCTCAACACATTTTGGCCGCTTCTGTTTTTATGCTCGCGAATACACCAGTGACAACTTGGTGGCTTAGTTGCAAGCTTTTGAAAGATGCCAAAGTTAGACGTGGCTCTATAAAGTTCGCCGCATATCCTTAAAATCAATAAAGAGATTGTGGGTTTCGATTTAGACCTTTTGGGTTTCCTACAGGACCGCGGGGACTTGCCTGGCCAAAAATCATAGCGATCAGCTTGAAGAAGAGAAGTTTCAGAGATGGGTTGATGTCATAAGTAATGAACATCCATCAATTCAATTAGTGATCAGCTGACTAGTCTACATTAAAGCCATGCTTTCCAAAATTAGTCTAATACAGTCCAAACACCGTAAGAAGAAGTTGAAGACGCAATCCTGGAGGCTTGCGTAGCTCTTATTTTCTCCCGATGATTGAACTGGGAATTAAAGTTAATCACAAGCTCATTGATGGGGTGCATTCTGATTTCATTATGCGCGCAGAATTAAGGGTATCAATTTCGAAACTGACTATTTCATAATTAAGGCACTTTTCAGAATCCGATTCTCTAAAGAAATGAGACTAAGAATAAAACAGAGACTACAGAACGGGAAACTCTCAGCTTGGTTATAACCAACGTTAAATATCGACAATCAGTGACTCCTATGAAGGAGGTGACGGAGCTCACAAGTCCGCATGAAAAAGCAGTGACATTCTACGGAAAAAGATGAGGGCAATAGTAAAGGAGGGTTATCGAGCCAGGAGTTGAAGAATCGAAAATTCTGCGCAAACACATGTAGACCCAATTTTCAGCCCATTTAAATTCGGGGATCCAAGTTACTAGCAGTTAACAATTGACTTCCCGCTTAATATACAGGCGCCTAGAAAAAATTAAAAAAGCCGGCCTTCAAATATGAAGCTGATGCATCCTTCAAATCATCAACCAAGTTTGGGTAAGTTAATTGTGAAACAAGTATTAGCTTTGTACGTAACACGTACAAAAAGCGCGGTCCCATGTTTTGTTACAACTATCATACCTTCACTAATAAGGTATGGATGTTGAGGTGCCTGCGATTGGCCAGGGCCATAAGTGGCTGTGGCTTACACAAGGACTTTCGGTAAGTAACTGGGGGTTACTGAAAATGAGGAATGTGGCAGTATGTGATCACAGAAGAAAACAGGGGCTATGGTTTATTCTGATCGACTCTTTTCTTAAACCTCTTAATAGTTCGAAGATGGTCTGATTGTGATTAACGAATGGTGAACTAGTTAAATCATATACATACAATTTTTTTTTTAGTGTAAACATGTTAAGCCTAAGACATCCCGGGCACTGTCGACTCTCTGGGAGTGTAAGATGCTTTTGGTATGACATGAGTATTGTCACCGAAAAAAAGTCTGCAGCTCTGAAAGGCGATTGTAAGACCCTTCTTTGCCTTTGCGTAGGTTGTCTGATGTAGATATAAAAAAAGGCTTGTTTCGGCAGCACCGAAGCCCAGCACACTTATCTTTGATACAAATTTCAATGAATCCAGTACACCGCCTGATGCAAATATTTCCGCAACGAAGACCACTGTGGAAATCTACGGTCCCGCAGCATTGGTTTTCACCCTAAGACTGGTAAAAATTGTAATAGTTCGATGCTGAGCGACAGCGTTAGACTACATTTATGGCTGCCAGGCTAAACTTAAGGCCTTGCTAAATTTTCTTTCTAAACTCAAAATTACTCGAATTTACTAGGTAAAGTTCAGAGGAGAACTTCTTCAGCCCTAAACCTACGTTGGGTTTGATCATATCTTCGGATATGGCTACCATTGATGAATAGGTTTCATGCAAAAGGAACTGTTGGTGGTAAGACTTCCCAAGATGAGCAAATACAGGGCAAACGAATACTTCCTGACCTCCGCAAGAAGCACACGCGTTATAGTCTGGTATGGACCTGGATTTTAATTAGCAAGCCTGCTAGTTAGCTCGATTTTTATCTTACTTTGTGTGCTCTATCCCAGCCGAGGTCTTGCCTTACCACAGACGATGTGGTACACTTCGTATAAGCTCCCCAAATGCTCAATCAGGCACTGAATTCTATTAATTTCAACTCAATAGCTAGACAATCCCTGTAAAGACTTCTGCAGGAGCAACTGAGTTAAGGAAAACGAAGAGACTGATCCTTCATGTGCACTAATATCGTAGCATCGGCTTCCGCATTTGATAAACTAAATGTGGCCCGAATAAGAAAGCAACCGAGAAGAAGCTTGAGGCTCCAGAGAACTAAAGTACATTGCTAGAAAATAAAGGTCAAACAGTCAATATAAGACTTAAGAGTCACTTATTGGAATTGAAATGAATAATCAGGTGGAACTATTGGAACCTCTTGGTCGATATTCAGCTGGAGATACCATCTAGTCAAATAAATATCACATTTGTCACTTGTGTCTTTCAAGAAACCTCCATTAACTCCACCGAATTTATTCGATTGCTTTACACCCTAAGGTTAAGCAGTTGCCATCAATTAGATGAAATTTTCTCAAGGCCCCGTAAGCACACTTAACACCGGAAAGCACTTAACACAATGACAGAATTAACCCGTATCTAAAGACATCGTAAATGACAGCAGAATTGCAGGCAATAAATCAAAAGATACGAACCAGAGAATGCCAAAGAAAAACGAAATATCTCGCTGAGACTGTCCTGAGAAAATGGAAGACCGTAGTTATCGTTGTTCTACTTTTATACGAACACCTTAAATGCAACAAGTGTGGGAGAGAATCCACTTTTCTTGGGATACATGCAGTCTTCTAGTGTGTACATGTTTCTCCTTCGGATAAAACAGACTTCTCCTTTGTAGGGTTGGAACACATCCCCACAAAGTTGGATGGTTATTTTCTAGGTACGCCCCTTTCCAAGAACTGCGCAGGATTTTCAATTACATCCACATACAGCATCAACGAATCTATTTATGAAAATTTCATTAAGATACTTGTGCTAGGATGATTTTCGTTAACTGAGGGTGTGCTTTGCTGCTGATGGACTGGCGATTCACTTAACTAGCAACGTCGTGTCTAAGAGAGATCCACATAACTATTTGGACTTGGTTCACTTTTCATAAAATCTAAACAATTTCTGCTGTCCGAACTCGGAAGGAACAGTCCAGATTGGTTCCATTGTTTGAAGGGCTATCGGTGAAGTTCAGTGCGTTACCGCTAGGTGAAGTGCGCTGTCCTTCTTCATCTCTAGAGCTTTCGTAGAAGCAGTGGAGTGTCTTAGAGGATATCTTTCCTGAACTACCAACAGCTCAGTGAACACATTTAGGTCCAGCTCCGATCAAAGTTGACTGAGTAAACTGATCTAGATTGTACTCATCGTCGACGTAAACTTGTTCAATGACTTCAAGATCTTGGCCAATACCTGTGGCAGTGTACCCACTTAAATAAAATGAAGTTATCTGCTCGAAACTTTTCTCTTGACATTGATTGGGCCCAGACTGGGTTCGTTCTTGATATTATTTATATAAGAAGCACCCAAATATCTTCTTCCAGAAGAGGCTAGTAGAGTAAGCAAGGTTAGGGCTCCTATCGATGGTTGGGTTTCTAGCAAATAAAACTGTAGGTGGCATGATTCTCCAGGATGCAGGCAGACTATTTTTCGAAGTCTGTAAGAAGCCCGAAGTATTCTTGCTATCTTTCAGTAGAAAAGACTACAGACAACTTATTGGCGTTATTACGGGACACTACGTCTTTGCCAAACATCTCAACATGCTAGGTTTAAGTGACACCACTGTCTGTGAAGCTTGTGGACGGGTCGACGACACTGCGGAACGTTTTCTATGTGTGGTGTTCCAACACCCCGACAGGAAAAAAAAAAACAACGTATACCAGTCGCGTCTAATCGAGAATATCTTTTCCATTTCTCAGATCGCTAGAATCAGAATTGAGTCCTCTCGCAATCAGCACACAAGACCGCAAACTAAGCTCGAGAGAAAACACTCTAGAAAGGACAAAACAGAATCCCGGGAGAGAAATGGAGGCCAAGATTCATCATAACCTTACATAAGAGTGTCTGGCCAACCAAAGAAAAAGCCAAAAACCGTAAGCCACTCACAATAATCCAGCGATTAGCATGCATCAGCAAAACCAGCGGCATAAGAACACCTCCAACAGCAGACCTCGGAACGATACTTTTAAATGTGTCCTACGACTGAAAACACCCAACTTCTAGGAGAAAGGCCAAAGGGTCACGCCGCCGAAGCCATACTCCAACTTCGATCTAAACTTTTCAACATTCTTTCCATCATAAGAAAGGTGTGATGAAGAAAGGGTGATCAAACACGGCAGTACATCCATTTTCACAGACGACTCAAAAGTGGATGTGGGTGAAGGCTCCAGCTTCAAGAGAATTACCCTCTATAACAACTTCGATGAAGAAGCCGCCACTTCCACTGTACTAAAATCGAAAGAGTCCTTAGCTCAAAGCACAAAGTCCCATTCTGTTAGATCGCCAGGCATAGAGTCGTTAAAGGTTATTAAAACGCCATTTAACTGGCATGAATAATGTCGGATCTAAACCAAACAATGGTCGATCACTTAGTTCTGACCCCTATAGAGGTACTCAAACACGATACACATTTAGAATTCTGGAAACTTGCCGCATATTAAAGAACAATACAGCAACAAGAAAACAGAAGGGATACTCACACTTGACAGATCGTATTGAGTACTTGGCGGCCCACTTAAAATGAACTTATTACTACCGACCTCTGCACCAGCTGTGGCAATGTAGATGGCGGAAAGGGATACAACACACTTTCTTTACTACTGCCCAGACCTCAGCAGAACTAGTAGAACAGCCCTAGTCAGCCCATACTTCTTTAGTGACATGGGTGAACTGTCAACTGTACCAACGAACCCTATTCTAAAATTGATATTGGATTCGGGTGGTTTTGTATCTCTCTCGCAATACGGTATATCACAAGGAGGGATCACATTTATAGCAACCGACGGTGGACATTATCTCTAGTCCAAAATGTCATAGAAGACAGCAAAACTTGTACAAAATCATCTAGTACCATATGCAGGTGAAAGCGATGTTCATAACACGTCTTAAAATAAATGTGGTCAAAATATTATGAGTGAAGGCTCGATCTTTGATGCCTATTTGATAGGAGTGTGCTCTGTTAAGTAATAGGTGCGGGCCCACATTAGTGAAGTGGAAGTTCTGAATGTCTTAAGCAGAGTTACAACTATTGTCGACTTTAGCCATACTAAATTACATTAGATTAGATTGAAATTTGAGGTGGGCCTTAGTCCCTTATCACTGCGGTCACAAGTGCACCCATTGTGATATCCTCTTATTTAGAGCTCTTTCATGATGCCGGAGTGCGCGATGAAATCGGCGATGTCTTTGGGTGAGCTGCTAGTATTTACCTAGAAAACGATGACGTATTTTTTGTATTCATTATATTATATATTATATGTATTCTGCTGATTCATCGTCCTCGTTGCACATCCTTCATATATTCCTATAGTCATGGGAAGTTTTGTTAACCCGGCAGGGTCTTGTTGGAAAGCCTGTGGAGATTCGAATCTGACTTCTCGCTAGTTGTAGAAGTTATTTCGTTCTTTTTTGGGAAGAGGTTGGTATAAAAGCTTTGGATTTACTGAATCGGAGACGCGTCTCAGTGCTCTGAAAGATGTCTCGACCGTATTTGAGTTGCATATCCACAGTTGTCCAGGCAACTTGAAAGATAAGCGGCACTAATAATCTATCCTGGATCAGACCTTCCTGGTTATAATACAGGAAAGCCCTTAGGGGGACGAAGCCTCCCTATTGTGGCAATAAGCCCTGGAGATCAGATTGTTGACCGAGTTCATTGCTCTTGCAATTTTCCCTCGAGTAAGCTTCACCATTAAATGTTCAACATTGATTACTGTAAGCGCAAAATTTAAACAAAATTAAAACTCGGTGGCCACTCTATTTATCACACGTCTTTATTTTGCCTCTCTGCGCAGTTTCGTCTATCGATGATGACTGACTCTTTTCGCATGCGTGCTCTACTCTTCATACATTTGTGCTATATCTTTGATGTGTGTATATATGTTTACATAGAATATAATATGATTTAAACAATGTTGCCATAATAGAATACTTAAAACAAAGTTGCTTTATTAGGTTCGTCTTGTTGTACAAGACCTCATTGGAATAGAATTTTCTGTACTCAGACCCTTGTGTTCTGTATAAGCGAAGGCAAGGCCTAAAGCAAGCCCTCTCAAACACTCGAATCCTTTCCACCAAGCTTGCTCGCACGTTGAACCACACCGAATAATCATATGCGAGCATTAGCCGGATAAGCGTCGTATCAGATTACCTTCACCCTTGCATCGAGTTGGCTATTGAAAAACAGTCTCTTTGTAAGGGCAAAAGCAACTTCGGCTCTGGCTATAGCCGCATCTATATGTTTGTTAAAATATAGATTGATCGATTCAGGCAAATCCCAAGATATCTGAATACACCGAAGTGCGCGCTCGCTAATGGTTGCCCGTGTTTTTCCACGATTGCGAACGTTCGCCAATTCTTTCTGGTATCCCTAGAGGCCCCAGACAATGACTTTTGGAAGTTGATCTTCAATGCAATATCGCTGAATCTTGTCGAAGTCAGACTGCAAAAGAGTTACTATGACCTCGATTTTTGGACTTGATCAGTACGCAAACAAGTCGTCTGCATATGCAATAGCGTAGTGAAGAGAACCTACGAGATTGCTCGTGTAAATGTTCAACACGATCAGTGAATTTACTGCACCCTGTTGCAAACCATTTTTAATTTCGAACAGAAGTTACATTGGCATTTTTCACAATGAACCGTCAGCATGTTACACAGCATGTACAGCAGTAGTTTGCTGTTATGCCCAACCTGCTAAACTTGTAAAAGAGCGTGAGCGGATGCATTCTGCCCTTGTTGGAGCAATCGTTGTCTTCCGATCATTCTAAGACCGAAACGATGCTTTTCACAACGAAAAAGACGCTCTATACTTTAAAGTTGCCTGTGCCAGTAAATCTACCGGAATACTCTTCCAGTGGCTTAGAATGCTCAGTAAAACATAGGCCCAAAATGGATGACAGCTGAGTTCTTCAAACAACAGCTTAGTAAGCTCCAACATCTTGCTTAGCATTATTGTCTTCCGACTCTGCCTCCCTTTGTTTGATTACACCGTAGGCTCTATTCAACAAAATGCCAATCTTCTCTAATTCTTTTCTAAAAGTAGGAATCCTGCAGCTATAAGCTCCATAAAGTTATTAATCTCTCAGAACTTCGAGTGTGAGGGAAGTATTGTACACTTCTTCAATACTGTGTATGTAGGTTGTCTTGGCTGATTGTTGCCAGTTCAAAATAGTTTTTCGATACTTCAAGATTAATCAAAAGAAGAAAACACACACGATGTATGCAAGTCTAAAACTTTCAATGAGCTTGTTGGAATTGTAAAACCGATAGATGGCGTTCATGAGAACAATCTGCATTAAAAGAACCAGCTGAAGTACTTCCCGCCAAATTGGATGTCTTGTTGTTCATTCCCAATCGAATGATCCAGCACTTCTCGAAATGATTACCTTAAAACCTTTAAATTTAATGATTCTAACTCTTGTCAAGATTGCCTGAGAATTTGCTTTAACGCAAGCGCTTCCTTTAAGTGATAATAAAGTCCTCGAAATGGCAAATAAAAATCCTGAAACACAAAACTCTACTCAAGGACTATTTATTTTTTCTTTTTCTTCTGCGCTTTGGTAGTGTGGTAGGGCCACGTTATTAAAAACTCTTTCAGGAAACGTGGAGCAAACAAGTGTTAACCAACAAAATTCTCAAGAAACCTCTTAGCAAAAGTGTTATCCTTTGACCATGTCCAAATCAATGCATGAAATTAAATAAGAAAGCAAGAGAACCCCTAAAGATTCATGACAAGAGGCCTATTGCCTCTAAGTGACATTCAACTTTGAATTGTACTTTAAATGGAGCGAAGGGATTTTTAGTCCTTTTTTACTGTTGAGTTGACTCACTGCTCAAAAGAAAAGGAGAGAATGGGGAGAGGGAAATGCTTCCCCATTACAACACATTCAGTTGGTTTCCTTTTTGTGGAACCAATTGCGGGAGCGTTTCTTGGTGAATTGTCCTTTTCTTTATGTCATCTCTCGTCTAGTAGACGGCTTTCTACTCCATTAACTTCTTACAGCGTAGCGAAATTCCATTTTATATGTGACCTCGTCCTTCTTTTCAAGTGGATTTTATATCTGTGTGTGCGTGTGTGTTGGTTAATCCGCATAGTGATTACTGAGTACTTTGGATTTAACTTGGAATAAGGAGTGAAACGATGTACACGGTGGCATAACTTCGTGGTTCGCTAATCAGGGAATTGGGAATACATTTTCTAGTTCATTAGGCTTAACAGTCCAGGAAATAAAAAGCTGAGTAAGATTGCTAATTATTATGGTTAAAGAGGTGTAGACGGGGTGACGATAATTGGTACACGTGGCAAACTGAGGATACCATGCTACATTCAGTTTGAAACATAGTCTTCCCATGACATTTCTTGGCTCTGGGTATCTTTTCCTGCACACTAGTGGTAAAAGTTTCATCAATTGATTCAAATATTTCTGACACAAATGGCTCTTAAAACGCATCAGCTTTTGATATTCTTCGGATTTCTTGATACTGCTCCCCGTGCTGTGGATGTGTTTACTTATGCCTTCATTTCTATTGGAGTTTTCGAACTCTCGCGTTTAATATTGATCAAACAGTGAAAGAGGAAGTTATGTCCCGTCTTTTGATTTTGTCACCTCGGATAAATTCGGAGTCTCTGTAGTTGCCAGCATATACGTATCCATCAGGGAACTCGACGAACTAACTGCCGCCTAAAGAACTTCAGGTCTTGCTTCTGATAGTGATCAGATGTAAATAGATAAGCTTGGGGAACAAGATTCACAGCGGCTTATATAAAAATCTTTTCTGTTCCAGTCTTCCTTAGCGTCCCATTCGACATCGACAGGATATACCAGCACATCGTGATCACCTTGACATCACCTATACTAAGGAAACAATCAAATCTTCAACATCACTTGTGACCAATAACGCAGTAAGAGGGTAAATTTTTGCAGGAGCTGCATGAACGATTCTCCACCTTCTTTGTACATGTCCGGCCCTCTCAGCTCGAAGATGTGCATACTAAGGAGCTAGCTTCTTTGACAACCTAAGTGAACTGGCTGACATCAACATAGGTAACCTCTAGCGCTTCATAGTAAGCTCCGACAGGTTCCGCGGATAGTATTTCTGGTGAAGTACTGATCCTGGTGGTAACACAAAGGACCTTATCTTGTCTAAGTGAGGTGGCACCTGCAGCCTGTCACTCCTACCTAACATAACCCAAGAGGGTACAAACAGAAGCGGTAATATACTTTTTGGGACAATCAATCAATCAATCAGTGAGGCTGATCAGCCCTCCAAGTTAGAGGTAAAAATAAAAAAAACTGCTTACGAAAGACCCCTTTATTTGATAGCACAATTAGGAACTCAAAAACTTACTGCAGTTCAGGGGAAACGTTGGAGTGAGTCAAGAATGGTGAAGGAAGCTAGCTGAGACACTTTCTACGCTTTCAAGTAGTCACTGTAGATTTGTGAGAAATCGTTTTTCGTGCACGCCTTATATCAGACCCGATCATGCCTCTACAGAAGAAGTTGTAGAAGCTATCAACGAGGAATTGAATGACCATGGCTAACAAGTTTGTCCACAACGAAGGCAAAATCGTACTTAAAAGCACGCACCTGAGAAAAGGAAAGCCCTGTATAGAAAGATAATATCTTAAACGCAGAGCGATGTAATTTGTGCCGATAAGCGGGTCTCCTTTCTTGCGGATTTGACAAACTGTGCTAAGATTCCATATATCAGGCATACACTAAAACCTTAGAAATAATTTGATATATGCTCTCTACCAGCTGCTTTGAATAGCTCCGCCGGTAAAAAGTCAAGTCATTATCTTTAGATTTATCAGATGCAAGGAAGTTTTGGCTATCGTCGTCTAGGTGGAATGATTTGTTCTGCCTGACAGTGGGATATTTGTTTTCGTCGTCATTATACAGTGTGCAGAAATTATTTTTCCATATTCTCAGCATCCACTGTGACTCTACAACAAGGTTTTCTTCTTCATCGCTTCAGGTTTCTGTACGGACTATGTTGTCTGGACATTTCCTTTTCAACAACCATTCAGTGGCATGTTTTTTGCGCTCATTTTTGTTTTCTTTGTCTGTAGAGCTCGCGAGTAGCTCGTTCTATCAAAGCAGATTTTCCATTTATTTCATCGGACCGCTCCTTGAAGTCATTTGGGAAAAGTATTACAGATTTACATGATGCTACACCTAATGTTATAAGCTGGCTAAACACTTAAGACTTCATAACTAGACCATTAACGGGGAATAACGTCAGGAATAATTAAAAACCAAAAGTTCACATCCAATTTATCTTAGTCCTGCCTAATCTTCTTACAGAGATCTGGGTCAAAATGGGTAACCTTTCCAAATGCAGGAAATCATTACTTCAACTCAACACGTGTGGCTTTTCCCCATTCCTATCCAATGACTACTCTCTAGCTTTTTTTGTTATTCATTTCCATAGCAAAGAAGAAGAATCACAAAGAGAAATCGCATTTAATTCTACCAAAGATGTAGAAAAAAATTTTTTTTTTCAAAACCCATCAGCCCTCCCATCCATTCGAGGAACACCGACGAACAATAATGCCTCCCTTAACCAGTCGAGTTATTAAATTTTTCAAATTCCATTACCACGACACAGACTGACTTGACTTTTCCTTCTGTGTTTTCACTTCATCCCCACGCCCGCCGACAGGACCCCGCATAATGGTGAGTGCCAGTGAAGTTGTGGAAAAATTTCGCCCTCAGGGATATTTAGTGTGTCATTCGCAGAGACAGAGATAGAATGATTTTTTCTTTGCGTATTTCTCCAACCCCTTCAAAAGATCAATCATACAAAAGAGCACCACAATACTGGTCTCGCTGGGAAGTTAAGGTCCTTCTGCCTTTCTCTCCTATTATCCCATTCGTTGTCTTATTCGTATCATTTGCACCCACACACTATTTATCGAAGCCATCGCATCAGCATGCCCTCATCGTCGTAGAACTATAGCAGCTCTGGAAAAAAAAGGACGTCATAGATTTTTCTTTTTTCTTCCTTTCTTGTGATAAATTTCCATACGCATCCGCATCGTAATCCCACAAAGACAATGCTTGCTGTTGCTCCATTGGAGAAAGACTTCATTAAGAAATTCCTGGGTTTTGTGATCCTTTCTTCTGGTGTGTGCCTCGAAGGATACATTCCTGTGTGAGTTCGTGAGAAAATTTGATTCGATTATTATTCGATTGAGTTTAAGAAGAGGAAGCAGAACAGTAGCAGGAGCAACACTTTATTCTCACTTTGAGTGTGTTGGGATCCATATTCAATGACGTATTGGCACTTAGGACGAAGGCGTATCCTCGACCGTGATACGAGAAATATCATTAAGGATGGCATCTGATGATGTTCATCTGTTCGATGGTGGGTGGATGTGAGTGGGAAATTAATATTCATACAAGGATGTAGGTAGTGATGGTGGTTCTGGTTGGAATGCGGAATGTCAAGAACTCCAAAGGGTAGTTAACTTCTAATTGAAAAATATCACCCACACACATGTACGCTTTAAAAAAACCGGTTCGGCTTTGTTATAAGTTTGTTTGAAAGAGTCTAACCACCAGAAACTATCAGATAATTAGACAGTTGAATCCTTACAAATACACAATCGTGGATTTAGAATCAGTATGTGTCAGGGACACTCAGAATATGTATAACACTTCCTTCCATGTGGAATGAGATTAGCTTTTGTATTTTATCTTGGTGGGGATGACAGACTTCTATTCATAGTTGTTCAGTTCAAACAGTCTGCGACTGGAGGAACCTAAACATGTTTGATGCTTTAAAAATCGAATGTTGTGAAGAATTACCGCTACCAGAAGGTTGAAGGTGGAGGAATTTTTTTGAAGACCTTAGGGACTCAAAATGTTGTCTCCATGGTGTTAAACCGACAAGCTAATTGAACAGGTTCCGAATAAGGACTCTTCTAACTTGTCTTCTTTAAAGCCATAGCTGCCTTAATTAAAATTTCAATATCAAAAGAATTCAAAAGGAGTGAATGTCTTTACCTCACAAGCCAAGAAAGAAATCACTAAAAGTAGCTGAAGTCACAAAGGAATATCGCACAGGAAATCCTTTACTTTCAAAGCACTCCTGCTAAGTTTTTTCATTTTCATTTTAGTATTATTTCCTTAATACAAGCATGGCACATAACAAATGGTGAAACTTAATTCTCAACTATAAACTAAGGATACACCTTAAATCTAGTAAAAAGGAGCTTAAATTTAGCAATTTACTGTTGCCATGTCAAAAGAGAAGAAAGGGTTCAGGGTTGGGGTATGTTATGAAGTGCATGCTTCAGGGTTGGTTTAGTGCAATTTGGGTCAAATATATTGAGAAACATACTTGCCTTACGGAGCATTCTTGTAAAGGGTTCGTTCATGCCATAGTCAGTACGGTGATGGGGAAGGCAGAATAAGGGAACAGATCTTAAACGGCGAGGGTTGGTATTAAGGGAGATCTGATGGAGCAGATTAGGACAATTTATATTTCCAGTTAATAAGTGATGTACAAAAATTATATCAGCTACATCACGACGAGTCTTTAGAGCTTGTAAATTGAGCAACTTAAGACGATTCTCGTAGGGAGGTTAATTTTGTGGGTCATCCCAATCTAGGCCGCGTAAGGCAAAGCGAACGAATCTTCGCTGGACGGCTCCAATTCTCTGAATATGAACTGGCTGGCATATTCAAGAAGTGATCTAACGAATGTCATATAAAGGGATTTAGTCACGTAAGGGTTCGAGAACTCCTTCGACCAACGTTTAACAAAGTCAAGTGCGAAGTTGGCTCTGCTAATGATGTTGTCGATATGAGGACAAAGGTTGAGTTGAGTGTCGCAAATAATGCCCAGATCACGAATTAAAGAAACAATGGGAATCAGCTCATTGTTAATATGATATGACCTTTGAGGCAGGGGATGACGCTTGCGAGAGAAAGTGCTGAGCTTGACATTTTTTCATGTTGAGCTTCAAAGGATTTTGTTAACACCAAGTGTAGAAGTGTTTTAAGTCAGCTTGCAGTGAGAGGGAGTCAGCAGTGCAAGAGATTTGCTTCGAGGTTCTCATGTCGTCTACGTAAATCTAAAGGTCAGTGGAATTACATGCTCAACATCATTAATGGTTAAATTGAAGATCAGAGGTCCTAAATGACTACCTTGTGGTACGCCTGAGCCAGCTGTGATTGGGTTTGAGACAGAAGATCTAAAAAGGACACTGTACTTGCGACCTTCTAAATAAGATTTAATCCATGAAGCAAACCATGGTGGGAAACCGAGTGCCTTTAGTTTGAGGAGTATGACAATGTGAAAGATCTTGTCAAAAGCTTTGCATCCACTTCCTTACCATTTTCCAAAGCACATAATGAATTGGAAACAAATGCAGTAAGGTTTGTAGTTTTAGATCTACCCTTTAAAAACCCATATTGCTTTGATGAGCAAACTTGTTTACAATGGAAGAACATCGAGTCATAAACGATACTCTCAAAGAGCTTTGGTATGCAGGAAAAGTTAGCCATTGGTTTGTAGTTGGATATATCACTCTTACACCCCTTGGGGTAAATGGGTCTTTTCATAACTTAGGGAAGAAGCCATGTGCGATTGAAAGCTGGAAGGGAGCAGTTAGGAGCTGGGCCTGATGGGAGTCCATCTGGGCCTGATGAAAAGTCGTCCTTGTGGAGGTTAATTTTGTCAACTACTGATGATGAACTTATACTTAAAGAGGTTAAAGAAGTTTGAGCGCAGTCGTTAATGTACCTGAAGTAGTTGAGGTCAGGCTCAACGTCATCGTTCGCGATTGCCTGACTGAACAAATCAACGAAAAGGTTGGAGATGGTTTAGGGTCCGGGGACGAAATAGCACTTTTCTGAGTTATTAAAGAGACGAATTTGTGACGAAAATGTGAGAGTAAAAAATGGTGGTGGCAACATCAATAATAACCGTCTTGTCAGAGATAAAGTCAAAATCAATTTTACCATGAAGCTCGGAAAGTTTGTCGAAATTAGCTTTGCGAAAATTAAATTTGCGTTACGTCAAGGGGTCAATTTTAATATTTACAATATCATATAGTAATGATAAAAACAGTGGAGGGTGATGATCGGCAAGTTTCGGAAGAAGGTGGCTACTTTAGATCACTACACGGTTATCGGTGTCAGTAGAAAAAGTCAGATCTAGCAAGAGGGTTCAAGCATATTCGCAGACTTTTGATATTAGCCAACGCCGAAAGTTGATGTGAAAGTTGAAGACACTATACTTTTTTTTATTTTATTTATTTATTTTGTATTTTTTGGTGGCGTAGGATGTCTACTGTAGGACTCACACCCAAAGACTGATCTATCATACTACCAGGTAGTGAACCCAACTTCAATAGGTTTTTTTTTTGTCTTTCTTTAAAATACCAGTAGGCGCTTCATTGATAATGAGCTTAGGTTAAGGGCACACACCAAATCTACACCAAAGATCCCCCACCTAATCCGAGTGATATCAAACGGTGCCGTGAAATAACGCCAAGCGAAATAAGGCCAAATTTCAAAATTCGGCTTTATTTCCCATTATGAAAGCGAAATAACGCCGAATTTTGGGATTCGGCCTTATTTCGCTTTCAAATGCGAAATAAAGCCGAACATTGTTTGCGATTTTTTTTTTTTTTTTTTGCGCTGGGAGGTGGTAATCTTCAAAAGATGAAACTGAGCCCGTACTCAGTAACAGTGTGGGATTTGTACCCACCCTTCTTCCCCTTTTCCCTGCGGTATGGCCATCTTGGTATTTCATCGCAGGAGGGGGAGAAGCCAGTCTTTCCAATTACTGCACCTAATCGTTCGACTAATCAGCAATTTGTCTTTCATATATTTAACGTTGTGTTGGGTCTACTATATACTATTGTTTTAGTTCCCTTTCCTTTACTCTAACTATCTATAGGTAGTAAGTTCAAATGGTCTTTTCCTTCTTAATCTTCTTACAAGATTGTCAGTATTTAGTAATTCTGTCATTTCTACGTTGACGTGGTTGAGAAGTCTGAGTCTATGTCTATTGGCTACTGTTTTTACTTCATCTTCAACCATTTCAACATTTAGATCTCTATGTAGATCAGCGTTTCTTATGTACCATGGTGCATTGACTATGTTTCGTAGTACTTTACTTTGGAATGTTTGTATTTTTTATAAATTTGTTTTACATGTGCATGCCCACAGCTGGAGCCCATAGGTCCATACTGGTTTTAATATTTGCTTATAAAGAAGCAGTTTATTGTAATTTCACAGACAAGAGTATCTCCCGGCTCAGCTTTACTACGCATTTGAAAGGGCGAATTTAAAAATTTGGCCTTATTTCGCTTGGCGTTATTTCACGGCACCATACACATAGAAAGTGTTCGACAGTGTTCTCACGCTCTCCAAAGACATCGAAGATAGTGGTGTGGCTTGAACCTGCACAATACAATAAGATGCTGGGCAAAAGTAAAGTGGCCCGTAGGAATGCCATTAAATTAGCAGCAATCTTTTCGGAAAATACATTGGAATGTATTTGTTTGGTTTGTCTGCATCCTGAAAAGTTACGCGACGACTTTGTCCACTTAACACCCAACCGTCAATGTAAGTGCTAATCGAGGATGCTAGCAAATCCAATATGAGATCAGGTCCTGCGAAATCCTCTTCTGAACCTTGTCTCATAAGAGACCTCATTTATAAAACTGGATTCAGTTATTTGGGAAGTGATTAAAGGATTCAGCAAAGCCATAAGCTCAGCCTGACTGTTGCCACAGATTCTTATCCACTTGTACGTGATTGATATTATCAATTACACTAAACTTTTCATTAATTCGCTTACTCTTTTAAATCCTTCAACCTTGGGATGGATGCAAACACTCTCCGAGCCGATGCATTGGTGTTAAGGACACGATTTAAAACTTCGTTATTAAAGCTTGACACCCACCCCATCAATGAAAAGTGGGCCGAACATCAGACGAAGAATCTTCTTTGTTTCAAACAACCATTGGAGGGTACTTCCATCGCCCTTAAGAGGGCTTTACTCCTGAAATGCAGTTGACAAGAATATTACTTCGATTGATCTTTGTATAATTTCAAAGACAGTGAAGTTTGGTAGACATAGCTAATCTGAGGCTACTGGGTTTTCTCCAGATCTGCTGCAGTATGGTGTGAGAACCTGATGTCTCGGTAATTGGCGTAGAGTCTCTTTTCGAGGATCAAAATTGGGATGCGATAATATTCCATTTATTGGGAATATTGTCTTGCAATCTGTAGCAGTTCCTTATGTTCGCGATGTTTAAGATATCTGCATCTGTACTTTGGCTATAACAAGGTGGTGGTCCAAGTCAGTGGGAGGGATGCCAAATGTCGATCTCAATATAAAAAATCTAGAAAACTAGCACATCAGGGATAGTTTGGTTTCTGTGACGGCCTTGATGCCCAGATGTGAGAATTGAGTGCAGGCGTTATTTCTTATCGAACTCCCAACCTGTGAAGAGTTTTTGCCTGAGATTCTGCAGCTTACCATCGTCTGCAACCTCGGGCGCTCTGATTTCAGTTCTCCAGATCAAGCCTTCTTATCGCCTTCAGCTTGTGCCTGCCCTGCACACTATTTGCTCCAACAAGAGGTTAAAGAAATTCGGTGCATGATTGGGATACTTGTATGCAGTTTTCGAACTACATAGAGCACCTCGTGTTTTTCAGAGTGTTTTTGTCGGAACCTCGGATTCAGCCATCGTCGTTTAGAGTTAAAGACGATTTAAATAAAGTCTATGAAAAGGTGGTCAACTCTTACTTAAAATTCATTTATATTTTTAAGGATTTACCTTAGAGCATTAGAGCAAAGATTAATTCGGGGCAGGAAGTCTGTATAAGTGTACGTGATAAAGGATAGGATCCTGTATTAGCAGGGATATGCCCCGGTAGTTCTTCCAAGACATAGCATTGCCTCTTTTGAAGATGTGTCATATAGATGTGACGATAAACCAGTCATCGAGGTATACTTAGTTGATGAACTGGTGCATGTATCCTACCAGGGCATCACCTCCGTTTTAAGCTCGCTGACATGCCTTTCGAGTTTTATCGTTTTTTAGCTTTTTTATAACTGCGCTAACCTCTTCTAAACTGGGACGGAGTATGCTTCTTCGGCTTTGGTTCTGTTCTTGCCCCATCACTCTCTCTATCTGCGTCCCTGCGTCTCGATGACTAGATTTCCTTCGCTGTTTGGAAGAGCTTCCGTTTCGGGTTTGAACCTTACTATAACGTGCTTGACATTCCTATAGAACAGCCGCATGTTGTTCATGTCGCGAGACGGTTCGACTTCCAAAAACTGGGGGACCTTCTTTCTGTGTAGGACTTTCTTCTGGTTCAATACTCTTCGAGCACTTTTCGGCCACGTCTTTAGTTAGGCTCCGATACTGATTCCAGTAATTGTTCGCCTTTGTGATTAGTGGAAAGTTCCTCACTCAAGTGCTTTCTATCGAATCTAGCTTCTTCAAATGTGCCAAGGCGTCCAACATTTTTCCTTTTTCAGCTTCTTCTCGTTGCATAGTCAAGCTCTGAATTTGAATGCAATACGAAAATGGCCAGAGTCGACGTTGGCCCTTTTCCATGTGGGCGAATCCAAAAAGTTAGATGCAAGGTAAAAGCCAGGTTGCAGTGTGGACTCTTTGGCTAAAAATGTTGTACTACCTACGAGTTGCTGCAAAATTAGTAAGTCGGAAGTCGTCTCGTCGAAACATTTACTTACTTACTGACTGGTGGCTGGGTGCTGTAGAAATAGGGTGTAGGGCACTGAGTGGTGTCAACTTGGCGGAGCCCAGTGTTGTCACTATTACTACAAATTAATTTTGCTTATTTTACTTTCCGTTATAGCCATCGGGTACTGGTTGTTGTCAACCCGGACTCAACTTGCTAAACTTATAAGCGCGAGTGTTGACCAGAAGACAAGAATAGCAGCACAATAAACACGACAGCGGACGAATTCCCAAGATGGAACCAACAATGGAGAGATAAACTTCTAGAATTAATGTAGTACATTCGACATATTTCGAGCTTAGGCCGATAAGGATTTCTAAGATTAAGTTGGGGTCTTGGAAAAGAGATGATGGCGGATGAGGCCAACGGCAGCGCTCACATCCCCAAAAGTAGGTTACCAACATCGATCAACCGACCTCTCGTCCGAGGAGTTTCTGAATGGAACTGGTCCTCCAGGTTGGGAGTTGTACCGTCGGGGTAACTGCTTGGTCACATAAAAAACTTCTATTATGAAGCAACAGCGAGTCTCGGATACGGACGGATTTACTGATGACGAACCATTTAAGGCACCTATAAAGCTTAAAAGTACGACATACTTGCCCATGTCAAAAGGCTTCTTGTTAACAGAGATGTATGTATTATATTCAGCCACTCTTGTAAATTAAGGTAGATATCTCGTCCGAAGCTAATTAAGTTATGCTTGCGTAGGTTCAAGAATTAACCTTCGCATATGTAGCCAGTCAGGCAATCATCGCATGAACGTCATAATGCGACTTACTATGTCCTTCAACTCTTTATGAGTTCAAATTCTCTATTGTTGGTCTGGACAAGCCCAACATTCCATCCATTGGACACAGATTCTAAATTTATTATCAATTATTTTGTCTATCGCTGGTTTCACTTTGAATGAATTTATTATATACGTGTGGCGTGTGGCCCATTCCGGTTCTGCCGGTTCCGCCGGGAGGAGTTTACAACCAACTCTCGCGGAAGTTCAAAGACAACCTGTTTTATTTGTCAGTCTTCACCCATGTTATAGTTTCAATGACTTAATTACAATTTGGTTACAAAACAATATCTACGGTGTAATTAGACGTCCATTAAAAAATACGTCTGACATTGACAGACATCCGAATGGGGACCATGTTTCCTGCTTCTTATGCAGACTCTAAGAATATCTTTGTCTACCACTACCAGGGTCTGTCAAATTGTTTGGTTGGACTTCAAAACTAGTATCTGTAGGAATTCAAAGCTCAAGGAGAAATCAAATCAATTAGTGCGTTATCATCTTCGGACTAGCATCGAAGGTTTTATTCTTGTGATAGAACTCTATCGTGTTAGCGTTTTACGTGATCTAACACCGTGGCGTGACTAAGTGAAAATTTCAGTGCAGAGACTTAGAAAAGAAAGTGAGAGTTATCGTTCTTAGAAAAAAGGGTTTTAATTTATTAATAATTGTGTTAAAGTAGAAGGTAAGTTACTTTCCGTTTATCAAGTTTAGTTTCAAAATGCTCCTTTTGTTGGCTCAACTGGTCGATTGTGTTTCAATTCAATAAAGTGGACTCGGTTCATAAACTTGTCATAGATCTTTGAAGTTGTTTAATTCAACTGGTATTTCTGATAAAGATTCGGTTAAGGCAGGTGTACGAGAGGCAGGTGTGATGTAAGCTTTCGCCTCACTTGGATCTTTATGGATCCATTTCAGTCCCCATTGTGGAGTTCCTCGCGTCCTTAAACCATTCTGAATCCAATAAGAATTTTAGAATGGCTTTCAGTGGTATGGTTGATATCCAAGTATCCACCATTGGTTGTTTTCCTGCTTCTGCTGAGGCTTGGGCAATCGCAGAGGAAGTGTGTTGTGTCCTCTTTCCCGTCTATATCTGGTTTAGTCGCAGGTGACAAAGAACCGCAATTAAGATTTGCTGGCATTCCATATTTCAATCTTGCTGTCGTCAAATTAAAGAACGGTTATCTCACCATAGCTAGACAAGCAGAGATGAAGCATTGTATCGTCCTTCAGAGGTGGTCTACACTACATACATGAGGGAACTTAAGGCACCATAATCTACATAAAGCCATCACTAAAATTGTCCAGATCTATTTTTAACCTTTGCCTGCAACTTCAAATAGAAATTAATTAAAAACCGTCTTCTGCCAACAAATCTTACGACCGATACATCATCAAATTCTGACATGATCGCCTGTACAAGTATCCTTGCAAAGTGTAAATAAGGACCAAGTGCTGGGACTCAACACATAAATATAGGTAGCATTTCTTCGAAATCCACCTAAAACCTGGTGTTACCTCATGGAGATTTCCGACAGGCTCTGCCTGTGGTACCAAGTGAAACTGAGGCTGAAAACGTAAAGGCTTGACTAAATTACCATCTTTCTGTACCTAAATCCCAGAGCTTTCTTCCACGAAGAGTATAAGGATCCACTTTATAACAATACTTATGAACTTAGAACTTTGATGGTGGATGCAGATCGTGGTCGGCTTGTAATGTCAGTGGTAAGCAGGGACTGCCTACAAGGAGTGGTGCATGCTGATCGACTCTCTGCGACAACGGTCTCAACAGTTCAAGCATTTACGCTCAGGCATATGCGGATGACGTTACCGTACTGTCTGTTGGTCCTTCCCTGCGAACTGTCTGCACTAAGGCACATATGGCCCTGATTGGGGTTTCAGTTAAGCTTCTTAAAACTGGAGTTGTTCTCTTGACTACAAAGGGAAAGCTGACTGGACTACCAGTGCTCAAAGGCGTCAGAATTCCACTCGCCAACGAGGAGAAATATTAACGAAATATTAAACACGTCGCATGTAAAGCAGCTCGTGCAGTATCAGTTTTCTGGCAATGTAAGGACGCTTTTGGCAAGCCGTGGGGCTTATCACCGAATAGAGTGGCCTTGGTCGGTTTTCTGGTGGAATAAGCTTTCACGTAAAAACGTGACTGCTGTTTTCACTAAACTCCAAACAACGATATGACTCGAGTGCACCGGGGCTTTTTCCAGCACGCTTGGCTCTGCTTAAGATGCAATACTAACTTTACCACCCCTTGATGTTTACATAATGGGTGAAACAATCAGAGCACTGGCGTTTTGACGGCCTTGCACAAGGAATAACGTTTGACTCAAATCTTACGGATATGCCATCTGATGCAATGGTTCCGGAATTGAGAGTACTGTGTAGATTTACGATCGACTTTCCCTGTGCATAAGACTCCTTTTCGCCACATTCTGACCCGAGTAAGTAATATAGTTGAATTTTTACAGATCGCTCCAAAACCAGTGATGGTTCAGGTGCTGGAGTCTTTGTAAAAAGCCATTAGACTGGAGATTTTTGCAATACTTATGGCTGCGAACTATATTGTGAAAATCAAGTGGAGGGGACGGAGTATCTGCGTCTGTTGCGACAGTTAAGCTGTCGTCCTCTTACTAGACCCAGAATAATTCGAGAATGCAGGTCTATTCTAAATTCGGTTGAAAGACTGAAATTGCTAAACCTTGTCTGGGTCCCTGGACACAACGGGATTACCGGAAATGAGTCCTCGGATAAACTTCCTAGGCAAGGTCTAGGAGAGACCTTCTGCGGCCCTGAGCACACGTTAGGTTTGCCATTTGCCGTTTGTTCGTATGTGTGTTGGTAAGACTTCTATCCATAGTTGGGTTTTCGGCCAATACAACTGTAGGTGGTATGACTCTCCAGGATGCAGGCAGATTATTTCCCGACGTCTATAAGAAATCCGAGGCATTTTTGTTGGCTCTCAGCAGAAAAGACTACAGACAATTAATTGGAGTTATTACGAGATACTAAGCTTTTGCCAAACATCTCAACGTGTTTGGCTTAAGTGACACCACTATCTGTGACGCTTGCTTGTAGAGATAGTAAAACGGTTGTACGTGCTGGTAGTAAAATGAATCTGTTTTTGTGTCTGAGTGCTCAAGAGTGGTGTTCCAACACATCGACAGAAAAAAAAAAGAAGTTGTAAACTTAACCAACTTATCCTGATGTGTCTTTCTAACTTGGCTAAAGTCTGCGAAGAATATTTCAAACTCACCTAACTTTTCAGTCTAAACTTTTCAATAGCGGATAAGCTTACCTGCCCTTAATTAATCCTTTATTCAACTCATCTTTCGTTGGAAACTAAAACATTTTGTTAGTCCCTTTGGGCACATCTTCTTGTTGGCAAAGTATCCAGCATGAACCTAGTATTGCTTAATAAGCCTCAATCTTCTAGCTTTTGAAACTCTACATACAACTAGCCACGTTTCAACAACCATCTTCAGCAGCTATGTATGTCGAAAGTAACCGAGACTAAGACGCTGAGGAAGCAGCAGTACTATGTAAGCACTCTGCTTTCTTAAGTCCTCAGCGTTTTAGTCTCGGTGACTTTCGACATACATACATAGTGTTCAAAATAAACATAGACACCTAACTCATCTTCCACAGATCGTGGAACTAAGACGTCCACATGTCAAACTGTTGCAGTTATAGCGACCATTGTTTCACTGAGTAGCCAGATCTGACTGAGGTCCCATAATATCTAACAGGAATGTCTTCAATCCGTTGAAGCTTCAGACTTCCTCCAACCAAATCCCGGGCACTTTTCGTTGCCTGTTGCAACAAGTTGTGGTCCTTTTCTTGCTACAAGCATGCGGAGTTGATATAAGTATTCTCTTGCGTTTCTCGTACGTCAACACAAATGGAAAGTCTACTTTAATCAGCCGTCGTCTGAAGACACAATAACTGCTGTCTTCTGTATAGAGATATGTAGTCCACCTCTACTGACACGCGGGAAGATTAATATAATTAAAAACGCACAAAACTCATCTAAGGATTTTTTTCACAAGACGTTAGCCGTTGAAAATAACCCTTTCCTTACGAATTTCTTTAATTTAACACCTGCACACCTCAATTAAAAAAAAAAGAATCCAGAGATACATCTTTGTATAAATGATTTCTTTTTTAGGTGGGTAGACGAATTGTTTATAGAAGCAAGTCCATAAAAATCCGAACGTGTCTTGACATAAATTTAGTTAATAAAGTGAAGTTATGAAAAAAATCAGAAAGTTGAAGAATAGTTCAAATGAGATACTGCCATGATGTACCTACTCGTACCTTATAGAGGACACATCCTGTCAAGGAAAAATCCAATAAATCTTAGAAGGACGTACTATGTGTTGACATCATCTTTCCATTGCTTTCCATAACATGCAACACGTGGCAAATATAATTTGTAAAAAAAAAAAAATAGGGGAGGCAGCACAATAGGAAGATTATTGAGGGAGCGATAAGGAACATATTTTAGGATTAACTTATGGGTATGGGGTCCATTTCAAAGGAAGTGTCCAGTTCCCATTAACGGGGGAAACCTTTTGGTAATAGCGCGTGGCGAAATGACGATTTTTCTTCATTTTTTTTTTGTGTTTGAAATTGGACAATAGATTTGGAATCTTGAGACTTGGAGACAGTCAGAGTCTGAAGAGTGATGGTATTTTAGCAATCCTATTGCAACTACAGGTCAATCAGTTTCTTCAGTATCGCGTACAATATCGTATTTGCCATATTGTGTGAAACCAACACCAAAGGCATCATCTTTCAAAAGTCGCAGAACTCAGCAACCTGTCACTGTTGCATACGTGAATATTGAGGCAGAAGCGACCAAAATTGGTTAAGTATTAGTGGTGAATGAGGGCAAAACCAAGCATTTGCTGTCAACAAGAAGAAACTTCGTCGACCTTGGCTCTGCTACATCTGACAACAACATCTCATCAGAAGCCAAACGAAGAATAACTCTTGCCAATCACAGTTTTTCTGAGCTTGGAAAACAACTGAGAGAGGCTCTTTATAACACCCTTATGATCTCAATCCGACTTTATGACGCAGAATCATGGACTCTGTAGAAGGCGGATGAGGATGTCCTTTTGAGCGAAAAAGTTTTGGTAAGGCATTTGGACAGAAGAGTTAACTATGAACTATATGAGCTGTGCAGATACATCAACCTTAAGATGGCTCTGATGTGTATATTGAATAGACACTAATGCTTAGGTTCGCAGAGTCATCGAATCTTACCGTAAATGGCAACGCAGTAGAGGAAGACCTCGACTTTACTGGCGCTAAGAAATAAAAGGAAACTTAAAGTGCACAACTGTAGAAAGTTATCTAAGGACCAGGTTAACCGAAAAGGCTTATTGATTGTGGACTAAGTTCACATCCAGCTATAGCGCCATCTAAGTTACTAAAAACTTCTTTAATTGCCAGGCTTCTGACCCTTTAATAGTCACTGTCTGAAGCACTACAGCTTTCCATCCTCTTCAATGCCGGATGGTCTACTTCTAGTTCTTCATATCAAGCCTTCTGGCATTTGCGATCGCTTTATCTTTTTTAATTGAGGTTTGGTCTTCTTTGTCGTCTCGAACCCGGGCGATGGAATTTGCAGATCTTTTTAATTGGATGGTGGAGTCTGGGGTCCACTCCCTTGAAGTGGCTGAGCCAATGTATGAATCTTGTAATGTAACTGCAGGTATAAAAGGTTATAGCTATCGTTAGACATTTAACACATGAATGTCGGTAGACCTGCAACCTTCTTAAAGTCGTCTTTGACCACACCTTGATGTGGACATGGTATGCCTCAACATAAATAATCCAAGTCTTTATTGAAAGCAAATCTAAGGCTAGGTAAGGTTAAAGTGGGTGCTAGCACACTCAGACTAGTGATATATCCATTGTAACCTTGGAGAGATTCTCCTTTAACCAAACGTAGCTTCTGATGAAGCTGACATCAGATCGCATAGGTCATCACAGTAGAAGACTCATAAGGGAAGTTTGCTTTTCCAGGAAAGAACTGGACAGCTTTAAAGAAGGTGGAGAATAGTTTCCTAATCTTCTCTGTCCATACAGTTTCTACAAAAATCGTTGGAATTGAATGTACGCCAAGTGTCGAGCATTACTTCAAAGAATTTATACGAGAGGCTTTGATTGTCCTAGCACTGAACTCTTCTTATCTGTACCAGTAGGACTTTTGGTTCGGCAGAGTAATTTCATGCCAAGTGTTTGTATGAAATCTTAAAACCTCACATTGTTGCACATTGGATCTTCGTTCATTCCTGAAGTCGATTAACTCCAATCGTTCACTTAAGTTCAACCATCTACTATTTCAGTAGGTGCTGACAAAAAAAAACCTCCTTAAAACTAAAAACTACTCTACTACTACTTAAACTAGATATTCACCCCTAAAGTGGTACGTACGCTTGAATATCACTTGTTGCCTCATTGAAATTCCATCGCGTCTCGCAGTAAATCTAAAAACTTCCAAAAAACTGCATTCAACAAGTTCCAAAGTTCCAAAGTGATTTCATTTAAACTTCACCCCCATCCCATTTAATCCGACTCAATGAATCTTCACCCCCAACCCAACAACGTGTATCACCACCCCATACTGAAATTCGCCAACTTTTCCCCTTATCCGATGTTATCCGCTGCACAAAACACTAGTTGCGCACACAGACGACAAAAGAAGAAATCCTGTTTCCCTATGATATGCCCATTAGTTGCGTAATAATTCAACCGCCTGTTGTCAGCAAGGGTGTCAGTAAGGGTGTGTGCACCACCGCATCTCCAACCCCCACCCATTCATCGTCCTGTTGCTGCTGCTATACCACACACGACACAGGGGTTGGTCTCTGTACCACGATAGTAAAGTTTCATATTACCAAAGACAGAAGATGCCAACTGACTGGCATGACATTCTGAAATCAGATAGCATCCTAACAGGACATTAGTCAGTGATAGCTTCAGTACGAGGTAGGATCTCGTGGCTGATGGAAGTGTTTTCCTATTTTTTATTTTAAAAATAAACAAACGACTTGTGTGTGTTAAAAAAAAAATTTCAAATTAATCAGCCAACAGATAATCGGTCCAAAGTGAGAGGCAAAGATAAAAATTTAAGTGAACTTGAATGTAAGTGAGTGAGACAACAACAAAAAAAAAAGACGTCAAAGTTTTCCCTTGAAAGGACACGGACACAAGACCGCTCTTAATCTACTAACCACCACCCTTCGTTAAGCAAATTAATTTGTAAACGGTTGACCAGCATTGAACTGAGATATGTAAGTCGTGCACGAGAGATACACACATACACTCGACAAGAAAAATCCGCAAAACACTCGTGAGTCAAAAACAGTCGTTTCCACTTAAACCAATCGACGACCACTTGACCAATTACCTCTCGGACAAAGTGCGGGCGATCACATTTATTCGTACACAGATACACGTATCTGAAGGTTGAAGTTGATATATTCATGTGCCGACGCCGTTCTCTGGGATCTCTGAATCCCTTCGTAGAGTTTATTAAAAAAAAAAAAAAAACGTCCAATTGTTAGAGGATTTTCAACTTGATTGGGGTCGAGGCGGTTGTGTTGGTTTGTTATCATATGAAAGGGTTGATTTTCTGTCCAGAATTTATCGATAATTAACTGCGTGATAAAATTGACGACGGACCGTGTGTGGGTGTTATAAGGAAAAACGAGACTTGAGTAAATAGATTTTGTCGATTTTTATAAGTCGTCCGTTATAACTTAGGTGATTTCGGAAATCAAGCTCACAGTGATAGAAATAGAAAAATACTTCTCCAAGGCAATTCATCGCCTCAACTCCTAAGAGATGTTCAAAAGTCCACTGGTTGGTTTTAAAGAAACTGTCTTCTTCCTTTCGATTCCTATCATTCGATGGGCATTTTTTTGATGATGCAAACAGGTCTATACGTCCCGCAATTTACAATCAGAAAATGTTCTTTACAGCCGACGGGATGATAAATTAAATTGTTGTTTCGTGAACTTTTAGAGTCATGTTTTCGTTCTTAACGGACTCAGAACTCAAAAGAGTGTCTGTGTAGCTTTAGTACATTGCAAGCTTTAGTGCCAGAAGTCAAAGTCTGCAGTGACTCAGGCAGAGAGATTTTAGGTAAATTGTCTTGACGTCTTTATAACTCAGTTTTGGGTCTTACTTAACGAAACTACGCAGTGAAATTTCAAGCTGATCTTGACCGAAGCACGGGTGTATATTTTGCTGAAGTTCTGCTATTGTGTAAGGTACGTGGCATCCAAGACTTAAGGACTTGGAGAACATTGATCAGCTACTCATGCCGTCTTCAAACTTTTGTAAAGACAGAGTAGGCGTGTTGGCAATTTAATTAAAATCTTGTATATGAATATAGGTCTTACTACCACAGTGTACGGTACGGACATGCCTCCCTGATATGTTCATGTGCATTCATTTTTCAGTTCAGTTTCGTGATCACTTGACAAGGCCGAACAAACTCAGCGTACACCTCCTCTAACTTAGTTTTTCTTAGACAAGTAAATATCTGAAGCGAATCTAGAGAAGGTAAGGCTTGGTATATTCTTAAATAGCTCTTTCTGCTGCGAGCCAGTGCTCTGGAAGTTTGTATGCTCTGGAGTCTTTCGCTGTCTTATTCGAACTGTGAAACCAATGAATTGATGGTGATTTTTGATTACAAATTCATTGGTTGTTTATAAAACTATTTTAAAGCGTTCGAAAGGGTTGTTAACTTTTATAACCTCTTACACATCGGTGATAAGCTGTCTTTTCACATCTTTTCCTCCCTTCGATTTAATTGCTTTATTCCATTTACGAAATAAAACGATAAAGTTAGAGCATTGACATAGCTTGCTTACTTACTTTTAGAATCTCATAGTCGATAGAGGAATACTAAAAGAAGAAGACAACGCCGAGTGCCTAGTGGCCATTCTTAGATCTATCGTCCAACATGAGACTCAACAGTTCTCGTGCATTATCACAAAAGGCAATAATTGTGCTGTCAAATCTCTTGGATAATTGAGAATAACTCACAGTCTTGTGGTAGGTTTACTGCAACTAGTTACTCCAGTCCACAGTGGATTCCCTAAATCTGCCAATCGTTTACGCTGCTAATGGAGGTATAGGGACATCCTAACTAATACTGAGGTTCATCCATAGTTGTCATAGCCTTTACCATAATTTCGTTCCTGCGTCGCCAGTAGCAGCGAGATTATCTTATCTTCCCCTTTTGTGGAACTATCTCGAATCTGGAGACTGAGATTCTAAGATCCACTTGTCTGGAGGATTTTTGTCCAGCCAATGTAGTTGTTGTATCTTGACTTTTTGGACTAAATTCACATCTTGGTAACGCTCGTAGAGCTCACAGTTACACCTTCTCCTCTATTCGCTTTTCTCGCACACTGACAATACTTGCTCTGCTTTTCTGCATATAATCCAGCACTTGGCGCTATATAGCATACTCATACGTTTTATTGGTCGAGTAGGGAGCTTTGATCCCGTCTCTTTCGACAAACCGAAGTAACAACAGTTTTCAAGGACAAGTCTTCGTCCAGTCTCCAGTAGGGTGTCATTCGAGGAGTTGATGTTGACTTCGAGATAGATGAACACCTTAACTACAAGGAAGGTTTAGCTACCAGCAGTAACATTTTGCCGCCTATTCTTCGATTGCCGTAAAAACGATACACTGAAAGCGACCGATACTGTCAAAGTCATCTGCGTTCCACAGTAGCTGTTCGACAGAATCTTTTCGAAAGTTACCATAGGCATCTTGTAGATGGGGCATACTTTCGTCTCCCCATACTTGGTTAATGAGTTGGATCATGCGCTTTACCAAAACATCACCTCCATTTATGAAAATCTCTACGGGGAAGCCGTCAGAGCGTGCAGATAGATTTTGATAACTGCGCCAACCATCAGCAGCAGTCTTCTTGCCATATCACTGTCTCAGCATTATACCCATTTAGCAACTGTCAGAAGTGGTGCTAAAACACATCTGCCCTTCACTATTTCGAAGAGCCTGCATTCCAACTTTGAAGCTACTTAGTTATCAATTGGATAGCCTTCATAAAAAACTCCCGGATGTTGTTCCTGTCACGCGGATCCTTGATTTCATTGAGACTGCGTATGACCTCTGCTTTCCACGCACGACATTAAATTGATATGCTTTGGAAGCGTTACGAGTATTGTGTATGAAATGTTGACGTTTTCCGATATTTGCAAACATCATTATACCACGGGCATCTTTTCGGGAATGAAATCTTAGTTTAAGGAGTAATACTAAGACGCCAACGCCGTCGAAATATTTGTTTTTTTTACGAAGGAGTTAGACATTTGCTCTGCAACCATGCTTATCAAATTCAGTATTTTCCGGACATCCCTAAAAATATACAGCTAATCCTCTTTGCTGAAAGTCTTATATAAATGTATCTTCAAACAAACGAATTTATACATTTAGTTTACAAACAATTAAAATCAAGAATGATTCATCCCTCTTGCATAACCCAAAACAAACATATCAAATAAAGAATTAAAGGCAAATAAAATCATGTTTACCAAGTATTGATTTAGATTCAATTCAATACAGCCGTTTGCAACTTACTTGTACTAGTTATTACGGTTTTGAAGAGAAAACTTAACCACATGTTTTTATTTATTCAAATAGTCTTTTAAGTTTTTTGTTTTTTTTTCTGAGAAAAAGTAATGAAAGAAAAGTGACAAAATCAAATGATCCCACAAGAATCGCTAATAAAGAAAATTTTACCCAAAAAATTCATCACCACCATCAATAGCCACTAAAGGTGAGTCTTTTTAACAAAACTACATTTAAAAATAAAATAAATTGTTTAATTTTAAATTAAAAATTCGTAAATTAAACAAAGGAAATTGTTTTAAAGTTGGCACAGTCTTAGCTACTTGTATTTTGCTAAATGTTTCTTGGTAATAATTGAAAAAGGAACACAAATTATTTGCTGTGAAGTTATTTTTGTGTATTTTGAACCTTGCAAATTAGTTTTGATCACTTTTTGAATCTAATGTCGCGTAAATGGTCGCCACAAGAGCTCGTTCTTCGGCATTTTCGAAGTGTTTCGAGCTGAATAGTGGTAATTTCCTGCCGTGTATTGTCTTTCAAGGCTTCTAAGATCCCTGGCTTGTTAACATAAACTACTCTATATTCTGATTTTAAAGTTCGGATCGTTCGAAAACCGAAATTTTCTATGGATTTTCTGAATTGCGTTTCGAATTGCCCATACAAAATGTTCGCTTACGAACGATCCGAACTTAAGAATCGCAATACAGAGTAAGGCCCCTGGAGGCGTTGAGTCGGATGATCGCGAAGGCCAGTCAAAATCACATTTTTTTCGAAATAAGGCGCCCGTGGAACAAAATACGCAATAAAGCGATCGTGGCTCGGGTACAGCGCTTTGTGATGGCGTGTACAGTTCCATGGGACAAATTCGCGAGCTGTCATAAGCCGATCTGAAAAAAGATGTCGAAGTATTGCCAGATGCCGCAGTTTAAATGCCTCACCCTGTATAACCCTGTAACTTTCAACTAAGTCACATTTTTACTTTCTTTTGGTTCTCTGGTTTTTATGATTCGCAGCTTCTATAAAAAAAAAACAGCCTGTGGAGCCAGGCCTGTACCTCATATTGCGTTATATCACAGCGAAAACGTTTTCCAATATACACAACAAAACGTGCTTGCCTTGTCCAGCACACCTTTTTTAAAAGCATTGCTCAAAGTCTAAGATCTAAGTTTCATGCTGACAAATAAAACAAAACAAAAACACATGCCGCTCCTTGGAGCCGGTGAATTCCGTAAAAACGTATTTGAGAAGATCGAATGCTTTACAGTAAGTAGCGTTATATATTGCTTCAGTTTATTCGCGATTGGGATTGAATTATTTAGAGGAACCATGGATTGTCAAGGACGATGCTTGTTATGGACTGTTCTGGCATTTTAAAAAAAAATTATACATAACAAAATCAACAAATCTTTTTCGTGTCACGAAGTGTCCAGTTCCTTTTGAGGGACTTCTAATGGACCCAGAAACTTGAAATTCGCACAAAAGGGGACCTTGGAATATAACTAAAGGCAAATTACTGAAAATTTGTCATTTTATTGGATTAAGAAGCAATTTTTCCCGCGATTATAACCCTTTTCGGGGGGGTTGAAGGCGTCATTCAAAGAAGTCGCAATTTTTTGGATATTTGTGAGGTACGACCTACTTGCATAACAGATTTCAAGTTTCTAACTGTACCGGACGTTCGAGATCTTTTTTATGCCACGAATTGCCTATTTCCATTTGAGGGACTTCTAGCGGCTTTCGAAACTTGAAACTCGGTACCCAGATAGGCCTTGAAATATAACTAAGGAAAAACTACTAAAAGTTTCCAATTTATAACTGTAAATTGATCAAATGTAAACGACCATTTGGACCATCGGATTTAGGATTTCAGTTTTAACCCCTTTTGGGGAGGTTGGGGGTGATATTTTAGGATATCATAATTTGTTGGTCATATGTGAGGTAAGACCTGCCTGCACACCAAATTTCAAGTTACTAGCTGTACTAGAAGTCCGAAATCGTGCCCTAGAATGCCCTCAATAAAACGTTTTCACGTTAAAATTGTCACATACACACGCGAGCACAGAGACATCACTTCTAAAACTATGGGATGAAGGATGTGACGTGATTGTGAACGCAGACGATGGCGCTATCTCCGTGCTGGGTAAGTAAGTACCCTACCCTCAGATACTGAAAGATATTCTTCAACAGGCTCTAAACAAGCTGACTTCGTGAACAAATAGCTGTGGCGTATGTGCCAATCCGTCTTAAACGGAGCTGGTCCATTTGACCGAACTCAACAGTACACCTCTGAGCTTTTCAGACCGAGAACGCCTTAGAACGGTCCGTGCAAAAAAGCAGTACCTACCAAATAAGGCCTACAGCCCCTTAACCCACGCTCTGTTGGGTTTCAGTTCACAAGCGGCATTCCAAGGAACTGTGCGGCTGACGAGTTAGCTAGATAAGCCTCTCAAGGTGCAGATAGTCCCGACCATGTCAAAGCACCTATTTTGTTTGTTAAATATCTGATTCCGATGTCAAAAGCTAATTTTTTTCTAGCCTGTTCTCGACTTTAAGGCGATGGATACTTATTGCGAAAGTCAATCCTAAAAGAAATAGTTTTCTTGTCCATTTCACCGAATTTTTCTTGTATGATGCCGTGAATGGTGTGAACGGATTGACGTTGTTGTGTAATGTCAGACCATTGTAATTGTCAAAATCAACCAGATCACACAGAGGAAGCCTTGGCGGTACCATGTTCTCATTAGCAGTTGAAGAAGTGTCGTAAATTATACAAGCTACTGTTCACAAGCTCCCTTTACACAGACCAAGCGATGTGCACAGATTTTCGCAAAGTATCGCATGTGCCCCAACGCAGAGTGGCAATTGTGAATCTAAGGCATTTGCTTCATTCTGTCCTATTTCGAATTTTAGGTCAAATTTCAAAATTCGGGCTTCGCTACGACCTGAAGATTAGCCAGATCTGTCTCTCTTCAAAATTGCACTCAAATCGGTCAACTTATCTCCGAGAAAAGCGAAATGGAAGATTTGGTATTTGAATCACTGTCAAGTAAGCTTTGCTCGCTGCGCTTCAACTAACATCCTAACAAGGCACTACATCTTATACAGGCATGCTCAGCGTTTGGGTATTATATGCAATGATTTCTGATTTACAAGGATGTCAATGGGAGCTATTGCTGCTATGACAAAAGCTGCTTCAGCGTAAAAGACGATTGAGCCGACTATTCCGGATATTAAAATTCTCCGTAGCCAGGGTTTAAAATTAAATAAGTCACATAACAGCGCGTCAACTTGTATGATCCTTTTTTGACAGCAGCGAATATTCTCCATCGTCATCATGCATAAACTGACGACTTTGGCAAGGTAGCCAAAACTTGACATAGCGTAGCTTGTCTCTGTAAATACTGTCAAAGGCGGCTTAAAAATCGAAAAAAGGATGGTGAACTTCCTGGTTTTTCTCCAAGATCTCCAGTCGATTTTTGACTTTCTTGAGCCTTGATTGCTTTAATAGGAGCCAATCAGGCTGTTAACTAAAAGCATTCAAACAGCACGGTGAAAGGTCTTGTTAAGGAGACTGATGCCTCATTTATTCAGGAACCGGAAACTAATCCTGATATTCCATCCGTTAGGCATATTTTCGCTAGTGAACAATCATAGGAGCTTATTACCACCCCAAGACGGGAAGGCCAAATAGAACACTGCTCTTTCGTCTAGCAGATTTGTGAGTTTTATTTCATAAAGAATGAGGTTATAATTTGAAATACTTACGCTTTTGTGCCTCCTTCCGTTACTGGGCTAAGTGGCCAATTGACGAAGAAGAACGAAAATGCGACAAATGTGTCAGACTTTGGACTCAATAAACGACTTAAGAAACAAATCCCCGTACATCATAAACGTTTTTACCGAAGTCAATTTTACTCAGCTAAAGGAAATCTTTAAAGTGAATGGAAATTAGTAAACAGTATCCTTGACGAAGATTTGTCAAATAAGTGCATCCAAATTAGTATAGATGATACTCTTGCCTCAGATAAATTTGTTATCGCGGAAAGATTTAATAACTATTTCGCTACCATTACCGACTCAGTAAAACTACAACCTAGTGTATCTATGTGTTCGACATGTAGTTCTTTGGAAAACAGTGAAGAACCAATAAAAAGAAATACAGTTTTCTTTGTGCCTATAACATCTGTAGAGCTGCTGAAATGTATTGACACTTTAAAAAATACAAATTCTCGAGGAGTTGATGGGATTTCGAATAAAGTAAAAACATATATTGCTTGCTTCATAGTTGATGTTTTAACATATATTTCCAACAATAGCGTCTTTTCGGGGATATTTCCTGAGGCACTCAAATGCGCGGATATCGTACCAATTTTAAAAAAAAGGGGCAACTGATTTAAGCAATTACAAGCCTATCTTCTACCATCATTAAACAAAATTGTTGAAAAAGTGAAAAAAAGTGGAATCGTAGCTTTCCTCAATAAAACAAACTTCTTCAGTTCTACTCAATTTGGGTTTCGAAAAGGGATACTCTTTTGAGATTTTGTTCTCGAAGTTTTTCCAATTTGGACAACAAGAAGTTAACAGTTAGTTTATTTGTCGATATAACTAAAGCTTTCAAAATGGTTAACCATGAAATCTTGCTTAAAAATATTGAAAATGCTTGTTTTCGAGGCTTTATGTCGGGCTGGTTCAGGTCTTATCTGAATAATAGGTCTCAAAGGGTTAAGGTCGATGAGATTCGGAGCAAAATTAAAAACATTAACCTGGGAGTCCCCCAAGGCTTTGTTCTGGGGCCCATTCTCTATTAATTCTCTGTTTAATTTGAAATTCAAAGGCTTTTTAACTGCGTTTACAGATGATGCTGGTGTGCTTACGGGTCAGACAGTCTTCTAAATCTTGCATCAGACCTAAACTAGGACTTGAATTTGCTGAGAATCTGGTTTGCGGAGCACAATATGGTTATAAGTACAAAGGCTAAAATAATGTTCTTCAGTTAGTCAGCAAAAATAGTTTTGAGACTGAGGTCGTTTTCCATGCTCCTTAGTGCCAAAGATTCAAATTGACCAACTGCTTATGTGACTCAAGTTTCTCTCCGCGTGTCTTTTGCAGCAATGTTGCCTGTAGCGACAAGTGTTTTCAAATTGAGAAAGTGGATGTTTTCAAATATTCAGGACTTCCCATTGACTCCAAGATGAGCTTCTGCAGCCACACTGATATATTGAAGCGATATTTTCGTTCTACGCTCAGAAATTTCTTCTACCTACGCAATGTGTGCTCAGCGAATCTCTTAAAGACAATCTACTATGGAATTTTTCATTTCAAATTACAATATTGTGTCATTTGTTGGGGAAGAGTCTTTTATAACATAATCCAACCGCTATTAATCCTACAAAAACATGTTGTAAGGATAATCTGCAGAAAAATCCCGCCTGTATTACACTTTTCCATTTTTCTATCAACTGAAAATTCTTCCAGTTCGGCAGTTGTACTGTTTCAAAATGCTCAAGACTTTTTTCATCCGCTCAGGAAATCTAAATCTTAGAGTATTTGAGAATCATAATTTGTGTAGTAATTTTTTATATCTTGTATCTATGCCCAACTGTCGCACTACAGCTGTTCGTAATTTGTAAACCGTAGTATCGTGTCGCTTGTTCAATAAACTGCCTTTGTCGCTTAGGTCACTGAGAATTCCAAGCTCCTTTCAGAAACTGATAAAACTTTGGCTTCTAGACTAAGATGTGGAAAATCTTTTAAATGTCGAAATATAGAGTACCATTATCTTCTGATATACTGGTGTTATGATAACTATTCCAACTTTTATCAGTTTTGTTTCTCTTCTGGCACCAATTTTAGTTTTTTTATTTTTTTTTATTTTGCTACATGAATTTATTTATTGATATTTTGTTTTTTCTTCATTCTTTCTGTAAATTCGTACTTTTTTGTTTTGTTTTGGCTTATGGTATTTCTGTTGAAACATGCATTTTAAACTTTTAAAGAAGGGTCATCCCACCTATTATAAAAAAACAAGCTTATTTTAAATTTTTAATGTGTCGTTTAACTCTTTTCCGTATTTTATTAGAAAACATAATGTCACTATTAGCCGTATTTTATTATCACCCATGATCTGTACAGATCATTTAGGTATTTGTATTCATTTCAACAACAACACAAGATCTTGCTTTTGATAACAACTAGATGGCATTTGCTGTCCTAAATTTGGGAAGCAATGATCAGTAATGACAAAAGCTCTCGTTAGAACAAAAGAGAGGTGTAGCAGCCTTCTCTTTTATTCCTCTTTTTAAAAACTGACAATTGACAACTGACCTCAATTTTTGTTAAGCAAAGGCTGAAACCCTCTATAGTTAAGGCGCAAAATGATCCAAATTGTTTTATTATCCTGATCAGATCCAGATCAGATCACGGGAATAATAAAACACGGCTTATCTTGAAAGCACTGTATTTGAATTGTCGAGAAATAAACATCTAAACAAAAAAGAACAATCTAAAACTAGAGGAAAGCACTAGCACCAGAAGGACGCACTTACATTGAAGTACGTTTACAGTTATGTTAACACAGCTTAACGACAAAAACAAGATTCTACACCACCTTCCTGCAAAGATTCACCGACAAATTCATTCAGAGATTTTCAACTCAATCGGCACTAAAATAATTATAGATGATTGATGCATAGTATTTACCATTTCGCATCAAAACAAGCCTCGTCTTTGCCATTCTCCGGCCATGTCCACCTTGTATTTTATCAGCTTCTACCCTCGCTAGACAGCTAGACTGTCTAATTATTTAATTGCGCATAAATGTTCGTGTCAATTCTAATTGAATGATTTCAATTTTAATCACTTGTACTTGTACTACTTGTATATTTTGTATTATTCTGAAAGTCATCCTTTGCGTGTTGTTTTTTCTTTTGTGTTTTAAGTTGTTTTGCAAATTTATCCATTTAATATCTGTTTGGCAATTTTTTTTCATATTCCACTAACAATCTAAGTATTAATGTAAATTAAATAATTCCTAACTATCCGAAGTTTGAAGTTCTATTTATTGTGTGAGAACAAGAATAAAAGACAAAAACAACTAAAATTTTACTACTTCTGTTGTTATATTCATCATTGTATTTAAAAAATGCCATTGTAAATCATTTATCACCTGAGAATATTATTTGCATGGTAATCTATGACGAAATTCAATTTAATTACAATAAAAGATTTATTTCCAATTTATTATTTATAGACATGAGGCGGCATGTTTATAAAATATACATGTATTTTTATTTTCTAATTAATCGGTTGCAGTTAGTTAAGTATTTTATAATGTCTGTAGTAATATTTAATAACGCTAATTATCAAACTATAAAAAAAAAAGAATTATTTTGTTTTATTTTTCAATGAAGTTTAGCTAGAATTTGATTATAAGACTTGAAAATATTCGCTAATATTTGAAGACCAAGAACATAATTTAACTATAACAATTAAATAATATAGGGATTTTCTTACTTACTTACTTAGGTAGCGCTGCAGTTCAGGGTGAACCTGGATCTCAACCAACAAGCTTCTGCAGTTAGGCCGGTCCTTAGCTAACCGTCTCCAGTTATGCACTCCAAATTGGTTAAGGTCCCCTTCTACTTGTGCGCGCCACCTTAGGCGTTGTCCCGGAGGGAGACGGGCCAACAAGGCCCGAGTAGACGTTGTGCCTTGCATCCATCACAATGTGTTCAATCTGAAAATCTCGTAGTCTCCTTATGAATATCGAGATGCGGGAACCGCGTGCTAGCTACGACAACGTTTCGCCCCGTCGCAAAGTCGATAAGCCTGAATCCGTTATCGGAGATGGTGTCGTGCAGGCTATACTTTTCGGCAGTACTACCAAAAAAAACCCTCTCTTCCTAGCTTTGCATTAAAATCGCCGAGGATAGTTTTAATGTCATAACTAGCGCACTGCTCGTAAGTCTTGTCCAGGAGCTCGTAGAAGCTATCTTTAATGTCGTCATCTTTCTCCTCTGTGAGGGCATGCACGCATATAAGGCTAATGTTGACAAACTTGGCCTTAATACGGATTTTTTCGTTGTCGTTCGTTATCATGCCGAAAACTCAAGACTTCTTGCCTTAGGTATGCCTCTAACAACAAATCCGCATCCAAATAAACGCTACTTTTACCGTTGATAACAATCGCCGTAGTTAATGTCGCAGATTTTCATCCTCTTTTTGTCTCGCCCATCCCGTCGCTTATCGTGGATTGCGGTAAAATCAGCTTTGCAGCAGCCTCCGCTGGTTGTTCAGCTGCACGGGGCCTATTAAGGGACCTAACATTCCATACAGATCCGAAGTGATGAAGCGCATTATAAACAAAATTTATATTTATGCATACTTTCGGTTGTTCATAAGATGTCAATCTCGCAACATTTATTTCCTACCTTTCTTCCTCCCCGATACCAATGACTTGAAAACCTATCCACATGAATACCAATGGAACAATGCCCAATAGAGACGGCAAAAACGACTGACTTGAACGAAAGGGTATTTTTCTTATCGAGGATTGGCAAATTTGTTTCTCTACAAGCAACGTTTCCAAATTTGTTCAGCGTAGCTACATTCGCTCTATCTAAAGTTTCATCATTAATTTTCGAACAAGTACTGCTGAATGGGACATGTACAAAGATAGAGATGAAGGACTTATCTAGTTTTGACTTCTTCATCGAAAGTTCATCAGCTCTTTCATTTCCCATGAAATCTATATGACCCGCTTACCCAATAAAGAGTCATCGTGTTGCCTGTTGATATCACATTCGCGAGTATAGACGGGTGATAGCTCCTATTTACGCTTAGTACAAGAATACTAAAACTAGTCATTGATGCAGGTGTTGTGTTTAAGCAGCACTTCTAGCAGTTGCTGAATTGGCAAAATGTTGAGATTGATCCTCCCTCCCAGTATAGAAAAAGTCGGTGCAGCTATCAAAAATCTGAGGAACAACAAGGCCGCCGACTTACCAGCAGAGATTTTTTAATACAGAGGGTCAGTTAACTTCTATCTCAACTGCACCATCCGTTCGGGATAGATTCAAAAATTCTTCGAACAAGAGCGCTCTTCTGACAAGGTCAATGTTTCTTAATAACCCATATACTCGTACATAATTTTATATATAAATTAATGACTTCCTATTCAGGGTAAGGTGTCCTTTATTTGACATCGATAGTCTCCGTGAGTTCTCACAGTTTAAAGGGTATCATTTCATTATGGGTTTCGTAAGATAGGACGCTTGTTTAAAGGTCTATTACTCAAACTCTCTTCTCATTTACAATCGAAGCTTGTAAGTCGCTGTCGCGAAGATCTACGGGTTCTTGGCAGGCAGCACAATGTAAGACTCTGCTGGGTCCCTGGCCACAAAGAGGTGTCTGGAAACGAGACGAAGGAGCTGGCAAGGGAAGGATCTTCATTAGACCTCAACCAACTGATACTAGCCCTAAAACTCCACCCTGTAACCTCAAACAGGAGATTGGGAGCAAAATCCAAAAGACCGCTAATGATAGATGGAATGCGCTTAGTTCCTGTGGCATAACTAGGAAACTATGGCCATTTTACAATAAACAGAAAATTGATATAATCCTGCAAATGGACAAAAAATCCCTATCTTCCCTAAAAGGTATCATCACCGGGCATAATATGCTTAACTACCATGCAAGAAGACTGGGATTGAATACGGATGACCTATGCAGGGGATGTGGCGACGAAGAATTAGATGAGGAGACTCCACACTTTCTTTGCCACTGTCCAGCGCTCTGCCATAAAAGATTGAAACACTTCTTTCAGGATCTAGAAGAACTGTCCGACAAGTCCGTGGTCGAAATACACAGATTTATCCGCACCTCGGATTGGCTCGATAGAACATAGGCTTATAGTTCCTAGTAAGGGGGGCTGAATTTCCTAGGATACCACAATGGGTCTACATTGACCTAAGTGTGACGGAAAAAGAACTTCCTTTCCCGTCAATCCTATTACCTAACCTAACCTAACCTACTGCTCATTTATTTTCATAGGTAACCTTCATATCAATTAGAGCTAGCAACTGATGACACTGTCTCCCTACCGACCTACCAAGACCATGATCGCTTTAAAGTTATGCCAATCTCATTGCTTACAACACGCTCTTAAACTTCAGACCAAAAACCAATGCATGTCTTCTAAGTGCAGTGTAAGCAAATGAGTTTTGCATTATAAATTGCAGGCTTCCCTACTGCACAACCACGCGATGCAAAACATCAAATAACTTAATTATGCCCGTACAAAGTCGGGGCAGGCCGCTAGTAAAACATAAAATAGAAACTAACCGTAACTACCGACTTGTACATGAAATGTGTGACATACTTATAACCAATTCATAAGCTTAGTGTTATTTGGATTCATTTTTTTTTTCTTTTATTTTGGTCAAATACTATAAAAGGTTGACAGATACAAACATATTCCACGTTGGACTATAGCAATTAAAAAAAAATTGACTGGTGAGCCAGTCCTGTACTTCCCACCTCGTATTGCTTTATATCACAGCGAACATTGTTGCCAATAACACAACAAATTGCTTAGGTTGGCCAGTACACCTTTTTTAAAGCATTTCTTTAAATATCTCAGCAGCCGCTGGACCGATTTTGCTCAAAATCTAATCAGCTCTAAGTTGCATTGAGACAAATAAAAAAAAAACGTTGTTCCGTTCTCCAGATATCGAAGCAGAACAAATTTTACACACACACACACACGCACACACATACACCACTTCGAAAGTGGGTGGAAATGATTTCTAGGGTATCGTAATGTGAAGCTGTATTAAGATCTCGAACTTTTTTTTTTGGGTAATTGCAATACTTCCCCTATGGAGGTGGGAAGTAAAAAGTGTATAAGTGTTAGGTTTTATGAAGTTTATTTCATTGTATTTGTTAACACTTTGAAGAGTTCGGTCAGCAGAAGCCTGTCAAGTAGAGCTGTGTCAACTTAATGCGAAAACCGCGAAATATTTGTAAGTTAACGCGAATTTTTGAAAAACTAAACTTGAAGTAAAGAGTAAACTATCTCAAGTCAAGCTTTAAAGTTTGTTTGACTTATGATATAGCTCTAAAGTTCCCATGTTTGCTTGAAGAAAATGAACACGTCAGTTGTTGGTTTCGTTGGTGTTTTGCTAGTTTTCAGTTATTGTCGAGGTTTGAGTGTGACCGTAGGCTTTATGAGTATTTTGTGGTTTCTACTTCCAGGTAAATAATTTTAATCATAGGAAAAAAAAAGAAGAAAATATGTCATTTGTCAAAGAACCCACCTTATTGACGTACTGTACTACCTTCGTGAAGTAATCATATCCCTCCTTACTGTGCGTTCTCTATAATCGGGCTTCTTCTTCTTCTTCTTCGGTTAAATTAGGTTAGAAATAGGGTTAATAAAACAATAAATTTAGATTAACGTAGATTCATTGTGAGGGCATCACAGGGTTGCAAGTGCAACTTCCATATTGGAACCGATAAATCTATGGATTTTCAATCTAGCTCGAGGCACTGATAAATCTTTGCAGATTTTTTAAAAGTTTGTTGGACAAAGTATGATCTTAGATCTAATTTGGCAGAGTGCTGGACAGTAGCAAAGAAAGGGAACTTCTTCATCACCACATTGTCTGAACAGATCATACGTGTTGAGTTTCATTCTCCTTGCATTCTCACGACAGGGCTTCGATTTGATTCCTATTGCTATTATCATCGCGTGGTAGAGTCCTTATTGATAATTAATTCATCAGCGGGTACTGTCATTACCAGGACAGGGAAACACTACTGTAGTGTGAAAGTAGGATTAATCTGGACAGCCCGAGAGCTTCAGAGAAGAACTCAGCACCTACGCCTACTGCCATTTGAGAATGGTCGATTTAACAGGGCGTTACATAGTTTGTACATAAAATGTGTATATTATCTGTGCATGCCCTGTCAGACTGGGCACTTTGGCTTATACGAAGGGTGGTTCTTGATGCAGATTCTTGCATCATTGCCTTGAGGTTGGTGGTTCTACAAACTGCTAAATTTCTGTACGATAGTATTGGTCTTATGTTATGTGTGTTCGGGAGGGTTGTTTACAACCAATAGTCATATTGTGCCTTAGTATCGGTCTGCCATTTAGAGCCACATAATTATTTTAGGACTGGGAGACCAGGAAACCAGCCTTTTGATTGATAAACCGCAAGTCCACAAAGTTTGGACCACATGCTGATACTTTAACTTGTATCCCACCTAAATCGACGTTGATGTGTCTATTCTTAAGCATGCATTCTCTCCAGTTAATGATTGTGTTGTTTACATTAAGATCTACTAATGCTCTTTTTACTGCATCAGTTTTGGGCATTGTTGAAGGTCAGCTCAATGTCCAGAAAAGCAACAAGAGTGTCCTTTCAGTGCTGTCCTGTCAGAGTGTCCAATCGTGTTAACAACACTGTGGAATACAGTTTCGACATATTTGCCATCGCGTATACGCATGCTGAACTGGAGATTTATTTCTCGGGCTCCGTTTTTTGCTACTAATGTTAATGTTGATTGGTCTTTGAAATGTTTTTAGGACAAATGATGTCAAATTGATGGGTCTGAAGTCCGTTCCTGGAGATTAACATGGTACGATAGAGTAAATACTCGTTGTCCAACTGATCCCTTCTTCTGTTACCATTTCCGCTGGTTCTGCGTGCTTTGCAGTAGAATCATTACCGGGAGTAATGATTATTGGAGGTATGAATATTGTACATCCCGGAAGTATTGAATATTGCGTAAGATTGTTCAGACTCAACCAAAAAGACTCTTTAAACAGTTGATCTCAGCTCCTTATTTCAAGTTGGCTGCCCAGTTTAGATGGAGTGGATTTAAACCACTCCTTATGTTAATTCCGTTCCGTTTCTGCTGTAAATAAGACCATAGATCGTAAGTAGAATTTTTTCTCTTTTGAACAGCAGCTAGCGAACTGGTGAATCCCAAGTTCCCCTCGAACTGAAGTTTCCAATTCCCTTTTGGACGGATTAAATATTCTCAAGAAATAAGATGTCAAATTTCTAGAAAACACGAAAGAAACTTCTTGAAGGAGTACCTGAAAATAATTCTAGGTAGTGTGTTCAAAGACCTCTATAACTTCTGTCTTGCTAAGTTGGATCGACAGAACTTATTTGGGCACTACAATAAAACGCCTTAAGAAAATTCAAAGACTAAACTGCAAGGAAAAACAATAGCAAAGATAGCTAGAGTAAGTAAAGGAATAGTAAAATTACAGGACTTAGAGAATCATACTTGCTCTCCAAATCTACACCCATCTTTAAAGTCCCCATAGACGATGTGGGCATATATAGGTTTGTGAACAATTGCACCTCAGCGGTACCGATTAAAACAAGCATAAGGTATCGCTAAGAACCATAGTGTTCGACTGTTACGTTCCTGACACATAGTATCTATCTGACAAAGGTCTATGTTTCGTTGACCCAAAGGCCATTTAAGCATCTTTTAAAGGATAAGAAGTTTCTCAGTCTATGAGTCTATGAGTTTAGAGTCCGTAACAAGTGTATGTGAACGAAAGGAAATCCTGAGAAGAACTCAGCCCAGTCATTGCAGCTTCTTTCCAAGTGAGTGCCGAGTTCGTTCATTCAAAATTGTTCCACTAGTTTGGACCATATGGTTTCTTAACACAGGGCCATGATGGTTGCCTATGTACATATGTGTGAGTGTGTACTGCAATATTATGCTAGGAAAAAAACTAACTAGAATTGAATCCGTCGAAAGGTCTTGGGAAGTCTTCGATAAGAAGAGATCTATCAGTCTATCAATGCTTAGACATTTTAACTGTTTGATCTTCCATGCAACGTCTACTGTAGATGCTGTAGTGCCATGAACGAAATACAATCTATTCGACACCTTCGTTTTCTTTTTAGGACTGGAGAAGCTTAAAAAATCCCTGAGATTCATACATTTACCTGGATAGAGCGGTTGATCCAACATTGAGGTTACCAGGGCTTTGGACAAATTGAGTACAATAGAATCAATGTAGCTCCAATTTATCTAACCTAGCCTTATTTCGTAAGTCACTGCTAGCAGATAAAACCTTAAATACACTGGCGAAGTTTGGTTAGCTATCTTAAGAGTTTCCGAGAAAATTACCGAATTCGCATAATCCGCAAGAAGTTCACTCCAGCAGCGATGAGGTATTCTATTGGAAGTGCTATCGTCTCCTAGGGTAGCGAATCCAGAATAAAATAATGGCCGTAGGGTTTGGCATTCTAGAACCTAGATTCTTTGAGTCTGACTACACTTCATGTTAACATGACACCTTACTTATCACAGCGAAAAACATCGCTAGGATAATTAACCACATAGGCTGTAGACGCGTCCTCTATTCCCTAGTGTTTTCTGAAAAACTAAGTCCCTTAGAGTGGATCCTTACTTACTTACTCAAGGTGGCGTCACAGTCCGAGGTGGGCCTGGGTCTCAACCAACAAGTGACTCCAGCCAGCTCGATCTTTAGCTAGCTGCCTCCAGTATCGCACGCTTAGTTGGTTGAGGTCCCCTTCAACTTGCGCGCGCCACCTGAGTCGCGGTCTTTCTCTACTGCGCTGTACCTCGGGGTCGAATTCGAAGATTTTTCGGACCGTAGCATTGGCATCCATCCGCCCAACATGACTCAGCCACCTCAGTGGTTGGACCTTCACTCTTCTGGCTAAGTCGATGTCGCTGTACAGCCCCGTACAGTTCGTCATTGTATCACCTCCTCCTCTCACCCGAAGAATTTTCCTCTCGAAGCAGCCAAGAGCACCCTCATCCATTTTTGGAAAAGTCTATGCCTCTGCGCCATAGAGCCATAGAGTTAACTTTTAGGGTCACTTTTCTTGTTCGAGAGAGGGCTTTGCTAATCAATTGCCTTCTTAGCCCAAAGAATCAGCGATTGGCAAGCGTTTGATCTCAGTGCTGGTGTGTCGCTATCTGAATGATAATGGATACTGTCTTGCGTATTAACTTCGTCCCTGTAGGACTTTATAAAAGAAGAGCGTGCTCCACCGATCGATTGCAATAACGATTTGCGTTATGGATATTGTAGTGACTAGTTTTTGTGTTTAAGCTTATATTCAAATTCCATTTGCCAATAAACCTTCCCCCACAAATCAATTAGTCTAACCCCAGAAGACCGCATGCAGTTTAATACAGAATCGATCCACTTGCGGTAAAGCACATGATAAACAATTAACACATCCATATACCAAAGTAAACACAAATTTAAGTGAAATAAGTGAACAGTTTTTACTACACGCCTTATAATTACCCTAAAGCCAATTAAAGCTGTTTTAATTACCGCCGATGCATACACAAACGAATGCATACACTACCGTTGCTACTAGTTGCACTCCTCCTCAGTTAGACAGTTTAGACTACCCCTAGCACTAAGTCTCTCGGTTTATCAGTCCGCAGATCACTATTCCCGCTGCAGCGTCTTAATTAAGCGCGCGCCTCTTAAGTTTGTTAGCGTCAAAGTGCCAATTTACCCCTAGAGATACCTCATTCCGCGAGAAGACGTGCTACGCCTCGCAACTTAATCTAGAGTTGTCGCGTTTGTTTTTTTTTTTTTCCTTTTGACACGTGTGCTCTCTTTCTCTCTGTGTTGACAGTTCGAGTTGACGTGGTTAATCAATTTTGACAAGTGGAATTTGGAAACAGGTCACAGTCAAGTGCCGCGTCAAAAAGGATTCGTGATTGAATTCCAGAATTTAATTGTGTGTGCGTGTGTGTGATGACAGTGACTACATAAGTGAAGTGTACTTTTGTCAAAAGTGTTCTATACACAGATACATTGATTCGACGGGGATTTACTTTTTTTTTCTCTTCTCAAAATCGTAAGTTGTCGATCCACAAGAGTTTGATTGAATTAACACGTTAATTATAAATTTAATTTTTGTTTACAAATAAATTTGCGCTTCGCTAGTAGAAATACAGGAACATTTGGGTAGATATGCGAGACTCACTATTGAGGGATTTGTAGAACGAACACTTAAGTGTCCCGATGTTCAACCCCCGACTTGAGTTGATGATATTTTTCGCAATAAAAAACGCTAAAACCAAATTAGTATTCAATTGACATTGTTGGACAAGTACCCGCGCGGTGACTTGCAAAAAGAGGGTCACTGGTCAATAATCTTGAAGCAAAGTTAATTTGCTAGCGTTTGTGCACGTCAATCAGTCACACATATCGCACCGTCTTATAGCAAGCTCTGATGTTTACCAAAGTCCTCAAGTATTGAAGAAAAACAAACTGCCAACGAATATATGGCTGAAGTGCTGTGACCTTTTCGAGATGAAGCCGACTGAAAAATAAAATATCAGATAACTCTGCCCAAAGGCTAGGTTAGGTTTGCGAGTTGCTGAGAATGGATACATCCTCATCACACTTAGGTCCATGTGAACCCATTGTGATACCCATTATGTGTTTCCTACCTTGGTATAAGCGTCTTGATTCCAACCATCCGGCCGCCCTGACAAATTTGAGCAGGTCCTATGGTGATCCATCCGATAGCTCGTCAATGTGATCGAAGAAGAATTTGCCCAGGGTTCTATTTCTGAGTTGGCAGAGGCTTGGGCAGGGACAGAGGAAATGGATCGTGTTCTCATGAGCCCCTTCATCACCGCATCCTCTGCAGATGTCATCGTCGTTCAGTCGTAATTTTTTCATGTGATATCCTAACATGTTGTGCACTCTTATCGCCATAGACAGCGATTTCCTGTTTTTTTGCAGAAGTTTTCTGGTTTCTTTTTTGTCATAGTCTGGCTACAGCCTCCTTGATATTTCACAGGTGGTTAGTGATTTCCACCTGTTATTTGCTTCCATTAATAGCTTTTGTTCAATTTTAGCCTTAAATTACAGAGTGGAAGTTTGACCATGCCATCTGCTTGTTCTCGGTCTAGGGCTGACCCCATTTCACCCGCTGCTTCTTTGCCTGGTATCCCATTGTGACCAGGGACCCAGCGGAGTTTCACATTGTGCTGCGTACCAAGAACCTTAAGCTATTTTCGGCAACACTTTACAAGCTTCAATGTTATCTGCGTAGCAGCTTTTGCTTTTTTTTTTTATAATTCACTAGCGCTAAAGGGGTTATGAATACCCTTATGATGCTATTAACACAACGCTAGTGTTGGTGTAGTGATTACTGAAACTCAGGTGGTATTAGGTTTCAGTCTTTTTGCTCCGAGGGTGGTTTTTCCAGAATGACTGGGGAGAATTATTGCCATTGCGCTTATAATTCTCAGTATTTCTTTCGAATATCCCAATGTTAATAGTACGATCAACACTTTCAAGCCATTGCCTACCCTACTGCCAGTGTTATGCCTATACAGTAGAGTTGACGCCAGCTTTTTTTCGCAATTAACCGACTTTTCTTTCTGTGACATCGGGATTCGATCCTAGAACCTTCAGCGTGACAAGCGATGATGTAACCACTACACCATGACCACCCTTACCCTTTAATGGGTGCCTAGCTGTCAATGTAAATTGTTATATCTCCCGTGATATTATCAGCATTGACACCAATTAGGCAGCCCTTCTCACTGCTAGAACCTCCGTTTGGAAAAAGCTGCTGTGGTCTGGGAGTCTTATGGAGCTGCTTAGTCTTAGTTCATCTGAAAAGAGACCCGCTCCTTTACCTAGGTCTACTTTGGACCCGTCGGTGTAGATAGATTTGGAGTCCTTAGACACTTCATTTCTCTCTCACTGTTCTCTGCTTGGGAAGGCCCACAGGAAGGGTCTTTCGAAATATATGCGACGGTGTAGTCTGTGTTGACGTCACCGCTAAGATAGTTGCTAATTATCTTGGCGTGTCCATATGTATTCGGTCTCCAGTGCTCTAACTGACTGATTCTGAGAGCGCTCTTTGCTGCGGTCTCCTGCATGTAGAGATATAGAGGCAGAAGCTTAAGAATTGCTTCCAGTCCCGCTGTTGGCGTCGTTCTCATCGCGCTGGTTGTTGCAGTGCATGCTGTTCTCTGTATTTTGGTCATTTCTTTTAGGTTGTTGGTTTTGGTGGCAGCGTGCCACCAGACCAATCCTCCGTATGTTAGTATGGGTCTAACTATAGCAGAGTACATCCACAGTGTTATTCGGGACCTGGATCCCCAGTTTTCCCCAAGAGTCTACTGCAGGTAAAGAAGGCGACTGATGCCTTTTTACCCTTTTTTGAATGTTCAGCTTTCAGTTAAACTTTCTGTAGAGTATAAGCCTAAGTATTTCGCATTCTCGGACTGTTTGAGGAGAGTGCCCTCAGTAGTCGATAGCGTGCATGCTGGTATCGTTATTCTGGTAGTGAACAGCACTAGTTCGGTTTTCTGAGGGTTAATCCCCATGTCCGCATTATTTCGTCCAAACGTTTAGCGTGTTCAAGGCTCTCTGCAATAGTTCTTCTCCGGTTAGCTGATTGCCTTCAGTTGCGCACTCCAAATCTTCTTCTTCTTGTGTGTAGCCACCTAAGGCGACATCTTTTTCTATTCCGTTATTCCTCCTGATAGAGCCAAAGTGTTAGTAAACACTCATTCTACATATCTAGCCATCTCAAAAGCCTCCTTCTCTTAAACTTGCTGCCAACTGTAATGAGAAGAGATATTGTCATCCGCCTTTGATGGAGTCCATGTTTCAGTGCCATAGAATATAACTGTAATGCTTAGAGTGTTGTATAAAGTTTCTTTAGTTGTTCGGGATAGGGCCTTACCACTAGCAGAAGCCTTTTCAGCTCAACGAAACAGCTATTTTCCAAAGTTTTTCTTCGTATAATTTCTAAGGAGAAGTTGTTGTCAAACGTGATGGCAGGACCAAGGTGAAAAAGTCGTTTACTACCACGAAGTTGTAGGTGTCCACTGTCACGTCGATCTGTCAATCTTTGGTGTCTCCTCTTGTTAACAGCTTAATCGGTTTTGTCAACTTCTGCTTCAATACTGAAGAACGCGACGTAGATAGCTCGCTGAGTTCTGCCAATGATGTCAATATCGTCATCGTATACAAAGTGTTCCACAATGTTGCATAGTAGTACTAGCAGTAGAAGTAGCATAACAGTGCATCTTCCTATCTAAATCCTTTTCCATAAAAGTTCGTTCTGCTCGTTTGCTTCCAATCTTAATTGAACGGACAGCATTCGCTATAGTCATCATACAAAGACGGACGAGTTTGGAAAGGAAGACAAAACTAGGCCCAAAAACTACCACTTTGAAAAAAAATTCCCACTCCTTTATGAAGGTGCTCCAATCTGGCTTCATCTTTCTTTAAATAGAGCATGAGGCTTTTACTCAAGCTATGTTGATTAGAAACGAAAAAGATATCGCTGTTCTATGGATTAACCGGTCTGTAGACCTGTCAGCAAACATAAACTTGTTCTCAGTGGGCACGAGGCCGACTTATGTTCCAAGCGTTCTAAAGTATTCCAAACTGATAAGTTTAGTGTAAGGGTCTGCAAAGTTTAACTGACAAAGCAGATCTTAATGTGTTAAGAATCCATGAAGGAAGATACAAAAGTCTTACTTGTTGCTTGGCTATCTGGGCCAAATGGGGTTCAGTGTTAGGCTCCAAACGTCAAACCTATTGCCAAAGCAAATCTTTTTTGTCATTGAATCCTAGACAGTGAAAAATACGTCCGCGATTGGCCTTTATGAGCTTTGACAGTCATTAACAGTCCCTCTTCAGTGCCCGAATCTTCTATCAGTTTTGAAGAAGTCGAAAGAAAATAGAAATCATCTTTACATTGGTTTCTCAGACCAGGAACAAGCTTTTGATAGACACCCAAGCCACATGATCTGCCAAGCTCTCAGGCATCATTAAGTTCGAGAACAATATAATGAAGTAATAAAAAATTCCGCATAAATATATGCGGAAACCACTACACAAGTCTGAAGCATGTTCGATTTTTCTAGAAAATTGCTTATCAAAGTCGGTGTACACCAAGTATCGGCCCTGAGCCCATTGCTATTTATTGGAATACTTGATTACTTAATGGGAGATATACAAGGTTAAGCACCATGGAAAAGCATGTGTATATGCTGATGACTGATGGCTAAACCTTTTGAACTTCTGCAATCAAAAAGAGATCCTTGGGAACAACGGTTCAAATGCAATGGTCTTCGAATAAGCAGAAGTAAAACAAAATCCATGCTGTTATCCTTTTCAAACGCCAAAGCCCAGAACGGATCAATACCCTAACGATCAAGGATACCCTAATGCTTACAGCAAACACCTTAAAATACCTCGGTACAGAACCGCATAAACTCGGGTTGGATGAAGTGGCGCTCCATAACTGGAGTCTAATGCGACAAAAAGTTTTCAAAGAGATAATCTACAAAACTTCCATTAAACTCGCACTTACTTATGAATGGCAATGAGTGTTGGCCTTTAAATATGGCTCACGAACAAACACTTCACGTAGCAGAGAAAAGGATGTTTTGTTGAACAGCAGAAGTCACAAAAGTCACTTACAGCAATGTAATGAGGAGAGACGACATGATGAAAAATATTCTTAACATCGAAGACATAAGAAGAAATCAACAGGGATATGAAGGCTTCCAGAATCAATGAAATGACAACCTATGAGAACAATAGGGAAGACACCACCTTAGATACAGAAGTTAGCTACCGTTACCATCACAAAGACTTCGCCAGAGATAATCTTGGTTGTTTTACCTCCGAGCATTGAATGGGAATATTAGGCTCGAAATATTAAGCTCCTAATCCGGGCAGTGCATCGGGGTAGCAAAGTACCACAAGAATTTCCATTTTTTTGTTTGTTAAGACAGCTGCCGACTCTATCCTTAGCGAGTTTCACACACCGAGTCAAGGTACCTTTTCAATAATACGTTCCACCTAAAGGGTTGATGCAAAGTTCTTCCGAGTCAAACGCTGGTATTCATGGGCTCCATCTGTCCTAACCATCTAAGATGCTGAATTCGCACATTCTTTAACAGGTCAATATCATTGTATAGTCTTTAGAGTTCATCGTCGATTTTAGACTTTTCTGTACCAACCAGGTTATTGACGAATGGTTTTCAGCTGTCACAGCAGAGATGATCTTATTGGCGATGTTTAGGAGTTTTATTTGTCTGTAATTTGTACAATTAAGAGGGTACCGTGGCATTGTGCCAAGCGACATTTTTGAGACATCACAACAAATGAATATTTCTACATAAACCTGTTGCTCGTCGCTGATTTTGGACATAATAGGACCGTAGCAGCGAAGCGGTGGAATAATTTCAAAATGTTTCAACGAACTAGCGACATAAACCCAAATTGACCAGGTTTCACTTTGAGAAAATGACATTTTGCCAAATGGTAAAATTCGACCTAATGTCACTTTCAAAAGCGTCATTATGCCACATATTTATTATTTGGCATAATGTCGCTTGGCACAATGTCACGGCCTCTGTTCTTGTGGATCGGGCATATAATGCTGATTCATCTGGCATACTACGAGCTCCAACATACTCCTTATTGAGTCATCTATTGCTACTTTAAAAAGCTCTGTTATTAGGCATTCTTGTTATATCCTCACTTTTTATTGAACAGGTTGACGGAGTTAACTCTCTTTGCCTAAAATGAACAGTTAAATGGTTAGTAATTACAGCAGTTTCACAGTCTACAAAAGTTTTCACCACCAACTTTGGCTCTTTTACAAGGTTTTTTTTGTTCGTCTTTACAGGCTTCTCCTCAAGCCTTGAAGCCTTGAAAAGCTCTTTTTAGCTTTTGTATAAACTTTCTAATAATGCCTCCGCTGTAACACCTCTCCAACTTCTTTTGGGGAAGTTGAGGAAGCATCTCTCATCTTTCGTGGTCACCGTGGCCTAGTGAGTAGTGCGTTCGACTGCTAAGCAAGAGGACACAGGTTCGATCCTTAGAACCACCAAATGTATCGCGGGATCACCATTTCGCAGGCATGATAAACGTATAAGGGTATAGTCTGTTATGAAAAAGCTTCTCAATCCACCGTTCGAAATCGGCAATAAAACTGTAGGTCCCTTCTATTTACGCGAAAAATAAAATATGCACAACAGGAATGGTTGTGAGAAGCTAGGCCCCGCCTCTCTACGAGCTGTCGCGCCAAATATTTGTTTGTTTTTTAGACTATCATTCTTTGCGCAGCACCGCTTTGTAGGCTTCTTGCTTTTCTATTTTTGCCTGCCGGTACTATTCATCAAACTAAGAGTAACATATCAGAGGTGACATTTCTGATGGCTTGCTGGCAGTATTACCACTGGTCTTCTGTACTCGCTGCTGATGACATTGGGCGTGTTTAGAGGTAAAGAGAAACTCGGTCGGCGAAGGTCCTGGCAGTCTCTGATTGCAGTCGCAGTACTTCATTTATGGTGTGTCAAAGTGGTCCGAATCAGCATATCACTAGAATACGTGTTCCCAAGATAACTCGAAATCATCCAATGTAACGAAGGGATAATGAAGTTGCCACATTCCTGTTATACATCCACCCACCCAACCAACCTATTGGAAACCTTTAAAAATTAGCTATTCATGTATGTTTCCCTAACTTGTTAGCATCAGTTAACATACACAATCTTTGAATCATAATTCCGTGTGATTTTTGATTTATTTTACAGCTCCAAATCGAATTCATTTAACTTGACACGCAAATGTGTCACAAAGTATGGTTCACGTTTTTTTTTTTTTTTATTGAAAAAAAATCTTTAATTCAAAGCTAATCACGCTCAATTAAGCAGAAAGACTTGCCCCGCGCCATATGACACCGCGCAGCATCATCAGAACCGAGGCATACAAATAAAATTTCAATTAGACTGACAACATGTGTCAACAAATCTTCGTAATTAATTGTTAAAAATTAATTTATTTGCTTTTTTCCATTTACGACGACAACGGTTTAATATTTTGAATATCGTAACGTAAAGAGTAGCAGGGGCCCTGCAGCAACTTAACGTGTTTTTCACTTGGGATTTGCATTCGGGAAATCATATAAATCTGAAACTAACTCATCTGTTGTGAATAGAATATGACACGCATTCACGGATTAATGTCTTGTTGATTACATTTTAATTGTATATACAGTGATGTTTGAAAGTCATCACACAGAGCTCATGGCAATTATTTTTTTTTTTATCATTGTTTGGGATCAGCGTCGCGGTCCATTGCCTCCCCAGTTGTCACTTCCACTTCAATTTGCGTCGTGTTGTCTTTGCCGTAAGAAGATTAGTTCGGTACGAACTTGAAACTCATAGAGCACCGCGTCTCTATATTGCGGTCATTAGCTTCTTGTATTACTCTTGCTGCATTACGTTAGCCTATGCCTCACAACCATACAGGAGAATTATCATTAGAAGCCTTCCTTTGCTGACCGTAGGAGCACCTACGTTTGCCATTAATCTGCTCAGCGGCGTTGTAACCTTCGCAGCTCGTTCAGATGCAGAGTTTATTTGTTGCCAGAAAATGAGCTTCGTATTCACAGTTGCTAGCTGGTTATCACCGCAGACCCTACTTGAAAATCGATGATAGTCGCGAGCCTCTTCCTAGTCAGAAGGACAGGTCTTTTTCGTGGACCGGCCTAGACCGTGTTCGTCCATCCAGAGATGCACCAGTGTCATGACCTGGTCGAGTTTTCTTTGTGCGCTGTCTGTGTCTGTTGCCTTTATCACCGCGGTGATATCGTCAGCATAACCTACCTGAAAGGGTCTTCGGGCATCTTCATATGAAGCATGCCATCGTAGAAGATGTTCCAGAGATCAGGTCCCAGGATCGAGCCCTGCGCTGCACCAGCAGGGATTTCCTTTTTTCGAATGGCTGCTGTCATGTCATTTAACAGCACCCGGTTCTTGAGAAAGTCGGGAGTATCAAAAGTATTTTCGAGCGCATTTAGCATCTGGCTGAGTTAAAGGCATTTTGCGCGTCCAGAGTTGCCGGCGTGGCCGGTGGTTGCTTGAATGTCGGTTGCTCCTTTGAACCGTCCTTACCACTTCTTCAATTGTTTCAAACGTAGAATGGCCCTTTCTCATACCGTGCTGCCTTTCGGACAAATCTCCTGTTTTCTCTACCTCTGCTGTAAGTCTTGGTTTCAACATTTTCTTCAAGAGTTTTCCTGCGGTGTCCAGCATACACGGAAGTCTGTTCGGTGATGGAAGATCCGGATCTCCTTTTCCTGTGCTGATCAATCCCAAATGTTGCTTTTTCTAGCTCCTGAGGAACACCCTTCTTGAAGGTAGCTGTTGTACGTGTTCGGCATTCCCCCAGGCTCGGTGGCTCTTCGATTCTGTAGAATAATAGCATGAGTTGGGAAGAACGTGTCCACTATGTACTCCATCCTTTCTTGCCTGAAAACAGGGCCGGAGGAGATCCTTCCACTCTCACTTTCGGCTCATATTGATAGCCTTTTGAGCTCTGATCTCATTTCAGTCCATGCTCCCTTTTATAGGTTGGACCTCGCGAATTTGCTTTAGCATTTTTGGTGAGAAGACCGTTCCTCGATGAATGATATTTTCGAAAACGCAGTGCATAACTTTGAGAACTCACAAGCTCTTCTTTGTTTTCACAATTCCCAAGATGGTGTACTTGTTAAAGTTACCCACCAAGGCAAGAATATAGGTCGTTCCATAGTCTTCTCTTGTAAAGGGTGCACTATGATCCATATTCATAATCACTGTACACCTCCCCCTCACAGTAATCGCCTTTCCTTTTGCATAACCGGACACAAAATGTCTTATTGCTGGTATCAGAATTCACCACGACATTGAAACTTAAGCCCAGCAAGTGTACCTCTTCAAGATGACGTTTTCTCATCTGTAGACTGTGAATGGGTTACAGTCCACCCAGTAGATGACACATCAGTGTTCACCTCATGTGGGTATCTACATCGATCGAATAGAGGATTGTCTTCACGTTAAGTACCACTCTCAGCTCTTAGACCACATGTTCCGATTGGAACCGGTGGAAAATCACGATCAAACCCAAAAATTTCCTAGACTATCTGTATGTCTTTCGGCGTAGGTCGAGTCCAAATGAAGTCGCGAGCAATTAAGTTATTTTGGGGCAAGTGGACTTCATTCTGATCAAGTTGCTTCATTAGCCCAACTGAGGATGCAAGTTTTATTAAAACAAAAGGACCTCTACGTTTACAATGTTTTACATCAATTAGTTTCAAAAGTTGATTGACGAAACGGGTCGCCCTCCAGATTTATAAGCAAAACATTCAGATTCTCTGAACTTTCACAATGCAAATGAGTAACTTAATTTCGTTGGGTTTTCCTTGGCGTCAACTACTCAGTCTTTCAGGACTTCTAAACTCCAATCGAAAATTCCTCGTAAATGAATTAAGGAAAATTGAATTGTAAAATGTTCGACGTTCTCTGTTCTATTCGTCCTTTTGGTTGAGCAACACTTGGTCGTATCTGTTTTTTTTTTTTTTTTTTTTCAAAAAAAGTTCTGAAGGAATCGCGCACTGGCAATTAAACGAGACGTATTTTTCTAAGAGAGGGTGCCCTCACCCACACCCTCAAGGAATATCACTTAAAATTGTTGAAAAAGGGACGAATGATGTGACGAAGATGCTGCCAATGATGATGATGACAGTGGCTGGAGTGTGATATGGGGTGGTGAACTCTTGATTTCTGTCGTTGAATCGACAAGGAGACATGGCATATGACATGCCTATTCATGCAGCTATTGATGCATGAGAGGGCTGCTGTGGATGCTGAATCCTGCCAGAATGGGTGTAATAGTCAATTTTAATTCAATTTGCGAGGACCTTTTCATTTTAAAGGGAAAATCTAATTCTAATCATTTGAACCGGTGACAAATTATTATTCATGTACTAGATGTCGGGGAGAAAGGCCGCAGGAAGTGCGAATAGGAAGTTTGAAGTCTTTTCTTTTACTAATTGGGACGAGGGTGCATTTCAATTTGTGATTTTACGTAGTGCTAGGAGATACGTTTTAAAAATAGTTTTACTTTTCCAAAAAGCTTAGACTCTGTCATTGTAAAAGTGCTTTTTTCAAGGATCACTTCAAGTTAGATCATCATAATCTAGATGGCTTATCAACGATAAAAGATCTTAATTTTGGCAGCATCGACTATAGATAAAAAGAGGTTTCCATTGATTGCTTATGTAGAGCGGCTATCTCTGACATATCCGTAAGCCAGAGTCAGTCCTTGATTACAAGTGTAGATGAGAAACTTCCACTCGGATATTCTCAAAACCATCTGCTTTTGCTGAAAAAAAATTGAGATCGTTAAGAAGTTCGATTCCCCAAAAACACATTCTTGATGCAGGGCATTGGCAAAGTAAGCTGGTTATCAAGTCTTTTTATGTCACATCACTGTCTAATGCCGAGCCTCTCCACTTCCAAAGGCATGTTTAATCGACAGAGATGCCAACCTAATTCGTCAGTATTCAGTATTCAGAGCAGACCATTATTAAGTTTCCTAGAACTACTTCAAAAGTCACGTAAAAAAAATTTAGAATATGCCATTTGAAAGCATATTGCTTATGAAAGCTGCCACCATAGTCCATCGCTGCATTTTGTTTCGTATGCACGATCTCTCTATTAATAGTCTTCCATAAAAGTTGTAAGCACAATTATTTGGTCTGTCCAACTTTCCAACAGTTCCAGTCTTTCTAGGAGTTTATAGGATCTCATTTCGCTCTGCCACTTGGTTTCACAAGCTGTCAGTAGCTTCTACGGTGTTACTAATAAAACACGTCTTGTGTTCACACTGTAGTAAGTAAGGAGTGGCCATGATGTAGTGGTTGCATCATCGCTTGTCACGCTAACGGTGCCAGGTTCAACTCCCGATGTCAAAAAAAAGACGATCAACTGTGAAAAAAGCTGATGTCAACTTGACTGCAAAGACAGAACACTTGCACTTGGCTTGAAGGAAATTCAAAAGAAAAACTGTAAATTAGAAGCATCGGCACTGATACTAATAATTATCCCCAGTCATTCTGGACACCACCCCCGGAGCAAAGACTGGAACCTAAGTTTCAAAATCGCGTCACCAACACTAGCGCTGTATAAATAGCACACCATAAGGGTAGTTATAACCCCTTGGGCGCTAGTGAAATACAAAAATTAAAAAAGTAGCTAAGAAATTGAATCGTCTTCACCATCTGGCTGACAAGAAAATCATACATCAGACACTGGATTGTAGATGGAGGTATCTGTTCTTCGACTTTGCCAGACTGCCAGTTCGCCACCCGTTGCCAGGAAAACCACCCTATTGTCAATGTAAAAAGTAATGGAATGGAATTACAGCATTAAGTCGCAGCTCTCAATGGCAACAGAACAAATTCTACAAAAACGCCAAAAATTCGAAAATAATCCGATCAATTGCCGAAGCAATAATAATTTTATCATTTCATTTACTTTCTGATTCGATTTGGCTGTGATTCCCATTGATTTCCGCTGTGCGTATCTGTGAGTACACGATTTATCTTTATCCTAAACGGATTGTAAATTCCTCCCTCCAGTGTCATCCATAATTCCAAGCCCATAACCAGGGAGCACATCAAATAAGTCGTGCTACAGATACTTGACTCTGAATAAACATAATATTGTATCTGGGTGGTGCGCGAAATTGAATTCCACTTCCGTTTTCTTTCATCCCCTAGAGACAATTCACTGAGAGATCCTTGTAATGAGATTGTGTCTGGAGATGGGACTGTTTTTTTAATTACTTGCCATGAAGATTAGAAAGGATTTGCGAGGACTCATATTCTTTTTTTGTTTCTTTGCAGCAATAAGTGGGTGGCGAAATGCAATCGAATGATTCTGGTGGACCAAGAATTAACAATCAAACTGCCGCCACCACCGCCGCCGCTGTTGTCGCCCCAACTGCCGCTAACTCAACGCCCAGCCGAAATCCCTTCAAAGCCCACTTGGATCATCAGAATCAGCCAACGGCATCCTATCAGAATGGCAATAACACCGAATCCCTCACATCGCAGGACTCCAGTGAGTTGTCCCATCGCTCACAGCCATCGCATCTACCGCCACAAACATCCGCCGATCGTAATACCAACGCCACTTACCACAGCTATGGGCCCCAAATGACATCATCGGCGTCTTCACCGCCACTACCGCCATCGGATAACTACCGTCAAGAGGATTACCGAGCTGCTGGGACCTGGGCCGCCACCAAAGCTTGGATGATCCGATGGAGGGGCTCCAGACGCTTGGTTTTGGTAATTGTCGCAATAGCCCTGCTCTTGGACAATATGCTGCTTACAACTGTAGGTGAGTACTTAAATTCTACTTCATAGGTATCTTGACGGGGGGAAAAAAATATTCCACCGACTCCCAGGGGCACTTAGCTAAATGAATGCCTTCCTGTGATTCAATGTGGCATCGTTGGCAGGGAGGTTTGGGCATGTTTATCATCCATCAGGACTATTACATAAACATAAGCAGGTTAGGTCCATGAATTTATTATCTAGATACACTCTTGCCGAGAGGGTGATATTTATTAGCAGCTATTCCATCCGAGTGTCGATGAGAGGGGCGGATGGATTAAACGGGCGTTCTTTCATGCTTTGCACTTCTTGATTGTAATGTTTTATTTATGAGGCGCTTACCTTGGCACATCCACCACTCGCATCCGTATCTGTATCCATTTGCAATGGTGATTTACCACATCTTAATGGTTGGGGTATCATTTTTCTATTTCATCGAGGTTTACCCATCTCCTTGAGCGGAAACGTTCTGCGTTTTCTTTTATTAGTCGGCATCTCGAATGGTCTTAAACGTTTCGCTTCCTTTATTGTGCGTTAAATTGTCATTCGATTCAACAAGTGAGCTTTGTGACATAAAGGAGTACTCCCTGGTGGCTGGTTTGGATAAATCTTTGTCTGTCTGATTTCTCTGGGAACTTATGCTTGTGGATTTTACTTGTTGAATTCCCTATGGAATTTCCTTGAGTGGTTCTGATGCGAATTGGCATGGATGGAGGATTGTAGGAGCACATTTCAAGTTGGTCAATTAAAAAGTGTTAAAACAATGTTTCAACCTGTCTTAGAGGAGGTATTAACAACTGAAGAAATTTTCGAAGACATTTTCGGCATATCCTCACCAATCAGTATTAAGCGCAGGAATTGTTTGTGTGTTCAGAAGCGCTACAAATTGCAAGATCTTTCTGGACAATTGATGTTGGTTTATTTCCAGACGACAAGACCTCGAAATTGTTGCCGCAGCGAATCAATTATTTCTCGTGTAGTTTGATAGATCGTACATACGAGTACGTATGTCATTAAGGTCTATTTCACACCGATCAGTTGAAGGCTAAAGCTGAAGAAATCTTGAGACAAACCGAATTGCGTCGTAAGGTTCCTTACATAAGCATATTCGGAGCTTACGTCTTTTAAATAGGAGTTGGTGGTGAAAGAATCCTCAATGCATAAACAGCAGTGTATGCATCTCCAAATAGGGTAATTCAGAGACATATCCTGTAGTACTGTGTTTGAGATAGGTGTCCTTCCAATCACCATTCCTTTGTGCCTTTTAAATAACAATAAAGTTCCTGCGCTCCAGTTTGAAGGTTGATACTTATGGCAACTGACCGCTGCTAAAAAAAATCTACAAATTGTTGGGTGTACAGTTTTCGTATAAAATCGGTTGCAATCAAAAGTTTTTGACTTCAAGCCAATGACTGATCACGTAATAACTGCAATAGGAACACATTTTTGTACATCATCCTGATTTTTGAGCACGCTCCAACCCAAAAGAGGATAGGTCGCTTCCAGACATTTGAAATTTTAGGTGTCCGTAATGCCAGAACTATATACATTATCTGAGACTTAAGAGAGTATCCTTTTGGAATAGTGCTTGCTGGAAGGTGTGCAGATAAAGGTATATAGGGACGAATTTTACGAGCTATACAATGACATATACTTATCTTGTGAAGAGTGATAAAATCGTCCTATACATCTTATAGGATATGGAAAGCTAATTGACTATAGTCTTGGAATCGAAACTGGAATCCAGCAGGTCGGGGCTGGTTGGTTGGACAGGTTGTTTATAAGGACCCATGTTTAGAGGTCTTATGGCTTGGGGACAGCACTTGTCAGAAGAATGTTTGAATCTTTGTGGTGGAGATTGTTACGTTGGAAGTGATCAAAGGAAAAACTGGGAAGCATCTGCAATTTGGCAAGATAAAACGCGATTTCTACTGGCCATGCTACAATAGTAGTAATGATAAATTGTCTTCATTTTGAAAGCAAAAAAAAAAAAAAAAAACTAAGGGTTGGCGATTCTCTCGTTCCTTTCTTTTGCGAACTTGAAAAAAGACTCCTAGACTCACACACCAAAAGAAAGATCAACCCCTCGAAACCTTTACAAAACTCAATACACCCACTTGCAGGATAAGTCATTGCACTAGGTTAAGAGTGCGCTGATGCTTAAAGTGTTCATCTGGAGGACCCGTCTTGGTATAGAAGATCCAAAATTAAAAAGTTAACAAACTCAGAAGTAAAACCAATCATCGTGATAAAAAGAACCCCTAGAAGAGCACCGCGGGAGAAGATCAATCTCGCTCCTGTAATCTCGATGAGCTGTATTAGCATATGTGGTTTAAAAAGCAAAGACCAGACGACTATATTTGCTTTGAATTCGAACTTCTGGGCTCAACAAGTAAGCAATGACCAAATCTCAATTCTAAATACAAAGGCAAAACTGATGTCAAGAACATTGACCTAGAGAACTGAAAAGAACGTATCCGGGATCAACAAAGGTTGTCCAGAAACACTGGTTTTATACATCGTGCACTACAGTCGGAGCTTAATGCAAATATTATTCTGGTTCCAGTCAAATCTTTCATCCGCTTGCTAATCGGAAACTGGATATTGGGCCGTTAAAAACGTGCTCCTCAATTGATGAAACGATGTCTTCAAGTCCCACATAGGCGACGATTTAACCCGCTCTACAAAAACGATGTCTAGAGTCATCAACTTGCCGATGGAATAGTAGGTCATCCTTAGCCTCTTACAACGATTTTGAAAATTTAACTTAACATCATGAAAATGAAGGTTGGAACATTTTCGTATTGGATTCTCCGTATATCCTCTGTTGGGGTCTTCAACAGTAAAATAATTCTGATCTGAGCCTTACAGTTTTTAAAGCTCGATTTCGGGATTATGTAGAACTCAAATACGAATATCCAACCCGTTGATAGTTCCAAAAGACCCCACGCATAGTTGAAGTTGAGAAAAATAACGCTCTCATTTTCATTGATAAAAACTACATGTACAAACATTTATTTAAAATTTTTATAAAAATCATTAAAACATAAATAACAAGCTAGTATCCTTAGCCGTAGAATACATTCAACAACAAAAATATATCGCCTTTGTAAAGCACATTTTTTCACACATTCTGAAATGTTACAACTTCTTTGGCAAAGAAAAAAGGAACCAATTTCGAATTGTCAAGCACTTTTATTCCTGTTTGACCAGTGAGCGAGAGGGTGAGGTGAGGATTCCACAACACGACCACAAAGAAATTTTAGTCCTTCCTTACCACACAGCAACAACCGGTGAATGATTCGAGGGGTTGTTTGAGTCATCAGCACTTGACTTGAGCTCTTTCGATTAAATACACGACAAAGGACATCGCGGAGAAGGATTTACTTAATTGATTTGCTTTCTTGTTGTTGCAAAGGATGATCGAGTGAAAAGTTCATACATTATAATTGAAAGCAAAAAAAATAAAAAAATAGGGCGGCAGAGGTGAGAAATGTAGACACGCATTGGTTAAATGAAAATTTAGGCAATTTAAGGCATTTTACACTAAAAGGAGAGATTTTCCAGAACTCAGTTTCACTCCTCGTCCTCGTCTATTTCATCATCTCTTTCGTGGTCTTTTGGTGTCGGTGTCTCCTGAGGCAGGAAGGACTGCAATTGCCGTTTAATTTCCTCCGTGTTTATACTGTTGACCAATATCTGGTCGTTGATTATGCTGCTGTAGCGCTTCTCGAAGCTATTCTGTGGACGTATCTCCGGCACTGTGGATCGTCTCTTTTCCGGACTTGACGTCGCTGGGGTTTTTGATTTTCTATCGGCCATTTTTTTTTTTTTTAACAAAAAAGAAGGAACTTTTACCGTCAATGAAGTCAAGTGAACAACTAACTCGAGGACAATGTGAAGCCAAGTCATCAACACGAAAATATCCTTGCGACAAAATACATAATTACAATCGAATGTACATAATTCAATGTACGCAAGTTTGGAAAAAGCTTTCAATACGAAAAAAAGGACGAAACCGACAACAAAAAAAGGAAAAAGAGCACAAAGGAACTTGGGGTCATAAATGAGTTAATGCCCGTAGTCACAGAATAATAGACTACACACGACTAGCATACAACGATCCATCGCATGACGACGGTTTATTTTTTTTTTTGCGGCGTCAAAGTGGAGGGCGACATGGCGGTAAGTGTTTGTTTTTTACCTGGGCCAGGGATACAGGGCTTACATATATGGTGCCGTAGAGATATATTGTTTCGCTGGAGAACGTTAATAAGGTCGGGATTGGTAGGTATTTCGTTGGAAGGATATTTAATAACAATTTGATGGAAGATGGAACAGGAAATCGAAGCGAATAGTGTTGCATGCACAACAAAAGAAATTTTATTTTATTTTTTATGGCTACAGCGATGGGAAGGTAGTCAGAGTCAGAGTTAAGTCATTCATGGCATTGAAGGTGGTTGTGTTGAAGGAATGTATGTTTGAAGAAAAGCTGGACGCATAAGATATTTCTTGTTAACCTATTAGGTATGTAGTAAGCAGTTCAAAACCATCACGAACTACTTACCTATATGTTCAATGTTACTCCCTGGCCGCCTTTAAGATGACACGTAGGTTGGGTTAGGTATTTGGGCCGAGGAAGAGGAGCTCCTCTGCACTCTAAGATCCATTGTGTTACACACAGGTGGGAAATCTTTCCCTTAAACGCTACCCGCATAAAAGTGTACTAGTAACTACTTACTGCGTCAGTGGTACAAACCATCCTGTGGATTTAATAAAGCTGTTCAGATCGTTCACCGGTTTGCCAGATAATTCCTCGAGATCCAGGAGGAAATCTCGCCCGAGCAATTTGTGTCTTCGATGGTACAGGCTGGGGCAGTAGCAAAGGATGTGGGTTGTGTCCTCATGGACTTCCTCGTCTCCGCAACCTCTACATAGGTCTTCTTCCGTAACACGGAGTTTCTTCATTTGGTACCGCAGAGTGTTGTGACCCGTAATCCCACCTACAAGGGTGGAGAGGGATTTTCTATCGTTTTGTATAAGTCTCGCTGTCCTAGCCTTATCAAATATAGGCCATAACTTCCTTGTGATGGCACAAGTGTCTAATGAGGACCATCAGTTATTTGCCTCTCTTAGAGCTTTGTTCCCTGCTTCAAGCTTCAATGAGCAAGGCGAGATATTCACCGCGAGGTTGGCTTGTTCTAGACTTAGTGCCGAGCCCTCTTTAGCCAATTCGTCAGCATTCTCATTCCCTGGTATGCCGTCATGCCCAGGGACCCAGCAGAGTGTAACCTTATGCTGTGTTCCAAGAACCCTGAGTTCTTCTCAACAACACCTCACAAGCTTCGATTTTATTTCAAAATGACACATAAAAACATAGACGCAAACAAAAACAAGTAAACGTGTTTTGTCTTCACTTTGCAAAAGGAAGTAATAGCGACCCAAGACTTATTTGTTTTAGAACATCAAGCTAAATTTTCATTGCACTTCCCCTTAACATTGTTTACGGGCCATGCTATATGCAAGTGTGGCTTTCATTGCACTTTTCTTCTAAATACATTAGGTATATCCATTCACTTTAAATGAGCCTTAGCTGAGGATGAAGAAGCTTTGATTGTTTAAGTAGACCTTACACGGTCATGCTCATGCCGATAATAATCGTGTATGTGTGGATTGATGCTAGCCCTTACACAGCTCAATCAAATGACGTCAAATTTTCATTTTTTGCGAGTTTTCGTGATGTACGCTGAATGAAGCGGATGAATGCATTGCATTATTTTTTGTAGTTAAACTTCATACTGTTTCAATTTTTTGTTTCGGTACCTGCAATCTTTCATTTTCACATCCCATGAACTCAGTATTAAACGATAAGTTCCAATGAATTCCAATAAAAATGCCCGATTTCCATCGTCCCTCAACTATCCGCTATGTTTCCTCTTCCGCGACACAAGGCACAATGAAGTAATTTAGGCCAATCCAGCCCTTACACACATCATGCAGCATTACGCTGCATGACGAAAATCAAAAGTGGTTTGATTTTCATCATGCAGACTTCACCAAATGTGTGTGACGCATACAGATACATTTTCACAAACACATGTAAGTATTTGACGCATGAGCATGACCGTGTAAGGTCTACTTTAGAGAATGACGATCCTTTGGTAACGTTTTGTGAATCGTACATATGTTCTAAAAGGCATAGCTGCTACTTTTGCGAAGGCAATATGATAACTGCAGGACACTGATCTCTCCAAGGATTACTTTAACTAAGATTTCCTCGATTTACTTTTTACATTTTAAAGAATTTTTGGACTTTTTTTCGGCTGTACAGTTAAAATCTGAAGTGTTTATGCTCAACAGCATACCGGAATAAGAATACCTTCCTTGATAATTAAGGCATTTCGATACGATACAGGTGTTGTCTTAAGCCTTAAACGAGAGTATCAGGCGGCTATGGGTTGTCCATTTTCTGTTTCGTTCCAGCGGAATTTGTTGCCTGTAGTGGTGCATTATCGCATGTCACCCTGAAGGTTCCAGGTTCAAATCTCGATGTCAAAAAAAAAAAAAAGTCGATGAACTGCGAAAAAAGCTGACGTCAACTCTACTGCATAGGCATAACACTGAGAGTAAGGTGGTCATTGGCTTGAAGATGTTGAATGTACGTATGACATCGGGATGTTCGAAAGAAATACTGTGAATTATAACCAATGGCAACAGTACCAATAATTCTCCCCAGTCATTCTGGACACCACCCTCGAAGCAAAGATTGAAACCTTATACCACCTGAGTTTCAATATCACCACACCAATACTAGCGCTGTGTGAAAAGCATCATAAGGGTATTCATAACGCTCATAAAAAAAATGGTCAAAAGCAGGAACCTACTTGTTGGACATCTAGAGCTGATTTTAGGTGTTCTTACCCCTGTTTTTGCAATGATAGGTAGTACGTCCTCAAATTGGTATTCCTTTTGCGTTTGTTGGTTGTTCCACTTCAATTTTTCTGAATAGTTTCCGCTTTGTAAAGTTTCCCATTGTTTCTCATTGTACATAACCTTTAAAAGACTTAAACAGCCTTTCTCCTTGGTCAAGATGTGGTCACTTTACTACTGAGACACTTTATGAAAAATCCAGCGCATGTTCTCACAGCACCATTTCTGTGTTCTGAGCTAATTTCCATCTCAGATCAGCAAGCTAACATACAAACCTTATCTGATGTTACCTAGAGCTTGGTTGCTGTTTCCTCTACTTGTATGACTCAGCTCCGTTCTATTTAATATTTAGACGGCAGTAATTCAATACTCTCTTTGAGTGGCTGCTTAAACAATCTATGTAGCTAACTTATACTAGATTCGTGCTGAGTTGCTTGTCAGTTGACGCTGTAGCTATCTCTTGGGGTTTCTTAAAAGTTCCTACTTACTCAACCCATTCAATGATATTTTTTAGGTGGGGAGGTCAACTTGACGAGTTCTCTACCTAGTGTCAACTTTCACTGGAGGCAGCTAACTAATGATCAAGCTGACCGAATACACTCGTTGGTTGAGCGTCATCATAAGTAAGTCCACTTAACAGCAAGAACAAGTAATAAACTTTTGGCCCTTGAATAGCCTTCCAAATTTAATTGGACTTAACCATAGCTGAGCCAAGGGGTTTGAGGACAGCCGGACTGTCAGAGAAGATTGCTCACTCATATTAATTGATTTCTAGAATGTTAACCAAAGAGCTGGCACATGTTAACTTCCAAAGCATTTCAAACCCAGATCGGATCGCAGATCGAGTGGATCATAGACAAGCTGTTATACATATTTCAGCTAAATGTTGCACTCATTCTGACTCTCTAACTATAGTGACTTCATCAGTCTGGTTATGGGTGATATGACACAATTGATTAACCTGCTACACCTATGTTTGACCTTAAATAGAAAGTTTTCGAGACACTCCCAATCACCCCCCGAGTGGAATGACCACATTCAAGGAGGAGCCATTCCTCTCCATATCATAAGCTCTTTCATTCCTTTCAATATTCGTATGACCTCTAATCTCTAGTTTAGGGATCCGTATCAAGGTACTGTGGAGCTGGTAACTTAGGCAAGCGAGTTCCGCTTTACATTTTTCCACTAGCTTCAGCTTGACTTTTTTACTTTTAATTTTTGGATTTGCGGTCAGTCGTTCTGAGCTCAGGAAAAGAGCCCCGTCGATGGGACTGGATTTGGGCGGACAGATGAAAATATTCTGCGTGTTTGAGCATTTGTCTTTAATGTTAAGGTCAAGACATGATTGGTAGCTGTTAAGCAGTCGACACCAGCAGTTGGGTTAAAGTTATTTGGCATGGCAATCTACGTTTTTCATAAGCTATAAGCAGTGGACGACCGCCGAGGACTATGTTCTGGTCGTTGGTGTGCTCATGCACAACGATCCACCCAGACTTCGATCAAGGATTGTCAACTTCAGTTACATATTCAATCTTATCCAATCTATCATTCTGATCATCCATCCCATCCTGGTAGGAAGTATAAATAGAAAATCTTTCCTGAAGTTGAGTCTCGGCTTCATTCGTTTGTGGTTCCTATCAGATTTCTTGGTGTCATATTCAGCATGTTACCATGACCGTATCATTCCTTTAGTCTTGCTGAGATTATGCTATAATTTTTTGCTCAGGGCTGTCCTGTATATTGTTTGTAATGGAATGCCACTTCATCGAGACACATCTCAGTCGACCTTCCTATAAGAATGTTGGACTTTGTATAACGTTGATCCCTACAAGCGTATTTAACACGTGATCGTGTGCTCCCTACTGTCGTCCCCAACCCAGGGGGATGAAAATCCCCCTGGAGCCATAGCTCTTACTCCGAATATGTCAACTTACATATATTGCATTTGGAGAATTCATTCACTTCTAACAAGCTTGGTGTGATTTTAAAACGCATTACAGTCGATTGAGTCAACAATAGATGACTCACCCCATTTGTTGCATGTGTGCTGATGAACACATAAAATCATAGACATAGACTATGATTTTTCCCACCCAATGGTGAAGTATAGTTGTCAATGCATTGGCTTGAAGTTTGCAATGGCAAAGTTGGAATGCTCTTACACTAACCCTAGTTCTATTCTTGCTCATGACCCTGCGTGCAAATTGAAAAACCATGTTCACTCAATTGATTTGCTAATTGATTCCCACCTGAATACCCTAATCATTCCGGAATGACTCGCATCCATTAGTTCTTAATTATCCTTAAGTAATTACATGTCCGGCTATAAAAACCATCTCACTTTGTCCAACTGTTAGTTACTTACTTCCGGACTCGGCTTAAGGAATCAAAATGTTCATCCGAATCAAGCAAAGAGTATCCAAAGCCTGGAATAGATTCATTAACCCTCAGAACCTTGGATCGGCATTCCTGCTTTCAGTTGTTTTCCTTCGATTCTCTGGCATGTTCCCGTACACTGTGGCCAATGGACAATTTAAACTCTCTAACTACGGCTTTGGGATCACCTTAGTGCATATTTTCGTTTACACTTACGTGAATCTAAGTCTACTCCATGTTGATATAATGATCTACGCGAAACCCTTGCTTGTGGAAAGTAGCCTAAGTGTATCAGCCAATCTGTGCATCAAGGCACTAGGAGTTATAATAACTCTGGTGATATTCTTTCCAATTCTAACAGGAGCGCGTCAGTTTGTCAGAGATCTCAACAAGTACAACTTACTAATCTGTGGATTGGACGAGCTAGGATTGGAAGCCACTCCTATATACAAGAAAATCCTTATTTTATCTGGAACTGCTACGTTGATTGTGTTTTTCAAGTGCTTGTTCGAGCTTGTGCAGTCGCTTAAATTTTATGAGAAGCTAACCAATGACAAGGCATCGATGCAATTTATTTATGTCGTAGTTTTGTCAAATTACTACAAGAGCATGTGTTTGTTTTCAATGGCAACGTATTTGGGAACGAATTACTTGGTTATGTCCTTGCTAAATAAGTTTCTGAAAGAAGTACTTATGATGCTGATAAAAAAAAATGAAGCTAGAACGGTTAAGCTGAAGGCGTCGGTAAAGGTTGTCAAATTTTAATAAAACGTTTGAAGAAAGTATTTTTAGTGTTTTTACTAAGACAAAAGATGGCGTGGTGTTTGTCATGACCAGGAAAACTCAAAAAAATCTCAACAACTTGGAAGTTACAATTTTTTAATCCAGTAAATCAACGTGAACTCGATAATTTGTACTTGTATTTCTATCAAACCACCATTACTTATGCCATTTTGTTTCGTAATAGACTTCTCTAACCGATGCCAACCGATTTCGGTAGACTTCACCGTCTACCGAAGAATTTATCCGCTGCTACGTAAGAGGCTTAGTTCAAGTACTCTTCCTTACGTCTTTTGTCTTCCAGTGACTTTCCAAAGAAGTTTTAATATATCACCCGGATGTGCCTACCTGTTTATAAAGTAGCAAAAGCCAGATTTAGATTCCTCTCTGCTTAAAACACTCTCCGAAAAATTCAGAGGCTAGCCTGCACCATCACTGGTATCTACTATGGAAGCGATTCGCCTTGGCTAATCCACGAAGTTTGCTCCCGAGTGCATCTCTTTCAAAATGAGACTTACAATTTACACTTATAGACTCACTTCCCTTCTGTTATCCATCGACCAGCCACGTAAAGATGAAACTCTGAAGAAACTTTCTCAAAATCGAAGTCGAATTTGTCTAGAAGATCAACCCGCTGAGGAACATACTCACAGTCAACCACTTATCACAGCACCTCGAGAACTATCAAACTCCGAAGTCTCCCCATATTTTTGCTAAATAAATTTTATTTAAATTAGATATTTATCTACAAGCTACAAGGACACAAGTTAAGTTGAACTAATTGTACACTGATTCGTCAAATCACTACAAACTGTCTCCTCAGAGACTGGCGTCTTTTTTGGTAAGCTTGGCATAAAAATATGCAATTGCCGCTTGGTATCACGCATTGCCGAAGTCTCCCGTTCTCTTGAACCTTTCTTTCTTCCACTGCCGCTGTACATTGTAGACTTTCCAGCACAAGTTGTTTTGGGTCTCGGTCTTCCTCGTTCACCAGAAGTAGCAGACTTTGTTTCACCATTCACACCATCCTCATACAATCTAGCCGATGCTAGGTTTCCTGCCAGACGCCTTACAGCTCCTGCACTACTAGTTACAGTGCAGAGGTCGATATTCCTTGCTGGTCGATTCAGTCGAACCGGAACGCCTTCCTTGTTGAAAATGATTGTGATGTGCTTCACTGAATCGGGTCGCCTGGTACAGACGGAGTCCTGGAGTTTCCGAGAAACTCGTTCTTTTTTCACCTTCTTTCGCTCGGTCTCCTGCGCGGTTGGGAAAAATGACATCTTGCCAGCCAAATCCAACCAATTAAGCACCCTTTCGGCCAACTTCTCATCCGATTGAGAATGGCTCGTCATTACCGAGTTTATGTCGTACACTGAACTCCGTTTGGATGCCGCTTCATCCCGCATGAGATCATAACTTCTTCGAAAGTGGTCCATGAACATTTTTCGTGATGAAAACCGTCGACAGTTCTCTGTCGAATATTTCATCGACTTTGCCTGCGTAAAATTCTGCTGACACGGGGTCTTGGCTGAGCCAACCAATAGAAGTTCGTCATCCATCTGCGGGAAGTCACAAGATCCCGACGTCTGGATGGGCTCTGAAAACATCCAAATAGTAAACAAACAACACACAACACCATCCGACACCACTCACCCCTTCTGCTCCGCTGGTTCGCCCCCGATTCATCCGTCTGTCTTGGTTCATAGTCGAGAATAAAATGTCGATGTCCTGCCTCAAGCCAGACGGATTTTACAAACATTGGCCTACTGGCCGATTCCCAAATTGGTGGATTCTTCATTCCAGGAGAACACTCACGTAGCCGTGGTTATTTGTGCACATTCCGCTGGGTCCTGTCAGTGTGGCCACATGTTGTAGACTAAACAACAAAATCCCACAAGAGTTTCCTTTTGTGGTTTCTAAATGGCACACGAGGGTGGTTAGTTGGTTTGTAGTGGTGCGGTCTTATTTTTTTTTTTTCTTTCCAGCCTTTAGTTGACTGTACCATGCACCTCCACACCGCAGAGGTTTTTGTGGGTAAACTTTTCGGTTCGATTGTAGTTGTGCGAGCACGCCGTTTAAGTGACTTTTGCACGCGACTGCAGGTCCCCAGCATGATGAGGATGACTTAGGGGAGTCGAAGTTCACCGCTTCGGATATTAGGGTATCATTAAAGTTTTTCCGTTTTAATGGTTATTTAAATCAGGAAATGTCCCGTTTATTGGTGGTTCTGCTGTAGAACCCAGTTTCCATAGCAATGGTTGGGGTTCAATGTCATCTACGAGGTACTTTTCGGTTGATTTATGTCTACGGTTCTGGGACATGAGTTAGTACCTTTCAAATAATGTTGATGTTGATGGTTTCATGCTTTCAGTTTATAAAGGCATACGTAGAACACCTATGACGCACGGTGAGCTGAATGCTAAATGTCAAGGATGTTCTTTCGACACAATTATGGAAATTTGTATTAAAATGAACTGATGGCAGATAAATGATGAATATCTATGGTTAACATGCACACGACTTGTATCCTAAATGAACAACATGAGCTTTTAAATGTATTCCTATTATTCGTAAGGAATTTGCTTGCTATACTTGTGGGCCAATGTGCGTAATTGTTTAATTTAGCTCCTACGCATTAGTAAACTGCTTTTCGGCCACATTATGTCACACTTCTAACCGAAGGCTGTACTCGTTTGAAAGTAGGCCTAACCTTCTGGCACATACACCCATTTGACAGTGTCCACCATCTACTAGGAAACTTAGCACGTCTTGCTATCCTTCCAACTTTGTTAAGTATATCAAGCTTTAAAGTACCAAGAGGTACATATATGTAGCCAGGTTCAGCCTTTCTGACTGAATCCTAAGGTGAGTTCGACTGCTACCCCGAATATCCCTGTAGCTCTGATCATTCACTTAGTCAGAACAAAATTTTCCCACCTCTCGACCCTTACGCTAAATGGACTTCAAATACCACCAGCCATTGTAAACCAAAAACTTACTTGGAATCCACTGCTTGAAACGACTCTAGCCAAAACTTCATACTAGTTCTGTAAGCAAGCTGAACACTGTTTAGGTTAAAGTAGAGTCTCATGTATGGTTTGTCTGCCATAAGCTCCTGTTCAACTGAAGCTCTGGCATTGCTTTAAGACCATCGTCCCCTTTAAGAATAAAAAAGTCTTGTCCTTTGCGACCAAATTTGTAAGCCGCCCCTTGGAAATATTTTTTAATCCTGAAGTGCGGTCGCCGTGGCTTAGTGGTTCAATCCTCAAAACCACCAAACATTTTTTCACTACATCACCTCTTCGCAGGCATGACAAACCTGCAAGAGTATAATCTATCTTGAAAAAAGCTCTCAATTCGCCCTTTGAAGTGAACAATAAAACTGGAAGGTCCCTTTCGTTCTTGGTTGTGAGAAGCTAGGCTTTGGCTCTCGATGGGCTTTTTTGAAGTTGCAGACGATAACGACATTGAAAATTTTATTGTATGACAAATCCAAAATGAATTAAAGACTTGGAGTTGTCATTTATAGCCCTAGCTTTAAAGAAACTGTCTCACTTGGCTGCTTAACTTTTATTTTTCACGGCTGCCTATGCAACTGAGCTTTGCATCAGGAAGTACTTCAAATAAAACCTCCAAAAGCCATTCATCTCTATAAGTTTTGAATTTTATCTAAACCAGCCATGAAGGCAAAGAGATAGTTGACGAACTTGCCAGGCGAGGGTCTCAAGCTTCTTTATCGGCCCCAATACTTTTCTGTACCTTACCCACTAACTTTAACCAAGGTTGACCTCCGTTTAGACTTCATTCAATCCAACCTATCTCCACCTGTCCCACAGTAAGTAAAGTAGCTCTCATATCCCGTCCTAGCTTGCAGTCGGCTTAAACTTTAGCATACAAGTTTCACTTCTACAAACAAAGTCAACCCCACTTTTACTAGATGGATCCTTAAATTTCTTCACGATCTTGCTTTCCTAAGCTCACCGAGCCTAATTTCTGGCTCGCACAAGGAATAGAGGCCTCTCGGCATTTGTCCGAACAGTTTTATTACGAAGAAATGTAATCAGCGCCTAATGTAATTATGCAAAATAATTTCTTTCTTGTTTTTGAACTGCCATAATACATTGAATTAATCATCCAATTTTGTTTTTGAATTACTTTTTTACTACATAAAAAACAAAAAGATTTTGAGTGATGGAAATCTTTATTTGGAACTTTCCAATTTTTTTCTGTTAAGTGGAAAAGATGATATCCGTCAAGTGGCTGCCACCAGTGTTGATACACATTTGTGCCCGTTTTATCGCATTTTCCATGACTTTCCGCAAGATTTCCGGTGATAACTGCTCGCATTCCTGTCGAATATTTTCCTTAGGGGCTGCGATTGTCTGAGGCTTGTTGGCCTAAACCCGCCCCAAAGAAAGAAGTCTGGGATGGTTAAATCGGGCGATCTAGCTGGCCATGCCAAATCGCCAAAACGGGAGATTAAGCGACCAGGAAACGCTTCCGACACAATTATTCCACGCTCTTGCGGAGTATAGCGCTCCATTGCTTGTCTGTTTGTATACTGCAGCTGCAGGGTGGCGATGGTGCAGTGGGTAGCGTGTTCGCTTGTGACCCGACTTGTGCATGTTCGAGTCCGGTCGGGAAACAGCAACAGCCACCGAAAATAAAGAAGAGAAACGAACAAAATCTTAGTTTCTCCAACCACTGCACCAAAAAGGGGTTTCTGCCTGGGAGTACAATGGACCGAAAACGAGTCTGAGTGCTCCTAGGATTTGGAAATTTCCTTAAAAAAAAAAAAAAAAATACTGCAGCTGTCTAGTTCACAAATATGTCAAATATAATTGACGTACGACGCCATTTGCAAAAATTATAACATCTTCCGATAGGGTGATTAATTTTGCGCCGCCTTGTATATTTGTTTGCTAGAAGGAGAATGGTGGCTTAAAATTTCTATGGGGTAATGAGTTTTTATTTATTCTCCCGTTTTTTTTCTCAATCTCCCGATAATTTCCTGAATTCTCCCGATTTGCTAAGAAATATTTCTGGCAACCCTAATTAGACCTAGGATACAGCTCCAAATAGGCGTTGTTTAACATCCCGCACTGGAAATAACTGGCAAGATCAATTATATAAAACAATGGTTAGTGTCCGCGAGATCTCTATGATATGTTGAGCTACTTAGTTACTTATCAGGCCAGCGACCCGTGGAGGGTCTGAGTCTGAACTAATGCCGCTTTCCATCCCTTACATTAAACTTACTATATAATTAAGCGGGTGAGGTTAAATCCTTAGTAACGTTAATGTTATAGCACACACAGTCGTTGACAACGCTCAATGGAGAGAGGGCACCGCTATCATAATTTTAGCCAGAATTAAGACTTTAACTCTTTGACAGTGACGGTGTACTTATGTAAGCATTGCTTGCGACTTCTGCATAGAGCCACGCATTTGCAGGTGTTTCGCAATTTCAATTATTTAAAAACTAAAAATTAAACTCTAGATAACATGTGACCGAAAAAGGGCCTCTAAATATCTTCCTGGAGGTAGTCTTTTTCAGCAATCTTATCTAAACCCCAGGAAGTCTGTTCAGTAATATCTGCAGTTTTTGCTCTGCTAGTTGTACTGTAGATTTCGAAGAAGAACGACCTAGTGCGTCGGCACGCATACACATGAAATCCACCTATCTCTTACGGCTAGTGCCGGAATGTCTTTTTTAGCTTTGGCTAGTGATGAACAGTGTATAGAACAGGTCGACTATCTCGAAGACTGAATTTTTGATTTACTTCTCGTTTTATCACCCGTTTACCAATACAACATCTGTAAAACCCTGTGTTCCACTGATCCCTACACAATACACTCTAGCTATTTTAAGTGGAATGAGACCAAAATATGGTCACTGTTCCCTTGGAAAACATTTACGGTTTGGTTGGTGTCTCGACTACCTGCAAATAACGTGGATGCTGTTTGGATACAATTTGAATACAAGGTTACTTAAGAGTCAGGTCTTAACTTCTGAAGCTAAGACAAGCAACAACACTCCTCGATAACTTAAGCGGAAAAATAGCAGATACAATGAAGCACTAGCTCAAGGTATACTATCTGAGGATCTACCAGACCGATGGAAGAAATCTTTTCTCTCTGAAGCGGATTTAAGTTCTTAGTTAATTTTTTGTAGTCCAGGAACAGCCTCGTTTAATACTAGAAGAGGGCCACAGGACTTCTTAGAGCACACAGGCTCATATCCATCTTTCCTGAAGTTAGTTGAAGCATGGATATATATCAGACTGAGGTTGTAGAATATAGCTTGAAGGTAAAACTCTTACGATCAATAGCTCTCCCATGTAGAATCCGTTTTGAGTAGCTTGTTTTGCTCGTGTGCTTCCACTTAAAACCTTTAAAAGGAAAACCCAGTCTTTAGTCGTGAAATTTAGTCAAACCCTAAACGACTCTTCCGTTTACCGCTAAAATTTCATAAGTACGACATCGCCACTTAGCTTTTGCATTACCCTCGATACCGGCGTTCAGCGTTATTCACTTGATGATGGAGGTCGGTTTCGTAGATGACACCGTATAGATGGCGGTAGCAGATGTTATGGTTAACGTCATGACAAGCCTTGTGTCATTGATCAGTTTTAGATCTTCTCTTCAAGAAATTAGTTTGCCATAATATTGAAATCCAGTCTGAATTCCCCTCAACTCAACTCAAGCTTAGAACATGTCCAGCTTTGTGTCGATTGCCTTCCACTACAACTGAAATGTTCCCCTGCAAAGTATTCCACCTGCAACCTTCATATTATCATGGCAATTCATCATCATCGTGCAAACTTTCAACAATATGTACTTGTTACCCGCCGGATATGTGCTTCACATGCAAATTACAAAATTGAAATTTACAAAACTTCTGCACTACCACTAGGACTATCAAACTCATCATCATTCATTTGCAAAACATGGATACACTACCGCCGCCGCCGTTCCATTTGAACAATTAGCCTTTGCGTGCATCCACCAGTTACCATGAAGTAAATCGACCGCAGTTTGTACCCTCCGGGTGGTAGCCCCAAACCGAGTACCACCCTACTGTTTACCCACTTTTTCCGTTTCGATTTATCTGGAAATCATTAAAAACCCACAAGTGGTTCCTAGTGGTTGCTAATAGTTGTACAAGGATTTAGGACAAATTGTAGGCAAATCAACAACCTCCGGAGTGGGGTTGCCACACAGCCCTCGAACACTTGCAATTAAAGTTTTGTTGAGTTAATTTCTGCCAGACAGTCGCAATATAGACGGCGGCAATAAACTTTTGTAAACGGGGGAACAGAAGTGTAAGCCTATCATTTATTTTGCCATTGAGCTAACGCTTTATTGGACTCTTATTGTTTTTTGATATCCCGATTGGGAGGAGGTTTACTCAGAAACGAGTAGGTAACAGTGAATTTCGTGCACATATGCATGTTGAAGGAATATATTTCATTCTGGGTTCAGTAAATAGTTACACTTTGGAATAATATTTGGGTTATTTGCTCAGTGAATCCAGTAACCACTCATACACTCCTGACAAGATTGGGTAGCACGCTATTTGAAGCTTCCTAGGCTTCCGAATTTCAATCGGCTATCGCTCAGTCATCTAAGGAATTAACTTTATATAAGGCATCCACGTTCGTGAAGTGTTCACTTAAACAATTCCTCGATGGTTTTAGATAAAAAAAAAAAAAACTTGAGGTATTAGATGTTTAAAAGCCTTTTGGTAGGCAGGTAGAAGTGGTTGAAACTGGCGAACCTGCCAGAGACATAAGTAGCGCGAATGCGCCATTTTGATACTACAACTCACGTGACCTGGAAATTGATAGGCTTAGCTAAGAGTGCAGTTTTCAGATCCATCCTGTGCAGAATTTTATGTAAGAAATCTCTGATAGCTCTCTGAAAAAGGGGTTTTCCGAGTGTGCGCTGCCTGGCTCTGGCTAGTGCTGGGCAGTCACAGAGAAATGGACTATGGTTACCTTTTCGTGTGAATTGTCGCAACTACGGCAGTGGGGGTTGAATGGGATGCCTAACTTGGCAGCATGTGAACCAATTGGCCCGTGGCCCGTGCTAATTGCCGTGATTATTGCAGTCTCGATGCGGCTCCTATTGATCAGGTCATTCGTTCTGTTTTTGTTGTAGGTGGGCCAAATCTGTCTGGATATGGCACAGGTTGCTAAACTCTTCCACCTAGAGTTGGCAATAGAAAGAAAGTCTTGGCAAATTTTACCCTTGATGAGTCCCATCGGGGAGCAGACTAACTCTCCAAGGGAGACATCCAGGGAAGAAACACATTTGGCTAACGCGTCTCGTTCCCCTCTATGTTACTACAGCAGGGAACCCAGAGGAGAGTGATATTAAACAAAGCGTTTGCTTGCACTTTAGTTTCCTTACACTATTCTACTAATTTAGAAGACGAAGTGAGAGAGTGGAGCGCTTTGATGACAGCCTGGCTGTCAATAAAGATTCCTATGCTATTTGAGGTAGTAGGGCTGAGGCTAAGTATCTAACAGGCCTTTCTAATCGCTAGTACGTTTGCCTGAAAGACAGTCGAAGAGTCTGAGAGTCGGTACGATTTGGATACGTTCAGTTTCGCTGAGAAAATACCTGCTCCAACGCCACACTCCATCATGGAGCCGTCAGTGAAGATCGATACTTGGAAATTTGCTAGGAGTTGGTTCCGTCCTTTCCCGGAAGCAAACATGAATATTATCATTGAATTTTAGTGTAGGAGTCGTGCAGTCAGTTATGGTCGAGGCCAGATTTTGGGGATTCGATCACGTCTCCAGTTCTTGGGGATGTGATTTAGTCAAAGGGAGCCACGACAGATAGCCGTTAACCAGGGCAGTACCTTCTCCAAGTTCTTTTGGAGCACAATCGGTAGTAAGAAGCATTTTAAATGTTAAATGCCTAACAGGCCGGGACGTATCAATGACATAAATGTAGCCAGCTACATACAGTTCCGCAGAGCAAAAAACTGTCACCAGTAGCTGCCTGACGACAGATTTGTGCGAGTCTGTACGTCTGGGGATGTTTTTGTATTGCACGAAAGGTCTTTTTACTTGTACTTGTTCGTATGTGTATGTACAACATTCTAGTTCCCTCTGCTACTTTTCTCTATAAATCTGCGATGTTTCTTGCGTTTTCCTCGCTCTCTCTGCTTTCTTGCTCTAATCATCTCAACTCTTGGCATATATCTTTGGCGAACGAACTCACATGCTCCACTTATTTTCCGAGTCTAGCATGTGCTGCACAATGTTCTCAGGAGTTGGTGTCTCATCCAATACAAACCGTAGTGCTTCTCTTTGTGACTGGAATCTTGGGCAGTGAAAGAATATATACTCCACGTCCTCGGGAGTATCACTGCAAGATGGACAAGTGGGGGAGTTGTCATTTTTAAACCAGTGTAGATATGACCGGAAACAACCATGCCCCGTTAGCAGTTGTGTAATGTAAAAGTTTACTTCGCTGTGTCTGCGGTTTATCCAGGTCTCAATGTCCAGGTCTTCGTGTGGTTTAGGTGGCTTAAAATATTAGTTGCTGTCGTCTAAGTTGAATGAATCACCCGGTCTGGCGGCAGGGTGTTTAGTGTCAGAATTTTGCTGAAACGTTTTTTACATATCGTCAGTACCGACGCAGTTGATAAGCGGCAGCACCTACTTTTCTGGTCTTGTAAGTCGAGATGCAAAGGTAAGTAAAACTCTGTCAGAAAAAATCCTGATAAACCTTTACGATTACAGCCCCTTCTGTTATTGTTGTGGCATGGTGGACTCGTAATTTGACTACAACCAAGTAGTGATCCGAGTACAGGCACCTATGCAAAGCCTCTTTATTTGTTAATCTGGAGACTGCCAAGTCCCCTTATGTATGGAACGTGACATTATATTACTTCCCGCCACTTATGATGCGCTTAAGTTCAGTTCTGGCAGGTTTGTCCTACAAACTATTCTTTGAAACAATTCTACATTGCCGAGTTCGATGTTTAAATAACCAAGCAGAATTTTGAAGTCTCAGTTGGCGCCGAGGATATTGCAGACATTTTACCTAAACCACTAGGACTTATACTTCCATGTGGACGGTTTTATTGCTAAGGCCAGTTGGCAGAGCTTTCACTCAAATCTCACTTTTTCTTGTACAGGCCGCCTAAAAACATCTTCGGCTAGAATCTTCGCAGCCCATGCTGCGCTACGGATCTTTTTTATGTGAGGGGCGCAGCTGGACGACATATACCTGGAATCAGTTACCGCTTGCTCAAAGGGATCTCCAAGTAGCTGCTCTCTCTCTACTTCTGCAGAGATCTTCTTGTCAGTGGATTTCGTCACCGCTGGTATGCCGGTATCCATTTTGTGACCGGAGAAGAGGCTCCACCCCAACAGAACCGGCATATCGGAATAAGACAGATGATACCTCAGACTTTACTTGTGCATTTGGAGGAGCTCGTTACGTATCTTAGTTGGGCGTCAAGGTGTAGTTACATTCCTAACAACTGCAGGGCTGACGAACTTGGTAGCCTTACTATTTATTGCACCAACGATCACGCCATAAAGGCAGATCAAAGTCGGTTCCCTGACTGACTTATCTTTTAGTCTTAAATCTGCCCGTTAACATTTTTCTATTAACGTCAGAAATGAGAAAAAGCCTCAAGGATTTCATTACTCAGCCTTCCCGCCTTCCCACACCTCCAATCCCGAATCTGTTAATCACTACAAGGAGCAAACTCAAATCGTTATTCCATTACCCGTTCCGACAATCAACTGGAAAAACTCATCTGGTTCCGATTAAAATGTTATCCCGAGGCTATCACAGGCCAAAGTTAACAATCCATTAATGGGGTGATTCTCTGTTGAAACAAAACAGCTTGGAAACAATTAACCCGGGTGGCCTAATGCAATTTCAACTTCATCCGGCATCAATGTGATTCGCTCCTGTTTGAAGACATAAACTGTCGTCCCCACAAGAGGATGTTGCTCTGGGATTTGTGGCCAAAAGTTTATTTCAATTCGCGCCTAATCCAATTATTTTGTATCTCTCTTACAGTTCCTATCATTCCTGAGTTCCTGTACGATATCCGCCATCCAGATGCACCGCTTGACAGCTTCCCAAGGACACCGCTGTCTATAGCAACACCACCACCACCAACACCAGCGCCTTGTTCGAAGGATGGAAATGAGCTGTTGCCGACTTCAGCCAGTTACGAATACTCCACCATCAGTGATGTTGGTAAGTGCCTAGGGTGGAGAGGTCGCCTGTAGTCCTTGTTAGATGGGTGTCTCATTAAGTGTTTTCTTGTGATTAGAAAACGCAACACTGTACCGGGAAATGGAGGAACGTCACAAAGAGCTCGTTGGTGAGACGGTGGAGGTTGGCCTTATGTTTGCATCGAAAGCATTTGTGCAGCTCTTGGTTAATCCTATTGTCGGACCACTTACGCATAAGTATGGAAATGAGCTCTCACAACGACGACTCTGCTTAAATTTATATCTCTCACTGTTGTCTTTCCAGAATTGGCTACAGCATTCCCATGTTCGCTGGATTCGTCATCATGTTCTTGTCAACGCTAAGTAAGCTTTTTAGACACGAACAAGTCTTGAATTGTATTATGATTGATTCTCTTTTCAGTTTTCGCCTTTGGTCGGTCCTACAGCGTGCTGTTCCTGGCTCGAGCTCTACAAGGCATTGGCTCATCATGCTCGTCCGTCTCTGGCATGGGCATGTTGGCCGATAGATATACGGATGACAAGGAACGAGGCAATGCGATGGGAATAGCTTTGGGTGGACTGGCACTTGGTGTTCTAATTGGACCGCCATTTGGAGGAATTATGTACGAATTTGTTGGCAAATCAGCACCGTTCTTGATTCTCTCGGCTCTGGCACTTGGCGATGGACTGCTTCAACTATTCATGCTTCAACCATCGATTCAACAATCCGATTCTGATCCACCATCACTGAAAGCTCTGATTAGTGATCCTTATATTCTTATTGCTGCAGGTAAGTCCATACTTAAGTATTTATTTTAGAAAGCTTGAAGGTTGACCATTTAATCAAGAAATCAAACCGGGCTCCAATTTAGGCTTGCTCCGAACAAAAACCAAAAACGCAACAGTCCTTGTCTACTTTTTGAACCCAAAAGCAGCTTTAAAAACTTAGGCCGATCGGTCAAAAAGATAATATCAAAACGAATCCAGTATTTTCAAGTACATTCAGGAGAAGCCTTGCTGGCCTCGAGATAATTGTCAATTAATCCGGTGATACAAATTAAGAGTGCATTCTTCGAGGCAAGACTACATATATTAGAATGCTGATTTGACGGTTAAAACTGAATGGTTGTCTCGCTATAATCTGCATCTACGGCACGTTTTGCAACTTCAGCCAAAAAGATTAGAAGACCCCATTTACCAAAATACTGATTACCCCCTAAGTTAGTTCCTTCAGACCATACTTAGCTACCTCAACCCACAGAGCAATGTACCGCAATCAAAATACAATCAGAAAGCGCACCGCAGAATAGGGTGAGAGAAGCGACATGCAAAAAGCACTGCACTGCAAAATAAAATAACCCAAGAAAGAAGAAGGCGTACACGGCCTTCGAGCTCAAAGATGGTGGATTTCTCTGTATCTGTGATACCAAGGCTTGCTTATCTTAAAAGCGAATTTGCTATATCAAACAATGAAGACTACAACGATGCACCATTCATATACACCGTAAAGTGCTTTCGTCCTGATGTGGTTGAGATTCTGTGGCGTTCAAGCATCTAATAACGTAAGTTATAGACTCAAAAAAGGTTTTATTCAATGCAACAACTGGGTTTCTCTGCGTACTGAGATTATCAAAACTAAATGCTCCCAAGGCAAGCTTCTTTCTAAAAGTAAAGGCTATCCATATATGTATACATACAGGTACATTTATACTCGTACTTACGAATTGCCCGAAGGTAAGCCGAGAGGATGACTATTCCACATTCGATATACATTCGACATACGATTCCAAATTCAGCATGAATGGCTTTTATGATAAGGCGGTTCTGTAACGGCTCGAGTCTCCGCAGGGAAATTAGGTCGTTCCTTTTTCTGAGTTTAGGCATTATTTTTAGATGGGCCACCAGTATTATCACCGCTAAGTAAAGCCTACTGACGCCATGTAAGTCTATAGTTTTTCACTCATTTCCCTAATCGAAGCACACTTCATCTATCACTAGCAAGCTCCAGAAATCCCTGCTAAGATTGCATTCTGAGAGTCAGAATTCAGTGATCGACCGTTTTTGATTCAGGTTCGACCCCGTTCTTGTTCGTTCGTCGACCTTGTCATTGATATCCATGCGCCTTTCATTCCGAGCTTAGGGCTTTAGTTTGAAGTGGCTGCCAGCTATTGCCAGCACACTAAGAGCTTAGGACTTTAGTTTTTAGTATTTAAGATAAGGCAGTCCTCTTACTGGAAAGAACACTTAGGCATTCAGATCGCAGTCAAGGTAAACCATTTTGGTTTCCATTTTTTGGTTCCGTCGACTCAAGATGTACCAATACGTGCTCGTACTAGGTTAAAGTTAATCTTGGAATAATGGTCAGTAGCTTCCCAGTTTCCTCATTGCCATCTTGTACCCCAATTCCCAACAGGGTTTGGCTCTATTAAAAAATATATCTAATCATGTATTCCAAATACTTTTGACTTTTCGCGATACGATGGAGTTGATTACTATTGTAAAAAGGCTTCCCGCTTGTCTACTTCGTTATCACCCAGTCTGCTGACCAGAGCTTGTATATATGATTATCTTGCTCCTTAAATTATATCAAAAGTAACTTTCAATTTAAATTCATTAACAGGGGCTATCACCTTTGCCAACATGGGTATCGCAATGCTGGAACCTTCTCTGCCAATCTGGATGATGGACAATATGGGTGCAAGTCGTTGGGAACAAGGTGTCACCTTCTTACCGGCTTCGATCAGCTATCTTATTGGCACGAATCTATTTGGACCTCTAGGACATCGAATTGGCAGGTGGTTAGCGGCACTCCTTGGCTTGATCATTATCGGCGTTTGTCTCATCATGGTAAGGACACTACAATCATTGATTGACTCTTCAATTTTATCTGCCTCTCTTACAGATTCCAATGGCAACCTCTATCAATCATCTGATCATCCCCAATGCCGGTCTTGGTTTTGCAATTGGAATGGTAGACTCGTGTATGATGCCCGAACTTGGCTATCTGGTGGACATTCGACATTCAGCTGTGTATGGTAGTGTTTATGCTTTAGGAGATGTGGCTTTCTGTATGGGATTCGCTATTGGACCAGCTTTGAGTGGAACTCTCGTCAATAGTATTGGCTTCGAATGGATGCTCTTTGGAATTGCAATCTTATGCTTTTTGTATGCCCCTCTACTGACATTCTTGAAGAATCCACCAACAAAGGAAGAAAAGAAGGTGGGTATTGAAATGACTGCCAATGGGCAGGTTAATGTTCCTGAAATTGCACTAACAACGGCTCAAACAAATCCTGCGTTTGTTCGAGAAGAAATCTAAGAAAATGTCCGCAAATATAATTTAGCTTTTTGTTGTTTAATTTTGTATCGTTTAAGTTGTAAATTTACGTTATTTTTTGTTTTAATAAATATTTTCCAATGTACAGTTATAATTTTGTTTTGTTTGTTTGTCCTAAGTTGCATTTTTTAAAGCTTATTTTTATACTCCGTACGTACTTGACGCTACGGTCTTATTACTAATTTAATCTTTATTTAGCCGTCTTAAGTTCCACTCATCAAACTGAATGCGATATCTTTCTACAAATGACAACTTCTGGATAGTCCCTCTGCTATGGCTTGTGGATAGATCTCTTGTTTACCTTCTGCTATATAGTTCATAAAGTTGGCAGATAAGATTAGGTTAGGTAAGGTAAGGTAGGAAGTCCTTTCCCCTTTACACTTAGATAAATGTAGACCCATTGTGATGCTGTTGCGGCCCCTTTACATGGAACCAGAAGGCCATGTTCTATCAAGCCAGTCCGAGGCGCTGATGAATCTGTGTGAGTCAACTACAGACAGTTCTTCCAGATCCTGAAAAAATTGGTCTGAAATCTTACTTAGCAGAGCGCTAGATCGTGGCAAAGAAAGGGTGGAATGTCCTCATCTACATTTCGTCACCACATCACCTGCATAGGTCGTCCGTGTTCAATCCCAGTCTTCTTACATGGTAGTTCAGCATGTTATGCTCGGTGATGATACCTATTAGAGTAGATAAGGGTTTTTTTTTTATCCATTTGCAGGATTCCTTCAATTTTCTGTTTGTTGTAGAATGGTTATAGTTGCCTAGTTATGACACAGGAGCTGATCGCATTCCATCTGTCGTTTGCGGTTTTTTGAATTTTGCTCCCAACTTCCTGTTTGAGGTTACAAGGTGAGGTTTTAGCGTTGGTATCGGCTTGATCGGGGTCTAATGAAGATCGTTCCTTAAGTAAATAGGATAAGTAATGCTTGAAAGAATTCTTAACGATTTGTTTCGGCCTTTTTACCTTAATAAGCAAGAGTTGGCAAAGTCAATTGTAGATCAATACCATACATGGAAGCATTTATGGATAAATGGTTTGAGGTTAGGGTTTCGCTTAAGTGACTAAAAAGAGCATTGGGTTTTGGAAAAAGTAAATTCTTCTCTATTAGTAGCACCTCATTTTATTATGTTTCAAAGTCTCTGAAGAGCAAGGATGTGAGTTAGAAAACGAATACAAGAAACTGAGGGTAGTGTTATCAGCGAAGGAGTAAATTGGATTAGAAGTTGCAGACTAGAGGTCAATTTTAAAAGTGAGAAAAAGAGTCGGAAACAAAACAGAGTACACGTACCAGCATACACGGTGAATTGCAGACTTGAAACCGCCCAAAACAATTTGAACGGTCCGAAAAGTAGTTTCTAAAGAGATACGCCGTTACCATATGCATGCATTTTCGACAAAAGAGCTTGCTTGATGTCGAACACTGTCAAATACTTTTGAGATATCAAGCACAATAATTTTACTTTCACCAAAGTGATGGAGACATTCGTTCCACTTCTCGGTGAGATAAGCCATCAAATCTGTTGCTATGAAAATCGTACCTGTCGGACACTGAGAAATTTGTATGCATCGAGATATTTTATGAGCTGACGATTGATCAGTGTTTCCATTACCTTGGAAAGAACGGACGTAAGTGCAATGGGTCGGTAGTCGGAGGGAGAAGAAGATTCACCTTTTTTGGGGACGGACAGAACAAGGATGGAAAAGCTTACTCAGTGGTTTGCTACGGTATCAGCGAAGGTGAAGGTGTCCAAGCTAAAGTCCTAGCTATAACCGAGACCTTTAGAGAACTACCTTTTTTTTTTGCTTTCTGACGGTGTGGAACACCACACTGGCGCACTCAGACACAAAAACAGGTTCATTATACTACCAGCAGGTACAACCCTTTAACTGTGTTTTCTTCGTCTTTTTAAGAAAGTCGAGTAAGAGCTTCAGTGATAATGAGCTTAGGTTACCAGCACTCATCATATCAGCCCCAAAAATCTGCCACCTGAAACGAGTAAAGGGTGAACAATCACATAGGAAATGTTCCGCAGTGTCGTCGCCCTCTCCACAAGCGTCACAGACAGTGTTGTCACTTAAACCAAACACGATGAGATGTCTGGCAAAGGAGAAATGTCCTGTAATAACGCCAATAAGTTGACTGCATTCTTCTCTGCTGAGGGACAGCAAGAATGCCGCGGATTTCTTACAGACGTCGGGAAGGATCTGCTTAGTCTGCCTGCATCTTACAGTTGTGTTTACTAGAGACCAGCACACATACGAACATACCTAGAAAGCTCATCCATCGGAGGACTCATTTCCTGTAATTCGGCAGGTTTAGCAAATTCAGTCTTCCAACCGAATTCAAACTAGACCTGCATTTTCGAAATATTTTGGATCTTGTAAGAGGATTGAGCAAGGCCTTCAGCGCAGCCTGACTGTCCCTACAGACGCAGATACTCCATCCCCTCCACTGGTTACAACCTCCACAATATAGTTCGCAGCCATAAGTATTGCAAAAATCTCCGCTTGGAAGACAGATGCATAAATACCTAGGGGAAAGTGCAGTCTAATGCTGTCGCTTTCCACAAAGACTCCAGCACCTGAGCCTTCACTTGTCTTGAAGCCGTCTGTGAAAATTCGACTACATTTCTTACCCGGTAGTGAAAACCACTCCTTTGCACTGGGAAAGTCGACCGTAAATCAACACAGTAGTCTTAATTCCGGAACCATTGCGTCAGATGGCATATCCATAAGATTTGACTCAAACGATATTCCTCACGCAAGGTCAGTGCGTGTTAAACCAAAAACCACTTCTTCTAAACGGAAGATGATCGTTTCGCCCATGATGTACCTGAACATCAAGGGGTGGTAAATCTAGCATTGCATCTAGAGCAGATCCAAGCGTGCTGGAAAAGCCCCGGTACAGTTGAGAATAACCGTTCTTTGGAGTTTAGTGAAAATAGGAGTCATGTTTTTGCGTAAAAGCTTATTCCAGAACTACCCTTAGTAATAAGCCCGAGAAAAAACATTGACATATACATCGATAAACAAGCCGTCATCAGAGCCATCTCATCTACAATCCTTAAACCAAAACAAGTAAAGATGTGACCAAATGACCTTAAAATTCTAGGCTCAAATCACAAAGTCTCACTCGGTTAGGTCCCGAGGCTTATAGGCATCGATGGCAATGAAAATGCTGATAAACTTCCAAGAATAGGATCAAAACTAAACCAAACAATGGTCGATCACTCGGTTTGTTGGATACCCCGAATGTGCAGCGAAACTCGGACGGGACGGAAGGGGATTGTATCCAACCTCTGCAGCAACTGTCAATTGTGCTGCTTCACCGGCAGCTCAGCTGGGATGGGCTCGGGATATTTGGAGATGTTTGGAAGTTGGGATGGAGGTAAATAAAAAACGACAGGGCGCCACACAATTTTTTTAAGAAATCGTGAAAACTTTTAGGGAATAAAAAGGCACTTTGTTTTTCCCTGATGGGGATTGGGTATCTCACTGTATACTTTTTTTTCAACAACGGGGTACAAAAGATGGCCAAAAAGCGAATATCAAGAAGAACAAGGCGGATTAAGATTTAAAGAACGGAGTTTAATTACGATTGGCCCAACGGATTGCTCTGGATTCCCTTGTGGCGCTCTCGAGAAAATGGGGCCGAGGTCGGTTAAGTAGCCGTCAATGTCTACGGTTAAAACACAACGGGGCGGAGGATATCACGGCACTTATAAACACACTCTCGCACTCTTTAGTTAGCTGCCAGAATAAAGGGAATCACATCCAGTGTTCTGACAGCTTCCTTTCAGCATTCATTCTTCTAAGTCTTGTGATTCTGTTTGTTTTGTTTTAGTTGCCGTGACTGATTAGGTTCGCGTTCCAACGATCTACATTTAATTGAGCCTCATTGGCCCTTAAGCACAACTAAGTATATTTTAAAATCGCGGGCCCTACCTGCCGAATAATCCCAAGCGCAGACAAATTTACATGGACACATTGGTTCCCAAGGGAATCGGGAGCTATCCTTTCCAAATTATTTGAATTCATTATTGGGAAATATTAGGGGTTAACAAGGTATCCGGTCATCAAACAAACAATACTTGTATGTAGGGTGGGCTCGCTGCCTCCGAGCTCTAGGTCATCTTCGTGGGGTTGTTCACGGGTGCGAATTCAGAGTTTCCGGACCGTTCGTCTGGCTCTAAGCTCCGGGATATCTGCTTTGTTGTCCCCTGAAAGCTATGACAAAGCAAGAGATAAGAATATCCAGTAACCGCTTTCAGCCATAGTTCTGAGAGGATAATAGACAAAAGAGAGAAAGAGGGTCAAAAAAGGTAATGGGATAGAGAAGCGGAGGGATAGAGAGGACCGAAGCTTTTTGTGCCTTATTTTAACGCAACAGGTTCTGACCCCTGTATAGATTCTGAAAACAATCCTTTCAGTTTATTAAAGAAAGTAGAGTTTAGATATACAACCGATGTATTTTCCCATCTAAAGTAAGCAGAAAATGTTCTATGACTTTACTGAAACATACATTCTTTCTATACTCTATCATTTCAGTCTCTAATTATCGGCGAAAGATCATCAATTAGATATGTTACATATCAAAATGTTGACGAAGAAGAATAACTCCAGGTAAGCTAAACTAACACAAATACAAAAATATATCCAAATCCATTTCACTAAAATCAAAACAAAAAAAAAAACATATTACAACCAAAAATATCACGAATATCATATGAACCTAATTATTGTTTCAATTTTCCATTAAATGTCTACTTAAAAAATTAAACACAAGTACATTACACAATTTGTTTCTTATTTTAAAAATTGAAAACCAACAAAACGGATTGAATCCCACCGTTCTTATAAATTCAATGGGAACAATAAAAATATAAAACATATTCAAATACTTAAGCTAAACGTTAACAAATAAAATAAAAACAAATATTGTTGTTGGTTATTCAATACAAACAAAAAAATAAAAATATTATGCACCTGGTTACAATTCACACAGAATATATATTAGAATTTGTAATTTAAAAAAAAGGTAAGAAAAAGCACAAAAAAAAATTATTAAATATATTGTTAAACTAAAAAAGAAATTAAATAAAAACTGTTACTACCATTGAAGAGAACTATCTTACTCGCTTGCACATAAAAAACTAAAAAAAAAAACACTTCAGTGGCTAGTTGTTGTTATTTACAAAAAAAGAAATATATCTATAAGTATATACATATGTACTCGTAGATGCATACATATACGTATAATATACTCATTACTCCCTGCACATGAGGGATACAAAATTTTGCTAGTCAAATTGAAGTAATTGCAATGTAAGCTATTGGGGTTAGTGTTTAGAAAAATAAATACTAGGTTAGGTTTAAGTGGCACACTTGGACCAGAGAAGTTATTTTGTGGTACCACATGGATCTGTTATTTCTTTCGGAAACCCACCCGTAAAACTAGGCCGAACTTTCTATAAAGCTCTGGAAGTTGCCTATACTGATGCCAGTCAGTTCGTCGAGATCGATCAGATGGAAGAAGCTGGCTCCTAAATAGGCTGAGAGAGCTGGACATGTACAGAGAAGGTGGAGGAGCGTTTATTCTTCCTCCTCGTTCATACAGCTTCTACAAAAATCATTACAGAGGAGCATGCCTACTATGTCACTAAGCAGTCTTTTCTGTCTGATTAGACAGTGAGAACGGTTGTGATCTAGCTTATGCCCGCCCAATTTGTTTGATGATGAGGCAGATGGAATCATCCGTCCACCTATGGTTGGTGGTGCCTATCGAGTTTTTTTTTAGCAGCAACCTAAGATTCCCCTTTTCCGGTAGAATCGATAGAGTTGTGTTGAACAACTTGGAGTTTCGAAAAATAGGTACAATTTACATGTTGAAGCTCATACGTGGAGCTTCATTTTTAGGGAAAGAGCAGGACAGAATTCATTTAAAAAGAATCCTAGCCCGTTATCAGGCAGTGTCCAGTGATGAAGGACATTCTCCTGTGTGAGACCAAGCTCTTAGAGAGTTCCAGATTTAACTTGGTAGACTGCCATATGATACCATCTTATGTTTGTCCTGCTGATTACATCAAGCTTAATCAGAACCACGATTTCGCATTTCTTGTGAAATTGCTCATGAGCTAATTAGTCTTGGCACAGACAAGCTGGTCTTTGCACTTTTCATAGTTTGTCTTAGTGAATGGCTCTTTCTAAGGCCATTTCCAACCTTACACCTCATATAAACCAATCAGCCTGGTTACCGAAATGTAGGGACAATAGGTTATTTCCTATGGTTTTCTTGTACGAGTATAAAAACTACTGGAGCCTTCGTAACTATTTCTTGGATGCTCGCTTTCCAACTTAGCTTCTTATCTCAAATAATAAAGACCCACATATTTGCTTCATCAGATAGAATTCAGAGAGTGAGGGTCAATATAAGGAATTTTATACTTCCCAGTTCCGATCTATAAACGCTCACTTCTTTGCTACATTAAACGCTCCAATTGGAGAGTTTCCAGATACATACTACTATCGCAGTGTCGTCTGTGTGTGGAATTACTTTGAAACTGACTTTTCCAGGTTCCAGAGCTGAAGCTGAAAACTAGCATAACTAAAACAAGATTCTAAGCTGAATTGGAAAAAGTCATTTAGAATAAGTAGTTTGCTTTCATTGCTCGATAACCATAAAATGAAATACGTAGGTTAGGTTGCAGTGTTAGGCTATAAGATTGTGCCTTGTCAAAAGACAAAAAAAAAGTCTCTATCTCTGTGCGTCAACCCTAGGCTTATCTTAAATCTACTCTAGATGGACAAATCATCTAGTTCGAGATAGAGACTTGGTTACTCCCAGCTCCGTCAACCAACCTCCTACCTTGCAACTAGCTTGTAAACAAAACAACCGATTTGTTATTAAAATTGAGTTAGAGCACAGATAAAAAGTATAAAATGTATTATTTATCTATAGCTAGAGTCTATCAAAATGTCCAGTTCCGCCCTCATGGAAGTAAACTTTTGTTTAGAATCATTCTTATAAGTGGTCACTGCCTGCCAAAAATGTATCTTCCGAAGCTTGAACCTTGCCTATAGACTTTGATAGATGAACCCTTTTCCGCATATGGCAACAGAATGACCCGCATAAAAATATTGATTTTGGGCAGACAACTCGTTACTCCCACCAACCTTACTGCCAAACATCTGAAAAGAAGCACAGAATTTTTGTCACAATCCGATTGTCCATATTCCGTCACTAAAGAGAATCCGCATGCCATTGGAGATAGGGCAGTAAACCTACTCCGGATTTAAGGCCACTACCAGTTGGGTTTCCAGAGTAGAACAAGACTACGTTTGACTCTCCCCCTTGATTGTGATCTCGTTTCCCCGACATGGATACGTATGTGTACCGCCATCTTTGGGCCACAAGTAATTCTACAAGAAACTGGTAAAGAATCATAGATAAGCGTGCAGCATCTCAGAAAGTGGGTATCCATCAGCAGATCTAGAGACTTTTCTGCTGAATCTACTCAAGTAGAAGATACAGATTCAAAGAAACATCTGCATTGTAAAATTCTTCTTAGACGTAGAGCATCAGAGTAACTTTGCAGATCTCCCGGTCCTTGTCGTGATTTAGGAGTTAAAACTTTTTAATGTGGACTTCTGCATTCTACCAATAAGGGTGCTTACCTTTCTCTTTTATATCAACTGGTCATGATTCGATGAAATCTGTGCTTAGGGCGGAAATTTACTCGCTTCCGGTTTTCGAAACTTTCCAGTCCGAGATGACATGGTATGTTCTTAAGTCATGGTGGTCATTCTTCCTTATGATCACTATACTACCTTTAAACTTGTGGTCATCATAAGGGATATATCCCAAGGCTAGCTTGTTTTTCTTCGGTCCATCCTCTGTTAAGGAGATGCAATGTTTTAGGTAGATTCCGATGTAATAGCCTTCATCTTGGAAGACGCTCCCTTAACTAGACATTCTTTGCACAGAAGTAGAAGAATGAATTCAATCGTTACGCAAAGGATGATGAACCTACATTCCCTAGTTGCTGGTAACAGTTTTGATAAAACCGACTGAATTCTGCTTCTGATAGACGACGAGCTTAAAACACTTCTTCAAGGCATTCAACAACTTCTCCAAATACATTTTTTAAAGCGGAAACTGTCATAACTGAAACCCTCATTGAAAATCAAACTGTTAGTCACACTAGGTACTTTATTAAAAAGATATAAACAGATTTGCTCATACACTTGAAATTTACCAACGGAAATGTCAAATTAATTGAATCCTGCAAGGACCACCTCAAAGTCTTTTCAGTTTTCAATTAATCAACCGTCCAAGTGGAATTTTTTTTCTCTTTATGCGTCCTAACGTTTTGCTTTCAAAGCTATAGGTATCCAATTAAAGTTCAAATGGAACCTTTGAACCTTCATTGGATACCTATACATTTGTGACAATTTTTAAGATCATCTGATTCATCTAGTCGTAGGTATTGTTGTCGACGAACATCTTTTACAAAGGGACGATTTAGATCGGGAAAAAAGAACTCTTCCCTTGGGCTGCACCACAATGGGATTGTTGGATAGAATCTTCTCTAGCATTGTAGCTTGTCTGGTAAATGTTCGATTAGGAGGAGTCTGGGAGAAGTTTTCCGACACACGAAGGCCTGAATATGCCTTAATTGTGTCCAGTGACGACCGACTAAAATTCGATAGTTGCGATCCGATTTTCTCTTCACGATGTGGAATCATCGAATGAGTTGAACATTCCTTTAAATCCTTGATAGATGGTTTTCTTCGAGGCATTTCGTTATTCTCGATATCAGCCACCGAGTCGACTGGTGGTTCAGCCTTATGGATTATATAAGACCTTGCCGGCTTCAACGCATGTGGCGACATTGCTTTTGGAGACCTGAGTTTCTTAACTTTCTTCTGCTTGTTTAGGTTAATCTCAACATTGGCATTGTTCTTGTTGATATGCACTCGATTTCTGGGAACTCCATTGATTTTGATAGTTATGTGACAGCTGGTGGCATTGCCCATATTGATAGCGGCTGACGATTCAGACGTGTCATTTGGATCCTCCATATCTATAGGACTCGAAACGCGCTTCGATGGTGCTGCTATAGTTGATGACGACGATGGAACTTGCGGGCAAACAAACGACTTCGACCTTATTACATCGAGCTCCCTACTCAGAGTATTCCTCTTTCGATGTGTTCCCGGCTCCTTCGAATCCGTACCTAATTGTGAGTTGTTACATACTGGGAAAGTTACCGACTTCTCAGGACTGTACATTTTCGATGTAACTGAGAAGGACCGGATTGAAGCTGATTTTCGTAGCCCCCGAGACTGTGCAGACTGCACTGAGTGCCCAAGTGGTAGATTTTCTTTGTCACACTTAGGAATAGTGTGATCATGATTGTAGTAGATGTTCTTCACAGGCGTCTTATCGGTGTTAGAGGTCCTCTTACAGCGATCGCTGATTGGAAAAAAAGCTGGCTTATCGGCGTAGCGAAAATTCAATGACTGGACTTTAAATGGATCCCCCTCGAAGGGGTCTCTTCCGGCACGACTCCTCTGCGGATGGCTTCCACTGATTTGCGATGGTACACGATCTAGTTCAACTAAAGGAAAGTTAGATTTGTGCACAGTGATGCCAATTTCATTTTACGAAATCTTACCAAAATTCTTTCGCTTTAAACAATTCGTAAAATTCATTCTGCCTTACGTGCAGAATATGGAAATTTTTTGGATTCTCTTCCAAAATCTAGAATGGTATCAAAAGAAGGCCTTCAAATAACATTCGCAATTTATTTACAAAAAGAAAATAGGAAATTAAATCTGAAGATGTTTTTTGAAAATTTTTAATTTTTAGAAATTTAAAGGATTAGCAAGAATATGAACGGAGTACGAGATTGTTTTGAGTAAATTTTCCAAAGTGTTTTTAAATTTAATCGATTGCAAGTAGGATTTAAATTATTCGTTGTGGTAACACAAAGTGCAGTCCTTAAAATGGCCCCCCGTTCTGAAACTTAGTTGCAATTAACTGGCTTTTTGAATGAGTTTTCTATATCAAACTACAGACCGACCACTTCTGATTCCATTTCAGAAGAACAAGGTGGCACAGCAGCGTGTTCACAGCCTAGGCCTTGAGATTATCACTCTTACTAAAAAATTATCCCATTGCAAAGGGCTTTTTGAAATAATCTTCTGGCTCATTCTATTGAAGGCACTTGAGGGTAGGTTTATAAGCTTCTGCCTCTTTTTTAAAATTAATTCCCAATCTAAGACACCGTGTAGAAGGTAGCGGTACCGTTAACCACACCAAATCAGTCTGGCCTTCGTAGATTCATTGTGGTACTTTTTGTGGAATTGATGTGTAGTTTAGAGACTAAGTTCCGAAACCCAACAAAGTGTAATGTTAAAGGGCACGTCGTCCCTAGCGGATGACTTTAATCGCCGCTTGGTTGTCTCGTTAAATATACATATATCCCTTTTCGGAGGTTTAAGTAAAGAGAGTTCTCGGAAGGCCTTGGTAATGGCTAAGACTTAAACTCGGAAAACACTGTCGTGGCTTCATTAACCAAACGAAAGCAGACTAATCCATAAAGATTCCAGAGTCTTAGATAATGAACCTCCCAACAACTGCATTTCGGATTTAAAAATGTTACAATCGATATCAGAATTCGCTGAAAACGCTTATATGACGACTTCCATCTTATAACTATTTGAATAGGCGGCCAGCTCAACTTAAACAGTAAAATTTTGTAGAAAATCGACTACGAAAGACTAAAATCGAAGTCAAAACCTTCAACAAATATTAATGTGAAATGAGGCTAAGTCTCACCAGGAGTTTCAAACTTATGCTTGAATAATAGTAGCTTGAAAATTCCATTTATTTTCTAATGGCCCTCCATTAGATGGTCGAGCTCTACCATACGTAGAGTGATTGATTCTCATTGATCAGCTTGTATCCCCTTTATTGAACCACTTGAAAGCTACATGTGCCGCAACTATGTTTCGATCGTCAATAATTTAGCTCCAGATAAACTTGAACACTTAAACCAAGCTCATATACCTTCTCGTTGTAGGTCGTAATGATTTTTATAGGTTCAAACGCGGAAGCACAAAATCCCTTTGCTTATGCTAGCTACAGAGTGCTGGGTATTGACAGATTATAGTGGTATTGTAGACCAACTGCGTCTAAGTGCTGTAATAAGGTGTTTCCTACCACGACAAAAACAAAACGTTGTAGAAGGTAAGAGGCTGAAACAAAAGCCGACCATTGTAAATATTTCTAAAAACAAACCCCTCAATGGTTGACATTCAATAATTTTAACATATTTGGGACTGCAAATGCTTGTAGTATGTTCACAGTTAATATTGTGTTCATTTAGCCCTCAAACAAAATCAATTTAAAGTATAAATATAATTATATTTAGACATACAAATATTAAATCTTAACATATTTATAAATAATATACATACGCATAGAAAATATAATATATAAACAGTTTATTAAATAACTCTTATCCAGGGTTATTAACCAAATCCAAATCCTTTTTTCAAAAATAAAATCTTATACTGTAATCATTATTTAATATTAAAATATTGTTGTACTATATATATATATTTAAATGCCAAGAAATCTGACAATTTATGGGAATGCAAATTAAAATAAACTTTTAAGACAAGCTTTATACTAAAACAAAAATGCGTTAACTAAATATCTAGATCTAAAGTATGTATTTAAAAATATTTTTAGAATTTTTAATGCAAAAACAAGTAATGTATAATTTCTTTATTATTTTATTTAATAGTGTGAACTGACTATTGAGTATTTTCGCGAAAGTTTGAATGGCTGCAAACTTTCTATGCGTTGTTTGGTCAGTTTTTATTTGAAAAAAAAACGTAAAACTCATTTTTTTAAAAGAAAATGTTTTTGGTGATTTTATCAAAAGGCGTGGCAAGGGGAATATATATTTTCGGAAACCGATTTTATAATTTATTTATTTTTACTTCGATTTTAACAAATTTTATTAAGTAGATATTTATTTGTTTAAAACGCTTCTATAATTTTATTTTTAATAAATTATATATATATATACAACAGTGATGTTTATTTTTGTTAAAAACAAGCATTTATTTGTATACACATGTTTTTTTATTCTTCTTAAATTTAAGTCAGAAAGGTATTGAAGGGTTTTCGTTGGTATGGTATGCAGGTTACTAATTCTTCTTTGTTTCCGTAGCTCCTGTCAGGAGTATGGCACATACAGAAGAAGTGTATGACGTGTAAATAACAATATCAGTGATAAAGACTGATTTTAACCTGAAAGGTGCTGCACTGATTAGGAAGGCTGAAGGAATGGCAATAAACATCGGCGACGTTTACTTCAGACATCCTAGGAGTTTAAGATATATCCCATCCGTTTCATCTTTGGTGAGTCTAATTCTGTATGGATTCTCGTCTTCTTTATGAGAATTGTTACATCCGTGATCAACAGTTTCCATCATCAGTTGGTTGGTTGATTGGTTAAAGAAAGTTAGCTAGAGCTCCTCTTCTGAGCTCCACTAACGCCCAAGTTCTCCTAATGGATTAGTTTAGAGATGTTTATTGCAGAGTAAGTGTGGTTTGACCAGAGAATGAAGAGGCAGGTCGAGTCTAGGTTACAAAAGACGTGGTATCAAAGTCTATTGCTATAGGTTAGTAAAAGCAGAAAGTGGACTGCAGATTCTCGTTCACGCCGAAGTGATACACTTATAGCTACAGTACTTCCTATCTTAAGTCTGCAGAACTTCCGTTGATGACTTTGTTTTTCCTAACGAGTGGAGCCTATTTCTGTGGGCATCTTTGCAACATGTTAATAGTCATGTGAAGAGCTACACTATTGTAAATCCGCATGAGAGCTTAAGACTCCTGAATCTGTGTTACACTTATTTCTAGTACAACTGATCCCCAACCAAGTTAAAGGTCACGTACCCAAGTTCCTCTAATGCTGATTCTTTGTCAAGTGCCTTCTTAAGATCGAAGATTGGATTTTTGTGTTTTCAAAATCGCAACCGACACATTTGTGGTGCCAACAGTGATTTGCCGACTTGCCTTCTTTGTCATGAAACAAAGAAGATTAGCTAGTGCGATTACAAGCCGACACCACCCCCACCACCACCTTGGGCTAGGAGGACGTGGGGAAATTAAATAGAAAAGCATCTCTAAGGACTTTCGAGTAAACTTATATGGTTTTTCTGGTTTTTCGTGTTCGTTGGAAAATCTGTATTATTAAGGTATTGCTACATACATTAGATGCTTTTTAACTTTAAAGCGTCGAGTTGAGAAACTTGTAACCTGAAAATGTTGGCTAAGATCAAGGTCCTGGCTAATTTCTGCTACCTTTAGGTTCTATCAAGCGATTCATTTCTTCCCTGTCAGTTTTTGTTTCTACAAACCGCAGAATCCTTTTTTGGGTTTGCCTTGTCCTTGCTTTTCTAGTTTCGAAGAAATTTTATGAAACTGCAAGGTAGAAGCTATATAGGTGCTAGTGACGTGATAGTAATATATCAGTTACAGTCGGCCTGATGGTTGTTCTTCTTCGTTGGTCTTTCTACGAACATATATGTATAAACATATGTATGTTGTCTGGTCTAGACTATTCCCATATCCACTAGGTGATTTTAACTTGACTATGATCGGTTGGAAAATATGTGACTGGAAAATAAGATATATTTTGCCAAGAGCCTGTTAGACGAAGACATATTTCTTATGCCCTTAGGTATCAGGATATCCTTGAAGAAAAGGAGACTCCTGATGCCAAAGAAAGCACTCACTTAGTACGAATTCCGCTGATTCGTCTTCCTCTAGATCTAGATAAAGTCGACAATTTCCTGAACTATTCATATTAAGGTTATGTATAAAGGAAACCGGCAAGCTATTTGATACCCTTTCGTCGTTAAGAATGTTCTTAGTGATTTTGTTCAGGGGTCGAATGCCCCTTTGGCCTGAACGTAATCCCTGTTGGCCACAAAGTTTCGTTTTTCTCATCTATTCGTTCCATCTGTTCGTATTATCTGCCGCAGAAGGGTTCGGCTTCTACTTATGTACCTTTTAGAGGAACCTGTTCTGGCTAGCGATTTCATTGCCGTAAATGCTTTTTTATACTAGTTTCTAAATTAAATCTGTTTATGATGTTATTCCACCTTTTAGACAAGAATGTCACTTTCAACTCGGTCTTGTATAATTTAAACTGAATTGCCGCTCCAATTGATACATCAATCAATACCCAAAGGAAAGATTTTAAATAAATTACTTGTTCTTGCATCCACTAACATTAAACTTGTAAACTATAAATATTTCATTAAACAATGAATTTTATGTATTAAGGCAATAAAAAAACAAACTTATAGCAATAATCACATTTGTTAACTAAAATTAGAAATACAGAATCATTGTAACTGATCAACGTGTAAAATTACCAGTTAAAAGCAATATTCTGTAAAAATATTAACAAAAACTATTTGTAAATATAAGTAGGTACATGCACATACGAATATAAATTACTATATTAAAATATATAAAGTTTTTGCTTAAACAAAAGTGGAAAAGAAAAAATTATTCTCTTAGATGTTTGTTTCTTATGGGAATTGCAAACTCAATCAGGAAACTAAAAATTAAAAACACTAATGATTAAAATTTCAATTTAAATTAATTATATATTCGTGTCTATTTTATACTCTTTCCTATTTTTAAAAATAAAAAAATTGTATTTTGAATAAAATTTGTAACATAATACATACCTACTCTAATACAAAACAAAAAACTATTTATAAACATATTTCAAAAGCGTTGTACAGGGTATTCATATAAAATATAAATAACATATTTAATTTGTGTGGTGATTACATTTTATTTAATTATTTTAACAATAAAAAAATATCTTCAAACGGAAAAGACAATTTTTCGAAGAGTTATTGTGTGAGTTAGACAATAACAATATCAAAACTTAAAAATTTATTTTCAAACATAAACATTGAAAACTTTACAAACATAAAATATATTACTCACATTACACTTAACATATAAATACTATAATTATAAGTACTTGCAAACAAAAAGCTGGTATGGGGTCAAACATTATACAAAAATGAAAAAAAACTAAAATTCCAATAAAAAATTAAACAAAAGCAAAAACAATACTATGTACATTTATCGCAGGATTGTGCTTATATTTAATAAAATACTGTAAAAAATAAAGCTTATCTACTATATTCATGTTATTAAATTGTTAATGTACACTTATGTCTAACTATATATGTGACCAAAATATATTTATAGAAAAATTATTTAAAACCTTACTAAACATAAATATTAATTATAAAAGAATGTTGCAACAAAAATATTTTATATCTAAAGCAAAACATAACAATTTATCAAGAACAATGAGCATGATGGTCAAAACTTAAAAAAAGAAATCTGTTTTTAATTGAAGAAACATTTTAGATAAAAAAATATAAATTAATTGCATAAATAATCTGTCTACCTATAATCGTTCATATACATATATATAAAATGCTATCCGACTTATAAATAAATGTCAAAATAAAACTTAAATAATACACACAAATTAGCAATGATTGTAACAATAAATTGTAAGCCCAAATTAATACATAAGTTATTAACAAATATTTAAATACAAAATTATATTATTAGAACAAAATGGAGTTAATTGGAATAAAGAAATACCGTTGTTGGTGAAACGAGCTACAAACAAAAAATATGTTGCGTTTTAATGAGTAAAGTCGTACAGGCTATGATATGCTACCGAGCTACGTTAAATTTTATATTTACTTATTTAGCAGTGAGCCTACAACCTTTTTTGTTGCAAGACACTAAGACACGGCAGCCTTCCTTCCTCTTCGATTCCGGGAACGTTCTTTTCAGTTCTCCAGCTCAAGCGTTCTGGCATCCGTTCCTGGGCGAAGAATTTTCCTCTTAAAAGTGTTAAATATCTGCTCTTCTTCCCTGCTTATCGTCCAATTTTCACCACAATATGTATAGCAGAGCTGACAAAATCATTATTTTGTAGAGCATGCATTTCGTCCTCCAGGTTATGAGTTTTAGGTTAACTTAGGTTGCAGTGGCTGCCAGCTATTGCCAGCACATTTAGACCAGTGATAGGTCCATTGTGATACCACATGGATCTGAAGAGATTTCCATACCTACTCGTTAAACCAATTGTAGTTTTTTATGAAGCGAAGGAGGTTTCTGATATCTGTGTTTATCAGATCGCCTATGTCGTTAAGGTAGAATTTCTCTAAATGGAGTCTTCTTTTACGGGAGAAATAGTTTCCTCCCCCTGTTCGTCTATGCAGCTTCGTTAGAAATCGTTTGAATGGACGTCAAGTCAAGCCTTGTTGCATTCTTGCCCATTAGACAGTGTCCCGTGATGGCACCTATTACGGATCTGATATGCGACCTGTTGTGAGAAATTAAATTCTTAGAGCGTTTCAGGTCCAGGCGTGGCCAAATCCGCTTTGTCTCTAGACATGTTATACCATTTGTCCACCTAGAATTTGTTTTCTCAATAGCATCCAGCTTGAGCTTAAGTTTACATGTAGCTATTGGTATACCAAGGGTGTCTCTTTCTGTAAGCACGGTTACGGTTGTTCCTTATCTAGCGAGTTCATCACCCTTGCAGTTCTCAGGAATATCTCTATGCCCCGGCACCCAACAAAGGTGAATGATTATGAGTTTTAAGTCAATTTTTTTCACCAAACCGAAGTAACAACGGATTCCTAGGGTTAGTCTTCCACTAGGACTAGAGCATAACTCGTGGAGTTGATGTTTACTCCGAAGTAGATAAACTCCTTAACTTCTTCCAAGTTACAATGACGTTTTGCCTTAAGGCGGTGGACTTCATTTACTCTAATGCCAACTTATTTCGCCTTTTTTTCGATTGTCAGTACTCTAGGAGTGATCGGTGATGTCATTATCTTCTGCGTATCCCAGCAGCTGGACAAATTATTTGAAGATAGTGCCCTACGACCTATCTGTTCCAGCACTAAATTGAAGAAATCACATGAAAGCGTATCGTCTTGCCGAGATGCGGTACATTTTTGAAAAAGTTCAGAAAGTTGTTTCTAAATTGTACATTGCACCGCGTGTTTTCCAGCGTCACGCGACACAGCTGGATCAGTTTTGCCGGGATCCTGAAGTCACCCACCACCCTGTAGAGTTTAAGACGATTGATGCTATTTAACATGCAGCTTTGAAGTCAATGAAAAGGTGGTGAATATCGACTTGGAATTCTTTGGCCTTTTCCAGGATTTTCCTTCATGTGAAGATTTGATCTTTCGTCGATTGGCCCAGCCAGAACCCACACTGGTACATGCCGATTATTGAGCTGCAGAAGGGCTTCAGACGTTCACACAGTGTGTTGGTAGAATCTATTATGCGACATTAAGTAGAGATATGCCTCGATAATTGATGCAAGACAAAGAATTGCCTTTCTTGAAGATAGGGCATACGGAGTTAGTATTCCAGTCATCGAGCATAATTCATCTACCCATAAAAAAAGCATCACCTCCGTTTTTTGAAAAACTCAGCTGATAAGTCATCGCAGTGCACTCAGAATTACAAAAATCTCCGCTTGAATGACAGACACATATTAACCTAGGGGAAAGTGCAGTATTACGTTGTCGCTTTTCATAAAGACTCGAGCACCTAAGCCATTATTATTGTACTTGACTTGGAGCCATTTGTAAAAATTCGACTACATTCCTTCCCGGCTCAGAATGTGGCGAAAACCAATCTTGTGCACAGGGAAGTCGACCGTAAATCTACATAGTACTCTTAATTCCGAAACCATTGCGTCAGATGACATATCCATATGATCTGAAATGTTAGTGCGTGTTATAGTCTACTTCTTTTTAAACAGAAGATAGCTCTGATTGTTTCGCCCAATGTGGAAACATCCAACGACATTTTAAGCCGAGCCAGCGTTTCTGGCAAAAGCAGCCAAGTCAACCCGTTCTTTGGAGTTAATTGAAAACAACAGTCACGTTTTTACGTGACATCTTATTCCACCAGAAAACCGACGCATGCCATGGCCACTCTTTTCGGTGATAAGCCCCACGTCTTGCCAAAAGCGTCCGCTGTAAATGCTCGAGCCACTTTAGACTCGACGTGTTTCAACCAAAGAAGTTTCCCATCCAAGATGACTCCTAAATATTTCTCTTCATTGGCGAGTGGTATTCTGACGCCTTTCAGTCAGTTCAGCCAACTTCCTTTTTCTAGTGAAGAGAACATCTTACATTTTAAGAAGATTAACTGAAAGCCCATTCCGAGTCAATCACATCCGGGGAAATCTGCGCCTTAGAGCAGACAGTTCACAGTGAAACTACCCTATTGCGGCATCTACATGGAATAGCATTAGTCCTATCCTAAGCTCAACCATCGAGCCATATTACTTCACACATCCCAAAATTATCCTTGCATCGCGTTTAAGTGAAAAGAATCTGGTGCTTGGGGAATTGATGAGGGTCCTTATTATTACAGAATTCATTCCATTCCAGAAAAAATGTCCTCCGAGAAATCTGTGCCTTATGTGATAGAGACCTAGATACATACAAGTAGAGAAAGTGAGCGGCATGCGCCTTTATAATCTTCACTTGCACTGCAACTTTTTCTCTAAAATGGTATCATATTTTAAGGAATCTGTAACAGTTGTATCCATTTGCTTTAATAAGTGGCCATGACCTCCAACAGCAAAATACGCCTATATTATAGACTATTTTCTCGACTAAAACAGAAAATCAATAACAATTCCCATAACTGTTAAACGGCATGGAAATTTATACGACACAAGGGACGATTATCCAATTAGAAACTGCACAAGTGTAACCATGAAAGGATGAAGTTCAGAGTGGGTTCAGGTGCGTACTCAGCTTTTTCCATTCATTTGGGAGAATTATAACATTTTAATTGTGGGTACTACATTCTTTGTCTCGAATATCCATGCGAAATTTCACAGGATATCCGATTTTTCGCAAGAAGTACCGCGATGAAAGAAGTTTTATTTAATTTAACTCTTTGGTAAGTAGCAACATAATACAAGTGCTCAATTGTGGTTTAAGGTAAAAGTTGCAGAGAATAGAAGGGAACCGCAGAAGCAACGATAATAACTAGAGTAATAAATCCTGATAAACTGCTGAACCATATAGTCAACCGAAACTTCGAAAACGGAAAGACGGACGACATTTAAGAAAATGTTTAAGAACTGTTCGAAGATGTATTGTAAGAGTTTATAAAAAAAAGAAATGGAACTATACGCAATGAAAACATGGATGCTAATACACAATTATGTTGCGTCCTAAAACTCCACCGTGCAGAATGTCAACTTTGAAAGACTACAATCGCAAATTACTGGTCTGACCCCTGGTAGACGGCCTTAGGCCAAACCATATAAACTAAGAATTTCTAATTGTAAAAATATTTTTTTCATGAAATAAAATGTCAATTAAACTAACTAAATTAACTAACTGTCTGACCCTTTGTGATCGAATATCCTTAGAATAACTTTACTTTATCGGGCTACCAATCTGTCATGTGTCTCTGGTTGAAATACCACAACCTATTATCCTTCCCGATCCCGAACGCTGCCTGCATGTGCGATTACTTGATTGAAACTCGGATTTAAAGACCCTCTTACCCTCCGTGCTACTTATGAATGGCATGGAAGATTAAGTCTACCTCTTGTGCATAGTCTCTCTGTGGTGAATTCGAAGACTCTTTGAGATGAAAAACTGGTGCCCATCTACTCTAAGTGACAAAGCCACGTCGAGCGTTAAAAATGTATCTTACTTCCTAGAACGATGTCGCTATATAACTCGTATAGTTCCTGATTGAATCATGCTTAGCGTTGGTGGTGTCTTTCTATATATGCTGGCTGAGTGAGTGAGTGTCATACTACCCAGCAAAAAATTTCGTCAGGCATATCAGGTTAAGGAATAAATAAGGGATAGAAAAAAGAATAATGCATAATGTAAGGTTTCCGCGGTAGGAAAATATAAAGCTTTCGAACATGTTCTGCTTTGTTTCAAATTCCATTGAAAAAAAATCTATGACGCAGAAATGTCTTGTGTTGATTTGTTATTCTAGTGGCGACTATTGAGTTGAAAGTGTCGAAGTGAATGTTGTGAAATAAAAAGTTATTAAAGAATAAAATAAATAAAAATATGTGAGTATAGTGGCATCTAAACAGCTATGGATTTACAGGCAGGTAATGTCAATTTTGAGTAATGTGAACTTTCTTTTAAATTTTACTCCCAATTTAGAAAACAACCCAGACCAACAACCTTTCTTAATCGCTATCCCCTTTCCTGACGAAAAAATACAAGTTAATTCTATTTAATTAAAAAAAATGATTTTCATAAAATGAAAATAAAGATGTTTTTCAATAACTTAATTTAAGCGTTATAGTAAGGTATAAATAAGAAAGCTCACATATACCTTATGGCGTAGGACATGGCCTGTGTTAAGATAAGGCATAAAATAATGAATAGTGCGCGCCATGAATTTAAGCTTACATATACCTGACTGCGTAGGACTTGGCCCATGTTAGAATAAGGGACAAAATAAGGAATCTTGAACGCAAAGCAATATTCCTTATAAATAACAATCCTTACATGTTAAGGTATAAATTGCATTAGAATAAGCCTTATATACGCCTTATGTTTTTTGCTGCGTATTTTTTCCAACACGAGGTAAGAGTACGGAAACACACACTCATGCACATTAAACAGCTCACAGCTTTTCGACTCACGAGCGTGTGCAGTTTTTAATACTCTTGAACGCGAGCGTGAGTCATGAATACAGTGATCCCCGCTTAATTGAACCTCGCTTAATTGATTTTACCGTTTAATTGAACAAAAAAAGTGGGCTCGAATATTTTCTATATAAGCTATACACGTATTTGCACGGTTAATTGAGTCCCGTATAATTGATTTACCCGCTTAATTGGTCTTAAAAATGCATACCAAACAAACTAAATGCATCCAAATTTTTCGGTTAATTGATCGGCGACAAACAAAAAATTATAACAAAAGATTGGACAAATTCTAGTAATTCCGGAGCGTTGTTTTCACATTGAAGTTGACAGCACTGCACAACAGATGGCAGCGAGCTGTAGTTTGTCATATTCCAATTCTGATAGCGCGATTCATTTGACAACAAAGCTTATTGGGCACGTTTCGATTTCTAGATATCTAAAATTTCAGATAGAGTACGGAACGCTGAAACTTGATTGAAAAACAAGACAACGTCAGATATGACATCCAAGTCAAAACAACATTTTTACTTTTGGTTCTCGCATTGAAGTTGCTTTGTAACTTGTAAATCTGCGCACAATAATAAAACAAGAACTGCTCTGAAGGTAACATTTTATGAAAGTAATACACTTATGCGCTTTTTCAAAAGCAGTTTACTTATATCACAGGTTAAGTGTAATCATTTGAGCTCAACAATTTGCTGAAGACTACAAAATCGATGAATTATATTATAAGGACTGTACGAGAAAAAATCCGGAAACATTTGCGGCCTGGCAATACTGAAATATGGCATCGCAGTACCGTTATCTTTTGATCACATGTTCTTATAGGCATCACATTTATTTTAAAGTCGCGGTTGACCGTGTTGTGTTATGATTATTAAAAATGAGCCTAAAAGAATTAGATAAAAGGAAAATTACTTTGTCCTTTTACGAGGAAAACAAACATTTGACGAGGAATCAAGTAGCAAAGCAATTGAAAATGCCGAAATCAACGGTGTATGATGTCATTTATTCATTTGAACAACGTTTGAGTATCGAACGGGCAGCTGGATCTGGTCGTGCAAGAGCCCCGCAACTCGCAGAAGTTCGAAAGAACATCCTAAGGGAGTTTAAGAAACATCCTTACACCTCAATGAGAGACATGGCGGTTAAATTCGGAGTTTCAGCATCGACTGTGCAAAAATACAAAGCTGATACAGGCCTCAAGACATTTGTGGCCCAAAAAGTTCCGAAGAGTTCAGAAAAGCAAGAGAGTGTAGCAAAAACGAGAGCAAGGAAATTGTACCAGCATTGTTTGCCATATTTTGATTGCATTTTGATGGATGATGAAACTTACTGCAAAGTGGATTTTAAACAACTTCTAGGCAAACAATTTTACACCGCGACTAAAAAAGGAAATGTCAAAGAAAAATTTAAAGAAGTTAAGTGTGAAAAGTTTGCAGCAAAATACAAGTAAATGAATTCCAAATGAATTAACGAAATTACAAATTTATTAACATCGACGAAGTACAATTTATTTTAACACTAAGTAAATGAATTATAAAAGAATCAACGAACACGAAGTACAATTTATGTAAGCACTATGTGCTATTGTAAATGAATTCCAAATGAATTAACGAAATTACAAATTTATTAACATCGACGAAGTACAATTTATTTTAACACTAAGTAAATGAATTATAAAAGAATCAACGAACACGAAGTACAATTTATGTAAGCACTATGTGCTATTGTTTCTGAGGGTGATAAAAAACTGACTCTAAGAAAATTTGGACAAAATGCAAAAACTACCTTTGCCGAAATAATTCAGAGAAATGCATCTGTTATTTGACGCTGCAGAAGTGCAGACACTTACAGTGCAGTTCTCCGAATCATCTGTGCAATCACAATTTATGTGGGAAAGATATCATAATTTAATTTAAGAAACATGATAGTGGTCTTTGAAAGATTCTGGGCTGGGTTGGATAGCCGCGATTGAATGTGGAATGTGCGCGTTCTTTGATAGTGAGATACGTTGCTATAACTACTCCCCCCTTTAAACAGAGCTGTCCTCAGCTCTCTGTAGGCTTTTTAGAAGGTCTCGGGTGAATGTCTCTCTGTCGATGTGTTGTAGGTTAATGGGAACGCCATCGTCTCTGCTGTCGTTATTTCTTCTCCTTTTTAGCTGTATCACGAGGATTCCTACAACTGTCAAGGTGATCGCAAGGTATAAGAGAGGCCATAGTAAACTTCGTGTTCTGATTTCCTGTTTCAATGTAGCAATATGCTCCAAATTCTTCAAATGAACTTCGTTAAGGTAAGGCAAGGATAGCATCGTAAGGTGCTCCGCAAGGTTTATCGATTGTGCTCTAGGAGGTTCAGGGCTCAAATGGCTGATTCGCTTCTCGTTTATGTAAATTGAATCATTGATGCTTGCTCTGCTTTCGAATATTAATAAGTAAGTGCCATTGATTGTGATTGGTTGGCTGTCTCCTTCCTGAATTTTGGAGATTTGGTTGTTGATAATGATAAGGCCGTCATCGACTATGCTGACAGAATCGATGTGGTGAGCTGACGATGTCTTACATAAGGCCGTGTTGTTGTTCATCAATTGCTCCACGCAGGTATTGTTGGTACTTAATTCGCAGAATGATAAGGATGTCGGTTTCTTGCAGTTCTTCAAAGGTTTATAGAAGCTTCCGCATTGTGCCACTTCATTAGTTTCTAATACTATAATCTTACTTTCCTGCACCACTGGAAATAATCTTATTCTATTGCATATAAGTTTGATTTTAGGATACTTTATGAAGAAGAAAATTAGTTCGTTATTTTGCATAATTTTTAATTTAGAATTATTTAAAATTTCACTTATACTAACGTTTGTGAAGTGTTCCGCTCTAATTACAGATTCGATTTCTTTGTCATCTAATATTATCGGGTTTATTACATTCATTTTCCCCAATATAACGGAATAAATAATATTATCCAAGTCGGTAATTATCGCCCTATTTCTACTCACTATTAATTCAAATAAATGTCCTGATTCAGTTTTAATTTCTTTTGTAGTATCTAGAAGTTTGCTCATAGTTTGTGTCAGTCCGTTAATCCTGATCTGTAGTTCTGTATTTATAACAATTTGGCGTTCGTTCGCTTCGATAAGTGCTTCCTCCTTGGTCTTGACGTCGTTAAAACCGTCGAAGTCAGGAGTACCGGCAACATACTTCAAAGCTGTGCCGAGAAAGTTGATGCTGCGAGCATGGCGATGATAAACTCGAACTGTACTTAGAAGATGTAATATTTGGTCTACGTCGACCTGAATTGCTTTTTTTTCGTCTATTTTGGTGAATAATGGGACAAACCTTAGAGTTTGATAGGCCATGATCTCGTAGGCCGTTATGTTCGTGCAGTGACTAAGATGACCAAAGTCGTCATAAATGGCATTTTTTCCATCGCGGACAGGTATGTAGTGGGCCTTTGAGTAGTCCAAGAGTTTAGCATGTGTGCTCCTCAGAAGAATCAGATATAGAAGCCTAGGGAAAAATTATCTTAAATTATTCTTATGCACTTGTCTATTGTCTATTAGTACTACAGTTCCTAAGTCCTTCTGTACAATTTTTTCAACAAATAGTTTTGTGAATTTATTACCTATTCGTCTGTTTGTACGTACAAATACCTTATTGCCTGGCTTAAACATTCGTGTATGCGTCTTTCTATTATGGTACTGTAAGTCTGCTTGTTGGGTTTGTTTTATTTTGCTTTTAATTTCATTTCCTAAAGTGGAGGGCATTGAATGGATTATGTCAATTGGTCTTCGGTTCGTGACCGAATGAATTGTTCTATTGTATTTAGCTGTAGCAAGAAGGATTAGTTCGGCAGTGTCGCTTATGTTTTGCTCTAATTTTGTGCATCTAGCTATTTCTGATAATGTGCTGTGAAATCTTTCGACTTGTCCATTTGTTGTGCTATGGAAAGGTGGGGTTGTAAAAATGCTCGCATTAAAGTGATCCCTTAATAATGACTTAATAGTCTCAGAATTCAAGGATCTCTCATTGTCACAGACTACGGTCTTGGTGTTTTTAAAGATATTAAGAATTCCCAATAGAGGTTCTTTAAGGTCGATTATTGCACGGGACTTAATTGGCATGACAACTGCAAATTTAGAAAATTTATCCAAACACGTAAGGAAATATAGTTTATCTGTTGAATAAATGTCGATGTGCAAAATTTTGCCGGGATAGGATGGTATGGGAGTTTTGCCTATTTCCGCTTTGTGCGGGTGTCTCTGGTATTTTGCTTCGAGACATACCTTGCAACTAGAAACGATTTCTTTGAGTTTTTTTCGCATTGCAGGAAAGTAATAATCGTTGAGGACTTGTTGCATATTCTCGTTCGCCGAGCGGTGGGCTCGATTGTGTTCGGCTACTAGAATCTCTGTCTGGTCGTTCTGATTAAATATGTCAGTTATGAGTTTTTTCGTATGAAGAAATTTTACAGAAGGAAACACCTTTGTCAACTTATCTTGAATTTGTGCCAAAATGGGCAGTTCGCACTGTACCGCATTGACAACATCTGGGTTGACAGTTCCCTTGAGGGTTTCAAAAAGATCGTCTAAATTATAAAACGTAATAGTATGTCTTATTCGTGATTTAAAAATAATTTTAGTGGACTTAGCTTGTTCTTCGCCTTGAATTAGGATTAACTGATTTCTGAAACAGTTAACTGGATTTTGCACGGTTGAAATTGCTTTTGTCAGTGATTCTTCGCTATGAATGGTTTCAGAATCTGAAACAGCTGATTGTTTGTAAAAAAATGTGGGTGAAAATTCTTCTATAAAGGCTCTCCACCTCTTGATTTTTGTATTCGGATTTTTATCAGAGATTGCGAAAGTGAGTGGCTGATGGTCTGTATGGATATTTAATTGTCTGACCCCGTAAAGATAATTCCGGAGTTTTTGCAAGGACCAAACTATAGCCAGTAGTTCTCGCTCATTTGTAGCATAGTGTTCTTCTGTTTGGGATAGTGTTCTCGAAATCATTGTTATGGGTCTATTGTTTTGTGACAAGACAGCTCCAAGAGCGTGTGAAGATGCGTCCGTCGTCAAGTCAAAGGGTTTATCAAAATCAGGGTATAAAAGAAGTACATCCTCCGAAGCTAAAATCTTCTTAATTTTGTTGAAAGCGTGGAGTGCCTCTTCATCAAGCTCAATATTAATATTTTTTGATTGTCTGGCTCCGACGTTTCCATTTTCGCCACGTAGGTATTTTGTGAGTGGTTTTGCGATCAAGGCGTAGTCTCGTACGAATCGCCTGTAATATCCTGAAAGTCCGAGGAATGATCGCAGGCTACGAAGTGTTCGGGGAACCTCATAACTAACAATGTCATTTATCTTGTCCGGGCAAGTTTTTATGCCTTTATTGGACACGATAAATCCCAAAAACTCGACTTCTGATTTAAAAAATTTAGACTTCTCGGGTGAAACGCGCATATTGGCTTCGTAAAGTTTCGTTAAGATTCGGTTTATATCCTCAAGATGCTGCTCTTCAGTTTCCGAGAATATAATTATATCATCAATATAGACGTGACAAGTTTTTCCTATTTCCTCCCGTAGGATGTTATCTGCGGTCCTTTGAAAGATACTGGGCGCATTTTTAAGTCCAAAAGGGAGTCTGCAAAACTCATATTTTCCGTTATTGACAGAAAATGCAGTTTTTTCCCTATCACAATCAGCTAACTTGATCTGATGAAATCCAGATGTTAAGTCTAACGTTGTGAAGAAGCGTGACCGGCCCAGGTTTGAGAGAATAACCGATGTATCTGGAATAGGGTACTTGTCGCTTATGGTTTTTTCGTTCAGTTTCCTGAAATCTATAACCAGGCGCCTTTTGCGTTTCCCTGTATCGTCAATTCCCTACTTATCGACTACCCAGATAGGGCTATTATATGGTGACCGTGAAGGTCTGATAATACCGTCATCTAGGAGGTCGGAAATCTCTTTATTAACAAACTCGGCAGCGGCCATTGGGTAAGGATAGGCTTTAGAGTAAATGGGCTCATTATCGGTTGTTCTGATAGTTGCAACAACATTGGTGTTAAAGGGCAAAGATTCATTTGGATTGGCAAATACCTTTAGGTGGTGGTCCATCATTGATGAGAATTGTTCGCGTATGTCTATGGGTACAGTTTCATTATCGTAAGAAATATAATTCACGTCCCTGCAGTAAAAGTATAATAATCTCTCTTCTCCACCACTGTAGGATAAAATTCCCTTCCTAAGGTCCAGTTGCGCATTAATTTCTTGTAAGAAATCAAACCCAATAATACCATCGAAGGTATCAAGGCCAGGAAGGATGAAGAAGGGTACATTTTTATTGAAAATATTTATTTGACATTTTGCTGTTACTTGATTTGCTCCGTGTATGGATTTAACAAGGAATGGCTTCTCTATTAGTTTAACGGCTTTTAAATTATCGAGGTGTTTAATGTAATTTTTAGCGGCTCCGGTATCTACTAGTAGTTTTATTTCCTTCCCTGCCAATGTGCGGCTGACATATGGCAGGAGGGATCTACCCCTAAAAAATTAACTTCGTCGGATATTTCGTTATCTTCACTGTGAGCCATGTCATAAGGTTCGAACTGTTCCTCTACGAATTGCTCGTCGTAGTGGTAACGTCCGTCGACTGGGTTATGTTCGGAGAGCATAGATGGCTGATGACTTAAGTGATTAATTCTCTGTACCTTTGCAATTGGTTGTCGGTCAGACTCGTGTTGCCTTTTGGGTGCGTTGTTTTGATAGTTTGTTGTGTAATGTCTCGGTTGGGAATACGGCATGAGTGATGAGTTCTGATGATTTGCCGCAGGAAATCTTGGTTGAGCGTTTAACATGGGTGGCCTATTGACTTGGTTATGGCTAGAATTTACCCTATTTGCTCTATAGCGTGAGGAGGATGGATCAGTCTCCATAGGAAATGTTGCAGGTCGAAACCGGTTATGCTGGACTCTCCTATAATGAGGCGAATTATACGAGTCTGGTCTTTGGGTCAGATGGTCATTCCGACTGGAAAAAGAATTGGCAAACGTATAACGTGCTTGATTTGCCTCTAGTTCCTGGGCTAGTGCCAACGCGCTGGGCATATCACCGGGTTTTGATGAAAATAATATGTCACACATTGGCCTATTTAGACCTGAAATGAAAACTCTGAGAGCATCCTGCCTATACTTCTGGTTAAGTGAATCTATTAGAGCAGTATTGCCCTCATGAAGCATAATAGTTTTGTTGATAACAAGGGTTAATTTCTGTTCTACTTGGTCATAGAATTGGATAATTGACATTCTACCTTGTCTAAGAGTTGACATCTCCTGCTCGATAAGATAGACTGGACGTTTATCAGCGTAAGTGAAATCAAGGCGTGCGATAATGGCATTAAAATTCAAGACGGTATTGAAGGAAGATAGCACAAGGTCAGCAGAGCCAATAACTTTATTTCTAATTATGGCAACAGCTTGGTAATATTTGGAGCTTCCAACGTGATTTTCAAACAATTTGTAAGCGGCAAACGCAGCTTGTCTCCAAGAGGCATACCGCGCCTGATTTCCGTCGAATTCGGGTAATGATTTAACTAAATCTAAACTCTCGTCACACTTTTTGTGTGGATCTATTGTCACTGGTTCGTATTCTTCTACTTTTGTTGGAATCTCTAACGCGTTTAGCCTAGTTGTGAGTTCGTTTACTTTCTTGTCAAAGTTTAGTCTTGTATGCTCTGTTGCTGCCTGTACTGCAGCCGTGAGAAGAGCTTGAAGCACCTGTGTGTCCATTTTTATTTTAATTTCCTTTTTTTTTTAAATATTATAAACAACTAAGCGGAACACCCCACTTACATATAATTCATTTTATTGGTGGGTACTGCTTCCTTTTCTGCTTCCTTTTTCCGCTTGCTTTTTCCCCTGCTTGCTTTTTCCTTTTCTCCCAATGACAGGGGTACTTGTTCGTTGCACCGGTTGGATGGTTTCGCGGGACCGAGGTCTGCACGAGGTTCCACTATCCCTTAGGATTTTTGGAACACGTTGGGCGCCAGTAAATGAATTCCAAATGAATTAACGAAATTACAAATTTATTAACATCGACGAAGTACAATTTATTTTAACACTAAGTAAATGAATTATAAAAGAATCAACGAACACGAAGTACAATTTATGTAAGCACTATGTGCTATTGTTTCTGAGGGTGATAAAAAACTGACTCTAAGAAAATTTGGACAAAATGCAAAAACTACCTTTGCCGAGATAATTCAGAGAAATGCATCTGTTATTTGACGCTGCAGAAGTGCAGACACTTACAGTGCAGTTCTCCGAATCATCTGTGCAATCACAATTTATGTCGGAAAGATATCATAATTTAATTTAAGAAACATGATAGTGGTCTTTGAAAGATTCTGGGCTGGGTTGGATAGCCGCGATTGAATGTGGAATGTGCGCGTTCGTAGATAGTGAGATACGTTGCTATAACTTACATGGTGTGGCAAGCAATATACTCATGCGGATTAAAAACATACACTTTTGTTACAAATGGGTCAATCAACGCTATCGTCTTCATTAAGGGGTGTTTGGAGAAACGAGTTTCACCTTTCATTAGACGTCATAGAGGATCTGTACTGTTTTGGCCAGATTTGGCAACTTCCCAATACACGAGACAGACAATAAAGTGGTTTGATGAAAATTATGTGCAATTTGTTCCCAAGGACTGCAATCCTCCAAACACTCCCATGCTGAGACATATCTGAGAAAGATATTGGGCCCTTATGAAACGGGAATTGAAAAAATCGAATATAACATCGTTTAATTGACTTACTGGCTCAATTAAGCAAATCTCGTTTAATTGCACTATAGAAGCAATTAAGCGGGTTTTCTTTAATTGAACACTCGGATAATTTGTCGAAAAAATCGGACAAAATGGTCGGTTCAATTAAGCGGGGAATACTGTATTTCCAATATCGAACACCCATGCGAGTGAGTTTCTCGGAATGAAAAACACGAGTCGCATGTGACACTGTTGATCAGTACAAAAGAACGGCAACTCTGGTTTGTTTTTGATTGAAATTTAGTTTGAAAAGTGTCAGTGTAAAATTCGAATGCAAAATAGAGATGTTCATACAAAAAATACATCGATGTTTTATTCGATGTAATGCATCGAAACGTCCCATCGATACTTAACGATGTATCGAAGGAAAACATCGATGTTTTCGATACATCGAATAAAAACATCGACGTAGTTGTTAAAAATATAGATTAGGCAATAAGAAAGTGAGATATTATCCAAGGTTCTTAGTTAAAATAAGATTTATTAAAATTTCATTAAAATTAATTTATCATGGGTTTTAGAAAGCTTGTTATTTTGAAATTAGACATCCCAATACTTATATTTCAAAGTTTTTGACAACGGCCTAGTACAATTTCCTCCAAATTTTAATTTTTGACAAGCAAATTAAAAGGTCTGAATCGATTTCTTGCCTCAAACCTACAACTATAGGGTGTTTCATTAAGCGCACCGATCTTTAAATTTAAATAAAACAAAGTGTGTTTGAGATATCATGGAACATTTTTATTCGTTTGAAAGGCCTATCGATGCCATTATGTATGGAATATAACATCGTTCAAATGTCCGCCGCGGCTTCTCTGGGTGGCGCGCATCCGTAATGTCCAATTTTCCACGACTCTGGCGCATAAATAAGGCTGAATTTGACCGATGACATGGGTTATGTTGGAAAAGTCTAACGGGGTCAAATCGCACGATCTCGGTGCAAGTTCACATCACCTCCACGTGCGATGACCATGCCCTCGAATCGCTCGTGCAGAATTTCCAATGTGGCGTGAGCTGTGTGGCACGTAGCGCCGTCCTGTTGAAACCACATATCGTTGGTGTCCATATCATCCAATTCAGACCAAAAGAAGGTGGTAATAATCGCCCTATAGGCCTGGCCAACGTCGTTCTCAAAGAAATATGAACCGATGACGCCGCCAGCCCAAAATCCACACCAAACATTGACTTTTCGGGATTCATTGGACGCTCTTGGATCTCATGTGGATTAGTATCGTCCCAAAGTCGACAATTTTGTTCGTTGACGTACCCATTCATCCAGAAATGGGTCTCATCGCTGAAGATGATTTTTCGATGAAAATTAGGGTCAGTTTCCAATAAAACAATTCTATTATTTGCACGTATTGTTGAACGCTATATCCATCCTTGGTGATTAAGCAAAACAGACTGAATAAATGACAGCCAATTTGACAGATGTAGCTTTAACAGTATGGCCGCTATCAACTGTAAAAGTTCGGAAGTCTCTATTGGAAGACTCTTTATATGCGTTAATTCTTCTTATTCGTATTGGGGTTGAATTAAAGTGGAATTTCAACTGTGTAAATTACTTGCTTTCATTCGATGCATCGTATGAAATACATCGATACATCGTTAAACATCGAAAGCATTCGATGCATCGGTTTGATTCGATACATCGAATAGTAAACATCGATGTTTTCGATGTATCGATGTGTAATGAGCAACCCTAATGCAAAACCAGAGTCTCTTATAATTCCGATGAAGATGATGACTTGTAGGAGTACCTTCTTTGAGCTACAACGAAGGGGTCCATCTGCTTCTGCACAGATGACTCCAAAATAGAATCAGGAGTGGGTGGATGTGAACGTAAGTATCTACTTCCCTTTGCATAACCACTGCAGCGTCTTCCAAGCCGAGATAATAGCACCATTGGTCAATAGGCTAGGCCTCCTCTATATTGATTTTTGTAGACAATGTATGAACGAGGATGTAGAAGAGACGATTCTACACTTCCTCTGTACATGTCCAACTCTCACTTCGAAGAAGAGCCTACTAAGGAGTCACAGGCTCAAAGAACTGGCTGACAGCAGCATAGACAGCCTCCAGCGCTTCATAGTAAGCTCCGGCTGATTCTGCGAGTAGTTTTCGTGAAGAAACTACAGATTCATGTGGTATCATAATAGATCATCTCCTGTCTAAGTGTGGTTGCATTAATGCAGCCTGCCACTCTTATCTAACCCAACTTAATTAATTAAAGAACGTTAAAATGTTGTCTAAATTCTCCATAGTGTTGATTGCTACAAAGCAAGCGACAAAACTTGTCACTTTTTTTTTGGCTTTTGTCGCTTAATACGACATAAGAGAATATCACAACGTGACAGTTGTCGTTAGAAACGACTGGGATCACAAATTTGTTTGTGATACTTCTGGCGAGTCATGTGAATATGGAAATATGGCTGATAAACTTGATATTCTTAAGTCATACCAGCAGCGAATAACTTGGTCTTATAAATGGTGATAAAAGTACTTGTCTAGTGAGCTCTCATCGGTAATTTGTTTGCCTCTAATGCCCTTGTTTTCAAGAATCAAATAGATCGCGATTTTACTGTGCGCAGCTCAGCTAGATATTTGAGAATGTTTAAGCAGCTTTAGGCAAACTGAACCGAAACGATATTAACTCGCTTTATCGCCACCTGGTTGTCAAAAAATAAGACAGTCGGTTTCTTATAAAGGTTTTGTCTAATGCATTCTCTGCCTGAAAGACATCTAAAGCAGCCAAGAAGCTTGCTTGCGCTTGCTTTATATTCGGGCCGTAGATACCCACGCCAGCGTCGTTTTCCGTTTTAGATCCATGACATGAGTATATTGACTGAGAATTGTTAGCAAGTGGACCACAGAAGAATAAGTTAAATTATAAACCACGAAGAAGCTTGCTTCACAACCGTTTCCCGTCTCTTGCTTACGACGACAAATAAAACTCTCCGAACTGTCCCCAATTATCTAACTTAATATATTTTTAATGATAACACGCAATACAAACTGTCGTTCTACATAAAATTAAATTATCAATATTTTGTTTCGTTTTTTCTGTTTTTTTTTTTTTTTGTTAAAAGAAAAAAATAAGAATCAAGATTGGAGGGCACTTCCAATGCGCGTCGCGTTTAAAAATAATTACAAAGTATCAAGAGCTTTATACACTACTACGTTGATATATATAATTGCAAATAGTTGGTTTAATCTAAAAATTACTAGTCTATATACGTGTTTATATATATATATGTATGTGTATAAGTATTTGCGTTCCATTTTTCTATCAATTTTGGTCAGTATTACGAATGGAAAAGTCAATAATTTCTACAAGACATCTACCGAGCTCCTCCATGACCATTTTCTCCGTTTGCGTTGGTGTTAGCGCACCTTTCTTGCACTCGTCCGCCTGGGCAATTAAGCACTGGATTGTCGCATCGACCACTTCCTGAGTGATAAAATTACATGGTTGTTTCTCGGCTATTGGACCGCATGCGCCCCCTGAGGCTGCTGAGCCTGATGCCACCGCAGATACCGAAGCTGGAACAGATGACGTTGTAGATGTTGGAGTTCTTGGCTTTGCCATGTCTTCGTAGGGTCTCTTAAGTCGATTAAACGTCTGAACAGTTGGAATGGGACATTTTTTGAGATCCATATCGAGATCAGGATGATCTTCAATGTTTCGACAGCCTTAAATTAAACCAAAAATGCTTTACAAACGAACGCAAGCCTGTTCACTAAAGAAAGGTACTTACCAACACACTTGCAGTTTGATGAACAAGGTATCTTAGCTTCGTAGCATTCGCAGTAGTTCTTTAAGCAGCCGGACCTTTTACAATTGCAGCCTTTATTATGCAATCTCTGGTCACTTTCATTTGTTGCCGCCGTGATTTTAGGTCTGAACATTAAAGAATTAAAATTTTTTTTTTAGTGGAAAGTCAGTGAAATCTCCGCTGGGGTTTTTCAAATTTCTAATTTTATTTTCAACGAATAAAGCGGAGAATAACTAAGGAGTCTGTGCACTTAAAAATATTTAATTTAAAATGTAGACCGCTACGCTAAGCAGGCTTCAGTAAATCGCATTAAAGAGTAGGCATTGCTTTTTCAAAAATTAAGAAGAAGTCGTATCCAGTAGCTTAGAGTTAAAAATTTCAGGAAAAAACCTAACGATACAGATCACGGCGGTTAAAGTTGTCATAAACAATGAGACAGTGGCTTAGGCATCAGGGAAACACCGAAAAACTACATTCCTACATCTGCATAACAGGGGCTATGAGAATCTTTCTTACTGTGGCATTCGAGGTGATCTTTTGGCTTAAAGCCAACACAGTGATGGTTTTTTCATATGGAGAATAATCTCAGATCTAGTCATTAAAAGGCAAATGTCTCTCATACACTCCCATGAAAAGGAATTCAAAACATTATGAAATGGTACACGAACCAATCCAACACATCTATAGTAACTGAGGCTGATGTGCGGTTCTATAAGTAGGTACTCAGAACTTCTGGAATATTCTAGCAGTGCTTAACTAAACCTCGATAGGAAATATCAAGGGCAACACCGTGATATGAGCAGGGCCGCCAGAAAGGCATTGATCTGCTATGAAATCAACGAAAACGAAAGGATATGAGGTAGCCGCTACAATAACGAGGAAATAGTAAGAGACTTTATTCGTTGGGTTCAAAAGAATTGTGAATTCATGAGTTGTTGAACCAATTTTTAAAAAAGTCAAGCTTTTCGCTACGAAAAGTAACGTACAAGTACCTAACTTCAAACTTTCCCGACTGAATGGTGTAAAAATCTCCCTTTACGCCAGCGTTAGGTATCCTGGCATCATCCTTGAATCAAAGGTGTCAAGAACAAGAAAGCCATGCTCTTTCTACATATCAAAAACATCACACAGTGCAACGTAGTCAGACTCGAAGAATTTGAAAGTTATAGAGTCAAGCCTTACAGGCATAGCAATACTCGTACTTGTTACCAAGCAAATTTGTTTCACTCCCAACAGACTACATTGTATCCAAACTTAAATAAGTTTTCGCTGTAGGTTTTCCGACCAGAGTGGAATGGAATAGCCTTTAATGAACAACTAAACATACTATGGTTGTTAAAGAGCTTCATCATCCTGCTTCCTCTACGACGAAGAAAAGCATGAATATTGTCAATTTAGGTGGATACAACTTGCGGTTTGTAGCGGCGTCTCCGAGACCTAAAAACCGTTTGATCTAAATGAATGTTTTCGTATACGCATCTTGAGCAGGCCCATCCATTTGCCATAAATCAATCCAGTGGATATTGGAGTATTACTGGAGAATTCGTTTGTTCACTTTTTAAATGCAGGTGAGTAAGAACAGCCACATCAATCAGGTGTGGAATTCGTTTATGGACATCAGCTATCCATTCTTAACCGTTTACGAATCTAACTGAAGTAAATACATAACTATTAGCAACTTACTTGAAACAATTCGGATTCCTTTCGAGACAAATCCGTATCGCCTTCTGCCGTTCATCTTCGCTGTCCAGATTATTCAAACAATCCTTACAATTGCAGTCCTGACAGAACTCCCCATTGGCAAAACAATCGCAGTACAACTTCAAACACTGTGACTTGGTGCAGTTGCAGTGTTTGCGTCTAATCGTCACACTCGAGTCATCCGATGGTGGTGGCGATGATCGTATTAAACGTCCGGCAGTCGGAGCGCTCGTCATCATCGTGGGCGGCAGTGGTTTTGAAGGCACAGGCTCTGCCCTTGCTTTCAATTTAACATCTTTATGATCTGTGGTAGACTTTAGAACGCTATAAAGTTTCCTCGCCGCCGGAGGACTTGTGTGTGGTTTAGCTGCTGCTTCTTGTCGCTGTTGAACTATTTTCTGATTCTGACTAGTAACCTGATTGCGAATCAACGAGTTAGATGCGGTCCTACCATCATTTGCGTTGCTAAATCGGCGAATCTGGGTATTGATTTGAAAAATTTTAGGCGATTGTGCGAAGTTACCTTCGCTAATCTCTCGCGGTTTGGCCACTTCGTTTAGCTTGCGCAAAGTTGGAACCGTCGTCAACATCTTTTGCTGAAAAGGATCACAAAATTAGAGGAAAACTTGAAAACAACTGAAACTTAGTCACAATTTACCCGTTCTCTGTCGTTGATTGGTGACTTTACCATGATCTTCATTGGTGGCTTGGTTTGTCGGACAAGTGTGTACTTAGGTGCAGGCGTCGAATCCGATGTGTTGATTTTATGCGTTATTCCCGATGTGTTGTTCAGCACACGCACATACTGAAGACCTGGCTTACCCTGGATCTGTATGGCTTGCAGCTGTCCACCTGCGGTGTTCGGCGATAGCTTTATTACGTTCTGTGGCACCGTGACCTGCTTAGTGCCGGAGGTACTCTGCATCATTACTTTTCCACTTCCAGACGTGTTCCCATTGCTAGCACTTGGAAGTACTGAATTAGCAGTGATTACTTGCCGCACTTTAGGCTTGGTTACCTCAACAGGTGATATTAGAGTCGAGCCCAACGATGTTGTCGTTGTGGTCGCCGAACCTCCTGGCATTGCCGGACCCGATATCGTTTTTATGGGAGCCTTTATCAATATCTGGGCGTTATTTCCACTGCCAGTGCTTGTGATCAGTTTTTTCCCGGCCAACTGACTTACATTGGGAATATTTATGCTTTTCCCTCCTTTGACTGGAACCAAGTTTGGATTACGAATCACATGAATAGCTACTGTCTGCTTGGATGGATTGGACGCCGAGGCGTTCGTTGAAATTGTTGCGGGTACACGAACTGGAACACTAGATCCACCCGATCGGTGCAAATAAATAATTTTCCCATTGGATGTTCTCGCCGTCGTGGTGATGGTCGATGATGGTGTGGACCCGGCGGTTGTCGCAATAGATCTCGGAGCAATTTTCACATATCCAGATGAACTAGTAGCTGCCAACACTTTGTTTTGTATCACATTGTTGTTAGTGGTCGCTGCTACTATGATGCTTTTGGAACCAATTGAAATTGGGGTCCTGATTCTATTCTCGTCTTTGTCTATGGGCGATGGTAAACCTTTTTTTAATATTTTCTCAGCAGCTAACTCTTCTTCTGCGGTAATCGAAAGTGGATCACTAAATGATTTATTTTCGTTGTCTTTATTTTTTAATGGTTCATCGTCGGCCCTTATTAGATCCTCGAAAGTTAGTTCTTTTACTCCATCAATTTCATCAGAGGATTTCTTCTCCTCCGATGGTAAAGTGGCATCTGAAAGGAAAGAGGGGAATCGACGTTAATAAAGGTAATAGTGGAACTAATCAGATCATTGTAATGACAACTGCTTTTTGCAGTCTAGACCCTTGATCCCAAATAATCTCTTGATCGACAAAGATTGAAGTTTATCAACTGCATTGCATTATTGATTAACAGTAGTCATCAAAACCTTAGTATTATTAGCCGCCGGTAGCTGTACAAAAAACGGTTCACTAGAAACGACCACAGAAGAAAACTTACCTAAAAGAAAGAAACAATACATCACATTGGTACGTGCGGATACCTGGAGACGAATTGGAGAGCTCGAGGTATAACTACTGATGACTTTAAATCTTCGTCACGTACAAGGCGTCAAACTCGTCCGCGCTGCTTCATGAAGATCGATATTGACGCAGCGTTATGTTAGTAGCGCGTTCGTGAGAAACGAAAGCAAAATAAATTCATACTATCAGCAACATCGACTCGGACAGAACGTCACCCTAGACAGATATAACTTCGAGGTAGTTAAGCCCTTTGTTAAGCTCAAATGGATGCCTTGGCAGTCTGGTAGTGGTTCTGACATTCTTGTAGGTTTTAACGTTACGTCATTGTTCTCACATCGTTCACTAGATCTTTCTGATTCCGACTCTTCGATCTCGTTTAATTTATTCGTCACCTTTTATCACAATTTGATGATAAGACTTGTTACAATATGATTTTTTGGCAATAAGAAGAGTCATTTAGTATTCAGCAACACTCCAGCACCGGAAGAATATACATGTGTCAACGAATTGCGAGAATTCTGTTTGCCCATGTAACTAAGAAAAATATTATAGATGAGGAGCGAGAGTGGACATCAAGTGACCTTACCTATAGATTATGGTAATTTAAATTATCCTGATCACAATTTGATCTAAATCTAATCGTAACTCATGTGTTAAGTCAATTAAGCTGTGCTTAATTCGGATATAGTGACTACCGTCGCCTTATAATGCTATTTACCCAGCGCTAGTGTTGGTGTAGTGATTTTTAAAACTCAGGTGGCATTAGGTTTCAGTGATTTTTCTCCGAGGGTGGTGCCCAGAATGACTGGGGAGCATTATTGGTTTCATTGCTTATAATTCACAGTACTTCTTTCGAACATCTCGTCATTATCACTACTCCGTACGATCAGCTCTTTCAAGCCATATGACGGCCCTACTGCCAGTGTTATGCCTATGCAGCAGAGTTGACTTCGGCTTTTTCGTAGTTAATCGACTTTTCTTCCTTTTTTTCTGGCATCGGGAGTCGAATCTGGAACTTTTAGTTAGACAAGCGATGATACAATCACTTCACTACGACCACCTCCAAAGTGCGTTAGGCTGTGGCGATATGTTAACGTCTTTAAAACGAAGCGAAAATTCGTATGTTGTGCCCCTAATCAATTCACTTTGCCTCACTAGTACAGTGCAATCTAAGTTCTCAATTCTACTCGTTGGATCTGAGAGTGTGTAACAATCTCTACAATATACACACTTCAATTATCAAGTCAGGTCACTTGAGTCATGCTTCACAAAACGGCACTAATCGGAGTCCAGTACAATTAGCCTCGAAGTACCATTTCTACCTACCTAGCTAGATTAGACTTTTCCATGAGCAGCATAGGCGTACATAGGTGTACAACAAATGCCGAAACTGGCATTCGCTTTCTCATGTCCTGTCAAAGGTTTGAAAAGAAAACGAATTGGTGGAACCGAGTTGGAATCTAATTTGCAGTCACTTGTGGACACATGCAACCAAATAGCCGCTCCGCTGCTTCATATGATATTCGCTCGATACACCGCAGGACAATTCTAGAATCTGAAACACCAACCCTGCTTATACTACATAAAATTCGCTTGGTTCAATCGACAATCTTCAAGTCAAACAAACACAACACCCACCATCGTTTTTCGTTTTCATTTTTTTATTTAACTTTCTTTCAAACAAGTTACATTTATCCTCGTGTGTATGCATAAAAACTAAAAAATACAAAATAATCAACTATACTTAAAGCCCTCAAAATGCCACCGCACTGGTGCTTTTACTTTTTGGCGACCTGCTTCTTCTCGCGTGCCTTCTTGCCTTCGGTAAGTTCTAGACGCTGAGCAGGGGTCAAAGTAGGTAGAACCTTCGTGACAACACCGGTTCCCAACGTCAGATTACCATCGCGCAGTGTGAATCGTTGACCTTGCTCCATGACCATGGGTCGGATAAGTCTAAGGACCAGTTTGGTATCTTCGCCTGGCATGACCATTTCTTTGTCGGGAATCTGTACCTGCACGGCACAATCCCAAGTACGCGAGAACATCTGCAACTGAATGAAGCTCATGAAGGGCTTGGTGCGACCGCCTTCTTCCTTGTTGAGTATGTACACTTGCGCCTCAATCTGATCTAGAGCCTTTACCGAACCTGGCTTGCACATAACCATACCACGCTTGATGTCATCGCGTTTGAGACCACGAACCAAAGCCCCCAATTGATCTCCAGCTTGAGCTTCATCCAAAATCTGATGGAACATCTCCACTCCAGTCACAGTTGACTTTAGTACCTTGTTATAGCCAACGAATTCGCATTCATTTCCCTTCTTTACAACCCCACGTTCCAGGCGACCAGTGACAACAGTTCCACGACCAGGGATACTGTAAACATTTTCCACGGGCAAGAGGAATGGCTTGTCTAGCTCACGAACCGGTGTCGGAATGAATGTGTCGACCTCCTTAAGTAGTTGTAGGATAGCATCTGAGCCGATTTCTTGACTTTTGCCATCAAGGGCACACAAGGCAGAGCCCTTAACCACGGGAACATTATCGCCATCATATCCCATCTCGGTCATCAATTCACGGATTTCCATCTCAACTAAGTCAACCATTTCCTGGTCAGCTGCGTCCACTTTGTTGATAAACACCACAATGTGCGTGATGCCAATCTGCTTGGCCAATAGCAAATGCTCACGAGTCTGTGGCATGGCACCATCCGTGGCCGCAACAACCAATATAGCTCCATCCATCTGTGCTGTGCCAGTAATCATGTTCTTTATGTAATCAGCGTGTCCCGGGCAATCAGTGTGTCCGTAATGACGATTCTCGGTCTGGTACTCGACGTGCGCTACATTGATGGTGATACCACGAGCCTTCTCCTCCGGTGCATTGTCAATTTCATTGTATTTCTTACTCTCCGCCAGCTTACGGTCAGCTAAAACTTTGGTTATGGCTGCGGTGAGGGTTGTTTTGCCATGATCAACATGACCAATGGTGCCTACATTACAATGGGGCTTCGATCGTTCGAAGACCTTTTTCTCGGCAGCATAGTTACGTACCGATGGCCGGAAGAGGGGAGCTGAAGCCGCTACTGAGATCGAAGGTACCGTGCGACAGTAATCACATGTGAAATTCCTCTTGCTGAAGATAATTCGCTTGATTGTTCTTCCCAACAAAGCTGGAGTCATTGTTGCTGCTGCACGCACTCCTACATAGGCAGACATGATTTTCGTATAGATTAGAATGTTTTTAACACTTTTTTTACATATAATTCACGAATTTTCTACACTTTCGGCCTCCCCACGGTCGTTGGAACAAAATTGCGTAAAACTAACCACAAAATGAAAAGAAATAATCGGAATCTGTCAAAATTTCAACGACATCTACATGTGACTTTTAACTAAATCGCACAAATCGCATGAGAGAAATGATGTGACAGCTCAAGGAAATTGAATTTGATTTTTACTTTCATGGAATTATTCAATAATTTGACGATGAAATATCAAACACTTAAAATGCAAATAAATGTTAGGGAAATGAAAACTCTGCATTTATGTTGAGGAATATATATAGATACTGTTTCCTACAAATTCTGTTTTTCGTTGCGAAACGGATCGAGAAGAGTATAGGTAGTTAACAGATGGAGTGGAGAGTACATACCTACTATTCAATTTAAAGTAAAACGCATTTGCTAATTATAATTCAATCAAGTATTTTTAAGGTCACTTAACACGGATAAATATGTTGATGGCACGCATAGTTGTTGACCATATCCGTAAACTGAGAACTGAAACTGAATACTTGTATGAGAACACTGCTAATGTCCACGATTTTAACTTTTTACACCCGAAACGGCACAACCTTTTAAGCAGAACGAATTATTTGAAACGCAGGAGGTTCAACTTCACCTGCCTGTTAATTCATTTATAAAGCATCACTCTGATGATGTTCCCAACAACTTTCAAGTTTAATGGAAAAAAATGTCTGCTGCTTAGACTAAATCAAAGCAAGTCAGACTTTGGGTTCTTGGCTCGCAGCATAACGTAAAACTCTGAGGGAAATACAGAGAAAAAAAAAGGTCATAGATAAATAGACTATTTGACTATTATATCAAACGCTCACACTTAAACTTTATCTCCGTTATAAGATATGCGCGAATGCTTTTTAAGACAAAGTTTGATGACTTTGCATTAACAAAAATCGAGTCAAGGGTTTAACTTCACCAAACAGAGCACGCGGAATGGAAAATGTTTGGAAACACTGCCATGCACGAATGTGATTATAATGTGAGGGGTTGAGAGAGAGAGAGGCCTCAGCAGAAAGAATAATTACGACACTCGCGTATCAGTTTGAAACTCATTTCGTAAGAGCACCTGATTGCATTTATTATTTTCTAACTATCTAAGCCCTGCCCGTGATAATTCCTATTGAGGTTAAATTGAACACATCATTTGTTTGGAAGACAGGGAGAGTTTCCGTGTACCATTCGATGGTACTAGTGGCTCTTGAAACATGGTCTCCTTCTTTTTCCCATTATCCTAGGCTGTCCCTTTGTCGTTCATCATTCGTAACTGAATTGCTTAATAAGGCATTAAGCAAAGAAAGTCTACGGGTTAAGTTTTTTTTTCTATAGCGTTGTATTAGATCACCGAAGATCACCTAAGTAGGTGTATGTCTGTAACATTCAGCCAAGCATTCATCAACACTAGTCTCCAATCTTATTTGGGAGTTATACCCTTGGGACAAGTAAGATATGTCTTGCCAGCTTTATCCACCATACTGCATCATATTAAACGTTTTGCTCAATCGATCCATTAATGGAGAGATGTGAGGTATTCAAAAATGTTCTGGTTGACGGCAGCGTTTTCCATTATATTTACAACTCTGCTTTAATTCGATTCAATAACTTCTACCCATGAATATAGTTTTCTCTGCTCAACTACTGCATCGTCCAAAAGTTTGACATCATCATTAGCATAGTGTGCGGTCCAAGTGATGTCTTCTTTTACTGCAGTCAGCGAAAATTATTTTTGATGTTAAAACTTCTGTTATGCTTTTGAAAAAACAGCTTGACCCAAACGTTGATGAAATTGTTCTAATGTCATCTCAGTCACTTTTGGTTCGATACTGTCATCATCGGCTTGGAGAGAATCACAAATTTCATATGCAATTCTAGTTTCATCATCTGGACTAGTCTCCCTCGCTAGAGAGAAGCGAGTGCAGACTTCCTATCCAGCCCACGACACGCAAACTAACATCGCCGCTTCATAAACTGAATAAATTGTCTCTCTAAAAATTGGACACTAAGTGGGGTTCTCCTGCTAAAACCATTTAAGGTTTCATTCATCACTTCATAAGTTTTTTTTCCGCAATCTATTAGCAAATGAAATCTGACACATCTGACTTATTATGCCAGTCTTACACACCTCTTGATTCTATAATTCAGTATACCACCTGCCTTCGATCGTAGTGATGAAGTTAGCTGCTGCCCATGGCCTCAAGTCTATCCGTTACAAGGAATCTGAAACAAACGATCTGTTAACCATGTAACGATGATTTAAGCTTGGGCTTGATTGTTTGTCTTTTGACTATTAAGCCAATAGCGCAATATATATTCAGTACACAGTATCAGTACGCTCCTGGTTATTTTATTCCGTTGTGGCCATAGGCTACAATATATAAAACCAATCACCTCAGGAGAGCCAATCTATGGTGACGTATGGATGTTTTCATTGCCTAATGCTGATGGTTTCCTTGTTAGCTCATCTGCTTCCTCATTCCTGTTTCTGGACACACCCTGCAGTGGTTAATAAACGACGATTTTCCACAGTTCATTCAAGATTTGACAACCTTTTAAATTTATCGTAGACTTTATGGTTTTGATTGCTGCTTGGCTGTCCACAAAGACTGTATCTTCGACTACACCTTTACAAGACGATCGTTGAAAGTAAAATCCCTAGCAAACTATATCCCTTCTTACCATCGTACGAAACATTTTCTCAAATTCATTTCAAATGTGTGTCAGACGATATCGGAGCATTCAATGAGATTGTGTACGCGCTTTCAAGCAAAAAGAGATCCGAGGGTGGGAAAACTTCATTATCAGCACCAAGTCCAAGATATTGAAACTTAGCAACTTCCACTACATTGCCTCGTTCAAATAAGCAGGATAGGCGACTATACTCCAGTTAATGGGATCTACGAATACCTGCATACAGTTGGAGGACGAGAAAGGGAGCCAGAACTCAAGTATGTATCTTTTACGAAACTAAGTCTACCGAACTGAAATAAACAGAAGACCTTTAAGTAGAGTCCCTGTTAAATCACTTGTCAGTTGGGAAAGCTGCTTGGAATATTTTTAACGTACTTTCTTAACTCACAAGTGATTTGAAACGGACCCTCAAAATGGTTGGAGTCAAGGAGTTTTCAACTTATAGGTTAGAATTGTTCTCAGGACAATATGCAAAAATAAAAAATAAAAAAAAATACTGAATTGACAGAAAGCTGATGCACTCGGAACGAAACCAAAGAATCTCGATGTTCTTCAGAGTCTCCAGCCAATTTTAAACCAAAGCATCCCCTATCTGTGACAAAATAAACTGTCTCCTCACATTCGTTCACATCCTACAGAACGTAACGGATAACAAAAAATGCCTGCAACTGATAATTCAATAAATTCCTGACAAGTATGACATTTTTCAAATATCGTTTTCTACAATTAAGTAATTTCTTTTACGACGCATCAGTTTAACAAAATAACCACGAAAATACGTTAGACAGTGTATTCCCAAGAAGATGTTCCATCGAACTTCATTTTTTACATGAGTTCCTGTGATAATCTACACTCCCTGGCTCAACATGTCATCATTTGAATGCAAAAACAATTACAAAAATATGAATCACTCTTCGACCAGCTGAAGCACAAATTGCTTTGTTCAAAACTTATAGGCAAACTGCAATTGCTTAACTTTTTGTCCACCCAATGGGGTACACACTTTACACTTTATGCGTTATGTCAGTTCATTAGCATGTTAAACATTTGAGTTATATTATACAGAAGTACTTATCCCACGAACATCCTTTTCAAATGTCAAATTACATCCACTAGACACTTACAGACAAAAAAAAAACTCGATTCAAGAAATCATGGATTAGATAATGCGCGGGTAAAGCTTTCACAAGAAAACAAATATGTACCTAAATATTGAAATAAAATAAAAACACCAAACTGATCCAAGAGACAATCGCAATAAACCAATAAACCCGTCGTCGATACTGAGTGCACCCATCAGAAGACGATTGAATTTTGAAATTCAAAAAAAAACTTTGACATTTTACATGTATTTATCTATTCACCCGATAGATATACGATAAGTTGCAAGTATATTTACGAATTTTTAAATGTCCACCTACCTTTGTCCATCGTACTGACTGTATGATGATTGGGCAGAAGTTCCCGCTTTTAAAATTCTTGGACGACAGTAGCGCTCAGATGGATATTTCTTTATTGGACCTAGACTGGATCATTACGCGCACCCAGTATACCCCACAGAAGACCTCGGTAGTGCACAGAACATGAGAGGGAACTTCAAGATTGTTACAAAAATAAAAATAAAAAAAAATAGAAAAGAAATGAAAGGCACTAAGAATTTTGTTCGCCTGTTTTGAACGTTCTCCTGGGTTATTTGTTGAGATTCTCAATTTTTGATGAAAACGCGGCAATTTTACACATATGTGATCACTTTAAGGCAATTTATACTTTAAATTTTATTTCCCAGGCGATTAGGGGTTTCTGGACGAGGCAGTAAATACAATTAATTTGAGATACTTTTAAATAATTTTTTGAAAATGTTAGAAGGAAGAATTTTCAATTTCTGCTTTTGACTTATCTATCAAATGGACATGAAGTTTATTTCGTTTTTTTTGTCGCCGAATGGTGGTAACTATGCGACGCCAGATTTATTCGCATGAGATATCTGAGAAATGTCACTTGCTGTTGGTTGGATTAATGGTGTGGCTACACTTTTGTAACAGGCAGTTATACTTATGTATGTTTTCTTAAACATTTTAAATTTAATATTATTCTTATTTATTTAAGATTTGCTTACACATTTAGAAACTTTCTTTATTTTTGACATTGAACTACATCTTTTCTAATAGGAAAGAGGGCACAATCGTAGAAGGTCACAATCTTATACTAGGTGTGTTTTTTTGGTATCCCATAGTGGATTGGCGAAAAAAACGACATCGGGGACTAATAATAGGTGTGTTTTTTTGGTATCCCGTATGGGATTGGCGAAAAAAACGACATCGGGGACAAGGAATTTGCGTTTTAAATGCAACAACAACTTATCCCACATAGCATTAGCTAAGACCACAAAATTTTCTGGTCTTAACTTTATCCCAGATGAAAACGGTGCTACCAGACTTCAGTTTCTATGGAAACGTGACAACTGACGTGCGTTGATGTCAGTCGAGCGATTCTTTGTTATGAAAAAATGGCTGAACAAAACAAAAAGTCCGTAAAAGCAGAAATGCAATATGCAAAATAATTCGATAAATCTATATTTATTGTTAGCATACGTAAAAAGTGGTCAAGACCTGAGGAATTGGGGCTGTTGAGATGTTATTTAGCTTTTGTTTTGGTTGTCTATCTCACAGCTGTTGAGTTGAAATGTCAATCCACACGCAGTGCTGCCAATTTTTTTGTGATGACATTATTAGTCCCAGATGTCGTTTTTTTCGACAATCCCATACGGGATACCAAAAAAACACACCTACTATACAATCGTGAACTATACGTGTGCAACAAAAGAACAAAGTCAATCAGCGATTATGGTCAGAGAAAAGCACGAATTTCAGTAGTATGGGCACCTATCAAAGAGTCCAGAAGGGGCAACAGTAAAAAACATAAATATAATGGATGAGCCAGTCGTGGTAACTCAGCTAGAATGCATCTGTAAAGGCCGGTCACTGCAGTTCGAATGATAGCCGTGATAAGCGCGCTTTTTAAAGCATCTTGTCAATTGTACGAATGCAAGTGGCTGACTGAGGTCCTAGTAACAGAGCTACACAAAATCAAAACACCTCTTCAACTTGTGTTAGCTAGAAACTGGAAATTCTCCGTTTTTCTTCGTTCAAGATTAAGGGACACTTGATCGGAAAAGGCGATTGAAGTCGTCCGAATTCAAGCTTCCTCACAATATTTCCATGTCTTTGTGATGTTCGGGATATCCGCAATCGAATCTTGGCAACCACAAGGTCTATATCAATGCTCACCCCTCGAAACTTTTTGAAATCCATTATACTGAAGGAGTGCCTTGCGTCGATGGACATGTCGTTGACAATTGATAAACCCTCATAAATATCGAGTTACGAGAAATGTATGCTAGCTAGGAGAACGTTCTACCCCACCGCAAGTTGATTAGCCTGCATCCTTATAGAAAGTGTTGTCTTGCAGGCTATACTTTTAGACGGTACTACCAAAGATAGCATCTCTTTCTAGCTTTGTGAATAAGACCATTTTAATGTCATAGTTAGGGCACTGCTCGTATGCCTTGTCCAAAGGCAGCTCGTAGAAGCTATCTTTGATATCGTCATCTTTCTCCTCAATGTCGGCGTGCGTGCATATCAGGCTTATGTTGGCGCACTTAGCCTTGATGCGAATTGTAATGAAACTCTACACTTCTTGACGAATCTGCTTTACAGCAGTCTAGTACCTCCACTAGTTGTTCGGATGCACCCTTTTTGTTGAGGGACTTCTTGTTTCATTTGCAGATGTCGTCAACAGTAAATCTGTAAATCCAAGGCTTGTCCTTGCTTCAAAACATGTTATTTTTCCATGGTCGGACAGTTACTTCCACGGTACAGCCTCCAACTTGGTGTGCCAGATTCTTAGCTTGTTCTCCTAGAACGAGATCCCCGATAAACCAGCCCTTTTATATAGGCTTGATTCCCGAGTATGTCTAATAAGCCGGTACAACCCTTTGCGGCACAGGATTTTTATTACTTTAATATTCAGTGAACTCAATGAACGACTTACTGCCACATTGCGTTAATAAACATAAGTTTATTATTGCAATTGGTGCAGAGATCTCTATTGATGAAATTTTATTTACAAGACCATCTAATTCAACCGACTCAAAGTAGTTTAAATTCAAAGATTCTTTTTTTTATGTTTCCTTTTTTTTAATCTAATTAAATATGAACAAAATACGTATTTTTAAAATGATTTCTCATTTCAAATAAATACCAGGTAAATAGGTACCCTGGGTATTAACCCTCAAAGAGTATTTACCAGGTATTTGCCCATCACCCAGCAAGACACGCATTCGTACAATCAGCCCTTTTTAATTATCCGCGCACAACCACAAGCTTTGATAATTTTAGAAAATGAAATTTCCTCTAGGCCGGACAGACACGCGTTCGAATGGTCCGGTATGTCTGTCAAACCACCAAAAAAGTTGTAAACCATCCGGTAAGCCTGACAGGCCGTCGTTTGTTGCGTTCACATTATCAAAATTCTCTCGTTCCCGATTAGTCATGTGAACCGCCCTATATTCATATATATCTAGAGCAACCATTCATTTGTGGTGCGGATCAGTCGCGTACCAAAGAACTTTTAAAAATTGGTAAGGTATAAAAATGTAGTGGGAAGGATGGTGCTGTGTGCTGGATAAAAGTGAGAAGTCAGGTAGTTTACATAATACGTTGCGTTTGAGTTTGATCATATAATATGTGTTTTATATTTTTAGTCTTGTGCCCGACTGTGACAAATGTATTTGGGTCATTTAGCAGCTCTGCGTACCACCAAGAACTGTTCATTTAGAGCATTTCTTCGCTACCATCTGGATCTAAGCTTCCGTCAACAACCTTCTCAGGGATTCACTGCGTGAAGATGAAATTAGGCTTTGGTTGGTTTGAGAAAACATTAAAAATAAAATATAAACTGTTTTAACTTATTCGTTTTCAAGTTTTAAACATCGTTTCCGTACTAGCTCTACTACCATCACAAAAATATCCCTTCTGATATTGTACCAAACTTCCCAAATATAACCAAAAAAGGGATCACCTCAACTGTCACTTTCTCTGTTCGCTTTCCACTTTGCCCTCTGTTCGCATTTATTTTCACCACCTCACCAGTATTTAAGCTTATGCTGGTGACTTTTCCGTTGTTGACATCAACCATGGGAAATTGTTGAAAAATTACACACCACATCAAATATTTTTTTCTAAGTGTTCTGTTTCTGTTCTACCTCAGCTAGTTCTTCAACACCGTGGACGGACATTTTTTTGTTCAGTCTTTCCCCCCTCCACTAACCGTGTGAAGATTTCCATTTCCACAGATTTTCTGTTTTAGTTCGTTGAAAGTCGAAACCGCCATTTTTAGTTGAATTGGAATTTCGTTCGGTAATCGGTAATCGCAGGCAAAAATGTTGCAGAAAATAATTTGTTAATTTGGAGAAACATCATAATCACCTTAATAGATGTTTGCCAATGTACAAATTGTCGTCTCGTCGTGAGACGAAGAACATTTTAACAAAAAAGAAAGAAAAAACTCGCATTGAAATAAAGTAAATTTCATTTCTCGCACGTCGCGCAGCCATTGTACATACGAAGAGGAAAAAAAAAGAAAAGAATTCTCTCCACACCATGATCGTTTCGAAATGCAATCAACTTTAGTAAAATTCATAAATCTATATAACTAAACTAAATGAAGTGAAAGAATGTGTTAAATAAACATTTCTACAAATAAATTATATTTTTCTACTGTTCACCGAGCTCAAGCGTCAGCCATCTCTACACAGGAAGGAACCACAAAAATAGATTACAACCAGAAAAGAAATGTAAGAATCTATAAATTTTATACCTAATCATATTCTTTGATAAATAATAATCAATTAATGGGCATATGTAAGTGCGGGGGGTTTTATGTGACTTTGGTTCGTTTTTGGATATGTCTCCACTGCTGGCCCTGAAAAGGGAAACCTTTTGCTTCGAATGGAAATTTAAGTTTTTTTTTTCATTTGATCATGAATTGTTAAATTTTTTTTCTATCATTTGTTAGCCGTTTCCTTTTCGGAGCTAGCTCTTCATAATGGGCAATTATATACAGTTTTTCAAGATAAGAGACGAGTTTTGTTCGATTTTTTTTTATTTTATTTTTTTAGTGTTTTTTTTTTGTTTGCTTCTCTCTTTGGCCATGTAGAGAACTATCTCGACAACATGTCTTCGTCGCACATAAATACTAAATACAGCGACTGTTTGTAGGAGGTGTGGAGGAAGGCAAAGGAATTATAAATAAATAAATAAATAAAGAGCATTCAAATATACATATACAATATAAAATAAACGACCATTATATCATTGTTAAAACATTTCTAGATAAAAAAGATTTCTTTACATTTAACGACAGTGGATCATGCACATAAACTGTGGTGATACATATTATTTCGGATAGCCTGGGTATAGGTATGTCGGCCCCCCGCTATGTATACACGAAACTGGCGAAAACTGAAAAAATATTTGTCGATGAAAACCTGCGATTACATTCGATTACATGGGTCAAGTTTTTTTTTTTTTTATTGAGCAATTGACAGACAATATACCCCATTTTCTAAAATGGTGGCAAGAATATCTATGAATTGGCTTCGCTGATACACAAGTGGCTAGTTTGAAGTTCAAAAATTGCCTGGAGTTAATACATCAAAGGTGTTCCTACTTATGTAACCAAATTGAAACGCTTTTTCTTCCCTCCCCTCCATCAAACAAACAAAGAGTCTTCACAAGTTAATGCTGTGTAGAGACCAAGATTCTAGGCACCTAAATTTAAAAGGTATATAGGAAGACATAGACATCTAGTACATATGCGAGGCGACGAGTATTTATGTTGTTTTTGTTGATAGCATAGCAATGCTGTCAGCGAACATTTTTAAGAGAAATCATTTCTAATGTTCGATTTGGATGCTTTGATGTCATGAGCAAAGTTCAAGAAATTTGTATTTTTTTTTTTTTTTAAGAAATATTTATGAACTTACGGCCTATGCATGACAAGTTGATATGGGGAGAGAGGGAAGTGGAAATTGTTGGCTAAGTTCTTCTTACCTTCGTTGATTTCCATTTGTTTAATATTCAGTGTATTTTAGACTAACCGTCAGTGAAGTCCTCTGCTCTCTGACACAAATATCTACAGTGTGAGACACTATTCCGGGTTTTGTCAATAAAAGTGTGTAATCTTTGGGTTTTAAAGTAAAAAACTGCGATCTTAACTCTAACATTTATCGGGGTAAGACTTACAGATGTGAAATGTTGCACACCCAGCTCACGAATGCAGTACCTACATATATCTTCGTTGATTTTGCACACGTTGTTTACGATGTCCTCTATCAGATACAGTTGCTAAGCTATGGCTTTGATTACAGTTTTCAAGACATGTTGATGGAGATAGCACAGTGTTTGTGTTACATGGCAGCTGTAGAGTCTTTCGATGATATTGTCATTAATATTTTGCACCTGCTACTTTCATTCGTTTCCAGCTCAAAGCGGGCTTACTGGACATCTAAAGGTGTCTGTTGAAGGAAGACAACTACGAACTTCAGTGATAAAGAGTGTTGGTTATCAGCACTCACCACATACGCTTAAAATATGTGCCACCTGATATGTATTAGTAAAGACAGGACAATCAAAAAAATGGTGACGCATTGTCGTCAGCCACCCACAAGGTTCGTTATTGGTTCATTAGAATACCAACAAAGAGTCTGCAATTCTTTCTGTTGAAAGACCGCCACAGTGCGGCGGACTTTTTACAGACACCGGGAAGTACTCATATTCCAAACATCAATGTAAGCCCAAATCGAAAAGAGAAGACTTGGCAGATTTAGTCCTCAAACGTCTGGATTTAGTATGGATCTAGGAAGATGATTGAGCCGCGTGACAATACTTAATGTCAAATAAAAGACCATAACTCCCAGCAGAAATGATTCTGGGGGATTTTGAATGCATCTATGATAGAGGTATGCAAAGATGGATCTAAAACAGCGTGTGGTTCGGGAGGAGGAATCTTTTTAAATGCACCTGATAGGTAAAGTGGTTTTCTTATTTAAGGCAAAAAAAGACAAAAGTGGCCGGTTACTAGAGAGTGGCCGGGTACTAGCGCACTTACCCTATATAGATCAACAGACAACTGTCGGATCACTAGTGTTTTTCTGGCTGAAATTATGGCATACCGAGAAGCTGGGGCTTGGCTTTTAATTAACGCGTTATTGTACTATACACAGACAGTCAGGCAGCGATAAAAGCCTTGCAATCACCGACACTACGTTCCAAGTTGGTAAAGCAATGGCGCGGGTCTCTAAATGAGATGGCTGATAAAACCGACTTTTCCCTATGCTGGTTTCCAAGATACAGGGACACTCCGGGTAGTCGCACAGCTGACGAGCTAGCAAAAGAAAAGGCAGATCAAAATCTTTTAAAAAATAAAGTGCATAAAATGCTTCTCTATAATCGATAAGGTTGCGCCTTGATACTGAAGCCAGACGAATTCCAAAAAGCATGTGGAATAATATCAACACAAGTAGGAGTCCTTACGGAACATTGTTTGATAGGGTGTCTTGTCCAACGAAATTTATAAAAGGTGTAGAGCTGAGGAGGACAAAAAAACAGTAACCCTCTTTTTATGCACCTGTCTTGCCATAACAAGGCTGAAAAGGGAAACCCTCAGGGAATACTTCTCAGCGATCTAGCCAGGGTCGATATTTACAAAATAAAGAACAGAAATGGAGTTAATACCGATACGGCTATGTATCTTCCTTTAAAAATAACTGGAATTCCTCATGCAAGGTTGATTGTGCCACGTAGACCTACAGTTTGGATTAAGTGTGTGCCACCTAACCTTAATACTTAAGGTATTATGTATGCAGAACCTCGATGATTTTGCGGACGAATTGGCAAAACGTAGGTTAGCTTTGTCAAAGCAATACGTGGCTTTTGACTGTGAACATCAAATCACCCTCGTGCGTCGTAATGAAGGCAGACAATAGACGGTCTAACTTAATAGGACATTGAGCATTAAGGCCCACTGAACCGCAGGAACATTAGGGAGATTCTTTAGTATGTACTACCTACTAAGTTTGTTTTTTTTTTCAGATCTTCGTTTAATGGACGTTTAATTTGGTGTTGCATCTCTGACGATGTAACACGAACATTGGCTTGTCGAATATAGTTGATCAATGATATCTATGCAGTATAAATAGAATTGGTGGAAGTATAGAATCATAAAGCACTCTAGCGTTTACAGAATACAACCACGGGTTAAAACAAATTTTCCACCCAATTTTGAGATACACAATGCAATTACCCTTTAATTACCTTTGTTTTTCGATGGCTGACGTCTATAGGTCTGCATTTACCATCAACAGCCTTATACTGTTTTTTTCCATTTGCCAATCGGTTTCCATAAAAAAGAAAATAATACATAAGAAAAGGTTTACAAAGGATAATTCTCGTGTCGAATTACGCGAAGCTGAAACTTCACATCTAGCACGCCTAAACTTCCGGGATCGTGGGTGACGTGTCGAATTGGATAAAAAAATGATTTTAAAAAAGGTCGGTTTGTATGTTTAATGTTGTGGTTGGTAATTCAATTATTATGGGCGGGAAGTTGTTGATCATTTCTGCCAATGAACAGAAAGTGCACGTGCACGTTACATGTATCTCGATTAGATTGCAGAAGCTCTATTCTTGGGGAGTAATGGCTTGCTTGCAGTCTCTGTTGAACCATGATTTACTGAGAAGAATTATACAATTTATAGTTGCATATGTGTTTATAAGACTTGGTCAATCCTGTTATTTCATCATTGGTATCTACAGTAAGTGTACGGCTATGAATAAGGCACGGTTTGATCGGGCTGAAGAAGATGCTTAGATTTTGCCTAACGGATAAAACACCCCGTCAGGTCGTTTTCATTCGTGCAACAAATATAACACGCCCAACATACCTACCTACACGATTACGAGAAGTAAGTCCTTGTTTATCTACGACCTATCGCTTGTATTTGTCTTTAATATGCAAAATAGTGTCTAGTTTCCCAAGTATGCGAAGATGCACAGCTTTTCTTAAGGGAGTCTACCAGACTCCGATCGTTCTGGCGGATGAGTAGTAAACTATGACTATGGGGAGACATTCGCACAAAATGCACTCTTGATTTACTAGGCAAATTCGGTACATGTCCACTTGAAGGAGAAAGTAAGTTAGAAGCTCGGATTCACGCTTGATATATGCAACCATTTTTGGCCTTCTCATATTGAAGGGGTCTATGAGTTTCTTGGCTTAATGCGATCCGTTAGTTGAGTTTCTGTTAGTGCTCCCATCAATTGAGGCACAAAAGTGGCGGCCTCATCGGTAATCCCGTTGTCCCCAATGCTCTTGTGTCCGGTAACCGAAATGTGAACTGATTTTATTGTGGACATTTTTAGGGTACTTATGTAGCTCCAAGTAAGTGTTAGATATTTGGAGCTTTTGACTACCATATTAATCTCAAGCTTGTATTGTATTATGGATGTGAACTGTAAAAACTCTACAAACTAACGAAGAGCAAGAATATTAATTACAAGAGATTCGGAGGTGCACGGAGCAAAAGTAAACGACTGTTAGACTTCGAAGCGGAAGTGGACACTTCCCGTCAATTCAGCAATAAGTTTGTTTCACATAATGATTATGTGTACTTCAACGCTTGGCGCACGTCATATCAACAGTCTCGCAGCTAAAAGGCTAACCCAAGCTGACTTATTAAACCTCTGTAGGTGCTTGCCAGTAACCACATACTTGAAGTTTGATAAATAATGTGGTTAACAATAATATTTTTCCAACAACTGTAAACATTTCATTTCCTTCTCATTTCTAAAATATGAGCAAACTGATAATGATGTCAATTCGTGATAATTCAACGTGCTCAGCCTTGTTTTAGGTTTACGTTGGCATATTTCCATAGTGATCATGGTTGTAGGTCGTAGATTTACATTTTGTCATTGAACACATCTAAATAACGGATAATTGTTTGTTCTTTGAATTACACCACTGGGTGAATTCAAACTTAAAATTCTTGAGGGCTAGGGCATGAATCATAAGAACACACGATGATAGCGATGGCGGTGTGGGGTAAAATAATTATCGTCGGTTATGATTAATAACGGGTAAGAGCCACTTAAGAGAAGTATTAAAATCTATTAGTTGTGTTGGAGGTTTCTTTGCCTGTATATCAGTCTGGTCTTTATTGAGTATGATGAGCAATGAGGTAAAGAACATATTCTTGCTTTCACGTAGCTGACTTCGATCAAGTTCTCCCATGGTTATCCTGTTTATGGCCGGCCACAAGGTTCTTCCTTTTGAGCATAGGTATAAGTGACTCCCTATCGTACGAGGTATGTCAATAGACTCGTTTTCCATGTTCTTGTAATGGATACTGAAGGTCTGAGAGGGCATATAAGGAACAAATTTATAAGCCTTTGCTAGCTTATACGCTTTTTTATTTCCTAGAATATCCATGTACCTTGGTATGCAACAAAGGGTAACATTGTTGACTTGCGATTTCTCGTTCTTTAGCCTAGTCCTTGTGGATTCCATGACATCGACTCTAGCTTGGCTGTCAACATAATACATACATTGGAGTGGAGCAGTCATAGTTTGGCGTTTGGCTTGAAATCTAAACCAGGGACTTCCTTGTTCATCATGTATAAATGTTTCCTCATTTTCTATAAGCCTGTTTTTGATATTACCTCAGCAACGATTAGGAGTACACAAGTACTTATCCAGTTTGCGCACTGCATCGACTTTGCTTTGCTAGGGAGGTTGATGATTAAAACAACAGCGATTGACAAGAATTATTCTGTCAGCAGTGATAGCAGAGCCAAGACAGACTGTCAATTACTACCTCGAAGATTTACTGATCAATGAGACGTTCTGTCCGATTCGTCGAAGTTAAGTGCTCCTTTTTGTTAACAGCCAATATTTAGTTTCGCTCGCTGAATTCTGCCAATAATGTCAATATCGTCGGTGTACACAAGTAGTAACACAGACTTGAAAGATGGTGTCTCATAGTTGAACTTAATTAACCTCACCTAAGTCGAGAGCTATACGATTCATAAAATTAAACGAAATGTCCCTTCCAAACTGAAATGTTTCTTTTTGTACATAATTTCTTTATAATCAATTTTCAACACACATTTTTGTATACATACGAGTAGAGATATCATAGTTTTTCGTTCATATAGACGTTCACCCTAAACCAGGCGGGTGACCTTTCGAATCCAACCTTGATATTGCAAAAGACCTTTTGTAGAATTAGATTGAGAAGAAAAAAACCAAAAAGAACTTATCAAAAATATATGTAAATAAATAAATAATGACAGAAGCAAGAAACTTGTTTTATTCTGCTGAGATTTCTTTCGAGAAAAGTACTTATCGCTCGCAGGTGCGAAGGTTGCCTATTGTATTTTCTTTAAAAGCGGTTTTCACTTCTAATAAACCAGATAAATGGCATTATGACCTGATTCAACGCTGATGTTTCGATAAAATGTGGTTTGCATTAATTCTGTACCCAAGTTGAATTAATTAGTATGTACGAGTATTTTGGAATTATAAAAGGCAACCTTCTGTAGGATGGATTTGCCTATAGTTTAGCCGTGGTGCTATATATTTAAGCCTTCTAATATAGGCATTTCAATAGAACCTATTACATTTATGACGTGACATGGCAACGTTCCAAGACAGCTCCGGGACGTCGGGAAATACATTGACGGTGTTCTGAAGTAGACTTCAAGCTGCCTCGCACTTTAAGAAAGTAGTTATTTTTAGTTGCTTTACTTCTGTCTTTCAAGCTGTGCACCATTAGACGAAATCTCTGTACGAGACCCTGGTGGGGTCTCAGAGGCCTTAACCATTTTCAAAACCTTGTTTATCTTGTAATAGGTACGTAAGCGACTTAAAATTCTCAGTAGCACAAGTTATATACTTACGGTGTAATTTTTTTTCATCAGAAGGTTAAAGCTAGCTGCTTGCAATAAAATCTCCATTTATTTGGCTCCCGGACACAAGGGCATTAAGGGTAACGGAATTTCTGATGAGCTCGCCAGACAATCAACATTTATTGGTTCGATCTATTTCTTACTATATACATAAAGCTGGAGCTCAACTTCGACAAGCTAAAAAGTTTATCAGCCCTTTCAAACCAAAATCAAAAAATTCTCGCACTGTACAAGTTTCGTACGGTCTTCCGTATTCGACACTGGACTTCCTCCGTCGACCACCATATCATTCTTTCTTTTTAGGAGAATTTTACTTAGAAAATATGTATCCGTGTTTTTCTGGTCTCCGACAGAACCGAATTCTGGCATTCTAAGGTAAGTAGGTGCCTTCCGTTTTAGTCTAAAAAGGTAGCAGTTCTATTTTTATTAAACTTTAACTGCATCCTAGATGGCAATATATCAACGTCTGATGTCGATAATTGTCAGTATATCTCAGCAGCTGCATGAAGGAAAAATAATCCCTTTTTTGTTACAAGATTGAAAAAGTCACACGACAGCGGATCTCTTTGCCAAAGTCCAGTCCATGTTTGAAACAGTTTAGATGAGATGTTTCCCAATTCATGTGGCATAATGGGGTCAGTTTTGACTGTACCCCGGATAAAGCCATTGTCTTGTATAGCTCTAGGCATGAAGGCTATGGTATGCAGCCTTGAATTCTTTTGTCTATTTATGGGTGGTCACTAGGACTTAATTAGACTGCTAAGCGAGCTGAAACAGGCTGGAGCCTCAAAAGAACCAAACAAATGTTTAATCTTTTCAAGGATAACGATATACCTAATATGTAGCTTCCATTTCAGTTATTGGGAATGCTACGCTACTAAGACATCACTTCATTTGAAAAGGTAGGTTAGTAGCCAGACTAATTTTTTGTTTTTCATTTTCATTATAACTGCGTCAACATCTTTTAAACAGAAATAGAATACTGCTCTTTCTCTGATTCTCTTCGTCTCGGTTATTAGGTTTCCTTCGCTGTTCAAAAGTCTGGGTTCCGTCTGCTAGCTGCCAGTTACTTGGCTATCTAAATCACACCTGCATCGATACTCATCTCTCGCTACTCTTGGTTTTTGCATTATGTTCTTACCTTGAATGTGTACTTATAAGGTTGGTAGGTAGTAGTGGCTGAAACTGGTAAGTCTGCCTGAGACACAAGTAGCGCGGATGCGCCGTTTTGATACCACAACTCACGTGACCTGGGTGTTGATGGGCGTAGCTAAGAGTGTAGTTTTCTTTGATGTTAGAAATCTCAGATAGTTCCTTAAAAAAGGGTTTTCCGAGAGTGCGCTGCCTGGTTCTGGCAAGTGCCGGGCAGTCACAGAGAAAGTGGAATAGCGTTTCCTTTTCTTCTGAATTGTCGCAACTACGGCAGTGGGGGTTGAACGGGATGCCTAACTTGGCAGCGTGTGGACCGATTGGTCAGTGACCCGTGCTAGTTGCCGAGGTTCTAGCTGTCTCGGTGCGGTTTCTATTGATTAGGTCATTCGTTCTGTTTTTATCGTAGGTGGGCCAAATCTGTCTAGATATGGCACAAGTTGCAAGACTTTTCCACCTCGAGTTGGCAATAGAGAGAAAGTGTTGGAAAACTTTGCCCTTGAAGAGTCCCATTGGGGAGCCGACTGACTCCGCGTGGGAGACATCCAGGGTTGAGCCGCATCTGGCTAACGCATCGGCTCTCTCGATCTCCTCTATGTAACTATGGTCGGGAACCCAGAGGAGAGTGATGTTGAACCGAGCGTTTGCCTGTGTTAAAGTTTCCTAACACTGTTCAACGAATTTAGAGGACGAAGAAAGTGAGTGGAGCGCTTTGATGGCAGCCTGACTGTCAATAAAGATTCCTATGTTGTTAGAGGCAGTAGGACTGAGGCTAAGTATCTTGCAGGCTTCTCTAATCGCTAGTACCTCCGCTTGAAAGACACTCGAAGAGTCTGGGAGGCGATACGATTTGGATACGTTCAGTTCCGCTGAGAAAACACCTGCTCCATCTTGGGGCCGTCGGTGAAGATCGATACTTGGTAGTTTGATAGGGGTAGGTTATTGTTCCATTCCGTCCTGTCTGGAAGGCGAACCTGAATATTGTTATTGAATTTGAGTATGGGGGTCGTGTAGTCAGTTATGGTCGACGCCAAATCCCAAGGCAGCAGGTCAAGAGCCATAGGGTTTTGGGGACAAAAGCCCAGATTCTCTGAGTCTGATAGCACTACACGAAACGATGTATTTGATGTGCAAGTCCAGCGGCAGGATATGGAGGAGCACGTTAAGAGCTTCTGACGGGCTCGATCGAATTGCTCCTGTGCTCCCAATACCAGCTGTTCGTTGGACTCTACTAAGTTTTGTGATGTTGTAAGCTTTGCTTAAGGCGGGACACCACACAAGCGAACCATAAGTAAGGATTGGACGAACAACGGCAGTGTACATCCAGAGGACCATCTTAGGTTTGAGTCCCCACCTTTTACCAAAGGTCTTAACTACAGGCGTAGAAAGCGACACATGTTTTCTTAACTCAGTGTTTTATGTTAAGTTTCCAGTTGAGCTTGGGATCAAGAATGACGCCGAGATACCTTGCACTGGAGGATAAAGTAAGTGTTTGGTTGTTGAGACGTGGAAGCTTGAAAGTCGGTATTTTGTACTTGGTGGTAAATAGCATCAGTTCAGTTTTACTCGGATTTACGCTTGTGGCCCAAGCGCTTAGCTTAATCAGAGCCCTCTCTGTAATTTCACTACTCACTGAGAGGAACATTCCTGATACTAAAATAACCACGTCGTCCGCATACGCAACTGCATTGATTCCAATTCTGTCGAAATCCGTCAGGATATTGTTGATGACGAGGAGCCATAGAAGAGGCGAGATGACTCCGCCCTGCGGGATACCTCTATCTACGAATTTAGTTATGAGGCTGTTCCCCAATTGTGACTGAATGATTCTGGTTTTTAGCATGGATATAATCCAGTTGTTAACAAAACCCTCCGTACCAAGCTTGGTAAGAGATCCCAGAATGGCTTCGGTGAGCACATTATTGAAGGCACCTTTTATGTCTAGGAAGGTGGCTAAGGTATACTGTTTGTAGTGAATTGAATCCTCAATCGTCTGCACCACCTCATGCAGAGCTGTTTCCGTGGACTTACCTTTCAGGTAAGCATGTTGGGACTTCGATAGAGGAGATCTTTTGAGGGAGTCCCGGATGTGCATATCCAGGATACGTTCTAGGGTTTTAAGAATGAAGGATGTAAGGCTAATGGGTCTAAAATCCTTGGCCGACTCATGGCCTCTCTTGCCTATTTTAGGGATGAAGAAGACTCGAACACGTCTCCAATTCTTGGGGATGTGGTTGAGTCGGAGGGAGCCACGGAAGATGGCCGTCAACCAGGGCACTACCTTCTCCGAATTCTTTTGGAGCATAATCGGTAGGATCCCGTCAAGGCCTGGTGACTTATAAGGGGAGAAACTGTTGATGGCCCAGGAAATCTTTTCCTCGGTTATGAGTTCCAGAGAGAGGGTGAAGTTTGCACGTTCAATGCAGCCTACACACCAATGCCGATGTCTTTGCATCCCGGGAAGTGGGCGTTCATAAGTAGTTCCAGTGATTCTTCAGTGGAATCTGTCCACGTTCCGTCGAGTCGTTTGATGAAAGTAGGATTAGAGTGTTCTTTGGACAGGATTTTGCTTAGTCTGGCTGAATCCTTGAGAGTTTCAATGGAGTGGCAGTACTCTGCCCAACCCTGTGACTTTTCATTACGAAGTTAATATTATCAGTCGTGCAAGTGATGTTAAGATCATTCAACAAGTGGAGAAAGTCGGCTATGGTCTCATTCTTTTCCTCATCATAGACATGTTTTTTTTTTACCAAATGACATGGATGCATCGATGTTGATATACTTACATATGTTATTTGTGCCATACTAGATCGTCATGGCCGTGGAAAAGGGAAAAGCTATCCTTTGCTCCTGTCACGTCCTTGCTTATATCAGAAAAACCATCGTAAGGAAATAACAACATGCTTGCAAGACCGTTTTAACCTGTTACGTTAGGAAATCTAAATGATTTCAGGTGAGACATAAGTAGGTACATAGATTTTGGTTTCCAATTCATTCCGCCCACATTGGTATGACCGTGGACTTACTTTTGATTTTGATCCATGAGCATCTCCTTTCTAGAGGACCTTTCCAAACCAACAAACAACATCAACTAAGTCAAAAGAGTTAGAATAATTACAACTACTAAGGTGGCTGGAGTATATACTTTTATGTATGTAAAAGAAAAAAATAAACGGGGAATCCCCTTTTGCTGCTGCTTGGCATAATATCTACTAGAAATACAATCAAACTAAAGTATAAATTCTGTTGGTTCTCGGGTCTAATCAAATAACCAATTAAAATAAAAACTGTAAAAGAGGAAAGAAGGAGAAAGTAGAGCAAAGGTGTCAGTGATCCCGTACCCAAGAGCCATATGGACATGGCAGCCTTTCACAAATGTATGTAGCTTCGACGATTATTTTTTCCCGAATTAAAAAAGAAAAAAGAAAAGAGATTCTGTTTGATATAAATTTGTTTACCTCGTCCCTTACTTACCGCTTGTATAACTGGCTTGTCTTGGCTTCGCTACATGCTTTCTTGTATTATAATGATCGAGAGCTTTTGCCAATTGCTGCTGAAGTTATTAAAAGCAAGACCATCTTTTACAACTTGTCCCCTTCCTTAAAACAGATTAGCAACTAGATCTACTGCATTTGTAGCTTCACCCTGTGCCCACTTATTTGCTTCCATTATTTCCGTCAAAATGTCATTTCTTACTGTACAAGCTCTAATCACTTGATTTTTTGTCTCTTTTCAGAAAGTACTTGCAAACAACGTTCGGTTCGACAATAAATTCTTCACAAGGAATTCACATAAAGTTTTGTTTCAATTTTATTTTAATTCACAACAAAATAGACATAATAAAATAAAAAAATAAACGAAAATGGTTTCAACGCGCCAAATGAGTACAAGCCTATCGAGTAGCAATGGTGCCGGCGGCAATGGTGGTGAAGTGGAATCCATGCAAAGGTTCTCAGTAATAACCAGACAAGCTGCTTCCAGTTGTAATGTTTTAATAACAACCACAGGCGGAAGCGGAATCGCCTCAACATCACGAACCTCCACTGGTGGTGGTGGATATACACATTCTCATCACTTCCAACAGCAGCAACAGAATCAACCGCAATCAGCGGCGACAAATCTATTGGCAGCTGCTGGTAGATCATCAAATGCCTCATCATCACAAAGCATCCTTCTCCTAGACTTGCCCATGGAGATTTTGGATAAAATTTTGTCATATGTTAGCTACAAGAAGGTCGGCCAATTGCGAGTGGTAAGTGTTGTTATTCTTATTTTATTTCATAAAATTGCATTGATGAAGCTCGTCTGGGTTAGTAATTACGAATTAGTATTGACAGACATCTGCTCGAAGTGCACTTGACAACCGGTATCCGTTGAATTTTTGTGTGTTATATGCCGACACTCGCATCGTTTCGTCCTTCAGAGTCCACTTTTCAATAATTCCAACCCCCTAGGACGTCTGTATCAACCCCTTGTGTGGTGTTCCTACACAGCAGACACCACCACCGTATTTTAATCCTAAATATTAATTATTGCTTTTAGCGCAATGCAATCGTAGCAGTGATGGTGGTTGTTTGTGCTTGGCCTGCGTAACGCTTGCAATTTCTGTGCATATCCAGTCGAGTGGTGGTCTTTTATTAGGAATTGCATTATGTGTGCTACAGGGCATGCATAATGGAAGAAGCCCCTTGTCGGTGGTACATGAGTCTTTTTTGGGATTTTCTTGGTTTTTTTTTTTTTGTCCTTGGTGTCTGGTGTCTTTTTTTTCTGATTGTTTGTAATGAAATATAACGGTTGCTATATGGTAAGGAGGATTTTCGGTGACATATTCCATCAGCACGGTTGCTTTTTGGAAGACTCTATTGAATTTGGTTTATTTGAAATTTTGTTTAATTTTTCAATGAATAGACAATTGAGGGAGGGATATAATTTTTATATTTCTGTATGTGCGCTAGGGATATTTAATTTATTGGGATTACAACTCGTGTTGCGAACGATGCGATAATTTCAGGAAGCCCCTTATCGAATTACTTGTCTTGGGTAAGAAAAAGAAAAAACAAAAGACTAACGGAATGGGGTTAGATTTGATTTGTTTACTCGCGGAATTTTGTTTTGTAAAACAAGCATTCTTGGTTTTGAATGAATAGTAATATCATTTTGTGGTAATTTGTCAAGAGAATTGTAAATAAATACTTTGTTTTATAAGAAGCCAATAGCAATGAAATTGAGATTCACTTACTGAGTTACTCACTCGAGAGTTTGAGGTATGAAAAGTGATAGGCCCCTTTGCATTCTTGGGGGTTATATTTTTTTGTAAGCTTAGCATATTTTGTGTGAATGTCCCATCGTAGCTGGTAGAAAACAAAAATATTTTGGCAGAGGGTTAATTTCCCCAGTCATAGAAGACCTTACATCCGCAAGCACAATTTTTTAGGTTTCCCTAATTCTCCAGATGTAGAAGAACTTTACTAACACAAAAGTTTCTTTTTTAAGTCGCAGTGCTTTTCTGGTCTCCGTCAGAATAGTCAAGAGGCCGCACAGAGCCTAATTCTGGTATTTCAAGTACCGGCTTAGTCCAAGAAGAAAGCAAACCCTCTACCGCATACGAAGCCATATATGGCTTTTCGCAATTATACGGTATTTTCTTTACTAAATCACATTCGAAATGACTAAAACACAACATGATCGTTTTGTTGTATCCTTAACACAAAATGGTACTTTTCGCATTTTTTAGATAACGGTTGTCTGTGTTTTTTCATTTGCACTTCAGTTCCTCTCGGTTCTATGTACCTATTTGCAAATAATTGTGCTCAATTGGTAAGAACAATCACTTTAAAAATACATTTTGGTTAAAATACTTAATTTTCTATAATATTTTCTTTTGTTTAAAAACTACTGCTAATACTCATTTAATTAGTTTAAACTATCGTACTTTATTTTTTGAACTAAACTTTTTTTTTTTTACTTTTTTTTAATAAAAATTGTTAAAGAATAATCAAAAAAAGCTATTTCAACCGTTTTTTACTTTTTTCCTCCGCGCACAATTCATGTGGTAGAGGGTTAAGTACAATTTCTTTCGTCTTTTCTCAGTTGCTGTAAACGTATCTACAATGGCTCACTGGGATATTAATGACGAACTCCAATCGGTTTTTGTAGATGAAACGTATACTCTCCGTGGCATACTTTTGTCCACTCAAAATTTGTAATTGTACCAACTACCAAACGAATAGTTCAGCTAGGTTTTCTAGTGGTCGTTGGCGTTACTTTTTGATGGTATGTAGTACAGTAGAAAATTTATCGCTCAGACACTGTGTGTAATCGCTGGCTGTTGTAGGCATACTTTCAGGTTAGGCCTTAGGATATGCTACAAAATCGATTACTATAATGTCATTGAGACTGTGTTTTCCGACAATCTCTACCTACCGAATATGTTTTCCTTATTAAGTTTTCTTGTCAAAGTCGTTGAGTACAATTTTACCACCATACTGAAGACACGAATTCGCATCCTAAAAACTACGATAGATATCGAAGCTTCTCTTTAGCACCTGTAGTAATATTTAGTTTATTGCAGAGAAGAGAAGATTCCAGCTTTTAAATTGGTAGAGACTCTTTAATCGTTACTGCTTTAAGGTGACAGGGTTGATTTTCGAATATTGTTGGTTCGTCAACCATGATCTCCTTCAGAAGAGCTTCACATCGTCTTGAAGTATAGTACTGTTGCATACACTAGACCACTTGCGAATGGTTCATGTGATGGGACATCAGTTAATGATCACTGAGAAGACGGAAGTTAATACGTCAGAAAACAAAAGTGTGCCGAAATTTAATGAATGTGCAGCCATTTTTTTCACCTTTAGACACACGTTACCCAACATATCAGTTTACTAACGTTTCATTTTTTTATTGCTTTAATAATCGTTTTTTTTTTTCTCGTCAACAGGTTTCACACAAAATGAATGATATTTGCATGGCCGTACTCAACTCCACATTTTCGAAATTAATCACACAAATGGTTAATCGTTTTCAAAATGTCAAAGCCAAGATGCCACGGCGTGAGTCTGCTCGCCGAATTCATCCACTTGCATGTGAGTGCGACATTATCGAGACTTGCTACATGAGGCTATCTCTCTTACAAATGACCTTTGGCAAACATATCGAGCGCAAGCATTGTTGCTTCTTCCCAGGAGGAGTAAGTTACTGAATTAAAGCGCTCTAAGTTGGATTGAATGACTGTAATATTAATATTTTCAGATTTTAGATGAAGTCTACAATGTTTTGGCTTACATTCGGAACACATCAAGGCTGGAGAAACCTTATCGTGTCACCGATGAGCTTTTTGACCTTTCCACAATGGCAATGGAATATTTCAAGGATCACATTGAGCCTAATCTTCCAGACATTGCCTACTTTAACAAGGACTTCTTTGATTTGCCAAGCACCAAGAGACGTAAGTCGCGCGTTGCACTTGGATCTAGTTTTTTAAAGTTGTATAATTTGTTCCTATAGCAAGTAGCAGTTCATTGAAAATATCATCAGAACTATCGGATAGCTCATCAAGCATGCCCTCCCCGCCGCAGAGTAATATGGTGTTACGAAAGGGAATTCGTAAAATAAAACAGGGCATGAAATTGTACAACAATCAGTTGTCGATGTTGCGTAGCGAGCTACGAAATTGCAAGCGGAAATCTTCGGAGCAGGGAAAGCAAATAGCTGAACAGCAAAAACTTTTGGCTGAGCAACAGAAACAAACGCTGGAGTATGCCAATCGTTTGGACGAAAATGACAAAAAGAATGAGGAAATGTCAAGGAAATTTTCTACTTTGTTACAGGTACAATTAACACGGGATTTTCTTTTAATTTGGTGGGGCGCCCCTTGTCTGGAGGGCCAGATTCTTAGTTAGACAGGGGTCGGATGACAGTAAACGACTTCGGGGATATGACAGCTTAAAGTTCATCCGCGGTTATCTCTTTTTCAGCACTTTGACTCATATTAAAGAATCTTAATTGCCCTGAGCTCTGAATACGTCAAAGTAGCTCATACGAAGTGTCCGCCACTCTAACTATTGACGTCGCTGTTGTCAAGAAAATTCTTGAACTGAGGAGCTCTCATTAAACTTCTGAGACGAATCTTTTGCCAATCAGGCCAAAATGATACTTTTCGTCAGGTCTAATAGATGTGTGCTGAAGCTCATCAAGTTCTTCAGCTGTACACCTACAGCCAGACCCAGCATACGCTCATCTTCAGCTAGCTATCCAACAGGCACCGCGTGGAGGTGATGATGCAAGAAAGCAAAATTGAGTTCGATATATGCTATCAACAAAAAGTACGCTTTAACAGAACGCCACAATAGACATTTACAACTTTCAGGCAGTCCTCATGTATAGGCTCCGCAATAAGTTCGTTAACTGACAACAGCGCAGAACTCAAGAGAAGAATCACTGTTGCCAATCGTTGTTTATTCGAGTTAATAAGGCAATTGCGTAGTAAAGCTCTTTTTCGAACAACTGTGATGATGCGGATTGTCGTCAGGCGTTCGTGTTCATATTTCGATATATACATTATGTATGTTCTAAGCAGTATTTTTAGACTCATGGCACGTTCGATTTCTGAAGGTTATCTGTTATACCTAGGTACTCCTAGGGGAGAAATATTTGCTTTTCCTTTACTCCTTAACCACTATATTTCACAAGCATATAACAATTTACATCTCTTTCAGGAACTAAACAAATGCAAAACTGAACTACAGTACTGGCGTTCAAAGAGTCCAGCCACACCGATGTGCACATCATGTGGTCAAAAAATGACTCCCATTGTCCCACCAGAGGATTACCAAGCACTGGTCAATCAGGGCGTTAAACCCGAAGATATCAACATCAATTTGGATGACACCGATGAAAGTGACACAAGCAGCAATAATCTATCGTTGAGTACCGAATTTGTGTTTCCCGATGAAGCGACCACTGCAAAGCTCATAGCTGTCAACTCGGCATCGAAAAATTTAAAACGTCATCACAGTAGTATTAGTAGCACGAGCAGCAGTAGCAATAGCAATAGCATTGCTAGTTCGTCCAGTGGCAATCAATTACAATGCAATAGTAACGCAGAGTCTACAAATAGTGACCTAACAATGGTAAACATTGATAATGCAATCGGCAAACGGAATACAGTGCTGGCGTCCACATCCACAAACACAAATGATCTCAACTTAGATATACGTAATGGCAATAATCAAACCGCCGCCACAACTGGCAACAATGGATGGTTTACAATAGGTGGCGGAGTTGGCAACAACAATAATAATAACAATAACGGCACGACAGGATACCCAGCCAGCTTATTCTACGGTACAGCTGATAAAGCTGCCCCATCGGCTGGAGAGATGGTCTCAGTAGCATCGTCTCCAGCCGATGAGCATCCCGTTGCCGCTGAGGGTGGTGGAGCCAACCAACAGGCGGCAACTGCAGATGTTACGTCCCTCAACTTGGTGGCGAACAATGAGACAAAAAAAGCACGAAGAGTACAAAAAGGTAGTAGGTGTCATAATGTTAGTAGTAGCAAGCGCAAATAAATACGTTTATTAAAAATACAAAAACAAAGTGTGTATATAAAAGAAACCTTTTTTTATTTTCAATTAATTACACATCTATATTCATTTTAATCCACTTAGTTAAATAGAAACAAAAGAAACAGTTACATATTTAAAATTTTTTGAGAACCGTAAATAAAAACGAATTGAATTAGATTTTACTTTTGTTGTTTTCCCTTAGAGCACACAAAATCACACAAAAACATAAAGCAATTATCAAAACTGCAAGCAAAAGTTTTTTTTATTAACTGTATATTCATTTATTTATGTGTTAACAATGAATTAGGAGCACGAAATTTTAGTGCTTGCAGATGATCTGCATCTGTATCTCAATGTCCAGAAAAACAATTCACATTTTCTTTCTGTAAAAAGTTTTCTTGGAATATCGATTGAAAATTTTTGTGTAATTTTAGAAATAGTACTTAAAACAAGAAGAAAATTTTTGTGTGGTAAAGCAGCAAAGATGAGCCTGTTGCCATGCCGCACCGATAAAGTTCAATATCTCACATATCTGTGTCTCTCATCCATTAATGGAAATATCAGTAAAAAAAAAAGCAAAAGAAAAAGAAATAGAAAAACAAAATAAAACACAAAAGTCTATTTGTTTGCTATTGAGTAGTTTTTATTTTTGATTGCAGAATGTCCTTGGTCTTCTTTTTCTTTTTGTTCGTTTGTTATTATTTTTTGTTCTAAACTAAAGATAGTAAATGTTAATCTATGCAGAATGGTAGAATTTTGTAGATCCGTATTTGTTTCAGCTGTAGAGTAGAAATTGTATTTTCACTATTGTCTGATTTCAATAAATATTTATATCTTTAACGAGACCATCATCGCTGCGTTCGATTTATGTTCCATTGTGATCGATGCAGCATGGCGAGGTATAACGACTGTATTGTTATTTTGGTCCCAATAGTGATTGTACATTACAACCACAGTCCACTTATTTTAGTTAAGTACATAATACTGTACATACGTCAAAAATTTGCAATGACAATAAATTTATAGATGGCGGTGTTGTGTAACCCCTGTGTGCTGTATTCATTGAAAAGAACGAAGCTATTCATTTTTAATTTTATACACAGTAGTTTTTGAAGTTAAACTTCTTAAGCCACGATTGCGTAATTTCGTTAGATAAGAAATTGCAGCATAACAAATTGCTTGCATGTTTTCACTATTTTTGATGTAACGAATCCAGAGGCTTAATTACCGTTTGAATGTCAAATACAGGGTGATGGCTTTTCCGGATATGTCGTTATCCCTGATTAGTCGTGTTGCTCATAAGAGGAATGTATGCTGTGTTGAAAATTGGGAACAACTACTACGTTACGGGTGCGTAGGTCATCGCTGTAAATTTAAAAAAAAAAACTTTAATCTATGTTGGGCTAACTTCACAAGGCCGACATGGGTAGCGAGCGATTTAAACCGAGGGGAAAGAAGTTTCATTTCTGCTGTGCGTAGGTATCTACTATGTTGCACGCATGACTTTTTTTTGTAGAGAGTCTAACTAACTGATTTGTCCAGGTCTTGTCCAATTTTCAACCAAATCGGGGTTTCCGATTCTGTAGCTAAATGCTCTAGGTCTAGGCCATTATATTAGGTGTGTTTTTTTGGTATCCCGTATGGGATTGGCGAAAAGAACGACATCGGGGATAAGCAATTTGCGTGTTAAATGCAACAACAACTTATCCCACATAGCATTAGCTAAGACCACAAAATTGTCTGGTCTTAACTTTATCCCAGATAAAAACGGTGCTACCAGACTTCAGTTTCTATGGAAACGTGACAACTGACGTGCGTTGATGTTGTTATGAAAAAATGGCTGAGCAAGACAGAAAGTCCGTAAAAGTAGAAATGCAATATGCAAAATAATTCGATAAATCTATATTTATTGTTAGCATACGTAAAAAGTAGTCAAGACCTGAGGAATTGGGGCTGCTGAGATGTTATTTAGCTTTTGTTTTGGTTGTCTATCTCACAGCTGTTGAGTTGAAATGTCAATCCATACGCAGTGCTGCTAATTTTCTTGTGATGACATTATTAGTCCCCAATGTCGGTTTTTTCGCCAATCCCATATGGGATACCAAAAAAACACACCTATTGTAAAGACTTGTCATTGGATACAGTTCTTTCAGATGTCGATGTTCTGAACAGGTCACTAATTAAGTTTGTTGTTTCCAATTGGCAAATTAACTATTCTCCACTTGAGGATTTTTTCCTTAAATTTCATCTCGGTAAATAAAATAACAAATTTCGGCCTGTTTTTTTTTTCAACCTAAAGCGGAAATTTTATATGGACAATTTGAAATGCAATTCATAAAATCCATACAAAATTCCCGTTTCCGAACGATCCGAACTTTAGAATCGCAATACAGAGAAGGGACCCAGGCGTACCCCACTAAACAACGTTGATACGTTCCTCGAAAACACGACGTTAAGTGAAACAACGAAGTTTGGGACAAAGAAAAAAAATTGTTTTAAGGCTGATTTACCTTCAGAAAAAAATATAAGTTACTTCATTTTTATTGTTTTCAAACGACGTTACAGCGAAGCCACGCAACGTTAAGCGGAATACGATAATACTCGTAATTCGTTGCCCCGTTAAACACATGGGTTAATCCGTCACTTTGTATAGCTCCCCACCCAATCTAAAAGCGTGAATTTGATAATTAAATTCTAAAAACGTCCTGCTCGTCTGATAAATCTTCAGCTGTAAAGTTTTAGTATTTTTTCTTCGATTTTATTTCAGGTCTTTGGAAGACTGAGTGAGTCTGTGACCGTGAGTCTGATTTCTCGAATGTTATATTAAATGTCTGATCCTAATGAGTTTTCAGCTGTGTCAAAATATGTCTTTAACATGAAATTTTAAGGAGTTTCTCCTAAGACGGGAAACTCAAGTCTGCAAACGACGTGTTTCAAATTTTCGTCGGTCTCATATGGTCACTTAATTTCACGAACAATTTGTTTTCCCTAAAAAGAAAACAGTGCAATGTGTATTATTCTTTGAAACACACACAAACCACTAATAAATTTGTAGTTCACTCTCCGACCACAATATGTACTTGTACAATTCTTGTTTTAAAATGAAAAAGTATGAAACCATAACAATAGTTTAATTTGTATTATTTTGTTCATTATACTATAGTTCGCATTTTTTATAATTAAAATACACGTACACAAAATAATAAAAATAAATAAATATTATAAACATAAATTGATATAGTGTGTAAGCAATACGATTAAAAAAAAAAGAATATAATTTTCAAGTCAAAGAAAGAAAGATGTTTTGTTATTTTTTTGTTTTGCTTGGTTTTTATTATCGATATGATTTGTAGGTTCTGCAGGCTACGAGAAATAATCCCCAAACGGAAAACAACTTTCTAAATTGGGGAATTACTGCACTATAATAAATAAAACCGAAGATGAAATAAATCCTCAAAGGATTACGATTACGATTACGATTTTCTCGTTTAGAATTCAATCAAAATTACTGAACCACCTCGCTGCTCTGATCTTTTATGTCAAAAATTTATCGCTTATGCTGCTTTCGCTAAGCAAGGTCCAAAACAGCGAAACGGCGCAATAATTTTCTTAATTTTCAAATTTCGGGACTTATTTCATAGTTGAGTTTGAGGATTTATTTGACCATAAAATAACCCCTCAATTTAATGTATGAAATAAGTGACCGGAAACTAATGAAACGATTTCATTTAGTGGCTTTACACTCATTAGAACATAGCCTTGCCTTTCCAAGGTATTTGAGGAAGTAATACCAATAGGAATATACCTCTTGCAATCGGGCTTTAGAGAAGGTTATAGTTACTCTATGGCTACTGTTAATATCATTGAACATTTAAGGAGAAACTTTGATAAAGATCATCTTATATTGCTTTGCTTGTTAAATTTCTTTCAAGGCCTTTGACATGGTAAACCATGGGCTTTTACGCTAGAAGCTTCGGCGATTTTAAATTAAGTCCATGGATCAAGGTATTCCGCAGGGTTGAATTCTTGGTCCTATTCGATTTTGCATGTTTAGGTATTAATAATTTGCCGTCGTACAAGTCATATGTATGCAGTTGATGTGCAATTGTGTGTGCCTGGTCCATACAAGTGGTAAATTATAACCTTTTACCTTACGTTTTTTTCTTCTTACTCGAAACTGACTCACTAAGAGGCGATAAGACGTTTAGGCTACATAATAAACATACATTCATCTTGCTATGACCACATTTGCTACGCTGTCGGTCGCATATACATATATTCATATGGTTGGCTCTGAAAGTTGTGGTTGTCTGCAAGTTTTATTCCCATGTTCCAGTCGCAGACTGGTTTTAGCTCTAATTTTTCCTATTATCATTTATGCAGACGTTGTTTATAGTAACCTGGATTGCTTATCGCAGCAAAAGCTTCAAATTTGTTTTAATAATTCTGTAAAATACATTTACGTAGTCTTACGTCTCACTTCAGACACGGCCTTATTTACATTACCGTCGATACTTTCGTTAGCGCGGTTGTATATAACTATGGTATGTTATGAGAGCGTTCAGTTGCTTTGCGGAGATCGCTCGGTTTTGATGTGTGTCACTACGGATTGTTTTAATGCAGAACTATTTATCGATGAACTCATTACAGTATGTTTTTCTGCACTTTCCGCTGTGTCCAAATGTACACTCGAAATTTATTAAATATCAATTTGAAAGGTCATGGTGGGGCCCTAATTTATGCGCGTAAATACAGCTGAAAGTGCTTTACATTTCTTATATCCAGTCCATACACACAGGAAATTAAGCCTTTTTGCCTATTGATAATGTTTCCTATCCATTGCCAGCTATATATTCTCCTCAGTCTCGCTTTGTCCCCTATCTCCTTCAAAGATTGATAACTACCACACTCTCCTTCCCTCTTTCTTTTACTCTTCTCCTTTCCAGACCAATCCTCCCAAAACTGCTATAAAACAAGTTTTCACAAAATTAGTGTCTATCTCAGCAGACGTTCTCTTGACATTGGGCCCGTTCACTATTCCGGGCAAATGGAATTATTTTCTGTCAAACCCATCAAACGCGGAAAATTGACTAACAAACAAGTCAACGTCAGATTTGAAATAAATTTCAAACTTGCATATTTACTTTCTATTCTCACATTGAAGTTATTTATTAATTGTGATTGTGCGCTAATATTTGAGAAAATTTAAGAAAAAAAGATTTTAATAAATAAACATGGACACTGAAAATGTCTTGTTATTGTTTCTTCTGTCTCCTCAACATCATATGTAACACCATCACAAGTTATTTTGTATTGCATTTTTAATTAAATTTCCAATAAATTTAAAATTTGAGATAATTGGATGAAAGTTCAACAATTCAGTGAAAATATATTTCAAGAAACAGCTATTTATGACATTTCTCAAACTTTTGCAGCAAGAATTTTTTTGCTGAGAATCCAGGCCTATACCTAACAAAAACTGACTAAATCCTTAGTCAATTTTCAAACTCTCGACCAATCAGAACGCGTAGATTGCAAATAATTCCATTTGCCCGGAATAGTGAACGGGCCCATTAACAATCTTACTGTAAATAATGCCCTCTCCATTTCTCTATGTTCCATTTTCTTGCAGCATCTACATCCCCTCCTTGTTATAATCGCAGGCTTCATTCTTTATGAAACAAGAGGAACAAATGATGCCTGTTTTCACACTAGATTCTTTTCCGACTACTTTATCTTAGTCAATCCTCTCACTAGATCCAAAATAGTTTGAGAATGCAGGTCTAGTTTGAATTCGGTTGGAATACTGAATTTGTTAAGGCTTGTCTGGGTCCTTGGAAACAGTGGGATAATCGGAAATGAGGTTTCCGATAAGCTTGCCAGGCAAGGTTCAGAGGAGAACTTCTCCAACCTTGAACTCAAGTTAGGTTTGCCCGTATCTTCGGTTAGGGCTTCTATTAATGGTTAGGTTTTAGGCAAGCACGACTGTAAGTGGCATGACTCGAAGATCGGATTTTTCCCGACGTCTGTAAGAAGTCCGCTGCATTCTTGCTATCTTTTAGCAGAAAAGACTGCAGACAACTTATTGGCGTTATTACAGGACACTTCTGCTTTGCCATAGATCTCAACGTGTTAGGTTTAAGTGACACCACTATCTGTGACACTTGTAAAGAGAGCGACAACACTGCGGAACATTTAGTATGTGCTTGTCCTGACTTTGCTCATATCTGGTGGCAGATTTTTGGGGCTGATGTAATGAGTGCTGGTAACCTAAGCTCTTTATCACTGAAGCTCTTACTCGACTTTCTTAGAAAGACGAAGAAAACACAATTAAAAGGTTTGTACCTGCTGGTAATACAATGGACCTGTTTTTGTGTCTGAGTGCTCCAGTGCGGTGTTCCAACACCCCGGCAAACAAAATCTAACTCAGTACATCTCTTCATTTCACAGAGCTTAACATTACCCTTAACAACGCTACCTAAATAATGCGCAAGCCAACCATATAAACAATTCGAAGTCATTTTTTCCAACAAGAAAAGAAAATCCGATAGTTTCTCTCGCTGCTTTCTTTCAACGACAAAGCGCCAACTGATTCACTTCCAATTGACTCCTTCGTTCCGGATCACTCTTATTTCAGTTCTAAACTTTTCCACTTACCCATTTATTGAATATAAGTTACACCAACATAATGATGAAGTCAGCCGCCATATTTCTTAAAAATTGTTTCTCCAATATTTTTCGTCTATCCCTCTCAGAAAGAGAATTTTTTTAGGTTTGAAAAACCTCCTGCATGTGTAAATCCCTTTTTTACTCTTGACAATATGGTTTCCTGAAATAGAGGTTACCATAAATCTTTTTGAATTCGTGTCTTTGCCCTCTCAGGTCTAGAGAATGGTAACAAAGTCGATGTTATTGCAACCGATTTCAGCCAGGCTTTTAATAAAATCTCTAATCAATTAATACTTCTCAAATTGTCTCCCATTGGCTTTTGTTAAAATGGATATCTTTTTACCTGGAGAATCGTCAGGCAAATCGCTCCGCTAACACGGCTCCATTTTTGACCGCCTCTGGTGTTCCACAAAACAGCTATCTAGATCCCCTTCTTTTTATATAAAGTACTAACGATCTCGATGGGATCATTAAGCATTCGTCTGTCTCCCTTTGCGACGACGGTAACATTTTTTTCAAAACCATTTCCTCATTCCAAAACTCTATTCACCTTCAACTAGACATCGATAGTTTTCCGATCTGGCGCCTCAGAAGTAGCTTAGAACTTAATATTGCCAAATACCAATCCATCACCTTTTCACATAAGCGGGATCAATATCCCTGACTCTATCTCTCACATATTTTATGGCTTGAACGAACCAATCTCCCATATGGTGTTTAATTACCACTTTGAACTGCAACCGCACCACTTCTTGCTTTAAATTCAATCTCACCTGCTTCCCTAACTAATCTTGGTTTTAAGTCTAATTATAAATAAGTTTATGATTGTTTAGCTAAATAAATGTTTTTTTTTGTTTGATTCGAGCGCACCACTCCTCGACATAAATACAATCTTAATTTGAAGTCTAAGTTTAAGTAAGTTTAAAATTCTTTAGCTGAACTAGGCTTACCTTAAATTCGATTTCCTTCACTACCCCAACTAATCATAGGCTTAAGTCTAAGTTGAAGTTAGTTAAGGATTAATTACCTTGTAAGCCGAATATGTGGGGCTTTTGTCCCCCACCAAAATTAAATTAAATTAAATAAACGAACAGAACTCAAAGACACGGCATCATTTGAAGAAGCTTCCTGGAGCACCAAGTACCAATCACAGCTGCTTGAGATTTGATATAAAAATATACAAACTTCAGATCCAAACCAAATTTAAAAGAGGGTTGGGTTTATAATCGCCAATCACAAAATTCCCACACTAAAATCCACATATCAAAATTCACAAACCAAAATCTCCAAACGCGTGCACTGTCCTGCGATTACCGCTCCGCTTCTTTACTCTCTTTCTTACTTTGCGAAAGCCATATAAGGCCATAATTCGGAATAAAGCAAAACCTGTTGCTCCTCACGGATTTTGGACCTCATCGAAAAGGACCAGAGTTTGGGGATTTTGGTAAATTAATTTTGATATGTGAATTAAAGTGTGGGGATTTTGCGACTGGTGACCCTTAAAAGAAAAATACGTAGTTTTAGTACAAACGCAAAGAAACCCTACCAGGATCGAACTTCAGACCTCTCACATAGTAGGCGAAATTTAAAAAAGCATGTGTCACCGCAATCAGTATTTTCTGTGTGTCTAAAGTTTTTCTAATAAAATGTGTTTCTATTTTTTTAAATTTAATGAATTTACAAGAACATACAATTTAAAACAATAGAAAGATCGCCATAGTTGTTCTTAAACAAGCGATGGTACGAGGATCCCTTTTCCATTTTCCATATACGAAGCCCATTAAACTTTAACTGGTTTAAGTAACCTCCTCAAGCTTTAGCTTTTACAAGTCTGGACATCCTCTCTATCAATTTTTGACATTGCTTTGGTTGGAATGCTGTTCCAGATGTTCAGTTGTTGCCAAAAGAGTCTAGTGAAGAAGCAGACATTTGGCGAGCCTTTCTGTCCAAATTGATCTTATAAAAGATCAATGGGTTTTAAAGCAGGCAATTATAGTGCCCAAATCATGTTGATTAATACCCCTTTTTCTTCCTTCTGTTGCAAAACGTTTGAACACAACTTTGAAGTGTGTTTAGGGTCGATATATTGTTGAAAGACGAATGCTTCTCCCATTAAACGAATACATACCACTTGGAATAGCACTCTCATCTAAAATGGTTCTTCGAAATGGCCTTCGATACGAACGCTTAAGAAGAAAGCCTCCCACTCCAAAATTGATTCATCTCCATGCTTGCGGCAAGGTGGTTTGTTCTCCGCGAAATGTCGAACGAAAACACTTCCCTACCGTACCATTCAGCTCGAACTTAGATTCATCAGTCCAAAGAAACATTTTTGTATCCTTAATGTCTTAATTTTGGTGCCGTTTCTTCTTGTTTTTCACCCGAAGTTATGGTTTTTTTTTTGCAGTTTTGGTTAGCCTAAGTATTATTTAATTATCTTTTTTAGTACCTACCCCAAACAATTTATACGAAAAGGTTCAAAAGAAATGACTGTCAATTGACATTCAGCAATAAATGATTTATCCTGCATATTTGTCAAAGGACATTCGCAATAAATTTTCTTTTTCAAGGAATACAATCAAACATCTAACAAAAACAAAACGTCCTTAGTAAAAATTAAAAATTAAAACAAAATTCACAAGAAAAATCAAAAACTCCAGCTGTACACAGTTATTATCAGCAATATACATTAAATGTGTGTAAGCTAAAGAATAGATTTAAAACATACATATAATATGTTTATATTTATGTGTGCAAAAAGTGAAATTAAATTTTCGGTTGTAAAAAATCCGCACTAATGTTAATAAATGTTTTTAATGTCAAAAATTAACCAACCGTGTCAATGCTACTAACAAAAAAAATCTAAATACTCGTAAAACCAAAATCAACATTCTATAAAAATACAAAAATAAAGTGTAAAATAAAAGCACACCCCTATAATACCTACATATATTATACTTTTTAGTCGAGTTTATCATTTTTTATAAAATAAAAATTAAACAAAGGGCCATTTTCGATCTTCTACAAACAAAAAATAATAACAAAACAACAAAGTGATGAAAATATTTAAATAAAACAAAAAGAAACAAATCAAAAAGATAAAAACAAATATAATTAATATTTTTACACTTTTGACAAACAAAAATACAAAAAGAATATATATATATATCTAAAATGAAACCAATTTTAGGCAAACAAATTGACTTTTTTCTTTTTTTTTTTTCTTATAATTTTATTCATTTCCAAATTTTAGGTTAAAAACAAAATCACGAAAATTGTTCAAAAATTAAATTTAAAGAAAAAAAAAAAATAAACAATTATTTTTGTTATTCAACTAGTTTTAAAGAAAAAGAATAAAAATTTTATTTTTAATTCAAGAATAAGACTTATGTATGTAAAAAAAAAAAAAGCAAATTGATGGAAACAAATTAGTAGTGATCTTAATTGTTTTAAATGTATATGGAAAAAATGAAATTAAACACAAAAAACTAAAATAAACACACAGTGTTGGTTTTAATGAAAACGTTTAATCTTTGAAGTTGATCATGAAACCGTCCATCAAAATAATTACAATCGAACCCTCCCAGCCGCTAACGTTGTATCCCTGTTTTCTTATTTACATAGGTGGCTGTCCAGTGCGGAACCACAAACAACAAGCCTCACCAGTTAACCCGGTCCTTAGCTAGGGTAGGTAGGTAGGTAGAGGTGGCGGTTCAACGATGAGCCCAAAGTAGAACTAGAATGTGCCTTTTTGTTACCACTACTCGTGTGATCTGATTGATGATGTATGTTGTTGAGGATATAAGACATTCGGTGCCTAGATCCAGCCTGGAATGGAGTTGAGAAAATGGATTAGATCCCGGATCCCTTTACCCCCGAAATGCCGTTAAGGTCGTCGAAGAATGGTTGGTGTAGTGCATGCAGTCTGGCTCTTGCTAGTGCCGGACATTTGCAGAGGAAGTGGGTGAGAGTTTCTTCTCATTTGCGTTTCCGCAACTGCGGCGGGTTCTGTTGTTCTATTCGTAGGTCAACCAAATCTTTCTTGATATGGCGCAGATTGTTGACCCCCTTCATTAGCAGTTGGGATTGTGCAGGAAGTGTGAGTGGATTTGTCCTTTGGCCGCTCTTAGCAGGATGTGGACCTGTATCGGATCGATCAGTAAAATGCGTATATGTGGGAACTTCACTCCCTTAATACGCGATCGGTATCTTTTAGTTATAAAAACAACCCCAACGAGTACAGACGTGTTAGAGTTAGGAAATAAAGACAGTCGGGTTTTTTATAAAGTTTTCCCGACCTATAAAACGGCAATGGGTTTTATTACTTCGGCAAAATATACAGGACCCTTGCCGCGAATGAGCTATGTAGAGCTGAGGTCCTGCCTGGCCAGTTCGTCCATGCGCTCGTTTCCTTTGATGTCACTGTGCGCTGGAACCCAGAGTAGTGTGACCCTGAAGCGTTCGCCCAAACAGGCAAGTTCTTTCCGGCACTCCTGCATCAGTTTGGACGATATAGTAGCCGAGTCACTTGCTTTGATAGCGGCTTGGATGTCTATGAGGATAGCAATGTTTTGTTTGTGGGATGTGTCACGCGGTCTTTAGCTAACCGCCTCAAGTAACGCACTCCAAGTTGGTTGAGGTACCCTTCTACTTGTGCTTGGCATTTTAGGTGAGGTCTACCTCTGCTGCGTTGTTCCTCCGGGTTAGATTCGAAGACTCTCCGGGCTACGACCCTACATATCCTGGTCATCTCAAATGACTAAGCACATTTGTTAGACTAGGTCAATGTCGCCGTACAATAGCTCGTACTCGAATCTCCTTCTCCAAAACTCATCAATGCAAATGGCACCGAATATCTTACGAAGGATTTCTCGTTCGCAGCGACCAAGGGTATCTTCATCCGTTTTCAAAGAATCTATGCTTCAGCGCCATAGAGTAGGTCGTGTACAAAGTTTTCTTGGTTCTCCAGTATAGGGCTTTACTACTCAATAGCCTTCGCATCCCGAAGAAACAGTGATTGGCAAGGGTTATTCTTCGTTTGATTTCTGGTCGGTTTCAGAAGTGATAGCAGAGCCAAGGTAGACAAAGTCTCGTACTACCTCGAAACCTCGAAAGCTGTCTACTGTGACATTTTGTTCGATTTGTCGGTGTTGGATGTCCCTTCTTGTTGGTAGCAAATCGTCACCTCAGTATTGGAGTGACACATATGCATTTTTGCCGTTTTTGAGTTAGGAGTGGTTTCCTAGTGAAAAAAACAAGATCTTTCGATTGGTGTAATCAAATCGGTCCTATCTCTATTATTTCAAAAGATATCAGTATTATAAATGACATATATGCACTTTTGAGAAGAAATGCTCAGTATTGATCTGCCACATAAGCCTTTGTATGGGAAAGTCACATATTTGCATGCAATTTTTTTAATTGAACTCAAAAATGCTTTATTTGGAAACGCATAATTCAGTGCTGAAATGCTCTATACATACAATTTTCATTCAATAGTGCTTCATATGCATGAATATTTTTCAGTATTCAAATGCTTCATAACAACAAAATTGCGAGTCAACTTTTCAAGCATTTAAAATGATTTCAGTGTAAGTGACACATAAATACAATTGTTTTCGCAAATGCCTTGTTAAAATTTGATTTTAAGATCTCAGTTATGACGAAGCGCGTTTATTTTGAAGAGTTATTTTTCTTAAAAATGTTAACATAACTTTTTTTTTATAAAAATAAAGGTTATTAAAAAAAAGCAATGATGAGAAAAAAATAACACCTGTTTTTAAAAATGGGTTTTCTCATACTTTTGTATGAAAATAATATTAAAAGTTCGAAAAAGCTAAAAAAAAACTTGAATTTTTAGATCTCAGTTCATTTTCAAAAGTTATTTTCCTTTGAAATGTTACCTTACCTTATTACTTTTATAAAAAATGAAGTTTTATAAAAAAAACGAATGAGGCAAAAAAATAACATCTTTTTTAAGAAATGGGTTTTCTTATACTTTTGTATGAAAATATGACACATATGTATCCATAAATCGCAATCGCGTTTAGTGTTTAAATGACACATAGGTTAGTCAAAGAGTGCCACATACCATACAAATCCGCAAAATTAAAAAAAAAAAAAATCGTACCCTATATGCAATTTCCACTTTATAAATTTAAGATAAAAAGAAAACTAAGAGCCCGTTTTAAACAAAAACTGGAAAATAAGTAAAGCTCAGTGGCCACTATTTTAATAAATTTTTTATATGGTTGTGCTACACACGATTTTTGTTTTATTCGCATTCAAACTTCAAACGTCGTTTGCTCGAAACTAGGTTTTTGTCGTTTAGATCACTCCAATACTGAGGTGACGAAATATGTAGTTGTGCCCTCGTTAAGTCGGGAATGCGCCGGTGATAACTCACTGAGTTCTGCCAACGATGGCAGTATTATCGGCCGCAAGAACATAGTTGCACAGACTTTTGAAAGGTTGTGCCTCTGAGAGTTTCGCACAATTCGTTCAAGTATGATGTTGAAGAATTCGTATGACAGCACGTCCCTTTGTTCTTTATGACATCAAAGGTCTTTCTGAGATCGTTACTGAACTTGATGGAGTAGGGAGAATTTTTCATCATCATCCTGCACAGGACATGATTCTTTATCTCTGAATACTGTCATAGCCGGCCTTAAAATCGATGAAGAAATGCTGTGTATCGATTTGGATTTCTTGGGTTTTCTCCGGGATCTGCCGAAGTGTGAAAATTTGATTGATTTGTGGGCTTTTCTGGTCGAAAACCACAATGATAGAGGCCAATCAAGTTGGTGACGATGGTTTTCAGACATTCACACACTATAGGATCAGAACGCGATGTTCAAGTGACTGATGCCATTTTTCATTGGCGCAGTTGAAGCCGTCGGCTTTTTTATGAATCGGGCAAACGATGCTTAGATTCCATTAAACAGGGATATATTCGCCTGAACATCTTGGAGATAAGTAGGAAATCTACATCAAAATTGCCGCTAATGGCCTTTCCTGCCGCATTTTTCTGTTGAAAGCTGTTTTTTCTATGCGGTCTTTTTTGAGCTATTTAGTTCGCTATAGACATTAAAAAAAAAGTGTATCTTATTTGAACACCCATCAAAAGTCGTATTTGATTAATTTTCACCGGTATTTACTTGCTGTTAGCCAAAGGTATCTCAGTGTCAATTGTATTCACGTAAAATCTAATCTAATTGGAAATTCTTTTGTTTTGAATTTATTTTTAGAAATATTCGTTCAACTGAAAGAAGACCTGTCTGTGTACCCAACCCAGAAAATCTTTTGTATCTAAAGAAATACATGCAATAAATGCTTTTACTTGTACATCTAAATATATCTCTTAAATTACGGTAATTTTATTTATTTTTTTTTTCTTATTTTTTCACTTAAGGGATATGTGTAAATACACTTAAGCTGCGTGCGATTATGTGGGATACCAAGTGGATGAGCGCAAAAATAAAAACAAAACACTGAAATACAGTAGAAGTTGTATGAAAAGGAAAAAGAAGAACAGCATTAGCATGCTCAAAGTTGAAGTTCAGTACGTCTTTTTCATCAACTAAAACTATGTTTATCCTTCCGCAGTCGGATGAGTTGCATTAACTGAAATTTAGTCGGTTTAATTACTACAGCTTAGATGCTATTAAGAGAGATACATATATGGCAACAGACCACCTCACTAGGTTAAATTTTTGACCTCTCTTTCACAAGGGAGGTGCCCTACGGATTTTTTCACATTTCTTCCCTGGTCGCGATTCCTCGTGTCAACGCTAGCATTTGCTTAAAAGATACGTATTTTCCTAATTCTCTGGGTTTAAATCGATTGGCATTTCAAGCAAGTGCTGAATACTCGCACCTGTATTCTTGAGCTCCTGTCACAGCCTCATCTTCTTTATAAAGTTCCCATCTTCTTTATAAAGTTCTCGTGTCTTATGTCTTGTGGACAGCGGAGAAGCGAGTGCTTCTCGCGTTATGCTTACAGCTTCCCTCTTAATGCAGATATATAGATAGATAGTTGATCACTGAGGCCACTTGTGAACCTTTTGTGATGTCTTCTTCTCTAAATCTTCTACATGAGGCCGAAGGGAGTGATGAATATGGCGATGTCTTTGGGTGAGTTGGTGAGTATATCTTTTGCTTTAAGGTAATAGTTATGAGGCAGTTATAGTGACACAGTATGTGTTCTGCTGAATCTTTATCTTCATTGCACATCCTACATGTATTATTCTATGCTATTTTCATAGTCATGAGACAGACATTTCAATCGCCATTTTGGCTTATTTGCATTTATCTATCAAGTCATTAACTATTCCTCTATACAGGGCAGGGCACACTCGGTAGTTTTGTGGACTAAAGTCAAAGAGAAAACGGTTAGTATGTTTCGATATCACTGGGGCTACGTGGATCTTACCCTACGGAAACTTGAAGTACTTATTATGCGGACTTACTCAAGAAAGTGGCAACACGTAGTATAATAAGCCTCCAACACTCGAAAAGATATCAGCCAACCATTGGATCACGGGGCGATTCTTTCCGACTTTCCTGAACGAGAAATTAACAGCACAGCATCACACTCCATGCCCGAGTCGCTCCTTTTTTGAAAGAAGATTGTAAATCGAGATCTTGAACCACTACCCTGGGAAACTGACGATCATTTGCTGAATATCACAGGACTAATGTGGTATACCTACTGATGGTTTAAAGATGAATTCTCGTGTTGGGACTGGTGTCTTTAGCGCAAACCAGAAAGTTTTAAGTGCACTTGGAATGTGTCTTAGTGTCTTCCAGGCTAAATTGTATACCATCGATACCGCACCAGTATCAACCTCGATACTGTAATTGAGGTTGCAACCATAAATATACTCACTCGCAGCGCTTAAAGCACTGAGTTCTCAGTTAACTTAAAAGCCTTCGAGGGCTTCTGCAACGCTCTCTAAGACATATCTAAGCGAAATAAAGTGAAACTCTGGTGGTTACCAGGACAGAACACAGAGACATTTAAGGTAATGAAATCGCTGACTAACTAGCCAGGAAAAGCTAGGAACATATATGCCAAACCTTTAAGCGGCATTCCAAAGTCTACGTTTAAAACAACATTAGACAACTGGGGTAAAATTGAATTACCTATCCCTATCCTTGGGATAATATTCAAGGAATTGGACAAAGAAAAAGGCTTATTCGTCTTTTGAATAAAAACTTCAAGAATTTCTCAACAATAAAAAATATATCAGAAGACTCGCTAGCTTCCTTCCTGTACACTTTCGCCTGGGATATAATTTACATAAAATGGGTATTGTTCAGGAAACCGAATGTAGACTCTGCCTAGAGGAAAACGAAACAGCAGAATACATACTATACGAGTGTGTTGCTCTCTGTTACATTAGGGGCCCGTTTGTCTTACGGAAAACCTGAGTTCGCCGGGTACTTGCGCTACAGCAAGGAAACAATGGACTCTGTTCAACAAAGGAAGAACCTTATAGGAGTGATTGTATGTATGTATATTTGGCACGGCAGCTCATAGAGAGAGAAGGCCTAGGTTCTCACAACCATTCATGTTGTGCGTGTTGTTATATTCTTCGCACGAATAGAAGGGACCTACAGTTTTAATGCTGGCTCTGAACGGCGAATTGAGAAGCTTTTCATGACAAATTATACTCTTGCAGATTTGTCATGCCTGCGAAGAGGTGGTACCGCGAAAAAAAACATTTGGTGATTTTGAGGATCGAACCTGTGTCCTCTCGCTTAGCAGTCCAACTCACTAACCACTAAGCCACGGCGACCACAGAATATAAAACAAGCTTTCTCAACTTGCCTTGATAACAGCCACCAATTTCGCGACTGTAGCCTGAGTACCAACGTCCATTTTGTCAGGAATTCTTGAACTGAACAATCAAAAGATAGTGCCGGCATTAGCTTCTCAGCAGCTGTCAAATTGTTCTACTACTACAATAGTAGTCAGAAGGGATGAGATTTAACATATGTGGGTATCGATCTTAGCGACCCAGTCACCCTAGCGAAGCATGCCTCTTGGATTTTGATCATCCTAGAAATGTGCCACTTCTAAACCAGTCACCAATATTGTGTCCCTGTTTCCTTACTTAGTAGGTGCGGTTTGAACCTGAGCCACAACCAACAAGCCTCTTTAGTTAACACGGTCCTTAGCTAGCCGCCTCAAGCGAGGCCTTCCTCAACCGTGTTGTCTGTCAGTCCTGGTGAGATTCGAAGTCTCCGCGTGCCGAAGCCATCTCAAACGAGTAATGCGCAGTTTTAAGACCAGGTCGATGTTGCTGTAAAGCTAGTTTGTTGCTGTATCTTCTCCTCCTACTTAGGTTAGGTTGTAGGTGTGGCTGCACTTAAGTACAGCCTCACTCGGGTCTCAACGGATCTATTGTGTTCCCCGTTGTGGTGTGTGGCGACACCCGAAAATCGCCATGCTGCACGAGCTTATGGAGCAGTGACCGATTAGATAGCAGGGCTGAGTAATTCGGGGAAACCCGGTAGAGTAGACGCCGATGTAAGCAACATTGAGAACGAGGTAATTAAAAGTCTACCGACGACATATTCCGGACATGTCTGCGATGTGTGCGACATGCTCTGGTTCAATTTATACGTGACGTGAACCTCATCGTCGCATAAAAAGTGGTCGTGATCAAGGAAATGGTAGCCAATGGTCAGTTGTGGAAATGTTTGGCCTAAAACCGCACTGATAGGTACGCGATATTGAGGAGATTGAAGGGGTATTCTTTTTGATGGATCTGGATCTAGCCATACCTTAGAAATAAGTTGAAACAGTAAGATCTTATACAATACAATCGAAACCATTATCGCGCCATCTATTGCAATTACGGACAAATAACAACCAAAACATGACAAAACTAACACTAGAAATGGAATCCGTTATGATTAAAACTTTGCTTATGCGAATGTGTGACGCTAAAAAATATTCTTCTCTAAGATCTTGTGATTAGGTCGTTCAATCGAAACACATGGCAGAGTGACGAAAATAGCTGACTGTCAAGTCATAAATTCTACGGAAGCATAAAGATGGATTTTAATGTGTTCAAACTTTTCACGCCTCCACTATTAGAAAATTGAAATGTTCATGTTCGAGAGACGTTCAAAGAAATATTCAAAAATAATTAGCATTCGCACCTTCGTGTGTGCTGGTGGATAAATAAAAGACGAAGAGAGAACTCGATTTTTTTTCTTCTCAAAAAGTTTATCATTCAATTTTTTTTTTAATTATGCAAACTTTTAGTGAATACTGCCAACTGGCAATTAGTGAAAATTCAAAACGGTAATTACACAATAAATGAAATGCATTTATTAATTAATAATTTGTGAATTATAAAGATGTCTTAAGGCGACCATTGACATAACACCGGGTGACGTGATCTTGGAGGAGATTCCCATCGTTATGAGTCCGCACTGGGAGAGCGAACAGATGAAATGCTCCAATTGCTTGAAAGATTCTTTTGTGATGTGCCAGTGAGTGTTATGGCTTTACCTGTGTGTAAAGTCGGTATTTGTATGTTTTTGCCTTTTAAGGAAATGTCAGGTGTTTCCGATGTGCATAGAGTGTCAGGCCCATGATCAGTTCGACTGTGAATTCTTCCAGAAAGCTGGGAACATCTCACAAAATCTTTTGATCTCGAACTATGCGATCTATGGTCCCTTGAAGTGCCTGTTGAAGCTGGAGAATCCAAAAACTAATCAAACCGGCGTACGTGATCTACTCAAGACAGATGCTCATATGGATGAGTATAAGAAGTCGGAGTCATGGACGGATCATAAGATTAGAGTGGTGGAACCACTAATGAAGTCCGGAATAGTTGAACATTTCCACAATGTCCAGGTGAACGAGGAGCTTCTACAGAAGCTGTGCAGTGTCATTGACTTGAACTCATATGAGATTACGAACAAGGATGGTGACCAGGTCAAGGGAGTCTACCTTCAAGCGTCATCAATTCCACACAGTTGCATTCCGAACACCTTGATGGCGGTTGATGATGATTTTAATTTGAAAATTTATGCGACTCTTCCAATTCGACAGGGCGAACTGATCTACAATTCTTATACGAATCCATTAATGGTGAGTTCTTTGTTTACACTTCCTTCTGGCTGCTGACCACCATCTCCATTTCAGGGAACAAGTCAACGACAACATCACTTGAAGATGACAAAGTACATCGATTGCTCATGTCCACGTTGCAGAGATCCCACCGAACTGGGAACCTACTTAAGTAGTCTGAAATGTAAGTCATGTGCTGATGGTTACATCAGTCCTTGGAACTCAGGGTGGATTTGTGAAAAGTGTCAATCGACGATGGGTGAAAACAATGTCCAGAGGCTTCTATCAGAAGTTGCTGAGCAATTGCTGTACGCTGATGGTGATATTCGGCAATACGAGGCTCTGTTAACCAAATATTCGGGTGACTTTCATCCAAATCACTTTCTCATGATCGACATGAAGCAGAACATTGCATCCATTTTGAGGGCGATCCTTATGAGTCCAATGTCGCAGCCGGGAAGGAATGTGCTTAAGAGAAAAATCGAATTGTGTGAAGAGATGCTACCGGTGGTGAGGGCTGTACAGCCTGGTATTTCGAGACTCTATGCAATCGCATTGTATGAGTTCGTTATAACTTTTGTTGAGTTGACAGAGTACGAATTTAACGATAATGAGATAACTGCCGAGGAATATGGGGTAAGTAGGAAGGAAGTTTGGTGAAGGCGGCTACTTATGTGATACCTTCATTACAGAACCGACTCATCAAGGCACAGGCGATGTCGAAGGAAGCCATTCGAATGTTGGCTTATGAACCGAAAAATTCCCCAGAAGGACATCTGAAGCAGAGGATTGAAATGGAACTGAGGCAAATTGAAGAGTACTTGACAAAGGCTGGAGGACGTTAATAAATTTTTTGACTTTTGTAATTACTATCTAAGGGAATAAGATTTAAGGAGCTAGCTACTCTCTGACATTAACTAAAAGAAATTTGTTTCGTCGTGTTTTTACTTTGTTCCACAAGTTCCCAGGATTTCGATAGAAGAAAATAGTAGCGCATGCTTAATGCAGCTTGTAGCTTAATGTAGCCTACAAGATCCTATCCAATGTACTGTGCACCACACTCATCGGCATCTATCAGTGTCACTTGCGGCGCGGCAAATCGACGATAGCCCGAATCTTCACACTGCGGCAAATCCTGGAAAAGACCTAGTGCCAAGTCGATACTCATCATCTTTCCATCGACTTCAAAGCTGCTTACGACAGCATTCACCGCCGAATTCGGGATCCCGAGAAAACTGATCCGGTTGTGTCGCACTTCGCTAGAGAACTCGGAATGCACCGTGCAGCTAGCTTGGAAACAGAGCCCCCAGCGGATGTTGGCAATCAGACGCGCTGTCGTATGACTTCTTTAATCTTGTGCTGGAGCAGAAAGTACGAATGGCCGGTGTAAACGCAGAAGACACTATATTAAACAAATCAATCCAGCTGCTGGACGATATCGACATCATCGCCCGTTCCCAGTGTGCCATTATTGATGTTTAATAGAAGAACAATCCAAACGAGTTGGTCTCATGATGAACGAGGATAAAACAAGGTATAATACATGCTATCTACCAACAACCGATCCGTCGAACACCGTCTAGGTCAAAACCTAACAATTGACAGCTATAACTTTGAGGCAGTCTAGGAGTTTATCTACCTCGGGGCAAATATAAACTCCACAAGTGACACCCTAGTGGAGATTCGACGAAGGATAACGTTAGGCAACCGAATGGAGGAGAAGATACAACCGCGAACTCTACGAGCTGTACAAAGATGTGGATGTAGTCCGGAAGGTAAAAATCTGTCGACTGCACTGGCTCGGCCACATCGAACGAATGGACGAGAATGCTCCAGCTAAGAGGATCTTTGCATCCAAGCCATCCGGTTCACGAAGAAAAGGAAGACCGAACCTCCGGTTTAAAGATCAGGCAATTGCAGACGCCAGAAACCTTGGTCTAGTAAACTGGAAGCAGCGTGCCCGGGACCGTGAAGGATGGAAAGCGACATTAGTTCAGGCTCTGACCCTCCAAGGGTCGCTGGCCTGATAAGTAAGTTTGGTTCCCAAGACACATCAAACAACAGGAAATGAAATCTTTGATGAGCTTACTAAACGAGGTTTTGAATAGTATTTAGTTTGCCAGCTTCTATTACGATCACTAAGATTGGATTTCTGTTTACCACAATGAAATCGCTCTTCAGGATGCAGACACACGAATGGACCGCTAAATCTGCAATCAGTTTGAAGGATATAGTAGCTGAGTCAATAGTTTTGATGAAAATCCGGCAGGCGGAGTGATATTCGATTCACACTGCCTATTCATCGATTTTAAGGCCGCATATGACAGCATCTATAGAGACGAGCTATACAGAGCTATGTATGTCTAGTTTTGGCATCCCTGCCAAACTCATCTGTTTGTGCAGGATGATGATGGAGAATGCACGCTGCTTCATCAAGGTCGGTAAAGAGCTTACCGAGATCTTTGATGTCAAAAAAGGATTAAGACATCATTCTTGGCTTAATCGGGAATCGTGAATGGTGAAACCCTACACTAGTGAAAAGAGTACATTTTTACAGCGGCAGAATCCTCATCGACAGGCCTGACGACCCGGGTGACCAGGTAAGCGATCTATTAAGAAGGTATACATATAAACTTACATACAATTGGTATAAAATTATAATTTTTTTGGGGCAACAGTAGAGGTCGCGAAATTTCAGGGCACCCTCCTTGATATAGGGCCATTACGGCTAAATAATTTAATTGTAATGAATTGAAATTAAGACTTATGTACCTAACCTTTTAGTTGAAGTTTGACAGTGGTGACGGGTGGACCCCTTTTTGCGTTCTAATAAAAAGTATACAAAGTATATAAGTATACAAAGTAAATTTTTCGTTTAACTCTAGAAAGCCTAGATGTTTTTTATTTCAAAATGCCTTTCAAATGTGGTTGAAAAGTTGATCGCCTGAGCTCAAAAATTAAATGCGAAATTTATTTCCACCAAAACTGTGTGAACATTCAAGCCATTGGTTTTACCTACATGGAGAAAAACAATTTGCCTTATCGTTGTGCTTCTTGTGAGAGAAACAGAAGTAATTCTCTGCGCTCACCGCCTGTCATCACCCACCGTCATAAGAATTTTCAGCTCTCCCCTCAATCAACAGCTGACGATGGGTTGTAGTCTTCTTCTCTTTCCCCACCACCAACGGAATCTTCCCCACAAAACCTTACTGCTGCTATCACTCTCGATGTTCTGTATAAAGAAATCCTCCCTCTCCAGCTAATGATCCGCAATGCCTTGGTAGAAATCAACACACTAAAAACTGAAAATACAACACTGCTGGATAAGTTCAATAAACTTCAACATACTGTGAATGTTCTCCAGCAGAAACAGTTAAATAAGTGCATCGAAATCATTGGTATACCGAATGTTGAAAGTGCCAATGCACATAGCTCCACTGTCAAGATTTTGCACAAGGGTTTGGATGTTAACATAACGCATGATGACTTAAATCCTGCTATGTCAAATCACTCAAAAGTGTAGCAGCTGGAAGCAATCATACCTGTTGCAACTCCAACTACACGTATGAAGACGTCGAACATTGTGTGTGTGAAACTAAGTTCGATGGAGCTTAAGCGGAATATTTTAACGAAGAAGAGGAAGATGAAATTAACATCGCGCCTATTCGGTGAAGGGCAGGTAAAAAAACCGATTTTCATCAATGAAAGTCTAATGCCTGAAACAGGGCTTTATTCAAAAAAGCAAAATAAATTCAACGTAAAAAAAACATTGCTTTGGGTAGGGTGGGGCACTTTCGACAGTTACCCCGTTTACATGAGGATTGAATCCGAATTGAATCCTCAAAAACCATCATGTATACAGAGGTCGAATTCAAAAAGCTCACTCGATTCGATCGCACAAGTTTGTGCGATTGAATTCAGTTTTTGCATGTATACCCAGATTTTTTGACAGCTCAAAAAATGTGGAGGGGATTTTTCACGCAGTGACGTCAGGTAGCAATAGAATGTTGGTTTTACCCTAATTATCTTCCACCAGTATTGCCAGAAGACGGAGTTTCGTGGTCGTTTTTTATTGCTACTTCTTTACTGGAAGGCAAATGAAGACAATTCTGAAAGAAAAATACACATGGAAACACTCATTTAAATCCTTGACCTACGTCATACTACAACAATGGCGGATGAGGGTACATTTTTTGGCGTAACAACGACTTTTTGGTGTAGCTAAGACTACGCCAAAAGTAGCTGCTGTCAAACTGACATTCTTGTGGAATTCACTTTTTGGAAGCAAAAACCCAGAATGAGATTCAATCCTCTTGAATTCGATCCTCATGTAAACGGGGCAAGTGGGGCACATTTGACTCTAATGCAGCCCTTACACCATGCCATATTATTGCGCAAAATATTGGCCAAAAATATTGCGTGAAAATGCGTCGTCCTTACACGATGCAATATTATTGCACAATATTATGTACCAGTTCGTTGCTGAAAGAAGACATGCTGTGTGACATGCGCAAAATATCGAAGAAGTTCCAAAAAATATTAAATTTTTTTAACATTACACAATATATTGCGCAAACCGAAATTATTGCGCAATAAACCCCTTACACGGTCAATATTATTGCGCAATACCGAGTATTGTGCAATAATATTGCGTGGTGTAAGGCCCGCATTACAATAGCCGTGTTTTATTATTCTCGGATCTGGATCTGGATCTTCACAGGATAATAAAATAACTTAGATCATTTTGCGCCTTAACTATGGAGGGTTTCAGCCTTTGCTTAACAAAAATTGAAGTCAGCTGTCAATTGTCAGTTTTTTAACAGCGGAACAAAAGAGATGGTTGCTACACCTCTCTTTTGTTCTAACGAGAGTTGTTTTTTTTTACTAATCAGTGCTTCCCAAATGGACGATTGCAAGTGCCATCTACTTGTTCGAAATAAAACTAATTTTTAGATCAGAAAAAATTTATCTTGATCAATAACAGGATCCTGTGTTATTGTTGTAATGCGTACAAATCAATGATCATCGGCGATAATAAAATACGGCTAATGTTTTTAAAACAGTTGATTTTTAAATAAAATGTTTGATGGCATTGTCCCCTTCTATCTATTGTCCCCTTCTATCACATACGAATTTTCACGGTTCTCTTTCAACAGTAGTGGTGTCTAGACCGGTTGTTGTATATTTGAGTGATTTTGTGTAACTTTACTTGAGCACGAGGTAAGCGATATTTAATTTTTTGACAACAGAATTTAATGGATGTCCAATTCAAATTTTAGTGTATATTATTAAGATAAGATTTTTATAAATTTTCATTTAGTTGTCTTTATTAGTTTCGTAAAAAAAATATTTTTTTATAAAAGCAAAGGATGGGGCGCTTTCGACGAAAGCACGTGGGGCACTGACGACATGAGCAATTACAAGGTGCAATGAATTTTTTTTGTATACCTACTAATCGTTTGCTTTAACTAAAAAGTTTTGATACCTTTATCGATCAGGTTTACTTTCTGATCTTATTTCATATATTCGTATGAAAACTAAATGTGATTTTAAGTTTAATTTTAAAATTAATTTCTGAAGTATCTCATGGAATTTTTATGTTTTTTAGACAAAAGATTAATTTATGTAAATAAATAAAGCAGTTAACTATTACAGACCACAAAATATACTTTTTTTTGTTCTTCCTTTTGCGTTCGCCCTTTCGACTTTTTGCGGTAGTTTTTAAAAGTATTTTTTTAAAACAATTAGGGTCGAGTAAGGCCTTTTAGATTTGTGAATTTCTAAAGTACGATTATTAAAGCTTCAAATTAAATAAAAACGTGTATTTAATATTCATTTTAAAAAAAGTTTCAGGGAATCTACAGAAAATGTGTCGAATCTTCCCTACCCCACCCTACATATTTATGGGTTAGTAATGGGGTTATTTTGATAAAAAAAAAAAAAAGAAGGTGAAAAAGTTATACAAATTTGTTCATTTGAACATTTTAATACCTCTCTGTAAATTAATTTTTACTAACATCTGTCCCTCGATTTACATGGTAGATACGTTCCACACAAATCCGTGCAAATTAAAACCGTGCAAATCGAGGTAGAGCTTGCATATAAAAAATGAGGATTTGAATTTACTTTTAAACCGTGTAGATCGAATCAAAGAATTTACGAAAATTCCTAGATATGTTCATAATGACGTGTAAAATGAGACAAGGATTGTATAGAATAATGACGATTGGTTCCACTGAATGCCAAGTAATGAAGCCGATGCTCGTACAGACGTACAATTTTTATTTATTTAGTTACAAAAAGGATTCCTTTGACCGTTTGTAATTCAATTTGATGTTTGCCATTGACGGTTAAGTAAGAATGCGTTCAATTAGAAGTAATCGATTTTGTGTAATGAGTGCGTCCATAAATATGCACTTAAATAAAAAATCACGATTGCAAAGAAAAAACAGAAAATAAAATTTTTTTTTTTAATCTGGGAACGGTTTTAAGAGTGAAACTCTGCAATAATTTCGAAGAAAACTGTGTAAAGGCGAAACCGGGTAATAAATTTCAAAACCGTGTTAACTCGAAACCGTGTAATTCAAGTACCGTGTAAATCAAGGGACGGGTGTACTATGTTTGATTTAATGATTCTCACAATAATATAATTATTTCTTTTTGCCGGTGAGCTATGTAGAAGTGTTTTTCATTGCGAGCGACTTGTTAACGATTTTTTTATAATTCATCAGAATGTTCGTAGCTTAAGAAAAAATTGTGATCTCTTTTTATCTCACTTGGAATCATTTTTAAACAAGCCTGACTTAATTTTTCTCTCGGAAATATGGATTTTCGATGATGGAAAGGATACTTATAAAATACCAGGGTACGAGATTTAAACGAATTGTAATAACTAATATGTTGCAGGTGGTATTGTTGTTTATGTTAATACTAATTTCAGTAAATATATAAATGGATGTGATAGCGTGGATCTTAAGTGTTCGGATATGTTAAAAGTTAGTTGTACAATTGATGCACAAAATATTGTCTTTATTGGTTGCTATAGACTTCATGGTATGAGTAAAGATGCGTTTATCGATGAGTTTCGCTCTATATTAAGTCTGGAAAAAGTAAGGAATCTTATTGTTCTTGGTGATATTAATCTGGATATCTTAAGCGAATCTCCACTTGTTTTAAGGTACCAATCTTTAATGTGTGCTAATGGTCTAGAGTCTTGAATAAATGTTCTTACAAGGCAACCCTCCAATACTTGTATTGACCATATTTTCTGTAGGCTTGATAGTAATTCTAGTTACTCTCTAATAAGTAGCACGGCTGACTTCAGAATTTCTAAGCATTCCATGATCTGTTTATTCTTTCATTCCAATAAGAGTAAGAGTACTTACAAACTAAATCCATACCATTACCCGAAAACCGTGAACTATGCAGATCTGAGTGCATGCTTACTGCAGGAAAGCTGGTCAGACGTATGGTCAATAAATGATCCTAATGTTGCTTTTGAGTTGTTTTCTAACATACTGCACAAACACGTTGAAATGTATTCAGTGAGTGTGCGTAAAAAATGTAAAAAACTAATCAAGACTGAGCACTGGTTATCTTACTATCTAGTAAATAAAATAAATGAAAAAAATAAATTAAGAATAAAATGTAAAAATCACGCACAAAATAATCATCTTTGTAGCGCGTACGATAAAATTTGTAAAGAAATTGCGATTGAATCTCCTATATGCAAAGAGAATTACTACATCAATAAATTGCATAGTGCTAAAGGTAACACAAAAAAAGAATGGGGAATAGTAAATGAACTTCTTAATAGAAACGCTCCTATGGGTATACCATTTTCTTTCAGGCATATAAATCGGAAGTTGTCTAACTGTACAGAATTAGCCAATGCCTTCAACGCATATTTTACGAGTGTTGCGAATAAAATAATAACTGATGCAGGGCTCAAGTCTCAACGATGTATGACTGAATGTTTTAATAGGGAAAGGGAAGAGGCTCAAAGCTTTTTCTTCGAGTCTATTTCTTCATTTGAAGTTTTTCAAACTATTATGTCGTTAAGCAACTCTCCCACAATTCTTATTCGAATACTTTGGTTAAAAGCATCGCTTCAAATATTGTGGACATACTGGCTCATATCTTTATTGAGTTTTTCCAGTCTATTTTTCCATTCGAAGGGGGTCCATGAAGTTCCGAATTGCTTGAGAAGTTTGCGTGGGGCGGCGGCGGGCGGGATACTGGGTAGTGATGGCAGCAAGATTTCGGTTTCCGTTGTTAGGGTGGCGGGGGTAGTGGTAGACAGTGATGACATGTGGGACTCCGAGTCTACTAATTCGTTATGAATTGAGACGTTGTACCGGGAACTTGCTTGAGGTTGGATTTGATCCGGTATTTCGTCTATTTTGTGGGAAACCAATCTCACTTCTTTACCGATTTCAGCAACATCTATCATTTTTACCACCAGGTCATCGATTGCGGGGTCAGATGGTTGCGGGGTAGGATGAATGGTTTTGGAGGAGGATTGGAGAAGCATGTCGACATCAGTGCGTAGAAGGTTGATGGAATCGTGTATGTTGGTAAGCATGCTGGATTTAAGGAGGTTGGTGAAGTTGTTTTTCAGTAACGATTTTAAACCATCGAGGTGTTTCATTACATCACACTCCTTATCGTAACTAGCCTGCTTCTTCGTCATATTGAGTATCGCTGCCAGTTGCTTCTCGATGGCTCCGCATGTAGATTTGTAGGATTCAACAGTGCCGGAAAGTTCGTCGATGTAATTCACTGATTCCTCAATCTTTTCAATACGGTCAAGAATTGCTTTGAATTGCATGAGACGTTATTAACATGAGACAAAGTAATTTCCTTACACTCATCGCAATAAAAGTTGAAAAGAGTGCAATACTCCTTGAGGCAGGTAATGGATCTTCGGGTTAGTCCAATGCATATCGCATGAAATGATTTTCCGCAAAGACCATTACAAACCACCCATTCGGCGTTGGAGTCAGCGATCGAGCACAAAAGACTGGCACAGCACTTTTCCATTGTTTGATTATTTTTGTTTATTTATTTTTTTTTATTGTTGAAAAAAAAGGGGTCAACTTGGATGGGTGACGAATTGATAGTGGAGGTTTTAAGGGCACTTGCGAAATAGATCGGCAGACAAAACTAGGTCGGCGAGCAACGACGGGAAAGGCACTAAGTAGGCGGTTTACGGGGCGTTGGAAAAACTATAATTGAATTCGCGAACTGGGGGAGACAAGAAAAATACGTCCACACAGGTTGGTAGCTAGTTTAAGACTAGGTGACAATAAGTTACTAAATAACTTTAGACCTATCTCTCTTCTTTCAGAACTCTCTAAACCTTTCGAGAAACTTATGAAAAAAAGAATTGTGTCATATCTTGATACTACCTCTTTTTTAGTTATAAACAGAGCTGGTAAGTCAACTGAGGATGCACTCCTTAGTTTCTGCAGCAAGAAGTTAACTGCCTCTGTTTTTATTGATATTACAAAAGTTTTTGATACTGTTGATCATACCATATTGTTAAGTAAACTTGGAAAGCTGGATTCAGAGGGTTTATACTTAAATGGTTTGAATCACATCTTATGAACCGGAAATAAATGGTAAAAATTTGAGACTCATTTAGTGAGTTCTGTGAAATAAAAATTGGTGTCCCACAGGGCTCCGTTCTGGGACCTATATTGTTCCTAGTTTTTATTAATTCAATTTTTACTCCTAACCCTTATTGGGTTCGCTGATGACATAGACTGTTCATATTCTAGTAACTCCCTCTAAGATCTCACAGCGGATATCAACTACGACTTAGAAAAACGGAGGCATTGGTTCCGTTTGCATAAGTTAGAAAAATCACTTATTTCCAGGGTGCATCTTAACGGAGACTCACTCTATTGAAAGTGCCCAAAGCACTATGGCTGGCACGAACTCAATATTGAGCGATGCAATTGTGGACGAACAAAAGATAAAGTGGGCCATTGACTCCTTCTCCCCATACAAGGCACCCGGACCCGGTGGTATAATACCTATTATGCTTATCAGCACCAAGGAATATATCATCCCCTAGCTCGTGAACATATTTCGAGGTTGCTTAAATTGTACATACATACCACAAGCCTGGGGAGAAGTCAGGGTAATTTTCATTCCCAAAGCAGGAAAATCCAGCCACACTAACCCCGAAGATTTCAGGCCCATCAGCCTAACCTCCTTCCTCTTGAAAACACTAGAGAGACTTATAAATATACACATTCGCTCCAACCTTAGCCCCAGAGACCCCTCCCCAGCTCAACACGCCTACACTAGAGGCCGTTCTGTTGAGGCAGCCCTGCATGAAGTGGCAATAACAATCCAGAGATCGCTTAACCACAAAGAATTCACGCTAGCGGCCTTCCTAGACATAGAGGGAGCCTTTTAACAATGTGAATTCTGAAGCGATAAGAATAGCACTAAACCAACTCAACATCAATCCCACCCTCTCAAAACTGGGAGACTGCCATGTACACGCCTTGGCCTCAAGGGGTACCCCGCAAGGAGGGATCCTATCACACCTACTATGGATTCTAGTTGCTAACGACATCCTAGTGAAACTATGCCACAACGGGGTCCAAGTCGTCGCTTACGCCGATGATATTGTCATACTGGTAACGGAACAATTTATGAACACTATCATCGAGCTATTTCAGTCAGCCCTGAACACCCTAAACAACTGGGCTAAAGGATGTCGACTAAACGTCAATCCCCAAAAAACAAAGATAGTTCTCGTTACGAACAAAAGAACGGTACCAACGTTTGGGTCCTTAAGATTCGAAGGGACCCCCCTCCAAGTCTCAGAAAGGGCGAGATACCTGGGGTGCATCCTTGACCGTAAATTGACTCGGAAAGAGAACATTTCAGAACGAATAAAGAGAGCGTCGATCGCCTTCTACACATGCAGCAAAATGCTTGGTAAGAAATGGGGTCCTCAACCCGCCATCAACCACTGGATGTATACAACTATTGTCAGGCCTATCCTTACCTACGGATGCCTAATCTGGTGGCCTGCAGCAGGGAAAACAAAAAATCTCAAGGCACTTACAAAAATACAGCGACTGGCATATATAGGCACCACTGGCGCTTGAAACTATTCTCGCCCTGATTCCATTAAACCTCTACCTAAAGGAATCAGCCGCGAAAAGTGCCCTGCGTTTAAAACAATCCAATCTGTGGAAAGCGGGCGATATGTGCCATCGGAAGATAGCAAGTTGGGCAAAACAAAAAACCAACTCGGACTACCTAACACCATCTCCTGCATTTAGCCTAAGCATAAAAACGGTTTTCCCCTCAAGAGCAGAGTGGGCCAGCGGGAAGGCTATAAACCCGACGAAAATTTCGATTTTCACAGATGGGTCAAAAACCGAGGAAGGAGTAGGCTCTGGGATTTACTCACTAGAGCCCAACATAGAGAGGTCAATAAGACTTCTGAACCACAGAAGTGTGTTCCAAGCGGAAGTCCTAGCCATCGCCGAGGCAGCCAGTGAACTATCAATGACGCTAGTCTCTAAGAAAACTATCGACATTTACATAGATACCAAGCCGCTATTAAAACCATTCCATCCACAGTAGTTAAGTCAAAAATTGTGCGAATCTACCTGGACAAAAGTCAAAAAAAAAAAATTCTCAGTTTAATAATTTTTTGTTATTTATGTATTGTTAAAATGTTGAAGAACAATGCTGCAAAATATTTCTAACATCCCTCCAAAAATAACGGCTATAGGAAAGATCAAAGTCATCTTAATGAATGCGATGAAACTGAATGAAATGTAGACAAATTTTATATGGCAAAGTAAGTGCATGTGATTTAGCTTATGAAGAGTGCTAAATATAAAATCGAATTATAAAATTTGTTTCTGGAGGTAAATAGAATGTAACGACAATAGAATGTCGGACAAATAAAAAAGTTAGTTTAAATATTTTAATTAATTTTTTTAAGTAACATAGTTACAATTGCATGAATCCAAGTAAGTAGTCAAAATTGTCCTAAGCTTGCAAGACTGCCGGCGACCTCATAAATTATATGTTGTCTTTAAGTGGGACTAATGAACTATTCGTGTTGCAAAAATTGACTGCTTTTTGTTGCATATTACAAAGTTATGACAGTTTGTTTCAGACCGAAACGGAGTTTCCAAAATGGAATTATTTGAAATGTGAAAGAAAAGCAACCACGGTGAAAAGAAAAATGATATGTTGGACTTAATTTTGCAGAAGTTTAATAAAACAGATTGTGAAGCCGAGAAAAAAAATAATTTTATCTTGTATACATAGTTTTAATGGAATTGTGGCAAGAAAATGGAGGAGGTACAACAGGGCGAATAGTGTATTCTTAAAGAAATATGAGGCGTGTGTAAATGAATATATTTCATTGCCAAATTTGTATGAAAGTGAACATGTATTTAATAGGTAGATCACGAAAATAATTAAGCGATGTAAGCTCTAGAAAGAAAAGGCGTAGAGTAGAGCATTTACTGGGTTCAGAAAGCCATTTGGAATTGCTGTTTGCGGCAAAGACGGGTAGTGGAACAACAAATGATGGTAACACGGTTCGTCGTTTTTTACGAAATCCGTCAAAATAAGCAGAGATTACTGGGATAAGCATTGAGTTAATTGGCTCGTTTGCAACAATTTCGAACACATTTTTCAGTGAATTTAGCATAAATATTGAAAAATTTAGTGCATATTGTAAAAATACGACAGTACTGTTTGTAAATTTGTATCCATGGTACTACATGCCCGCAAGTGTGCACAAAATACTTGAACACGTAATTGTTCCTATTGGCAAGCTGACTGAAGGAGCGCAAGAAGCCAGAAACTAGGGCTACAAGTATAATCGGAAACATCATACCAGAACGTTTAGCAAAAGCAGCACTATGGAAGATTTGTTTCATATGCTCCTTATGACATCAGATAAAGTTGTTAGCGTTTTTAGCCAAAAAGAAAAAAGAAAAAAATTACCTTCTACACTATCAGTCATCAATTTATTGGACACTTGGGAAGAGGTTTTCGATTCAGGGGTATTTGAAGTGAACTCTGAAGAAACTGCAGACACTAATTTTAATTTTGGTTCTGAATCTGAATAAATTTTTTATTTATTATCAATAATAAAACAAACAAAATTGTTTAAATAAATGCATAAATTAAATAAGACGATTTCAGTTTCAATTAAAATTGTGGAAATGTTACTTTTTTTAATTTTTTATGATTTTTTATCAATTTTTTTACACAAAATTAATATAAACCCATAACTAATTTATGCGAAAATAGGTCAGCATCAATGCTAGTAAATAGACAAATGATTTAAGCTCAAAAAATTATTTTGTCCAGCTAGATTCGTATTTTTGACCACTGTGCGTCGTCGTTCATTCCACACTCGGTTGTAAGTAGTACGTTGTGTAGAAGGCAGAAGCAGTGCGTTGAGAATTATTCATTTGTTCATTTTCATTTCGCTTGCTGAGGTGCGGATTCACTGTCTGTACCACATGCATACCACGATGCGGATACAGGCACATAAGCAAAGAAAGGGCTACCCAGCAAAAAGCATATGCCTTATCCTAATGCAATTTATAACTTAACATGTAAGGATTGTTATTTATAAGGAATATTGCTTTGCGTTCAAGATTTCTTATTTTGTCCTTTATTCTAACATGGTAAGAATAAAGTAAATTCAATTTTTATTTTACTTAAAAAAATATGAAAAGATAAATAAAAAAATATAAAAAAAAAAATTCAGAAAAAGAATTAAAAACAACAGAAAAAGATAAAAAAAAATCAAAGAAATGAAATCGATATCTATCACGTCCTCGGTGATCCTAGATCGTAACTAAAAGACATAATTTGAAGTAGCAGTTAGTGAACACCTTACTTGAAGCACCACGGCACGTCACTGGACACAAAGGTATCCACGGGAACGAAATGGTGGTTGAATTTACCAGAAAGGGCTTAAGGGATAAAACTAAAATCATGCTCTTTAATATGTTCATATGCTCCTAATTTGCAACTTCCTGTTTTCACTTTCACAGTTCGGACTGTAACCACTTCTTGATAAGTTCTGACACTTGCTGTGAATCGAATTCCTAACTTTTAATACTTCTAATGATTGCTCAAAGAATTGTTTTGTTATTGGCAACGTACAGGTTTTTAAGTATTTGGGACTTGAAATCGACAGTAGATTGAACTGGAGCGCTCATACCACGTCCCTTAGAAAGTACTTGCTCAAAAGAACTAAAACATTGTACCATTTGAGATTAGTTTGCTCGAGAAACTTCCTAGTAAAAGCACAAATACTATAGTCTGGTCCAATCGAAACTACAGTATGGCTTGATTTGTTGAGGCGGCACATATAAAAAACAAAATACAACCTTTGCTGGTAACTCAAAAACGTTTGCTTAGAATTATAATATATATAATATTTCCCACTCTTTCTGAATTCCTTTATACTACCTCTAAAATATCTTTACTATTACAAAGTTTAAAAGTATTTTTTTTAAGCAGCGGCTGTTCATTAAACCATGATCCGAATGCTTATGGTCTTCGTAGCACTGCTAGGAATCTGGCATCTATTCCCCCCCACAATTCTCATCTCTTCTTAAGTTATTATTCTTCTTAGTGATGGACGATACATATATCAATAACTCCTAGCAGTAACTCGTCATTCATCAGTAACTGTAATAACTGGTCACTCAATATCGAAATAACTAGTTATACGAAATAACTCGTTATTCAAAATAACTCGCTATTTAAAACAACTGTTAGGCTAGCAACGGTTACCAGTAACCCTTGAAGGGATCGATTTTCAGCAGCAACTGGTTATTCGGATCGGTAATTGGGATCGAATTCTAGGTAGAAAATGAGAAGGAAGAAACTGCGGTATGGGGGATGATTATATCCATTGACGATGGATGGGAAACTTTTGTCGTTGTGCTTTGTGTATGACGATGGATTGGGTACATTTGTAGTTGTGCTTTATTCGTAGTAAGAAAAAAAAAAGGATGTTGTTTTTGTAATTGGATTTTCGCTTGCAGATGTAATTATGCGAAAAAAAAAAAAAACAATTCTGTGGAGGTGCATAGTGGTTTAAAAAAGCGTCATACAGACGATCAACTTGGTTGTCAACATGGGCATGTTGGTGTCTGTAGATTGTTTGACAACTTAAATTCTGTGTTGGTCGAACGGTTGGAGTAAAATTAAAGGTTTTTGATATTCGTGTTGGCACATTGGTTGACAACCAAGTTGGTCGTCTGTATGGCACTATAGACGGTGGAGCATGGGTGCCATATTTATTTGATCGCTTTATTAAAAAGTTTTTTTTTCATACGTGTGCATAGTGTGTGCGTTTATCATTTTAGTATTGTAGGCGCGCATGTTACATATTTAAAAGGAAACGAAGCAGTACATCGAATAGTTCGATCTCCATTTAAAAATTTACTGAGGATTGAATAAATAAACGTTACTGGATAACTGATAAGAATAGCGGTTATTGGAAAATAACTGTAACTGTAATAACCGTTATTCAAAAATAACCCTTAAGGGCATCACTAATTCTTCTGTAGCACCTCGTTTATTCAATAAATTACACAGACCTACAAATTAAATTTTTTTTTTCCTTTTTCGACTTTAGCACTGATTTTTTTTTGGTTTTGGGACCTTCTGATCACGAATCTGAAATCGTTTTTTTTCTATCACATCAGAGTTTTTCACAATACACATTTATAAAAATCATAAAAATTGAGGTAATCAAATAAAATAAATCAATATAAAATAATATAAAAAAAAGTAAGTGGTTAGTTGGTATTTTTCATTTATAGTTATGGATAGTATATATCAATATGAACATTTTTAAATACTACAGAGACTTGTGGAACCTTTTCTTTTTTTTTTGTTGCAAAGCTTTTGTTGAGCGATTTTCTCTTGTGAATGCGGTTTGGATCATCCCGCTTCAGCATCCAGCAGTAATCAGCCACCATACTAATATTTCACTTTCCTTGGTACCTTCGCTCTATTTTCTTCAAATCCTGATGAAATCTTTCTCCTTGTTCTTCACTAACAGCTCTTAAGTTTTCGGGAAAGTAGCTCAAATGCGAATGAAGGAAATGAACTTTGAGACTCATAAGGCAACCTAATCTTTGGAAATTTTGGAGCATGTTATTTAAAATATTTTCATATTCGGGACTTTTATGATTTCCCAAGAAATTTCTAATAACTTCTTTTAATGATACCCGTGCTGTCAATTCTATTGGAGTAAGTTTTTTATCGAAATTTTAATTTTTCATTAGTTTTCGTATGTCGGGTTCAACAAAAATACATTCCTTCAATTTAGCTTCAGACAAAGATGGGAGTACTGTTTGTAAATACTTAAAGCCATCGCCTTGTTTATGTAAAGCTTTCACAAATTGCTTCATAAGACCAAGTTGTATGTTTTTTCAAGTGGAACTAAAACGTACGTCGCCTTCAAACTAAATTCCTATAGTAGAAATTATGAAATAATAAAAATTTTATTTCTTCAAAATTCTGACGTGATGGAAACTTTTAACTATTTTTCCCGTAATCAGCACATAAAAATATAGGAGAAACCATACTTGAACATCAAAAGGTATTTCATTGTAGGTCTATGTTACCCATTGATTTAACCCTTTGCTTCCTAGTGGTTTCGCAGTGAAACCACACACATAATTTATTTAACTTTTTTTTTTATATTTCTAGTGGTTTCATGGTAAAACCAAGTGTATTTCTACGAACTGTTATTCATTTTATAATAGTAAACATTTTTTTTCGGATAATTTTCAGTGCGTTGTAAGTGATTTTTTGTGCATTAGTTTGATAATTCGTGTCATTTGAAGTGACACCTCCGGGAACAAAGGGTTAAGGCTTTCTCAGAATTTATTTTCGTTTTGCAAAAGGGTCAAAAAGCGGTTGTTTAATTATGACTTCAATGAGATAGATAATTGTGTCAAGGTTAATAATTTAGTAATTCATTCATATCCATCTTTAAACTAAATTCACCCCTTCACTATATTATATTTGATATATCTTTTTTGGTACTTGACCCGATACATTCGACACTATTCATTCATTCTCTATGAAAAACACTTAAAATTCGTATTATACTTGAAGTTGTTATTTACTTGTTGTTATTTTCATGTTAAAGTTTTATATTTGAATTATTGTAACATAATCCTTCTTGTAAATATTAAACAACCTATTATAATGAATTTGTATTATCTTCCAATGTAATTGAATGAATAAAAATCAAAAATCTAATCTAACCTAATCTTTTTTCTGAGAACAATTTTATTTGTCTTGAAAAGAATCAAGTATTTTTGTTTTGAATTGCAATAAAACCAAGAAATGATTATGTTTGCTTAATCTAAAACTGTTGTGGCTCATTTCAATGGCAAGGTTGGGTATTCCCCGCGGTAAGTAAAGGAGAGTTACCGTTTCTTTCAGGGTGTCAGATAAAATACAACGGTTATTAGCACACGCCAGGGTGGGTGTAGACCCGTTAGGAGGACAAACACCTGATCCTCCCGTGGTTATGTTAGGTATCCCTTTTCCGGCTTTTTCTCATTCTCGCTTTTAAATATCTTTAAGTTAGTTTTTCGCATTTCCATCCCGTTTTCTTTTCATTTACTTTTTACATATATCGCAGCATGCAATTTTTGTGTAGGAGCTGATACTCGGGAGAGTCGGGAGCAAGAACCCACCCTCCAATGAGCTTTAGGGGAATACCAACAAGGCATGCGCCTCGCTCCGAAGTCATCGAGATAGCCTTCCCCCTTCCTTACCCTTCAATCCCAGCCCTTTTCCTTCACACCATTACAAATCTTAGTTTACCCTCCTTGATTTCTAGGAGGTGTTTGACGATACACTAGTTGATATTCTGTTGAAAGAATTTCCCAGCATAGACCAAACCAATGACAGCAGAAGTGGACTCACTCCACAAAAAGGTTGATAGCAGATGCAGTAAAATAAAGAAACCGACCATGAAGTTGTCTTCTATCTTACCTTAAACCTTAACATCTACCCATATAGAAAGAATGGCAGCTTTTGATCCGGTTCAAGACGACATCGGATGTCTATTAGAAGTTGGTGAAATTGTATGCGGTTAGCCGAGGGTTTAATCTTTTTATGCAGTTTGAGTTAAAGCACCATATTTGCTCTTAATGTATTTAGTGTGACCTAAGTTCAAACTACTTTCCTTGTCCATTTCTATTCTAAGCACACAGTTAAAAAAACAAAAATCGTTCACATACGAAAAATTCTAATTGCGCGGTTCTAATTTTAATCACAACACTTATGTACTTATGTCTCCAATCAAGAGGAACAAAAGAAACCACCAAAACAACATTTTGTTTTTAATCGCACAAATATTTTTGCTTCAAGTTAATTATATGTATCTGGCTGCTGCATTTTACAATTCGATAAGGAGATACTAATTAATTTCTTGTTGAACGCACAGTGCGACACGCTTTACAGAGTTTGTGCGGATCGCCTCTGACGGAAGGTGAAACAAAAGTATCTTTTAATTGTAATTGACGGAAGCAGTTGTCGGTTGGGCAATATGTTCGAGTTCAGTGAAAAGTGCAAAGTTCTAAAAAACGATACTCTCGGGCGGTAAAGATTGACAGAGTTGATGGTTAACAATCCTTTTTAACGAATATTTTCAATTAGATATGTGGTAGCTGCTAGACAAATCCGTGCCGGTGAGGTTCTGCTAGTCGAAGGTCCGACATTGATTATGCCAATTTGCGGGGAAAAACGTTGTACAAATTGTTTTAGGTTAACCAAAAGTGTGTGTCGGTGAGTCCGAAAGGAATTGTGAAGTTATTTGTTCTTTGTCGGATAGATTAGGAAAATGAGTAGAAGATATAAGTAGGCTAAGGGCCTATAAAGAGTCTCATATATTTTCTTTCTCGTTTATCTTTCACTATCCCTGGCATGTTCTATCCAATTCCATATGTCTATAGACTTAGGTATTCACAATTACCTAATCTTAAGAACGGCGCGGCGCTTCTGTTTTCCTTGACACCTTAAACTACTGCACTGCAATTTTAGAGTTCGCTTAACTGGATCATTCTTGCCGATATGTTTGATATAGCTTACGTTTCTTGGCTTCTTAAACTTCAACTTAGCATACCTCATAGATTTTATGATATATTCTCAATTCGAGTATTTTTCATTTAAAGGAGCTTCTGTTGAACTGGCAGGTTCTATGCTTTATAGAGATTTAAACCACACAAGACTGCGTTGTTGTGTAATTTTCTTTAAATTCCGGGTAGTGTGAACTCTCTGATTACTTCCAAGTTTTGGTTGATGGACATATACTTCTTTGTTTATCGACAACAAGTTTTGCTGCTCTTTAAGTGACGTAAACGGTTTTAAAATGCTTTCATGATGATGTCGAAATATTCATCGTATCCCAGTAGCTGGGACTTGTGTATGCTCTACCACGAGATTAAATAAGTTCTATTATAAGGCATCTCCAAGCTGAAATTCTATGCACGAGTGGAATAGTTATAATCGATTGATTCTGAACGCCTATGATCCCAAACAACTGAAATTTGTATACAGCTCAAGACGATCAATAATGTTACACGTGGCTTTAAAAGTCGATTAAATAATGGTCATCTAGACTTGGAATTTGCTGATAGTAGTTAACAAAATGTATATAGAACCGATATTCCAGTCGTTCCACATGCTTTCATCCAAACCCATCCATTCGGTGGCTTTGTTGGTCTTAATGTTCTTTATAGCTCTGCCTACTTCTAACTTGTCACTCGAACTGAAGCCGGAAGTGCTTCCTTTTTCCGAATCAATGACTAGGATTCGTTAATTTTTTCGAAAATGATGCCTAATGTTATGGAACCTTTTTTTTACAATCTCTTAATCACGTTCTAATTGCTAGACTCTTTGACCTACTTAAGAGGAAGGAACGCATAGGCGCCCTTTTTGCTACGCAGAGTTGTTGTTTTCTTCCAGTCTTTTGGTTACGTATACTCTGGTTACGTATAAGATTGGTGGCATTGAAGTCAAATTTTCAAGTTATATCATCTAGACGCTCCATGTCTTGTTAAAAAATTAGGATACATATATATTATCCGACACTATAAGCGGCTCTACGAGAACGCGAAGGTCAAGTTACAACTGAGTGCCAGTTCTTTCATTTTTATCTCCATATCCCATTAAGAACTGGGTTGGGTGTAAATTCTTTGTGGCGTCTATAATTCCATGGCGAGATTTCAACTATATTATCCAAGGCGTTGCGCAACCAACCTTTTTGTAAAGTACTCCAGCGTTGTTCCCATTCTCTTGAACGTCGGTTTTCGCCAGCGTTTGTGCAAATTTCAACGTGTCTATCAAGGAGGTCATTACTCTGCTTGGAATAGAGCAGGACATGGAATTCAGCTTTATCCTAGACGACATGTCACTTTCTTAATAATAATGACTGGAAGAAACACAAACCTTAACCACCTTACAGAGTTTGCATATGTAATGTTGTGCTAAAGCAAATAATGGACCAACTTAAAGACACTCTCGAAGTGTGTGAAACCTGACAGATTTCTGCTGTTGATCCTCCAGTGTTGACCACATTAATACCCTGCAGACTATTATTCGAGATCCAAAATGAAGTTCGACAATGACGCAATCTGTAGCTGATGAAGTTTTTATTGGTGATTAGCGATGTGCCTTGCACTGCTTTGGTAATGGGAGATGGAAGAATTGAAATCTCACTCGAATCAAGTAAGATATTGCTTTGCTAGCCGAATCGACAAAACAAATACCAAGTTACGACTGTTCCGTTCTAAAGTTGAATCTATCCTGTAATCTAGGTGAAGCAATTTGAAAAACAAAAACGGTTAAAGCTGCAAACGTTCGTTAATAAGTGCCAGTTACCAGTCAAGAACTACGAGGAAACATGACACAAGCATTTAAGTAAGATCATCTCATTTCTGGGTTTCTACTGGAGTATAGTGCTTCAGCTAATGTCTTCCTTCGTCATATTTCTTCTGGGTTATGCAATAATGCCCACCTAGTGATTGTGAAATCTTTTTGTTTGTGGTGTGTTTCATCTGGTATTTGGCTAAGGTTGGATTAGGTGAAGGGAGATACTTCCGATGTCGATGAAATGGTCAGTTTACACTGGGCTCAGTGCCGAACCTGTCTTTTCTTATTCGTCAGCCTTCGTTTTATCCAACACAACAGTGTCTAACATTTAGCTGTGCTCTAAGAACAGTAAGCTCTTTTAGATAGCACTTTAAAAGCTTTGATGTAACTATTGTGTCAGGTATCGCTTTTATCGCTGCCTGGCTGCCCATGAAACAGAACACATCTCGTCGTGTTCTTACCCTCATCACATTCTCAAAAGTGGCTATTATTACAGTTTGGGTAGAAGAGAAGACACCTATTGTGTATCTTGAATCCATCAGTGTAAATGGGTACCTCTCCTCACTCCCATTCTTCTCTACTCTAGGTAAGACGTTGTGTAGTTATTAATTGCATATCTGGCTTGATGTCAGGAATTTTTATTGTAGCCTCACTGCTGCTGATCAGAAGGTCTAGTCCTTTTTCTTTCTTACCTTACTCCCTTTCTCCTTTAATTCCTAAGTTTTCGTTCCATGAACTATCATCTGTCTTATGCTGTCGATTACTGTCGTATGTCAATAACAATTTTAATTTCAGAAAATGCAACTTGTTCCCTTTGTGCGACAGCTGTCCATCTCACCATAACTTCGAGTGTGATTTCTTTGCTCAAATCAAAAACCTTCGTTCGGACTTTCTCTCAAGTCACATGGACACCTATGCCACTGTAAAATGTCTTCTTCTCAATGAGAATCCACAAACAAGAATGATTTTTGAACAACTCCAATGCCTGGAATCCCATCAGGAAAAACGAAAAGGAAGCGATATTTGGTTGGACAATTCAAAGAATATCGTCGAACCAATTCTGTCGTCAGGAATAGCCATCCACTTCAAGCAAACACCGAACATCAATGAGGAACTAATTCAACGAATATGTGGAGTGATAGACGTGAATAACTTTGAGATTCGAGCTCCAGATATGGGTTCAATGCGAGCTATTTACCTGAAAGCATCACTCCTGGCTCACCAGTGTGTGGCGAATACTTCAATCGCGATAGACGACAGCAATCAAATGAAAATCTATGCCAATTGCGATGTCGAGGAGGGTGCGATGTTAACCTATTGCTACACTAATCCGTTGTTGGTAAGGTGAATGCTTCCACTTGAAAATGTACCTACCATGGTCAATCCCTTTCATTTTAGGGCACTGAAGAGCGCCGCCACTTACTGAAGATCGGTAAATACTTCGACTGTAATTGTCCTCGTTGCGAGGATCCCGAGGAGTTAGGCTCACATATGAGCAGTCTTCTGTGCACAACTTGCACAGGTAGTGCCATAGTTTACCGAGGCAGCATATGGATTTGTAACAAATGCAGGTTCACAATTGAAACAGAAGATGTCGATCGTATTCTGGCCAGAGCAAAAGAAGAGATATTCTTGGCTAAAGATGACATCCGCAAGTATGAGAATCTCATCGCAAGGTTTTCCAAAGTTTTCCATCCCAATCACTATCTGATCGTTGATCTGAAACAAAATGTTGCAGCAATTTTGAGGTCATTCCTGATGAATCCTACGTGTAGGCCTAGTAAATTGGTACTCGAACGGAAGACAGCTCTTTGTGAAGACATCCTGGTGGTGCTGCGAATAGTTCAACCGGGTATATCGCGACTGAAAGCGATTGCTTTGTATGAGATGTTTACCTCTTATGCTGAGCTAAATCGTTTAAGGTTCCATGAGAATGAGATCAATGAGGTGGAATTGGTTGTAAGAAAAAGGAACTTGAATTTAAAAGAAAATGTTGATAAAACTTGGTTTCATATTTAGGAGATCCTCAAGCAAGCTGAAGTAATGCTTCGGGAAGCGATACACATGCTGCTGCATGAGCCAGTTAACACACCAGAAGGACAATTAGCCAGAAATATGTTGAAAGAGCTTCGAGACCTGCAAAACGATATGAAAATGTTATCGAAGTAAGACTTGCCAGTCTTGAGCCCTATTGACTGTAATAAAGAAATAAGTAGGTGCTTTGGGGTTTCTTTGAATCGGGGTTGGATGTTAAAAACCTGTAAACAGCATGGGCATGGGTCTTCTAAAAAGAGGCTGAATGTGGTTTCACTTACAGACACATTGAAACCGTAAGTCCGCCTTTTCAGACCCACTTTGAGACTATCTATCGTATGCCTTGATGCTAATTTTCTTATCCAACATCTTGTTGCAGTGTTTAGATCTAGCTTCAAACTAAGCTACATAATGCAGTCTTGATTAGTTCGAATTTTCGAATCATGAAAATTATCCCCCTCGTATCAACTTAGCGCGCCTGTTTGAAGTAATCACCTCGGCATGTTCCATGTGCACTAATCACGGTCCAACTCGATGATGATTGATAAAAAATGAGAAACGGAATTCATGCAGTCATCTGCGGCTCTTTTGGCTGTTCCACAATAGTCCTTCAGTCAGGCAAAAGTCATTCCCTTTGATAGCTCGGTCATGATAAAAACTCTACAATTTCGAACCTTAGCTTATCTGAAGATGCGCGAGCACCATAGAACAGCTAGTAGCTACTATCGGACTACATCAAGGTAAGAAAATAATCGACACATCAGTTCGTTTAGATCGTAGTGCTTTCATGGTTTATGTCAGTAAAGGTATCAGGCCCCCAGAGCCTTACCAAGTCCGAGACGACAGAAATTCTACTTTTCTTACTGTCTAACTTCGGTCGGATGACGCAACAGCTAATCTGAACTTGTGTGTGGAATGACAAGAATAGTATAGAACGATAGGACTCCCCTCGAGTCGCGGGATGAAAGTCTCAAAATGTCAAATTCCTCTAACTTTACGCGGTAGGGGGTAGACATTATGAAACTAAGTAAAGCAAGATGGGTGTTACGAGTGGATGCTTTTATCCAACCGGTGAGTAAGTTAGGTCGTAGGTGCATAAACCTAGACCTCGATGAGTTCGTCTAATTGGTACATAAACCAGTTAGCCTTAATTTATAGGTCAACAGTTCTTTCAGTAGACTCACTGAAAGTGGGAAAGGAAAGTCTTGGATACTGTTGATCGAACGATTCATAATCGATTCCGCTGTTTTTTATTTTGCTATTCATATTTATACTAAATTTACAGTCGATTCTTACAACAGAAGTGCTAACATAAGCGAAAAACACGTTTATAATAAGCAAAAACTAACAATTGACAATGAGCAATTTGAAACTGAAAACTGCAGTCTAGGCAATATGCATAGCAAAGGTGTAATTTGACCGACGGTAATCAATTCGAGTGCCGTTGAATCCATTGTTATATTGTAAACTGATTAGCTTGACTGGACGCTGGAAAATACTACTTAGTGAATCCGGGGTGAAGCTGATGTTCACTGCAACAGCACGAGGCAGCCTTATATCTCGTAAACCTCACACGGATCGGATATTGACCTAAAAATTCTAGAGAAGTCGCTACTAAGGAGGAACGTAAATGTTCTCTTTGACGCACGGCTCGCTGGGTACGCCCAATATGGAAGATTTTTGCCTTCGATGTTGACATCAGCCCTAACACGGGAATGAAACGAATCACAAGACAGCGCATAATCTTGCGCTCAGATCTTTGGTAAAAGGTCTCAGACGCTAACATTATGTGGTTGATATAATCTTGTACGCGATGCCGAATAGATTGATGGCTATGTATTCAGATTCACTCGTGCTAAAGCTACTTATTATGGGCTATCGGAAGACAAATTAAAGTCGTTGAAACATTTTACGCATTCGACCTTCGAAACGTTGGAGAAGCCCCTAATGCCCAGAATCACCAAGTCTGATAAGCGCAGCAACAATTCTGGAAATCATTTCACTCGGTATCGGAGATTGGGTTTTTCTTACGTCATTCCCGTGGATTAGAAAATGCGTAAAGGTATTAAGTGGTATCCTGAAAAAAGATATGCTTGCACAGAAGATGTTGAAACAACGAAAAGGGAAGTTCCACTACTCCTACTTTTTCAAAATATTCTCCAGTAGCAAAAATCGAACTAATTCGTTGCTAACTTCAATTCGTTTAGCTCGAATAAATGAAGAAATTTATTCATGTTGGGTGGGGTGATACTTTTCTATACTACTGTACAGATACTCGGTATCTTCTACGATTTCATCCAACAGGAAAACAAGTTTCACTTTCAATATGCAACAGATCTTTATAAACAAGCACATACTCGTATGTACACCTGCCAACGTTGTTCTTTAAAATAACATCACCTACTTGGCTACTGTTCGAATGTATCTCAAGTATAAAAAGTAATATGGTATCTGCTCATGTAGTCGCTTCGCTACACATGCTAAAACCATTTAATTGCCAGACAATAATACCATCTTTGATCAACTCCAACTTGATTGTCCATCCACCAGCAAGGCACGAACCCAGAGGGCCTTCGAAGACATACCCAGAGAAGATAAAGAATGCAAAAAATAAAAATAAAAAATTAAGATAAAAGCTGATCGCCTGGAGAATAGTTCTTGTATCTGAAAAAAAAAAAATTTTTTGCATTTTTTCTATAGGGTACGTTGTGTTCTACGTGAAGAGCATACTCCAATGAACCACACGAAGGTTTCTCTGACTCAGACTATAGAGAGAAGAAACGCTTTGTGTAGAAGGATTAAGTTCAAATATTCGACAGAACACAGTTCTTAAAAATACTTACAACCAGTGAATAACCTCATCCTATCATGATCAATGTGGTTTACGTTGCTCTTGATATTCATGATCCTTTTGGTAGTTAAGACAAAAAACGTTTGGGATTTTGTCACTCATTAAACGAATTTATTTTTATACGGTATCGTACAAACAATCTGTTATGAATTGTAGTACCATCAGTCGGTTTTCTCTTGCAGTGCCAGTTGGTTATTAAGACGTGTTGAGTCCTTAAGAGACTACAGACAACCTTGAACTCAACATTAAACCACTTAGAGTTCACCTTGGTGTGTGTATTTACGTTGGCAGTCTAGTCTTGCACAATGAAAATTAAATTTGAAATTCGATAACAATTTCCTCTAGCCTTTTGAAAATCAAAACACGGGGTCCGGATCCATGAGTCTCTACCTTAAACCTGTATACCGCGATTGTTTGTTGCTTAAAACGAAGTTTAAATCGTCTTGGATTCTCGTCCTATGTCATCGATGTTCGGAATGATCGACTGTATTTGGGCTTTTTTCGCGCCCTATCACTTTGATTCTGCTTAAAGCATCTAGGTACGACACCGCAAATTGGTGACAAGTATTCCTTCAATATTTCGAAATCTGCGTTCCAGGGTTAAAGGCAGCTGCCAGTTACTTAGCTTCCATATAAAATCAGCGGATCTGGATGCGATTAGTAACTGTTTGTCCTTCTTCAATTGTTTTCTATGTTGAGCTTTTTTTTTCTTCCAATTTACTGACTCTATACTCTTCCCTCGTTGCCCTCGTTTTACAGCGCTTGTCTGTGTATCTCTTCTGTCAACTTTGTCCGTAGTATGACCACTGATCTCTATACTAGAGGTTTTTTCTGGGGGATGGTGGCCCAGCACCTCCCCCAGGTTCAGCTCTTATTTGTCAGGCCAGTGAACCTTGGAGGGTCTGAGCCTGAACAAATGCCGCTTTCCATGCTGCACTGTGCCGGGCACGCTGCTTCTAGTTTCAGGTGACTTCCGGATTAGATCCTCATCTTTATACAGCTCGTAGAGTTAGCGATTATATCTTCTCCTCCATTCGCCCTCCTCACAGACAGGACCAAATATTCGACGTAGAATGTTTCTTTCGAAGGATCCCAAAATTTGCTCAGCTGTCTTACTTTTCGTCCAGCATTCAGCACCATAAAGATCAGGGTTTTGTAGAGCATGATTTTGGACCTTTGAGTTTGGACCCTAGTTGCTTGGACAAACCGAAGTAGCAGCGGTTGCCTAAGGTTATCCTTCGTCGAATCTCCACTAGGGTATCACTTGTGGAGTTTATATTTGCCCCGAGGTAGATAAACTCCTTCCCTACCTCAAAGTTATAGCTGTCAATTGTTGGGTTTTGACCTAGACGGATCGGGTTTTGGTAGACAGCATGTACTTTGTTATATCCTCGTTTATCATGAAACCAACTCGTTTGGCTTGTTCTTTTATTGCCGTAAAAGCCTCAATAATGGCACACTGGGCAACGGGCGATGATGATGATGTAGTCTGCGTATCCCAGCAGCTGGATTGATTTGTTAAATATAGTGCCTTCTGTGTTAACACCGGTCTTTCGCACTATCTGCTCCAGCACAAGATAAAAAAAAAGTCACACGACAGCGCGTCTCCTTGCCGAAATTCGGTGCATGATTGAAATAATTCGGAGGTTCTGTTCCCAAACTGCCCGGTGCATTGCGACTTCTCTAGCGAGGAGCGAAACAACCGGATCAGTTTTCTCGGGATCCCGAATTCGGCCATCTTCGGTGCAATGAAAGCTGTCGTATGCGGCTTTAAAGCCGATGAAAAGATGGTGAGTATCGACTTGGAACTCATCAAGGAACTCACATAGGTTCAGCTCTATTTTCCTTAAAGTCAGTTATAACTGATACCATATCGATTTAAATTAAGTCTGTTCCGTACCCCGTCTTGGAATCGAATGGACATTGATGGACACAAAGATACTGGACATTGATTTTCCAATTCTTGATCAGATATCGGGTCTTCCGTGGAAGATGACCAAAAGTTAGGTAACAATAACCTCAGTTGGGTAAAGCGAAACTCAGAGCTTCTTATTTGATCTTAGACGGACAATATGTCTTTAGAGCGTTGACAAAGTATTAGCGGACAAGAAGATGGTTTGGTTAGTGACTTTATTTACCTATCTTTGTTAGATGACGATCTTCTGTTGTCGGACTTAGAAAAGGCTGATAATACCGAAATAATGGTATCTAATAACTGACAAAAAGTTCTAGACACCATACTTGTCTTTGCTTATACATATCTCACATTGATCACATTTGGGGGGTCTAGCTCCAAAGAGACTACTGACTGGCACACCTTAAAAATCTTTCGTCAATATCTAGAAAAAATCATTAAGGAGCAGCCTTCTCCTTAGAGCCCAGTGTCAGTCACCAATTCGTTTCCAAAGACCTTTTTTCAGTTTTGAAAATCATTTCAGACCTGAGCTGCGAATATGTTGAAATTTTGCTTGACTGGAACTATAAACCCCACCATTGATTCAATCTACTGAACTGTTTCGCCGGGATCAAAAGATAAGTAACTTAGTGAGAAAGCTCTTCCACCCAACTGAAAAGTAAAACAACATTTAAACTAAAATCCATTTTTAATTATCCGCTTTAAACTTTTCCTCAACCTCTCCGCGACTTCGAATCGACTTTTACAAGCCTCCCCAGGACAATCAACACATTCATTGAGTAGCTCTTCTAGCTCTGAATATCTCTCCGGAACTGGAAAGAGAAATCCTTTCGTACGATCCTTCTTCAAATCCTCGCGGAGTAATTGACAAACTGCGAAAAAGTTTATATCACTTTGACCATGGGAGCATATGTCTGTTGGTGAAAATGCAAAACAGTCTTCACACTCTACGTACTCGTGTTTATGTACTGAATCAGGATCTGTACGCCCATCGACTATGAGCACTGTGTCCAGGTCCACAAATGAAACTTTATTTTCTTCTGCGCTGTACACTACGTTGTCCATGTTCAGATCAGTGATGTAAATCCGGAATCCCTCAAATCCTTCGGAGAATTTAAATGCTCCTTCAATTAGCTGCATGGCGATTTTCAACTTGACATGGAAATCACTAGTGTATAGATTTGTAAGAGGGACACCCTCACTGGACTGAAATGTTGTGAAACCACAAGTGGCATAGGTTTTTGGCACCGGAAATCCCGAAGAGTATAGCTGCGGCAGGAGCATTGGTTGCATGTCCACATTCATGTGCATCCAAATGTTTAGCTGCGAATAGTTTCTTGTAAATAATTCCACAAACCTTTGTACTTCAGACTTTGGACAGAATTGCATGCCATCCAACCGGGAATCATTGAAAAATCTTTCCATGAGGCTGTTTACAACATCCCTTTGACTTTTATCTTGTTTTATTGAACTAAAATCGAAATCCCTTGCTAAGTACTTAGCAAAAATCCGGTGACTATTCTTATTGTTTCCTTTAAGGACTCGGGTCTGTCGCACCCCAAAGAGAATGTTGAGAAAGTTTGAAAAATCTTCATCAAATTCGTAGTCATCGCGGAGTCGTTCACAGAACTCTGATTGATTTTGAAAACATTCTGGACACATCTGAAGATCTTTTTCAAAATAAGACTCCAATTTACTGATTTCTTGACTATCCCTGTCTATAGGGTAACGCAGAATGACTATGAGAAGAAAAAGGAACTTTTGTGAGTACATCTAGACAGTGGGATCTGAAAAGAAAAGAAATTAAGATTTAGAACCTCTGTGCTCGAATCTTTAAGATGGTATGCATTAATTCAACGTCGTAGGGAAACATGCCCAGCGATTGCAGAAGATGAGGAATCTACTGTTTACTTTCTCTGCACGTTTGTCGGCTATACTATCTTAGGGAATCTAAACTGTTAAGTTAGGAAGTCTGAAGGGTTTTAGGAGTAGATTGGGGCAGCACTCGCAGTGGTATTATAAAGAACTAACTTTCGGTCTAGGTGTATCTCTCTTCTAGAGGACTTAACTTAACTTCATAAGCCCTTTCAACAGTATCATCCTTGAAGGCATAAAACAACGGTTTTCACATAAATAATAATTGCCAGTGCACCACAGAATGCATTCGACGAAACCTCCATTTGTGTCATCTTTCCTGACAAACAGGCAACGTGAACGAGTATAAGGATTTGAGTTCACCTACTGTCACAAACGAGGGAATGGATTGGCTTGGTGGTTAGTCCGTTGAACTACTAAGTGAGAGGACACAGGTTCGAGCCTCAAAGCAACCAAACGTTTTTTTTTTTTGCGGCACCATCTCTTCGCAGGCATGACAAACCAGCAAGAGTATGTTTTGTCATGAAACAAAATTTTCAATCCGCCGTTCAAAGTCGGCAATAAAACTGTAAGGCCCTTCCCTTCGTGCGCAAAATATGAGATGCACAACACGAATGGTTGCGAGAGGTTACGTCCTGGCAGACAAGAAATCATTTGCAACAGTCACTCCCAAGCAGTCACATCGATATCTATGTAGCCAGTCAAGCAGCCATCAAAGCCATCAAATCCACAGCAATCAAATCCAGAACTGTGAAACGCTGCAACGACGAGCTCAAGGAAGGCATTCAACGCTGATCATTACGTCACACTGATCTGGGTCCTGGGACATAAGGGCATCCATGGGAATGAAAAGGCGGACGAGCTCACAAGAATAGGTTCTGTGATGGATTTGATAATGGCCGATGACTCAATCCTACCCCCATTAGAACTTTAAAAGTCCAGCATCACGAAATCCATAAAACTCGCGAACGGGAGATGGATTTCACTCACAACATGCCGCTCCTCAAGAATATTCTGGACAAAACTAAATAAGAGAAAAACAACAGAAGTCACCTATCACTTCTTATAGGTATTATGACAAGTTACTGCTAGCGGCTGACCTAAAGAGAATGCGTTTGAGCACACCGGAACTATGCAGAGGATGTGGGGCCGCAGACGGTGAGGAGGACACATTCCACCTCCTATGCGAATGCTCGGAAAACATTTCTTCAGTGATCTGGGCGAACTGTCAAGCAAGCCACCGAGGACCATCCTACAATTCCTTCGGAACTCGGGTTGGTTCAGGGAGACCAACTGATAAAAATAATAATCTGTTCCATCTATTTTAGGCATCCCACACCACATCGGGGAACACAATGGATCCATTGAGATCCGAGTGAGGCTATATATAAATGCAGCCGCCCCTACAACATAACCTAACCTAACCATTTGCAAAAACGAGGAAAAAATTCAGGGACAAAACAGAGGTTTTGGGAAAACCAGCATTTATATAATGAATTGCAGACTTGAAACCGTCCAAAACAATTTGAATTAAATTACCCTTATGTCAATACACTTTCGACAAAAGAGCTTGTTGTCAAACTCTGTTAAATGTCTGAGTGGAGAAGACGTCTGACTTTCCCGAGCTGGGCATCTGACTTCATGCCCAAATTACTCAGTTTCGGCAGGAGATTCGAGATCGAGATCCCGAACCGAAATTCCTGGGATACCAGAGATCCGTTGCTGAATATAAAGGGACAAGTGTGGTATACTGATGGTTCAAAGATGTACTCCGGTGTTGGTTCCGGTGTCTATAGCCCTAACCACAAAATCTCAAAGCGCTTGGAATGTGTCTTAGTGTCTTTCAGGCTGAATTATATGCTATTGATACCTGCACCAATATCATTCTTGACGCCGGCCGGCATTAAGGGAGCAACCATCAATATATTCAAGAACAGTCAAGCAGTGCTCAAAGCACAGGGTTCCCATTACTTTAACTCAAAGGTCGTTTTAGGCTGCTTCAATGCTCTTCAGGAGCTCTCAAAGCAGAATAAAGTCAAGATTTGGTGGGTACCAGGACACAGAGGCCTTGAAGGCAATGAAATCGCATTTCAACTTGCCAGAAAAGTCTCTTCTGAAAGATACATAGTTGCCGAACCCTTCTGCGGCATCCCTACTTTCGCATTCAGATTGAGTCTGGACTGGGAAACACGAAACTTCTTATCCTACTGGAATACCACTCAGGGACTCAGACAGGCTAAAAGGGTCATCCGACCTCTGAACAAATCCACAAAAAATATTCTCAATCATAAAAGGGACGATATCAGAGGACTTGCCGGCTTCCTTACCGGCCACTGCATTCTCAGATATCACTTACATAAACTAAATATAGAGTTCAGGAATCTGAATGCCGACTTTGCTTAGAGGTAGACGAATTAGCCGAACACGTACTATGCGAGTGCGTGGCTGTCTGCAGAGTCAGGAAACGCTTTCTCCACAAAGAATTCCTAACACCAGAGGATATTCGTAATGCCTCGACTGGAGATATTCTCAACTTCATTACGAAGATAGAGGATATCCTTGTCTAAGTGGCTCCAGACACAATAGATCTTTCAGGTCGCAGTGCCATATGCGTCAGTCGCAAAGCCTTAATAATAATAATAAAAAAAATATACTGGTAATCAATTGTTTCACCGATTCTACTAGAGTTCTTGATTACTATTGACAACTACACAAAATCAATTCAAGTAAAATACATACCAGTTCTCTTCCTCCAATGTTCTTATCATTTTTCCCAGAATGCACACAAGCCTTAGTTAAACAAAATTAAAAATAAAAACAAATCCCGTCACTATATTTATTATAGATACTTAACCAACCTAATCTTATGACGATTCACGACACAATCTACCTAGCATCTATAGCTTGATTGCCGATATAAATCTCTTCGTAAAAAAATTCAAAATTCTCTTAACCCTTCTTCTATTCTATAATCGACATTTTACTCTTTACTTAGTCGCTCTTTCCACTTTTAGCATATAAGAACTCACAAAATGGCACAGCTGTCGTGTAGTTTAGTCGGAATATATCACAAGCACACCCTGCAATTGGTATAAACGTTCTCAGAACCACCAGCTATGGATCAGTCAGTGTTGATTCGTCTCTAGATTTAGAACTCTCTCTTATACAATTGCTTGTGGGAAAATACAAAATAATTTTTTTTATCTGACAAATGCTGAATAAAAACCAATTGTAGTCGGGAAAAATAAACATAAAAATCGTTACGTAAAAGTACATCTATTATATTTGTTATAAACACTATAAACGACTCGATTGTTGTCTAAAACAAATAAAAATAAAACAATTTGGCAAGCAAAATGCAAACATACGAGTAGTATCGGTCACCATTCTTGGGGCATTCTAGTGAAAAAATTAAGTATCTAAACGATATTTGTGATGAATAATGCTGCCGCACAACCAGTTTTAAAATACGTATTTACAAAAACGCGCTCTGTGATAAAGTATCAATAGAAAAAAAAAAAAACTAAAACTGAATCTACAAATTAAGTCACTCTCACCGCTAAACACACGCAAGCGAGTTCAGATCAGAGAATTGGAATAAAAGTTACACTACACCATCAAACAGAACGTTGCAAACCCGACCCAACTCGTGAGGAGTAGATATTTTATACAAGGTAAACTTAAAATTGCAAGAAAAAAATTAACAACACAAATAAAATCACAACAATAACAAATAATAAACAATAATAGTCGTAGCGAATGTTAGGGTCATTTGAATGATATAATTTTTTTTTTTTAAATTAATTCTACCGAGTTTTTTTGCTGGTGCCGTACAGTCTAAGGAGAAAGTTTTAGTTCACTTTTTTATTATTGGTTGGGCTCTGTGACATAACCCATATGGCACTACGACCTGAAAGATCTATTGTGCCTGGAGCCAGTTAGACAAGGAGATCCTTTATCTTCCTAATGAAGTTGAGGATAACTCCAGTCGAGGCATTACGAATGTCCTCTGGTGTTAGGAATTCTTTGTGGAGAAAGCGTTTTCTGACTCTGCAGACAGCCACGCACTCACATTGTAAGTGTTCGGCTGATTAGTCTTCCTCTAAGCAGAGTCTGCTATCAGATTCCTGAAATCTATATTTAGTTTATGTAAGTGATATCTGAGAATGCAGTGACCGGTGAGGAAGCCGGCAAGTCCTCTGATATCGTCCCTTTTATGATTGAGAATATTTTTTGTGAATTTGTTCAGAGGTCGGATGGCCCTTTAAGCCTGTCTGAGTCCCTGAGTGGTATTCCAGTGGGATAAGAAGTTTCGTTTTTCCCAGCTGCCCAGACTCAATCTGAACGCGAAAGTAGGGATGCCACAGAAGGGTTAGGCAACTATGTACTTTTCTGCAAGTTGATTTGCAATTTCATTGCCTTCAAGGCCTCTGTGTCCTGGTACCCACCAGAGCTTGAGTTTATTTTGCTTTGAGAGGTTCTGGAGAGTATTGAAACAACCTAGAACGACCTTCGAGTTACAGTAATGGAAACTCAGTGCTGACTATCGGTGAATACATTGATGGCCGCCCCCTTTATGCCGGAATCGCGAATGATAGTGGCGCAGGCATCAATGATATGTAGTTCCGCCCGAAAGACGCTAGGACATATTTCATGTGCCTTTGAGACTTCGTGATTAGGGCCATAGATACCGGCACCAACACCGGAGTCCATTTTTGAACCATCAGTATACCGCACTAATCCTTTTATGTTCAGCAACGGGTCTCCGGCATCCCAGGAATTACGGTTTGAGTTCTCAATCCACCAAACGGAGGGGTAGGTAAGGATGGGTCTTGCTATACCATGGTGTAAATCCAATACGCAACCTTGGGCTGTAGGCCCCAGGTTTATCGTATAATCGGTGACATTCCCACATGACATAAGTCGCTTTGGTAGTTTTACTATTAATGTGTGAGTTCCAGTTAAGCTTCTTGTCTAGGACAATTCCTAGATATTTCACTTCACCTGAAAGACCGATAGGTGTACCATTTAGGGTAAATGTACTTAAGTTCAGTTTTCTTCTTCTAGTAAATGGTACAAGAACTGTTTTGTTGGGGCTTATAGATAAGTCCTCTCTGACACACCAGTCAGAGACAAACTGAAGGGCTTTCTGCATATCCTCCTTTCCTGTTATGGTGATCACAAGATCATCAGCGTAGCCAATGACGTTGTAGCCAAGGTTGCTGAGTTTGGTGAGAAGGTCGTCAATGACGATTGAACATAAGAAGCGCGAGGACAGCCTTTAGCTGCTAAAATAGTCACTGAGATCTCTCCAGAGGTGGCTGAGATTCTGCGGCTGAGAGCATTGATGATTGAATCGTAGCCGGTGTTGTCAAAAACAGCTTCAACGTCAAGGAATGTACAGAGGGAGATTTCCTTTGAACAAAAACCTGCCTCTATCTGTGTGACTAGATGATACAGGGCGCTCTCAGTGGATCGACCCTTCCGATAAACATATTGGTTCGGATATGAAGACGTATTCTTTTCTAGAGTTCCTCTAATATGAATATCTAACAGTTTTTCCATTGTTTTCAGAAAAAACGATGTCAAACTGATATGGCGGTAGGATTAAGGGAGCTCGCTAGGCTTATTGCCTAGCTTGGGGATATAAACTACAGTATCTTCCCGCCAAGCTAGTGGAATGTATCCTAGGTTAAAGCTGGCCCTAAATGAATGTACTAGAGATGGAATGATGTAGTCCAGACTATTCTGGATGAGAGGCGGAAAGGGTTTAAACGAGCCAACTGCCCATCTAATCTTGTCTTGGCTGAAAAGTCTACCAGGCAGACTTTTGCTTCTGCTGTCGATTCTACAACAAAATAGACATTAAAGACAACTTCTACTGTAAGAAGACAGCTTCTCCTACTCAAATACGTGTTTGGAAATGTTTTTCTTAATGGGAGGTGTCCCTATATATACCTCTCTGTCTGTATGTGCTGGATAAGCTCAAGAACTTCTAAACTTAGTTTATTCCTTGAGGAAGGTTTTGATGTATAAAATTAGACGCAATATGCAAGAGAAACTTGTAGACTGTGCTTGTGGACCTTAAAAGGAATGTCACTGTGCTTGTATACGCGGATAACATTGCGATTGCTGTCTCAGGAATATACCATCAAGTTCTCAACGAACTGATGAAAAATGGGCTTCTTTATTCTAAGTAAATGCACCGACAGATCTGGGCTTAAAGTAAACCTACAGAAAACAGAGCTATTTATGTCTTTATTACTGAGGGAAGGACTTCCTTGCCCTGTCAACTCTACTACCTAACTACCTTCTGACTTTATACGTCCATAGTCAGACCTCCCATTATGGGATTGCACTCGTGAAAAGCTTATACCTTAACATAATGATTAAGTTTCAAAGAAAAGCCTGACTGTATATAACTGGGGCCTTGAGGTAAACCCCCCTGCTGCGCTAGAGAACATCTTAAACCTCACACCTCTGGACTTCCTTGCCAAACAAGTGCAGCAGTCGGTTTAACGACATCTTCACTCTGGATCGAATTATCATCTAGTCACTCCCGTATCTTATACAGATTCCATGATCTAACAAACAAATTTGGTCGAACCCTCCCGGTTCAATTTTCTTAAGTGGAATTTCAAATTCAAATTTCCCACACGGGAGAGCTGGCATAACTTCAACAAACAGATTCACATACATATATGTGCATATATCGACAGTTCCAAAACCAATTATAGTGTCGACTCAATATAAGCCAGTCGATCCGCCTCTCTAATCATTGTAGCTCTATACAAGCTTTTTACAAATCATGGCTACAGTTGAACATAATTATCTTCATCTGCATCTTCACCGACAGCTAAGCAGCTTTTGAGGTAAAGTGACATCCTTGGTGCAAAGCCAAATCTAGAACCACCCTAGAAGTTCCCTCTCATATCACATTAAACAAATCATTACTAGAAAAACTAAGCGGTGGGAAAGGGGTCATGCGTGTCATTCCACCAGGCTTATCTGGCCTAAAACAGATAACCAAAGGTCAAAGGAGATTATTACTCTCAGCAAAACACAAATTCGCACAGGCAAGCTAGGAGACTAGTGGCTCCCTTCAATGATTTTTGCAGAAGCTATAGGGACAAGTGAAGGAAGAAACACCACCGTTACCACTGCTCGATTTCTCACAGCAGAAGAAGACTTACATATATGTCAATACCACTTCAATGATAACAGTGACCTAAGCTAAAAACCCCTTCCCGACGTCTGTAAGAAGTCCGCTGCTATCCCTCAGCAGAAAACTTATTGACGTTATTACGGGACACTACGCCTTTGCCAATCATCTCATCGTGTTAGGCTGAGACGACACTGCGGAACACTTCCTATGTAGTTGTCCTCCCTTTGCTCGTATCAGGTAGCAGATACGATATGATGATATGAGTGCTGGTAACTTAAGCTCCTTATCACTGAAACTCTTATGCGACTTATTCGTCAACTCCTATCCTTATAACAATTCTAAATTCTACGAATTGAATGTTCTGACATGCAGGCCAAACTCAACAATCTGAAGCCTAAATCGGCAAGGGCTGAAATTAAAATTAACAATGACAAGACCAAGACAATAATAAAAATCAAATCCAGGAACTAGTCTAGCTAGTCAACTCCTTCACTTACAGCGTAATTTCAGCACAAGATATAGCCAATGTAGTACTCGTAGACGTGATTTAACTTTTCATACTTTATTCAATTTAATGTATATGTATAGTATATATGCATGCCGGGCCGAAGGCCAAACTGGTACGTGCCGATTAGTGTGATACAAAACGTTCGCACAGTACGCTGGACAGGATCTTATAAAGGGTGGATTTCTTTTCGAATCATATGTTATTTTGACACTGACAGCTTTTATGCGCTGAAAAAATTTATAGAAACTCAGTATTATACTTCCCGATATGAAATGGGTCGATGTACGCTTGAACAACGTTGGGAAATTATTGCAAAGTAACTTCCAAAGTGGATCCTGTGTTGCCGAAACAGTGCGAGTTTTGAAAAGAAATTTCGCGTCGAAATAATGCACCAACTGCAGCTGGTGCACGCAAGTTTGTGAAGAAAGTTCCTGAGACTGGTTTGCTGATTGGTAACCGACAGTATTGCCGTGTTCGTCCTGTGCGCTCAACGGAAAATATTGCAGCTGTTGCCGAAAGTGTGCGCCTTAAGCCGAGAACCTCAACGCGCTAAAGATCTCAGCAAATAAACATCAGTCGCACTAGCCTGAGGAGAATTTTGCATAAAGATCTCGGATTTGGACTTGGGCTATGAGTTCAACAAGATGGGGCTACGTGCAACACAAGCCGTCCAACAATCGATTTATTGCTCACTTGTGAGTAGCATTTGTATGTACTGTACAAATTTGCTTAAAAAAAGATAAATTAAAAACAAAGAATTATAAAACTATAACATATTAACATTCTTAGATAAGAAAGAATTTGAGAGTAATCATGATTTTAGATTACCTATACATTGATATGAGAGACTTGTACTGAATCAAGATGATAAGAAGTAAACCCACTTCCAATCTTTTTAAATTTCATAGTAAATCATCAAACAAATAAGTTGCTTGTGATAAGATATGCACACGATTTAAGACGTCACCTCATATGACCTTCGATTGAGACTCCCTAACGTTTGATGGATTACATCCAGCATAGATCAAACAATGTGTAATCCAGTTACTGGCCACTCCAAAGAACATGTTTACTGTGGGCTGGGCACCGTCTTAAGTATAAACATACTAACTGCTGGAGTAACGCTTATACCAATAATCGATAGAGATGACTATTCCCGCGTTAAGAACTTCAGACCAATTGCTCTGTCTTCTTACTTCTGCTTGAACCTGGGCCTTCAGCTATCCAAATCGTTAGTTAAATGCATTCGTGCAACTCTGTATAAGAGCCTTATCATTCCAGTCGTATCCTAAGGTCCATCTACTCTATAGATGGCGGATGATCATTACCAGCGAAACAATTTGCATAAGATATTCATTCCCATTAGCGATGACAGGCTTCGATTCTACATATACAACAAACTATACGAGCTATACAGCGACATTGACTTGGTCAAATAACTCCGTATTGGTGTCTTTGATGGCTTTGACATGTAGCATGAATTGACACCGACGCTCCGGCCCGCAGTCTTCGAATATAACCAGGAAAGACAATGTAATAGAGGAAAATCCCGCCGAGCGCACAAATAGAAGGAGGCCTTAACCAACTTTTAGTGCGCAACTGGAGGCAGTTAGCTAAGGACCAGGCTAACGCGAGGGGTTTGGTGATTGAGGACCAGTTTAATTAGTAAATAAGAAAATTAAGTGTCCCTAGACACAGCCGGGTTACCGGAAATAAGTTGTCCGATGAGTCTGCCAGGCAAAGTTCAGAGGCGAACTTTACCGGTCTTGAACCAACATTAGGTTTATCCGTATCTCCCGTAAGGGCTTCTATCAATGCTTGGATTTCTAGCAAACACAACTGACTTAATGACAGACTTAACAGATCCTTCCCGACGACGTCTGTAAGAAGTCTGTGGCATTCTTGCTGTCCCTTAGCAGAAAGACTGAAGACAACGTATTGACGTTATTATGGGACACTTCTCATTTGCCAAACATCTCAACGTGTTAGGTTTAAGTGTCACCACTGTCGGTGACGGCTTTGGAGAGGGCCACGACACTGCGGAACATTTCCTATGTGATTGCCCTGCCTTTGCTCGTATCAGGTGGCAGATTTTTGGGGCTGATGCGGTGAGTGCTGGTGGCCTTAGCTCCTTATCACTGAAGCTCTTACTCGACTTTTTTTAGAAAGACAAAGAAAACACAGTAAAAGGGTTGTACAGTTGACCTGTTTTTGTGTCTGAGTGTGGTGTTTTAACACCCCCACAGAAAAAGTAAATTTCATGTCAACACCGATAACAATTGTGGGTTGGTCCCAAGCTTCGAGCACATAGAAGCAAGACAGTTTCAGAATGAACACCGGTTCTGGGTTAAATCATGGAATCACAGCTAATTATACACACAACTGGATCCGATTGGCAAAACAAAAACAAGCGACAGATCTCCGTTTTATCTGCAAAGTTTTATGGTTTTACAAAACGAAGCCATTACTCATGCTATGCGGTGACATACATTCTCAACTCAATCTCGTGTATGCAGAATCAAAAAAAAAAAAAACAAAAATCCCCTTTGAATTTATTTTAATTTTTATCGCATAGCTCGTAGCCTTAATAAAGCAACACTCCTCAACCTCTAACATGGTCAACAGCATAATATGTTAGTCACATACTCATAGTCGTGCTCATTAACATTTCCAAGTGGAATCAAACGATTCCCACTATTTGTTTGTTTCCAATCAAGCGTAACGTGATAAACAACAACACCAGCGAATGCTATAATTAAATGTTTGCAATCACCTTGTGCACCTTACAACACGTGAGCATCTCGATAACAATCCGACAAAAGCGTATTCTATTCAATGTCTAACCACACGACAACCGCCAAGTTGACAGACTACGTTCTTGAACTTGAAAATCCCTGCCGGCTTAGATAAACAAGTTTTCCATTCGAGATTTGTCCAACCGTCCAGGCTTGCATTAAGACCAAAGTAAACAAAATGTCTACCCCATTGACTTTTTTTTTTTTTAATAGAATTGTATTGGGCTTCGTCCCCACACTCCTCTCTATATCGTGTTTGCCAAAAGCAAACATTTGCAAAAGTACTAGTAAATAAAATGAAAATTGTAAATAATATTTTACTTTTGAAGTATGTGTAGGACAACGAGAGTCGAGAGAGGCTTCACTGGTAATCCCCTAATCAATTCTGAGTGTGTCTTAACACAGTCGAAGCGAAAAGTATTGAGGCAAACCATCAGAAATAAGAATCTACTACAAGTCAAATAAGAAAGGTTCTAACACATGATTCGAATGAGTTTCAACTCTTTCCAACTCATCTCCAATTGCTTAGGGCGACAGATTCTCTTGCCAGATTGGATTCCATGGCATGGTATTTTTTTTTTAGCAACGGAATTATCTTCGGTGCCTTGTTAATAGTTAGGTGCAACAAGTCTAGCGACAAAACAGATTTGGCCAAGGCTGGATCTGAAACGCTCTAAAAATTCAATTTCTTTTAACAGATTACAGATTTAAGGCTTGGGGTACACTTAAGTGATTTTTGTAGAAGCTGTATGGACGAAGAAGAGGAGGAAACTATTCTCCAAGCTGCAATTGGTTCAAAGAGTGGGGAAAGAGAATCTCTCTTAGATCCATGTGATATCACAACGGACCTATTATTGGTCTAAGTGTAATACGGCAAGCGCTAGGAGCGGTTAAAGGACAGATCCATTCACACTTCCTACAGAAGGCCAACCTTCAATGGCAGGGATTAACCAACTGCGCCATATAAAGGAAGATATGGCCGACCTACGATAAGAGCAGATCAGACAGAAGACCTACTAAGCAGAACCTGCCCACCATTGACTTATTATATATGGACTGCTAGTGAAATGTCACTTTCATACAATCTCTGCTGAAAAATGTGTTCAAACATCACTAGCCCTCCAGTTTCAAAGCGGGAAAAAAGGGAAACAAAATCTCCGCCATAGTTAAAATTGCCCATAGAAACTAACGCCATCTCTTATCACAAAGTTAAGTTACTGAAAAATAACGATGAAATTCAAATCGTTGCCACACTTTTCACAATAGATGTCATATGTTCTTTCAATTTTCACAATAGATGTCAGAGTCGAAATTCAAATAAAAAAATATGAAAATACGTATTTATTCATTTCATTGTCCCATAAATGCAGCCAACCACACAGGATTTCGTTGTTAGTTGTTTCTTGAATTGTTTTATACAATAATAAATGTTTTTGTCCAAACAATTGATTATTTCAAATTCTCTCTGTTTCTACTTTTTCCCGCTATTGAAACTGGGGGGCTAGTGATGTTTGAACCAACGCGAAGTTAGCTACTAGCAGTCCATATATAATAAGTGCTGCCAATGCTGCCCACATATCGCCAGAAGCACGGCTTCTCCATCGAGAAAAAGCTCAATCTACCGTTCGGAGTCGGCAATAAAACTGTAGGTCTCTTCCATTCGTGCGAAAAATAAAACACGCACAGCATGAACGGTTGTATGAAGTTCGGCTTTGGCTCTCTATGAGCTGTTGCGGCAAATATTTGTATTTGTTTTGTTTGATCACGGGGCATTGGCCAATTGGAGACCATGCAGCCAAACTAGACATCCCATACAACCCTCAGTGTCTAAGTGTGCTGGATTTAGCTAACCTAACTTTCTTAGGTAGGGAGATTGGAGTTGTGCCCTAGAAAATATGTCATATTCAGATGAATCACCTGATTGGCAAGGGACACGATACATTCCTACTCTTCCTCATTTCTGCAAGTCCTGCAGAAATTCTTACGGACAATGCCCAATCGCTAAGTATGGATCCAGTGCCCTCTCATAACATATGTAAGTTAGTTTCGAGTGATGGTCGAATGGTCGCTGTAGTAGGTTACGTGGATGTGTCCGTTTGTGTAACCACGCAAAATACTGGATTACCGGCAACAGGAATCTTGCATGATGGCGTGATGAATTTCTTTTATTTTTCAAGGAAGATACTGTGGGTAGCCATATCAATGTGAGCCCCTTTCTGCCACACTATTTTCAGAACCACTTAGACCCACAAACAAAACTCTCTATTTAGTAAATATCGAGCTTGGTTATGTCGCTGAGGTCTTCATAGAAATACTCTCTTAGGGTGTGTTTCTCAGCCTTGATAGGGTGCAAATACAAAAAAGGTGAGTAATCGGTTCTTCCTCTTCCTCGTCCTTACAACTTTTGCAGAAATCATCGGATGGAACACCGATTGTATTGGCACGCCTACCTACCAAGCAATGTCCCGTGAGGGTCACCTATTTCACATTAATTTTTCATTAACAAACAGAAGTCTATTATTCTAGAGAAGCAGGCCGTTCCCCTATATTTTTAGAAAGGTTCTGACCTGGTCCTTCCCTGTGTCCGGAAACGGAGTATAGGGAAATTTCGCATCTGTGAATAATCTCATTTAGAGACCTGCGGCATTGCTTTATGAAGGTAGATCGTATTGTCGGTGTCAGTACCTACACAATTTAAATATCTTTTTTCTTGCACTGAGGAAATACCTAGGGTGAATTCAGTGCAGCAGAATCAGTGCCTTTTCAGTGTTGCACTGGTGGACATCAAACGCTTCAGTGCGAAACCAGTGCGCTCTAGTGCACCCTAGGGTGGACATCAAACAAACTTACTTACAATTCAGTTCACTACCTCACAAAAAGTTCACCCGAAGAATTTTCCTCTCGAAGGTGCCAAGAGCACCTTTATCCATTTCTGATAAAGTCCATGCCTCTGCGCCGCGCCGTAGAGCAGGACTGGGATTATTAAGGTCACTTTTGTTGTTCGAAAGAGGGCTTTGCTAGTCAATTGCCTTCTTAGCCCAGAGAAGCAACGATCGGCAAGAGTTTTCTTCGTTTGATCTCAGCGCTGGTGTCGTTGTCTGAATTGATAGCAGAGCCTAGGTGGACAGAGTCCTTAACTACCTCAAAGTTATATCTGTCGTGGGAGACGTTCTGTCGGAGACGTCAGTGTTGGATGTCCTTTCCTGTTGGCAGCATATACTGTTACCCCCATATACCATTAAACCCATCTTCGCTGCTTCCGTCTCAGTTCTCGCGAAAGCGCTCTGTATAGTTCATCTCTATAGATGCTGTCATACACGGCCTTAAAACCGATGAATAGGTGATGTGTATCGATTTGGAGCTCATGGGTTTTTTTCCTAGATCTGCCGTAGTGTGAATATTTGGTCGATGGTGGACTTTCCTGGCCTTAAGCCACACTGATATGGACCAATCAGGTTGTTGACAAACAGTTTGAAGCATTCACACAAGAACTCACAGAAGAGTTCGGTAGTCAGGCCGTCCGCTCCAACAGCTTTATTGGACTTCAGTTAAGATATGGCTATCTTCATTTCATCCAGGTCGGGTGGACGAAATTGTTGGTCTGCATCGTCCAAGTTGAAGAGTTCATTCATTTGACAGCGGTATTTGATTCGTCATCGCCGTTATACACTCTACAGCATCGACTGCGACTCTATTACTATGTTCATTTCTACAGGCTTCGGTTCGGGGTTTGGGTCCTTGGCATGTATTTTTTACCTTTTGGTAAAACTTCCGAATCTCATTCCTGGAGTAGCATCCCTCGACCGCCCGCTTCTCATGCTCCTTCTTTTTCCTCCTGTGAAGCCGGTGCTCGGCTCTCCTCTTCTGCTCGTAGAGCTCGTGAGCAGCTCTAGTCCTTTTATGCAGCGTCGGTTTATATACATCTTGCTTAGCTGCATATGCTTGCTGGCACTCGTCGTCAAACCAGGAGTTTCGTTTTGGTGACCGAGTGAAGCCCGAACATCATCTCATTCGGCTTTTTGGCAGTGTTGCCACTGAGTCTTCAATACTTGATGCTGGCGGCATAGGAGCTCTTAAGAAATTAAGGGAAACTCGATCGAAAAAGGATTTGATGATCTCTTGCGATTGTAGCCGTCCGACGTCAAACTTCCACGCAGTATTAGCCTGTCTTTGCGGTGTTCGGGATATCCGCAACCGTACCTTAGCTACAGCGGTAATGGTCCGAGTCTATGTTGGCCCCTCGGAACGTTCGGACATCCGTTATACTGGAGGATTGCCTTACGTCGAAATATGGTCAATTTGGTTGATGGTTGATTGATCAGGAGATCTCCAAGTCCCCTTATGAATATCGAGATGCGGGAACCACGTGCTAGCTACGACAACGTTTCGCCCCGTCGCAAAGTCGATTAGCCTGAATCCGTTATCGGAGGTGGTGTCAGGCAGGCTATATTTTTCGACAGTATGACAGTGCATTAAAATCGACGAGGGCAATTTGTATGTCGTAGCTAGGGCACTGCTCGTAGAAGCTATCTTTTGGTGTCGTCATCTTTCTCCTCTGTGGGGGCGTGCGCGCATAAAAGACTAATGTTGGCAAATTTAGCCTTAATATGAATTGCTACGATGGGAAAAGAAGGAAGCAGCTTGCCAGGTTGGTGACTCTCCAGAAGACGAGGTAAACCGCATTCTTCGGCTGTGGCAGATGGGCAGCCGAAAGTAACAGATTAGAATTGGAGATAGGAAACATCACTCTAGAAAATGATGTGGGAATGATGACCTTAAGGAACGACAGATGGAACCAAATAAGTTCCTTCTCTGCCTTGTCTGAGTATTTATCTGTTGTGATTATGTCTTACTTGTTCAAAATCTTTTTAAAGGCACTTATACAGGGATACGGTCCAATGAACACTTGCTTTACTTTAACCAGTCGGGCTTCAGTTCCAGATGCAACTGCAAGATGGCTTTTGCAAAAATGGAAGTGCACTTTAAAATGTGTCTTTTACACTGTGGTTTCTCTCCTAGACAGATTTGCTTAAGAGGACTCTACGACACCTATTGGTCTAAGAAATTGAAAAAGCGGATTACTCAACTGCGGTGTTCCTTGGTTCTAAACCATTTCCTACACTTAGCAGGAAGGTGATAGACTTGGATCGAAAAATGGACTGCTACTGAAAACCATGAAAGGTGGGAAGATGTAAAAAAAAGCGTCATTGAAGAACTCTGAAGAAGCACAGAGTATCTTGGATTAAGATGATCCGTGGAGAAGAAATAATTAGTGGACCAAGTTTCTGTCTCCGATGGTCTTCGTCCATGAGTCCGATAAAAAACTTATTTTGAAAATGATTTAAGCTCTAACTTTTAAATGGTGGAATTGTAGTCTACTGCCAGAGGTCTTCAATCAGTTCCCGTAACTGCGCGTTCCACCAACGAGTTGACTTGGCATCACCTACCTCTTTTGGACAGGCTACCACCGGCCTGGTATCAAATAAAGGCTCCAATCCTGGTACTTAGTTGTCTCTTGGCTTGAAAATGACTTCCTGAGTTGAAAACTTAGCTTGTCTTGGATGTTAAGTAGAGCAGCATCAGATTCTTAAAGATCAAGAATTAGAAAGTGTAGAAAGATATCGAAAACCTCTATCCAATACGACCGAAGGGTTCCCGTATAGTGCCTATTCCCGCAGTTTTTTGAACCCCGTTGAGTTTTTTTCTATCTATTGTTATTGTAGGCTCTAATCAAAGCAGGCCACTAGAGTGATCCAAAAGTGAAAAGTACACCAGCCAAGATCATCTTTCGTTGAAGACCTCGTCAACCGGTCAAAGGTTTTTATCCGCAGTTCAATGGAAGTCTCCAACTGGACTAAGGTTTAAGCACCATTTTTAAAACTCGCGCTGGGAAATAGGGAGAGTAATTAGCCATTAAGCCATGGAAGCATAAAGGTCGGTATTTTGGATTAAAAGCATCAGTTTAGAACATTAAGTTTACAGCTTGAAGCCCACATATTAACCTCATCTATAGTTTCAGTTATCACGGAGGGAATAATCATTGACATTTGGATAGCCACGTCATCCACATACCCGAGCAATTTGAATGTCTCTATCGAGCCTTGTCAGTACATTTTTGTAGCCATAATTAAGGCGACAAAGCGCCTGCGATGTTCCTCGAGTTTTGGTAAGATGGTCGTTGGCAAGACCTGACTGAATCATTCAAGTTTTAAGCTTATGAATTCCTTGAAAAATCAAGAAAAGATTCAGTATGGACATTGTTAAAAGTTCCCTCTATGTCGAAAGAGGTAGCCAGAGTGTATTGTTTGTGTAGGATCTACCTAATGGAGAGCTGACTCTATGTTAGAATTTGGAAGCTAAAGATTTTTTGAAGATCTACGGTAAGTGCTTGTGTCTTAAATAGGCTATAGAGTCTTTATTACGAAAGTCAGGTTCTTCACAATCACAGCCTTTTCGAAAGTCAAGATCTTGCTGTTAGGGCAAAGTTGCGTGAATATCAATACAAAATTCCGAGCGTTGGAATAGGTTGCCCAAAGTTCCTCCGCTTAGACAAATATTTATTCCACTCGCTTTATTAAGTCAACAAAATAGAAACAACCATCCGCCATGAGCCTCTATCTGTTTATTTAAAGAATTGATTTACCTTCGCACAAATGGAAAGCCCCTGAATAATTAATTTCTTCATTTTCATTTAATTTTTATAGATGTCCATAAAGCTCTATCAAAACAACACCTACAACAGTGATACAATCACCCTGGCCGCAGCTGCTACCCTTAGTCGACGATATGAGGAGCTGCTCCTATCGGAGAATCATTCCGACTGTGTGTTCCTAGTCGGTGAGACCACATTCAAATGCCATAAACTAATTCTATCCACCGCTAGTCCAGTATTTGACGCGATGTTTTATGGTTCGATGCGGGAAAAAGATGCCATCGAGATACGTGACATGAATCCGGGGATTTTCCAAAAACTAATTTACTACGTATACACCGGCCGGGTGGATCTGGAAACAGACTCTATCGAGGATGTATTCGAATTATATTACGGAGCTGAGAAGTACCTGCTGAATGACCTCATAGTTGCCTGTTTAAATGCTGTTAAACGAAAACTACGTTTCGACAACATCTTGCCAGCCCTCGAGCTGGGCTATTGCATAAACCTCAAGCCACTGTTGCAGATCTGCATGAATTTTTTCACACACTGTTGCCTGAACGATGTACAGTTCATGTCCTACCTGAAGAATAACTACTTTCACGTATCCAAAGACTGTGTAAAGGCAATCATTGCCAACAATAAGGATCTGAAATACCTCATATGGTTCGTCTTTGAATGGTGTCACCACGAGTGTGACCATCTCGGACTTAAGCAGAAGGATTGTGAGCTGATCATTGGTGATTTGCAGTTGGATATACCAAAGGTCAAAGGAGGCTATGAACAAATTTGTGCACAAATCAAACAACTCTCTAGCACCATCGAGAGGAGTTACTACAAAGCCTGCCGTCCATTCACCATTGATTCGGAGAATTTCGAATGGAATGTGACGCTCCGATGTGACCGATTCATCTCGCTGTTGGGTTTGATTATAAAAAGTCGCCTGAAGCCACCCACGCAAGCTTTGGTTGACGACTCGAATGCCACTTCGAATGAGTACAGAGAAAACCTTCGGATCGAGATCCGATCGCAGATGGTTGCGAACAATGGCAGTGGTAGTGGAGTGGTTCTGCAGCACCTTGTGGACAAAGAACACACCCGATACAATTGTGATCTAAACATTCTGTGGGACGATGCTGTGGTCTTATCGCCAGACGTCGAGTATCGGGTGAAGTTGACTTGGCAACCGAACGCTTTTGGCGCTGAATACCCCTGCAGTGTACAATCAGACGAGGTTGATGGCATAAAATTCAACGACCTTAGCCACCACTTCGGAAGCCTTGTCAAGGGATTGAGATTTCTCAATTTAGTAGTTTAAGCCGTGAATAGTCCCGCATTCATAGCTCGATTAATTTGTATTAACTATTGTCCGATGAGATGGAGAGAGAGGAGGTCAATAAACTTGGACCGGCTTTTCGGTCGTTCCTTATACTTTTTGTTCGTTTTCGGTTTTTAAACTTGGAACTTGTTTTTATCGCCGTAAAGCTGGACACTTATCAATAAAATATGTTCAGTAGTCAGCTGTTTTAATTTGATTTACGGGTAGAAGACTGGTTATGGAAAAAGGTAGACGCCTCAAGGTAGAGTCTTGAATGTAAAGATTTTGTCAAAAACGATTAAGAAGAGTGAACCCTGAAAAAGAGTGAGTATAGGAGGAATGACGAGTTATTAAGTAGTACGAAGGTGAGTTTACCTAGAGAAATCAGTGTAAAAATGACTCAGGTACCCGTGCTGGTGGAAGACGAAGCTGCAGTCTTTAAACTTTTAATGGATAGATGCGAAGCAGGTCTCCCTTCGGTCTCTGTAGCTTCCAGAATAATAATTTCTAACTAATTTTAGCAGAAAACTTAATCTCCTCCAATGGATAGCTGGGCGGATAGGACGTCTAACAAAAGAAAATCCATTGAATAAATTCCACCCCCTTTCGAGTGAATCGGTTTTCGCCAGTTTGCCTGGAACCCAGACAAAATATGAGCGTGGTGACCACATATCTACTTCTGAGCCTTAGCGCTTTGTTTACTACCCAGAAGCTATCGAAGCCTATTAATTTTAAGAAGGAAAAGCCTAGGTGAGTACTTCTATGGAAAGCCTTAGTGGCATGTGTAGACTCGATATAAATAAAATAAATAGCTTTGTCTTTCAATCCTGGTATTGCTTTGGGTTTGGCTCGAATGTTTTAGAAAATATACGTTTGCGGATATCCCGAACACCAGTGATGCCAGCTTTGATGTGCTAAGTTTCCTACAGACACTACAATCAGAGATGGGAGTAATGCATTACTTGCTCAATGAAATTACAAATAGCATTAGCATTGAATTGAAGTAATGACAATGAAAAAAAATTTCATTAGCATTGAGTTACTCAATGCTAATTACATTCTTTTTTCATTACCATTGAAAAATTTCTATGAAATTTGCATTACCATTTGCCAATGCCAATGAAGAGTGTGAAAAAAAAAATAAAATGCACCATTATTTTTGGGTTTTTCTATACCTGCATGTGTTCTTCTTCGGGCAATAACCATAAAATGTAGTGCGGTCGGTGATGACCAATATCACTTTACTATTATCCGGGGTAGTAAAGTGAAAAAATAATACGAAGTGCCTCAATGCCTTATGAAAATAATTTTCCTTGATCATTACCGCACTTTCATTAGCATTGAAAAAATCAATGCTAATTAAAAAAAATTGCATTGGCATTGATTTTCTCAATGCTAATGGAATTTTTTTTCATTAGCATTGAATTATTTCAATGGCAATGAAAAGTCAATGCTAATGCTAAACTCCCATCTCTGACTACAATGAAACCCCTGGTAGATTTTTAGCTAGCTGACTCCAGTTGGTTGAAGTCAGCTTCCACTTGCATGCGCCACCTGAATCGCGGTCTTCCTCTCCTGCGCTGTCTTTCGGGGCGGAATCGAAGATTGTTCGGACCGGAACAAGGGAATATAGTGGTAAAATCGTAGTTAGTGCTGGTAATATGGAAGGAACATTTCTGCAGACTGTCCACTCAACCTGGGCGAAGTTAAGATAGCTATGTACTCCTAAACTTAAGTCCAGTAAAGCAGGCGCTGCGACCTAGCTGCTAAGCTATTTAAAGCTTGAATTGGAAAAGAGCATGCACCAACTTATCTGTACAGTTGGACGTAATCATGCTTATTGAATGAAACCTCAGTATTATTTGCCCGATTCTTAAGAAAGGAGACCGTCTAAATTGCGCCAATTATAGAAGTGTAAGCGCATTTCTGACAACCTTGTACGATTGAGCGGGCGGACCATCGAAAATATGCGCTGCTCCTTCATAGTTGCTAAAGACCTACAGACAAGACGACGTGATGTCATTCGATTTCTTTAACATAGTTTTTCAGAAAATTTTGTAGAACTCACACGCTTACACCATAGATAAACTTTAACATAATCACGATCAAGAGTATTGAGATGAAAATCGCGACTATAGGTCACGGCCAATGAGGTCACGACAAAGTACAATGGTGTTATCAAAAGGTACAATCAACACGTACGTCTCGAACAAACAGATATAACATTGAAACAGGTAAGGACTTTATCAGCGCTTAGATCAAACGCAGAATAACTCTTGCTAATCGCTGTTCCTTTAGACCAAGAAAGCAATTGAGTAAGAAAGCCCTCCATCGAACAACTAAAGTCAGTCTATACAAGATCCCAGACATGCTCTCTGCCCCAGAAGCATGGGCCGTCAGGGTGGATAAGGTTGCTTTAAGAGAACGTGTGTATAAAAACTGAGTGGAAAAGCTATACAACGACGAATTATATGGGCTGTTCACATCCGCCTTGTCAGAGGAGTACAAATGTACCTCTAAGACCAGCGCTCTGGAACGGAGAGTTTTAACATCCACCGCCCAAGGACAGAACAGTACAGAAAGACAATTAACATAGGATACATTTAATATTACCGAAAGACCTGTTCTTTTCACTCCATAATCCACCAAATGACGAAAAAATCAATTTGACGTCACACTCAAATTTACATAAAATAACAGAAAAAAGAAAGAACCAATCCTAAGGAGCAAAAACACTCAAATTCATACTTAACTAGTACTAGTACTAGTATTGCAAACCTAAGTGAAAACGGTGAAAAAATCTGTTAAAGTGACGGAAAACCAGTTTTTTTCAATCAGAATGACTTAGTAGTAGTAAATTCTCTACAAATGCAATGATATTTTCTTTCTTACAGGTGCAATTTCGGAAATTTGAAAAACTGACGAAAAAAACGGCAAAAAACGGGTGTGCTTCTTTTTCGATAAAAAATAGTACAACTTTTCCTGGAGAAAGTTCATTTTTTTCTTAAGTGGGAGGACTGTTTCTAATCCAGTTTTCATCCGATAACAATGCTCTTACTCTAACAAGAATGAGGGAGAGTTTGGCATTATTAAATCGAAGGTCCAGGTCTAGTTAATGTTATTCATGTAATTGGATATTGATTTCAATCATAAGTTACCTATCAATTACAAAATTTAGATATGCCAGCTATCGACAGTGCAAAAAGAAACATTCCATTTGGAACGTCCAAGAGCATTTAGGATAAATATATACACTTACCCTCAAATCGATAATTCGATATAATTAATCTCCTCCGGTTAATCTAATTTATTAGCTGCCAACCAAACGATAAAATACACAAAATACCGCGATTGGATCCACCAAAAGAGCAAAACAACCCAAACGCGAAAAACAAAACCAACTTGAAAATACTACAAGGTAGATTCTCTCCACTAAAATGGAGAAACATAAACAAATAACATATGTTCAACTGTCAAGGTAAAATTTCCCCGAAAGCCAAACCATAAACAATCGAAGAAAAAAAAATTCCCAAAACAAATCGATAAATATCCCACCACTGTGTGGTTTGTTGTTGTGGAAATTTATTGAATTTGTCATAAAAATAAAAGACCCATTCACAATGATTTGTCTCTCTCTTTAGTTGTCAATTAATTTTCTCCATAGAACGAAACAGAACAAAAAAGACACACACGACAAAAGGAATATAAAATCAAAGAATAAAAATTTCGCAAAAGGAAATATTTTTGATAATAATTCCAACAAAAAAAAGTTCGTAAATTATCAGTCCAAAAGTTCAACACACAATCATCCATCAAGATGAACATGAAGATGCCCGATTTTAATGTGAAAAAGCTTGTGAAGGAGGCTGGGAGCACCCTTTCAAGGGTGGTTCAGGTGAATTATTGCAGTGAATGGATGATTCCATTTTTTAATCGAAAATCTTGATCTTTAGCTAACGGAAGAAAAATTGGGTACTTCCGAGCGTACCGAGCTGGATTCGGACTTTGAGAATCTTTCCGAGAGGGCCGAGTGCACCAAGAATTGGACTGAGAAAATTGTTCGTGATACAGAGTCAGTTTTGATACCCAATCCTGGCAATAGAGTGGAGGATTATATTTTTGAGAAAATCGAAAAAAAGAAACCATCAAGATTGAGTAATTTGGAGTACTTGGCACTGGATATGATCGAAGCGGGTGGTGATTTCGGTCAAGAGAGTCCCTACGGGATGGCATTGATTAAAGTCGGTCAAGCCGAACAGAAGTTGGGAAATTGTGAAAGAGATTTCATTGCATCGACTGGTATATGCTTCACACAGCCACTGAGAAAGTTTCTCGATGGAGAGATGAAGACAATCACAAAGGAGAAGGGTATCTTGGAAACAAAGAGGTAAGTTGTGGTGTGGGTGAGTCATTTTAAGAGGTAATTTCTGATGATGTGATGTTGTTTTTGTCAATTAGGTTGGACTTGGATGCTTGTAAGAATCGTGTGCGAAAGGCTAGGAGTATGTTGGGCCAGCAAACGGTAAGTGGGGTGAAGGTGCAAGATAAAAGACTTTCGTTATTTGAATGCTATTTTTCGTTCCAATAGTAAAATGTCCAATTGAAGGGTTATTTCTATCGAAGACTCGACAAATTTTATCCTGTTTTGAACGCAATTCTTTATTATATAATTAGTCTCCATCAGATCTCCATGATGTCATTTGTTATGTTTACGTTTACTTCGAAATATGTAAACTTGTTTCTTATGTGGCGCTTCAGTTCCGGGTGAACCTGGGCCTCAAACAGTAAGTCTCTTTAGTTGGTCCGATCCTTAGCTACGACCAACTACGCGCCCCAAATTGGTTGAAGTCCTTTTCCACTTCGCGAACTTCCTCTACTGCGCTGTTCCTCTAGGATGAATAGAAAGCCACGGACCATCCGCTCTACATATTCCAGCCGTGTTATTTGTTGTACCTGGGCTCTTCTGACCAGTCAGATGTCGCTAAACAGCTCATGAAATTCGTCCTCATCCACTCTCCCATGCAAGTGCTACTCTATATCACACACTGCGTTTGATCTCAGCGCTCAAACTTATATCTGTCAAGGGTGACATTCTCCATCATCATCCTGCGCAGATGGACGAGTTTGGCAGGCATTCCAAAACTAGACATTCCCCTGTATACGCGGCCTTAAAATCACCCGTCCAAAAGAAGGTAATCTTCATGCGGTATCATGGATTTGTTAAGGTAGTTTGAAAGTCCTGTTGAATGTCGTCACTCCAGCGTATTAAAAAGCGTCTTTTAATTATTTTAATTATTTTTTTTTTTTCTAAATCATTGTTATAAAATGTACTAAATGTCGTTTATAGACAGATGTATAAAAACTTTTGGGATCGTAACCTTTGATCCTGGGGGTATGTTGCTGCTAGTTTTTCAAGTCAAGCATCCTGGTATTCGCTATAACTTAGGCGTTATAACAGAAGTAGTCTTCTTGGTTGACTCTAACGTGAGGGCTGCGATTTAAAGATTCTGCCCAGTTCAGTCCAAACAATGTAGACCTTGTGATTTAGTTTTTTGAACATATCTTGAGTCTCTTTCTTAATTCTCAATAGGACCGAATATGGAACAAAGGATCTTGAGAAAACTTGCACATGTATTCTCAAAAATGATCCCAAGAAGCTTAGGATGTGACCGGTTGGTCCGCAAGTGTTGAATCTAGCTCCAACTTCACATCACTTGTCAATTATGTAAACAGTGCGTGGCTGTGATGAATCAAGGCATCTCTGCACATTTTTATAGAATCTTCACACAAACAGCGGACGCGACATAATGAGAAGTGAGTTCCATTCTCTTCTTCCAGGAATCCCTTTTCTTCTTAAAGTTGCATTTTAATTTTATGAAATAGCTTCATTTGTGGCCATTTATGATAATTTGTTTCACATTTTTTTCTGCTGCATGGAATAACCACAGAAAGATGGTATTTCCCCTGAAGCTGTTTTGGAGCAGGTATAACTCAAATAACCTATTCCTATAACAATTTTCCTTTATTCTTTTTATTTGTCTAAAAAACTTTTAATTGTTTCTTATCCAACCGCAGGCTGAACGTGACCTACGCGTCGCTCAAGCTGAATTCGACAGACAGGCGGAAATAACTAAGCTACTGTTGGAGGGTATCAGTACTTCGCAGGCTAGCCACTTGCGCCATTTGCACTCTTTTGTTGAAACCCAAGTGCGTCACTACACACAGTGTGTTCAAGTGATGAGTGATCTCCAAAACGATCTAGCAAGGTAAGTGCACTTCATCTACAGCAACATACGGTACTATATGCTATTGATGAGTTTATCCTTTAGACAAATTCGATGGTAGAATTCATTTTTGGTTTTATTATTTTCTATTCCTCTTTTTCATTATTTATTTCTTTCTTTATTTTATTAGAAACATAAAAACATAAGTTATAAAGTAAAAAAAAAAAAACTACAAAACAAAAACAAAAAAAAACAACAAATTCCTTCCTTGGTTTGCAGCATGCGGCCACAAACACCTCGCTTACGCATTAACAGCGAAGATGTAGATGGGCCTCCCATTGTCCATCCCAGCAGTGAACAAACCATATCCTCATATAACAATCCGAATTCGCATATCTTAAACGAAATGAATATCACCTACGATACAAGTGATATATCCATACTCTAAAAGTTCATCTTAATCCTCTTCTTTCCTAAATGTTGTTACACCTATCTTACACTTAATCTTTTTATCAAAAGTATACTACTCGTATTACATGTGTAATTTAGGGTTTTTGTGGGCGTATGCAATTTTTGTATGTGTTGTAGCTTTTCAATGTAAAAAAAAACGAACACTTGTATTTAAATTAAGAAAAAAAAAAAAAACTAATTGGTGCTAAAATAGAAACCTTATACTCTCACATACTCGTACTTTATTCTATAATACACTCTAGTACTTTACTCTTTTGCTATTGTTAAATTTTGAATTTAAAATAAATATACTGTTAAAATACTAAAAATAAATTGTTAAAAGGATAAAATATAATATTATTGTTACATTATAATGGAACACAGTTGGAATTTACCTAACGAAATGAATACTAAAATCAGACACATATTTTTAAGAATCTGTTTTAAATGTAATCGAAATGCAAAGTTAGAGCTAGAACAAATAACTGCCTTTAATTATGCACGTCAAATTGATTGATTGATTAGGTCTGTTTCTTTTGATTAGTCCCTCCGGAAAAGATTGTTCTGATCTGAGTTTTTATCTTCATTCAGTTATGAGCTCTATTACAAGTGTTTATAACTTGTATGCAGTTTGTGGTTGAATTTTATTCTTTCAACGCATGCAGGACTATAAATTCTCTAAAGAAATCCCCTCTTTTCAATGGCACTATTATTCGACTTGAATTGGCTTAGCTTTCCTTTATAGACATTTACTAAAATATGCCTCTTTAGGCTAGAATACATTTTTGGCAAGAGAAACTCCCAACGTGCTGATGTCGTTTGCAGAAATAATTACAAAACCTAGACGGACCCGAATTTTATACCTAGTTTGAATTTGTTTTTGTCCATCATGTCATTCTGCCCGCGTTGTCATTTTTGGATATCGCTTGTTGCTAATCTTATTCTCTTTTATAACTATTGTAGATCTATCTAAGCCATTAATAGCTGCTCACATTTTTCTGCAAAGATGTACGTTCCATGTGTATAGCTAAGTAAAAGGTTTTCGCTTTCGATTTTTTGTTAAATAAATTCTCAGTAAGGGTTGTCTGTCAATCATCGTAGTGCCCTGTCAAATACTGCCGTCCTCCATGATATTCTGCGTGTTAAACCAAATTTCTCGCCATTTGGCGAGTTATGCACAAAAGCTTTGACCTGCACACATGATCCAGTTAACTTTCGACGATTTATTGTACCCGTAATTGGACTTTAGAGCAGAAGGAAAATGACCTGAATTTCAGCCATAAAAATCATCTGTAGCCATGAATGAAATAATAAAGATTACGCAGAGTGAATAGGTTCTCTTTTTTGATGACGTAGTTCGTGTCTCTCAATAAAATTAGTTTTTGTTGTTTTTTTATGTCAAATTATTTGTATGCAATACCAAAATTTTAAAATCTGAAAATTAGTTTTTCCTTACAAAAAATGACACAAAATTCAAAATCATAATTTTCAATTTGAAAAGAGAATAAATGTCACATTCTCTCTCATAAATTGTCCCTGACTACGTAGTCCCCCAATAAAAATCAACAAATCGGCGTAATCTTTATTATTTCATTCATGATCTGTAGCTACGCGCTCTTTAGCTAAACGGCTTTGTAAATGCACAAAATGCCCGTATATGGACTGCAAACCGGGCCCTACTCCTTCGAGAAGAAGGTTTTGGGAGATGATTAACGATTTTTTGTGGTCCAGCTTAAAATAGTCATCCAAAGTAATTTTGTTTTGTTTTGAGGACACATATTTAAGTGAACCTGGGCCTAAACCAATACGAACAGGTTGCGTAGAGCAGGAATACTTTACACTAGACACTACCAAAACTATAACTTTGCTTGTAATTGTTTCCCTGTATCCCGATGTAGTTTGTGACTTGTTGTTATTATCAAAATTCGTTTAGTTTCTATAAGCATTACCATACAAGTTGTGACCTAATAACGTGGGCATCCAGTGCTTTGATGGATGTCGTGATTGATTTAGATGAATCTACTCGTTGTAGAACGTGCACTTGCCCATTGGTTCAGGGAGCTTTGAGGTTGCTCAATCTTAATTCTAATTTGTTTCATTCCTGTGAGAAAAATCTTTACGAAGATGAGTCTCCCGATACTGTCATCACTAGGAATTATTAAGATTCGCAGTTTGTTAAAGAGTGTTATCACTTCTTTCCAATTTTCTCTTTTTTCATCCATAGTTTATTTGCAATTTCCTCAAACGCAAGGCATAGAAGAATCAGTTCCAAAAGCACCTTCATTGCTACGTTTCAGCATGATCGCATATCCCCAAGTAATGTAGAGGTATCCCAACCAACCTTTATGACTATATTGGTAATTTTTGTCCAGTAATCTTACCAAAAATATCTTCTCTGTTGAAATTGACGCTGAAGTCTCCAAGGAAAAGAAGTAGAAGAAGTTCACGAGTTTCTCAAGTTCGAGGTGTTTTCAATTTCTATTCAATTTTTACAATCGCCTACACTAAGAAAATAACTCAGATGCTCATGCAAATAGATATCCTATCCACCAGTGGAGGATGAACATAACATGTTCTCTCGAAAAGGATTGTAGTCTATTGTGTCTCGATCTACAACTGGAGGCAAATGATCAAACCTGTGTATTGTGATTACATTTAATATAGATAGATGCATTAAGTTACTGCTTTAATCATAATCCTTTGTAAATTCCAAAGTTTCCTTCTTTGTTTTCTTACTTAGAGCAGGAATACTTTACACTAAACACTACCAAAACAATAACTTTGCTTGTAATTGCTTCCCTGTATCCCGATGTAGTTTGTGACTTATTTGCAATAAAACCAAACTCACTTAAACATCCTAAAGCTTTGTAAAATTAGAATTCCGTCCAGTAGATATCAAAATTTTTGATTTTTAGATAATCAACCTCCAATCTTTATCCGAAACAAATGTTAATAATACGAAAACGAAAATATCAACCTTCATCATTCATCATAAAATATTTCACCTCACAATCTCTAGTCTGGGAGGCCCCACACCATACGTCCCCATCCCATCAGCCAACGACAAAAAGGCTGACGAACACAAGAATCGTAGCCCCGATATTAATCCTGAACATATGAAACGAGCCCGAGTCCTTTGCTCATATGATGCCAAGGATCATACTGAGCTTAATCTTACAGGAAACGAGGTAAATTCCAAAAGAAACCACAGGAATATCCTTTATTTGAAAGCATCTATCTCTCTACCCGTGCTCAGGTAATCTTCGTAACAGAATGCTCACCACCGCACAGTGAATACATGTACGGGAAGCAGGGTCTAATGAAGGGTCTTGTACCGCGTGCATTTCTTGAAATGCTCGACGATAAATTGGACACCACCGAATAAAAGGACAAATTGTAAGCTGATATTAAACAACAAAATTAAACTTAAGACTTGTATGTTCCCGATGATGTGTTCTCTTTAAGTATTTGCAAACCAGGGTTCTTAAAAAATGTTTTTTGATTTAAGCTTAGGTCCTTGTGTTGGATATTTGTTCTGAAATTTAAAATTTATAGCAAGGAAAACGACGAATAGGAAGATTGTGTGTGTGTTTTTTTTTAAATAGGGGCTTCCAAAAAGATACATTTTTGTTAAAAACACCAAATTGTTCTTTTTTTTTTATATTTTATGTGATTAATTTTGAATTGAAATACAAATTAAGGTTTATGCCAACTTGTGGACTTGTAAGTGAAGTATATATACAAAAAACATTCCTATTAGATAAGGAAAAATACTCGTAGTTGTTGATAAATGTTTAGTGCGGTGAGGGAAGGTCGATAATAATAATCGAAAATATTTTCAACGAATTTTTGTTAAATTTATATAAACTTTGGTTTATAATCTTTGTTGTCGGTTCTTGCCAGTTAATTAGTTTAAGAAAAGGATAGGGTAATTTGAAGCCTCTACAACATAGGTAAGATGTTTCTTATAACTTTGTATAAAAGGAAAACACAGCCGATTTGAAAGGTTAGGTTAAATCTTCATACTATAATAGCATTCTCTCGTATCTCATTATCTCTAAGAATAGTTACTAAAAAGATATTTTAAAAGTGATCTTCGATTAGTAATCTATTATCCTTAATACATACTCGTATTACAGTGTTTTCCAAATTTCATTCAACTGAAAGCTGTTCCTCGATCAATGCCAATTTGTACACGTGCTCGGATATCTCTTCACCTTTAGATATTAACATATCTATTCTAGGTTTAAAAATGTTTAAGGAGACCAGTATCCGCCCAAGTTCTTTCAATTGTAGGCAAACTGATTCGATATTTTCACGCCAGTCTTCAATTCTGATCCACGGAAACCACATCGCTTTCTTCTGGTTTATCGTGTGGAGATCTGCTTAGTAAACCTACATTCTAAATCACCTTTTCTGTCGTTAATCGATTTCGAAATTTAACTCCATTTATCGTTAATGCCATCGTCCAATCCGCGGAATAATGATTTTGTTATAAATCATAGCTCTATGTGATTCAAAAATAATTACGACCTTAAATCGTTTGTCGAGAACATAGCATTGAGATATACTTAGTTGTCAACTTGACTAACTCGTAGGTGTGCAATGCTTCTCGTTCGTTCGTCGACTTTAGGATCCCACTGGTCGAAGTTGAGAGTCCATGTCCCCTTGCATAGACATTTCAGTATTCCAGTATTTTACACTGAAACCTTTTGGTCTAATTTGTCACCTATTATTACCTTAAAGAGATATGTTTCCCCTGACTAGAGCTCCCCTGGTGTTACAGTTTTATCCAAAATCGAACTAGAGCCTCGGAAAGAATATTTAACCTAAGAGCACCCTCACTTCCAATTTCCTGTTACTTGCTTACATGGCACTACAGTTCTCGGTAAACCTGAACATTAACCAACAAGATTTTCCTTAGCTAACTGCCTCAGTCCAAGTTGGTTCAAGTCTCCTTCTACTTGTGTGCGCCACCTGACGCGAGATCTTCTTCTACGGGACAGAGCGTTTGTGCTCATCCGTACTACATGTCTTAGGCACTTCAAATGTCCAATCAATCTCGCAATATAGCTCATATAATTCGTCGTTGAATCTTTTTCTCTAAAACTCCATCAACAAAAACGGGACCGAATTTCTTACAGACGATTTTTCATTCGAAACGACCAAACATATTTTCATCCACCTTCCAATTCGGTCATACCATTGATGAATGTCTCTCATCCTCAGCACCACGTTAGTGACTTGTTGCATACCATAAATATCTATTGCCAGTAAGTGTAGAATGGTTTGAAGCGCAGTTTCTTTCTCGAGAACTTTTATGCTAGTTTATTTTTCGAAAACCGGCTACCAAACCATTATGGGGATGGACAATACACGTCCTTGAGGTGTTTCGATGCCAATAAGTGTAGAATGGTTTGAAGTGCAGGGGTCGAATTACGACATCCGTGATCGAGTAACTCGTCACGAAAAAATAAACATTATTACGTATAAACGATCATTCCGACGTAATAATGCTCGTTTTTTCGTGACGAGTTACTCGATCACGGATGCCGTAATTCGACCCCAGTTTCTTTCTCAAGAACTTTTATGCTAGTTTGTTTTTCGAAAACCGGCTACCAAATGATTATGGGGATGGACAGTACACGTCCTTGAGGTGTTTCGATGGATTTTTCGATAGTTTGTATGGTCGAGTGAAGGGCCGTTTCAACCGATTTGCCCCATTGATTGGTGCTGTGATTTAGGAATACGCTTGCAGTCTACGGTGTTCTTCAAATAGAGGTCATGAATTCTCTCTAGAATTTTCAAGCCCTTACCTGCTTTGCAAATAAAAATCATTAATAATCTTCATATAAGTTAGGTCTATGTAGACCCATTGTGATACCCATGGTGTGGTTCGGTACCATCCATCCGTATGCCCTTTTAAATTTGAGTAAATCTGATGATGAACCATAGTTTGTCGATGTGATCGAACAAGAATGTGCCTAAGGTTCTATTTTTCATCTGACAAAGAAAGAAAACGGACTGATCCCCTGCATATATCGTCATCGTTCAGATTTAAGCATCCATACCAGCATTGACAGCAACTTCATGTCTTTTTGTAGAAGCTTGTTGGTCCTTGCTTTGTCATACTCTGATCACAACATTCTTAACCCTGGAATGCTACACTTATTTGCGAAACTTATGCTACACTGGGGTACACCTGTATCCCAATATCAAATTTCAGCACAATGACAAACACTCCGCGCGCCGTCAGTATCACATACGAACTAATGCAACAAGTCATGAAACTACTCAGACGCTCAAGCTTGCAGCTCCATCTGCTACCGATTGGCGGCAATTTAATGCGGCTGGAATACAAGTGCACCCCAAGTAGAATTCCAGGGTTAAGACTTCACAGGTTGTTAATGATTTCCACCTGTTACTTGTTTCCATTCAACATATTTGGGCGGCCCTATGATTGCAGAATGGATGTTTAACCATACCAGTAAGGCTGAAACCATTCTAGCTAATTTATTGACGCTTATTGAGCGGCTCTTGTCACTGTTATAACTTTCGCCGGGAAAACGTTGCTGTGATCTGGGAATCTTACGAAGCTGCTTGAGGAGTGCCGTCGAAAAATTCAAAAATTCGAGAATTTAAAAAATTAAGAAAGAAAAAATCAAAAGTATTTGTTTTATGTTTCCAAATCTGTAAAAATTAACTCTCTTTTGACCAGAGCTCAATATTTTTCAATTGGCCTAAGGTCTGGCGAATTTTTAGCATTGGCCTCTCTGGGCACCACGTGGGAAACGTTGTTTAGCTCATACCACTCCATCGCTCTTTTTCCATAGTGACATGACGCAAGATCAAGCCAAAATTTGGTGAGCTCACGATGATTGTTGTAAAAAGGCCTTAAGTGTTTCTAAAAAAAATAAAATGAAAGTTTGACTGCTGCGCCCGCAAGAAACAAATTGCATGCCGACCAAGGAATTTTTTTTGGAAATTTCGAAACTTTGCTTCGACATTTCCTCTACCTTTGGCGGTATAGAATGCCTGCCCCTGAAGCTGGTTGAAATCAGCAAAAACATATGATTCATCGTCCATTATGGTGCATGAAAATTTGGTCAAAAAATTTGATTGCAAAAGTTGTGACCGTTGTTTTGCGTCCAAATTTTTTTTCGCGTTCCGATCTGGAACCTTTTGGGCTTTATATGTTTTCAAGCCCGTAGATTTTTTTCGCGGTATGAACTAAAAAATTTGAACATTCTGCTTTTTGTGCCAAATTTCGTTCAGAAATGTTGGGATTTTTTTCAAGAAGGCTCAGAATCTTAGTGAACTTTCTTGGGTTCATAAAACTGGCTTTTCGACCAGATCCCTCTTTTCTTTCAACTGACAGATCCTCTTTATAATTCTGAATAGCAATTACAACTGTTTTCCTATTAACTTTTATTTTCTTTGCGATTTTTATATACGTCCACCCTGGGTGTTCTAAGTGACACTTAATAATATTTTTTTTTACATCCAATTCAGATTGCATGTTGACTGTGTTAATTACCAAACAAAAGTGACATACAAATTAAAAATAATAGAAGCATTACAAAAAAGAAGCATTTGATTGATTTATCGATAGTTTTTGGAAGTAAATTCAAAATGAGAGTGGGTAAATTTTTTCGATGGCACTCCTTAGTTCCAGCTTCTCACAGAAAAGACCCGCTCCTATGCCTATGTTCATTTTTGAACCATCGGTGTAGATGATCAGTTGTTGTTTCACTGTTCTCTGTTTGGAAAGACTCATGTTGTAATTTAATCCCAATCTTACGCATTGTTTTTGATGGCTCAAGTTGCTCTCCTTATCCTCTTTTCGTGCTCTATTCGTTTCAATGTCCTTATGTTCAATTATGTTTTAATTTTATTCAAAACTTAACGAAAATTATCGACTTACCTCACTCGTGTTTTGTTTTTTTTTTTTGACGAAATAGAATAAGAATGAGTATATGGGGAACAAAGAAGAAATATACCTTATGCAAAATGAAAAAAAAAATATTGTTATAGTGTTAAATGTGCTTTTATGGACACTTATTTAGATAATGCAACATATACAATATATGTAATAAAATATTTTTCAGCGCATGGAAAGTAAATTAATCAAAACAATTTAGTGCAATTTAAGTGTGTCAATTTAAAAAAAAAAATTATTTTAATGCTAGTTATAAAATAGAAAACAAACACCATCATATACATAAGAAAACAATACAATAAACTAAACAAACAACGAATAAAGAAAATAATAAAATAAAATCAAAACTAAAACAGGGTACGAAAAAAATCTTTTAAAATACAATAAAAGTACTCGAAAAATTCCTGCTCAACATTTTGATTGTTTTATAATATTTCATCTAATAATCTCAATCTTATATTGAATAGAAATTTGTTTGAATAGTTATATATAAATGCTGGTTCCAAGATACTAAATGAAAACTTAGCAACTAATGTCTAGAATATTTTGTGTGCTTATAGTTGTTAAAATCTTTTCGAAATTATATATATTAATACTCAATTTTATTATTACACTTTGGAATCTTTCTATCTTATGTATGCATTGCTTTTTCAAATAAAAAAAATAAAAATAAACGTGCCTCGTGCGAGTGGCAATAATATATAAAATATATATATGAACATTTAATATTTAAACAATTTAAGAGTTATTTAACATAAACTACTTGCAAAAAACCTCGTATAAAACTACAGAATCTTTCAAAAAGGTTTCCAATGAAATTTAATCTAGAAACAATTTAATCATACGAGTGTTTAGTAGTAGTTTATAAAAAAATCAACAGTTATAGAACGTTCCGGAATATATCACTTTTGAGTTAGTATGCGATTTTAAAGAGCAAATAATAACTTTTGTTTATTGAATTTATTTATTAGTTATAAATATAAAGATAAAAATATACGTATCTAATAAAAACCTTTAAATTTATTTTTTTTTTACATCTAACTAGTTACATATCGGGGGGTAAATAATAAATGTGAAGTTGTCTTAAGGCTTCATTTAAATTTGTTTGCACAGAAATTGATAACAATACTTCTCTTTTAAGTACGGAACGACTGATCGCGTTGATACTGCCGTTCAAAGCTCGCGTCATTCTCGAATTGGAGCTTCCACAGGGATTCGCCCAATCCTGCATTAATGCTCGAGGAAAAGAACCAGGTACGGATTGAGGGTGACACCTTATTAGGTTATGGTGAGTAACTATATTGTCCAAGGCGAAGTCGAAGGAAATTAGTAGTGGTTGACTTAACCCAAATATACCCAAATTATATTTTTTTTTTATGTTAAATTTTTGCAAATTCCAACAAACAATTACGAAGAAAAAATAATTTTTACTTTAGTGGTAATAGTCTTTAAAATGGGCATATAGCAACATGAAAAAATAATTTTTATTTTTCGTATTTTATATTAGTTTTGTGCAGGAAGAAATGATAATTAAACATGTTTAGTAAAGGAAGGTAGGTAAAGGTGGCGGTTCAACAGACAGAACCCAACTTACCACTAGGATGCGCCTTTTTGTTACCATGACTCATGTGTGTGACTTGGATGATGATGTATATTTTTGAAGGTGGGTGAGACCGTCGGGAGTTCCTAGATCCATCCTGTGGAGTTTAGAAAACGGATTAAATCTCGTATTCCTTTACCCGAGATGCCGTTGAGGTTGTCGAAAATGGATGGTTTAGTGCACGTAGTCTGACTCTTGTTAGTGCCAAACAGGATAATTGAGAGAGTTTCTTCCTCATTTTCGTTTCCGCACATTCCACGTTCCACGCCCCGTGTTTATCGCCTTTATTCTGGCGATATGTGAGCGGGTTCTGTGTAGGAGATCTTTTGTACAATAATAATAATAAAACTTTGTTCACTCGTGTATAAGTTAACAATGTTGTGTAAATTTAAATTATAAATATCTTTTGTTCAATTTCTATGTGATTTCAATAAGCATAAGCATAGGCATAAGCCTCCCCCAATATCTTCCAGTTATTTCGGTCATGTGTTTCTCTTTCCCATCTGTCTATAAAGCTCTGCAAACTATCTCTCCATCTTTTCATCTGCCTTCCCACTCTCCTTGCGCCATCCCTTGGGATCCACTCCGTCAATGCCTTTGTCCATCTATTGTCGATAATATAGGAAATAGGAAATATGCCTAGGAGATGGTCTCACACAAGCAGATTTTCGTATAAGGAAACCCGAATCGTTTGACGGTCCATTGGGATTCCGAAGTTCGTTCGAAAAGTTTTGAATCTCAACCTGAAGTCGTCCTTTCTTCTCAAAACTATTATAGTACTACAATTGAACATACTTTAAAAAGCAGCTTCGGAAGTTTCAGTCGTTTGTATCCATCAATAAAATATTATTATTATTTCGTTCATGGTTTGTATCAGTAGTGGTATATCGAAGAATTGAGCGCAAGGAAGCTGTTTGCATGTTGGATTTTGGACTTGCTCAATGTGGTCAAAAAACGCTTTTGGGGAAACCATTTCAAGGCCCTTTTGGAGCGATTTAAGTAAAAGAATCGGATTGTAACTGTCAATCAAACATAGATCCACTATTAAACTCCCGAGATGAAGGAGCAGTCAAAACAGTGGATTTCAAGAAATGAACCTGCTCCGAAAGATGCCAAAATGTTTTCATTGCCCGGGAAGATAATAGTGACTGTTAACTATGTCGAAAACGAAAAACAATAACGGAGGAGTGGGTAAACTGCCGCTCTTAATAAAGAGGAAAGTGTTGCTCTATCGAGATTCTCGCGTTAGCAGTTTTAGTGACCGAAATTCATGAATTGGAGTTTAAACAGATAAACTAACCACTGAACTCACCAAATTTGACAATTTTTTTCTTTTCCAAAGCTCAAAGTTTGGCTTAGAGGAGAAATTTCCATCGACTAAATAAGTCATTGTACACATTTGTAGACGCATGTTTTTTAGATTAACACTCCAACTACTAGGTATTTGGGTAGGAAAAGTTCTGTGCTTAAACATTTTAATAGGACCTTCGGATGTTCATAAGTCAATGAGCATTTACCTTATTTTCAACTCCCCTTTTTTCTTCGCCTCGCGATTTTAATCAAATTTGTAATAGAAAGCCAGAGCCTTGTTTCTTGCAGCCATTCATGTTCTTCGTGCTATATATTTCGTACGAATGAAAAGGGCCTGACATTTTTTTGTCGATTCCGAACGGCGGACTAAGAAGCTTTTCAAAACAGCTTATACTCTTGAAGGTTCGTTATTGCCTGCAAAGAGGTGGTGGAGCGAACAATTTTTGTGATTGTCTTACTGAGGCTCGAATCTATCTTCTCTCGCTTAACAGTCTAACCCGCTAACCGGGAAGAGTACGTTTCCCGAGGCGCCAAGATCGATGTTTCTTTTCTTTCTTTTTTTTTAAATAGAAATTGTGCAGTTTTGTATAGAACTAATTTTACTTTCAAAATTCGATATATCGAAAATCTACTAGAACACCTAAATGTACCCGAGAACTGTAATCGTGCCCACTAAGCACTAAACCACGGCCACTTAACTGCTCTTTTATTCATTTTTAACCAAACGTATACCATATCTGTACAAGATTCCTTCAGTACTGGCAGCACTTTTACAACCCAAATGACATTTGTCAACAATCTTTTTCGAAACACACCACACTACGACTACCTACCACTTAGCTTCCCGCTGCACTTGCACTCTAATCAAATTGAATTGTGAAAATTTTGTTCAGTTTTTTGGTGGAGAAACTGGGCGATTTGGAGCGCTGAGCAAAATCGGTTCGCTCTCCGAAGTGTCGAGTTGTTGTTTTCGTGGCTCTACCTCTACTACAAAAATATTTCAAAATTAAAATTTATTTACTTGTACCAGCCGTTCAGACAGTGTAATAACCGATAAACAAAAATCTCGGATATACAAACTGTGCCGTGAACTTTATTTGCTTTCGCTACCGCGCCGGGCTATTTTTATTCTTCATTATTTCTATTTTATTTTTCATCAGGCCTACATATCTATATGTGCTTGGGCATTTAGATTGAAATTAATTAAAGTGTACTCTGTTCGCCATTCTTGAGTTCATATAGTATGTGGGCAAAGAGTTAACGAATAAAATAAAAAATATTTATAAGCATTTATTTGTTTGTGTTTTTTTTTAACAAAGAAAGGTTTGACATTAAATTAAAAATTCGTTAATTAAACAAAATACACTCAAAATAAATAGAAAATGTCATTGTTTCGAGCAACAACTTCTCGCTTACTGTCCAACACAACATCACTGACTTCATCGATTCATAAAAACTTTTGTACTGAGGCATTGCGCTCAGTTTCAACCCTGCCGCTCTTTGCTGGTAAAGGAATCATTATTTTTTTTTTTTTTCCTGTGGAAATCATTCATTATAAGTGGTCGTTTTGTCTAATTTTTCTTTTTTGTAGGGGTTGTTCGGAAACCGAATCAGCACCTTATGAAAGCAGTTGCAATAGTGGGAACAACATATCAGCTGAAAAATTCATACAATCATCTGCCAGCTATGCAGCAAGAACAAGTGAGGAAGTTCTCCAGCTTACAATCGCAAATGCATCAACAACCCCCAACAACTGCCCGGCTCATGCATAATGTAAGGTCATTTTAAATTTAGTTTTGTTTCTAACTTATCAGAGAGATAGAGCGGTGGCAAAAAATCAATATAGGTGCCTACCTATTTTTCACGCCATAATTCGTGGTTGGATTAGAGGTTGGAGCACCCTTTAAGTGTTCATTTACTTGATCGAAACAATTTGGATTGTATATTATTATATAGGAGTGAATATTTCCTTGTCACATGAATGAGCAGTGGGGGCTAAATGGGTAAAGTTTTTTCGTTCTTTACGCGAATCAGACGTTCCGTAACGTGTTTTGAAAGCTAAAGTATTCCATTCGCTTAATTTTCTGATAATTGCTATTAAATTTGTCGCGTGATCCTTTTTTAAACAAGAAGTGTTTTCTACAAGAGGCGGAGATTGTGATGGTTTGATAACAATTTAACACTGGTTTTCCGCAATGTTACAAAATACGTTATCGACAAAGACAGCCTAGTATTTCCTCGTATTTCCAGGATGCGTTGCGTTAATGTCTGCTTCATAGCAGTCTAGGGTTTACACTTATTGTTCAGCTGTTCGTGGCCTACTAAAGGTCAATACAGTTTACGTGCAGTTTGAAAGTTTGTTGTTCATACAGTGTAACCTTAATATAACGATTTCCTCGATTTAACAAATTCTTCGAAATCCCCTAGAGCTGCCCGTAAGAGCTAATGCAAAATATACCTTTACATTACGAATGCATTTGTCAAAAACCTCTTTATAACGAATTTTCATCCATGCAGAATATAAATAGAAAGTATTATTTACCTCTACTTTACGAATTTTGTCAACTTACAACCTTTACATAACGTATCTTATCAATTATTCACACTCAATTCCACAATAATTCATGTCTCGACAGGTTCAGATACGATAAATTTTTCGTAAGATAATTATTGTTGTTTGATGCTAAGTAATGTAAACACTGCTGTTTGTCACTGTTGTTAGTTTTAAAGTTGCAATGGCTGAGAAACGAACAAGGTGTTCCTTAACCGTAGCAGAGAAACGAAAAATCATTAAGTATGTAAACGAGAACCTTGTTGAAACGAATCGTAGAGTAACCTAACCTCTATATAGCAAGCCTCATTGTAACAAATTACTTGGTATAACGAATATTTTCTAACTCCCTTTAGTTTTGTTATATCGGGATTGCACTGTATTTCATTTGCAGTAGTCATCACCAGTACAGTCATCGGTATCTGAGTTCTTGTTGACTTCTTCTTGTTCTTGGTAGGGCAGTTACTTTAATATTCTTACCCCTTGCACTAGTTGAAAAAAAAAAAAATTGATAAACCGGTCCTTACAGGCGTGACTTTTAAATACGTCGAAGTACGCCATGATTACTAAGTAGCTCGACCTAACAAGCGAATTCTTTCGCTGTGATCTGAATCCAATAAAAAGTTCCTCAACAATCTTCAAAAGCAGTTTAAACCCAGTTTCTAAAACTTTATGCTAGCACTGCCACATGACTGCACACGTGAGCATTGTTACACGCGTAAGACTACTCCCGTGATTATATACGAGGCAGAAATACCTTATTATTTGGATAATCGAGCAGGATTCAGGCGCATAGGACAGACCAAGATCAATGCATTACTGCCAATAGAATGTCTTTAGGAACTCAATGAAGATGCAATCAAATCACCAGCTTAAATGTCAACCAGGTATCGAAGGAAACGAAAATGCGTCAATCTGGCGATGCCCTTGTTGGAGGAGAGGTGGGTCGCGAATGATCATCTAAAAAGTTGTGAAAGCGTGTCAAGCCAGAATGGCGATTAAAATGTATAATAGGGAAGATCCAAGCATGACGATGAGGGACTCTAAAAAGGGTACTTTGTAACGATATCTAAAGGACCAAACTTAAAGTAGATTCTGAAGAAGATGGGTCTTCTGGAAGATGATACCTGCGTGAGTATCCGGCACTGAAAAGCAAGAAAAATAATATCTTCGGTTACCAATGGATTAATTAAGAAGTTAAGATTTATACGTAATGATCCAACCATAATCGACTTCAGTCAACTTAAGTTTCAGAAATTAATATCACGAATACATCGAATTCGTATGAACCAACCATAATGTACATAGCGCACAGCTTCGTTAAGTTCCTACAAATTTCAGTTATTTAAGTGAAGAGCGATTCCATTCTCTTACCACTTAAGTAAATTTAACAGTAGAGAATAGATCGCATTCGTTCGCCACTTAAGTACCTGAAATTGATGGAAACTTAACGAAAATGAGAGCTAATCGCTAAAATCTGATGATTGATTTTGGTAGATTTCGGTGTTGTTAACAAAAAATATAAAATAATGCTTTTCAGTATTTAAGACTTAAGTCTCATTTCGAGCATCCCTGCATTATATACCTCATTTAGCAACGCTTCCGATGGAAGTACCATTTTTCTCGATAATGTCTATGGATGCTCTCCATAGTCTCTGCATACAACAGTGTGTAAGACTTCATTTAAAAATATGGTCCCACTGTGCTTTATCATATTTGTGTGCCTTAAAATTGGCTCTATAGTCCCCTTTTAGTCATGTGCTTCCAGTCTACACGTTTCCCTCTCAAAAATCAATCTCATATTGTGTATTTTTAAACTGATGACGATATGATGTCGCAACACCAGTCAATGCTCAGAGGAAACCGGCTCAACAAGATCATTGTTTTGTATGTTTGCTTTATTTATAATAATTTAAATAAATTATGCTTTTCAGACGACCGACCGACCCAGCGGCAACTCCAATAGATTTATTTGTTTCTATTTTCACATTGGTATTTGTGGCGTTTGTATATTGTATCTTCTGCTGCCGCCAACTACCATCACCGGTTCGTGGCTTTTCAAATAACTTGGCATAAGCGCAGCTATGCACCCATATTGGCACTCACTTTTTTGGACTTTGAACTGCCGTGTGCGTGATCTGTATGTTATATAGACGAGTATATACGTGTACAATTAATTATTTATATTCATTTATCTTTTAACTAACGTGTTTCTCGTGCATGGTACATCTGTGTATGTGTATTGGAGCTACATCATATAATTTTTTTTATAAAAATAACACGAAGTCAACGATTCTTTATTAATTGTTTACTTTATTATGAAGGTCACCCAAATAAATTAAAAGCAGTTAATACGACTGTTTCTTTTTTAATCTTTTGATTATTTTACAAATATTTTGCTTTAATTGCACAATTCTTGAGAGCAAACCATCTGCGAAAGTCTGTTTTCTGAAAAAATCAACTCGCTTTGGGTTCTTATTTATTTACGCGGAGAAGTATTTGACCTCAAACAACGTATAGTATATCAAATATTGTTACGTTGCGTTCATAACTTTTTTTTATTTCGTGGGTACACGTGCACGTGATGTAGTACAGGCGATACGTGCAGTGTCAGCTTGAATTGCTTTAACTCATCAGGTCGTATTTTTATGCATATAATCTAGTCAATGCACATTCGTAAATATGTGCCTGGTTGATTTTATATGGAAAACAAAAAAGTACTAGTGCTGGAATACTGGTATTTATTAGAAGATTAAATTTGTACGCGAAAATAATGGCGATTAAGACAGCCCTGCCCAGTCTCAAATGTAATATAATATCTATCACTGAAAGCCAAGCGTCAATTAAGTCCCTGGTATCGTGCTCACCTATTTCTAAGGCAGCAGATTGCCACTTATCTTTTGCGGAGATAACTAAGTAATTCAATATTCACCTGTGCTGGGTGCGTGGCCTTAGCATTTTTCCAGAGAGGCGGGTGTGCCTATACTATACTGCCACCCTAACAGGTACATTTTACTAGTAAAAACATTCTTTAGCAATATACGTGATCCAATCAGTTTGCCACATAAGTCCGCGCCGCAAAATACGAACCAACTGTTCTGGCACTTTACAGAACGTGGGTGAGGACTCTTAATTATGGCACTTACTGACTTTAATCAAAACATGGTACTATTCTAATCCGGAATTTAATTTCATGTGGTTAAAACTCAATGTCAATAAGTACCTTGTCTATAACTGCAGAATATTACACGCACAACATGAATGGTTGTAAGAAGAAGCTAGGCCTTGGCCCTCTATGAGCTCCCGTGCCAAATATACATACATACAAGTTTAATGCGCTGTTAGAAGGAAGATCTGTTGAAATTTTTGCTGAAATCTCCAGACCATCAGTCTAGCATCCGCTATAGCTTTGTCCTTAACACTGAAAGCTGTGATTCGAAGATCCTCTTGGTTGGAGCTTTATTTTACCTTTTTTTTTTGCTGTATCTACATCTAGGTACAGTTATAAAGTTCGCTGTTATATCTTCTCCTCCATTTGTAGAGCATAGGCTGCCAGCTATTGCCAGCACACTTAGACCAGTGATAGCTCCATTGTGATACCACATGGATTTGAAGAGATCTCCATACCCACTCGTTAAACCAATTGGAGCTTTTTATGAAGCGAAGGAGGTTCCTGATATCTGTGTTTATCAGATCGCCTAAGTCATTAAAGTAAAATTCTCCGAAATGGAGTCTTCTTTTACGGGAGAGAGCTGGGCAGTTACAAAGAAGGTGGGGAATAGTTTCCTCCTCCTCTTTGTCCATGCAGCTTCTACAGAAATCGTTTGAATGGACGCCAAGCCTTGTTGCATGCTTGCCTATTAGACAGTGTTCCGTGATGACACTTATTACGGATCTGATATGCGATCTGTTGAGAGAAATTAAATTCTTAGAGCGTTTCAGATCCAGCTTCTTCAAAGTTAGTGTTGTCAACAGTGACATTTTATCCTAGGCAATGGACAGATGCTTCTTTGTTTGTTGACAACTGTACTGGATTGGTCCTCATTTACTTCAAGGCTAACTCGTTTTGCCCATTATTGTTCCAGCACAAGATTGAAGAAATCACATGATAGCGCATCCCGTTGTCGAAATCTGGGGTCGAATTACGGCGTCAGTGATCGAGTACCTCGTCACGTTAAAATTAACATTATTACGTATTAACGATCATTCCGACGTAATAATGTTCGTTTTTATGTGACGAGTTACTCGATCACTGATGCCATAATTTGACCCCTGGTGCGTGTTTGAAAAAGTTCAGAAGAGCAGTTTCTCAATTGCATATTGCTCCGTGTGCCTCATTCGGCGCAGCTGGAACAATTAAGCTAAAATTCCGAGTCGATGAACGCTCTGAAGTCCACCTTTTGGATGGTGTTGCGATACTGAGTCCACTGTGTGTTGGCATCTGTGGAAGACGAGTGCAAAGTGTAATCTCTCACTCAGTTGCTCTTTGTAGTCTCTGGTTACTCGAGATTTGTTAAGGCGTCAAGTATCTTGTCAAGCGTTAAGTCACAAATGACTGCAGTGCCCACATTCGACGTGTAAACATTTGTTCATTCGGAAAAAATATGAAGAATTGTTGCACAGGGACACCCCAGCTGTCAACTCTTTAGAGTTTAGACAAAACCAATCTTCTGGCTGCACATCCTGCAGGCAGCTCTACACTTCCAGACTGCGTTTTGCCAACTCCACTTTTAAGTCAGTACTATCGCAAAGGCGATATGGCCAATTATGGCAAATCTACTTCTACATATCCTCCCGCTCATAACACATCTTTTCAATAATATCATAACTACATCTGAGTTCCCGTCTAGGTGGAAAAAAACCAAGATTATTCCGATCCCGAAAAAAACGAATGGAAACGTAAAAGACTATAGACCCATAGCAATTCTGCCGTTCCTTAGCAAGGCATTTGAAAAAGCAATTCATAAACAAATCCAAAACTTCCTTATCGAAAGAAAATTCCTGAGCACTTGCCAATCTGGTTTTCGCCCAAAGCACAGTTGCAAAACTGCCCTGCTCTTTGTAGTAGATGAAATACGAAAGTCTATGGATTTGAATCACGCTACGTTTTTAACGCTGTTGGACTTTTCCAAGGCATTCGACACGGTTAATCACAAACTACTATGTCAAAAGCTACAAGATATGTTCAAGTTTTCGAAACAATCCTCAAAGCTCATCTTTTCGTATCTCACGAAACGACAGCAGTGTGTTGTTGCTAACAACCGCTGTTCAAATTTCTTAGAACTTTCTAACGGCGTACCTCAGGGTTCAATCCTTGGTCCGATTCTCTTTTCTCTATACGTTAATGAACTTCCTGCATAAGTCCGCTATTGCACGGTGCATATGTACGCTGATGACGTTCAGCTCATTCTGAGTGCGCCGATTAGCCATCTAGGTGAGGCTGGAGCTAAAATCAATGACGATCTGTCAACTTTACTCGACTGGTCAAAAAAAATTTTCTTTGCTTAAATCCGGCAAAATCTAAGGTGCTTGCCATTCACAAGAAAACTCCAGATCTATCAGCATACCCGCAAATTACACTGGGACCTGATATAATACCCTACGTTGCCAGCGCCAGGAATCTTGGCCTTGTATTCAACTCCACTCTCACCTGGAATGAGCATATTAGCGCCTCACTCGGCGCCGTCTATAGCGGGCTCCGAGGACTTTGGACTACACAAAAATTCACACCAATAGCGGTCAGGATAATGCTGTCTAAAACGCTGCTGTTACCAATTTTGTTATATGGATGCGAAGTCTATTGCAATGCTGACTATAACTGCAAAAGAAAACTAATCGTTGCTTACAACAACATTGCACGATATATATACAACCTTCGAAGATACGATCATATCTCTGCTTACTCAAAACGAATATTCAGCTGCTCTTTTCTGAACCTATTAAAATATCGTTCATTATCCTGTTTGCACAATATCATACAGACTCGTCAACCTGAGTATCTCTACAACAGGATAGAATTCTTCCAATCTCGGCGGACTTCTGCCCTAATTCAACCAAGATATACTTGTTTAACATCAGAGCGGCAGTTTTTCGTTCATGCTACTCGCCTGTGGAACTCCCTACCAATTGAGCTCAGAAGAGTCAGGAACACAGTACGATTTAAATCCCGTCTTCTCGAATACCTGGCCAGAGACTAAAAACTTATCATTTTCTTTATGAATTTCATGTTATCTAGTTCATTACTTGCATTAATTTTTGTTTTTAATTTTCAAGAAGAAACATTGTACTTAATTTTTAAGGCTCGCCCTACTTACAAGATAAATTATCTTAATGGGCAAGCATCTTTGATAAAATAAATACAAAATACAAATACTGCGTACACTTTTCCATCTGTCCTGGTCCCTGCCCAAGTATATAAAGAACTACATTTGTCCAGCCCGTACCTACAAAATAAAGCGAATCTTCATTTTCCTCCATCTACCGACTCTTACGTCCGTTCTTTTGAAGTTCATGAAAACGCTGATCAATCGCCAGCTTATGAAATATCTCAAAATCTCCTCAATGACTGGTAGTACAGTTTTCGTAGCAGAAGGTCCGTTGGTGATTTAACTCACGTCCCTGCAACCGAAGCACTTTCCATCCTCGGTGTGTTTGCTAATGTCAATAATAACCCTCTTTGGAACGACCACATATTCGAAGTCGCAAAAATGTTTAGTAATGTCTAGGTTTCCTCATTCAATGCAAACAATATTTCAACCCTTCTGATTAGGCCAAAAGCTCAAGTACAATGCTCAAATCTGATCTGATGCACCAAAAACAATGCGAAGTCCATTAACTAGTTCGAACACTGAATGTTCGCTCCCTCTCATTGTTTTATCGATCTACATAGCTCTGTTTTTCATCACGGCACGATATAAGATTTTTCTATTGTTTAAGTCAAGCTCAAGCGTCATTTAAGATCTAAAAAACCACGCGGTTTAAGCTTCGCGCTGAATCCTATGTGAACTTTATTAAATAAATTCCAAGTTCTAAGGTCATGTGCACATGTATGTAAATGTATCGAATTTATATCAATTAAACAAATTGCTTTCCAATTGAACGTGAAATGTTTCCATATTACTTACACAAAGAGGGCAGCACATGTTCAGAAAGTCCATGCACTGTACAGACAATAAGTTTGTTTTAATTAGCGTATCCAACCATAAATTGAATTAAATCCACCCTCTCCCTGCAATGAAAGAGAGGGAAATTCAAATTCAAAGCATGTACAATTTTGCAGGTGCACCCACCTGTTCTGCGGGTGCTACTTAATGCTTGCTTAGCAGACTGCCTCTACAACGTTATTCGCAATAGATGTCAAAAATTATTTGAAGTTAGACTGTCATTAGACTTACATTGAATCCTAACCAACTGTCAGCCAAAGTCTTAGTAGAGGATTAGTGTTGTGATTAGTGTGTGATTAGATATTTAAAAACAAGGATACTTGTTCTAGTCATGGGATTTTCTTGGTTCCTATTTTGGAAACGCTCGAGAAATTCAAATGCTGAGGATAATACAATATGCGATGTAAGAATGAATATAATATAAACTTAAGGAAATATCATGAAGCTGTGTGTAAGGAGTGAAGTGATTTTTTTAACTTGGTCCATGACAAGACATTTCCAATTGTAAAGAGTGTCCCTTAAGAAGCGTCTTTTCTTGAGTGATGATACAAGTTTGGTTTCATTGCAAAATAAATTGGGATTCATTTTTAAACAAAATATGTGCCAAATGTCTCGAGATTCTGGTTGCATGCCTGTGATATTTTGAGGAAATTTTCCATGACGTTTGCGCAAAATTTTATTATTCATATTGGGCTTGAGCACGGAAATTATTTCTGGTTTACTGACATTACCTTAACAACATCTTACAAAATCCTACAAAGAATAACTAAAACAAAGAGTCAGCTCTTCCTGATATGACACGGTTTTGAAATTGCGATTATTTCAATGTGACAGGTCGCGCCATTCTGCTGGGACCATATGCCATCATAATCTCTAGCCATTTGTTGAGGCCATAATGTCGCATCTTGGCAAAAGTACGACACAATAACTCAAACTGCCCAAACACACATATGCAAGTTTCCTGTTATTTGATTTCATGCACTTAGTCGACTAAAACTGTTCTTCCAGATAAGAGCTTACGTAGATATTTAGTTAGAAAACACAAGGGGAAACATTTTCAATCTAGACCTGAAGATTTCCTTGTGATTAAAATTCTTTAGGGACTCCACCTACTGCGCGGGTTCAAAAAAATGTTTGTCCTTAAAAATACTGAACTCGGTTCAGCATAAGTATCTGGCAAGGTGGGTTTCTTTTAAGAGTGAGTTTTATTCTATTCCTTGTCGACTGATATATGGTCTAAGAAGCAAAACCTTTAATTTGGCTTCATAAAGACTGTCAAATTTTTCAGTTTCTCTGGTCTCTCTTCAAAGGAACTTTATATAGTTAAATGATCTCTTATGGCCTGATTATAAGCTTTAGTACGGTTTTCGTAACAAGCTTCTTGAGTAGGTTAAGCTGTTGTTCTTGACCATGTTTTAAGATTTCGATACGTGCTTCTTGGGAAGGCACATACCGACAAGATGCATCCATCTTATGCTTACATCGATACCGCTCGGGAAGAGTGGGTCGGCCGAGACATACATGGCGAAGGACAGTCGAAGAATAGTCACAGCACCTAAGAAGAAGTTGCGCAGAACTACGACACATTTCCAGAAACCGAACGCAAAGGCACGTAGATGACATAAGGCCCTTAAATCCACATGGGAAAATAGGGCATACGTATGTATGGAAGTGTGTTAAGTATGCGATGTACTCAAATGTAATGTATGGGAATTTGTAAGCCGATATCAAAGACTGCAGAAAAATTGGAAGGATATTCCGTCTTGTTTCGGGTGACCTTTGCCACGAGTATTTAGTTAACAGTGAAATAGTTGATGGCTGTTAAGATCAGTTGGGTATATTTTCAAAAGTCATTTAACTGCTGCTATGTATATACAATATACCGCTGAGTGGCAATACATGGGATCGTCAAAGCTCATTTGATAGTTGATACACACAAGTAATGTCCGTCCCTATGCAATGAGACATGTGCGGCTAACTGACAACATTTAATGAGAATATTAATTTGATACTTTTTATAAAAAGGTTCTGCGAAAGTGTACTTATATGTACATACAGACCTCTTGGATCAACAAAACACAACAAATGTAAAGATTTAATTGAGTCAAATGTTTGGCTGGCATATAATTAATTAAAAGAAAACAACAATTGATTATTTTTTATTACTTGTAAAACATTTTTAAACCTTAAGAGACATGTTTTCCAAAACATTGGTCTTAATTTGTTCGCCACAACTGTACATAAATATATGTTAATTTATGCACTTTTACTATAATGCAGTAATTATGTGTATAATTTCTGCCATCAAATATTATATAAGACGGAGAACGCAGTTTAAAATTAATCGTATGCAAAGTTGTCCATCAGATCCAGGTGCAATCAAAAGTTATAAAATAAAACAGTTTTGTTTACAGTATTATCAAGTCTGGACATTCTTTCAAAAAAATAAAAATTTAGTATTGTTAGGACTGTGATACTTTTCCAAGAAAATAAACGAAGGTACCGTGCAATCCTTTTTACCTAACTGATCTTAAAGATGTTCTGTAGTCCTATTTATGTTTCTAAAGATTTCTTCTGCTTTTTTTTTAACACAACCATAACCGGTATTAACGAATGTACTTTCAATATCAAGAATGGGGTACAAAGTGATCTATTTAGGACGATATGACTAAATAGTTCAGACTTTTTAGTTATGGAAATGGTAGGTCATAAGAACTCAAATAACACTCAAATACACCGTTTTGATGACATGACTTTTTTTTAAAGTTTAGTTCAGGAATAATGCCAGTTGGACACTTAAGTTACTCTAGGTATATTGACTAGAGTGCTGAGTTGTCGAAGTTTGCAGAACTCCTCTCATGCGAGGAGGTAGGTAGTTCGTAAAAGAAACACGAGGAGCGCTAGTCCGTGTTTTTGATACCACAATTCACATGGTGAATGCGACTAAAAAAAATAAATAAATATTTGGCGCAACAGCTCATAGAGAGCCAAGGTCTAGTTTCTCACAACTATTTATGTTGTGCGTGTTATATACTCCGTACAAATAAAAGGGACCTACAATTTTATTGCCGACTCCGAGTTGAGCGGGTTGAGAAGCTTTTTTATGACAGATTAGAAGAGGTGGTGCCGTAAAAAGAAGTTTGGTGGTTTTGAGAATCGAAACTGTCTCTCGCTTAGCAGTCCAACGCACCAACCACTAAACCACGGCGATGGTGAGTGTGACTAGGATAGAGTTGCAAAAATTAATTATGTTGCAAAATTGTATGTAAGTGTGAGAAAATGGAAAAAGTGTGTGTTGTTGCAGCTATGGTAATGAGTGTTAAAAGGAATACCTGACTTGGGGGCGTGTGAACCAATTGGCGAGTGGCCTGTGCTATTTGCTTCAATTATTGCAAAGGGACCCAGCAGAGTCTTACATTGTGCTGCCTGCCAAGAACCCGTAGCTCTTTGCGACAGCGATTTACAAGCTTCGATTCTACTTCAATGGCAGAAATCGCTCTTAATGCCGCCTGGCTGTTGATGAAAAAAGTAATATCATCCCGTGGGAGTGCCTTCATTGCAACCTGTTGGGGAGCTGTTGTCTCTGCCAGGACCTCCGCTTGGTAGACACTGCTGTAGTCTGGGAGTCTAATCGATCCGGACAATCCAAGAGTCTCGGATAAGAATCCAGCACCCACTCCAGTGTCCATTTTGGATCCATCCGTGTAAACGGAAGTGGTTGTGCCATTATTGAATACTTGTTTGTCCTGCCGTTCGTCTCTGCTGGGAAAACAGGTTAAGAATGGTCTATCGAGTTCTAAGTAAGGCGTCATGTAGTCTGTGCCTACAGTATTACCCACAAAATTGCGTAAGATCTGTGCATGCCCTGTCAGACTGGGTTCCCAGTTGCCCGTTTGGCTTATGCGAATGGCGCTTTTTGCAGCTGATTTTTGCACAAGTAAATTAAGCGGGAGTTGATTGAGTGTTGCCGTGTAAAGCCACAGGATGATTTTAGGGGTAGGACCCCAGGTTTTTCCGAATATCCTTTTACAGGTGTAGAAGGCTACCGTTGCTTTCTTCACCCTCTCTTTGATGTTGAGACTCCAGTTAAGTTTCTTGTCAAGTATAACTCCTAGATACCTGGCACAGTCTGAAATTTTAAGCGGAGTACCTTCAATGGATGGCATCCTGAAAATCGGTATTGCCCTTTCGTTGGTAAATAGGACAAGCTCTGTTTTCTGCGGATTAACCGCGAGTCCGCAGCGCTTGGTCCAGCTATTTATTACCTTTAGAGCACCTTCTTATTGGTCACTAAATCGAGCGGTTACCTTGGTTATAATTTCCTTACACTGCTCTACTAATTTAGAGGACGTGATGTGTGAATAGAGCGTTGGTTTGTCAATAACAATTCCTATGCTGTTTTTGATAGTGGAGCTGAGACTGAATATCTTACTGGCCTTTCTTATCGCTAGTCCCTACACTTGAAACACACAAGAAGAGTCTGAAAGGCTAAGAAGACACCAGCTCTAATGCCGCATTCCATCTTGAGGCCGTCGTTAAAGATCGATACTTGGTCTCTCGATAGGAGTTCTGTTCGGAAAGTGAACCTGGATATTATTATTAAATTTGAATGTAGGTGTTGTGTAGTTAGTTATGGTCGAGACCAGAGCACTAGGCAGTAGATCAAGAGCATTGCTTTGAGTCTACACGAAACGATGTATTTGATGCGTAGATCCTAGGGCAGGATGTTAAGGTACAAGGTAAGTGCTTAGACCGGACTCGATCGAAGATCTCCTGTGGTTCTGAACCAAGCTGTTCTTTGAACTCGGCTTATTTTTGTGGTGTTATAGGCTTTGCTTTACGCGGTCCACCAAAGGAATTGTCTATAGATTAGTATGGGGCGAACTACGGTAGTGTACATCCAGAGAACCACTTAGTTTGGAGTCCCCACACTTTGAGAAAGGTTTTGCTGCAGGGAAAGAAAGCACACAAGCATACATAATTGTCGAGAAATATGTATTTCCATGGCTTTTGAGTGATGTTTACCTATTAGCTTGGTAGGATTTAAGTCACTGGACGTATAAATTAGCTTAGGCATCAACATCACACCAGCTAGCCTTCAATAAGGCTACCATAGGCGAAATATTTATTCCAACATATTGCGATAAGTTTGTCATGAGATGACAGCGCTGAGCATCAATTCAAAAATCATAAACGAGTTTTTAAAACACAAAATGTTGATTTTTTATTCAAAGGTAGGCTTGTTTTGTTGAATTTCGGTTTGTACTCATTCCCCATTTCATTTGCTGGTAAAAATACATATAATTATTGAAATAACTCATTCGAATCTAGTGTACGACTAGTGTGTGGACACTTGGACATTCGATCCAATAAGGCTGTGCAATGCGATGAGGTTTACTGTCCACCACTTAAAGACTCACACGCCATCATTTTATGCTTGAACTTCCTCCAGAAACTTAATCAGCTCGTGACTGTGTATCAAAAGAGTATTACATATGTAATTCTCCTTGAACTCTGGAATCTAAATTAAATCAAATAAATGCGGATATGTATATAAAGGAGTGGGTACTTCATATTGGGCTTCCTTATCATACTTCTGAATCTACCTATATTTACTGCACTTATCATATCGATTACAGTTTGTATAAAGACAAGCAATAATCAGTCAAGGCCTTTTATTGTTTCCATTTGAAAAATAAATAAATAAAAACGGATAAGCAGTTCGGCACTGATCGTGCGACAACTTATTTCTTCCCAATAGCAAAGGCTTTTTGTTATCTTCGGCTGGAGATAGATTTATCTGTTGTATAACATGATAATCTAATGAATGCTTGTGCTAGTTTTAGAGAGAGCAATTTCGTTTTCCTAGACATTAATGATAATAAGACTATGAAACGATCTATTTGTTTGTACATTTGCTACCTAGTCACGCCAAGACTGCTTCTGTATTTAGGTATTGAATAATGTAATGGAAGCTGGCCTTAAGAATCTGCAAAGAACGTGGGACAAGATTAACAATTAAGCCAATGACGGGATGAGGAGGAGGAGGAAAATACAATTCACCTCCTCTGCCATTTTTCAGCGCTCCGCCACAGCAGAAAGAGATTTCTTGGGCACTATCATTGGGCGCGTTCCGATTCCCAGACCATCTGAAATTTCAGATGAAGGGAGGGTTCTCATTGGACAACAGCCTGAAATTTAACAGATGAGCAAGACAAATTTTTGTGAGGTAGTGGATTGGATTGTTAGTCTAAAAATGCTGGTCTTACTTTCATTTGAAATTTTGAAATGTTTTGTCAGTTGAAAATTGTCACAAAACAGCCGTTATGCCAAATATATTTTTGCACGTTTGCTGAACTTTGCAAGTAATTTTGTGCAGTGGCCTGTGATGACACCAATAATGGTGCGAATTTGTGTTCTGTTGAGAGCAATAATCTCCCTTGATTTATGGTCGTCAATTTCAGGCCACATAAATATGGTGGAATAGCACGTAAGACCGCTTTTCCACCTGGAGTTAATTTCTCTAGTTATATTTTGTTTAATGATGAGTTTCACTGTACTGTTTGGTATAACCAATCCTTTGTTATGAGAAGGAATCTCTAGGGTCGTACCAGTGGCCTATTTCACCAACTTACAAATTTGTATTTACAAGCATTTTTTAACAAAATTTGCGATATTTTGTACTAAAAAGTTACAAAATACAAATTTGTAAGTTGGTGAAATAGGCCACTGGTACGACCATAGAGATTCCTTCTCATAACAATCTGGAAAATTCGTCGGTTTTGCAGTAACCAGGGATGTCACTATGTCCAGGTACCCAACAAAGGTGAATGTTAAACTGCTCAGTCATCTCATTAAGAGACGATAGGCAGTTGAGGACCGTCAGAGAGTTATTGGAGACATTTGATAGGGATTTTAAAGCTGCTTGGCTGTCGCTGAAGATACAGATATCTTTGGTGGGTACAATGTTCCACATCAGCCATAATAAAGCTTCCTGTATCGCCATTATTTCCGCTTGGAAAACACTATAGTGATCAGGGAGGCAGAGCGCCTGGTTAATGTTAAGTTTGTGTGAGTGTAAGCCGCAGCCCACCCACACCTTCATTTGTTTCAGAGCCGTCTGTATAGATTGAATCTGTTTATTAACGGATTTGAGAAATCTATGTCAATTCTCCCGTGTGGGAATTGCGACCTTAAATGCCCTTTCAAAGCAGTTGAACGGGAGAGTTCCATCAAATTTGTTTGGTAGGTTGTAGAATCTGTGTAAGATACGGGAGTGACCATAAGGTAATTGGTTCCAAAGCTAAATTGCTTTTAGACGGGCTGCTGCGTTTGCCGCAACTTGTTTGGCTAGGGACTCCAGAGGTGTGAGGTTCAAGATGGTCTCTAGCGCAGCGGAGGGGGTTGATCTAAGGGGCCCCCGTGATGTAAAGACAAGCCACCCTTTGAACCCTGGTTATTTTATTGAGATATGAGCTTTTATCGAGTGCAGTCCACCATACAAAAGCTCCATAAAGAAGTATGGGTCTGACTATGGACGTATAGAACCAGTAGGTAACTTTGGGCGTGTAACCCCACTTACGACCTATGGTTCTCTTGCAAGTATAAAGGGCTACCAAAGCTTTTCTGACTCGGTTAGTGATAGTGAGTTTCCAGCATAGCTTCCTATCGAAAATGACTCCAAGGAATTTGGACTCATTGGAGAAGTAGTTTTATTTTCACATATTTTTATTGTATTATATAATCCATTGATTCTGTAGTACTCAGCGAATTGTTGAGCTCAAATGATTACACTTAACCTGTGATAAATGTAAATTGCTTTTGGCAAAGCTCATGAGTGTATTACCAAAGATCATATAATACGATCTTATATGATCTTTGGTATTACTTTCATAAAATGTTATTTTACGAGCAATTTGTGTTTTATGATTGTGCGCATATTTACAAATTACAAAGCAACTCCAATGCGAGAACAGAAAATAAAAATGTAGTTTGACTTGGATGTCGTATCTGACGTTGTCTTGTTTTTCAGTCAAATTTTACCATTCCATATTCTAGTCTATCGGAAATTTCAGATATCTAGATATCGGAACGCGCCCATTTCAATGACAACAGTGACCTAAGTCACTACGTAAAATTCTCTCATTTATTAATAACTCTAAATGGTTCTACGGGTAGTATCCTCCCACAGAGCATTCTGTTTTTTGTTTTTTGTTTTTAAATGCATTTTTATTTTTTTTTAAATTCAGAACTCTTACTTGCTAGGAAAAAAAACGCTTAAAACTAGCTTAATTAACTTAACTATGTTACTCTAACTTACTGGCCCTACACGGGCACTCTAAGCTAAACTTAATTCTTAATATATGTCTTTCGACCTAACCTAACTTAATTAACTTAAACAATCTAAGGACTAAACTCCACAGAGCATTCTATAGGCATCACAATGGACACCTATTCACCTAACATAAACTAAGCCAACAACCATCACAAAGAAATCAAAGACTTTATTGGATCAAGGATAGGCCAAATGAGCTTAAGATATATGATTTACCTTCGTTCAGTTTGCCGTACTTAATAAATAGCATGGCCGCATTAACTTTATCAAGGTGCTTGCTATTTTGAAAAGGTATGAGACGTTTAGGTATAAATACTGGTTTAACCCTTGTATTTACGTCCCATCTGTGGTCTTTTTAGGGTTTCGAGTGGCAGAAACAATGATAGAGGTACGGATGGTCTCGGATATGTGAACTGTTACACTGACCTATGCAAACAAGTTTTTTTTTTCGGAAATTCAAAATCAGTACTCAGTACTCATTTTATTGCTTCATGAAATAACAATACGTTGTCGCCCAATTTACATTATATCATTTGCAGTGATTTGACATTTTTTGTCTTACATCTGAATCATTTTCTATTATTTTTTAAAAACACAAACTAATATGAAAAAATTTTACTAATGAGGAAAATCATGTGAAAAAACCTCAAATTAAAGCAAAAAAAAAAAATTACAATAATATTCAAAAGGTAAATAAATAAATAAAAGAAGTAAAGAAATACACAAATAAATAGATAGTATATATTATAATAAATAAATAAATAAATAAATTATAAAAAAATAAATAAACAAATAGATACATACATACATAGATCCATAGGTAGTTATATGATCAGATAAATAAATATTACAGAAGCTTGGTTATAATTACATAAATACATTAGGTTAACAAAAACAAGTAGATAAATTAGAAATGAAAATATGTCGATATTTAATGAACACAAAAAATTATTGCATGTATCACGATGAATTTAGTTCATTAACTAGAGGATTGTCGGGGATATTACATCTCAGTCTGAATGTATCATATAGCTTGTATATCCTGGAGGAGATCAATTCAACATTAGCTCTATCGTGTAAATCTATTGTAGAACAATACCAGATTAAGCATAATTTTTAATATTTTATTTTGGGATATTTGAAGCTTTCTAATATAGCACTTAGCACAATTACCCCACACTATACAACCGTACAATAAGATAGATTGGAAAATCGTCTTATGAGTTATTATTTTATTCTCTTTTGAAAGTAATGATTTCCTATTCATAAAGGGATAAAGCATTCGTATGGCTATATTTACTTTATGAATTGTTTCTGAAATGTGTTTGTTAAATGTCAGTTTTTGATCAAAGAATATGCCCAGGTACTTAAAAAATGGCTTCCATGCTATTGAAAGCAAGGTCGTCTTTTTCGGGTGAAACAGATAGCTTGGATTTTTCCTACGTTCAGCTTTATTTTCCACTTGGACAGATAACATTGCAATATTTCAATCGCATTTTTTAAATTCGTCTCAATGTCGAGACCGAACTCATGCGAAGAAAGTATGGCGATATCATCAGCATAAATAACTATTTCACAATGTGGAAGACTTGGGAGATCAGATGTAAACAAATTATAGAGGATTGGACCAAGCACAGAACCTTGAGGTACACCTGCACAAAAATTTACAACATCAGACGCACTACTATTAACAAAAACTTTAAAGCGACGATTTGACACAAAACTTTGAACAGTTCTACAAAGAAATGGAGGAAAATTATTATTTAACATTTTGTAGACAAGTCCATCATGCCAAATATGCAAACAAGTATTTTTTGCCAAAGCTAGTCGTAATCTTTGCGTTTCTAAAGTCAACCAGTTTGCGTGCTTTTGATAACACATAATTGCATAGTACAGAGCTACCAAATTATTTATTTTTTGCTCTCATCTAATAGAGAAGAGTGCTGATGGCATTGTCAAGACTTAGCAAATGTTTTCTACGCATAAAATACGAGAAGCACTCGATGATAGTTTTATCAATAATAGCAGAGTTTTTCTATTTGTTTTTTTGACGTGAAAACGTCTTTAAATTCGGTGCGAATACTGAGTGTCATTCCTAAATTATGAGTGACATCAACACAGTAGAGTTTAAAACCAAAGGGAAGGTAAAAAGCGAAAGGCAAACCAACCGAAATTTCCGTTGGAAGGGATGGGGGGGACTGAGTCGGGTAACAGAACGACGAGTCAGAAAAATCAGAGGGTGGTATAGATGATAGCTCATAGCTTATTGGACGAAGCGATGTTTTCACAGAAGCCTCACGTTAGTAGCCCCGACTACTATCCATTTTGTTTGAGTTTCGGCTTTAAGGTTTTTCATTTGAAAAGGAGGTGATTGTCTCATGGAAATAGTAGTCGATCTGTATAGAGCCACTCATTATGCAGAGAAGACGGGTTAAGTCGGGGGTCGGCCAGTATTTGGTTACGCCAATAGCGATTGAGCTCTTTATTGGATTTAGCCCTCAGTTAGACAGATTCTCGATTGACATCATTGATTCAACCCGTGGGAAAAAGGTTTTTTCGCGGCACCACCTCTCGAAAGGTAATGACAAACCTCTAAGAGTATTTCCTGTGTAGCGCCAAACATTTGTTGTTTTTTTTTAGATAGAAAAAGACTACTGTTTAGTTGGAGGACGCACCTAGTACTGTCAGAGCAAACCGAACAAGTAGACTCTAATCAATATTCTCTATTTAAGCCAGTACGTCGCGACAAATTAGGTAATTGTGTGGAGGTCCACTATCATGCCTAGTCGTTTATGACTGCCTAGCATAAATAATCTTACTCTAACCTAAACTTTTCAAGATTAAATGTCTCAATTTATGAATAACATGAGCCCAACGATCACCAATTTCCATATAAAGATGAACTTAATTCTCTTTGTTACCAACTGTGTGCTAAAACCAATTTACCCTATACGATACCAAATAAAAAGTCGCAAATATTCCTTCGGCTTGAATTTAGATTAAAGCGAATCTTATCGATATCAGATTTCAATAATCTAATTCTTAGCGCAGCCATGATATTAACAATTGTCAGACCATTGGAAGCAATTCATTTGGCGGTGGCTTTAATTATTGTTAGATACACTCGCATTTGGATATTTTAATCGTTAATATTGTTCCTTAAGTGGTCATTTGGTATAAAGATTATTAAGTAATAGTGATCACCGCAGACTTGTAAGTTCTTTATTTATAATAATTACTCAACAAACTGATTGCGATTGTAAATGCAAGTGTGTAGTAAAAAAATAAAAGGACATTCTTGAAACTATGTAGTAGATGTACCTATGTGACAAGTAAATTTAAAAGTGAATGTTTGTGGGATGATAATTTCCACTAAGGCAATATCTCGATACTCGTGTTAAACTGTGTACCTTCGGCGTTCATCTAGTTATTTTGTTGTTGTTGTCTATTAGTGAAAATTGAATTTTACAATCGTAATTAGTTTTAATTCTCGAAACAGAATATTCAAACGGGCCCCTTTCTGTTTCTCTTTCATGATACTTATCAGTCAGAGGTGCCTTCCAGATTTCTCTTCAGTTCTTCCCCGAATGCGATTCTTCATTTCAATGTTTGCATTTATAAATAAAAATATTTAGTTTGAATTCACTGGCAGTCAAAAACTGTGCTAGCTAGTGCCAGACACTCGCACAGAATATGTGCAACTGTCTACTTATCCTCTAGACACCGCCTTTTAACCGATCCATCTTCATCTGAAGTTTCCATGTCCAGTCGAAAATGTTACTAACCTCCGGCTTCGCCAGGTTGTCCGTTTTCTTCGACGCCTGCGTGTCCTCTAGTGTTAAGTCATTTTAAATTGCAGAGTCATTGAGTTTTTGAACACATTCCATTGCCAGTGATGTATTGATCTGCCTCTGCTTCATGTGTCTGATCACTGTACAATGCCTGTAGCAGTGCTTTGTATACTAACGTGTTGGTCCCCATACTAAGATGGCAGACTAAATCTAGATCCTAGATTTACCTGCTCCCGCTCTATTCATCCTTTAAAATAGTTTAGTCAACTAACTCTATCCCTTCCCGATAAGAGTTCTGTTGTACTCGTCGGTAAAACTTGTTTCACGCATTGGGCATCTCGGTACAAGCGAAATGTCATGATTAGGATTCTCTGAATTACTTCCAATCAACCCAAAGAATAAATGATAACATCCTTCAGGCATCTCCTGCTGATAGAAAATGTCTTTTCTGGCAAGCATAGCTCTCCGAGCACGATCAAGGTCACGTAGGAAGCTTGGGATCATGCTTATGAATGAATTATTAACTCGGCCTTTACACAATTGCCTCCATTTGCGCAGTCCAAATTGGTGAGGTTCCCTTCTACTTGTGTGTGCCACTTTAGGCGAGGCCTTCCTCTGTTGCGTTGTTCCACCGTGTTAGATCGAAGACTGGAAGCTGGAGTGTTCGCCCTACATGTCCTATAGTTCGTTGTTGAATCTCTAATGCTAATGGGACCGAATATCTTACTTGTCGCTCGAAACGACCAAGGGTATTTTCATCAGCCTTCGATAAAGTTCATGCTTTATCGACTAAAAGAAGGTCTGCGATTCTTTTCTTTTATAGAAGTGTAATAGTAGCTTTACTACTCAGTTACTTCAAAGAAACTTCATTTGATTTCTGATGAGAGGTAGACAGAGTCACTTACAATCTTCTGCCTTCATTTAATGCAAACCCCATTCTCTTTTCCCTCAATGTTAATGAAAGGTTTCAAGCGTTCACTCAATATAGCGACGTTGAGGAAACTGATGCCTCAGTAATTGGCAGTGGCACAATTAACGAAGTATCATGTCTTGTGCCATTTACTGGTACTCATTAAACCGTAATTAGACACCGCCACTCGATTATTGAACATTTATTTTATTCGAAATTTTCTCTCGAATGGCCGTATTCAGCTGTTTAGTTGCTTTCTTGAACCAAATTATATCTCTTGGAATTTTTTCAAAATTAGAATAAATATATAAGTAAATTTTTTTTTTATTTTAATCTCTTACAATCAAAAATGTATACTTACATCCTTACTGATAAGACGAGCAGCCAGCCACCTGTGTCGTAGCGATCCAGTGGTATTTCTTATCTTTACCAGAAAAAAAAAAAAAAACTAATCACATTTGTGATAAGAAAGCACGTTTTGTCTGCCAATTTTTAATGAGTCTTTTTAAAGTTATTGCCAATTGGTTATGTGGTTTAAGTGCACCGGTGAGAACAGATAATTATTTCAAAGGAGGCAACAACTACCTGAACTCATTGATCGTCATTCGTAAACATTTTATTACCATAATCAATACGTTGGAACTCGTTTAGCTCGTAATTCTATTCCAAATTAAATTGAAAGGTTACCAGCAGCATAAGTGATTCGAACCCTGTAATGCCTTGTAATGGCCAGTTTTTCTGTGCGTCTTTTCATTGAACAACGAAGAAAAAGTTTAAACGTTAAATACCGTAAGAATTTAGAATGAACTCAAGTGAATAATTAATTTAAAGACTGTAGGTGTCTCAACCTACAAATTGCTATTCGCCAATTTCATCTGGTTTGTCTTACCGTTATCTTAATAAACAGCTGATAAAAGTGATACTTCTCACGGCATTAACTGGAAAACCTAAAAAACTTTTCGGCATCGAAAGCGGTACACTCCGATATACTCCTGAATAAAAGCAAACTGAAGAAGAAAGAGGTCGACGCAACAATCGCTTAGATCAATATTGAAGCTGCATTTATGTGAAAGGCATACTTTTTGCGCAGGTGACTTTAAAACGCAGATATGGGGAAGTTACCCCAACCATCCCCACTACACACTCGGAACCTACTCATACCGCCTCTTTATTTTGAGCAGTCCTGCTAAACGCCCTCACTGCGAATCCTTTCACTAAAACAACTCCACATTATTGGAATTGTGTGCATCCGAAGTCCTGATGTAACAAGAGCTACAACCAGCAGTACCAGTAAACTTGATTTTGGAAGTGTCCTGGTAAGCAAATCACAGAACTCAGCAAAACTGCTTTATCCTCCTTATCCATCTATATGGATGCCACAAATGCATTCAAATAAAGAATTGTGAGCTAAGAAGCGGAGCCTTAGTAAAAAGGTATTTTCGTAGCAAACCCTTCAATGAACACTGTTGTGCCTTTTTTTTAAATTCACTAGCGCGAAAGGGTTTATGAATATCCTTATGATGTTATTCACACAGCTCTAGTGTTAGTGTAGTGATTTTGAAACTCAGGTGGTATTAGATTTCAGTTTTTTTACTCCGAGGGTGGTGTCCAAAATGACTGGGGAGAATTATTGGTGCTGTTGCCATTTCTTATAATTCACATTCTTTCTTTCTCAGCGTGACAAGCAATGATGCAATCACTACACCATGTTAGTTGTCTCATTCGAAAACAACTTCCTTTGAGGTCTTTAGACTGACAAAAATGATGAATGCCGTATGCTGGATCTCGAGGCAGCTCAGCTACATAGTCATGATATCAGAGGTTAATTCAGACTATTCGAAGTACCTCATATGGACATTTTTGAGGGAAAATTAAAACTATCAGTAAAACCAACAGACTGGTCAAAGTTCTTCCAAATCGAAAACCAGCCAGGAAACCTGATTGTATTTTGATTGAGTCGAAAACGGATTCTTTTACTGGTGACTCATTTTCCAGGAAATCAGCTTACCATTGGTTCGCAAATCAAGAGCTTCTTTTTATTTTGTCTATCTACTCTAACGCGCAGAAGGCTCTGGACGCAATCGACAAATAATCCAGAGGCTATCTTAATTTTTTTTAACGAGAATTAACTGTTCTTACTCAGCCATTGATAAAAGGCGTAACGTGTAGATACACTTGCACTTTCCTTGACCTAGAACTCGTCTAATCGATCCGAATTTACATTCGACACCTAAACTTAGGCGTTTTTGTGTCCCAGATTTATTTACTGGAGCCATAATATAGGAAGCAAAGATATAAAGAACTTAAGTCATTGCGTGAATTTGTTCCGCCCACGATATGGTGCCTCCTTCACCAAAGGCAATTATTTAACAATTAATAGGTTGATACCAGGAAAGTGGAGAAAAATAAAAACAAGGCAACCGCATACAGACAATTGTTTCCTAGCAGACCCGCCACGCCTTTTGGTGGTTAGTCAATGCAATATAATTATTTAAGTGGCGCTTGTGCATACAAATATACAGTGTGACCTCAATAATAGCAACTAATAGAAATTTGGGCAGTTGCTTTTATTGAGTTTTTTGCAATAATCGAGTCAAAAAATTGTAGGTGCCAAAAATGAGAAAAAAAGTTAAACACACCAGAATAGTAAAAAAAAACGTGTCTTGCACTAGTAAACAGACCAAAACTGATAATTTAATTCATATTAAAAATAAAAAAAATTCAAATTTCAATTGTTTTTAAAAAATTGAGAAATTTTTGATTGTGTCTTTTTGCATGCAGAATTCTTTTCCACCGCTGACTCTCTGAATTGCAGCCCCTGCTTTAACTTTTGGCAGTAGGAATTCTTCAACTGCATTTTCGCCATCACTTTCGATTTCTTCCGCTCCCGGATTGCTGCAAGTCGGTTCCAGATCGGTTTCATTTTCGGCAAACCAATCGCTTATGTCCTCAGAACAGTCAATAGGGGATAGCTAATACACAGTACACAGTAATGAGACTAACGACACTAATGACTACAGAGGAAAATGTATGAAAAGCGACGCTTGTTATACAAAACGCACACATCATGTAACAAACATTTGTATAAAGAGTACAACAAATAGCTATAAAATAACTGCCCAGATATAGCAAAAATAAAAAAAAATAAAAATATACAAATAGCAAACGAAATAAGAGTTAATGAAACAAAAGTTGCTTTTATCGAGTTAACTTTTTTTTGAAGAGTTGCAATTACTGAGTCAACAATGGTAAGACTTAAGGTGTTGCTTTTATCAAGGAGTTGCACGTGTCGAGGGTTGCTTTTATTGAGGTGTATATATGTATGCACAATATAATCTTCAGTTGCATGGAAGAAGTTGAAGGCATTTTTCAACCTTCATTTTGTTTTCGTTAAGTTTTCAAAATATAGCATGTTAAATGATTACATGTTAATATATATATATTGTGCTAAGCACACCAAGATCGACTGTCGTCACGCGAATTGCTTAAACTAATTGCATTTATCAGTCACTAACCTATACCCCTATACAATTACATAGATATTTTTTCTGCTCGACTTGTGATCGGTCCAAAGCCATTAAATACCCGATTTAATTATAGATATATATTTCAAACTATAATTACTTTATAATGAATATTTATATTTATTTTTACAGACTACAATGTCACCGGCGAAAGGTCGTCGTTTTATCTCTTCTCGGGATCTGACGAAAAATATGACATTTTTCACCGATAAACCGAATAAATTCGAATTCGACGCAAAGACTCTTACGTAAGTTTTGAACTATTACCTCCGAACTAACGAAAGTTTAAAAAATATGTTTTTGTTGAATAGCTTTAAAACACCAACTGGTAATCCCTTGGTCTTGATAATGTCATGGTTATTGGCCAAACAGAAACATTTGAAGAAATACGCAGAGATCTACACTGAGTTGGGATTCGATGTTTTGGTTGTTCACATCACACCCTGGCAATTGTTGTGGCCAAGTAAAGGTACACAGGTCAGTAGTAATTGTTCTCATAAATTTAGATCTTATCTTAATGTTATTTTCTTGTTTAGCTGGTCGCTGTTGATACGTTGAAATTCTTGGAAAATAACACATCGTATGCAACGATTGTTGTGCATGGATTTTCTGTCGGAGCGTATGAATTCGGAGAAATGATGTTGATTATGTCCAGAGATATGAAGAGGTAATGAACAATTGTTTCTGAAGAATATTTGCTAAGAACACCAGAAGAGTAGGGAAAAGAGGATTCAGCATCTGCCATTGGATCAGGTTAACTTGATTGATCGCTTAATTTCAAGTAGCATTCGTTGAGTTATACGAAGATTAAGGTACTTTTAGGTCCAATGTACTGTAAATTACTATGTACCTTCTCTTCACTATACTGCCACTTAGGTCATTAAATTAATTGAAAAGTACTTACCGGGGCCCACTTTCTTGATACTAGCGAGGACAAAGTATCCACAGAGAAAAGATACTCACTAGTATCAAGAAATTGGCCCCAGTAAGTCTCTTTCAACTAAAATAGTCTCATTTTCTCCATTCATTTTACAGCTAATGCACAAGTGCTTCTGTTTCAAGCAGGAGTCTACAACACTAAAAGGAATGGAAATGATACCCACAAAAGATCGATCTGTACCAACTAGATGATTATTTTGGGCAGTCTGGCCCGAAAACCGCAAGTAGCGCTTGTGCCCACAACTTGCGTGACGGAGTTGAGACTGTATTGTTATTGTTCCAGGAAGGAGTCCTCAAATCCATGAAGTTTGGCATTCACAAAACGAATGAATTTTCCAATTCAATTTCAATTTGCTTAATGTGGAATATCATCCTTACAGCTTCGGCACTGTGTATTATAAGAGCGGTCCAATCTAGCCGCAGGCGTTCTATCGGCCAGTGACTCGCCTTATTTATCCCAATACTGTTAAAATTTCCATTTGTGCTTCTGGAATCCGTGATATCTTAGAGTTCCCCAAAACGGAACCAGTTAACACCATACTTTTTTTTTCTCAAAACAGCGAGGTAGCGCATTAGAGGCGTCATGTTTAAAGATTGACAACCACTATTTCCAAATAATTTTTCCTGCCTTAGAATAAAGCCTGGTTATGACGTTTATAATTTTAAAAATGATCTAAGCAACAGTCCACTAGTTACATCTGAATGTCTTGTTTAACTTGTCCGAACGAACGATACACATATGTATGTATGTATGTATATTGATATTGGATGCAACTCTGCTGTTCATATCAGATAAGCTTTGTCGGGCTAACAACAGGTAGTGGGCTGATGAGTAGCGGGAATTTCAGTGTTTGTTCCAAAGTAAAAAAAAAGCCGTCTTGTATCTTTATCTCCGAGCGAATATTATTCGATAACGTAGCAGATAGCTTCGCAAATATTAAGTGAGCATTAAACTGCGTAGGAATACTTCTATGTGATAAATAATTACATCCCAATAAATTTACCATTTCGAAAGGTGTGTCGAGACTTGGATTGCCAAGTACCTTTTGTAATACAGAGAGTTAATCTCTCTAGAATTTTGAGGAGGAAATTGACTCTAGACCGTGTGTGTACCCATTTTCCTTGATGGTTTATGATGGTGCTACAGTTCAGGGAGGACCTGGGTCTCAACTAGCAAGCGTCTCAGGCAAGCTCGATCGTTAGCTATCTGCCTCCGGTTTCGTACGTCCGGTTAAGTGCCCTTTCCACTCCTCCAAAAAGAAACATCAATTTGCAAGAGTTACTCTCCGTTTGGTCTCAGCGCTGATAACGCGGCCTTAGGTAATAGCGCAGCCTAGGTAGAAAAAGCTAACTACCTCAAAGCTACATATACGTATGTATGTGTTGTGTAGGGTGACTTTCTGTCTGATAAGTGTTGAGTGCCATTTTATGTTGACAGGATATACTTTGTTTTCCTCTTGACAGTTAAACCCACCTCCGCCAATAGTATCGGGACTGTTAATATCGTCAGGTTCTGGAATTTTCGGAGAATCAACAGGTGCGAACTTCTCAGTCAGCCTTGGTGTATTCGCGTCCATATTCCAAGCCGAGGTCTTTACCATTTATCAGTGTGTAAGACTCAATCAGTCCTCTCACATTATGGGGAAAATCATATTCATCTTCTCAGACAGTCAAACTGCCTTAAAAGCACTCGACTCGCCTGTCATTAAATCCAGACTAGTCCTAGAAACCCGCATAGTAGTTTCGGACCTTGCTAGGAACAATATCGTCATTCTTCACTGGATTTCTGCACATAGTGGATTTGCGGGTAATGAAAGAGCTGACTCACTGGCAAAAGACGGTGCGTCAACAAAATTCTTTGGACCCGAACACTTCTGTGGGGTAAGTTAATCGCTCTTCGCAAGAATCTAGGGAAGTCTGGCTCAATACACCAGGACAAGCATGTTCAAAAATGCTATTCCCGGTACCGTCACAAAGAAAATCAAAGCTCATTGTGAACCTCGATAGAAGCAACCTTAGAGCATTAATTGGACTTCTCAGCAGTCACTGCCGCCTGAACAAGCACCTACATTGCATGAATCTTACAACAGATTCAAGCTGTAGACTCTGCCTTAATTGTGAGGAGACCTCTCTTCACATCCTAACGGAATGCCCAGCTCTATTTCAAATCAGAAAGAGAATACAAGGCGGTGAGTTCGTCTCTACAGAACAGCTTGCTGCCATCCATCCAGAGAAGTTCATCATCTTCCTAATATCTTCTGAAGTGAAACAATTCATCTAGGAACAATAGGAGCTAGAAACCGCAGTCCCAAGGGCTGATCAGCTCTCCCTAAATAATAATAATAACAATAATCATCAGCGTATGCGAGTAATAGCACGGATTTTTGAAAGATTGTGTCTCTGGTGTTAACGTCTGATTTTTGTCACATCTATATCTTATTTTTTATATCGAAGGTTTCAGTAAGGTTCTTACGACCTTGATGGAGCAGCGCACATTCTCCATCGCAATTCTGCGTTTTGCTATGTTTTCTTCAAGATCTGAGAAAGTGTGAATATTTCGTCGGTGGTGGACATTTCTGGCCTTGAGGATTTAGGACAAAGGTCAGAATACCAGGCTCCAGCGTACTGTCTTTGAGAACATATATGCAATGTTTAGCATCAGAGAACATGGTATTATACTTATCTCGTTCCATTCTGAAAAAATGGTATTGGGGCGGTAATTTAGGTCAAAGTGCATTTAGTTGTAGAAGTAGATTGCTACAAAAACTGTCCATCGATTTTAATTGTGAAAGTATAACTAGTTCATTTATTGCAAAGTAGCAGGATGGTTTCTCATCACGGAATCGGTTGTTCCTCCTGTCACTAGAACTAACTATTGGTTGCTATTTTGAGCTGCAGAAAGGGGAAAAGGGGAACTTTAGCGGCCTGCTATTACCTGCGTAGTACAGCTTAAAGCAGGGAGCATTCAGTCCTAAGGAGATGTAGTAAAGGTTCTTGACCTTACTACCGTACCGTAGAAAGTTATTGAACTGATTAATTTCTTATGCGTTTTTATTCCACAGATACCAACCGATATTAAACAGAATGGTTGCTCAAATTTGGGACAGTGCTGCTGATATAACCGAGATCCCTGTTGGCCTACCAAAATCAATATTTCCCAAGAATCCACGCATGGAGACTGCATTGCGTAACTACGTTCTGTAAGCCCTCTCTACAAGCCCACTTGTTATTATCTCATTGACGAAATTGTCTTTTTTCACAGATACCACCTGAAAACATTCCACAATCAAGCTACTATCCACTATATGCGATCAAGCCAAATGTTTCATTCGACTTTACTCAAAGTTCCGGCTTTGTTCTTTGTGGCAAAAAACGATGTAATTGGTCCAGAGAAGTCCAATCGTGCCGTAACTGATAACTGGGAGAGAGCCGACATTAAAGTAAACTTCAAATGCTGGGATAAGTCATTGCATGCTGCCCACTACATCAGGCATCGGGATGAGTATTTGTCGATGCTGTTGAAACACTTGGAGGATACTGGAGTTTTAGAAAACTTGGCCGTCAAATCTCGTGCTAAGTTATAAATTGTCTAAGAAGACAAATCAATTGAATATAATTAAATAAATTTAGCAAGAGAAAGAGAGAGAGAGAGAAAACAAAAACAAAAACAATCTGTGATTCATTGATTACGATGAATGAGTTTTTAAATCTATTTTCTTAAATTAATAGGGGCTTACATATGTTCACATCTTTTAGCTAAAGTTTGTTCGGCACTCAGTATCTCTTTTTTATGTTTTTGTTGTTGTTTTGTTTTGTAAAATTGGCGAGGAAGCATTTTGTTCTTAATTTTAATTTTTTTTTTATTTAATGTATCCTATTAATATTATTAGACTTACTTGGAGTTGTAACGAAAAGTATAACAATTTGTTTAGGTTTAGTTGCAGGAAACTAAATTTTGAACATGCTGACGTATCCAAAAACTGAAAATTGTCATAAAGTTATTAACTGCTTTAAAATATACACTTCAAGACGACAACTAACTAGGGTTTACTTTTATACCGACGAGAGTAGGTGGTTTATACTATATGGATCGATTTATTTGGAATCAAGGAAAGGATTTTGGTCTACCGGGCGACTCATTTGAAGCCGCTAGAGTGCCCAAGCAAATCCGAGGACGGGAGTGAGTTCCTATCGTTTGCTAAGCTCCGTTTCACACATTTAGCAAGTTGATTTGTATAGTGACCGGGTGACTCATTTGAATCTGCTGTAGTGACCAGTCTGCAAATCCGTGGACGAAAGTGAATTCCTATCGTTTGCTAAGCTCTATTCCACACATTTTGCAAGGAAAGAAGAGCAAACAAAGAATGCATGCTTTCAGGGCAGGTCCAGAGTGATTTCATATCTTTTGCTTAGTTCCATTCCACCCATTTAGCAAGGAAAAAAGAGTAAATAAAGAGTGCATGCTGTCGGCAGGTCCGGGGTCTATTCGAAAAAATTGATCTCCCCGGAGACTCATTTGAGTCTGCAAGTTCAAGGACCCGAGTGAATTCCTATCCTTTACTGAGCTCCATTCCACCCATTTAGCAAGAAAAATGAAAAGAATGCTATCATATTTAAATTTGTTTAGCTGTTGGATGTTGGTTGGATGAATTAACATTCAACCTGAAACATGTCGATTACAGACGCTTATTCTCTTAAAGATTGATGGACTCCTAGCCAATGATAGCTGGTGCAGCGTGTGGCAAGCATTGTGGGTGTAAAATTCTCAAATGAGATTTGCTGACAACCTGACGAAAGCCTAGAGTTTCCAACTTCTTGAAAGTTCTAGCCCAACAAAGGATGCAACCGGCAAAGCAAAAAAAAATAAATTTGCTTTTGGGATGTTGTCCCACAGGGATAACAAAGCAATAGCCGTGTTTTTTTTTTGGGAGCTGTATACCCAGCCCAGTAAAATTTTACACATGGAGCAATAACAACACACCATGTGGGGATAACTTTCCTAGTAGCAGCAAGTGAGGATAGAACTACATAAGTTGACCACCAGAATCTCTTAAATTAGCCTTTAGCCGCTCGTATTTGTTGTTTTTCCTAGGTTTTGAAATTTAAAAACTCAAATAAAGAAAAAAAATAGAGCCGCAAACCAATTGGTTGGTGCGTATGCATGATACAACTAGACAAGATATCGCCACCACGTTGTTCATTTTTATTTTGTATTGCGCACCTACGACACAAGAACATAAATGTCAATTGGAAATTCAAATATAACGACAATTAATTTATAAGCTCTTGTGACGTCACGCTTTTTTGACGGAAATGCGTATGGCCACATCTCATGAATGAAGAAATACAAGATTACGCGCTTAACTTTTCAAAAAAAATTTTCTACTGCCCACCTACGTCATCGGAGATCAAAATTTCAGCTGTCATTCGCATAAACCAATGGATTCCATACTCACTTCATCCACAGTAGCAGCCGCACCAACCAATTCGTTTGCGGCTCGATTTCTTTTTCTTCGTTTGACAGTTTGCAAATGTCAAAACCGAGGAAAAGCAACAAATACGATCGTCTAAAGGCTAATTTATGAGATTTTTCGCGCTCTGGTGGTCAACTTATGTAGTTCTATCCTCACTTGCTGCTACTGGGAAATTTATCCCCGCTTGGTGTGTTGTTATTGCTTTGTGTGTAAAATCTTACTGGGCTGGGTATACAGCTATCAAAACAACACGGCTAATAGCCGTGTTTTTTTGATAATTATACTCACTTCAGTCAAAAAAACGATCTATACTCACTTCATCCACAGTAGCAGCCGCACCAACCAATTGGTTTGCGAATCGAATTTTTTTTCTTTATTTGACAGTTTTTAAATGTCAAAACCGAGGAAAAGCAACAAATACGATCGGCTAAAGGCTAATTTATGAGATTATTCGTGCTCTGGTGGTCAACTTATGTAGTTCTATCCTCACTTGCTGCTACTGGGAAAGCTATCGCCACTTGGTGTGTTGTTATTGCTTTGTGTGTAAAATTTTACTGTGCTGGGTATACAGCTCTCAAAAAAACACGGCTAATATAATTTTCGTGTTTCTATTGGCCGTGTTTTTTTGATAATTATACTCACTTCAGTCAAAAAAACGATCTATACTCACTTCATCCACAGTAGCAGCCGCACCAACCAATTGGTTTGCGGCTCGATTTCTTTTTCTTCGTTTGACAGTTTGCAAATGTCAAAACCGAGGAAAAGTAACAAATACGATCGGCTAAAGGCTAATTTATGAGATTTTTCGAGCTCTGGTGGTCAACTTATGTAGTTCTATCCTCACTTGCTGCTACTGGGAAAGCTATCGCCACTTGGTGTGTTGTTATTGCTTTGTGTGTAAAATTTTACTGTGCTGGGTATACAGCTCTCAAAAAAACACGGCTAATATAATTTTCGTGTTTCTATTGGCCGTGTTTTTTTGATAATTATACTCACTTCAGTCAAAAAAACGATCTATACTCACTTCATCCACAGTAGCAGCCGCACCAACCAATTGGTTTGCGGCTCGATTTCTTTTTCTTCGTTTGACAGTTTGCAAATGTCAAAACCGAGGAAAAGTAACAAATACGATCGGCTAAAGGCTAATTTATGAGATTTTTCGAGCTCTGGTGGTCAACTTATGTAGTTCTATCCTCACTTGCTGCTACTGGGAAAGTTATCTCCACTTTGTGTGTTGTTATTGCTTTGTGTGTAAAATCTTACTGGGCTGGGTATACAGCTATCAAAAAAACAAGGCTATTGTTACAGTAACAGTAGTAATATCATAAGTATCATTTTACTAATTTTGAATCTGCCATTTTAAAATTCCTTAAAATTGCTCCGATTTTGTTTAAATGGAAAATATCTACTCGTTTGAAGGTAATTATTATAAATTCGGGTTTAGATCATTCATTTTTCTTTTTTTTACCTTTTTAATTTACTTTTTGTTTTTTTAATAACTCTCGGATTTCAAAAACACGTCTTCTTTCGGCGGTCTCAATTTTTTTTGGAAGCGCTTCTCCATGTCGGAAGTGAATTCTTTTTTTTTTCTGCTCCCGTCAAATACAATATGGCTGTGCCTTGATAATGTTCTCTTACTTAACTCCTAGATGGCGCCCCCATACCTGACGTTACAATTTAAATTTATTTTATTATACATTACAGACACCTTAATATTTTCTAGAAATGAAATACACATCAAATCCACTTATCTCTTGCGGCTTGCCGAAAGGTCTTTTGGGATTTGAATTCTTGTGTTCATAGTAATTTATTTTTTGTAATTTAGACGTATTTTCTTGTTTCCTTACTTTGTTTTAGTTATTTATATTAAGTTTGTTTACTGACTTTGTTGTTTTGTAGTAGCATGATTTATTTGGCTGTCAATGTTAATGACATTTGACAATAAAATTTTTGTAGCTGCGGTGTCCGAGTGGTTAAGGAGATGGACTTGAAATCCATTGGGTTCTACCCGCACAGGTTCGAATCCTGTCCGCAGCGTTGGAATTTCTTTTTTTTTTGCTTTTGTAGAAGAATTCCAAATGTCAGTGCTAGACGCAGCGTTGGAATTTTTTTTTTTTTTACTTTTGTGGAAGAATTCCAAATGTCAGTGCTAGAATACACCAATTACCACCATACCAATACCGAATACCAAATCATGAAAAAAAAAACCATAATAAATATTATATTACTCATAAAAATAACAAATCAGCATATTTAATACAGTAAAACCTCGTTAATTCGGAATGGTTTCGGGGAAGGTCAGTCCGAATAAATGAATTTTCCGAATTAATGAGATTTTTTTATGCACTAAAACGCGTTCCTATTGATGTAAAAATGCAAGAACTTAAAACGAAAAATTATTTTATTAACACAAAAGATTTATTATAATTCATTTTTGTAACTAAACACATTGTTAAACTGACATGTTCACCTGAATTATAATTAATTTTTATTTATGCAGAAATATGTAGGTATCAACTTTGTGCTTAAGGACTACGATTTACATTTATCGCCAACTTAAACTGTACATCTAAATATGGATTACCGGGATTCCCCCAATACAATTTTTTTTTATGGTTTTTCCCAACTTCTAAATGTGAATTGCCGGGACTCCCCCAATAGAAATTTTGATGATTTGTTCCGACTTCTACATTATTTGAGATCTATTTGCTACCTTTACGTGTTCAATCATTGCGTTATTTAATTTTTGCTCTTCGGGTAGGGCTTAGAATATACCCGAGGTAGGCATGCCTGTCGTAAGAGGCGACTAAAATCCAATCTCCGTATACCGAGTATATAGTGTATACAAAAAATGCAATGAACAAAACGAAAAGATATAATACCCCAGGTGGCAGTCCAGCTTTACTGGAAAATCCACCCTCTTCGGAGGTCGGCTCTACGGATTCTGGGGAGAGCCACTTATTGCAATCCAATGACCCTTTTTCAAAAAGCTCAAGGGTATCTCGATCTCCTCCACCAAGATCGAATAACTCCGGGAAAAGAAGTCCGCCGGGAGCGCCAGCGCGCGAAAAACGGGACTCAGAGAATTATAAAAGCTTCGAGGAAGAAAATAAAGCACTCCGAAACAAGCTTAACGAAATGGATCTACTCTATCAAGATCTTAAGAAAGAGATAGACTTATTAAAAGAAGAAAATAAGTTCCTAAGGGAAACACATTTGCAGAAAGAACGCGAATGTACTCCAACACGCTTAGCTATTCCGGAATACCACACCGACGAAGAAGAGCTAGAACGCGAAACGAATCGGGTCCCAAAGAAAAGACCTAGTAAGAAACGAAGAGCCGGTTCTTCGCCCGAAGTCGAACCCCTTAGAGAAGATAATCATAAAGAACCGCAAGAAAAACAACTTCGAGCGCAATCTCGTCCACCGCCACCAATAAACGTCGTCGGAATAGCGGAATATAATATGTTGCACAGCCTCCTCAAAGAAACGTTAACGTCGAAATTTAGGGTTACATCTTTGAGGAATAATGCGTGGAAAATTAACGTCGATAACCACGACGACTACCGCAGAGTATCCCAAAAGCTTAATACCGAGAAGATCCAGTGGTATAGCTTCGAAATTAAGTCAGAAAGGCCACATCGTGTTGTAGCAAGGGGACTCCACCCCTCATGCACCAAAGAAGAAGTTATGAACGACCTTCAAGCCAAAGGCTTTAAAATTCTTGATGCCGTTAATATCATCAAGAAGGAGAAGCAACAATCGGAGATAGACAAGGACATCTTGATAAGACGTGGACTTCCGCTTTTTATGCTTACCTTCGATAAGTCTGATAATATCGACGATATCTACCGAATTAAAATTATACTAAATATCGTGGTCAAAATTGAGCCCATGCGTAGAAATATAAGAATAATTCCGCAGTGCAAACGTTGCCAAGGATTTAATCACACGCAAATGTATTGCAAAAAAGAACCGCGATGTGTTAAATGCGCCGGAAATCATCTCTCCCAAGACTGTGGAGTAAACAAACAAACCTCCGCAACCTGTGCGAATTGTAAGGGAAAGCATCCGGCAAATTATAGAGGCTGTGAAGTAGCTAAGGAGTTGCAAAAACGGAGAGATGCGCTCCTAAAGCCTCAGAATACAAAACCGCTAACTAAATCAAAGCGTAAGACCGCTCAGGAGAAAGTACTCAAACCAAAACCACCGGGTTCTGAGCGCAAAAAGGTGAGAGAAAGAGTGACAACAGAAAAGTCCTCGACACCTATTCCGAAAAGAAACGGTACTGGAAAGTTACCATTAGAAAAGCCATCGGGTAATGGTCCTCGGACAGCAGGAGTGCAGACTTACGCTCAGGCCGCGGCATCCGAAAAACCAAAAAACGCCGAAATTTCTACAGACCCTGTTTCTCACGTTTTCTCAGTTATTCTGTCCAAACTTGAAGAGCAAAGCAAAATAAATACAATTATTCTCGATAGGTTAGTTAAGCTCGAAAGTAATTCACGGAAAACGCGTACTTCAACTAGAATATGAATGAAAAACGAATGATAAAAATATGTACTTGGAATGCAAACGGACTGCAAACGGTTGCTGCACTTTTCATAATCCCCGGGAGAAAGGCTGTCACTTTTGCATAACTGATTCTCCATGTTATAAAACCAACTGTAGTCCAATGTCCACTGTCGTTGATTGAAGCGCAACGAGCGTAGTAAGCGGAGCTTTCTTGACGGTGACTCAAAAAGCGAATCTTCCATTTCACTTTTCTCGGAGACGGAATTGACCGATTTGCATGAAATTTTGAACATATGTAGTCAGATCTAGCCAATCTTCAAGTCGTGACAAAGCTCGAATTTTTGAAATCAATCCAGAATTCGATATACACGAGACCAAGAGTTTTAGGTGGATTTCGAAGAAATACTACCTATTGCAGAGGTCCTCATGACGCAACATTCAAAAAATTTGAATGCAACTTTTCAAGACCTCCATAGTAAACACCAAAACCATGGTCCGTTCCAATTTTTATATATATATATATCAATATATGTATATATGTATATATATATATATATATATGCAATATAACGAAATCTTGTCCGCACGATAGGGGCCGCAATTCTTAACCGAATTGAATGAAACTTTGTACACATGTTGATATGGTGAATGGCACGGACGAGTTCGTAGATGGGCGCGATCGGTTGAGAGGGGGGCGTGTTACGCCCATTTATGCAATACAACGAAATCTTGTCCGCATGATAGGGGCCACAGTTTTTAATCTAATTTATTGAAATTTTGTACACATGTTGATATGGTGAATGGCACGGATGAGTCCGTAGATGGGCAAGATCGGTTGAGAGGGGGGCGTGTCACGCCCATTTATGCAAAACAATGAAATCTTGTCCGCACGATAGGGGCCGCAATTCTTAACCGAATTGATTAAAACTTTGTACACATGTTGACATGGTGAATAGCTTGGACGAGTTCATAGATGGGCGAGATCGGTTGAGAGGGGGCGTGTCACACCCATTTAAATTTTTCAAATTCCGCATTAATAATTGTTGCATTTTCATTTTTAATAGTATAGAAATGGTAATGGTATAAGCATATTTTTGCAAAAAAAATTCCCGCCATTTTGAATCCGCCATCTTGAAATTCTTTAAAATTGCTCCGATTTCGTTGAAATTGAAAATGTATATCTACTCGTTTATGGGTACTTGCTATAATTTCGCCATTTTGGATTACTTTAATATTACTTAAAAGTTGCATACAAAGGAAATCCACCTATCTCTTGCGGCTGGTGCCGAAAAGTTTTCTTTTTTTTATACTCATTTGAAAAATTACTAAAATCTCCTCCCACGTGCGATGCTCCGCCAAATTTATATTATTTATGACACTCCTTCAACTGTAAATGAGAACATGTTTAGACCAGAGCTTCCGCTGTGTGTTCTGTTTCATTTTAACAACTACAATGGTCGTATATTATTTTTCATCATTCCGGTTTTGTTCAAGTAAAATTCGTTGCACTCCGTACGAAAACAGTTTCCGTTAGGATTGGCTTATGCAATAAGTATACTGGTCCTACTAGGTTTTTACTTGGCGTGATTTATGTTGGTTCGTGCCGTGGAAATTCAATTGATGTCTTATTTTTCGATCCTTGATCCTTTCAACTGCAGACGAATTCTCAAAATCAACAACAAAGGTTTGAAGCTAAGTAAGCAGAATTAACTGTGAGGTCACATCTGCCCATTTAGCTCAGAGAGTGCGTTCTGAAGCAAGCTCGCTCAGGATGAAAATACATACATATGTATGTATTTTCCCCGAGTACAACAGCAACTTCGTCTGCATAAACGATCGCTTTCCTGGATTGGTAAAGTAAATTAACAATTAAGTTCAATAGAAGGAAAGGAACCTTTCTCAAAATACTTTTTAAAGACTTATAACATTTTTATTTTATTAATTTATTAATTTCGTCTTCGTTACAACAAATACATTTTTTACATTGTTTTTATGTGTTTTTTATACAAAATGATAAACGTAATTATTTTAACTTTACATTTTATCTTATTTTATATTTTTCTTCTAAAATACTTCAAATCAAAATACATATTCATATTCCTATAAAGTTTAAATTAACTAAATTAACCAACAAAAAATGAAACTGGTTTCATACGTTTTCAAAGTTCTGCTTTTGTTTTAAATTTTAAACAAATAAAAACTGTTATAAGTAAAAAGAAAAACTGAGAGTACAAAAAGTATGGAATAAAGTAATAAAAAGATATTTTATAACAAAAAATAAAATCCCTGCAATTTCGTTGTTATTTATTGTGTATAGAGTTGATCCAAAGGAGTTTATTAACATTAACTTTATTTATTTATTTTTCGATTTTAAAATCATTTACTGGTATGAGGTATATTTTTTTTATATACGTGTTGTCTATTGTTTCCTTCTTTCTGAGGTATTTCTATTTTTATTTTTATTTTTTAAGATTATTGTGGCACTTGTGTGTGTGTAAAGTTATCAACAAAACAAAAACTAAAAAAAAACAAAAAAACTAAATCCTGGCTATTGCATTTGGTCTATTGTAAGGATGGGGCTGTTGTTTGGGGGTTTTGCTTGGATTAACTATTGCTGGAGTATATGTACAGGATTTTTGTGGATAGGGGGCCGGGTTGGTAGAGATTGGTGTGTGTGTGTGTATAAATAAATACTATTGTTACTTTTTTTTTTATAAATAAAACTCTGTATATAAAAAATTGTACTATTGCATTGTATGGAGGATAGTGATTGGGATAGGGGTCTGTTGTTGGAGATTGATGGAGTGGGTTGTGTGATGTGGTATTGTGTGTGTTATAAATTTTGTGTTTGTATATTTAATATACCATCATTAAAGATTTTGATAATTACAATCAGCTGATAACGGTAACAGAGCTACAGGACATTCAGTTTGTTAGACAATAGACACCGAATGATTGAAGGCTCTATTAGACCAAAACCAAACGTCCTCTTTTCAAGCTGTTCCATTTCTCAAAAGCTAATCGTAATGGTCTATCTTTAAGACACTGTATCAACAAAATAGTAGAACTTAAACTGTTTTAACAATAATTCAAGGCAGCTCTTTCTCTCTCAAAAAAGGAGGAGCAACTGATTTTTAACATTTTGATTATGTTGGACACGAGGATTATACTTTCCATGTGTCCTGCTAAACCTATTTCTGTGTATTTGAGGCAATATGTGGAAATTTTGAAAATTTTGTAAACCGGTCTATGGCAAAAAATTGCAGGATTGTCAGAGTAGAGTAATATACTGTGATTGGCCTGATATTTGATGCATTACTGGCAACAATACATATTTAGGCATTCGTATATAATCTATATAAAACCTATTCAACTGTTATACATATGTGTGTTGGTTTTGAAAATGTGTGATTAAAGTAGCAAAAGAAATTCGTATGTGGTTTTGTTGGTACTAATAGCTAGGCAACAAAGTCCAGCGGTCGATTGAAACCACCCTTGCGATTCATGTATTGACGGTATTTACGTTTGAGAATAACGTGCACTTCGCCTACATCGTTACCGTCGACTTTTTTGTTTTTAGTCGTGTCAAAGTTACAAAATCCCATTGTTTTTAACATCTCAACTTCTTCTGGTGATTTTCCTTCTAAGTCAGCTTCACTGATTTTTGGTCGTTCTGCTCTAGCACGTGATGATGTCGATGGGTATGTACGTTCTCTAGAACGCGTTGACCTTGATCTGTGGGAGGAGAAGGGTTTATTTTGTTAGTTTTAAAACTATAACTGTACATCCCAATAGCATAACGACCTAAAAAGCTTAATTTACAGAAGACGAAAACAAGTAAAGTTTAGAAATTAATTTTTTATTGCGTAACTCCCGTACTTTACCGTACAGAAAATAAATGCATGCCTCAACGGTTTTGATAAATGATGATAAAATACGCTAAACATGATTTTCCGTAGTTAACAAGCTCCGTGCCGCCTTCCATCCTCTTCAATCCAAGACATGCTTGTTAGCATTCTAGCATCCGCAATAGAATGGTTCTCATAACGAAGGTTCGTTCTTCCTCTTCGTCTCGAATCTGAGGGCTGTGATTTGAGATTCTCCTGGCTGAGGCATTGTTGTCCAATCGCACGATGCGTCCTTGTCAATGCAGTGGAATCGCCAGACCTCCATTAAGGTGTACTTTTTTACGTTTGAATTTACTTCGAGGTGGCGATAGTGCCGATAGTGGCGATTTATCGTAAGTGTATATTTGGTTTTGTCCTTGTTGATTTCAAAAGCAACTTGTTTTGTTTTTTCTCAATGGCCGGAGATTCTACTAGACTCTAGAACGACGATAGCCTGCAAGCTGCAACTATATCGATATCAATATACTTAGTCATTTCATAAATACTGTTACTAAACTAAAACAAATTTTTTAAAAAACTTGTTCATAAAATATTTATTTATTATTGAGAAATTCAAAATCCAAAAATTATTAAAATGGCCGCCATTTCCTTCCGCACAAGCCTTAAATCCCTTTGACCATCCATCAATCACAGTACGCATGTCATCCACTGCACGGATAAGTGCACGTTTGAGGCACTCAATATTTGGGTGCCGACTAGAGCACGCCTTGCCCTTCGCGATGGACCACAGTTTGTAATCCACAGGGTTGAGGTCTGGACTACCCGATGGCCAATTATCGCTTGCAATGAATTCAGACAATTGTTTTTAACCCTCTACCGCATGAATTAATGTGCGCGGAGTAAAAAAGTAAAAAACGGTTGAAATAGCTTCTCTTGATTATTCTTTAACAATATTTATTAAAAAAATTAAAAAAAAAAGTGCGATAGTTTAAACTAATTAAACGAGTATTAGCAATAATTTTTAAACAAAAGAAATACATTTACATCATAGAAAATTAGATATTTTAACCAAAATGTATTTTTAAACTGATTGTTCTTACCAATTGAACACAATTATTTGCACATACTTAGAACCAAACTTTTTTTTTCAATACATATTCGAGAGGAACTGAAGTACAAATGAAAAAATCGCAGATAACCGTTGTCTAGAAAATGCGAAAAGTACTATTTTGTGTTGTTAAGGATACACACAAAGTGATCATGTTGTGTTTTAATCATTTTGAATGTGATTTAATAAAGAAAATACCGTTTCATTGCAAAAAGCCATATATGAAGTGATATGCGGTAATGGGTTAACCCATTTTTGTTTTATTTTTGCCTTGTGAGCAGGAGATGAATCTTGTTAGAAGGTGCAAGGGCTGTTTAAAACAAGTAAAAGTGATTGGAAATATTAAGCCCTTTTACCAAGCCTTCCAGGACATCTATTTGATAAACTTTTGCCGATGTTTTCACCCCCTTCTCGCAGAAATAAAGACCGGTAATGCCATGTACGCCCATTAAACCATCACAGCCGCGAGATTATGAACTCGCTCAACTCTTGGATTTAGCTCGGATGCTTCCTCTGATAACTGGGCATAATTTCTAGCACTCTATATGTTAAATTTGTATTACTGTATGATACACAAAATTGCTGGTGATTCCCAGGGGTCGTAAGGTGTGTAAGATGTCACTTCTTTCCATATTGCATTTTTGCATATTAATTACAATGAACCGATTTTCGATTTTGCTCTACTTCATGACTATAAGGCACTTGCTTGAAAATCTTTTAGCAGTATTACTTTGTAAATATGTGATGTATAATATATCTGCCCAATTTAGTGAATGCCTTGAATACCAATATCATAATGTGGGCATTTAACCTCTGTAACAGTATTTATGACATGACTAGGTAGGTATGTTGCGGATTCTAGCAGCCTTCTCTGTTGCCGAAATCCGTTGCATGCAAAGCTGTTGCACTGTATATATCTCGTAGCCAATTCGAGTTAGGTCTCTATACGCTATGGGAAAGAGCCTTTTGAGCATGTGTATAGGACAATCGAGGCTCTACTTCCAAGGTCTTGAATACAAGGTTCCCAGTTGAACTCAGATCACAACCAAGAAAATTTTGGTTCTTCATAGCTACACCGGCTTCATCCGAATTAGTAGCTCAATGCTGTCTCTGCTACATGATTATGGTGCAACATTGAATTCAGTTCAGTGACGGCAACGCACTGTCAAGCGATTTCTTCAACACTGTTTAAAACGCTGGTTGAGAACTCACAAGTCAATGTGGAGATGTTATGTTTAGGTTGGGGTGAGAATGCACTGCGACCTTTAAAGATATGTTGTGCAGTTAAGTCAATGAGATTTGTGGACTATAGAACCTCCGATCCAATTGCTTAGAGCTTAGACAATAAGATGAACTGAAGTATCTGAACGCGGTCTAACGATACTAGTTCAGTGTCTAAGAGCTGATGTACTTCAAAGTGTGCCCTCTCCTATCGATTAGCGCTCCACAATACCTAACATGGAATATGGTTTTCCAGGCAGTGTTGCAGTATCTACAGCTCTGGTTTTTTTATTGATACTTATGGAAGTATCAATTAATTACAATTTTTCAAAAGTTCTTTCGCTTGCGTAAGTATTGGGAGTTCTTTCCGTTTTTGCATTATTTCTCTGTTGGCAGTTCCTGTCGAATTCCACACAGCCCCAGTTCACAGACGGTTGCAGTACAACAAATGTAGTGTCTGATGATTTTTGCCACAATTCCTACATGATCTGTCGCCCTTGTTGTTTTAGCCAAGTTTGTTTACCTTCTTTATGGACTCATGTATCTACCAGTTTGGATCTGATTTCGTAAAAGCTTATTGTCTTGATGGCAGTCTGGATAGATGAATTGCGATGTTCTACATACGATAATTATTCCTTATGAGGATGAATTGCGCATAGATTTCAATCGTTTGAAGGCTACTGAGTGATCAAAAATAAATATTCTTAGTTTCAATAGTTAAGTCCTTAGATTGTATAATTAAATTAAGTTAGGTTATGTCGAAAGACATAGAATAAGTAGTTTAGCTTAGAGTGCCCGTAGGTTAGAATTATATAGTTAAGCTAGTTTTGTCTAGCATGTATGAAATCTCAAAATAAAAAAATAAAAATGTTTAAAATGAAATGATACTGAGGGATTTTGCCAGAGACAACCTGTGTGTATTTTGTAATCCCACTCGTACAATGCTAGAGGGGATGTCCTCGAATGATAATGACTATAGTCAGCGTATCCTTGAGTCTATGCCAATTTCTTCTGGCTTTTGTAGGAGCTCGTTTACAACCAAACTTCTCATTAATGGATATATGAAAGGTCCTTGTTGGCAGTAACTGGTAGTGTTTATTGTGATGATTCTTTTCTGCGTTTTTTCGGATTGCTAAAGTCAAATGCTCCTGCTATGCATATGAAAGCACTGACATCTGTTTTTTTACATCTGTCCATCTCCCCGAGATTGTGGAGCGACTTTTAACAAAATTTATCAAGACATTTATATACATTTTCATCTCAAGTCAATTACACGCACACAGCGACATTCATATTGTTTGTAAACATTTTGAAAAAAAGCGGAAAACTGATTTAAAGGTTAACGAGGACAAAACGAAGCTATCAACAAGAAAACGCCTTCTACCATTTTTGTTGACTTGGATATAACTTCACTGTAGGGCTATTTTCATCTTCAATTTAGTCAGTTCCTGAGTTTAAGTCCCGCTATAAATTCTGATAGCACCACAGCAGAAAGTAAAAGAAGAACCACACTTTTCAATCGATTTCTACGGCCGGGATCTAGTTTCCCAAGGAAATCAAAATAAAACCATTCAAAGCAGCAGAACAATTTAAGATGGTATTAAATGTCCAACAGAATCGTAGACAAGTTGCCATGATCTGACATTACACAGGATTCCATCGATGGACGATACAAACGATCCAATATTCACATCCCAAAACAAAAAAAAAAAGCGATAGGCAACACTATTTATTTCTTTGTGTAGTAGGAAATTAATTTATTTTTCTTTTTTTACAAAACAATTTCTTTGTGTAAACACAGATAAGGCATTGGTCTTATCCGCACTCTTGTGAAATTACATTACATACACACTCTAACTTAATTTAAACCAAGTTCCACCCACAGTTTACGACATATCCTCAATAAGAGCCGCTCTAAGCTTCGTAGTAACTGTTGACGGCTGTCCTTGATTTAGTTTAAAAACGCTCTCTATGACAGATATCTCTGTTGCTGTGGTGCTCATTCCACAGAATGAAATCCAATCGTTGACAACCATACCGGCAGCAAGTACCTCACTACCTCTGTTTACCGTGCCCGCAACTAAAGGCACTTGCAATAGGGATGATAATTCATCTTGATCCTGAATTGACGTTTTTGGGTGCACCATACCACCCTGGTTACTAAGCACTGTGTAGGAGCCCACCAGTGTGTTTTCAGCAATAGTCTGTCGGAAGACTTCCACTTTCAGTATATCTCCGATGATTTCCTCAGTTTCCTTGTCCAAATCTGGATGCACTAAAGCCACATAATCGTTGCAAGCTATCACATTGCCCAAAGCAGACAGGCGTTCCTCCACGCGTTGAATTTTCACACTATCCGGCAAACTGTTGCGAAGATGCTGTAGCTCCACATCGGTCGTCGAACCGGGCACAAGCAATCCATTGCTATTTCCAACTGTAAGACGTCCAATTATACGACATCCACCAATGCTCGCATGAATCACTGGAATTGTTTCGGCCAATTCTGATTCATAGACGCTGTAGAATGTTTCCGAGCCACCAATGGCTACCAAACAATATGAGTTTGTTAATTTACTGAAAACACCGATATCATCATTATTTTCGAACTGTACGCGTAGAGCCATTGTGAAATATATACTTTTAATTTGATAAACTTATTAAACGAATCGATGGAACCGGAATGATAGATTTTGACACGAAAATTTCAACTTTTATGAAATTCCCTAACTTCACGTGGAGACAAAACTTAAAATGTGGTGAGAAATGTCACACAACGCAAGTGTCAATGAATTCCACCAAAGCCAAAAAATGGCCGTTGGGATATTTCGATTTCCCAAAAAGGGATCAAATTTTAAACGACAGCAATTATTTATATTTAAATTAAATAACTTACCACTGACGGATATTTTGACATTTTTAAAAAGGTTTTTATACTTATTATTTGGGCATGGTTCGTATACACTACTCTTTATTCACCTCGAACGCCTTCTAGATGATCTCTCACGACTGCGACTCCTGTCGCGTTCTCTGTCTCGCGACCGTCGTCTTGCCGAACGATGGCCACCATCTCTCTCACGCTCACGTTCCCGGTCTCTGGAACGTCGTTCGCGACGTTTCTTTCTATCGCTGCGTTCTTTCTCGCGCCTTCTGTGTACAGGCGATGGACTGCGTCCCATTATTGTGTCGTCTCGTTTCTTCTTGTACTTTTTGAGGCTTTTGTTATTGTGAAGTTTTTTGTCGTCAACGAAAAAAAAAAAAATGCCTGCAAAAAAAAAAATTGGTATGAGGAACAAGGCGATTACAAACGTTTTGATGCGAGGGATTTTAAATAAAAAAAATGCACACGCATTTTTAAAATGAATTTTAATAAAACACTGTCCAAAGTTGACTTACCGTTTTTATTTATGTGTCATAGAAGTTTAATAGACACCGGCATTTCACTTTAAAAAAAAAATTAACAAATTTATTTCGCGCGGCGACGAACACTAAAATTTTTTTTTTCTTTTTGAAACTGACAGCTGAGCGGGTATTTTTTTTTTGCACGATGCATGGGCATTTTTTCCGTGGTAAAATGTGAAAAAAAATAAATCTTTTTTAAGGGTATGGTTACATTCAGGTTTACTTGTTGAATATAATGATTGTAAAGAATTATGAATATTGAGGATACTATTTCTCTCTTGCCATTTTCAGTTTAAAAGAGAACGATACAGTTTCAAATTTGAAGATAGAGTGCTCATTTCTAGGTCAACATCCCACCGGTTTTTTTTTCTGTCAAGGGGTGTTTCTTCTGTCAAGCTTAGTCTTAGCCTCTCCTTATAACCACTTTCGGCGGAACAGAGAGCGGCAAAATGTCAATATAATTTCGACAGGTCTCCTTTCGGAGCTATGACAAGCGTATCATGTAACCGCCAGATGCGGCTTGTGGTCAGTATATGTATCTCCACTGCTATGGTATATGGTGTTTGACTCTCTGATGAACACTTTCATTGGATCTGTTCGGTAGTGATTCTGACTAGAAAACTTTTTTGTTACAAACATGTCGAGTCAAAGACATTAAGAGCAGTGTAAGGGTGCCTTCGACAAGATGTGGGCTTGCCACCGCAGAAGGTCGCTTAGATTTATACGGTTATGATCAGGCTTTCGTTTGCTTGGTGGTGACTGGCTGGGGTAGTGGTCCTTTTTTTTCGACTCATTAAACGTTGCTGTGCTCATTAAACGGTAGGTCGTTATTCCTGGGCGTGTTTCGGTAATTAAGAGGTGCAAGGTATACATCAGATTGATCTTTGTAGCACTCTTTTTATTACCGATTTGGCAGTTTGGACGTAATTCTCCATTAGGTTAGGTTAGGAAGATAGGCGTCCCATGGGATTCACTTAGGCTCGGAGCCCGTTGTGATGCTTATAGAATTCCCTGATGGCGAATTCTACCAGTAGAACCATTTAGAATTGTTAATAAATTGGAGGAGCTTCCTTAGGAGGATTTGACTTAAGTCACTGTTGTCATTGAAATGATAGTGGCCAAAAAATCTTCTGCTGTGGGAAAGTGCTGGACAATGGCAGAGAAGGTGAGTTGTACTTTCCTCCTCCTCTTCATTCCTACAGCTTCTACAAAAATCATTGTCCCCTGGTGTGTTGTCCTAGTAGGTAGTGGCCTGTGATGACACCAGTAATGGTGCGAATTCGTGTTTTGTGGAGAGTAATATGTAATTCGTTAATTCTTACATGCTTGACAAAAGACGCTTAAAACTAGCTTAATTAACTTAACTATGTTACTCTAACTTACTGGCCCTACACGGGCACTCTAAGCTAAACTTAATTCGTAATCTATGTCTTTCGACCTAACCTAACTTAATTTACTTAAACAATCTAAGGACTAAACTATTGGAAAAACTAAGAAAATTGTTTTCAAAAAACTTAGTGACAGGACTTTTTTATATATTTCCTTAAATCTAAATAAAATTAACTTAAAACTACCTTAAAATTAACCTTAACCTATCTTAACATGCTACGTAATTAAATACGTACTTTTTTTTTGGATTTTTGTATTTTTTTTTTTGTATTTTTTGTATTTTTTTTTTTCTTAAATCTACCTAAAAATAACCTACCTAATCTGAAACTTAAACTATGTAAGCCGGCCATGGCCAGCTTTATCCATCTCTGGACTAGCCCGGATCGATAGGGTTCGACGAGGGAGTTCCCTCGCTTTCTGACAGCCACCAGAAAGTCTGGTGCTGCCGCCCAACATCCCTAATGTCGCGCTCCGATCCGACCTACTGAATCGGAGGCGCTCCTCAGTGCTCTCAACGACGTCTCGACTGTAGTTGAGTTGCCTTTCCACAGTTGTCCGGGCCACATGGAAGATTAGCGGCAACGCTAACCTATCCTGGATCAGACCCTCCTGGTCGAAATACAGAAAAGCCTCTGGGCGGACGAAGCCGTTAAAGCGCACCCTCTCATGGTACATGGGATTGGGATAGTAAGCCCCAGAGATCAGGTTGTTGACCAAGTTCATTGTTCTTGCAATGTGCCCTCGAGTTAGCTTCACAAGGAAATTGTCCACTCTGATTAAGTCTGCCTTGTTGTAGAGGACCTCATTGGAATAGAATTTTCTGTACTCAGACTCTGGTGTTCTGTATAAGCGAAGGCAAGGCCTAAGACAAGCCTTCTCAAACACCCGAATCCTTTCCATCAAGCTTGATCGCACGTTGAATCACACGGGACAACCATATGTTAGCATTTGTCGGATTAGGGCCGTATAGCAGATTACCTTCACCCTCGCATCGAGTTGGCTGTTGTAAAACAGTCTCTTTGTAAGGGCAAAAGCAACTCGGGCTCTGGCCAGAGCAGCATCTACATGCTTGTTTGAATATAGATATTGATCTAGCCAGATCCAAAGGTATCTGACTACACTTCGACTTGCTAATGGTTGCCCGTGCTGTCCTACGATCGCGAACTTTCGCCAATTCTTTCTGGTATCCCTTGAGGCCCCAGACAACGGCGTTCTAAACAGAATGGTTTCCGACTTCTGAAAGTTGATCTTCAACTTCCAGTCGTCGCAATATCGCTGAATCTTATCGAAGTCACGCTGCAAGAGAGTAACAATGACCTCGATCTTTGGACCTGATCTGTACGCAATCAAGTCGTCTGCATGTTGAAGGGAGCCTACGAGATCGCTCGTGTAAATGTTGAACAGGATCGGCGAATTAACTGCACCCTGTTGCAGACCATTTTTAATTTCGAAAGTACCAGCAGAAATCACATTGCCATTTTTCACAATGAACCGTCTACTGCTCAGCATGTAACATAGCATGTACAGCAATGGTTTGCTTATGCCCAACCTACTCAACTTGTAAAAGAGCCCCTCTAACCATACGGTGTCGAAGGCCTTCTCCAGGTCAACCAAGCAGGCACCCGTGCATTGGTTCTTGCATTTGTTCCATTAGATATCCGATACCAGTTTAGACGCGGCATGTATTGTATCATGCTCTACCTTGAAACCGAATTGATTATCCGGAATTATTTTATTGCCCTCAACCCACTTAGCCATAGCTCTATGGACCACCTTTTCGAATACCTTGCTGATGTTCGGCAGGAGAATTATTGACCGGAGATTCCCCGGATTGGAGCTATCTTTATCCTTTTTGGGAATAGCATGTACCGCCGCCGCTGTTTTCCAATGCGCTGGATAATGTGCATTATTATAAATGTCTACCATTTCCAGGGGGAGATGTCGAAGCACAGTGTTCGATATTCCATCGATTTCCCTTTGATTTCTTCCTTCTAAGTGAGCCGAAGATCGTTTGGAGTTCTACCGTCGATTTGAACGGGGGATGAACCCTTTCATCGGAGATGACATTATTTGTGACATATATTATGGCTTCCACCTTCTCCTGCGGATCTTTGATCACAAAGAAGTTGTCATCATCGACTGCGTTCCCTGGATCTATGCCTGCTGTAATCAGTACTTATTCATTGTTCGTCGTTCGGGGGATCTTAAGACATGGCAAGTCGTTAATGTTTTTCCTCCGAAATATTTTATTTATTTGCGGGAACATACTCGGTCTGTTGGATTTTACAGTTTGGTTGTTCCAGTGCAAGTTTACAGAAAGTCTGTAGTTTTCTTTAATTAACTGCTGGACTTTTTTTTATCAACGACTTGAGTTGCCTTATCTCCGAAGTTTTGTCTGTCAATAAATCGTCTGTACAAGGTTTTTAGTCTCGACAGCAGTCAACTTTTCTGTTCGTGTAGCGCGTCAGTTGTTGCGTTGCGGAATGTGTCAACGTTGTTAGTAAGTTGGTACCGAGGTATCGTAGTGTCCATCGTTCGTTTGATTGTCAGGTCGAGCTCCTTTATGTACCTATCAATCTCTTCGTTTGATAGGTTCCTATTTGTCGGTGGGTAAAGAGAAGCGTGTCAAACGCGTCCTACTGTAATTGTAGGTGTATGCTGGGACACACTCCTCCAATTCCGCAATTTCGTTAGGAATTCTAATGGCGGCACTAAATCCGCAATGGGTGGCCATGGTGTAGTGGTTGCATCATCGCTTGTCACGCTGAAGGTTCCAGGTTCGAATCCCGATGTCACAGAAAAAAAAGAAAAAAAAAGTCGGTCAATTGCGGAAAAAGCTGACGTCAACTCTACTGCATAGTCATAACACTGGCAGTAGTGTAGGCAATGGCTTAAAAGTGTTGATCGTACGAAACTGAGCCCGTACTCAGTAACAGTGTGGGATTTTTACCCACTAACCCCTTCTCCCTTCTTCCCCTTTTCCCTACGGTATGGCCATCTTGGCATTTCATCGCAGGAGGGGGAGAAGCCAGCCTTTCCAATTATTGCACCTAGTCGTTCGACTAATCAGCAATTTGTCTTTCATATAATTATTTAATGTTGTGTTGGGTCTACTATATACTATTGTTTTAGTTCCCTTTCTTTTACTCTAACTATCTTTAGGTAGTTAGTTCAAATGGTTTTTTCTTTCTTAATCTTCTAACAAGATTGTCAGTATTTAGTATTTCTACGTTGACGTGGTTGAGAAGTCTGAGTCTATATCTATTGGCTACTGTTTTTACTTCATCTTCAACCATTTCAACATTTAGATCTCTATGTAGATCAGCGTTTCTTATGTACCATGGTGCATGCATGTTTCGTAGTACTTTGCTTTGGAATGTTTGTATTTTTTGTAAATTTGTTTTGCATGTGCATGCCCACAGCTGGAGCCCATAGGTCCATACTGGTTTTAATATTTGCTTATAAAGAAGCAGTTTATTGTAATTTGACAGACAAAAGTATCTCCCGATAAGCCAATACATTTTATTGTAACGCATGTTCAGTTCATCTCTTTTTTTCTTTACATGTGGTTTCCAGCGCAGTTTTGCATCTAAGGTCATGCCTAGATATTTGGCTGTGTTTGCATATTCTACTGCATTACCATTTATGAACACTGGGATATGTTGAACATTCTTGTTCGTGAAATTAATATGGACTGACTTTAGGTCATTTAATTTAATTTGCCATTTTTTTGTCCATTTGGATATGTTATTTACTGCCATCTGTAGCTTTTTTGTCGCTTCTTCGACATTTTCTCCCACAGCAAGGACAGCAGTATCATCTGCAAATGTTGCCACGGTTGTTCCATCGCTATTTGGCAGATCCCTGGTAAACAGAAGATATAGTACAGGGCCTAGCACTCCAGCATCTATTTCTTTCAGTGTGGAGTAATCATCTCCTTGTTTTATTCTAAAAAAATCGCTGCAATATGTAGGATTCTAGAATATCTGAATATTGCTTAGGCAGATGCTTTTGCAATTTATGGATCAGTCCTTTGTGCCATACTTTATCGAAAGCTTGTGATATATCGAGAAATATAGTAGAGCATATCTTTTTCTCTTCAAATGCTTTTCGATTTTATCTGTTATTCTGTGCACCTGATCAATCGTGGAGTGCTTATTCCTAAAATCAGATTGATGGTTTGGAATTAGTGATTTTTCTTCAATGATTTTATGCAGACGTTTAATCAACATCTTTTCCAATAGCTTGGACAACATAGGCTAGTGAATTATAAAAATAAAAAAAAAATGGTCACTGTCATACACAAATGTGTGTCGGTCAGTTGTAGCCGTGAGTCGTACAGCAAAAGATCCATATAGGAACCGCTTCTGGGAAAAGATGGACTATCAGTCGCTTTCAAATCGAGTCTATACTCGACACTGTATGTGTATGTATATTTGGCACGGCAGCTCATGGAGAGCCAAGGCCTAGCTTCTCACAACCATTCATGTTGTGCGTGTTATATTCTTCGCACGAATGGAAGGGACCTACAGTTTAGTGCCGCCTCCGAACGGCGAATTGAGAAGCTTTTCATGACAGATTGCGAAAAAACGTTTGGTGGTTTTTGAGAATCGAACCTGTGTCTCTCGCTTAGCAGTCCAACGCACTAACCACTAAGCCACGGCGACCACACTCGACACTGTGCAGACCCCACCAATTAAATAGTGAGTTCCCCCTAGCATTGGGTATATTATTTTCTCAATTTCTATGTTTGCCGTAAAAATCTCCGGCCAAGAGGTAATTATTCACCGCCGACTCCAACTTAAGATATCGAAAAAGTGTCTCGAGTTCTGAAATAAATAAGTTGGATTGAGTAGCCTCAGGTGCATAGACCGAGACCATGTACATCTTCTTTCCACTACGGAGAGAGATGCGCACGATACACGCTTCCAGCACCTAGAACCTTCGCACTTCACCGCTGTACACAACCCTATGTCTCAGGCCTTTCCGAATGAAGATCGTATGGAGTTGGGTCGGTTTCTTCTAACAATTTTATATTTTGTATGCCTCAGCTTATGTTTCTGAGTTAGCTTAGTTTCGCTAACCAGAAGTACATCGGGGTTGAGAGTAATACTCTCCCTTGATTTATGGTCATCTATTTCTGGCCATATTAGTCTGGTGGAATGACACATATGACCGCCTTTCCACCTGGAGTTAATTTCTCTAGTTATATTTTGTTTGATAATTAGTTTCACTGTACTGTTAGGTATACCCAGACCTTTGGTATGTGAAGGAATCGCTAGGGTCATACCAGATCTGGCAAGTTCGTCGGCTTTGCAGTTATCAGGGATTTCACTACGTCCAGGCATCCAACAAAGGTGAATACAAAACTACTCAGTCATCTCTCTAAGAGACGATAGGCAGTCAAGGACCGTCAGAGAGTTGTTAGTGACGTTTATAGGGATCTCAAAGCTGCATGGCTGTCGCTAAAGATACAGATATCCTTGGTAGATACAATGTTCCACTTTAACCATGATAAAGCTTCCATTATTTCCGCTTGGAAAACTTTACAGTGATCAGGGAGGCGGATCGCCTGGTTAATGTTAAGTTCGTTGATTTTAGAGCCGTCAGTATAGATGTGAACTCGTTTGTTGACGGATTTATGGAATCTATACCAGTTGTCGTGTGGGAATTGTATTTTTAAATGCCCTTTCAAAGGAGTTGAACGGGAGGGTTCTGCAACTTGTTTGCCCTGTGTGAAAAGCGCCCCACCGTGCATGTCAAGAAGAAGATCAAGGATAGTTAGAGGTCCACGAGCCGGTTCCTTTACGAATGTAAGAGAGAGTAGCAATATTGCTAGACAGTATCTTCCGCAGCCTAGCTTCTTCCGCAGTGTCCTCGATACTACTACAAAACTATTCCCAGAGGAATTTTGTTTGCTATGAAGAGCTCTTTTTTGTACATCCTGAGATGTTGTGCATATGATGTCCTGTCAGAGGCCTCTCTAATATATTTCGTCCTGTTGAAGGCTCTCCTACAAGCCTCCACCAGGGTACTTTTTTGCTTCCACCTGATCTGGCTGTAGGGCAGGATGCTTTGAAGGCATTGTCAAGAGTGCAGGTTAGGCTTTCGACCATATGGTCAATTTCAGAGGCGGTGCAGGGTGTATTGAGAGGCAATGGTGGTAGGAATTTTTTAATAATAGTGCAGAATTTACGCCAGTCAGTTTTCATTTTTTTCTCAAAAGACTTCCTGTAGCTGACTAATTTCCGAGATTCCAAAGTGGCCACCCGAGTGTAACTTTTCAGAGTTTACTAACGAAAGTAATCTCAAATGGACAGGCACCTCAATCATTTTTTCCACGATAGGATGAGAACCTCTTATGGCTTTGGTGGTTTGATATTGTCAAAATAAATACAACTAACCTTCGTGAAGTACACAACTAAAGTGAGTGTTTATTTCGTAATACAATTCATATAATATATAAGAGAGAAACTGAACTAGTGGAAGTTTAGCGCACAGTGTTTCGATTAAATGCTACGTACATAATAGAAATATTGCTGAATACTCTCAACACTCCCACTTTTTTCAATTTTTAATCTTATTTTAAAGTAACAAATTCAATGTTTACAGTATAAAGATATACAAAATTCAATTCAAAAGTGTTAAAAGATTATTTTGTTAATAACACCAATTGTACCTCTTAAAAGCTCAAACCGGTTTTTTGGTAAAGGCTTAGTAAGAATATCGGCCAACTGATCTTCATTGGGAACGTAATTAAGCTCCAAAAACCCATTGGCAAACTTTTCCCTGATGAAATGATACTTGGCGCCAATGTGTTTGCTGCGTTTGTGATACTCTGGATTTCGCACCAATCGGATTGCGCTTTGATTATCCATACACAGGTTAGGATTTTCACATCCATCTATCAGAAGCTCGTTCGATAACCGTTCAGCCATAGATTTCCCTTCACTGCGTGAGCCTCTGCTATATACTCCTTTTCCATGGTGGAGAGCGCAACACACTGTTGGCGTTGTGAAGACCATGATATCGGTGATTGACCCATTAGGAAGATTGACCCATAAAGGAAGTTGAGCGCCTTGTCGCAATATCACCAGCATAATCTGCATCATTGAAACAACTAACAGTTAGTTTGGTATGTGATTCAGAAAATTCCCTTTACATATCGAATGATACGCTTTATAGCAGTTATATCCTGTGTAGTCGGTTTGTCCAAATGGTGACTAACACCAAGAGCATAGGAGAAATAAATACATCAGGCTGCCCACAACTTTTCAGAAGGGAAAGTTTTGCACCGCTGTGCTTGTATTATTGAAGTCCTTGTAAGTTATACTATTTGCCGGTGTTGCAACATGATTAGCATCACTCATCTTGAACTTCGTCAGAATTCTGTCAACATAGCCAGATTGATGAAGAAATATCGATCCATCAGACCCTCGATTGATTTCCGATCCTAAAAAGCAACGTGCTTCGTAAACTTTTACCTCAAACATCTGATTTAAGAGTTCAATGCGCTTGTCAATGTCTTTATTGTTTCCACCAATCAGCCCGTCGTCGATGTAGATTGCCAATATAAAATATTCTTCCGGCATAAAGGGGGCAACCATCAACAGACTCACCGATAGTTAAGCAACGCTCAAAGTAGGTACTGAGCTCCCATTGCTGCAACTCAAAGGCCGTTTTAGGCTGCTTCAATGCTCTCCAAAACCGCTCAAAGGGGAATAAAGTCAAACTTTGGTGGGCAGCAGGACACAGAGGCAATAAAGGCAATGAAGTTGCAGACCAACTTGCCAGAAAAGGTTCATCAGAAACTTTATGAGGCATCCCTACTTCCGCGTTCAGAACGAGTCTGGACAGCTGGGAAAAACTGACATTTTTATCCTATTGGAACAACACCGGAGGACATTCGTGATGCCTCGACTGGAGTTATCCTCAACTTCATTAAGAAGATTGAGGATCTTCTAGTCTAACTGGTTCCAGGCACAATAGCGTCAGTCGTAGAGCCAATTTTTTATTTTTATTTTTAAAGATGAATTCACGAAAACTGAATTGTAAAAAAATAAGTGCATAAGTTTGCACTTACGGATTATCTGGGTCTCTTAAAGATTCTGCTTTCTGGTGAGAAATCATAGCAATGCAGTCTTCTCGATTCGGATGCCAAGGGTCACTTTCTGTCGCTACGCCAGCGAGTTAAGTAATCTAGAGCTTTTATCAGGCAAAAATAAAAACGTGGGGCACATTGAAATTTTTCTTTTTGTGGGGCATAGAAACAGATTTTTCTAGTCAACTCGTTATTAATACCTAGTTGTACATGTTTTAATGCGCCCCACTTTTTTATTTTAGAATTATTTTGCCGGATTCACAACTAATCACACAACATTTTCAAGTAAATGCCGCGTGCATCACGCGATTCTAACCACGACAAAAATATCATTTTGCCATTTTGTGTGTGTCGGCTAATGGCGGACGATTTGGATGGGACAATCTCGGACGAAGAAAAATAGGAAGCAGATGAATGAAAGTGAAAAAACTGAAAGTAAAACTTTGAGTAAGAAAAGTGCCAAGAATGTGAAAATATTTGCAGAGGATAACATAAAGACTAGACTCCAAAAGAGGTACCATGCACAAAAAAAAAAAAAGTCACTAAAGGAGTTATGAAGAAGAAGGATTATATTATTGCCGAACTTGTGCTGAAAAGTATGAAGAACCTCCCATCGAAGATTGGATAAAATGCATTAAACTAGCTCATAGGCCTACGAAAACTGCACGAATGGTGAAAATACATAGAGGGGATTCGTCTGTGATTTTTGTGACGATTAAGCCGTATTCGTAATTACCCCACGCGCTATGGGTAATACCGGACACCAAAGATTCCGTATTTTTGTTTAAACTTTTGTTAACTAAGTGGACTATGTGCATTTATAACTGAAATGTTTAAATCAACTTTAAGCTATAAACAGTACTTAACTTTATCTGATTTTCCTTTTATTTCAGTTCTCCGTTAAATATTCGCAATTACCCCACTCTCCCCTATATAAACCACAATTATCAGGGTTACCATAGCAATATGTTAAACATACATAGTAGGAACATTTAGGAACCGTAGTACACTGGTACATTGATACCATATCAAAACGGTCGTGAGCTACATATATTGTAAGGAATAGATGGAAGGGTCGGAGTATATATTGTACATAGGTCTGTATCGACAGCCGGATTGCATTTAAGGCATTGCAGAGCATTTCCTTTGCAACTGGTTTGTTTATATAAGGTGGTGGATCTTTCATACTCATGTGATAAGTGATGATACTCTCCTCATCATGAGAGAATTTACTCAGATTTCTGCGAAGGATGAGAAAACTCGAGTAAAATGGGCAATGTATGTAGTTCTTGCTTCTCAATTATTGTATTGGAACTCAGTACTTAAGTGAAGTGTTTCCTAGACCGTGCACTGGCATTCCAAGTATCTCAAAAGGAAGTTTATCCATTTTTCCGCAACAATATCCACTTAGCAAATACTTTATACAAATTTAATTATTTGAATATCACATTATCGGTGTAGTCTGGTTCAGGTATCGAACTGTCACGGTAATTATTTTGAGCGCAGCTAAAAAGTTGTACATCTTTAAGTTATCAGAAGATACAACAAAATCAAAATTACCCAAGGAGTGGCCAATGCATTAATTTCAAAATTTGCTATTATCATCAAATTAATTGTTACTTTAGTTAAAATTGTGAACTTTCGTTATGAACATAAAGAGGGCAGGAGTACGTGTGTGAAGCGTGTTTCCAGAAGAAAAAGACTCTGCAGTATTTAATAATAACGGAGGGCTAATGTGATTCAAGAAAATAAGAAAAAAGAGGTAATTGAATTCTGTATAAGACAATGTATCTTTGTCGACTGGGTGATCCTTTGAAATTTGATCAGTTCAATGCTCAGCCTTGCTTTTTGTCTTGGATATGAAAACTTCAACCCAAGGACCCTGAAGTATTGATGTCCATTGGCTCCATTTGTCTGAGTCAATGTTGCCTAAATGTTTCGCACTAGATCTTAGGATTGTTTCTACTCCATTGGCACTATTCGTGAATAGAAACATATTTTTCTTGAGTACTATTTAAAGTGGTAAGTGGGTTGGACTGCTAAGCGAGAGACACAGGTTCAAGTCTTAAAAACCACCAAAAGTTTTTCGCAGGCATGAGTATAATCTATCATGAAAAGCTTCTCAATTCGCCGTTCGGAGTCGGCATCAAAACTGAAGGTCCCTTCCATTCGTGCGAAGACTATAACATGCACAACATGAATGGTTGTGAGAAATATACATACCATTTAAAGTACTCTATGTTTGGTTTAAAGCAGGACGAAGAAGGACTACGAATGATATAAATAACTGGGTTGCTAAACTTGTAATTTGTTCGTCTTTTCCAGAATTTGTCTTGATGATTAATTTAGCCCAGAAGCCACGCTGGCAAGTAGCGATTAAGGTGGTGCACATCGACTTAAAATATGAATTTTACTTACTTCTTACATAGGTGGTACTATAATTCAGAGTGAACCTGGGCCTGAATTAGTAACCTTCTGCAGTTAGCCCGGTATTTAGCTAAGTGCTTCCCTTTTTGGGCGTTCGAAAGGTAGATTAGCGCATTCAAGAGGACATAAGTGTCCACAGGTTTTCTCAAACCAATTCCATGGTGTCGAGTATCTTAACTGGAGATTAGGTTCCAAACCCTTTGAAAAGTAGTTGAGAACAGCTTACGAGTGAAGAGGGACGAGTCTTTCCACTAAGGCATTCTTCCTTCGATTAGGAAAGATGGAATCAACGTATACGCAAGGATCTGGCCCCTCAGGTTTGGGATTGTGTCGTCAGGGTAACTGCTACTGGCGTGGACCTGGAGCTCAACCAATAAGCGTCTCCAGCCAGTTTGATCGTTAGCTATGCAACTGCCTCCAGTCTCGCATGCCATGTTGGTTCAGGTCCCTTTCTCCTTGCGTGCGGCACCTGACTCGCGGTCTTCCTCTACTGCGTCGTCTTTTCGAGGTTGATATGAGGATTCTCTGGGCCGAAACACTAGGGTTAATCGGCTCTACATATCTCAGCCATCTTAGTCGTTGTATTTGGACCCTTCTGAGTAGGTCGATATTGCTGTACAACAGATATAGTTCATTATTACATCCTCTCCTCCACTCACCGTCTATGCAGACTGGGTCAAAGATCACCCGATGAATTTTCTCCCGAAACAACCTAGGGCGAACACTGCATGTAACAGTAATTTTCTTTTGCTAGGCATTTGGGATATTCTCGCATTTGTACCTTGGCTACAGTAATTTAGTGGTCGGAGTCAATATTGGCGTCTCGCCCAATTTGCTAGTCTTTCATGGTCAACAGAGATGAAGAAAATCAAATTTTCAGGTTGCAGCATTCGTGATCGTCCCTACATGAACTAACTTTCTTTACCGTTGTACACGAGTCATTTTGACAAAATCGGTGTCGCTATACAGCTCGTCTGGTTCATATTAAAATCATCTCCACCAACGTAGAACTTTTTTCTCGGAAATGCAAAGTGCACTTTCATCCGACTTTGACAAAGTCCGTACTTCTGCACTTTACAGAAGGACGGGAACTTGCATAGCGCCTCCTTGTTTCTTCTCGATAGGCCTTTGCTAAATAGTTGTGTCTTAAGGCCATAGCAACAACGATTGGCGAGTGTTATTCTAGATCATATCTCCGCACTGATGTCGTTGGCAGAGTTGATAACAGAGTTTACGCAGACGAAGACCTTGAAGTTATACAGTAGTTGGTGCTAGTTTAGTGATTTGGAAACTCAGGCAGTAGGTACATACAGTAAATTCTGGATAACTGCGTCATGAATATTTTCGTTTGTTTTGGGCACTTAAACGGATGAGGTAGCTATCCGAACTCGCTTTAATACCCCCATTGGAATTGGAGTGCATGACAGATTGTAAGTATTGTTTTTTTGTGTTTCTAAACCAAAAAGAGAAAGAGCGAATATGCCATTTTTTGGCATGCAGAAATGCAACGAAGTTTGTTGCAATGAGCATTTTTACGTTTGGAATGAGGTACTTACAAGAATTTAATCCGAGCAAATTAGGGAAATAAAACTGTAAAATAGGGGGCACTAAACCGATTTAGGCACTTAGGCAAAGATTACTTATCGGTGCAAATATACTCAGAAATGCAAAGAAAATACATGAACCTAATATTTTCGGACACTTAAGCGGTTTGGGTACTTAAGCGTGAAGCACTTAACCGGGTTTTACTGTATAATACTTATTTGTTCTGAGGGTGGTGTTCAGAATAACTGGGGAGAGTTATTAGTATGGTTGCCATAGTTCACAGTACTTCTTTCCAACTTCCTGAAGTTATTACCACTACTCAATACGATCACCACTGCAAGTCATATGACCGCCCTAATGGCAGAGTTAAGCATATGTCTTAACATCAATAGTTGAACTTGGAACTTTCAGCGTGACAAATAATGGTGCTAACCATCGATGTATCTTATTGTCACCCTTCCTATTTCTTTATTTATGAATAAAATTTCACAATTAAAGCAGAACACTTAAATAATAACGTATTTCTCAGTCCAAAATGGCGTCTGTTTTTAACAATACCCCGCTTCTTTAATCACACAATTTGCGTACATTAAACCATCCCCATTTAATTTCCCACTCGTTGACATCATCATCATCGCACACGAACGCATTCCCACTAAATTACCCAAGAGTGAGATAGGCTCATTTCATTTTTCCTACTCACTCCAGTGCGAAGTAAACAAAACTAAACGCACTGCTACCACCTTTCTAAAGTAAAAAAGTGGTGAAAATTTCCCCCTAAAATCTAACTACTGCGAATGCGAAAAAACACCATTCTGCCACACGAAACCAAGAATCGTCTGTGTCTGGGAAATTGTTCAGAAACAGAAGGAGAAGAGAAGTATAAGTGTACTACATTGCACCGAAGTTTGCGCATCTCGACTAACGATTGACGAACGCGTTGTGTTTCAATATTTTCTGTTTTAATTGTTGAGTTTGGTGAATCAAAAAAGGTAAATTCATTAAATTTCCCGCAATCAGTGACAAATATTTTGACCAAAAAAATTGACGAGCAAAAAAGAAAAAGTGTTGCAAGTGTAAGCGCGTCAGTAAGACCATTCGAAAAATAACCTGTTCCCAATCGGTCAAAAAAAAAAAAATAAAGTAAAGAAAAACGGAACAAGACAACGCGCCGGCATTGCCACCACCCTACGTGACGTAATGCAATAGTGGAAAATTTGAAAAAACCAAATTCGAAATTATTCACGAAAAACATTCCAAGTAACACGAAAATTAAAGGAAAATTCGTTCTTTTCTCCTTCTTCCCTGAAAATTCTTTTGCTCTTTTCTCATTTTCCTCGCTTTTTTTTTATTTTTTATTCCTATTCCCGTTCGATACGTCAATTTGGGCGTATGCTTTTAAAATTATAAAGGGAAATTTTATTTTGTGTCTTTTTTTTCTTCCTTTCTTTCACTCAGCTTTTGGCTACTTTTTCGTGTTTGTTTTGTTACATGTGTGTGCGTGTGAAATCGTAGAAAATCTCAACAAGAAGCACAGGAAAAAGAGTAGTGTGTAGAAAAGAAAATTTCCCTCCGGTGCCAGATTATAGTCGCGCGGTATTTGTGCGCTACTCTGTGTGTATACGGTTGTGGTCGCGTTACACTCGCACGAGAAATTTTAATTTTTTTTCCCCGTTCTCTTTTTTCCAGTTGCGAATAGAAATTAAAAAAAGCAAGTTTACTAAATGCCCGTGCTGTTGAATTAACGGCAAACATTGGATTATACGTATTTGATTGCCCTCTCTCTGTCTCTCTTTCGCTTCCCCCCTGGATTATAATTATTTTCATTTCTCATTCGTTATTCCCAATTTGACGAGTGTGCGTAGAGCCGACGAGAGGTGAAAAGAAGCAAAACGAGAAAAAAAAGTCAAAATTCGGTAAGTAGTAGATGAAGTTTTTTTTTTCTTGTTTCTATGTGCGATGATATGCGGTATTGTCCATGGTTGGTGTGACATTTCCCTTTAAAAAGTGGGAAATTTCTGTTTCTTTTTTTTGTGGGAAATTTCTTGCACTTATTATATTTTTCTTTCGTATTCTGCTGGTAAAGTTTCTGTTTTTTTTTTTGTGATAAATTCTGTTCCAATTGGAAGGAAGAAAATTAAATTGGAAATTTTAGTTGTGAACATTTTTGGTGTATTATTTCGGACAATATTCGGTGGAACTTTTAAATCCTTTTCGTAACAAGCCTTGCCGGTTTCGACATTTTTTTTGTAAGTTTTTCACAATGAATGGAAAATTTTTTTTTCAATAAAATATGTATGCAATTTGAATCTATAAAATTAAGTAAAAAATAAAAAAAAAAAAAATGGTCAAGAAAAAGATTATTCAGTGTGGGGCAAGACTGACGTCACCTTTCATTTATAGAGCGGTGTGGTGACTAGCTGTGCGTCGAATGGGAGGGGGGTAGTGCAATAAAAACTTTTTCATACATTTTTTTTTTTAAGTTTAATGTAACACCCACTTAAGTGAATAATTTATGTATGTTACCGCTAAATGCATCGAAGAAGCTAAACCTTTTGGCGGCTTTCATTGAAATTTCCTTGACCTTTTTTTGTGGGAAATCCTGTCCCTGGTTGCACTTGTTTGTGCAGTTTTTATGCTTTTAGCCGGTTGGTCTATTCATAAGGTTTTTCTTTTTGCAGAGCAAGTCCGTTCAACATTCACTATAATTAAGGGCATGCATCATACTATGTGCGAAAAACAGAAGGTAGGGTGAACCATTGACTGTACCGTTGAATTTAGAACAAAGAGATTCCATGGCAACATGCGCGAGGTTTTGCAATACAAATAAAAAAAAAAAAAAATTTGCAAAAAGGGAAAGAAGGAGTTGAATGTTTTATGTCATCCTTCATTGTTATAGGGAATCGACAAAGACAACATAAACCTTAACCCTTGATATGAGCAGGAAAAAAGTGTCAATTTGTAATTACACCAAGAGGGGAGTTCCCATTTGCTTTTTTTTTATTGCTTTACTATTCATTCAGTGAAGGTGCGTTTGTTGGTCGAACTTAGTGACAATTAGCGAACACTGCAGCAATATGTATTTAGTTGCAGGGTATCCTTTCTCACGCAAAGATAGCAAGGGTTGCATTACATGGAATGACATCATCATCATCCTAACACAGAATCCGATCGATATCAGCGCAACTATTTTACCAAAAAAAAAGCACATCAATCCGAATTTACTTGAGTTGTAGTAACAACGTCCTCCTTTTGCATGGGTTGAGTTCCCTTATACTCATTCGGTTTTTACTACTCTTGTGGTTGAGTTTAAGTACCGTGCGTGTAACGTTCCTTTTGTCTTTTATTTTCCGTAACATACCTAAGGAAGGGTATGTGATGATATCACCTTTAGCTTCAACTTGAAGTCCTTAATTTTCATTGTAAATTTGTGTATAGTTGTACCAACCATAACTTGTATGTGATAAATTTGAGGTTAGGTTGAAGTAGCTGCTAGCTAAAGCCAACAAACTAAGGTCAATGAAAGGTCCATTGTTATAGTACATGGATTTTCCCCTTACCTGCTTATTAAACCATTTGGAGCTTCTGATGAATTGTAGGAGGTTTCTGAGATCTGGCTATATCAGATCGCCTAGGTCGTAGTAGAATTCTCCTAAGTCAAGTCTTCTCTTGTGGAAGTCAGCTGGGCAACAACAAAGAAGGTGGGGAATAGTTTCCTGCTCTTCGTCCATGCAGCTTCTATAAAAATCGTTTGAATGTCCGCCAAACCTTGTTGCCTGCTTTCCTATAAGGCGGTGACCCGTGATGATACCTATTATGGTGATAAACAACCTTCTTAGAGCGTTGCAGATTCAGTTTCTGCCAAATCTGTTTTGTCGCTAGACACGTTGCACCACTTGTCCACCTAAAATTTTTCTCGAAAGCATCCAGTTTGAGTTGAAGTTTACGATCGATTTACGATATACCCAATGTATACCCATATCTGGCGAGCTCGTCTGCCTTATAGTTTCCTGGAAAATCTCTTTGCTCGGGACCCAACAATTTATGTAATAAATCCGACATCTTTGAAATTTTCAGCTCTACCATGCTTTTGAAGAGTCTATGACCTTTAGTGCGATATAGTCTGTGACATGGCAGATGCTGGCTCGATTTGGTTTACAGTTTTGAGAATCATTTTCCGTTATTCTGTTGTGATCTGCGAATGAAACAAGCCTTTCGATTGAATTCACCTAGTTCTTGCTAACGCTGCCAATTTACTTTGTAGTTCAGCATTAAGCCAGGCCTTAAACGCAAACATAATTGATAAGTCTACAATACAGCTACAAGTTGAAGTATGATTTCCAACCAGAGAAACCTAATATTATTTAAGAAATCCACGCTAAAGTGAAACAAATGATTTAAGACCTTTTCTACGAATAAAATGTTTATTTGCTTAAATTTTTTTCGCGGAATTATCATAGACCTTCGCTGAAAGAAATATTTGTTTCAAATTGGATTTTATGTGCGACGTTGAGCAGAGATTTTATATAATTTTTGAAGATGCCCATAAAGAACTGATTCTGGAGACATTGAATGTGCTTTCGTCGATCCATACATGGTTGAGGACTCGGTTCATGCGATATCATTTCTGCATTTGAAAACTTATGGTAATTTTTTAAAAACTGGGATGAGGTATTGCTGTGTCTTTGACTGGACTTAAGTGGTCTTGCCCTATCACTCGCTCTATCAGGTGCTAAAATTGGTGACTAAACACATCAACTGTTCTCTGTGTCTCGATGACAAGGTTTCGTTCACTCTAAGTAAGAGCCTGTGGTGCTGGTTTCAAAATAGGTGGCAGTTGCTAAACTTTTAAATCTAACGGATGTTGGGTTCGTGAGACTTCGGTGGGTTTCCTACGCTCCTCGCTATTTTGGCCAATGCTCGACATTAGTTGGTTATCTAAGATTTACGATGAGAAGGAGCATTCAGTTAGCATGTTTTGTATAAAAAGGTTCAAACTTTAAAGTTTTGATTAAGCTACCTTTGCAACAAAACTACATATTCCAAATTAACATATGCAAGCCACTGCTGCGCCAAAACGAACCCTACAACATTCACAAGAAGATATTTCTAATTAAGATCGGCACTAAGTTTTGCTGGAAAACTCATGGCCTCATCCCGAACCCCTCAGGCTTCTGCGGTATCAAAGCAATTAACTTACTGTTAAGAGCTTTCATGGCTGCCTAAACGAGAACAGCACTTGGTCGTAGCTTTGTGACTGCAACTCTTAGTTCCAGATTATTGTCTGGCTTCTCCTCGTTACTAATGACAGTTCTCAGATCAACTACTGCTGAAAGGAGACATTTTTCTGGAAGGTAAAGACCATGCTTGGCAAAGCCTGAAGCGCGAGCAAGTCTTTCAGGAAGCATGTGATCTTTTCAGGTGTATTACTGTGTTTTGGTACCCCGTAATGGTTTTCAATATAGCACAGAACAGTCCAACACAATCAGGCCTTCGCCTTCTGAATTTGAATATATTTTTGTAAAGTTGCTGTTTATTTCGAGTCACCGTTGTTGCTTTCACGTTGCTTCCAGTTCACTGTGAGAATACTACAGCTGGCGAACGAAAATGGACAGGGAACTTCTCTGGTTTAAGGTCCTAACATATTTTTTTTTTTAGTTTTAAACTTGGAATGTAATACATATTTTCGCCGGATTGTAAACACATGGAACTAACGTTTGACAAAATGTATTCGAGACTTGCTGTCATGCAGAGTTGTACAATGTCCAGGGTTGTGCATTGAATAAAGTTAGTCCTATAACACTTGATCGGCAATCATCGTTTTTTATCTTCACCCCGCAATCATTAGGGAGTTCCTTATGGAGTTTTAATTGATCGGTGGTTGTCAATTATTGTAAATTTTGTTTAATTTGTACGTAAGAAAATAAGAATCAATGAAAGTCGGGAGTAAAAACCAACTTAATTCGTCATAAACTTCCTCAACCCACTTTGAGTACCAAGCCATATTAATCTGGTAAAGTCTCATTTTTATGCAGTCTTTGGTTAAATAAATGCTTAATTTCCCCATAAAAAATGTTTGCTGGACATTGAAGAAATCAAACATGCATCACATGAGGGTAAGAGTGATTTATATCAGTTAACGCCGATTTATTAATGTCGAAAGGAAGTAGTGTGGAACCCTCAAAAAACCCGGTTATGTTTTCGAATGAGTTCTTTTTCACACAAGTCAGTCCACCCATGCTTTTACATTGATAATGATAGAATGAAACTGTATTTTGTATGTACACTTATAATACATAGGAAAAGAAATTGCTATTAAAGAATAAATAAGAAAGAAAATCATAAGTTGGAGGTAACCACAGAAAAGCAATAAAAAATGGAAAAACCGTAGAAAAGTGAAAAACCATGTCGTCGCCGTACACTTTCATTTTTAATATTTTGTTTGTCTATCCATATACATATGTATGTATGTATGTAGGTACTTCTCCCTGTTTCTTCAGACGATTCTGTAAAAATTCCAATTTGTTTAGGTAAACATTGGCGCGCGCTGTATGGAAGTGTCAGGTGTACCTATACAGGGTGTAGCATTGACGGAAATAGCTAGATGATATTTCAATGAAATCATGGTGGTCACTGCTCGGTCAGGAGAAGTATATGGTTTTTTAAATAGGAAGTCGAGGTGTCAATTTTTGTGAGAGTGACATTACTCTTTGAAAGCGGAATTGATTTTGACACGGTCTGTGGTTGCTATTCGTTTCTAACCACAAGGTTGTTCGTGAAATTTCAGCGATCGAATTAAATTCCAATTAAATGAGACATGTACGGGTACGCGCACTAGTCGGAGCATTTTTAAGTGACACAAAAGGCGTTTATTCGGCGCAAGTTTGCTCTCCATTTGCCGGTATTTTAAAATTAATTTCGTTATCAATTTGTGAGCGGAAATTACTGATACAGGCTTAATAATCTTCTCTGGCATTAGCGTGAATGAATAAATTCCATTGTGTGTGAGGTTTTTTTTTTTGTAAGTTCACATCAGCGTAATGTGGCCGGTGATGCTGTTGGATGAGAGTGATGACACAATTGGATCATCAGGGTCAAATTATTTTTATGAACTACGTCATTTTTTGGCTTTGACCTATCCATCTTTCTATAAAAATAAATCGTGTCTATGCGTGGGATAGATGCCGTCAAATACTGTAAGTGACCTTTTTAGCTATTAAACAATGGGGAAGTTTATGTCAAAATAGTAGTCCTTTGCAATTCTAACAATATGCTTACAGGGCTGGCAGATCGACAGAAGAATAATATTTAAGAAGCATTCGAGGTCAAGGCATAACTATGTGCACATTCCTTGACATATGTACATAGAAGGCCTCTTTAATAATACTTCTCGTGAAACTGTCAAAGAACCCACTGGAAGTCATCGGAGTGGACAACAAGACATTTAGGTGGATGTGTGTGATGTGCATAATTAAACTGCCTAGTCATAGATGGGACAAAAGACCATCAACGCTTTCCTCAATGTGGGGTACTGTCCTGTCCTGTCCCTAATGTAGAGTCCAGTAGTAGACCAGTATCTCATCAAACTTACTTATCACGGCTTTAACTGTATCGGTTATGAAGAGCTCGATATCATGCTGAGAGGCCACTCTGTCACGTAGAGATAGTGTCTGTCGATTGGTCTAAACATGACCATAATCAGAATTACATAGCTAGTGAACACGATCTAGTATCTAGTCTAGGTAGGCCACTTGATCTCATGGTGTGCAAGGGTAGGAAAACTTTGGGATTGTAACACAAGTACACTGCTCTGAATATGCACGTTGATCATAAGATCCTTAATCACCTTTGAAGAGATAAAGAGATAGCAGGAGCCAATGCCTAGCTTCTCGCAACCATCATTATTCATGATGAACACTCAAAGGTTTGTCATGCCAACTGCGAGAAAATGTTTTGTCGTTTTTCTGAAATTTTAACTTGTTACATCATCGTCGAAGTAACACCTTTGAGAACCATTAAGTCTGCAGTCTTTTCTCCTGAGTGACAAGAAGAATGTTGCAGATTTCATACATTCTCATTCGTCGGCATCTTGAAGAGTCGTGCCGCCTTCGATTGTGTTCACTGTGTTAAGCCGAGGATGCTGGTAAACTCATCTTGGGTTGAGTACCTGATAAATCTTTTTGTGGGGCATATTATGGAAATTCCTCAAATTGTTTTAATTTGCTCGCGTCGTTGTATCGCTTGCCTTGCCACTCAATCGCTCATTGCGTGGCAAAGGCCTAAGGATTCACGGGCGAGGCGATGTTGTCTTATCATAGTGTCAAGTAGAGCTCCCTATTTTAAGTGAGTCCTTGTTCATGCCATTTACGAAAAGCTTAAGTCGACCTGTTACCAAGTTCGGAGCAGTGCTGCTGCTTCTTCCTCATAATACCAACGAGTGGGTAATCCGTCGGTCAGATTCTATGATGAAGAAATGCGATTTTATTTCCTTACCTTCGACGGATACTGCGTTTCGCAGCTGGTGATCTTCAATTCAGTTCAGTAACCTCCTGCGCCCACAGCGGTAAGTGGATTCCTTTTCATGGCATTCTTGGTACCTTCGTGTGTCTTCCCGATCTACTGCTATTTCCTTCGCCGTGTTGTGATATCTACTAGCTCTTGACTCGTTCTTATGTGGAGCTCTTCGTTCGAAAGAAGAGTACAATACTTTAGAGACCTATTTATGAAGGTTTTCAGCAAGTGACAGCAGAGGTCACTTTCCACTTGCTGGTTTTGTTTTTGCTTTAACTACTGATTCACCGCGATCGAACTTCTTATATAAAGAGGCACAGTCGACTTGCTCGACCACCTGTTGAGCTTTTGAGTTCTTAGAGCTTAGGACCATATCTTATTTTTCTGGAATACGCCTCCTTCGCAAGGCCAACCAACCTGTTTTCTCGAAGACAAGCAGTTGCAAGCCAGCGCGCACTACAGGTTTAGTAATTCAGGTAACTTATCCTTCAGTTCTATACACACCATTCTAATTGGAGAAGATAAACGGCTTTGTGGTGAGCGCTTCTACATAAAACAAATCTTAAGACTTCAGGTGTTTTATCCAAGCCTGTTTCAACTTAAAGTTGCTTTGCCCCGCCCCATCGAAACACATGAATCGTGTCTTTTTGCAAAAACTATCAAGTCAATGTGCACTGCTGACCCATAGTTATAAACGTCTATTTCTAGAGTACCTACATGCGTTATCTTATCTCCGGGAGAACATTACATTCTCGGTTTAGACGGTAGGGGAAGAAGCAAGAGAGCTCCGTTTTCTATCGGGTCGGCTCTCTCGTTTGCATACGTAGACATGGCCCATTGACTACACTCGTAAAGTGAAAATTATTCACACTCTTGGCGTATATTTTTCCATGTGTTATGGTGTAGATATCTTCCTTCACATCGTCTGATTATATAATAGCCTTCAGCTGATGGCGTCATCAATTTATATTTTTCCAGTCTCTCGTAGCCCCCTCATCAGCATTGTATAGCTTCGTAGCACATGCTGTGAGTTGTGTTGATTTTCTGTGATTTTTTTTTTTTTTTTTTCGTTTCCCTTATGAGCTAGCTACTCTTGATTGCATAAATTGAAAAGACAGGAAGGCACAGTGCCATCACTTAAATACTATACAGCTCTAGCGTATCTGCGAGCGGTGGAAGGGAATACAGAACCAGGAGCGCACACTGTTGGAACTGGCGAAATGCCACATAGTATACTGGAAATTCGCGTAGAAAATCGTATTTTTTCGGAGGGGGGAGTAGTGAAGTAGACTCACAGACACTTGTTCGGCGCACAGACTATACTCATGTCCCAGTCTGCAATAGTGTTGAATATCTGTGTGAGGGGTGGAAAATTTGATTTGCAATTCGAAATTTCTAACAATGGCCTGCCGTTCTGCATGTGATTTATTTGTGTCAGTTTTCAAATGAATTTATTTAGTGCCAAAGGCATAGTCATCTTCTCGGCATCGACTACCTATAGCGACGGGGGGCAGAGGGACTTATGTGGAATTCTCTTGTTATAGACTGATGCGAATTGAAATAGAAATTCACTAATGTAAACAAACAAAACAGTGGCGAGCAAAGTTTAGTAGGGTGTGGCATAGTTTTTGTTGTTGTTATTGCTTATCAATTGGACCTCGTTCTAAAGATTTTTACAAAAAGGTTTTGTAAGCTCATACATTCTTCTTTGGTTACATTTACAATAAGAATTCAAATGACCTATGTCTGTTCTCTCTGCACCGAAGCAATGTGCATTTCATGACTAGTATTCTCTTCCGATATCTTACAAGAGACTTTAGCCTCCACGATATATGTACATAGTTAGCTCCTCCATTCTAAACCGTTGTTACACAGAGATACTCGCTGAGTTTGAATCATCTAATGTTGTGGGCAAATGATAAGTCCAGCTGAGCCTCCTAATTCAATGCACTCCGTCAACGGATTTACTCGATATGTATGTGCGTCATAGCTTTCGATATAAGACTCAGATGTTGGGTCCTCAGATATTCCTATGTTGCTCATATGAAGCCCGCACGTGTCACAAAATACTTGGTTGTTCTGTAATAGTAACTCTAGAGTCTAGACCATCTCTTTTTTATGGAAAGATACTGTATCGAGTCGATCCAGTGCAAAACCTTCGCTAAAGAACCCAATAATGGGTCCTGGACTCTCTTTTGTTAATACACCTGACATCTCGTTGCCTACAATTCCCTGTGAACCCGGAGCTCAGGTAAGACAAATGGGATTCCATTTGAAAAGGTTGCTCAACTTATTTTTACGACTAGAACAGTCTCTTAAGTGATTCGTGGGATTCCCAAGTGCCTTCAGTGGAGCCTGACTATTTGCCTGACAAGTATTTAATTAAACTTCACTTTGGAAGACTCGCCAATTTGAGTATTAAGTTTCATTATGCAAGCTAGAGCTGTCTGTATAGAAGATTTAGTGAAATGCTTAAGAAGGCTCCAACTTTGTTGAGACATTTTACAAAATAATCCTCGATGCCGAAGTCAAGTTAGGGCAATTATTTTCACAAACCAAGGTAAGGTTATGAAGGGCACATCTATAGAATTCTGTTCTAAAAGTCTTTGTCTATGTGTATTCTTCTTTTTCAAGTTTGGGAATGATGGCGACATCGTAGGAAAGAGATGACACAGGACCCCAAGTCAAACAAGCCTTAAAGGGAAACTCGCCAGGCTGTGAAAAATCTGTCAAAAAATGTTTTAACATTTCGTCTTAGCTTCTAAACGCCTTCTAACACTTCGTCTTAATGTCTTAACACCTTCTAGCACTTAACCTAAACGTCTCAGCGCCTACCAACCATTCGTCTAAGAGGTTTAGCGCTGTCTTAAACTTCGTCTTTCAGTCTTCTTATACTTCGTCTAAGGGTATCGCATATTCTAATACTTGGTTTAAGAGTCTCAGCGCTGTTTAACTCTTTCTCCGCGTCTCATTTTTTTAAGACTTTGTTTTAGTGACTTCTAGCACTTTGTCTTTACGTTTTAGCGTCCTTTATCTATGAGTGTTGCCGCCTTCTAAAACCCTTGCCTTAGCCTCTCATTTTTGTAAAACTTGGTCTGCGAACACTCTTCTTCTTCAATTTCGTAGTGTACAAAGTTACACCACGCATGAAACGGAAGTGGAAGTGTATCCAGTTCCAGTTTCAATACTCGTATCTTCTTCTACTCCATTAAACATAATCTTTTATACTCGTTTTTTTATTTTTTTTTATGTATTTCTTCTGAAGATGCAACGAAGTGCAGAAAACGAACAAAACCTCCATCAAGTAGTTACGAAACCAGTCCCAGTGGTGCATCCATAAGCTATACCATCCGTACCGTGCATATACCCAAACCGACACATATACATTCATACTGTACTGTATCTCAAGAATTAACTCTTGTCAAGGAGTTGTGTTGTTGTTAAGCCAGTTAATGAGTACTCATGGGTACTGTTGTGGGGTATAGCATCACATCGTTAATGGCTTCCTTTCGTTGCCAAGAGACACAATCATATCTTGGGCTTATACATCGAATCGAAGGTGGGGAGGGTTCCTCTTTTTTTTAATTTTATAATCCGGTCTGAGTGTAGGTGGAAGACCGCTGAAGATGACTTTAAATTGGTTAAAGAGAAGTGAGCGTTCACATGTATAGTCTTGTGCTTCCTTCATCTGATTGTTGTGTGAGTCATCAAGCGCAGTAGAAACTTTATAATTCCGGAAGGATGTGTGTGTTTGGGTTTTTCGTTGGACTTTTCATTTATTTATTTAGAAAGTATTGAAATTCACATATTTTATTTGCTGCAGTTGATTGGAAGAAGTTACAAATAAAATTCTTTTTCTCAGGAAGTATTAAGTTACCGAATGAAGTAACAGATGCATTCGACTAAGAGGAAATGTGTCCTCGATTAACCACATACTGACATACAGGATAGGATATAATGACAAAGGATTTAAAAGATTTTGCAGGCGAGCTTGAGTCGCAATCGCACGCCAGGCTGTCATACTCTATTTGAAATAACCGTTTGAAGACGTGACTTAATTTTAAAACTCTCAGAGGGATCCAATTTTGGAAACTTCGCCTTAAGCTCTTTATACCAACTCTGGATACATAAGATAAGGAGTCACAATAAGTCATACAATATGCTTGATGCCAGGACAGGAGCCATGGCTAAGGTAAATTAAGCTCTGGACTTATCATTAATTCAAGCAAAATCAATTCCAAACACCAACTTGTACGCCTCCACGGCTTAGTGGTCAATTGCTTTTCATATCCCTACGAATTATTCTTCGATCCCAAGCCAATCTGGAGACTAAACATACAGCAGTTGTCTTCGAAAGCATGCGTAGCTTACTATGTAAAGTGTTTTTCAAAAGGGACATACAAATTTTGTATTTTAATCGACCGCACCCTTAAACTTTTTTTTTTATGATCTGTTAATGTCAACACGTTAGTCAAGGTTTACATTTTTATTATGGTGAAGTTCACGAATGAGCAACGTTTGGAAATTATTATAAATTACTACCGAAATTCTGAGGCGGGGGTCGCAACTTTAAGAGCGCTTACGCCAATTTTTTATTTTTTTTATAATTCACTAGCGCTAAAGGGGTTATGAATACCCTTATGATGCTATTCACACAGCGCTAGTGTTTGTGTAGTGTTTTTGAAAGTCAGATGGTGCTCCGATGGTGGTGTCCAGAATAACTGGGGAGAATTATTGGTACTGTTGCCATTGCTTATAATTCACAGTATTTATTTCGAACATCTCGATGTCATTCGTACGATCAACCCTTTCAAGGCATGACCACCCTACTGCCAGTGTTATGCCTATGCAGTAGAGTTGACACCAGCTTTTTTCGCAGTTGATCGACTTTTTTTGACATCGGGATTCGAACTTGGAACCTTCAGCGTGACAAGCGATGATGCAACTGCTACATCCTGGCCACCGTCGTAATTATCGTTCCACCAGATAGGCTGTGCATGCTATAGTGGATAAATTCGAGTCAATTCGAGTTCCTGTGCCAGTGAGACAACGCACCGGTCGAAGAACCGAAAATATCGCATCCGTTAGTGCTTCAGTTCAAAATGAGCCATGCCGTTCACGAAGTGGCTGTCTGGTGGAACTACTAGAACACAATTAGCGCGGATGTGCCGTTTTGATAACGCCGTTCATAGGAATTGGGAATCCCTTAGTCCTCATTGCGGCGAATTTTGCGTAAAGATCTTGACTTAAACCCTAACAAGATCAAATTAACTCAAGAACTGAAGCCTCTTGATCAACTGAAGTGACAAAACTTCCCCGATTGGGCTTTGCAAAAGTTTGAAGAAAATCCTGAGTTGCATTGAAAAATCATCTTCAGCGATGAAGCTCAATTTTGACTTAATGCCTTTAGAACAAGTGTTTCAAGAGACTCCATTGCATCCACAAAGAATGACCGTGTGGTGTAGATTTCATGCCGGAGGTGTGATTGGACCGTATTTTTTCGTCGATGAAAATGCCAAGTTGGAAGATTATTTTTGGCCAAAAATGAATGAAATTGACATCGTTGATATGTGGTTCCAACAAGATGGTGCCACCTGCCACACAGCTGGTCAAACTATTGATCTATTAAAGGGGAAGTTCGGTATGATCTCGAGAAATTGTCCGATCGAATGGTCACCTCGCTCATGCAAATTAACGTCGTTGGATTTCTTTTTATGGGGTAACATTAAGTCGTTGGTTTATGTCAACAAGCCAACAACGTTAGAGGGGCTCAGGAAAAATATCGAACGCGATATTGCCAACGTTCCGGCCGATATGTGTGGAACAGTGTTGGAAAATTGCCTCCAAAGTATCGATCGCTGTAAACGTGTTCGCGGTGGTCATATTAACGAGTTCAAATTCCATACCCTTTATAAGTACTTTTCAAATGCGAGCTATTGATAAACTCGATCAATCCTACTTTGCCTTTCAAAAACAGTCAGATTATAAAAGTTTCAAATTCGGCATGTGGTTTTAAAATTTTAGTCAAACAAAAAAAAAAAAAAAATCCTTTTTCGTTTAAAATTTTTTCAAAAATTCTAAAGTTAAATCAACCGACGATTATGAGGAATTCTTATAAATTGTGTGGCCGTGGTTTCAGAACAAAGGTATACAATCCTTAGACAAGCTTCACTTTTTTTTTTGTTTGTTTTTAAGTCTTTTTCCAAACAGAAAACTTTGGATATACAAGGTGTTCCACGAAAAAGATACCGCGAAGCAGTTGGATTTATGAGGCGAAATTATCTTGATGACCCATTGATGCGTGCCCTGGGAGTCACTGAACGTAGTAAAGAAACTCAAAATTACCTTTCAGCGTTATGGCTGACCCTTCTGAGATCCGGTTTGTTGTTGTTTTGTGGTGGCAATTGAAAAAATATTTGTATGATTGTGTGCTTTATAGACATGTCACTGGCTGCAGTGTACCGGAATAAAATCTGTGGCTTGTGCATTAATTGTCCCCACACGCAGGGAGAAGGCCTACCAAACGATATACTCTTTCGATTGGCCAAAATGGTTAAAACTAAGACCACAAGCAATTTACTGCAAGCGTGGGATAAAATCAGTCGTGAGGCGCCACTACCCACCGCTGATGGCAAGAAGCAACGAATAATGGAATTGGCTGGATTAGCGGTTAGTCCGCAGTTTCGAAGACTAGGTGTTGCGAAGAAATTAGTCTCGAGGACGAAGGTTTTAGCAATGCTATTGGGATTCAATTACATACGCGTAGACTGTACCAATATGGTGACGGCTAAAATATGCGACGAACTTGGCTGGAAGATGGCTTGGGAAATGCCATTTAATAAGTTTGACGGTGTCTTGCCCGACCTGTTTTTAGATAATTCCAAAGTTAAGGTGTACATTCAACCCGTGAAAGTATGATTGATCGCATGACTGAGAACGATAAAACGTGGAAGTCTCTAGTATGGTCAAACACTTTTATTAAGATTTTTACGGAATGGAAAATCACGTGCGGAGAGTGTTGGTGTTATCACATTTGGAATCGCGCAGATGGCAATGTTATTTAACGGACACAAGACTGGTTGATAGTTGACCAGCTGGCGTCGGGTATCCTCAAAAAGAAAGTGATAAACATGAAATTGGTGGTACCGTTCTTTTAATGGTGTACAAAAATAAATGTTGATAGAATCTAACATAATTGAGTTTTTTTCTTTTTACGAATGTGGCGTGTGGTTAGGAAGTCGACCTCTCTCTAGGGCACAAAAGCTGCAGAAATTTTGATTTATGTTCTTCACCATTCAAAGGTCGTTAAGTGTTTTTGATGATGATGGAATGATGAACATGGCATAGGCTTTTTTAATCCTTATTAAGGTCGACGTTGGAGTGTTCCTTCTGTTTGATCTGTGGAGAACATTGTCGCTAAGAGTTGAGAAACATCAAATCGACATCGTTTAACATTTTGAGGATCACAAAAGCCCTGTATCTCTATGCTTACAAAATTCAGTTGACGTACGTACCCAAGTGGACCATTCTCTGTGCACACAGTTCGTTAGTTGGGTTCTGGAAAATAAAGAATAGGACTGCAGTTTGATGCGATTTTTGTGCGCCGAAAATGACTATAATCATGTCCTTGATGACATTTGTACATTATACCAAGAGCTCTCAAGCTTTTCGTTTTCATAAGCAACGAATACTCTTCGAATGAGCTGAGGGATAATTGACAGTTATTTTAAATACGTATAACGAGTTGCTTTTTTGGCTGTAGAATCTGTAATCTCATTCCCTCTGATACATCTGCAGCGGTTGTGGCAAAATAGACACAAACTCACTTCAGAACCAGGAAAACAGCCGTAGGGCGCCCATCCCCATGGTTTGTTAAATATAGTGTCCTCTGTATTTATGCTGACCTTTCGCACTATCGCACTATTTTAAATAAAGGGTTTTTCAATAGCTATGTCCGAACTTTGACAGCTTATTGCTTTAACGTTTCAAGTGACAACGCTGTCATTCTTGGACATTTGTGTTCTGTCATAGTCACCATCTTATCATGGAGCGCAACACCATTCAACAACGCGTCGAAATTGTTAAAATTCATTAAAAAAAATTTGTATTACGAAATATTAACGGCTGAAATGATCGTCCAACCGATGTGAGCAATTCAATGAATTATCGCGAAATTCAGGGAAAGCGAAAGCTCTCGTTTCCTCATCGTGCAGAAGGAGTTGGCCTTTCTGTGACCTCAACTTGGCGAATTTCGCGAAAAGACTTGGGCAAGTATCCGTATACGATCCAATTGACACAAGAACTGATGCCCCAAGATCACCAATCTCGTCGAACGTTCGCTGATTGAGCTCTGAAGCAGTTGGAAGCGGATCCAAATTTTGACGAAAAAATCATCTTTAGTGATGCAGCACATTTTAGGTTGAACGGCTTCGTAAACAAGCAAAATTGCCGCATCTGGGGAGAGAATAATCCACATCAATATCAAGAGTCTCCATTGCATTCAGAGAAACTGGATTTTGGTCAGGCGGTGTCATTGGACTATACATCTTCCGAAACGAGAGTGGCCAGACGGTGACTGTCAATGGCGAACGGTAGCGGGCCATGAACCAGTCCATACAAAATTAGACCTCTCGGATCAAGTCCTGTAAACAAAGTCGCGGAGGTCATTTGATGAATGATATCATTTTTAACACATAATGGTGTTGAAAGTACTTTAATCCATAATAAAGGTTTCTGTTATATCTCACACATAACTCTTTTTATTCATTTTAAAAGTTAATGAAAATCCCTTACCCTTAAAAAACGAGTAGTACATATGCTCGTATATACATCTCTAGCAATCGTTTTTTGTTTTATACTTTTTAAAGCATTTTCATAAACTTTATGATATTGTAAAACTACGAACAGTTTATTCTTAATGTGTTAGCATCATCTTCCGAGTAAATTAAACCTAATTTACTTCATAACAGCTGTCAAGGAATCACAACTTTATGTTTGACACTTGAAAAATGTCAAACAAGTCTTAATGAAAAACTTTGTCTGACGGACGTTTCAAATAATAATGAAAGTTATTGCCTTCCATTCGTAACTATTTATCACTTCTTGCGCAACTACCCTTGACATGTTCTGACGGTATTACTTTATCTTTTTTCACAAAATGTTTAAAAAAAAACTAAAAATCACAACTTGTAACTCAAACACCTAATTTATTGATTTTCTATTTATCGCTGAAATCAATAAGAGTAGCGAAGTAGTTATGTAATTCTCATTGAACGAATATTTGTAGGCACGTTTTACAATAAACAAATGACATCACTTCTCAAAGGGTAAGTCATTTGTTTGCATTTGAATGTCGTCAAGCGTAGCTTCATTGGTTTCGTTAGATCTAAGAGGATGCGCTAGCACCCGTGTAGATGGGCACATAATGAAATTCAGGCCGTGCGAATAAATTGTTAAATTCTTTCCACACTTGTTCTTATTTCTCTACCGATGGACTGTACATTGTGTGGTCTGTGGTTTGGCATTGTTTTATGCAAAATTAGCACACAAAAAAGAAATAAAATATAAAAAAAAACATGTGTGGCCCGGCCTCATTAAGAAGTAACAGCGTTTTTATTATTTTATCATTTCATGTAGGTTAGGTTAGGGAAATTAGTTACGGGAAAAATGTGGCAAGTAATTAACCAATGGAATATAAAAAAAAATTATATTCTAACTTTGTGTAATTGTACAAGCAAGATTTTACACAATTATAATAATTTAGATGTGAAGAATGTTCAATTTATAAACATTTTTTCTTTTATTTTCAGATTTTTATTTTTTTTATACTAAATTGACGTAAACTAAGGAACATACATTTTATTATTATAAAGGTAAGTTCAATATTTGATTTATTAATTCATAATACTTTATTAGATTCCCGACCCATGTTCATAAGGTCTGTGGCTGATTGTCAGCAGTCTTCTATTTATCTCGTCCGTCATTACCTTCCCACCATGGTTTGCTTCATGGATTATATCTTATTTAGAAGATCGCAAGTACAGTGTCTTTTTTTTTAGATCTTCTGTCCCTAAACCAATCACAGCGTCCTCAGGCTTATCATTAATGATGTTGAGCATGTAATTCTACTATCTGACCTGGAGATGTACGCAGACGACATGTGAATCTCTAAGCAAATCTCTTGCACTGCTGATTCCCTTTCACTGCAAGCTGGCTTTAAACCACTTCTACACTTGGTGTCAACAAAATCTTTAAGAGCTTAACGTGAAAAAATGTCAAGCTATCACTTTCTCGCAAAAGCGTCATCCCCTGCCTCAAAGGTCATATTACATTAACAATGAGCTGGTTCCCACTGTTTCTTTAATTCGTGATCTGGGTATTATTTGCGACACTCAACTCAACTTTCGTCCTCATATAGACAACATTATTAGCAGAGCCAACTCCGCACTTGGCTTTCTACACTTGGTGTCAACAAAATCTTTAAGAGCTTAACGTGAAAAAATGTCAAGCTATCACTTTCTCGCAAAAGCGTCATCCCCTGCCTCAAAGGTCATATTACATTAACAATGAGCTGGTTCCCACTGTTTCTTTAATTCGTGATCTGGGTATTATTTGCGACACTCAACTCAACTTTCGTCCTCATATAGACAACATTATTAGCAGAGCCAACTCCGCACTTGGCTTTGTTAAACGCTGGTCTAAGGAGCGCTCGAACCCTTACGTGACTAAATCCCTTTACATGACATTCGTTAGACCACTTCTTGAATATGCCAGCTAGGTGTGGTCACCTTACCATTAAGTTCGTATTTAGAGAATTAAAGCCGTCCAGCGAAGATGCGTTCGCTTTGCCTTAAGCGGCCTAGGTTGGGATGACCCACACAATTTACCTCCCTACGAGAATCGTCTTAAGTTGCTCAATTTACAGGCTCTAAGGACTCGTCGTGATGTAGCTGATATACTTTTTATTCATCAGTTGTTAGCTGGAAATATAGATTGTCCTTATCTGCTCCATCAGATCTCCCTTAATACCAACCTTCGCCGTTTAAGATCTGTTCCCTTATTCGGCCTTCCCCATCACCGCACTGACTATGGCACGAACGAACCCTTAACAAGAATGCTCCGTAAAGCAAATATGTTTCCCAATATATTTGACCTAAATTGCACCAAACCAACCCTGAAGCATGCAATTCATAACTTACCTGAACCCTGAACCGTTTATTCTCTTTTGATATGGCGATAGTAAATTGCTAACTTAAGTTTTAAGCTCCTTTTTACTAGATTTAAGGTTTTTATCCTTAGTTTCTAGTTTAGAATTAAGTTTCACCATTTGTAATGTGCCATGCTTGTATTAAGCAAATAATAAAATTAAAAACGAAGGATTTTTTAAAGCTTCATTTGAGAAGATTTTTTGACTTGCAGAATCCAGGTCCTTTACGTAAAAAACTTCGAATCTGTTTCGTAGAATTATTTTTCGTCAAACATTGACGAGGGTATCACTTGTGGGTTGATATTTACTGCGAAGTGAACTCTTTAAATACTTTGGCCCTTAGTAATAGAAGGTTTTAAACTCGACTTTTACCTAAACTCGACTTTAATCCAAATTCCGTAGTAATAAACGTTATTTTAAAATTGAAAACTTTTAAGGGTGACAATCATAACAATTCAATATGAGTGGTAAATGAACGAGATGTGTGAGTTCACAGTCAAGAAAATGTGAAATTGAGTCACAATGCTTTCGTTAAACCTTTAAAGTAGTTTAGCTACAATTAACAAAATTCGGCTTTAGAAGTGACTTTAAGGATTTCTATTACTAAGGGCCTTTGAAATTATAGTTTTCAACAGTGTGTGGAGTGGACTGATTGTGCTTTGTTTGTTAAACAACATGTACTTGGTTTTGTCCTTATTCACTTCAAAACCAAAGCAATAAAAGCCTCTATGACGACACGCTGGGAGCTTTCGATGTGAAACATCTGCGTATTTCAGCTGCTATAGGGATTTGTGATATATAGCGGTACTTTCTTTTTAAGCACGAGACTAAAGAAGTGACATTACAGCACATTTCCTTGTCTCAACCCGGTGCAACTTTGAAATGATTCGAAGAGTTATTTTTTAGCTATACCAAGTGCACCGTGTGTGACCAAAAGCGGTGATCGTCTTTGAGAGCTCAAAACGATGAATAGTGTCATATGCGGTATTACAGTCAATGAATAGATAGTAGGTTATCGTAGGTAGATGTTTTCCAGGATTTGCTTATTGCAAAGATGACCTTCGGTGGCAGTTGACAGTTTGCTTGGGTCACTAAAGAATTAGGATCGTTTTCCTGGTTCTACTGAGGCCGCAGAGAAAGTGCGTCGTGTTCCTTTCCGGGTCTATGTCGCCACAACCTCTGTAGAGGATGCTGGATGGGTTAATTTTTTCCAGAAACATCTGGTGAAGCCTAAACCTCAGAAAGATAGACAGATCGACTTCAATAAGAAGTAAAACCATACGAAGTTCCTACCTCAAAACGAATTTGGCACAAGTTGCAGAAATATTCAACTTTTGTGTAGGTACCTTCGCTGCTTTATTAACTTTAAGAAAGGAAAACTTTGGATAAGTACTTTTTCAGTGATCCTAAACGACCTGTCGGTCATGACGTCTGCAATATTAGAAGAGCCTAAATGGGTCCACAAACTGAATCCTCATAAGAGAATATGATAAGGTAGGTCAAAATCGCACGTTATAATGGTTAAATGGTTTATTACAATCCTAAAAGCCTCAGAGCTATTAGGAGTTCTAGTTTTTACGCAAATTCAGAGAAGTGGCTTGACGAAGGAATATTCTTATCATTTTCATAAACATTGACTAACCCTTTTACAACTCTGTCGCCATTCTTCCATTTCAGAGAAATAAACAACAGATGTCAAGCTACCAAGACTGCACAGCTTCTAAAATTTGTTTTAGAAGTGTTGCGGAGCTTATTGGCCGGATTATTGTTGAGTAGGCATCTTATCTCCTCCTGATAGGTTTTGTGTGTTCAGATTTGTGTGGTAGGTACTCCTTTTACAGAGTTCAAGGGTAGTATCTGTTAAATTTACAGTACGCAGTATACAGTTTGCATAAATGGTCCTTCCATATATTTTCAGCACCGACTGCGACACTACTACTATGTTTTCTTGTTTCGAGAATCGAGGAAATGATTTTCATGTTCCTTGTTTCCCCGTCTGAGAAACCGGTGTTTGTCTATTCTAGTCTGTTCGTAGAGCTCGTGAGCAGATTTGTTCATTCTATGCAGCGTATGGGTGGGTTCAAAAACGTCAGTTGTTCTACCTAAGTACAATCGCAGAACTTTATTATTGCGTTTCTGAACGTCATCTAACTAACTAATCTGCGCAACAATGATGATATTTTGATGTTTATGAACACGAGGTAATACAGTTTGTCTGCGGCAGTTCTGCAGTAAAACTGCATTATAGAACACAGGTAACGCAGTTCTTTGTTAGTATGACGTTTATGAATTCACCCTATCTCTATATGCAATCATCGTCGACTGTTCTCCGTGAGCGTATACGTAGGTATCTGCGCTCAAGTTATTTTCATACTAACGCTGTGCACGTCTCTATATTCGAAGTGAAATTAAACACACAGCATGCAATCTTCATTGACTGGAAAAAGGAATTTGACCATGCGGCTAATCTTTTAATGCGATCAATTGCTGTCAGCGCAAAAATATGGCATCATTACGTTGTTACAATAAGCGCCTAGAAAAAATTGCTATGATTTAAAAGGCTTATTGACTTGGTTAGTTTAAAGGTCTCACAGAAGCGGCTAGTTCTGCGTCTATTTTGGAGCACGGAATTGGTGTTTACTAACTCACCAAGCAGCGGCGAAATATGCGGTATTATCTTAACGTGAAGCTTAGCACTCGACTTTCAGTTTTAGATGTGGTTCTCTTCGGACTTGCACTGCAAGCCCGATTTTACTGGCTGTCCCTGTGTAGTTCTTCTTCATTTCTCCTTTCGCAAATCTTGACGCAGATCCGAAGCTTTCTTATAAATGTGAGTTCCGATGTAACTCTTAGAAAGTATCCAACGACGTTGTTGATTCCCTATAAAGAACTCTTCTTCTATTGGCAACCCATTTTGAGAGACTTGCTGTGACGCACTACAATCAGAAAAGCCAACAAATGACTTGTTTATCATAAGTTCATCAAGCAGCACCACTTGGAGGTGTAGGCTAACTGACGCAAATTGTTGAAAAAGAAAAAAAACTGTTCACGAATTTCTAAGATTATTTCGGTACGTAAATAATTTCAATTGCTTCCTCTAGAATCCCGAAAGCTCTCTCTCTATATTTATTTTTAAAATAAATTCCCAATATACCACCACCTTCGCATAAATCACTGCACTATCCACGACAAAGAGATGCATTCGCCGGAAACTGTGTGCCTAAAAAAAGTCAAATAAAATCGAAATGTATATTTTGAGAGGAAATTTCATCATCGCCACCATCATCATTATCTTAAACTGACGACATTCATTCATTTTTAAATATTTTTTCCACATTTTAACAAAAATAAAAATAAATCTTGTGGCGGCCTGCCTTACACACTTGGGAGTTGGTCAATTGGGACAGTTCCTCTAGGAACTCCTACTGCTTGCAAGCAGCACAATGCGCTTGCCTTGGAAATAATTTTACTCATAAACTTGGCTCAGTTGGCTATGGTTCAATTCGAAAGAAAAATGTCTAATCTTTACGACTTGTTGTTGCGCCTTGGTGCCGTTTTGTATCGGTCGTATCTTATGGAGTTGTCTGTCGTTTGTTCAGTTGACTCATTATTTTCCATTTTCGTATTTTTAGACAAACAAAAATGAAAACTAGACGAGCGGGATGAGAAAAATGCTTTCGATTTAGAATAGAAAAGACACAAGAGGAAAGTAGAAGAGATAATAGACCGAGCGATGGATAGAATACAAAAAGAGAAAGTTTTGAACGTTTCCTATTTCTGTCGTCTTTAATAGAAATAAAAAAATTAAATATTCACAACCGGAACTAATATGCAACAATACTCGTCCCGTGTTCGACCTAAATTGAGTTTTCCTTTTTAAAAATGCACTTGCAAAGTGAATTTTATTAATTTCTTCTCTTTTTCTCTCTAAGACTCGTTTCTTTTTGCCGTTAGCTATACAAAGCTTTTGCCTCTCATTTGCCACCATGACATCATTTAGTTCAGTTCCCCACAGACAGATAGAAATACTTAACCATAAGTATGTGTACTCGATTGTTGACTAATTAAAAACTTCCTTTTGGCTCGTGCATTGGAATTACAAATAGCGGTATAGAGAGAGAGAGAGAGTGGAAGGTATATTTTCAAATCAATGATTCATTTGGTTTCGCGAAAGGTTACTCCAAGGAGCCCCGTCGCCGGTTTGTGCTAGAAAAATTATTTTATTTATTATTTCGATGGAAACTATGAACTTGGAATTTTAATTAAACACTCTCTCTTTGGTTGGATTGAATTTTTTGTTGCACCGTTAATCGAATAACTGCGCTTAGTGTCATGTGAAAAGTGAGAGAGAGAGAGAGAGAGAGAGAGAGAGAAAGGGGAACCCGCCATATGCATTTACTATTCAGCACGCGTATTGGAAAACAATTAACAAGCGCGGACTTATTCTTATGCTGAGGTCTTTGACCGAACGGGATATTTTCTTTTACCCGGCAATTGGGTCGGTTGAAAGCGACGTTGTCGTGATGATGACTAATGACGTAAGGTCTTTGGTTGTACAGGTACTATACTAAGACTTACGTGTAAGTACATTATGTTGAAACTCTTTGAAAATGTGACTGGACTGAGGGTTTGGCAGTGGAAATAGATGAATGAGAACGTACGAGGGTCCTTTAAAAAGTTTTGAGCCTAATAAAGAAACAAGCACTTTTTCTGTAAAATTAGGTCCACCTATTTGCTATAGATCTGTTGACGTTAGTCGATAGGAGGCGATTGCCTTTATAGAGCTCGAAGTTAACGCGTTTTTCCTTTTTTTCGTTGACCGATGTCCACAGGGGACTTACATAGTTTAGTAGATCTCCAGTTGAAGCGAGGCTGCAATATGTATTAAATTGTCTTACAGCGACTGACGCAAGAGGCACTTTGATGTGTAGAATCTATTGTGCCGTCTGCATAAATTTTACGTCGCTGTTCTTTGACTAGTTCTCTTATCGCTTCTATATTTGACTGGCAAGTGTTCAAGCCACTGGGACGTAGCTACATCTTTGCTCTGATAAATTGAAGTCCCACTGCCTGTAGACTCTATAACTTCATTCCGAGAATAATTTGCACAAACGGTGCCGTAGTAGCTACTTCTAAAACATATCTCAACCACCTATGGAAAGGACGCAAACAAATTCTACAGCTCATATAAGATGTTGTTCCCTCGTTCGTGTCTGTAGCGTGGGTAGTGCTTATTTCGTCTGACTTTGTAGCGCACTATTGAGTATCATTGCAAAATGTTTTGAGATAAGGTCGGCGTGTGTCTGATGGACATTCGTCAATCTTTAAGACTAGTTGAATAAGCAGAAGCAGATACTGGTAAGGTAGTCAGTTTCGCATCGATTTCTTGATTTGATTTTGGGACATGGCTCTGTTCGAAAAATTGGCAAAGCTCTCTGTAGGCAGCTTTATACAGTCAGGGAGTAAATTAAGATTACGACGTTTGCATTTTTCTAAACGCTCTAATTCCTTGGGACTTGACATCGGAATTCGCTTATTCGTTCGCAACGTTTCCTGCTTAGACACTGGCACAGACAATGAGTGCTCACATAATCCACAGTTTTTCTCTTCAATGATTGCATTCTCAATGTACATAAGTAAACGTCAATCACGAGTGTTCTCCATTAGTTTTCTGCTATACGTCATCCCTGGAAGACGATAAGTATCCCGTCGTCGCATTACAGTTAATGAACATTTTATTGGCATGCACTTTCATTATTCTTCTTCCTCCTCCTGTCGCTGTTTGATGACTACAAATGATACAATGTACTTCTCTGTAGTGCACAATTGCAGCGGTTAAACCCTTGTGGCAATAAAACATCTTCGACATGGCCGCTCGTAAACATGGGTCATCCATTCAGACATCATAGACAGTTCAGTACTTGTTTCCGTTTCAATTCCACTAATATGAATCCTCTTCGTGTGCAAATGTGATGACTTTCTGGTATTATCGCGGCGAAAGTGGGAATCATGGAGTACCACTGCGCAGGTGAGGAACAGTCATGAATTGCATGAATTTCTCTATTTTTGGATTTACGACCACATATGTATTTACAATCTCCCAAGTCGATAATTGCAGTTTCGCGAGTCGTCTTTCTATGATTTTATTTTTTTTTGCGGAGATTTTTTGAATGCTTCTTTTGGTTGCCATGTGCATGACCCCAAAACCAGGTTTATTAAGCTTGTTCTCCCCCTCGTTTGCCACAAAAACACACACAAACAGAGAACGAAGTAATAATAATTTATCTGTGTCAGATAGGTGGATGGGGAGAGGGAGAACTTTCTTTGAAAGCATTTAGCGAGTGTGCATGAACTATGGAATTTTTCTAAAAAAAAAAAAAAAGTAAACAGAACGGAGATGGATTTTTATTTAACCCGTGTGTGTATGGCCTGTTTTATTTTTTTTGTGTGTTTTATGGTCCACTTCTCATAAAGCTAATCTAGAATTTTTTCAGTTCAAAGCTAGATGAATAGTGTTTCAAGAATCTGGGACATGTGAGATTTAGTTGATATAGAAACAGTACTTGTTTGAATGAAGGAGTACGTACACCTTCATAAACACATAAAAGGAAAGATAGTCTCGATTCACATCGTTTGATGGAATGTTAATGAGTTGATGAATAAATAAAGTTCTAAAGTGGGAAGATTGTCAAAGACTTCTAGGACTTCTTTGTGTCGGTGAAGCACTTATAATAAAATGATCACACTTTAAAGACTTAGACGTTGAACAAATGTCTTTTAAAATTTCATTTGTACAACGTCTCTGTTGGTAACGGATTAGATAGCAAGAAGCTCCACCTAAAGAACGTCTTATTTTCTGTGGAATTTGATCCTACAACTATCCCCAGACATTTTATTCCAAAATCAACTTATATATTGCCGAATAAAAATGACTTAAACCTGAGCAACAAACACACAATACCGGATGAATGTGCGTGGAGTCAACGTTCTCTAAAACATCCAGTAGAGTCAGTGCCGGTGTCTTTCAGTATCTCTAGTCGCTATATCATCTTTCAAGTCAAAGTCACAGCTATACGTGGCTGCCACATGGTTAGAAATTAACCTATTATCAAGCACGAATGCAGTGACAGACTGCCGCTTGTCTCTGAACGAGATAACTAAACAATACACTAGCCGTGTTTTTTTGATAGCTGTATACCCAACCCAGTAGAATTTTACACACAAAGCAATAACAACACACCAAGTGGCGATTACTTCCCCAGTAGCAGCAAGTGAGGATAGAACTACACAAGTTGACCACCAGAGCGCGAAAAATCTCATAAATTAGCTCTTTAGCCGATCGTATTTGTTGCTTTTCCTCGGTTTTGACATTTACAAACTTTCAAATGAAGAAAAAGAAATCGAGCCGCAAACCAATTGATTGGTGCGGCTGCTATTGAGTATGATTCGTGTTTTTGACTGAAGTGAGTATAGTTTTCAAAAAAACACGACTACGGTCAAACTCACTTTGGTCGCATACTACAGTAAAACCCGGTTAATTGCTTCGCGCTTAAGTGCCCAAAAATATTAGGTTCATAAATTTTCTATGCATTAAGCTGATTCGGATAGCGCCCAAAACAGATGAAAATATTAACGAGGCAGTTATCCGGGTTTTATTGTATATAACGACATTCCGGGGATCAGTGCGGCTGGCAACTGGACAGGCAGGGCTCTCTAGATACCATATCAGAGCGTCTATGTCATTTTTTCAATACTTGTTTCTTACCGATGCTCTGTTGAAAGCTTATCATAGGTAGCTATATCTGAACTATTGCAACAATGCCATGCTTATTTGGCCTACACTCAATCCTAAGAGAGCACACGTACGGAAGCGTAAATTTGATTTAAAAGAGACCAGCCTTGCATTTGAGACAAGCATGCTCTATAGAAGCTGCGCTCTAAACCAGCCATGCGCCGAGAGCAATTGCGCTAAATAAAAATAGAACTTCCATGCTACGGCTTGTACATTTATAGATGTAGGCAATCATTCTAAAGGTTTTTCCCTTTTTTTGTAGAATGGATCCATGGCTCCTGCCATTGTCTTATGCACCGCTTTTTTGAAACCTTTGTGCCTCAACCATAAGTATACCTACGGGCATCCTGTCGGCAACAAGACACGCTGCATCGTAGGATGTCGTTTGAATATTATTTTATGTAGATCTCCTTGTATCTAGTATGTAGTTCGTTGGATTGCAAAATTAGCTGACACCAAACATTTTTTCGCGGCACCAACTCTTGGAAGGCAATGACGAACCTCAGAGATAATTTATCATGATCAAGCTTGTTAAAAACTGTAGGTCGCTTCCAATCGTGCGAAAAATATAACAAGTTTGAGGTGGACCTGGCTTCAAAACAAACATACCCAGCCCCCTCGATCTTCTGCTGGCTGCCTGCCACCGTTTAGTTGGGCTAGAGCTCGGCATATTCCAGCCATCTTAGTCGTTGTATCTGGACTCTTCTGATTAGGTCGACATCGCTGAACATACAGTTCGTTGTTGTATCTTCTCCTCTGTTCTCCACGTAATTCTGCACATGTTTGGCGGGGATGCCAAAACTAAACATTGCTTTGAACACGTGGTCCTAAAATCGATACAAAAAAGGGGGGTAGCGATTCGAAATTCCTGCGTTTTCTGTTCTTAGATCTGCCGTAGTGCGAATATTTGAATGATGCAGTTCACCATTCTGACCTAAAGCCGCATTGTGCACAAAGTACTTAACGCACTCACACAGACAGGATCTTGTAAGCGATGTTGCTTCTATAGTTGATTCACTTTTCAGGGTCTCATTTGTTGAAGATCGCGCTAACAATACTGAGGTTCCATTCGTCCGGCCATATTTTGCAGATTAGTTGGCCCACGCTTCTTACCAAAGTCATTTCCCTCTGCTTTAAATTGCTCAGCAGCTTTATTGGACTTCAGTTTAGATATACATAGTTATCTTTACTTTCTGCAGGTCGTGTGGGCGGAATTGTTGTCCTATCGTCCGCATTGCCTGACAGCGATATTTGAACACTCAACGTGGGGAACAATTAGGTGATAAAAAAAACTCAGCTCATGTTTTATTGCCATAAACACAATCTATCGGACTGTGAGTCTTGTGAGTCGTCTGCATAAGAGTTCAGATGCTTTTGCTAATCGGTCAAATTTTCCAAAGCTATCAAATGACTGTTGGCTTACTCAGCATTTTATTTGTATATTTACACTGCTGATATCACTATCGTTCTAAACATCTTTCCGATGACAATCAAATGTACACAGTGCTACCTTCTTCACAGAAAACACCCTTAATCGAATGTATCTGTGTGATATATATTACTTTTTTTTTTCATACAAATCATTTCACATTGGAAATATTAAAAACTCACAAAAACCACTAAAGAAAACAAACATTTCTCGATGTTGATGATGATGATGATGATGATGATGATGATGATGATGATTGTACGCGAGTATCTATGAAATAAAATTAACTTTCCTAGCAGTATGTTTATATCTAACCATGGCAATAGATAGAAAACACATACATACATGAATGTATCGGCCTCTGTCCCGAAGAGGAGAGATTAACCAATTCAAGATAGAAATTCCATTTTTCAAATATACAAACATCGAAAATGCACAACCGAAACGTGTTGTGTGTTGGATTCGTTTATATAGATACATTTACATATATTTCTGTTGTCGACCTTTACATGTTTTTCTTTTTAGCGTAAGAAGAAAACTCATTTTCTAGGTTAACCTACTGGCAAACGCAGAGTGTAAGTGTTAATTTAAAAGAAAAAAAAACACATTAACGCGAGATAAATTCAATAAAACGTGCAAAGTGGCATCATTAGGAGTAGGTAAGAGTATCTAGAGTAGATATTCGGTGTATCTATGTGGTACTTTTTATCGTGTTTTTTTTCTATCAAAAAAATGTCGGGCTCACTGTCAAGTATCTATTTATAAATTCGAGAAGGAATTTTTTTTCAGTGCGTTCCTATTTGGAGTATGAGATGAGGAATCTAAAGTAAATAACCTAATTAATTCGCAATTTGCAATCGAAAAATGTAATGTTAGATGCGGAGAGATGGAGAGTTAAGTTGAAAAGTACTTGTGACCGATCCCGAAGCATTGCGAAAGAGACGCAATCCCAATCCCTCAAAGCTCATGGCCATATTTCGGAGTTCATTTACCTTTAGAGATTCGGTTTTTCGTTGTGTTTATCGCGGTGTATTATGAGCCGTTCCATAGAAGCCCGACGTTTGTAGATTGATTGATATGTTCTGTTAAGCTTCGTTGTTGTCTTTTTGGTCATGAAATGATTAATTTGTATTTTTAATATCTCGTTTGGAGAGGTCTGAGGTGATGTAATGCAATTTTTGTTTTGAAAAAGAAATTATAAATTTCGTTCAATTTGATCGTGAGTGGTGATATAAGATGGAAGGTGGCAATTAAGTGGTTATAACCTTTGTTGTGGATGAAAGCTGTAGTTTTGTTGAAAAGGTGATTCGATCACCAGACATAATATGACTGTTTGGCTTTTAATCTACGCAATGATGACTTTCCTGACGATATTGTGTTATTTGTTAATTTTTGTTGAATAACCGACGACTATAGTTTAAGCTTGAATGACACTTCAATTCGTTGAGTTTCGTAGAGACACTGACTCCTGTCATTTTGAAAATGTCTATTTAGAAGACCAGTTTCTTTTCGCTAGTCTCTTGCCGGTTTACCAAGTTTCTGTTCGAAGACCTTTACCAGGACGAAAAGAAAGCCTGCCCGTTTGGTGCTGAAATCGACACACCTACATATTTGAAACTTGGCACACTCTTTATTCTTATAAAACTGAACATACAGGTCCAATGAAGTTCGATTCAACTTGGTTTCTTATACAGGCCGCCTTGGTCAGTATTTCTTCTCAAGAGTCTTTCACCAAATCGTCGAGCATGTTAAAATAGTATTTTATCATAATCGGCTTAAAACAAATGTATTAGGTACTATAAAGAGCTCTTTTAAACGAGTAAATAGCTAAACACCTTTTGTCCTGACGTTTGTCCTACTGGGTTAAGTTAATTGCGTATAAGCTATTTATAAGTGCCATCTCCTGGCGAAGACTGGTACCGATTTTTGAAGTCTACCGGGTTAGTTTTAAAGGCTTTGCATTCTAGATATGCGTTATAGATATGCGTTGAATCTTCTCTTACAAAGCTCGTCAAACGGTTCTGAATATCTTGTTAAGAATTTTTCGCTCGAAACGACAAAAACTACCTTCATCCGTCTTTGATAATACGAATGCTGTTTATCTGGTTCTGCTTCGTCGTGTCTTCTCGCTTCTTTGTCGCCACAGTCTCTGTAGAGGTCGGTAGTACTTAGACCACAACCCAACAGATTGAGACTTCGTCTTTCATTGCGACTAGTACTGTGGATAAAAAGGGTTTTATTGCGGCTTGACTATCGATGTACAATGTCAATATTTTACTTGGAGCTGTAAATGAGAAAAGTTCTCTCGAAGTATCAGATCTTACAAACACTTTTGTCAGAACCTTTCCTAAAACAAAGAGGAACGGCCTGCTTTTCTAGATTTAATAAAATGTTGCCTTGATACTGAAGCCGGGAAGAATTGCTAATAACAGGGGTAATAATCGCAAAACTTTTTTTTTTGACGAGAAAGATCAGGCCAAACAGGCTGGCACGCCACTGGAACGGGTGACTTCCAACGATTTCTGTAGAGATGAAGAAGAGGAAGATACTGTTACTCACCGTTTTTTTTTTTTTGCATCTGCCGTGCCCTATCAAGTCTGAGAGAGCAAAACCTAGGAGAGTATTTCTATTAAGACCTCAACGATCTAGCCAAACTGTGGGTCTTAATGATTCTGCACATAGTCGGGTACAAGAAAGGGTTTGCATCGATATGGCAACCCATAGTATCTTCCTTGAATAAGCAAGGAAATCCATCATGCAAAGTGCTGGTAATCCTGTTCCACAAGGTATCACAAGGGACTTTCATTTTGGTCTAAGTGTGTTGCTGCTTAAGTTGGGACAGCCACCTAACCTTACCTTACCTTCGTTTGGTTGGTTTAGAATACAAGGACAATGTTCCTTTGTAACCTTCTTTTTCACTGAAGGTTATTCGATGAACTCATGTTTACTTTATGCATCGTAGTTAAGGACTTATGACCGGTAAATCTTTTAATAAGATCGAGGAGTTTGAAGATGTTCACTTCATAGATTCCTTACAACAATGAACGGGTTTTTTTTTTGTTTTTTCAAAAGCGCCATGAGCATTTGCTGATCTTGAAAAACGTCATCTTTTGCGTCGCGTGAGACATCTTTAAACTTGTAGATCGTTTACTGATTGTTGGTATAACCTTAATTTCACGTTGCCCTAAAAGAAAATAATCTACAAACTAGTGTTAAATTGTAAATCGTACGACTCGACAGCCATTAAACTTTGTATGGTATGTCTCACTATTTTGCTGGAACGTAAATTATTAGTTTAAGTCAATTTGGTCATAAAGGCGCGTCTATCATCGTGCTCTGTGAACACTTTCACGAGTCAAAGCAATATTTCTAGCTAAACAAGATTATCCACCCTGTCTATCTCTTACAGAATCAGTTCTTTTTTCTGTGATTTTCCTTTAAATTTATTAAATAAAAAATCACGATTTGTATGAAATGTATTTATGAATACTGTTCTTTAGGATATGTAATGGCCGACAAATGGTTTTAGTTTGAAAACGTTCAATACTATTTTACATTTATATTTGTTCACATTAAAGCCAATATACATAATGCGCACGATTTTGTTTTTAACATTCCAAAAATTGTTTCAATCTAACCTTGATCAAGCATAAAGCTAATGCATATTAAAATATTTGTTATTATTGCGTTATATGATACCAAATTTGTTCCAAAACAATCATGACACTATAATATTCCAGCTTCAGTTTGTAATTTCACTTTTCATAGTCAAAACTTTGGCAAATAGCATTAAGATGCGAGACGGTTGGTTATTTAAATACAAAGCACACTTTTTTGTAAACAGAGGCCACAAACGTGTTTTGCGTCAAATTACCTAATTTCGTAAAAATAAATATGCCAACCGAGAGAAGGCAAATAAACAAAACTTGGACGCAAGTTTACTCTTGCTAGTAGCCGTGCGTTCATTCATTCATTATGAATTTCTATTCTCGTCTGAACTTGTAATTTGTTTTCGTTTTCATTTATTACAGAGATACAAAGATACAGAGCTTTATAAATGCAATTAATTAATTAATTACTTAGCACAAGAAGATGTGTTATCGGTAAACTCCACATGAGTACATTTTGTAAAAAATATGGGCGAACGAATAACAAGTGCCAAGTGAACACAATGTCAAGTGATAATGTTTTTGCAACTTAATTTTGTGTATTGCAAAAGTATCTTGTGCGGAGACACCTCGAAAGCGGAAACCTTGTGAGGCGTGCTGTGACCTAGCTGTGTTAGGCAGATGGATGCCTTGAGACTATAGTCACTGCTCATGTAAACTAACGGCTGGGTTAAAATCACCAGAACAGGAATATAAGTTTTAAAATGTTCAATGTTACGTAAGTCATCCAACTTGTGGAAGAAGTGACAGCTAAGAGTCCTCATTCTTCTATTAGCCAGGATAGGACACACGCAAAGCAGGTATCAGACAGATACTATTTTATCCTCACAGCATTGTGAGGAACCCCAATCTAAATACCAATGGTATAGTGCCCAGTAAGGATGCCAGAAACGACTTTTGCATCTCTATGACTGAGTTAAGGCTTTCTTCCTATCGAGGATTGGTCAAAGTATTCGCTCTGTTAAATAAGTTTGTAGTATGTCCTGCTGGACGAAACGTTCAAAAGATTAAGGGAATGGGAAAAATGTATCTTCCACCCTTTCATCGTAAGGTCTTAGCTCTTTCATTGCTGACTGTTGAATTTACGTTTAGGTATCCCTTGCAGAGTTTTACTAGCTTTGAATTAACTGTTGGCGACTCCAAAGCCTTAACGGCGGTCTGGTTGTCGGGCGTACATGCATGATGATAATCTTTGCGGGTATATTGTACTGTCAATCTTATACGAGCAGTTTAGCCCTGGAAGTTCATAGTGCCAATAACAAGTTCTATTTAAATCCGCCAGCGAACACGGCCAGGGCTTCACCAATCCTGCCTTTGAGAATTTTTGTATTCAGTCTTCAGTCAAATGTTAGTGCCGGCATCAGGTAGTTAACCACTTTCAGGTTCTCCAGCACCCTCCACCGCGATAAAATGAATGAGAAGTCTCTTGATGTCGTTGACAATAACCGCGGTTCACTGAGCCTAAGTGCCGATCTTCAGAGTTTTGCTGGAAATGGAGATCCCTATGTTATCCCTATGCACAAACATTTCCAAAAGTTGCAAAAGCTTGCACCTGCAATACGCACTTGCTCAAAGTACTGAGTGCAGCGGTATTTATAAGCCCATTTGCCTTCGATGGCTTATCCAGCGGCAACATACAGAGAAGCTCACTAAATTCAACAAAAAGGTCACAAATTTCTCAAACAACGACATAAGTGAAGAAAATTGTACACTAAGCAAGCGTGATGCTGAGCTTTAAACGGACTTCCTCACTGGACATTGTCCGGGAGAGAGTTCATCTCCTCAACAGTTCATTCGCAAGTAAGATGCTGATATTCCTTCATGACCTCGATCTTGGATCACAATATTTTTCAATTGTAGAACTTTGATTGTCACAAAGGATCTTTTAGTCGGTCGTAGTAGTTTTCCGATCTTTGACAGAATAGAAGGCCCACAGGTGGGCCTATGCAGGCTTGTTTTTTTTTTTTGACTTTAGTCTAGCTATAGAGGTAGCTTTTTTTCGAGACTTCAATTCGTGAAAATGGGTCTTACAAACACATTCGACCGGAAGCCCTAGAAGGCTGTTTTTCAAAACGCTTAAGTATGGGGTTTTGAAACAGTCATTTATATTTTCTTTATTATTACAACTTCTATAGTTCGTCGTTGATTCTTCTCAAAAGCCTGTCAATGCAAGCAGGATCATACGACGATTTTTTTTTTGCTTGAAACGATCAAGAAAACTTTCATCCACCTTTAATAGAGACCATCAGCTCCATAGAGTAGAACCAGAAAGATGAGGATCTTCTAACTTGTTGGGAATATGGTCTTTATTTTTCAGTAGCCTTCTCAGTCCAAAGTAACAGCGATAAGCAAGGGTTATTCTTCATTTGATTTGATATAAGAAGTCATGGCAAGGTTGATAAAGTCCCTAACTACCTCGAAGTTGTAGCAGTTTACTGTGACGTTCTGTCGGATTCGTTGATATTTGTTGTCCCTTGTTGACAATACTTCGTGAACGAGCATTCTTCATCGCTATCCTGCGCAGATAAACGAGTTTGGCTTTGGGATGTTTTAACTGGGCCTGGCTTTCGATAGCTCGCTCCTTTAAATGGTGTGTCATACTCCGCCGCCATAAAATGAATATTAGGTCGATTATGGATTATCCTTACCTACACTGATGGGGACTAATCGGGTTTCTTGTATGCGAACTAAGAAGGCTGATGCTTTATAGTTACTACAGTTGAGTGGGTCTTCTTTCTTTCAAGATTCTACTCAACAGATATACACTCGTTTGACCAAATTTTAAAAATGAGTTGGTTGGTGTATGCCTCATTTTGTTTTGATAAAAAGTGTACCTATATAAGTTTTGGCCTTCATCGTCTAGGTTGAATGGTGATTCAGACTTTACTCTACTCTATTCAGACATCTGGTAATTGGTGACAACATGACTATAGTTCGCCATAACATCTTAAGCTGGCACCACTTTATATCTTCTATTATTCCTATAGAATGGGCACATCTAAAAATACACTTCCTGGAATTACTACACTAATTACCACATAATTTCATTGCTAATAGCTTCCTCTTCCTAGTCAAATGTGCCTAACTTCATCCAAATCATCTTAACTGAGGAAAAACGAAAAAAGAAACAATAATTCTCGTGCCGCGCATTTTAAAATTTACATCGAGCACACTAAGGCCAGACTTTAAGCCGCCGATTGATAAACACAACCGGGCTTTTGTAGCTCCTCAGCTGCAGCTCCGTAAACAAATTGTTAACGAACAAGTTTTGAATACAAATTAATGAGGAATAATAATGAACGTGTAAAGATTGGCTATTATGCAACCTATATGAGGTCTCTGTTACGATTCCTCTCAAAAACCCATCATCCACTCGTGCCCACTCGTGCTATTGTCCACTCTTTCATTCCATCTGTGTGGACTTTCTTGAGTCTTATCACTAATTTACGACATCCTACTTGTGACGCGCTCAAGATGGCACACTTTGTCGACAGCGACGCGTTGGTTTACTGTGTTAATTGAGTATTTTATCAGCCTTCCGCGCAGCGGTGATGTAATTTTAATTTTTTTTTTCTCAAGAAGATTATGTGTGCGAGCTTGTTATTTTCTTTAGAATATTTCTGTTGTGTCATATGATGTGTGAATTTAAAGTTTGTCTGGAGATTTATGTAATCCCACATACTTGGTATGTGTGACATGGTTATTTCTTTTTATGCAGACAAGTTTTAACTGTTTAACTACTGGCCTTACGAAAAAGAACTTCACTACTTTTTAGTGTGAATTGAATCTTTAAAAATATCATCCAAACGTTTTTACGACGACAATGAGTTAACGTGTCTGACAAGTTTAGAAATGACCACCCACAGTTGAGCAGTTGAATGCAACAACTTTTCCCTCCGAAGGCTTAGGATTTTTCGCCGAATCTGGGGAATTGAAGTACAAGACACGTTGACTGTCAGACCGATAATATCATACGCGTGGTCTGATGGTATTAGAACGTTGGAAGCTTTGGCCGCAACTTACATGTCAGGACGCCTTCACACAATTTCAACTGCTGCCCTCAATCAATGTCATCTTGGGTTTACCACCATTACAAAACTTTCTACGATTGAAGGCATCCATCGATTTTTTCACTCAAGTAACTTTGACTCAAAGTCCTATAGAGGAGGTCACTTATCCATGCTTGAACCATTGGAGCACGACATAACCTTCAACATATGTACTCCAGACGGTATGCTACCCAAATATTGCTTCTACAAAAACTTCTTAATAGTTACTCTGTCAAGGGAAGACTGAGAGAAACAGAAACCTCAATCATTACCTTATGACCTCGTCTGGTATAGAATGGATCCGAAAAGGAATCATGAACTGATTCCGGAATTTTTGCAGAATCACAACCGACAGGAACAACCTTAGAGTCCTAATAGGAATTAGCAGCAGACACTGCCGCCTAAACAGCTTGCTGCCATTCACCCAGAGAAGTCCGTTATTCACATCATCTGGAATGAAACAATTAATCTAGAACACCACATAATGGAAGGTACATTTTTAGAGTGACTTATACGTCACCTGTACATTAGATCAACTGAAGCGAGCAACAGTTCTTAAACGATATTCTACGGGTTAAAAGCTTCCGTCAGAGTGTTAAATAATGAGTAGCCCTTTCTACATCCGGTTTAACGTCGGAAAGCATTAGTATAGCATTTTTTTGTATGAATCTTAACAAGGTAACAAGGGTGTTCAGAATGACTGCTCAGTTCACTGCTGTCTTATGTGAAATAGCACGACCCATTGTATGCTTAAGAGCATTCGCAATATCTGTTACTTGGTTCGCGGTATCCAGTATTAAATTTTCCGATAGTCGCTCGCTTTGCTTTCTTTAATTAAAGCGAAACCAGCGAGCTATTGTGTCGGTAATTGAATTTTAAAGTTCCTGACGAGAATGAAACGAGTCACTTGCTTCAAGTGTACGATAAAGCCACATGGTACGTCTATAAAGTTGTCGTTCGCTCAATTTGTATGCAATTCTAACCACTTCTCTAGGTTCAAAGATCCCATATTTTATGAGTTACAACAATCTTTGGACTCTAATGCACTTCATAAAAAATTAAATCTGAGATTTTTTTTCTTTAATAATTCAATTGTCTGCTCATGAATGTATAGTAGATAATAAAAGTGTACACTCATGTACGAGTGTTCATATTCCAATCGTTCATTTGTTATGTTCATTTTTACGAGGTCAAATCAATTCGGCTTGAAGAATGATCCACACTCTCGACTATAGCTGAGATTTTACACTTAAAAAAAAAAATGTCTATACATGTACTTGTATGAAGAGATATAGATAGATACACTTGTATATGAAAGAAAATTGATTCATCAAATCGTGACATAAGCAGCGATAACAAGTTTCAGTTGCGCGTTATAATGTGTGATACTAGCACTCCCCTTAACCATAGATACATACATACATCCATGCTTTAGTTATTTGCTTAGGGTGTTGGTGTTTGTTGAACTGTTTTTTTATGTTTAAATAGATATAGATAAAAGGTCATGCAATTGTAAGAAATTGTTTAGTAGCTAATAAAAAGGTAATTTGCGGTCTTTAGTAGTTGTGGCGATGTATTGTTTCTTAATGATGTCGAGTATCGGATGTATCATAGTTGGAGGGGTCTTGGAATGCAAACTTTTTCTTATTTTATTTATTACCAGGGTGTATTTATTTTTCGCAATTGCTTAAGTTGAACAAGAAATTTTATTTATCTAAATTACCTGTAATCGTAAATGCGATATAACGATGATCAAGACGCACTTAAAAACACTGTGCGCGAAATAGATAATAAACGTTTATGTATGGACACAAGACCTTGTACAAGCGCAAAAGTATATTCTTTGGCATACTTATGAAGAAACGATTTTTAAAATTTTTATCTCGAAAAAGTGCAGAGTTGTGGCACTCGCCAAGAACGTAATAAACACTTCTCACACCATCGCTCGTGAAATTAGTTCTGTAGATTCGTTTCTTTCTCTACAGAAGACTTTTATCCACTTGATTACTTAAATTCACGTCTAAGGCCTTAAATACACAACAGAAGTAAGATTACCTTATTAGCGATTTAAATGTCTGTCTAATCGTCAGAACAAATATCGAAAAACATTAGTCATGATGGAGGGCACACCTCTTCGCCTTTCGATACCAAAAGCAGGAAGGACTTTGACAAGTCAGAGAGACTAAGCTATGAAATCTCCAAAATCAGTCCATTGATTTACAGGGAAATACTTAGTTAGAAGATTTAGAATTGCCGAGAGTCCTTTCTAAAAATCATTGAAATGTTAAGTATGTATTCTAAAGAAGCCATTGGTAATTGGGCAGATTCTGAAAAAGAATCTGGTTATGTACATACACCATGCCTGTCTCAAATGTAATGACATTGATGCGATATGCGATAGAAAATTGAAATGGGCCGTCAGCAGTTTAAATCACCAGAACAATTGTGGAATCTTTCGCCGCAATATACAAGACGTTCTGAGAGCTTATTTAGGAGTTGGTGCAGAAGAAAAAATGTACTTGAAATGGGGAATAACAACAAGTAGGCCTACGAACAAATCACAACAAAACCTAGGGCAGTAAAGGATTACCACGTGCCTCTGAACTAGCTCGCTCACCAGCACAACGCCACACTTGTTGGGTTCCAGGTTACAGCGGCATTTCAGGGAACTGTGCGGCTGTGGAAGTAGCTCGATAAAGCACTCTAGGTACGGAGAGTATGAAGCTCCATCATGTCGAAGTGCATATATTGATTGTTTGAACATCTGATTTACACCGTAAGCTTGACAATATTGTAACAATGGTAGGCTTATCTAGCCTCTCCTCGATCTTAAGAGATCGCAACCAAGCAAGAATTAATTCGACTTAAAAGAGACCAAGTCTCGAAACTAAGGTCGATTTCATAAATGTAAAAAACGTGCAGTCCTGCAAATTTTGCGTTCATTTTTGTAAAATGACTGCATTATCATTGCATGAGTGTGGCAACATTTGTGTTCATTAAAGTAAAATTACAGTCAGTGCTGTCAGTGCTGTCAAATCGGCATGTGTTTTTGTTTTGTTGCCGCATTGCAGGAAAAAATGATTTCTAAAACCGACATCCGGAAATTCATAAATTGTACTGCGGAAATTCCTATTTTTTGGAATACGTCTTGATAATCGTCAAAAATATCTTCCTTTTTCTTCGGGTTTATGCTCGTCTTCTGTCCGACAATTTTGTTTGGATACTTTCAAAGTTTATGCCATCCAAGAGATTAAGAATAAATCTCAAAATCATTTTTTTAGCCATTATAAAATGCTAGTGCACGTATCTAAATTATTCAATTTCCAAAATTTATTCGACGGTCCTTGACACGCTTAATTTCTGTCATTTTTAAACAGTCAGTTACATTGACATTTTTGAACTCATTTTTGCCAATGTATGACTGCCGCATTCATGCAGCTATGTTTTGTGTTCATAAACGTATTCAAAGAATTTTGTTGCATGGTTTGGGCAACAAAGTTTACAATTATGAACACGACCTAAGTCTCGAAGCAAAAAGTACCATTTTGTGTTGTTAAGGATACACACAAAGTGATCATGTTGTGTTTTAGTCATTTCGAATGTGATTTAGTAAAGAAAATACCATTTCATTGCGAAAAGCCATATATGGCTTCGTATGCGGTAGAGGGTTAACTTTTGGATATTGTATGCAACGATTTCTCTGTACGTGTTCCATCCTTGCAAACATCAGGAAAACCACGAGTAGGTACCTTAATCTCTTTTCTTACTTTGTGTTGGTTAGATGGACAGAAGTGTTTGCTGAATCTGCCTCTAACATTGGACTATTGGTCAATTGGACGTTGGACGACTTTAATAGTTTGCAGAAAGGTTTATTTCCAATCATTAACATCAACAAAGTTTCCTTGCTTGCCTCTGCGGGCTTCCGGTCGGACCTTGTAGCCTTGGCATGCTCTTTTAACTTTTTGGTTAAACTTTCTGGTGTCGTCAGTAACACCTTTCTATTGACTCGATAGCGTCTTCCTTTTCTTTTTTTGAGGAGGTCGGTACTTCTCTCTTTTCTTTTCCTCGTAAATCTCAAGTAGCTGCCGTGTTCTTTTATTACATGTGTTTAGTAAAACTCATAACATCATAGGCGCCATTTCTGATAGGTTAGGTTAGGTATGTGGGCCGGCGAAGAGGAGTACCTCTGCGCCACACTCAGGTCTCTAAGAGCCATTGTGCTACCCATAGGGGGAAATCTTACCCTTAAACGTTACCCGCATAAAAGTGTAATAGTGACTACTTACTGCGTTAGTGGTACAAACCATCCTGTGGATTTGATGAAGCTTTTCAGATCGTTCACCGGTTTACCAGACAGTTCCTCGAGATCCCGGAAGAAATGTCGCCCGAGGAATTTGTGTCTTAGATGGTATAGGCCGGGGCAGTGGCAGAGGAAGTGGGTTGTATCCTCATGGACTTCCTCGTCTCCGCAGCCTCTACAAAGGTCTTCTGTCGTGATACGGAGTTTCTTCATGTGGTACCGTAGCGTGTTATGGCCCGTAATCACACCTACAAGGGTGGAGAGGGATTTTCTATCCTTGTGTATAAGTCTGGCGGTCCTAGCCTTATCAAATACAGGCCATAACTTCCTTGTGATAGCACAAGTGTCTTAAGAGTATCATCTGTTATTTGCTTCTCTTTGAGCTTTGTTCCCTGCTTCGAGCTTCAATGAGCAAGGCGGGATATTCACCGCGAGGTCGGCTTGCTCTAGACTTAGTGCCGATCCCTCTCTAGCCAGTTCATCAGCATTCTCATTCCCTGGTATGCCCTCATGCCCAGGGACCCAGCAGAGCGTTACCTTGTGCTGTGTTCCAAGAACCCTGAGCTCTTCACGACAGCACCTCAAAGCTTCGATTTTATTTTCATAGCAGAAATTGCTTTTATTGCTGCCTGGCTGTCAATGAAAAAGGTAATATCATTGCGCGGTATTGCCCTCATCGCAGTCTCACGGGCGGCTGTTGTCACTGCTAAGACCTCCGCTTGGAAAACACTGCTGTGGTCCGGGAGGCGGACAGATTTTCTAATTCCCAGCGCCAGCGGTTCGGAGAAGATTCCTGCACCAACGCCAATGTCTAATTTAGATCCGTCGGTATAGACGGCTATTGATTGCGTATCAGGTACTTGACCGCTTTTCCATTCTTCCCTGCTTGGAAAGACGGTCGAAAATGGTCTTTCGAAGTCTAGGGATGGCGTCGTGTAGTCAGTGGTAGGCATATAACCTAGGTATTTATTGAGGATCGTGGTGTGACCTACTGTATTTGATTTCCAGCCGTCAGATTGGCTTATTCTTAAGGCGCTAATGGCCGCTGATCGTTGTATAAAGATATCTAGCGGTAGCAGGTTAAGGATGGCCTCGAGTCCCGCTGTGGGTGTTGTTCTCATTGCACTGGTGGTACCAATGCACGCTAGTCTTTGTACCTTCGTGATGGCCGTTAGGTTGGTGGATTTACAGGCTGCCTGCCACCAAACGAGGCTTCCATAGGTAAGAATGGGTCTCACTATAGCCGTGTACATCCACAGAATAATTTTGGGATTTGGTCCCCAGGATTTACCAAATATTCTGCTACACGTGTAGAAGGCTATCGTGGCTTTTTTAATTCTCTCGTTAATGTTCAATCTCCAATTGAGTTTCTTATCATCCATTTCTGATAGCTTGTTTCCGGTTTTTTCAATGCGTCGTCTTTACTTAATATTTGGGTAAATTCAGTCGGCCAAGGTTCTAGTAGTCCCTTGCGATTGCAGCCGTTCCGCGTAGAACTTCCTATAGTACCTGGAATAATTAGTGGCTTGCTGAATATCCGCATTTGGTTAAAACCAAGTAGTGGTCTGAGTCGATGTTGGATGTTCGAAAAGCACAGACATCTAGGCTAGTGGATCAATTTGGTTGACGGTTTGGTGTGAGAATCGTCATAAAGCCTATGTGATATCCGCTTTATAACAGCCCAGGGCCTTCATTCATGGTCAGCCAAAAGTTCGAATATTTCACCTATAGATCCAAAGCTGATAGTCTTCGTCTATCTGCACTTAAGATTGATAATAATTCGTGGAAGGCGTGAAAAAGTCTTCTAAAAACTCCGCCAAACAGCACATAAATTTCCATCAAACTCATAACCTACGGTTAATAAATTAATTATTCAACAATTTACATTTGTTCCAATTAAAATTAAAAAAAATTACCTCATTCCAGTGCTCAATTGGAACACACCGAGGAGTATGTGACAATCATAGAATGCACGACGAGTAACATAGTCTTCCTCCCAATGACTCAATCTTGGGTCAAGCTTAATTCAATTTACTTTCTCAGACGAGCATACACATTCCGTTTTTTTTTTTTTTTTTTTATGTTGGGCCTGTGTTCGCCGTCGTTCCCACCCATAAGACCCAACAACTATGTACACATCTACATCTGGTCTCTGTCCCATCTCTAAACCATTCATTTGGGTCATTGAAGTATGTAGAGGTTAGACATGTTTTGTTGTTTCTTTTTTGTTTTTCTTTATTTGTTTATTATGACTTCAAGTATCGTGGGCATTCTTTAGGCGGCTTAAAAGAGGAGGTAAACGTACTTCTTAGACATAAAGAGCATAAGACGAGGAGACCAGACAAGCAAACGATTCAATAAGAGGATAGGGTTATGACAGATTCAATTGAATTCAACTTTTATTTCTTTTCGATATAATCTGTGTGGGAAAAGTCAGTACAATAATATTATTACAACACGATGAAAGCATTTTTACATAAATCTGTGCCGATCAATTTAGATAATACAGATATCTGGCACACAGCCAAAAACTCTATGATACGTAGGCTTCTAAAAAAAGATCAATATTTCTACATTTACTCGTAAAAGTATTAAAAAAAAAAAAAAAACATGTGCAAAAAAAAAGGAGGAACATCTTCCAAGCAGACAACACTTGTGTTTCCAACTTAAAGTGTCATCTGTTCATAATAAAATATGTTTTATATTGATTAGCTAAATCGTAAATATCTTGACGCACTTAATGGTGGTGGATTAACCTTTGGAATCAATAGGAGCAAGGCTAGATGCAGGTGGTTCATTAAAGAATGAAGAAGTAGGTCCATGGCGATATTATTTCGTGTTCGTTAACCATTTTGAAAACAAAATAAATGTGAAACGCTTTAATGTATTCGGGTTTTCTATTATTGTCTCTAAACATTCAAAGCTAATATGCATCAGAACCTCCGTTTGCCTCTCTCTCGAAGTTCTTTACATCCGCGCTGTACACTGACATTATGCATGAGAGTAGTTTTTGGCCGCGTGGAGCCTTCAAACATTCGTGTTTCACATTTTTTACTTGCTTATACGTACATACTTAGGTGGCGCTACAGTTTGTGGTGAACGTATACCTCACCTTACAAGGTGCCAGTTAGCATAGTCTTCAGCCTCTAGTGGTTCTCACTCCCTTTACTTTGTGGGCGCCACTTTCCTATTCCCCGTTATAATTCTGGGTTAGATTTGAAGGCTCTGCGTACCGAACCGTTGTAGTCCATCTACATGTACCAGCTGTTTTAAACGTCCAATATGCAGTTCTTTGATTAGGTTAATGTTTGTATACTTTGTCGTTGAATTTGTTCCTTCAAAGCCCGTCAATGCAAATGGGACCAAATACCTTTATCCGCCTTTGATAGATTCGATGCTTCAGCCCTGTATGATTGGACTGGGATAACAAGGGTCTTATGTAGAGTTTTCTTATTTGTTCGGGATAGAGCTTTACTCCTCAGTTTTTTTCTCAGTCCAAAGAAGCAGCAATTGGCAAGGGTTTAAATTCATGGGTAATAATAAAAAACGAGTGTGCTAGCTACCAGGGCTTTCGGTTAGGTAGCCGAATTCCTTTGAATTTCCGATGAGGTGTCGTTGTCCGAAGTGATAACAAAGGCAAGCCAAACAAAATCCCGTACTACCTCGTTCACAGTGATGTTCATTTCGACAGAAAATACTTTAGTTTTATCCTCGTATACTGCTTAATTAATTTTGGTCGCTTCTGCCTCAACATTTTGATTTAAGGTCACACTGATATGGACCAATCAGGCTTTATGCGGTCAGGATCTTGTAAGCTATGTCAAGGAGACTTAGACTTATAGTTGGCGCAATCTGGGGGGTATACCTACTTTCTAAAGGAAAATCTTCAAATCCACCTCCGAGGGTCGACGCAATAGAAAAAGACCGCGACACAGGTGGCGCACGCAAATGGAAGGGGACTTCAACTAACATAACGTGCGCAACTGGAGGCAACTAGCTAAAGATCGAGCTTATTGGTTGAGGCCAAGGTCCAATATTTGAATGATGACTCCATTTTAATTTTTCGTTGACATAGACGTTCTCTACAATCTCTGCCGCACCTACGGTAAAGCCTAAGTAAGCAAATGTCCATGAAAGACGCCAGTGACACCTTTCCACAACCACATTTACAAAAATAAAAACGCATTTGTTTCCATAAATACGTTCACCTTCTGACTGATAGCCCGCAAACAATTGTTCCTCTGTTTCGGTTTGATTGAACGAAATCAATCCTCTGACTCATTGGCTGAATCGATATAAAACTGAAAGAAGCACGAACTATTCGCAAGATAAAAGCTAATTTCAAATGAAACGTTTCCATGAGCTCATTAGATCAATTTGACGGTTGATTGAAGCGACAATGACGGGATGAGATACGCGTATTTCTGTACAAAACCTCCAGAAAAGACGCCGACATATCGTGATGGTATCGGTTTCCTACTTATCGATTGGCGTTCATTTCATTTCTCATGAATCTGCAGTAACTTCGGGTATCCATATCATCAACCGAATCTTTCAGTCTCTCTGAACACGAGAATTCATTTGAAGGTTTGAAACTCGAGCGTCCAAAAGGTCGGGCGGCTGTTTTTTCATATTTCGTGGTTCAAGGCATTCGTCATGGTTGGTCGGCGGCGCCGTCCTAACCGGTGTGTAATTAAAAAAGGAAATTTTAATGTAGTCGTTGTGTCGTTAGTCGAAAATGGGAATGTGCACTGTAAGCACCAACTCGCCCACACGTAACAAGTACCTAGAGGGGGAAGAAAAAAAAAGTCGTTTCTATCGATTTTCTTCCTTAGGACTTGGGACACACGAAATAAAAATAAAAAAGAAAATATACGAGTATGTACACCAACACGAACAACGCCCACAATAAAAAAAAAAAGAGAACCAAAGAGCTGGGGGTTCTCTCTAACAAGTTCAATGACACATCGTCGTTGCTGGGCGCTTTGCATGCTTCTTTTGGGCGCGTGAACTTGCTTCCGTGACTTTCGGGAGTAGCTGTTGAGCTTATCGAATATGCCATGTTGTCGCCGCTGAGGGATTTTCTTCTTTTAATTTCATAAATTGTTTCACCCTCCCCCTGTGTTTGGCAGGATTTCCATTTTTATTTCGAACACCCTAACTTTCTGTCGTGGAATGAGTGTTGCTATGTGTAAATCAAATATGACGAAATGGCTGCCGCCTATCAGCTTTGATATCCTTGATTCCGGAAGAAAAGTTGAATTCACCAGTGGCGTGGTCGTGAGAGTATTCACCCAATCGATTTATAATGCATTTTTACTCGTAGAACTCTCGTGCGATATGCCGGTCATTATGTATTCATAACAGGTTCCAGCGAGAAATGAATATATAAAGGGTGACGTGTTGCAATTGTGCACACACCCTTAATGTGTGCGGTCAGTTGTCTGTGATTAGGTTAATTACCGTGATGTGAAAAAATGTTGTTTCAAATAGGAATTTGTAACCATCTTGAAACTGAATGTACTTACAGTGTACAGCACAAGACTTATGTACGTGCTTCAATTCGTGCATAAACTTAGGACAATGACCTTTAATAGTACGACATTCTATAAAGGTTCTTATTTAGATTCCTTCCATCATTTGCTGCCTCAAAATGAAAGCGTTCAAAGGAGAAAGCACAGAAGTTGGATTATTTTATGGTTTTCACGTCACATCAGTGTGCTCCTATGAAATAGTCAGTTGCATTGCACGCCTTCAAATTTTCAGCCGCAATACGCGTCATCGAGCAGAGCAGACAAGCTGCGACCAAATTTTAAATGGAATAACACCTACAACCCCAGAGTTATTTTGATGAAACTTTCAATGATGCTTGCGCAAATACCTAGGTGGCATAATGTCAGTAGTCACGCCTTGAGATCGGAAGTTGTTTATGGTTTCTTGTTATAAACCTGAGATTTGACGAAACCTCACCGCGTTAAATCGCAGGGTCTTCCTGACCAATCATTATCAGCTTATTACAAGAAATTGTTGCCGCAAAAAAATAATCGCCGTCCTTCTGCAATCATATAGGTCCATACTGATTAATTGAAGCCAAAATAACTCGGTAATCACGCATTTCCAGTGCCTGTCCCAAAAACTGCATCAAACAGTGGCTTATCGAAGATCCATCTGTCGTTCACTGCTTAACAAACGCCACCTGCTGCAGGCAACGACCAAGGGCGAGGACATACTATGTCTTATTTCTCCGTTCAGAACTGGCTCTAAAATAAATAGCGCCCAACACTTCTTCTTAAGGTTCCACTCCGTTCTGGAGGTTGGAAATCATCGATGCAAGTGTATCTCTAAATATGTCTGCTTTTGAAAGATTGAGCCATTCTCTTAAATTTGATAACCAAGTTGTTCTCTGTCTTCCGACGCTCCTTCTTCTTTCGATCTTTCCTTATAGTATTAGTTGGAGAAGTTGGTATTTGCTATTTCTCATTATGTGCCCTAAGTATTCGAGAATTATTTCCCTTTCTCTTCTTACTCGTCTTAAGACTTCTTCGTTTGAGATTCTGTCAACCCAAGAGGTTCGTAGTATTCTTTTGTACACCCACATTTCGAAGGCTTCTATTTTCCTTATTGTTGCGCTATTTAGTGTCCATGTTTCTGCTCCGTATAATAGAACCGACCAGATGTAGCATTTGACAAATCTTGTTTTAATATTTAGATTAATTTCTCGGCTTATTAGCACTTTCTTTATTATGTAGAATACTGCTCTCGCTTGCTCAATTCTGCAATGGATTTCTTTTGTGGAGTTGGCATTGCTATTTATTATTGTTTCTACTTCCACGTGCCCAACACGAACGCTTGCAAAAAGCTAGACCTTGACCTTAGTTGGATTTGGAAAAACGAGCCTAATTAGAACTTTCTTGTGTTGCACAAAGCTCCAGCTATAAGGGAAATGGAACATCGTTTATTTCTTCCCTAAGTTTCTAAAGCTCCTACAAACTCTGCTGTCAAGAAATAATCTGCCAAGGTCTTCGATCTTAGGAAGAACGATTTTATGAATTTTATAAGGAGGACAAGACTTCGATAACCACCACATGCTACAGTTGTCTGGGAAGGAGAAGGTACTTGTAACGCTGGCAGTCCCGACGTCTTAACATATTGAAAAATAGAATAGAGGTTAGTCAGGATACGAACAGCATCGAAAGTATTTGTTTAGATATTTTTGTACGTACATATGCAGTCAGAAATCCTGACAAATGTGCAGATAAAATATTTTTAGAGCAAGACTACTCATCTAATTTCATCATAGCACAGTACCTACTATTCTAGAAAAAAAGAAGGAATCCCCCTCTTTGACTTATATGTTACATACGGAGAAAGTGAGCTCCATGAACTTGTTGGCCGCAATATCACAACAGAACACGTAAGCCAAACAAAGGTGACTCGTGCTCTTTGTTTCTACTTGACGACAACACAATCCGAAAATAGAACGCGCACACGTAAGAAACGGCATCAGAAGGAGGCGAAGTAGGCTATTAAAAAGGTGTTGATGACGTTGGTTTTTTCATAAGAATTTAGGTGAGAGTGTGAAAGGCTTCACAGTTGAGGAAGACCATCAAGTGAAAGTGGATAAGAATTCTCTTGTGGATTAAAAAAATTATGTGGTGGTTTAATGTCTTCAGTCAGAGAATTTATTCAATTCAGCATTTGTCTCTTCAATTAATGCATCCTATCCGCCCACATGCTCTCGTGACAAGTTCAAGTAGTACTCTGAACAGGAGTGGGTGCACCCACAGAGTCTCAATTTATCTGAGAGTTAATTTATATGCTGGCTCTTATTGTTGCTACCAGCCACTACCGGCTTCTGCAGCTGATTTACATTTTCAATTTCGCCAAAGCTCAATTGGGATTCGATTCCACCTCCTATGGAGGTCTTGTCTTTGGCGCACTTGTCACCGCTCGCTATTATGCACTCCCGATTGTAATGTTTACCATTATCTGGAAATAAGCAGAGAAATACATAATTCATGGGCACCACCACCGGGTACAGTTCGCAAAATGTAACTCATTTTGTGTTTGTTGACGTTCGCTAGACCGGTGATACACGATACACGTGACTGCTTTCGTTTAGAGACCTTTGAAACAACAGCACCACCACCATCGTGGTGTGATATGGCGTCAAGTTGAGGTGACTGACCTGGCTTTTGTTGTGGGTGCACAATAATTTATTATGGTCGCTAGGAAAAACTAGAAAGAAAATGCTGAAAAGGGCTTATCGTGGGTGACGCTGGTTTAGTTAATAGAAATGCAAATGCCATAACGATGCTATTTTTGAAGCACGACAAGGATTTATAAGTTAACCTTTGTTAATGTTGAAACTAGTATAGAGATCTAAGTATCTACCTCGCAAGTCATTTATCAGTAACTAGGGAATGTAAGTTCGATTTGAAAATTCCAACGAATGTTGCTACGCTATTTCTCTCGCCAGTGATTTTGCATCCAGCATTCCCAGTAGGATTATAGACTGGATGCAACCAGACTGTCTAGTGTGAGTCTGTGTTTCATATTCAATGAAGACAGACAGTATAATGCTTTGGCACATACGTTTACTTCGGCTATAGCTTTAATAAATCTGCAGAACAGTCCCTGAGTTATTCTTGACGAATTGTATTTCTTTTTTCATGACCTTTACGTTGTCCATGTGCGTCGCCTATTCTGTGGCTTTGCTATGTTTATGTAAATAAATGTTTATTCTCTTAATCGGTTGTCACAATTTTCTTGTGGTTGTTGTCACCATGGTGAGCCCGTCTAAGAAGAAGAAGGAGGCTAAGGGTGACCTCCACCTTTGTAGAATGAACTCATGCGATTTTCATTAACTAGCAACTCAGGCACTTTATCCATTTGTTGGATACTTCGGGTGACCGCGTTGCATCGTTCTGACTTTGGTATCTTAATGAGATCTCTCCCTTTTGTCGCCATCACTTTATGCTTTGGTTAGTTTGGATTAAGTTTCACTAGGGCCTTTGAGGGTGCCGAACTTGGCCTGTAAATTCTAGTAATAACATTTGTACAGGAGAAATTTGTATGTCCTTTTTTCGACTGACTTTCATATTTGCGAAATTCCTTTGAGTGTTTCCCGAACTCGGAATACACTGTGGAAGGTGCATTGTTATCAGTGCAAGCAAGTAGCTCTAATAAAGACGACATTTAACCATTCCAAAGTTGATCTTACTGTCTTAATCCTTATTTTACGTTCATTTGTGACAAGTTATAATTCCAGTTTCCCTTTTCTATCTTTACAGATTTTATTACCGTGACGCTATAGTTAGTAGACAACTCAATTAAAAATGACCGAAGTTGAGCAACCATCACAAAACGGTATAGAACTGACGACAGAAGAAGATGAAAACAGTAAAGCAAGACCGGCTGATATTGAACAGGTAACTTGGTTACCTACACTAAACCACATCTCGAATAATTTACTTGATTGTTTCGTTTAGGACATGAGAGAGATGGAACGTCGTAAACGTGTCGAAGCCATAATGGGTTCCAAATTGTTTCGCGAAGAGTTGGAACGCATTGTCGACAGTCAAATTCGTGAAGGTGGAGCATCCGGTATCCTACAGCAATTGTCCGATATTGTTGGTGTTCCAACCTCACGGGTTGGCAGCGTTTTCAAAAGCTCCAATTGTGTCCTACCAATCAATGATATTCGTGGTGTCGAATCCATGGGCTACTCCAAGGGCGAGAAAATACTCAGATGCAAGTTGGCAGCTACATTTCGATTGCTAGATTTATATGGTTGGACAAATGGCCTGGGCGCACAGGTAACGGCACGTCTTAAAGTTGATCAGGAGCTATTTCTGGTGAATCCCTATGGCCTGCTGTTCCATGAAGTGACTGCATCATCGTTGAACAAAGTTGATATGCAAGGCAATGTCATTGAGCACGGAACTACGAATTTCGGAGTAAATAAAAATCGTAAGTGAATGCGAGATTTAACAATATTTTATAGAGTATTTACTAAATCAATTCTCTTTTCAGATTTTATATTACACTCTGTCGTCCATGCAGCCCGCCCAGATATCCGTTGTGCCATTTACATCGGTTGCAATCCCGTAGTTGCGGTCTCATCACTCAAAGTCGGTCTGTTGCCATTGACCAATGACTCTGTGGTCCTCGGGGAAGTCTCGACACATCAATACTCTGGCTGTCTCAGTGATGCGGAAGAGCGTGAAAAACTCGTTCGTAATTTGGGACCAGTATCCAAGGTTATGCTGCTGACAAATCATGGGGCTCTCTGCTGTGGCGAAACCATCGAGGAGGCATTTTTCGCTGCTCATCACATTGTGCAAGCATGTGAAACTCAATTAAAACTACTGCCAGTGGGTATTGATAACTTAGTCATGATTCCCGAGGAATCAAGGAAAACAATCTACGATGCAGCACGTCGACCACCAGAAGATGTAGCTGCTGCTTTTGAAAAGAAAGCGGCTGCTATTGCAGCTGCAACTGCCGCAGTATCTGCTTCTGAAGATGCTTCGACTGATAAAGATGAATCGCAGACGGATAATGTCAAAGATACAAGCCATAAATTGCTACAACAGCCCAAATGGCGTGTTGGTGGTGCTGAGTTTGAAGCTTTGATGCGTATGCTGGATAATGCTGGCTTCCGTACAGGTTACATCTATCGTCATCCATTGATTAAATCTGAACTGCCTAAACCGAAGAACGATATTGAAGTTCCACCGGCTGTATCGTCATTGGGATATTTACTCGAGGAAGAAGAACTCTATCGGCAAGGGTAAGTAAAGCACTACATAAATCCTTCTAGGCACTTATATTTAAAGATGTTAAAGTACTGTCGCTCGTCCTAAAAGATCTCAAAGGCAGAAGTAAGTAAGATTGTACAGTTTATCGGGAATACTCCTTCTGTGCAAGGAAAGCCGAATAAAGCCTATGTCAATATTGTCAAGATTTAGAAATCGGTGAAAAGCAGCTGAAGCTGCAAACCAGAACTCATCCGAAATAACTGTTGCCCAACAGTTTTTACCATTTACCTGATGTTGTTTTAAGTTGGAGCCATTGCACAGGTGTATAGATCGATTTTATATACCACCGCCTAGATGTGGATCTGGTTTATGCACTGCAAATGTGGATATCATATATTTGATGCATGGAAGATAAGAAAGACTTTTAAAGTCAGGAAAATCCAGGAGTATTGTTTTCGACCTCAGGCACCACTTTGCAAAATGTCTCGCATAAAGCTTTGGTGATGGCGTTTGGTCTAGAAATTCTCCTATATACTTGACGTCCTTTGAGAATGGAAGGTGAATGCATAGTATAAGCTAAGCCCTTGGTTTGTTAGTTTGGAGTGGTTCTCTAGAAAAAAAGGTACGTCTAGAAAAAAGGTAGATCCGTTGGGATACCACTGTGAGTGCTAGGGTTGGACCCAAGTCTACTCCTGAAACCATTTAGGTTTCTTACGTATCAATTTAGATCGGCCTTGCTGGCAGTGTTACGATCATTTAGATCGTTAGAGAAGTATTCGCCTAAATTTATTCTTCCCCTTCCTCATCTTTGCTTGCAATTATGTTACCTAGCTAAGAGCCCTGGTCTCTTTAAGAGCAAGATCGCAAGAGCTGTGCGAGATACTGGGTTAATCTTCTACCTCGACTTGAAAAAGGCTTCAGTGATAAGAGAGACTGAAGAAATGATGAATGTCAAGGTTTTTCGATATGACTCCGACACTGACTCTATCGGCTGTTTTAGAGTCGTCCGTAGAGATCGAGATGGGCTCATTATAGAGGATTTCGTGCTGATTCCAAGCGCGTTGCTCCAGTGTTGATTTAGGAACGCTGCGTTGAAGCGATAGAAACTTGGCAAACGTTGGACGTTTTGCTCACATCATTAATGTGTGTGTATAAGAGTCAATTGGCATGGTTTACAAGTAGCTTATTTCCAAACCGTCCGATTGGTATGACATGAATCTCGCCCGTCAAGTGTCATACTTACAATCCAGAAATCAATCGCTGCTGGCTCCAGCCAATCGCAATCTAAATCGGTTGTGAGGATCTTTAATAGGCTTTGTGGTGTCATTTACTATATACATTTATATGTACACTTTGTATATTTGCATACATAACTCTAAGTGTGCATAATTATGTTAATTATTTTTCTTTTATTTTTTGTTTAGAATTTGGAAGAAAGGCGACTGGCGCAAAGGTGGGGATCGTAGCCGATGGCTTAATTCGCCAAATGTTTACCAGAAGGTTGAAGTGTTGGAAACTGGAACACCAGATCCGAAAAAAATTACAAAGGTAGAAATTATAACATTCGAGGATAAAAACTAAATTATCAAAACATTATTATTATTTACAATTAAATAAACAATCAAGAATCCACCTTTGAGTCACACAAAAGATACACAACTCTTAAATAATAATGCTAAAAACAAAAAATAAAAAATATATATATTTATATATTTAAAGCTAAAAGTTGTGCCATTTTTAAATTTTAATCATTCCATTTCTAAGTTTCCTTAACTTTATTTTTCTTTTAAAGTTTTTCTTTAGTTTTGCTTGTGATAACATTAAACAAATGCACAATTTATATTTTGTTTTTACATTTGTTTTCTTATAAACAAAATGAATTCAAATTTATTTTAAATGGAAACAATTGAAAAACAAAACAAAAAAAAATATTTTTGATATTAAGAGTTAACTTGCAGTGAAAAAAAAGAAAAAACAGAAAACAAGGCTTTTCATGTGTTTGAAAATTATGTGTAATTAACAACAAGCAATTAATTGCGCTATAAATGATCAAATTATATGTACTGAACACATACCTTTATTTTAGTTTAATTGAATAATAATTTAGAAAAACAAGTAAGTTTCATACGAAGTCTTGATATATAATATAGTACATACAAAGTAATAATAGTGCTAAGGAAGGAATTTACTTGTCGTGCATACTTAATTCTCTAGTAAAGATATTCATTAGAGCTACGTTTAGACCAGAAAATCCTTACGGCGTTTCGTAGGCACCTATTCACAAACGTCTACAGCTTTCTGTTAATGGTAGAAGTCACGATCCAAGAACGGAACACTTGTAGCTTGGTATTCAAATAGATAGGATTGATATGACATATTTTGGAAAGCATTTCAAAGGCAGATTTTGCTTTTGCTGATTCGGTTATACCCAACACAATAGTATAAATTCTCTACTCTTTGAACCGATTGTCCAGCAGTGTGTGCTTGAGCTGATGAGTTCGTTCTGCGGCTGATAATTTTAGCTTTTAGCGTGTTAATTTTCAGACTGACGACCCCCATTTTGTGAGAGAGTAAGTATATGTATATCATCAGCGTAGGTGTTTGAGCTATCGAATACCTCCGTTTCTCGTCGACCAAGCAGCATGAAGCACATCGATAATAAAATAACCAATAAGAGCAATATCGGCTAGAGAATGCAGCTTTGTAATACCCCACTTTAGATCTCGACTTCTACAAGCAAACTTCTTCTATGCAAAACATGATATTTGTTTTATGCCTTCTTCGAGTCTCCATTCTTATACATTTAGTCCACCTATTGATTGTAATACGGGCAACATGTCCAGCTCGGCTTCCTTTTGGCTGTTGTTATACGTTTCGATATGTCGGCTACTCTTTATCTCTCTCGAATTGCTACTTTTGATATTCTAATTTTTCTTGTAATTCCCAGCATCAATCTCTCCATTACTCTGACTTACTTGATGTTTGTCTATTGAACGTCTTGTGAGGGTCGATATCTAAGTATCTTATGCTATAACTGGTTGCACGCATTGGTCATATACTTTCATTTTTAAACATAAAAGTAGGTCTCCTTTAAAAATAAAATATTTCGTAGTCTACCGAATACTTCCCAATCTTGACCTACACTACGGAAAATTTCACGGGTTTGATTATCACTGCCAATTTTTATTTTGTGGTCAACGTGTGTTCTACTTCATTTGTTGTGAGGCTATTTAATTTATATTTAGTCCAACTTTTTCTGTCGTATCTTTTGTTCTTTCAAATTTAGATTTTCATAACTTAGATTGCCAGTTAAGAGATATTAGCACAATCTCTCTTGTCTCTTGTTTTAGTAAGAAGAGCAATCACCACAGTTTGCCGGACGCAACGCACAGTGCATTCTGACTTGCTAGGCTATATCAGAACAATTTCTTATGAAACTAAAACTTGTACTTTATACTTTACTTTTATGAAGGTACATAATTGTGTTCAAAAACATTCCCACTTCCTTAAACAGCACACACATTTTGCAAATCGAATAAGATTATTAATTTTTTTTTTTAAATTTCCAAGTTAAAACAAAATAGCTAAATATAATCGGTAAAATGCAAAAATTTAAATAATCATATGCATATGTACTAACGCTTTTGTCATCAATTAATTTTTACTTTAATAAAGGTTAAACAATATTCAAAAAAAAAAAACAAAACAAAAAGGTATAACTTTTAGAAAATAAATTAAAAATATATTCAAAACATTTTTTGGGTGTTTATTGCAATGCTTGTAGCTGAAAAGAATATGTATCCATACATAATTATGTAGGCAAATGTAATAAACTAAAATTTAAACAAAATATAACCACAGTCTTTAAAATTTTTTCTTTATTTTTTTTTTATGTAAAATTTTCATTTAAAAAAATAATTTTGTGCCATACATCACGGAGTTGATTTGATAGGTTTCTCTGCGCGTAAATAACTCAAATTTAACTTAATTTTTCTTTTTTTTTGTTTCCAAAAACTATTGAAAGAAAAAAGAAAATATTCTTTTGAACCAAATAAACACTGGTGTAAAGTTTTCTTAAAAAAAAAAAGTTTAAGCGACAATGTGTCTCTCTGTCTATCTATTTTCATTTCCATTTCTATTTTTTGCGTGTTTCTTTAATTTGTATTGTATCTTAGCATACTTTGTTTTCTTTTTTATTTTCTTTACTATAAAAGCATGTTTTAATAAAAAAAAAATTGTTTGTTTCAAGACAAACTAAACATTTGTTTCCGTCCGTCTATAGGCACAAAATTATTTATTTTATTTTTCTTTTTATATTTTGATTTACGTTTGCTTTATTTTTTATAAACTAATTAAAAAAAAAAAAGAAACTTAACCAACACTCTTAATTCATACTTAACAAGCACTCAATTTATTTTTTCATTTCAACACTTGTTTATGATTTAGTTTTTTGAAAAGTTCAACTCAAATTGTCGCTAATAACTATTTATGTTTCAAATTGTAAGTTTTTTTTTTTATAGTACTTTATAGTGCCTAAATTTTGTAGCAAATTTAGCTAAGAGAACCAAAACAATATTTTCTTTTTTCTTTCATATTCAACTCGTTCCCTTGCCGCCGCTTGTTCTCTTTCATTGGTACAACATATGGGTACGCGCTCTTAAATTGGCAAACAAAATTCTAATCTATCATGTTCGTTGTTTTCATCGTAAAATGTTTTTAATAAAAATTCTGAAAAAAAAAAAACAATTAAATGAAATGCAGTGGGTCGCTGAAGGTTCACCAACGCATTCCACACCAGTGCGAATCGAAGGTGCATTACAGTTTGTACCACCAGGAACTAATCCCAGAGAATTCAAGAAAGTGCAACAACAGGTGAGTTTAAAACTATTATTGGCGACTTTATGTCTAGTAGTTAGTATACCATTTTTATTGCAATAGACCTGTTTAAAAGAAGTAGGAGTCATTTGGGAGGTAGGTTAGGTAAGGTTAGGTTGATAACCTTTACTTAAACTCTTGTTTAATGCCGACCGGTCAAAACCAAAAAAAGGGATGTAAACTAAAGCGCATAGCGTTTAACGCCTCCCACAGTATATGCATTCAAAGAAAGAGGATTAAACAAAAAGAAGGAAAGTAGCACCTAAGCAGATTACATATTATAGGTTCAACTTCAAAACCACATAACATCAAAGTATTTTTATAAGTTAGATAAAAATCTTAAAGCCAACTTGACATAAGGTGAGTTTTTTTTTTTTTTTTTTTTTGGTATCCCGTATAGGATTGACGAAAAAAAAACGGCATCGAGGATAAGCAATTTGCATGTTAAATGCAACAACAACTTATCCCATATAGCATTAGCTAAGACCACATCATTTTCGGGTCTTAATTTTATCCCCGATAAAGACGGTGCTACCAGACGGTGGAAACGTTACAACTGGCGTGCGTTGGTGTCAGTCGAGCGATTTTTTGTTATGAAAAAATGACTGACCAAGACAGAAGGTACATCCTGCTGACGACGTTCCATTCTCCATGATTCCTCCTCCAACAATAATGTTAATTCTTATGTTAAATGATATGTATGTAAATACAAATTAACTTCATTGCAATAATTCCATTTCCATGTTATTGATATTACTTGTTTTTCAGGGCCTCTACTCTGTATTGCGATTCTAAAGTTCGGATCGTTCGAAAGCGGAAATTTTGCATGGAACTGCGTTTCAAATTGTCCATAGAAAATGTCTCCTTTCGAACGATCCTAACTTTAGAATCGCAATACAGAGAAGGGGTCCTGTTGAGTTTTCCATTGCTTTTCTTAATTATTAAAATTTTTTATTATTTTTAATGTGTGTTGTGGTTTGGATTGATAATTATCATCCAATTGTTTATCTCACAGCTGTTGAGTTGAAATGTCAAAATGTCAATCCATACGCAGTGCTGGCAACTTTTTGTGATGACAATTTTAATCCCCGATGTCGTTTTTTTTTTCAATCCTTTACGGGATACCAAAAAAAACACGCCTACTGTGTCACTTGTTGGAGCCAGGGTGAATTTAGAAACTCATTCCTGCTGCATTGACGAGGCACTACCTTTGCAAAATGCTCAAAAATGTAAAAATTGGCATCACTTTCAACGTCAAACGTTAATTTTTGCGAATTTATCGCATCCGATGCACAAAAATTATGCAAAAAAGCATCTGAAACGCATCGAAAAAAAACAACAGAAAATCGAAGAAAAAAGGAGAAATTTTGATTCGCTTTTTCTCACTACAAAAAATCAAACAAAGCGCCCCAAACTACAAATAAAAATTGCATACGTTTTCCTCCTTCGAAGAAGGACATCGATCTTGTCTTGAGACAACTTCTGCATTTGGGATTGTTGATTTCCAATTTTTCGTATGCCAGATTGCACAGCATTGTCTTTGAGATTTTTTTTTGCCACCATGCTTGATTGTTGCCACTAATTAGTCCGACAACATAATTCAAACAAATTCTCAGATTTGTACGGAACAGTTCAAACTTGCATTCTTAATATCTTAAGTCTATTTTAGGTGGATTTCGAAGAAATACTACCTATTGCAGAGGTCCTCATGACGCAACTTTCAAACAATTTGAATGCAACTTTCAAAGACCTCTATAATAAACACCAAAACCATGGTCCGTTCAACGAAATCTTGTCACCACGATAGGGGCCGCAGTTCTTAACCGAATTGAACGAAACTTAGTACACATATTGATATGGTGAATAGCACGGACGAGTTCGTAGATGGGCGAGATCGGTTGAGAGGGGGGCGTGTCACGCCCATTTATGTAAAACAACGAAATCTTGTCCGCACGATAGGGGCCGCAGTTCTTAACCGAATTGATTGAAACTTTGTACACATATTCAGATGAAAAATAGCTCGGCTGAGTTCGTAGATGGGCGTGATCTGTTGAGCGGGGGGCGTGCCACGCCCCTTTCTATTTTTCAAATTACGCATTGACAAACTTTTTGCATCTTTTTTTACTAGTATGACAACGGTAATAATCATAAGTATTATTTGCTAAAAAAATGTCCGCCATATTGAATCCGCCATCTTGAAATTCTTTAAAATTGCTCCGATTTCGTTGAAATTGAAAATGTACACTCGTTTATGTGTACTTATTATAATTTCAGTCTTGGATGCACCATTTTGAATTACTTTAATATGATTTAAAAGTTGCATACGAAAGAAATCCACCTACCTCTTGCGGCTGGTGCCGGAAGGTCCTTTTTTTCAAATCGCTTTCTTTCCAATTTTTAGGAGTGATTGTCGTCCACTCTATCTTTTTGTTTTATTTTGGGATCGAAGCAATGTTTTTCTAGCAGCTATGCCAGATTCGCTTAAACGTCCTTTGATTAAATTCCGATCGGATTGCTGGTGCTGTCTTCCGTTTATGTACTTTATTTGCTATTTGTAACTAGCCTATCATCGACGGCACGCTGAGCGTACGATAGCCTAAAATCTCCCGATGTAGGGATCTTAAGTTGAACAGAACACCTTGATTTTCTGAATTTATTTTTCAAAGTGATGATTGCAGATCTCTCTCAATATTGACTTTTCCATTACTCACACGCCGGATTGAGTTGTTTTTGCTGAGATTTGTACTGGTGTCAGCTTGTCTAAAGTTTCACGCACTAACCAATGAGCCACGGCAATCAATATCTCAAAATTATAGCTGCCAATTGTGACATTCGGTCGGTGTTGAGTGTCATTTTTTGATAACAGCGCGTCGCTCTGTGTAATGCCATTTTTAACACCAATGCTCACGGTGAGGTCAGTCTCGGCCATAACGGAGCGTTCTTCATAGTCTTGTCCTTTTTTCCGGTGCAGCGCTGTATGCATTTTTTTTTTTTTATAGGATCAAGCTGTTTGGTTACACTTGGTTTTTAAAGTATACGAACATATTACGTCCACATCGGATAGTCATTGTCCTTTTTATTATTCGCCGTCACTTTGTTCTAAACAATTACATACTTATTCGGACATCACACACTTTGACTGTAAATATTCTTCAGACGCAGTTTCACGTGTGTAGCCGGATTTCGTATATAAAATAGTTGACCAGCGGGCAATGTGGGAAAGTGATGATGCATTTTTACCCACTAAGAGTTAACTTTTACTTACACTAACAGTAGACGAAATTTTTTTTGTTAGTACTATATGCTATCCGTGCGTACATATGAAGTAGCATGTACTTTGAAAATTCATTATTCTTACGCTTCTATAATCGAGCGTTATATTGGGACTCAGGCATGAACAAATTACTATGTTCACTAGTTTTCATTTTATAACTTGTATTTTTTTTTGCAAAACAGATCAAAGACAATCGTCGCGCTGATAAAATTTCTGCTGGTCCACAATCCCATATTTTGGAAGGTGTTACATGGGATGAGGCGAATCGCATCAAAGATGCAACTGTCTCTTCGGCTGGTGATCATGTTGTTTTAATGGGTGCTGCATCCAAGGGTATTATTCAACGTGGTTTCCAACACAACGCAACCGTCTATAAGGCACCATACGCAAAGAACCCATTCGACAATGTAACAGATGACGAACTCAACGAATACAAGAGAACTGTCGAAAGGAAAAAGAATATTCATGGCGAATGTTAGTTTTCTTATTTCGTAATTTAAATAAATTGTATAGTTCTTTTTGTTTTGTTTAGATACCGACACCGATTTCTCAGAGTCAGAAGCTCTAAGTTCGCTACAAACTTCGGGAGCACAACAGCAAAATTCATCGAAAACTGCCGTTGTTAGCCAATCAGAACCTGAAGATGTATCAGGTAATAATAATAATAATTTAAATTGTATTTCAATTGTAAATATTAAATTTGAATCTATTTTCACAGAGCACCAAGTAATGAGAATAGAAACTAAGCAAGCGCCAGTCCCTAGCCAACCTGAAGTAGTATTGAGTGATGGTAAGTTTTTTCAAACATTTTATTATTATTATTTATTTTTATTTTTTATGTTTGCTATAATTAAACACGAAGACTAAGAAAGTCAGTTTAAAACAGTCTTTTGTGGAATAATTAATGTTTACAATGAGTGTGAATTATATCTGGAGAGATACAGGCCCTAATCTGAGTCTATGAAAACAATTTATTAAAATAGAATCGTCTCATTGGTAATAAGTAGGAAGTGTTGACATTAATGTTCAATAGGTCCTCTGTTTAGTTTTAGAATTATCTTACTTATTGTTTGTACAATCAAACGCTGCGAAGGGTCTTAGTTACTCTAAGACGGATCATCTTTAATGAGTTATTTTAAACTTTGTCCAGGACGACTGGGTTTATGACACATGAAGGTTGTTTCACCCTTCTTGACGTTGCTTTGACATTTTTTTAAACACATAAATTTATTGCGAAAACAATTGCAAAAATCAAAATGGGGTATTTGTTTGTTCCGCGATTTCATGAGATCTTAGTTGGTTGGTCTTAGGGGTGGACCTTGATTGTGTCAACATTGTCTGTCGTGCCTCCCGGGAGACTCTTTTTCGGTCGTTTATGCTTATTTTTTTCATTAGCGAACGCCGTTCATCAGTATTTCTTGCTACAATGACAATGGTAGTCACCTTCTTTAATATATACTGCATTCATCCAGAATCAACAATTGGTATTGTAGCTGATTGCAACGCTTCAACTTTATACCAATCGTAGCCTTGACTTTGCCAATGGGTACATCCTGTTCAACAGTACCGTCAACGTGAACGGAAAATATACTACTGACATACTTCTGCCACGTGGTAGCTTGGTGGAACTGTTTGTTAAGGCTGAACATTTGTAAGTCGATAATTCTATACGTTATCTTCGTCGTCGTAGTACTGTTCCATCTTTGAATCATTGGCCAACCACCAAACAAAGTATGATGCAAGTTTGCATCTCATAACTTGCCTTTGTGGTGCCTTTTCCTGTTTAAGGGATATAAAATAAATTCTTTACTTTCGCTATCTAAAGCCTTTCTGAAGACGATAAGCAATAGATGTAGCGAAGGTTTTTTCTCAACGTACGATCCTTAAGCAGATGTGGTCAATGAAGGCGGACCGTAAACGGAAACCCATTTGTCATTGTCTAGACTACTGCTTACTACTGCATTTATATAAGGCACCTTCACAAAGCGTACTCTGTGAGGTCTCAGTCTCTCAATGTAATTATACACATAGAATGGAAAATGTGTAATTGACGAAAATGAACTTACTTTAATGAGCCCCTGATTGTTCATAACTTAGGAATTTCGCACTATGTATTTCCTTCAGTACCAGATTGATGAAGCTGCATGAAAATACGTCTCCTTGCCTAAAACCACTCTTGATGGTGTCGAATGTTCTCTATCGTAATCCTACAAAGACGTCTGAGTTTTCCAAGAATATCCTTACTAGATAAATAGCTCGTCTATATTCTCGCTATCATACACGGTCTTGAAAATGATAAATAGCTGGTGAGTTCGATCTAGATTTCTTCGGTCTTGACCAGCATTTGGCTTAAAGTGCAGATTTGTTTAATCATACATTTTTCAGACATAAACCCGCGTAGATAATTCCTCATCAGTTCGATGACAATGTACATATTCATGGTTGCTGCATTACGCCAGATAAAAGGTTTAAGACGATAGGTTAGGTTTTAGGGGTGGTTGCATTGTGTACAACCTCACTCGGATCTCAATGGATCCATTGTGTTCCCCGATGTGGTGTGGGATACCTAAAATTAAATGGAGTAGTGTTATTATTTTCAGTTGGCCTCCCTGAACCATCCCGAGTTCCTAAGGAATTGCAGGATGGTTTTCGGTGGCTTGTTTGATAGTTCGCCCAGATCACTGAATAAATATTCTCCGAGGATTGTCTTTCGGTTTTTGCTAAGGCTAGGGCACTCGCATAGGAGGTGGAATGTGTCCTCCTCGGCGTCTGTGTCGCCACATCCTCTGTTCAACCGCATTCTCTTTAGGTGGGCCGCTAGCAGGTTGTGACCTGTCATAATACCTATGAGGAAGTGATAATTGACTTCTGTTGAGTGCGATGATTTCCTTTGTTTTATTCTTATTTAGTTCTGTCCAGAGCGTTCTTGAGGTGCGGCGTGTTGTGAGTGAGGTCGATCTCTCGTTCGCGAGGTTTATGGATTTCACGGTGATGCTGGACTTTTGAAGTTCTAATGGGGGCAGGACTGAGTCATCGGCCATTATTAGATCCAACTCCGAGCCTTTTCCGCCTTTTCGTTCCCGTGGATGCCCTTATGTCCCGGGACCCAGATGAGTGTGACGTTGTGATTAGCTCTGAGAGCTTTAAGCTCGTCGTTGCAGCGTTTCACAGTTCTGGATCTGATTGTTGTCGATGTGATGGTTTTGATGGCTGTTTGACTGTCTACGAAAATGTTAATGTGGCTTCTTGGGAGTGACCGTTGTGATAGTTCACGCGCGGCCTCGGCGATTGCTAGGACTTCCGCCTGAAACACGCTGCTGTGATTCGGAAGCCTTATTGACCGTGCAATGCTTGGTTCTGTTGCATAAATTCCAGAGCCCACTCTCTCATCCATTTTTGACCCATCCGTGAAAATGGATATATGGTTGGGGTTAATGACCTCTCCTTCTGTCCAGTTTTCTCTGGAGGGAATTTTCAGACGATACTGTTGATTGATTGTTAAGGTGCGACTTCGTCGCCTTATCACTGTGCCCACAAGTGAGCCTATTGTGAAGGTGATACTTATAAATTTAAGTCATAAAAACATTCTTTTTCTGAAAGTTATTGATGAGACGATTCACTATAAACTAAACGTATGTACAGGTATATATATATTTTTTTTAAATTTCAGGTCACCGTTATTTATATTTTTCTAGAGCTTTATTTTTTACAAAGGAGCTCAGTATTTATTGCATTCATTTGATTTTCAATTACAATACAAATATATTTTCAAAACTTTCCCTTGCATAATTATACTCACACTTTTAAAGTAGCGTAATGCGTTAACCTTACCCTCTACCCTTTAGAGAAGTTTACATTTTTTTTTTTTTAATTCCACAAAAGTCTTTAAATTAAAACAATTTAAAACTTGTTTTCTCTTTCTTTTTTGCTTTAGATCTTTATTATAAAGTAATAGATGTTGTTTCTCTTTGTTTGTTGTAAAAAAAAAAAAATTACAAACAGGAACAACAACTTACCTTTATGCTGTGTTTTAAATGACTTTTGCATAATTAAAACTCAAAACTACAATTTTAATTTATTTTCAACTAAACTTAGTTTTTTTTTTGTGTTTCGCTTTTAATTAAATTAGTAAAACAACAATTTTAAGTTTCGTTAAAATTTAAACCAACAATGGACCCAACATTTTTTTAATTAAATTCCAAAAATTTCCATCGTAGCCAGCTCTCGTAATTCCAAACGAAAGTGAATTAGTTAATAAATAAATAAAACAATAGAAGCTTAGTTTTTATAATATAAAATAAAAACGTAGTTAATAAAATGAGAACTTCTAACTAAACAGCAGTCTCTCAAGCAGTTTTGTAATAAGCAACAAAATCAAAAAACCAACACAAACCGATTTTTTTTTTACTATCTAGTTTTTAAATAAATAAAAATCACGGTGAGTTTCAAAATTAGTTAAACAAAAACCAAATCATTTTCAAAAAATAACCATTTTTTGAGTTCCTTTTCGAATCATGAAAGTTTTTCTTGTTTTTTAGTTTGTGATTTAATTATTTTCTTTATTTTGTTCGTTACACATTTCTTCTCTCATTCATAGAGACTTATCAGCCGATTAATATTTAATAATTTGTGTTTCATTTAAAGATTGAGAGGATGTTTTTAATTAAAATTTTTGATTTTGCTTCTTATGTATTATTTTCGAAAGTAATACATATTTTATAAATAATAAATCAGACATAAGAATGCAATTTTAGGTATGAAAAATAGTTTTAGTGAATAGGATATGGGGAAATACGTGTTCATTGTGTGCCATGAAGTAGAATTTATTGGAAAGTCTTGAAGATTACTTGAAGGTGGAGCTGATTAAACCAGGTTGATGAATGTCCTGACTTCATTTATGACTCACTTAGACCAACAATTGGGTTCCCTGTTTCAATTGCTTAAGTAACAGGCTTCCGACCCTTGAATAGTCTCAGTTTGATACACTTTATTTTCTTTTCATTCGATGTGTCCAAGTCAATGTAGTGGACGTGATTTAAATCTTCGAACTTTATCCACATCTTGTTACACCTCATAGAGGATTTTCAATAAGGTTTCATTCGTGGATGTTATGTTAACTCCGAGGTAGGTGAACTCCTTTATTACTTTAGACTCTAAAGTTTAGAGCTATAGCTACCGATAGTGACGTTTTGTCTTAAGCTGTGGTCATATTGCATATAATCGGTTTTCCATTAATGGCCACAGATCTTTAACTGCTAAATTCTTTATTTGTGATTGAAGTACATTGGAAGGCATTACATATGGATTAGTACAACAGCTTAATGGCCTTCACTGCTTTGTTCAATTACTTTTTTTTTTTTTTTTTTACAAAATCCACAAAAGAAAAAGTGTAAAGACGTCAAATAGGTACTTTTTTCAATGTCACTATTTGCCGAAATTATGGCAATTATGAAGTTTTCGGTGAATAAATCGCTTGTTCGGCGTACTGTGTGCTGCTGGAGATAGTCAGCTTGCTGTTTAAATACAGTTGTAAGCAACACTCATGCTATGTACTTTTCATTGAGGTACGAGTTGCCACAAAATCAATTAGTCGGAAGCTGTTACCGGTTGTCGTGTCGTGGAGGCTGCGGTTTCCGACCAACCATTTAAAAAATGTTTTCCTTACCGATTTTTGGTATTCAAATCTCCGAGTACTACTTTAACATAATACCCCTGACAAAACTCGTAAGTTCAAAAAAATCGTCTTTGATAGACTCCTTGGTAGTAGTGTATGCATATTTAAGACTAAAGTTGTAGAATGTTATACAGCTTGGTGATCACTTATCGGTTTAAACTTGATTACTCTTAATTTCAAACTTCGAGTTCACATCCTAATGGCAGCTAAACTAAATTGAAATCCCTTCTTCTTGAAAGTATAAACAAAAGTTGCCATCTTCATGGCACACAATCTCTAACACCACACATGTTTCCAAGTGTTATTATTAATAAAAATTCGCGTCATTATTTATTAAAGTAATATAAACAAAAATAGAAATAGACAAATAGAAAATAAATAGCAATTAATTTAATTATAAAATTCACATTCATCTTTTGCTTTGCGTTTTATGGGAGCCGCATGGAAATATTTTTAGTTTTATTTTTTTTCGTCATAATATGTCTCGTCCTTTGTGTTTTATCAAGTGTTTAATATAGTGAATTGTTCTTTACTGTGTTTTGTTTTATGCGTGTTTTTTCACCCATATCCACCAATTCATGCATTTTTTTTTGCATTGTTCTTGTAGAAATATAGTTTTTTCTCCATTCAGTTAAAAAATAAAAAAAAAAAAAAAAAAATCCTCTAAAGATAAGTTTGTCTTTTCATATTGTTATTTATTCATTTATTTTATTATTAATTTTATTTTAAATTATTTAAACACAAAAATTTAAATAAAATATTATAGCAACTCTTGACTTTCTTAATGGAGAGCGACAACACACTGCAACAATTAAAAATCTACCATCTCCTCGAGGTAAACAGATGTTATATATAACATAAAATGTAATAACCCCGAATTAGTGGTTAGAGGTTATCATAGGACTTAGTTGTTATAAACCATGGAAAAATGATTAAAACCTTATATTCATACATATGTACATACATATATTCGTAAATGTACACTATACACATACACACACATATATTTATATTATTTATAGGAAACTTCAAAGTGTTATTTTTGTAACTAACAATGAAACAGACAATTTTTGGGGCTTATTAATAAATTGAAAAGGCTTGATCGAGGTAAAGTCGCTATGTATGAGATGGTGATTGTTAAACGACTTTGGGTTTCTTCGTCTACATGTAAATTGTTCGTACAATATTTTCAGGCAAAAGAAAAGATAAAAAAAAAATCTAGTGAAATACTAAAAATAAATTGCAGATGCTGCTGAATTCAATATCAAAGTTACAAAATGAATCATCACGGCCTCTCTGGGCGCACTCAAGATGGTTTTAATACCATTCATTTGACGCTGTAAACTCATATAAGTCTATCTCGGCACTATAAGCGTGAAAATAAGCGCTCTTTCCGTTCCCGGTAGCAATCGTAGCAGTAAATTATGCAGTTTTCCTTCCTTCCGACCCGCTTATCCCATTCCACTTAGATGATGGTTATGTCAGTCTTAACCTCTGTTAGTTTATCGACTGCTAACGTCATCCTTGATTTTGGCTGAAGGATTCTTAAGTTTTCGCCTGATTCGAGGAAGAATGCTTAATAGAAATATTCTTTCCCTTCTCTCTCTCTCTTTTGTTTACTACCCATAAGATTTAAACCCCAATCTTCATTCGAAGTTCGAGGTATTAGTCATCCGGGGTTCACCAGTGAGAATATAAATGAATATAAAGAGAAGACAGAGGTTGTTTTGATCATATTAAGACTACCATCTAGAACAGGGGTGTCAAACTCAAACTCCTCAGGTGCCAATTGTTTATCTCGAGTAGAACAGCGGGCCAGATAAAAAGAAAAATGCAAACGCAAAACTAAATATAAGTAGAAGTATATGAAAAATGATTTTATTAAAGAAAAAAAGTAATAATTTTTTTAAGTAGAGATATATTAAACCAAAATATTATTTTGAGGATCCAGAAACTTGACTTCTTTTACTTTCAATGACATTATATTGATTTTCAAAACGGACCGAAGATGTTCATCTGTAAGACTTAAACGGTATTTAGATTTATTAATCTTTATTGTTGAAAACGTCTGTTCATTCACATATGAACTTCCAAACATGCATAAAATGCGGGCAGCATGGTTCCTTAAGTTGGGATAGCTATTTTGATTTTTGAAGTAATTTGTATAAAATGCCAAAATATCAACTTCATTGAACCTATACTCTTGAAAGCAGTATCACACTCCAAATCTATTAGTTCCGTTTGCAAGTTAGTCGGTGTTTTATCAATATTGAACGTTAAAAGATCATTTAAAAGAGGAAAGTCGTACGTATTGAGCTCGCGAAAACCTGCAAAAAACATATCAACAATGAGATCAAGCAAACGGTTCGAAAAATCTGCTATTTATCTGCACTGATTTGCATGCCGATCCCACGAATACTAGGGAAATGGTCAGATTTTATTCTCGAAGCTGCGACTCCCACAACTTTTCAATTGTATTGTTGACTTGATTCAGTGATGGAAATAAAATATCGGCCATGTCTAGCATACATTATTTTAAAAATTCGCCGTCATTAAAAGCTTTTGATTTTTAAATATAAAAATTAGGCCTAATGACGCTTTTGAAAGTGACATTAGGCCGAATATTAACATTTAGCATAATGTCGCTTCGCAAAGTGACACCTAGCCAATTTGGCTGTATGACGCGAGTTCGTTGAAAGACTTTGAAATATTGGGAATCTGTATTGCACCGCTTCGCTGCTACGGTCGTTTTATGTTCAAAATCAGTGAGGCCAAACAGGTTTTTGTTATATTCTCATCTGGTGTTATATCTCAAAAAAATTTGGCCTTATGTCGCTTTTTGAAAGTGCCAAATCAAACAAAGAGGTTTATACCTTTCCATGCAATAAAAAAGTACAAAATGTCCCAATTGGGCCGGAAAAATCGGCACTCACTTTTCTTTTAGTTGACATTGCAAGAGTAAACAATTTTCAATACATAGAGTTTATTAGACCGTACTTGCACACCAATAAGAACGCAACAAAGTCTTTCTAATCATGGAAGTGTCTCAAATTTCAAATACAGAAAACAGATAAACGATTTTACACTAAGGCTTAATCACAACACTGCATTGCCAGCCTTAGTTACTCATGAGAGCTATATATGAAGCTATCCAATGCAGACAAATTTCGATTGATTTGAATTTTTGCGACAGTTCACAGGCACAGGTGTTTATTTGTTTTAATTTTTCCTATTCTATTTTTCAATTCCTCTTTCTGCTCTTACTAATTTTAAATTGATGTCGCGAGCCGTAACTAATTGTCTCCCGGGCCAGTCATGGCCCGCGGGCCGTATCTTTGACATGCCTGATCTAGAACATTGACTAAAAGTTTCTTCGAGGAACCCGATTTTTAAATAACAATCACAATCTTGATGCGGAGATCCTTCTACTCCCTACATATAACACAACTCACACACACAAGCAACCATCAAACGAATTATATTCTTTGGAGATCCTTCTACTCCCTACATATAACACAACTCACACACACAAGCAACCATCAAACGAATTATATTCTTTGAATGCTTTTCCAATTCCAACTAACCTGCATTTCTCATTTTTTAGCTCAAGCAAGTACTTCGACTAACCAAACTAACAAGACATCGGTTGAAATAATTAAAAACGACCAAAGCGAACAAACCGACGATCAAGAAAATTATTACGCCCAAGACGCGTACTGTCTTCTGGATGGTTCCTCACACCATGAAACATTTTACAAACCTATATTCGCCAATGAAAATTTCCTTATGCCGCGTGCCTATTTCACAGATTTGTTGCAGGAAAACGGGCCTTGCAAGTTCGATATATTTCCTTTAAAATTGGAAATAACTCAATCCGAAATGTATTCTCATGATAATTACGGTTCCGAATGCTGTACTCCAAGAATTTGTTATCCAGTTGTGCAGTCTGACATGCAAATGCTCACGAAAAGTTTGTTTTATACCGACCCATATGCGAAAGCTTCTTCAGAGGGTCCAACCACAGGCGGCAAGAGTTTTGAAATCGACTTTAAACCTTATCGAACAGTCTCGCATTTTGGGTTCAATTGTCCAAGGCACCAGACACCTCCTGAGCATTTTCATATTCCAATGTCGCCCACCAAATATGTGCCCATCAAGAAATCCTTAAGTTACGATGAGATCTTTTCGAGCCCGCGGTACATCGACCTCTGTGATGGTTGTTTTGAAAAAATTCTGCGTCTAAGGCCAGAAATATTTTACGCTAAAAACGTGCACGAGCACGATCAAGCTGAACAGAAGTTGAGAAAGGGTTTTGCAAAGATGTCGGTGGATGATTTTAGTGATGACGATGACGATAACGATGAAAACGAAACAGATGACTTTGAACTCCTCGATGCAGTCCAGAATTGGATAGATAATGAGCAATTGAATGCATGTAGAGTGCTCGAGCCGGTTATAGAAGTCGATGAGGAAGATCAAGCCAGTGTTGATGTACCTGTGGTGGATTGTAATTCCAATATAATCGGGGTTGAAGAAGGCTGTTCGACGTTCTTGGATAAGATCACTCGCATGAATTACTCTCAGGAGTCGACCAATGTGGGCTTTGAACCCGCAAAGTCAGTAGATTCGACCATAAGTGTCGAGAAAGAGGACAACATCGAGGACTTAATAAGTGAGATCAGTTACCTTACGGTCCAAAAGACTCCGGACAGTAACAATGGAATAGTCCTTGCGGCTGAACAGCCTTTCTCTGATGACCGCACCGCAGAAGTCACTAGTTCCACTGAGGCTGTTTCCAGTTACTCGGACACCAGTCCACGCAGACTGATGACCCGTGAGGAACGCAATCAACGTAAGCAGGAGTTCGTCGAACTCTGGGAAGACCACATTGATTACTTTAGCCCAAAGCCATTGAGTGACTCGGAAAATGACTCGGGTAATGAATTAGAACTTCGGCGGAATAAAAGTGAGATTTTTTTCGGAGAAATCCGTCTTAGTAGTATGTCGTTGGTAAATGAAGGTGACGAACATAGCATTTCAACGGATACTGCTAGTGCAACTTACAGAATTAGCAGTAGATCATCATCAGATCAAGGTCTGAATGCCAGCCGCTCAATGGAATTCTACTCATTTCCTGACACAGAACCGTTGGTATCCGATTCAGAGTTAAATTCAATGGAACGAATGATTATCGAAAAAATTGAAGTAAATAACCTTAAAGAGCAGGAGCAAATCTTTGACGATATCGAGAAGACAATTCGACATAAGATGACTCCATCGAAGATTGAGAGAATCGTCCGGCAACAGAATAGTGATACAAGTGCCACGGTGTTGTCATCAACTCCTGAGCAAGCCAGCTCCTTACAGAAAACTGACAGCTTTTATTCACTGAATGTGTCACAAGTGGAGAAAAAAGACGACGAGTGCAGTGTCAGTTCTGGCCAGCAGCGTAGATCACGTTCATTGACCAGTGATTTAGGAAACCGAAAACGTCGTCTGCGACAAGTACCAACACTAAGAGATCTCTCTAAAGCCGATCAGGACCAAGATTCGCAGCCTTCAATGCTGTCCTCATCGACTGACAATTCCCCACCTGAGCGACGCCCACGAGAACTTCCAATACCAAAGAAGCCGAACAAGTGTCCAAAGCACTCAGCAAGTAGCGGTTGTGTTGATTGTCAACTGGCACGCAAGCGGGTCAAACGAAATTTCGTTGCAGAAAACATTAGAAATGCTGCCAAGCCACGACGGCGTTGCGGAGTTGGGACTTTGCTTTCAGGAAACCCTTTTGGTGGTAGTGTTAGTTCTCCTTGTTTGGCTTCCGACCGTAAGCCGTCAAAGACCTCCTCACCAGTTTACTCTTTTCAAACCAAGTCAGTTCGGGGTTCACCAAGGTTTTGGGTGACATTATCACCAAGAGAAAAAGCTGCACAACCCCGCCCAGTGCTCAAGGCCAAGAAACCTGGCGCCCACAAAAGTAGCGATGACCGGGAAGTTCGATTTCAATTTGAAAACGATACCCCAGATTCGAAGGAATGCAAAACTCAGCTACAGAATCTCGTTGGAGATAATGATGTCGAAATGAAGCCATCTAATGTGAGCAACGAAATTGACAGTCTGGGTGAACAAATAGAAGCGCTAAAGCCACGTCTCGATCAGTATCAGAAGACGATTGAAGAATATGGTGAACAGGTGAACAAGGTTTCACAAACCATGGATGATGTGATTGAAACACAAAATGAAATTGAGGATTCCCGTCAGAAATTAAGGGACGATATCGCCTTGAATCAGTACGTGGACAGAGTCTGCTGTGAAGTTCAGACTTTCTCCATTTCTGAAACAGACGATTGAGAATTAATTCGGAGAACGCACACATATTTTAGAAAAATTCTTTTATTAGTTTCGTTTTGCGTTCTCATTATATACTTTTTGAATGCGTTTTCTACGAGATTGAGCTTTTCTACATGATTTTTTGAAAGCACGATTATTATTTTTATTTTCTTTGGCAAAAGCTTATCAGCGGGGTAACGTGAATCCTTCGTTTCGTTTTTCCTTTTTTTTATTTTTATTTTATTGCATTATCCTTTGTAAACATATTTGTATATATTTTGAGGTGTTATAGCGACACGTCTATAACAGTTCAAAATATATAAAAGTATGTAATTTTATTAAATTGAATTTATAAGTTTTTTTCTATGAAAAATGTATTTATATGTTATTCCATAAAAAAAAAAATTATATAATTCTTTGTAATACCTCGTATATATATTTTTTTAAATAAAAAAAGTATTTTTTTAAATACATATAACACTTGTATAGAAGTTTATCTTGTTCTCTGCTTCGGGAATTTGATTGATACAAACTTTCGTCATAGAAGCTCAAAGTTTGTTAAGGCGTTTCGCTAGCTCCAATTATGTCTTCAAATTGCTTCTTCTTTAAACAAAAGTATTTACGTGCAATTTTATGAGACGCTAGGTTAGGTTAGAAGGTTATCGTCAGGAGATAATCTCCATAGATTTGGATCCATTGCGATGCCCAAATGGGAATACTGGATTCTGAAACTGTTGAGATATCTGATAAACTTCCATAATAGGTTCGTTTAAAAGTAAATTAATTCGCCGAATGATATAGGGAAAATGCTAAGTTGTCCCCATACTCTTCTCCATCACCGCAGCCTCCATATATGTAGATCACTCTCTTCCTAGTCTTTTTGTGAGATTCTTTCGGTTCGAGTTTTGTTATAGAGCAGTCACTCCCCAGAGTCTTACATTGAGCTGCAAGCCAATAACCTTAAGCTATGAAAGAAATAGATTTTATTGCCGCCTTGGCTGCCAACGAAAGAGGTAATATCATAGTTTTACTTCCATTTGAAAGAAACTGCTATGATCTCGCTATTACCGTCTCCTTGGCTTCTAATTCTATTATACTCAAAAATGGCTGGAGAACGGTCTATTGAAGTCTAGGTTGCTTGGACAGGACGCCCCATAGGTAGTTATCGGTCGAGTCTTCTCCTTACACTCATTGCAGAGTGACTTTGTAAATCTTGTCTAGTTTCTTTGTACATTCGTACTCCGTATTTGAGGTAATAGTTTAACGTTTTGACGACCAGTTATATTTAATCTACACACATCGCTCTATTATGTGAATTTTCGCTTGAAAGATGCTCAAAAAAATCCCCATTGGTATTGAACATTCGATTCTTGACACAAATGTATGTATTTGCTCTCTTTTGTTTCTTGGTTGAAGTGACTGTTTCAGGCGACTTGTTCGAAACTCAATTAGGATAAGATTGTGCCGTTTTGTTACCATGACTTGTGAATTGTTGGTTTAGATGGATATTGATTGGATGGGACAGTCGTGACTGTTGGGCTTAAATCCATCTTGCGGATTTTAAAAATCGTAGAATGCCAACTTTTTTGGTCTTGTGAGTCCGTTAAGGTTATCGAAGAGGGGTTTGCCCCATGCACGGTGCCTTGCTTTAACCAGAGTTAGCCACCTACAAAGGAAACGATCTAGAGTTTCTTTCTGCTCATGTTATTTTTTATGTTTTATATTTTAAGAATTTTAAAATAATGGCGATCATTCATATGCAGACAAGTCTCTGCATTTTTTCAAGTCATTTCCTCGTATTACCCAGTTTCATTCTTTTGGTCAATTGCAGCTTTACTGGGTTCCGTTTTTGAACTTTCTACTTTCGACAGATTTCTACTTCACACATTCTATTTTAGGTAGATAATAACTTAAATGTTTGCGAGAATATCTGTCCAGTGCAAAATCCTGGTTAACGCAGGCAAAAGTCTGAAAATGTATTGTTCAACATTGAGAACTGCCTCTAGTTTTCTTTAACTCTCAGTCTAGAAATTTGAGGATTATTTCCTTCCTTCACACTCTCGGGAAGTTCTCAATTTCTTAGGCATTCTTTGATAGCTTTTGACGTCGCCTGTATTAGCTCACCCCGAATGTAATCCAACTGCCTCACTTCTCTAGATAAGCAAGTGGATCTTAGACGACAAGACGGCAACAATGCGTCGACCGAGAACGGGGCTACAATATAGTGGTAGACTATGAATGAGATAGGAAGAAACTGGACAAGCGAACCTGCTTCAATAAGAGATTGTAAAACCTTAGACAGAGAATGCTAACCAGCAAGATCTCTGGTCTTAAAAGGTCTAGCACGGATTCAGAAACAGGAACTGATAGTTGTTACACCGAGATCTTCATTGCAATAAACTTATCGGTTGTAGATGAAACCTAAGACGCCTAACTTCCCAGTTGCAGTTTCTACCAGTATTAGGGAATGATTCGTTCGGCCATCCTTGTTTTACGGACTACGATTTGAGCTTTAAATATCCGTCAGCAGAAAACACGTTTTCATGTAATTTATGGAATTAAATTTAGTTTGAATAAAACCGAAGTCCTCACATAGTGCAAAGTCGTTTTAAGACAACTATCGTGGACAAAAAGTGGGGTAGCAATATAATAATCTCTCAATATACAACCTCTTCAGTCAGCTCAATCTTTAGCAATCTCCAGTTTCACATATCGAGTGCGTTGTCTTTCCCCGGATGTATGGTATATAGTTTCACATGTTTTAAACATTTCAAACGCTGGATTCACACTGTTTTGACTAAATCAATGTAAAGCCTGTATTTTCTAGGTATTCTGTCATGAAAATCAATTGAAGTAATTTCTTATATCGTATCCATTTATATATCTTATATTCGTCCGTCCTGTCCAGTGTTACATGTCAAATTAGTTTGTTCAGCTCACTTTCTTATCTCGTGACTATTTATGTTTTCTCTTCCTAGCTTTCACTATCACATCACAAACATTAAAGAAGCTTCCTCATCCAGAACCACATAACACAACCAACTTAAGAACACAAAAGAAAACCACAATTAACCAAACTACCCTCAAACATGCTATAGAGCTGGCATACATAAATACACTTTCCTATAAGTACGGCTTCCTGTTCAAGTCTTCGCGCTTCCAAAAATTCGGTTACACCTTTGGAAATCCTATACATGTTTACATGATTCAAAAAGTAGAACCATCACCGCAGTACAAGTATCCTTCGACAAACCTCTATAATCACATAAAGGATGTGTCATCATCAGAACCCAAACCTTATCGCACTCATTCGCATTATGGTTTCAATTGTCCTAAATCTTTGCTAACATACCTACCCACGGTTGGTCTTTATCCTCCAAACTTGTTGGCAGCAAAACTCCAATTGCGTCGTCAGAAAATCGTCGAATTCATTAGCAGTACCGCTGCTGGTCCATTTGTTTCTGTTAAAGAAATAAATCTAACACGACCTACTCCATCACCAGTTCCATTAAGTACGACTAGTATTAAGTCTGGTTCTTTTCATATCGACGATCTTTCAGATAGTCTAAGAAGCCTTCTATCCCCGATAAATGCATCACCTATTGATAACGATGAAGAGATCGCATTGAATCGCTTACAAAAGACGTACACCCTGAACATCCATCATCAGCCAATTCGAAGTCGTAGTTTCGACTTCCTCCATAAACCCGAGTCAGAGCAAGTTTTTGACTCAGACGCAGGGCCAATTGACAGCCATAAACGTCCATTGAGTTCAATTGAATCTGCGGACTCCGGGAAATCAGTAGAGATTTCCATTAACATTGTCATCCGGAACTCTGATACAATTCATAGCTTTGCTGACCATGAAGATGAGATCAAGTCACAACTAGAGCGAGTTATTGACGATGAAATCTCTATGATTTCCCATCAACTACAACGGAACTTCATTGTTGAGTTTCAGAAATCTACGAAGGAAACCAATCGGAATGTGCTACTCCTTCTCGAACATGAACTGGAGAACTTAATAAATTTGATTATTCAAGCCAATGAGTTGCATAATCGAACGATTCTATGTGAATGCAAAACTAAGATATCTCAAATCACGGAGGACATCCGGGCAAGCTTAAATTTGCAAGCAATGACTTCCGATTAAGATGGAAGGATGGGATAAGGGTTTCGCTTTTTTTTTTTTTTTTTTTGTTTGTTATAAGAAGAATTTATGTTTTATCGAAGAATCATGGTGAAGAAGAAGGAGAAATAGATGTTAAGAATCAAGAGTGTTGTTTCAGGTTGAGGTAATTGTTTTAATGTTTCCTTAAAAATTATTTCTATTTATTTTAAAGTTATTGCATGTTCCATATAAACACTACACATCATTACGCGCACATACGCACACATATGTATATTTATCGAATCCCTTGCATGTGTAACACTTGCCTTGGTATAATAAATTTAAAATATAATTGCAAATTTTAAGTTAAATTTTTTTTTTTGTTTTCGTCATTAAAACATTAACCAGATTTAAAAATACATACAAGCAGTTATATCGATGATGAATTTTAAGAGTTATTAATTTTCTAATGAAAACATTTTTGTAACGAATTATTTCAGGTGAAAATGTACAAAACGGAGATCATTCAGAAGCTCACTTGAGCACATTTTCTCACAGCAGTAGAGAGGTAAGTATCTTTAAATATTGTTTATTTTATTTTTTGAACTTATTTTTGCCGGGAACAATTGATTGTTAGATGCTAGTTATTCGCCCCTATCATTCAATCCGCCGGGGGGAACGATCCACCGAAATTCCGATTTCATTCATGGGGTTGTATGATCAAATGAAAGGCTAACTTGCCTCTTAGAATACTCGCATCACATTCTTTCATAATGGATTTTTCCTACGACATCTGTGTGGATAACTTTATCCGTTTTGTGATGATAGTTAAGTAAACAATGTCCTATTAAAAAGCGTTAGAGCTCTACATATCTTCTACGAACGGGATGATAAGAATCTCAGGAGCCAACTCTATATTCTGTTTGCTAGTGCAGGCCAATCGCACAGCAGATGAAGGATCGACTCTTTCTTATTTGCATGTGCAGCTTCGTTGTGAAGTAGTCAGAATTTTACTGTATTGGTCTTTAATGATGTCTATGATGGTTCGTATCTTCCTTTGATCAAGTTTTACCAGAGTTATGGTTCCCTTCCTGTTAATGACCGACTACAGTTTCCTTGTCATTATCTTGTATAGATTTATCTGCATCTGCCTTTTGGTTTTCAATGTACATATAGACGATTAAGGCTTTCACACACCGCCGCGATGGCGATAGCGATTGCGATAACGATAGCGATAGCGATCTATCGCAACACGTGTATTCAAGCTTGTTCATGCACACCGAGTTCGATATACAACGGCGATTGTCGCGAGAGGTTGCGATTGAATGTGTCTATCGCTGCATGTAGCATTTTATCGTTCTATCGCGCAATGGTGGATGTGGAAAAATTAATTTCGTGTGTAAAAAAACATCCAATGTTGTATGATTTGAATTATAAAAACGTTAGGAAAAAGGATAAGGTCTGGAATGCAATTGGTTTGGAGTTGGGGGAAAGTGGTAAGTTAACAGTTATCTTCTTCGTCCGCAAAAGCAAGCAACAATAACATTTCTTCTTCTTCGTCATGAGGTACTCCTTTTTAAAAGATCGATGAAAACTTTTTGAGAACTAAAACTGACAAAAAACTGTGAAGAAGACTTCCATCGCTATCTATCGCTATCACGCTGGTGTTATTAGTTGTTTATCGCTACGGCGATAGTTATCGTAATCGCGATCGCCATCGCGGCGGTGTGTGAAAGCCTTTATTCTTTTTTTTTATCGATTTTATCGTACCAGGATCTTACCTTGACATACGCTACCACTGTTTTCGATTCTTAATAAGAGACCGATGCCTAATTGTAATAAAAAAAAAAGTTTAATCCGCCGTTCGAAGTCGGTAAGTTAGGTAAGGTGGCTGGTCCTGTTAAGCAGGAGCACACTTAGAACAGAATGTAGGCTCATTGTGATATCACGTAAAGTATCGGATTACCAGCAACTGGAACCATGCATGATTGATTTCCTTGTTCAAGGAAGAATCTGTGGGTAACCGTCCAGTGCAGAACCATTTAGACTCAACGACAAAGCTCTTTATTTTGTACATTAGGTCGTCATAGAAAGATTCTCCTAATGTTTGTCTTTTTAGCCTTGATAGGGCAGGGCAATTCCGAAGAAGGTGAGTCACAATTTCTTCCTCTTTCTCGTCCCTACAACTTCTGCAGATGTCTTTGGAAGGGTCGCCCAATCTAGTGGCATGTCTTGTTTGTTTTTTCAATCAATGCGCTTCAGATCAAGGGTTAGACAAGTTATGATGTTATTTCACCTATTATTAGCCATTCTTCTGGCTGCGGTATCGAGACGAAATTGATTCTTGCAAAATTATAATATGGACAACAAGAACTAGAACCTTCTATATACTGTCACTCCACGCTTCCGAACGCCCATGATTTTTGGTGTGATCGTCTTAACGAGTACATCTGCCGTGGGTGGGTGATACAATCAGTCCGCCCTACTCACCACAGAGATTCCTAACATTTATTGTTTACTTTTAACAATCATCAACGATTTTTTCATTGAAAATTTCTATTTCTGTTCCAGGATATTTCAACAGACGGTTCTCCGAAAAAAGACAAGAAAAAGAAGAAGGGACTCAGGACACCATCGTTCTTGAAAAAGAAGAAGGAGAAGAAGAAGGTCGAAGCTTAAACAGAAACATTATACATACATTACTTATATATAAACAATATATATTAAAAAAGAAGAAAAAAAAACTGGGAAAAAAAAAACATCAACAACAAAAACAATATTAAATAATAAAATATTTTAATATATATTATACATAAAGAAAAAAGAAGAAAAAAAAACAAACGTAAACAAATTCACCGATTCGTCGTTAAAGTAAACAAAAAAATTTTTTTTAAATTTATTAAAACAAGTTTTAAGAAATACACACTTCGAAACCAGTTGCGCTTTTAACAAAACAAAAAAAATAAAAAATTTAAATAAATGGAATAAAAATAAATAAAACCGCAATCAACTTTGTGCTAGTAATTAAAAATAAACATTCATACATATGTAACAAGCAAAAGCGTTTGGCTCTTCAAATTTTCATTTGCAATATATAAATCATCTTCGCGCCTGGTCATTCAAATGCAACTTACCTTATTATTTTTTGTTTACTATTAAAAAAATACTCTGAAAAAATGCAACATTATATAAGAGCCTACAAATAATGAAAGTTCTTCTATAAAAAAACCAAAAAAAAAATGTATTAGAAACACAGACACACTAAACACCCACCATATAAAACTTAAGAAGCAGTATATGAATTATAAAACACGCGAATTTTAACACAAAACACACACGAACAACAAGAAACACTTATCCAAGCTATGATACTTTAGAGAGAGAGAGCGCGAGCGCGATAAAGAGAAAATAAATCAGGAAAGCATTTCGATTTTTGATTTAATTTACTTACTTATTTTTTTCTTTTTTTGTAAAATCTTCCCAATAGTGGGAGAGTTTGTTTTTTTTTTGATAAATAATAAATAAAAAACAAATATATATATGTATATATACATATATATTTACTTAGATTTAAAGTGAAACATTTCGGGGCATTAGTGTGCTCTAAATTGCTGCAATTTCTTCAAATACGATAAAACAACACATTTTTTTTGCTTTTCCTTTTGTTTAATTTAATTATAAATATATTTTCTTTTTTCTTAAGTAGAAGTTTTTCGTTTTTTTTTTCTTTATAATTTAAAAGTTGTCCAACAATTTCTTTTTTTTTATTAATATATAAATATATTTAAATATAAATGTATATTTCTGTCATTCCTTATGATTATTTAACAAAAAATTTGTTTCTTTTTTTTTTTTTTGTTAAAGCGGTGAAAAAAAATATGAATTGTTTTTGTTTTTGGGAAAGAAAAGCTATGAATTATTTCGTTTATTTAATTTTTTTCTTATGCAGAAAGATACATCTATGAACATTGTGCAACTAGAAGGAACAGCTATTTAATTTCTTTTTTGTTTATTTTTATAATTTATTGTAATTTGAGAAAACAATTTTTTTTTTGTTTAATTTATACTTATCTTGGACAACAGCAAATAAAAAATTACTTTATACATTTAAAGAAAAAAAACAAGTTTTATTTTTCTTTTGTTTTTTTAAGAAATATATTTTTATGTATAAAATTGTGAGGATTTGTGTAAGTTTGAAGGGTGATTCAGTTAAAAAGTTTTTTGAGTTTATAAATGTTAAACATTTGCTACATTTATGGAAACAAACTCTACTGTTTTAATGCGACAATTATGCATTTGCTAAAATGTTGTTTCATACTTAATAAAACCTTGGTTTCAACCATCAAGCATATTTAGCTGGTTCGATCTTAAGCCAACTGCCTTCAAGTTGTTTAAGGTATCCTTCTTTTTGTGCGCTATATGTCAACTTAGGTGTTCCTCCACTGCGTTCTCCATGCTGGTTAGATTTGAAGATTCTATGGGCCGGGTGTTTTTTCTTTTTAAAACAATCCATAGTTTGCATGGTTCGTCAATTAATTTCATCCTACAAAGCATGTCAACGCAAGCGAAACCGAATATCCTAAGAAGAATTTTTCACTTGAAACGACCAAGGATATATTCCATAGAGTCAATGCTTCAACGGCTGTAGAAGTAGGACTGGGATGATTGGTGTCTTACATAAACCGTTTTTTTTTTTTTTTTTTGGAGCTGTATACCCAGCGAAGTACAGTTTTACACACAAAGCATAAAGTGGCGATAACTTTCCCAGTAATCGCGAGTGAGGATAGCAGCTACATAAATTGGCACCTAGAGCCATAAATTAGCTCTTAGCCGATTGTATTTGTTCCTTTTGCTTGCTTTTGACATTTAAAAACTGTCAAATATAGAAAAAAGTTTAAAACAAATTCAGCCGCAAACCAATTGATTGGTACGGCTGCTACTGCGTATGAAGTGATTATAATTCTAAAAAAAAACACGGCTATAGGTTCTCTTTAGCAGTTCGGGATAAGCTTGGGTGAATTTATAAACGTCATACTAACAAAGAACTACAATATCCGCGTTATAAAGGCAGATTTTCAGTTGAACTTACCTAGCCAAACTGCAGTACCTCTTGTTCATAATCGTCAATGTTCCGTCAACGTCATACAGTTAGCTTGAAAAAATATTCTGACTGCAGTTCTTCATCTTGACTGCACATATTCTAGGGAGTAGTTGCGTTCAAAAACGGATAAGAAAAGAAATTCTATTCTACTTGCGCAGATTTTTGACGTTTATGAATACACCCATTTCCTACTCAATTGCATTCCAAGCAAGAGTTATTCGTCGTTTGATTTCCGATAAGATGCCATTGTCAGAAATGATAACAGACAAGGCACAGACATAGGGTGAATTCATAAACGTCATACTAACAAAGAACTGCGTTAGCTGCGTTCAATAATGCAGTTCTACTGCAGAACTGCCGCAGACAAACTGTATTACCTCGTGTTCATAAACGTCAAAATATCATCGTTATCGCGCAGATTAGTTAGTGAAAAAAAAGTGGCTGCAGCGATGACGTTCACTAAATGCGTCCAGAAATGCAATAATAAAATTCTGCGATTGTACTTAGGTAGAACAACTGACGTTTTTGAACTCACCCACAGTCTCTTACTATTGCGTAGAATATTTAAATCGGTACCTATTAACGACTTTATTTTTTATACTTGAGAGTCACTACGACAATCTTAATGTTTTTGTCTGGAACTCTTGATGTTGATTCCAAGCATTCTCTTGAAGAAAGTAGACATCATTTATTTTTATGACTATAACTGACCAAATTCATATGTACATACATGTACCTATCTAGTCGGGCCACCTACGAATTGGCATTTTCTTGATCTCCTGGCATGTCTCGTTGAGGAAATTTCACTGTAATTTTACGGGGAGCCTTGATTTACATCGTTTTTAGGACCTGTAGAAAAAACTTATTGTAATAGACACTAACTACCAATAGTGTTATTCCTTTGATAAGTCAGTAAGTGTAGCTCTCGCTGATTATGTCAACAAATAAACGCAACGCCGAAGCTTCATAACTGTTAGTTGGAAAATTTAAAAATATCCAAAAGCTTCCATCTATGTATTTCCATTCTAGTTTTGATGGCAAAATGATGTGATAGAATGAAAACTATCTGATAAAACACCGCTTGTGAGTAAAAAGGATTAAATAAAGATAGTTTAGTTGCAACAATTATAGAGAAGTCGGTTTCTCGTGCCCTGCCAGTCAAAAAAACGACGTACCATCAAGTTCCAATAGCAACGCTATAAGGGATCTCCAAATGTTGCAAGTGCTGTCTAAGTAGATGTCGCGCCTTGCAATGTGTCCTGTGAATCCAAAAGATGCATATCTGGCTACAAACTTTTTTTCCTACTATTTACAATTTTGAAATTCATTCACATAAAACTTTTTTTTTAATATGACTCGTTCTGATAACGGGCCCCAAAGTGTCTAACTTTGGTGAAAACTGTCAAATTTTATCTAATTAGAGAAAAGTAGTTTCCTACAGAGGTTGATTATAATACGATCAGTGTTTAGAGGCGTGTCAAATACAAATTTCTGATACTTTGAGATAAAAAATCGTTTTTAATTGGATTTCCCTTCATAACGTCTATACACTATACATGCAAATTATTTATAGATTAGTTATGAGTACGAAACGTTTATCGGTGCGTCACGGTGGAAGCAAAGTCATTACAATTTTTTCAGATAATTGTAATTTTTTGAAGCATGCGAAAACATTTATCATTGGCTTAACCTCAGTTACGATTTAAGTTTATTTTTATGTTAAGAGTTTACATTTAAATTTCAACAAGACAAATGATTTTTAAATTTTTTTTCTGTCCACAGAAGATAATTGTTAAGAACATTTTGTCTGCAAAATAAATATGGAAGCAATTTTCTTTTTGGAGAATATTTTCAAATTTTATACATAAATACAAAGGAAGATACAAGAAAATTTATTAAAAACAAAAAAATTATATTTGTACAGAATAATTTTGTGTTTTCTTTTATTTTTCATTATAGTTTCTTTTGTTGTTGGATACAGTTTTTGATTTGATAAACATTTTTGTTCTGGTTAATTTAAATTTTTTTAATTTACAGGTTTTTGACAATGAGTACAATATTATTTGGAAGTTTTACTATTTTACCGTAAAGTATATTGTAGTTTCCATCAAGTTAAGCTAGGAGTATGGGTGCCATTGTTGACAGAGATATCGATAGCTTACTTATACCACATAGAGTCCATTGTGTAAAATTTGTTGAAAACATTGAGAACCTAAAAATATGGGTAACCACACAGGTAAATGAATACTCCCAATTCTCTATATTTCATTGGTCCACCAGTCCTGAAAAGAAGCTACTGTCAAGAGCTATGCGTTTTTTAAGGACAAACACACATTAGCTGTCGAATAGATGCGATACTTTAAGTATTCATCTCTTCAGCTTGTATAGTAGTTGTTGTATGGAAGACCAAGCGCTGAATTTTTTTTTCTTTCTAACGCTCGTTAAAGGAATTATGAGTACCCTTAATCAATAGCACAGGGATTAATTAAAGAAATTAGAGAAAAGACGAAGCAAGAAGATGCTGCGGATTCTTCTGATTAAGAAACAAAGCTGCCTGGATCATTTCGATTAAACATTGAGACAGGAAACATATCTTGCTTCTAAGAACAGGACAGGTGGATATTTGGTCGATCGTTGATATTTCGGGCCCAGAACCACATTTATAATTCCCACTCAGTTCGTTGCCTCGAGTTTTGTACGCCTATTTTATGTTCCAATTCAAATGCTTTAAAGAAAGTTGAGATAAGGTACTTCATTTCTGTTTCAGTTGACTGATCAAGAGTTTGGAATCCTGGCTAGAAAGCTTTCCCGTTCGTTTTCTTTGGATTCGAGTTTAATCTTTGAAGCTCTGTTCTTCAAAGTTCAAATCAGTTAATCTGTGCATTGAGAATATGACAGTATCGGGCTCTTTTCTTCCTCTGATTTGTAGAGATATCTACCTTTTTATGGTGCTACAGTCTGACGTAAACCAACAAGCGCCAACAATCAGCTCGGTTTTAAGTAATTTGCCTCCAATTTAATTGAGATTCCTTTCCACCTGCGCGATCTTCTTCTACTGTGCCCGACTTCCGGTGTAGTTTTGAACATTTTCTGGGCCGGAGCACTGCGGTGCATTCGCTCTACCTTTGTCGATGAATTTAGACTTTTCTGACTAAATCCAAGTCGCTTTACAGCCTATACAGTTCACCATTGTATTTCATCCTGCACTCACCTTGTATGCAGCCGGGATCAAACAGAGATCACCCGAAGAATTTGTCTCTTGCTTGGCGACCTCACCCATTCTAGAGTAAGCTTTGGATGATCGAGGTCTTATATAGAGTCACTTTATTTGTTTTAGAGAGAGTTTTACTATTCCACAGCCTTCTTAGCTCAAAGAAATAGCGATCGATAAAAGTTATTCTATAATTGTCTGGGTTAAAATAAAGCTTAGGCAAACAAAGTTCCTATACCTACCTCAGCGTTATATTTGTCTTGGATGACGTTCTTTCCGATTAAAGAAACAAATAATATCGTTAAATTACGCATCTGGTGTGATTCAACAATTCAACAGTTTAACAGTATGAAAATATATCATTTTGTCTAAATAATTTTTTGACATTAAAGGTCTCGATGAGATCCTTACCGATTTTGATGGAGCAGCGCGCATTCTATATTCTACATAGGCGGACGAATTTAATGGGCATGCCAAAACTAGACTTAGCTCTGTATAGCTAATTTCTATAAATGCTTTAATAGGCAGCGGGTGGTGGTGTATCGATTTGAACTTCTTGGGTTTTCTTCTGAATCTGCTGAAGTGTTAAAATTTGGTCGACTATGGACTTCGCTGATCTGAAGTCGCTTAGATAGAGACCAATTAGGTTCTCGACGAAAAGTTTCGGCCATTTACACAAAGCAGCAGATAAGATCTTGTACGCAATGCTGAGGAGACTGATGGATCTGTAGTTGGCACAGTTTAACCGGTTTAATTTCTTGTGGATTGGACAACGATTGTTTCTGGGTAGGACAATTGGCTCGGAGGTGTTTCTTGATTAATCTTACTTGCAATACTACATTTTAAGTATTTCAGACAAATACTAAATCATATTACATACAGAGGCATACACACATTACATCGGCTATTTCTTATTTCATTCATTGCTTTATATTTTCTCTTTCCGCTTTGGAATACTACCGCTTGCAGTTTTCTTCAAATAAATAAACGGATGCGACAATTTTAAACAAACCTCCTTTAAAACTTTAAGATTAAAGTAAAACAGTTTTTACAGAAACCAATTATCAAAATATAAATTTAAACATTCGTAATTAATAGAAAAATAAAACTTTTGCCGTAAAATAGCTCCCAACATAAAAATGATATTATATTTAGTATTAAAAGTGGTTTTAACATTTAAGATTAAAAAAATAAAACAAAACCGAGAAACTGCCATTGTTTTTCTTAAACTATGTAAAAAAAAAACATATACCGTATAATTTTGTTTTTAAAATCCGTTGTTTTTAAATTTTTCAAAAACAATTAAACATATTTCTTTAGTTCTTTCTTTAGAAAAAAAATTATATACAGACATATAAAATATATTTTTTGACAAGTACGATACAAATCTTTAAATTTTAATGAAACAAGAAACTTTCAAATATAATTTTAAATGAAAAAAAAAACAAAATTTTTAGTAAACAATTTTCATTAGTTCAAGTGCTCTTTGTGTGAAAAAATATTACATTAAACCAGAAAAAATCTTAACAAAATTATTTTCAATAAAAAAAAAATATACAAAATTACCGCTTAAGTTAAATTTTAAGCTTTGAATGTGCAAAAATGTAGTTGCCTTTGGTTTAATTAATTAAAAAATAAAAAATAAAACAAATTTGTGTCTTATTTATTTTAATTACAACAAAATTAACTTCTTTAAGATATATTCGGTTTGTTAATTTTATGTATGTCACCAAATAAAAATGTAAAACATAAAAATAAATAAATTATTTAACACTCTCGAATGCATGTAACAATTTTTTTAAGAAATAGTAGCCATTTCTAAGGAATATATATTTGAATCATTAAGTATGTAAACGAAATAAAGAGCGAATATATTTAAACAAAAGTTGTCATTTAATTTTTATTAAATTATAATGCTTCTACATAGATAGCTCTAAAACGGAATCGGGAGTGGGCGAGGATGTGAACGTAAACATCTCTGATTTGCCTGATCATTGCAGCGTCTTCCAAGTCGAGATAATGGCAATCAAGGAAGCCCTATCGTGGCTGAGGTATAATGTACTATCACAATTTTTACTGATAGTCAGGTCGCGATAAAAACCTGGAATCTGTCGACTTAAACTCAAAAATAGCCCTTAGTTGTCGCTTGTCTCTTAACGAGATGGAATTCACATTATATGAGTGCCGGGGCACAGAGACATCCCAGGCAACTGCATGGCGGATGAACTCGCCAGAGAGGGCACAACTATACCAATTCTTCCGGAAAAGGGGAATTTGAGCATGCCTCTCGCCACGTGCAAGTTGCTACTCAATAGAAACGCGATCAATATCGTCAATCACAGATGGATAGCAGGTAGTACCTGCCTCATAATCAAGCAGATTTGGCCAAGGCTGGATTTAAAACGCTCTCACTGTCTCATCAGACGGAAAAGGTTACTAATAAACACCTTAGTAGGTGTCATAACGGGACGATGCACGCTGCACCATTGGCAAGAACGCCTATAGTCTTGGCCTCCTTTCCAATGACTTTTGCAAAAGCTGCATGGACGAGGAGGAGGGGGAGACGTTTCTCCACCTTCTCTGTACATGTCCGGCCCTCGCAGCTCGAAGAAGAGCATACTTAGGAGCCAGCTTCTTTAACAACCTTAGTGAATTGGCTGATATCAATATAGGTAGCCTCCAGCGCTTCATAGCAAGCTCCGGCTGGTTCTGCGGGTAGTATTTCTGGTGAAATACAGATCCTGGTGGTAGCACAAAGGATCTTATCTGGTATAAGTGAGCATGCCTAACCTAACCTAAATTATAATGACTAGTAATTTTTTGATTTTAGACATTTTCACAAACCGACTATCCAACGAAAAAAGCCTTGAGATTAAGAGCATATCGAGAATTATCGAAGACATGAAATGGAAAAATTTGTGGATCCACTGTTAGGCCATTATAAAGGAGGTATTACATACCACTTTCGGCTGCCAGCCACCGCCCAGTGTGAGTGCACATTAAAAAAGAAAGAAGTAATGCGTGCAGCACAGTAGATACCTACGCGCACAAGTAGTGAAACTCCTTTGTCGTCAGTTAAAATCACTTTGTTTTTTTTTTTATTTAGGCCTTAAAACCTTGACGTAAGGTAACGCAGCTAAAGAAGTCTTTCTTGAAAATATCGGAATACACGACAACCTACTATACTCGCAGAGCCGTAGAAATCCTATCCTTCTTCCTCTTTTTTAACACATTATGAATGGCTTATAATCCCACGATCACCTGTTTCATTTCGACTTTCCTCGTTATGAACTGGAAGACTTGAGCTGTATGATCTTCTGAGATCATCTTAATAAGTTTTCAGGATAGCAATTAATGAACACTAGATACCTATTCACTTACCTAACCCCGCATGCACAGTGTTTGTAGCTGGATAGACGGCAACTCAAAGAAGGCATATATGAACCCGTGGAAACCACGGTGGTCCGGTGGACTACTTCGTAACCACTAGGATAAATGACTTCACTCCTACAGCTGCTACGCACCCCTTAGTCTGGCACCCAGAAATTACCTGAAGTTGCTAGACGACACTGCGACTCACGCACGAGGAAAGCACCTAGTGATTATAGCTGGTGACTTCAACGCATGGGCTACGGAATTGGGCAGCAGGACAACGAATGCAAAGCGGCGAGTTTTCCTCGAAGCATTTGCATCACTAGACATAGGGCTGGCGAACAATGATGTAAGAAACACGTTCCGACATTCCAGCTAACTATAAGGCCGATGGAATTGCCAAGTTTTGTTCTATAATACAGATTCTTCCTGATAAATAGAATCTCGGAATACAACTAGCTACTTGCAAACTAATATTAAAGTAGGATGCAATTAGCGAAACAAATCAAAGATGGCCATACGGTTCAACCTGTCAAACAAGCGGACTTATTCATTTTGTTAAATAGAAGATTTCTTAGAACCTCTATAGGGTTTGTCACAAGACTCTGCCCTATAGGTAGGCATGTCAATCAATTTCTGCAGAAGCTGCAGGCACAAAAAAGAATAAGAAACAATGCTCCATCTCCTTTGCACAAGCCCAGTGCTCTCAGTTAAATGACGGAACAATCTCGGTGCCTTCTTCTTTGACAATCTTGCCAACTTAGCACAACAATATGCTAAAATCCTAGTATACTTTATCAAAAAGATAGATAGAGGAGCTCCTCCTAGATCCTGAGGTATCACAATGAACTTACTATTGGTCTAACTGCATCGGCGGTATGCGTTGACTACCTGCTTCTGGATCGAAATGAAAACGAAGGCTCATGTGTGCGCTCGATCTAGTGAACTAATACATTGTGCCTGGTATAAGCGAGAATTGAAGACAACACCAGCCAGAAACTTTTCAAGTGGCTGGCAAATATTCTTAAATATCAACAGCTATCTTCAAAGGTAACCGTGTTTTATATTTTGGTATTGGAAGGGCTCCTCTCGGAGCAAAAGACCAATTCAACTACGCACTTCTGTGTTTAGAATTTAGAATTTCGGCAGCAAAAGGTTGCCCTCAAGGTGGCGTCCTATCGCCTCTCTTATGGTCAATAGTCATCGACGACCTACTCACAAAACTCAGCAACCGTGGCTACAACGTCATTGGTTACGCTGACGATCTGGTGATCACCATAACAGGTTAACATGAATGCAAACTGTGCGACGACATGCAAAACGCCCTGCACTTCGTCTCTGACTGGTGCGTCAGAGAGGGCTTATCCATTAATCCCAACAAGACAGTTCTTGTACCATTCACTAGAAGAAGAAAACTGAACTTTGGTACAGTGACCCTAAATGGTACACCTATCGGCCTTTCAGATGAAGTGAAATATCTAGGAGTTGTCCTAGATAAGAAGCTTAACTGGAACTCGCACGTCAATAGCAAAATTACCAAAGCGACTAATGCCATCTGGGTATGTCGCCGAATGTATGGTAAAACCTGGGGTCTACAGCCCAAGGTCACTTATTGGCCTTACACCATGATAGTAAGACCCATCCTCACCTACGCCTTCGTAGTATGGTGGACCAGTCAAGGAAAAATCCACCATCTTAAAGTTACAACGACTTCAAAGATTAGCATGCCTCGGCATCACCGGGGCTATGCGAACCTGCCCCACGGCAGCCCTAGAGGCACTTGTTGGACTTACTCCCTTGCACATCTTTGTCAAAAAAGTGGCAACACGTAGTGCAGTCAGTATTCAACGCTCTACTGGAACCCAGCCAAGTAGAACAACTGGACACATGGCTATCCTTTCTGACTTTCCCGAGCTAGAAATGATCAGCACGGTATCTGATTTCATGCCCAAATTACTCTTCTTTGGCAGGAGATTCGACATTGAGATCCCGAATCGTAATTCTTGGGATACCAGAGATCCGTTGCTTAATATAAAGGGACTGGTGTGGTATACTGATGGTTCAAAGATGGACTCCGGCGTTGGCGCTGGGGCCCCAACCACAAAATCTCAAAGGCGCTTGGAATGTGTCCTAGCGTCTTTCAGGTTGAGCTATATGCTATTGACACCTGCGCCCATATCATTCTCGACTCTGGCATTAGGGGAGTAACCATCAATATATTCACGGACAGTCAGGCAGCGCTCAAAGCACTGAGTTCCCATTATATCAACTCAAAGGCCGTTTTAGGCTGCTTCAATGCCCTCCAGAACCTTTCAAAACGTAACAAGGTCAAGCTCTGGTGGGTACCAGGGCACAGAGGCATTGAAGGCAATGAAATCGCAGACCAACTTGCCAGAAAAGGCTCCTCAGAAAGGTATATAGGTGGCGAACCTTTCTGCGCCATCTCTACTTCCGCGTTCAGAATGAGTCTGGACAGCTGGGAAAAACGGAACCTTCTATCATACTGGAACAGTATTCAGGGACTTAGACAGGCTAAAAGAGCCATCCAACCCCTGAACAAAACCACAAAAAATATCCTCAATCATAAAAGGGACGATATCAGAAGACTTGCCGGCTTCCTCACCGGTCACTGCAGCTTCAGATATCACTTACACAAACTTAATTTAGTTCAGGAACTTGAATGTAGACTTTGCTTAGAGGAAGATGAATCAGCAGAACACGTGCGTGTGTGGCTGTCTGCAGAGTCAGGAAGCGCTTTCTCAATAAGGAATTCCTAACACTGGAGGATCTTCGTAACGCCTCGACTGGAGACATTCTCAACTTCATTAGGAAGATAGAGGTTCTCCTTGTCTAACTGGCTCCAGGCACAATAGATCTTTTAGGTCGCAGTGCCATATGCGTCAGTCGTATAGCCTTAATAATAATAATAATCCGTGTTTAGAATTCAAACCGCAACGTTCAAAATTGTCTACCAACTTCCGTCGCAATCAGCAAATATGCAAACCACCCATTCCAGCCACAAGTATAACAGTTCAGAACTGTCAAACTCTAGGGTTGTCATCAAAATGTCAAAAGTAAATTAGCAAAGAATTTTTATTTTTCATTTTACTTTTGTGTTTGTGTCGGATCTCGGGTAGCGAATGAATTTTATCTCGAGCAGTGATGTTGTTTTCTTACGTTTTCCCACTAAATTACGTTTTAATTGTACGAAGAATTCGTTAAATATTCACAAGTTTATTGTAAAAGTACTTAGTACCGCCGAGCACAAAGTTTCAGTCTTATTTTATTCAAAAAATACACCCACATACGAGGTAAATGCTTGTCGAGGCCATAGTGCTATTTAAAACAAAATTCCCTCGTCGTTTAACAAACAAAATTGTTTATTGTTGAATTGTGCAATATCCGAGTCTAATTTACAAAAACCTTGTCAATTTTGTCCTAGCGCAGTGCGTGAGTTTTAATTAACATTCAATTGAGTGATTAGTGGCAGTAGCGGCAGCCTTGTGAGAACGTAGAGTTTCATTTCTAGATGTGACGAGTGCAGAAAGAAATTTATTAGATATTTATCTACGTAATTCACACGCTCGGTATTTGTATTTAAAAAATAAAAACACCCTTTTCGCTTTTGGTGATTGAAAAACATAAATTCCATTGCGCTCCCCTCTCTGGTTATAAGTTTTGCAGAACCAATTTACTGATACTCTGGTTCTGTGTGACACCCGAGTATGGTTCACTGACTCATTTTGCATTCCAGGGAAAAGTCTTTGTGTGAAAAAAAAACTTTCAACAGAAAAAAAATATGTTGTCCCACGATCGGGGCATACCTATGGATGAGTAGTGCTTCCGTGATGAACCTGATTAATATTCGTTCCGTAATGCCGCTTCTATTCATCTAAATACATTGGAACTTTAGCGGTGCTTTTGTGATTCTTTTTAACTTTAATTTGATGTGTGTGCTAGAGTTAGTGGTTTCATTCCGGTTCCATCGAGACAGAAGGTTCACTGTTAAGTAGGTACCTACTTGACCAAATTTGTGATATTGTTATTAATTCACCAGTTTAACATGGCATGGCACGTGTAGGAATTCCCTAATTTATTATGGAAACTAGCATAGCATTAAAAGCGTATACATGTTATATGACTTCTCTACTAGTGCTTGGCAAATCGAAGATAAAGGACTGCATAGTTCGTACTGGCTTTGTTATTGTCTATCACAACTTTTGTTTAGCGTTGCAGTTGCCCTATTCTGTTTTGGTCTTCCTTTGGTGGTGGCCAATAACATAGGGTTATTTCATGCGTTGAATCAGCAACTAGATGACAGTTGATTCTGAGTGGAATCTCCTGTGTTAAGATCTATGTCACTGAAGAGCCCTTATAGTTTGTCGTCTATGCAGACGGGACCGTACATCACCCGAAAAATCAAAACAACAGAAGGAAACCACTTTCATTCTTAACAAAGGCTATTCCTCCGCGTCATAAAGCCTCATGATCTCCCGTCTTAAATCTAATTAAATCTTATCTGTGAAGATGGTAATGTCCTTATTACCTCCAATGGGAATCCATAGTAGTCATTCGGGAGACATTTTCTAGAGTCGTCCACAAAACGCCCATTTCTTTCTACTTAAATGGAATTCCCTCTGCTGGGTTTGTTCAGCTGCGCCTTCCTCTTGTCTTCATTTCAAAAATGACGATACTAGTTTTATATAGTTGAACGTAAAATCAATTACCCTCTATTAGTTGCGTAAACCTAATAAAACTTCCAAAGCAGCTCCCTTAACGGTTATGAAAATCCTTATCCTTACATCTTATACGACTCTGCATTGTTCTTGTTTCATTAAACCGCATGTAATGTCCTGTTTAGAGCAGCTGTCAGTGTGGGAATGTGGGTGGTTATTGATTTTCTATTTCACATTCCTTTTTCATTTATTATATTCCGCTGCAGACAAAAGAGAACATTTCATAACCAACACAATACATACATATACTACTTGTAGAACTCAGAAGTATTAAAAGGGATGCCACGAGGGAATGGATGCGAATCAATGGCTGGAGCAGCAGGAGGCGGAGGCGGTGGCTGCTGTGGCGGAGGGGATTGTGGCAAAAGTAATAAATCCAGTGGTGGTGGCGCTTGTGGTGGAGCTGCGGGTGGTGGTGACGGATGTCTATATCCGGATGATGTTATCATGGACAATGGGGTATCATTTCAAGTTAGGGTAGGTTCCATTTAGGCTCGGAATGTAAAGAAATTTCTCCAATTCAAGTGGGACTATCCTTTTGTTTTGTTTCAGTATACCGGTTGTCTGGAAGTGAACACTTCAATGAAGTCTTTGGATTTCCAAACACGTACACAAGTTGCCAGGTAAGTGTATATATATTTCGTATCCTAATGGATAAAATTGTATGAAATTTTTACTTGTAGGGAATGCATAAATCGGGTGTGTGAGGCTGCTGGTCTAAAGAGTACCGGCAAAAGACGAGTCGATAAAAAAGTTCTTCAGTATATTGCCGATAGACCATCTATGCAACATGCCGGAACGAATGTCATTATAAATGTCAGCAGTAGAGCACTGAATCTGATAAATATCGAAACCGGCGACATGATTGTTAGTCATAGTATGCCGAGGATATCATTTGCATCGGGTGGTGATGCGGTAAGTTTGAATACTTAAGCTTAAGTTAAAAAGAGGGACAGGGCTTAGGTTAGGGTAGGTATATGAGTTTGGTGAGGAGGAGATGTATTACTCTAGACCAAACTCAAGTCATTATGATGACCAACGGGGAAATAAGGTATCCCTTGCTTGTGAAGCATTACCTGCCCCAAAAAGTGGTGGTGTTTACAGTTGCGCTATAAGCTATCCTGGGTACGCGGACTCCACTGTTCCAGTTGTAGCGACGAATTTATGAATGCAAGGCATTTCCTCTACCATTGCCTGACGTTCTTAATTGATGTTTCTTGTCAGCCCATAGGATTTTGTTGTTAAACAAAAGGGAAGAGGCCGAACTTGTAGCGAGTTAAAATGTCATCGTAGTAAGTATGTATGCTAAATCGATGACTCACAAGAAGCGATCAATGACACGCGCTCTTTGTTGTCTGAATATTTCGAGAAGTCAAATGAATCTGAAAAAGTTCAGTAGACTGCCAGAAGCGTTTCCGGTTTATTGTCACTTAACCTTTCAAGAGATTCAGTTAGGCTTATTTTATTTGAGATTGTTTTCACACAGAACACCTTGTCCATTTTAGTTTTTCTTAAGAAATGAAAGAACTGGAACGAATATAATCGAACCATCTGGATTGGATACTTTACGGTTAAAGTTCCCGATAAGTGCTTTTGTTTGATTAGTCCAAGAGCTTATATCTTTTTGTTTCACTCTCTTTTCTTAAGACTTTTGTAGAAAAGAAGACAACCGGAATAAACTTTATAGAGGAAAAGGCACAGACGTCAACGAAATATATACACTTTATTAATCCAATCGACCAGGAAAAGAGATTGGGCGACATCGATATCTAAAGTACACAGTCTTATCTTACGAAGGTAAAACATTGACCTAGACAATCTCTTTTCATGGATAGGAACCATATAAGAGTTAATCCAGTGCAGAACTATTCGCTAAATTGACTGACTCAGAGTAGTATTCTTTGAAACTCTTTCACTAATGAGTATGAGATCTATTTGCCAATAATTCTCTTGTAACTTAGAGTCTAATTAAGACAAACCTGGTTCCATTAAGAAAGCTTGTTCAGTTTATTTGTACATTCTGGAAGAATCTCAGCGCAGTATAATTGCTGCAGAGGCTGATTCTTCTACCACGCCATCTCTCTTCAATTATCCAGTTAAGCTGCTTTGAGTATTTGTTTTAATTTTCCAAAAGCCAATCAGTTTTAGTATCGCTTACAGTGCTGTGTAGAAATCATTAGTAAAATCGTTAAGAATGTCTTCTGGAGTTTCTCATTTGACACTTTCGCATCACGAAATAGTGCAAATAGTGCATGCAAATATGAAAGTTAAGTTCGGCAAAAATCTTTCGAGTGAATTTAACATGAGCGTAAACCGAAAAATTGGACGACAATATCGGTTTTGAGTAAATTATTGTACACCAAATTCCAAACAAAAGCTTTGTCTAGCCGATTGATGATTCATACAAACTTTCTCTGTTGGGTGCCATTTAATGCTAACAAGACAACGTTTACTATAACAACTCTTTCCCTTGTCTTCAACAGCAAACACTAGACTTCTTAGCATATATAGCAAAAAATGAGGATGACTGGCGCGCCTGTTATGTATTAGAATGTGGCGGTGGACAGAGTGAAGACTTGATAGTAACCATTGGCAAAGCGTTTATGCTACGTTTCAATGCTCTCAACAAGAAAGGGTAAAGTTGTTAACAGTGATTGCATTGCAATTCTATTCACATCTTTTTTTTTTAGCAGTCACTTCCCATCGGAGAACTACAATATTGGCAAGGAAAATGATAAAGACTACTACAATGATCTACCGAATAAGTTACCACCGGATTTACTATGTGAAAACGATCTACCTCACAAGGTCACCCAACTGAATCTTAAGAAGTCTCGTGATCGTTTAAGCAGTAATCTTATTGATTTAAACAGTCCACCACCGGATCAAAGTGTTAAAATGAATCTCACTAACTTTGACCCGGTTAAAGAAGTACAAACAGCAACAGCCGTTCGAGATGTATTCGATATACGTAGGTCCAATTGAAATCTCTTGCGTTTATTTGAAAAAAAAAGTTATTTCGTTTTCTTTAGAGCCCTTTTCATTATCAGCCGAAGTACAGCTTTCCCAGTTAAAGACAGAATCATGGTTCCACGCCGCAATTAGTCGACCAATTGCTGAAAATCTTCTGCGAAACGATGGAGACTTTTTGGTTCGCGAATCACAGGGTAAACACGGACAATACGTTTTAACTGGTCTGGAGGGTAAGACACCCAAACATTTACTGCTTATCGATCCTGAAGGTGTTGTACGAACAAAGGATCGAGTTTTCGACAGTATAAGCCATCTGATAAACTATCACTGGACAAATGCGTTGCCAATTATATCTGAAGAGACTGAATTGGTATTGAGAAATCCTGTTTTAAGAAATTCCATTGCAAAGAGAGATTAAGGGAGTGAACGAGAGATTGTGTATTATTGTATGAATAATTGTTGTTTTGTAAAATGTAGTATTTTTTCTTTGAATAACACTATAACGTGGAACGTTTCTATAAGAACAAACAAAATTCCTTAAAATAATGAAGCAGAGAAAAATGAATATGAAGCTGTGCTTCGTACATTCATAAAGTTTTTGTTTTTTCAATAAATAAGCACAAAGAATTGATGTTAACTATAAGGAATTATAAGTAATTTAAGTTGAGAAAGAAGGCTTCACACTGCTATTCCTAGCTAGAGTAGAAAGGAAGAACGAACTTTGATGAAGTTGTGAAAGATTTTGTAATTAAATGTTTTGTCTAGTTCTTTCAAATGATGATCGACTCTTTCGTATGAAGTTTCTGGTTTTAATTTCCTCTTGAGTCGCATATTACAACTGTGGTTTAAACGAAAGCCTTACGTCTACTTATGAAAACCCAAAGGTTCTTTATTTCTGGTTTTGATACCATGTTATGTGTTGATATGAAGTATTTACTTCTGTCTTTTCCCCTGCAAGGTTTAGATCTATGGATGTCAGTGAATTTCGAGTCCTGATAGTTTCGTTAAGTCGTTACCACCGCGAAGCAAATTATTTTTGATTATTGTGATTTCTTTTATACACATTATGATATGTCTTCTACGAGCCTGTGGCTTTGAGCCTTTTTTCTGCAGTTGTCTCCTTGGTGCTTCTCGGTTTTCGTTGGGATTGTGCTCGTAATTGATCGTAATCGCTGTGTACGTATTGAAAAATTACTTACTACCTGCAGCATGCTGGAAACACGCTTATGACTAAAATACATATGTACTTATCCTTAAATATATCAAAATACCAATCTTGAACCTAGACATAAATGCGACTTTCCCTGTTCAACAATTCATTAGTAAATATATTTTCATTGATATTGATAACAAAGTTCCTACATAAATCTATAATAAATTTGCTATTCTCAACTACTGTAGAGTTACCCAATTCCACTACTCTTCCTGATCAAGCTGGCTTACTATTGCGAAAGAAAACAATTGTAAACCTGTGGAGTGGTCTGCAATTCCAGTTTAAGGCGTGCTCACCTAAAACGCCTTCATAAGGATGTTTTTTCTGGCGTTTGTGATGCGTTCTATTTTACCACTAATGCACTAGCGACAAGGCTTTCAGGAAGCCACACCTATATTATGTGCGAACAGAGAGATCGATACGAAAAAACTTGGACCAATTTCCTTTGAATTTCTGAACAGTTCACAAATAACTAAAATTAGCTTGGGGGATATCAAGCTATTTCTCAAGGTCTTTAATATTCTTTTGCTGCTGAAGTAGGATATTGACAATGCTTATGTACCATCGTCTCTAGGTCCTCCAGACCTAGTCTGCAAATATCACGACCCTCACAACGCTTAAATAGATCGATGTATGGCATGTATTTGGTTCTGTTGCAATTGTCCTCTATACACAACCTGCAGGTATCATTTTCTAAGAAGACCCATCTTCTTCAGATGGTATCTGAAGAATCCGTTGTCTGTGGACAACGCTACTACCCATTTGAAAGTTATCCGCGTGATTCTTAGAACTTTCCTCTTGGTGCAACCGGCAGACCTTTTAATCGTCATTTTGTTACCCTCTCCCATCTTCTCAGATACCCATTCGCGGCCTTATCGATTCTTCTCAGAGGCTGACTTATGCGCCGCCAAGTTGTCTGCCTTTTCTAAGATACCTTCGTATCGTCTAACCCAAGCTAATTTAAAGTAATTTTGAATTGCACAATCATTAAGTCTTATAATACATTCCATTACCATTAATGTTTTCACCTTAATTTGCTTCATACCCCCGATCACTGCTTGGTTGTCCATGCGATTAAGATAGCAAAAGTCTCGCCTTGCTAAATCGAGCTTTTGTTTCCAAACTAAAATGACAAGTTAAATATAAATGTAGATCCTCTATCATTCATCATGGAAGCAATTCATTTTCCCGGTAAGAGTTTCGTATTGTCTTTCAGTAATAGTGCCATTTGGCATGTCGGTGCAAGTAAATTGCCATGATTGCTATTTTTTTTAAAGCTAAGCGGCAGGATTCCTAAAATCACTTCCAATTCAAATTTTTGTGTCGTTGTACCCTACCCAAACGCTTTTTGGTAGTTAATTGGAACGCTTTCTCCAATCATACCACCAATGTAAAGGAGACAATGGGTTTATTTATCACTGTGTTCATTCAGTATGCTGACTTCGTTGAATTCTCCTACCCTTCCAGGATATGATGGTTATGTGTGCAATTGATCTGCATGATCCAACTTTGTCGTAAGATGTCAAGCTTATGGCGTTTGGATGACTTTTTTTATTCCCGATAGTTGTCAACTTATCAGTTTTTATCAAAAAAAAAACTGGATTTATAAAAGCAAGGATGCTTTCTTCTCGTCAAGTTAAGTATTAGGCCATAAAACGAGCCCGCAAATACAATTTTGGCGTGCGTAATGATTTAGACACCTCCAATAAATATCATAAAATGATGCTCAAATCATGTTCATCGAGGCAACATAAATATTTGTAACCATTAATTTTAGATTTTACTATAATACATAATATGAATGTATATTTTGATGTTTTATTTTCTTATTTAATAAGAATATCAACAACCGGATATGAAAAAAAAAAAAAAGAGTAATTTGGACCACGTTATGTATACTTAAACGGCAGACTTTATACAAATTATATTTCTTTATATAGAAACAATTATTTATAAGTATAATTACATTGCACAAATACATATACGAGTTACGAGTACGTACTGAATGTCGATAAGAAAATCAATTTCAAACGACACACAATTTTGGCAAAAAATAGAATAAAACCTAATATAAAAGAAAGAGCTGATAAAATATGCTTATATGAATATAAACTTGTAAATATATGAATGTATAGTGTTAAACTTTTACAAACAGTGTTTTACTTTGAATAAAACAGTTTCAAATTAACAAATTAATTTTATTCCAAGAGAAAACACAATTTAATGTATTTTTGTTGAACTTACATAATAAAAACGAATAATATTCGATATCTTCTATGTGATTAGATTATAAATAAAAAAAACTAATTTAGCAAAAACCGTAATAAAACTCGTATTAAATTTGGAAGGCGTGTGAGTACAGCGCATGAGTGCCCTGTTCATCGGTGATGATCGCGCATGAACTTTAAATAACGGAAGTTATCACCAATGTTTGCCAACATTTTACCCCTACATTTGCATTGTCTCTATTCCACAATTTGTATCATATCATGATGAGTTTGTCATCCTTGTATTTCCAAAATCGTCACTCCATTTTCCAATTGACGATCTTACTATCATAATTTTTAACTATAAGCATGATCTTCAATCTAACAACATAAATGTGATCACTAAAGGCAGACTAAAGAACAATCATTTTCTGGCGGCAGCTTAGTTGCAGAAAAGTCAGTTAATCAGATACCAGCAGTTAAATAACAATCAATCAATTCATCTGGTGCTCCGTTTTTATTTTTTTATGATAATTGCTGTCCTCCAATAATGAACTAATATTCAACGTTTTTTGGACTTAATAGCCGAGTTCGAAGCAGCTATGGAACTTTACGCAGATAGTATCTGACCGAAGCAAAACGGAAGATTTGAAGCTATTAGTTGCAACAGAAATCTGATAAGGCTAACCATATTGTGTAATCACAATAATTTACATAAAACGTAATCGGTTATTTAAAAACCCTGCACTGCTCTTTACCATCTAACAAGTCACTCACACAATGAAAATTTCGATTTGCACAGACGGGTCAAAAACTGAAGAAGGAGTGGGCTGCTGGATCCCACTAGGCACTAGAATCCAACATTACCCGGTCAATTAGACTTCCGAACCGCGGCAGTGTGTTCCAAGCGGAAGTCTTAGCCATCGCCGAGGCAGCCCGAGAACTATCAACAAATCTAGTCTTTAGGAAAACCATTGGCATTTACTTACATAGACAGTCAAGTCGCTATTAACACCATTTCATCCACAGTTGTTCAGTCAAAACTTGTGAAACATTGTCGTGAAAAAAACCCTCACCGCGAACCACAATGTAACACTCTGGTGAGTCCCGGGACACAAAGGGAATGATTCATTTTGTTTTTAATGTATTTTTATTGGTTTAATTCATTACTTTTACGTGCTAGACAAAAAACGCTTAAAGCTAGGTTAATTAACTTAACTATGCTATTTTAACTTACTGGCCCTACACGGGCACTCTAAGCTAAACTTAATACTTATTCTATGTCTTTCGACGTAACCTAACTTAATTTACTTAAACAATCTAAGGACTTCACTTTTCCAATGAAATGACGGATGAGTTACCCAGGAAGGGTAACCAGTACCTATCACTCAGTACTGCGTCATATCTAGCATTGCACTCAACATCCAAAGACAAGCTGAAGAGAGATGAAGCGCACTCTCATCATGTCGCATCTCCAGGAAACTCTGGGGCCAAATCGTCTCTTCCGTGATCGTATAACTCGTCACGTAAAAACGAGCATTATTACATACAAAATGATAATTTCTACGTTATAATGCTCATTTTTATGTGACGAGTTCATAAGGATTATCACAGGCTACAACCTACTGGAAGCCCACCTTAAAAGAATGCGTTTAAGCACAGACGACTTATGCAGAGGCTGTGGGAATACAAACGTGAAAGAGAACACAACTCACTTCCTGTGTCAATGGCCTAGACTACACAGAACAAGAAAGACAGTCCTCGGTGAATACTATTTCAACGGCCTATCTAAGAAGCCATAAAAAATCATCCTAAAATTTACTACGAATTCAGTTCAGAGGTTTCAAATTTCCATGAATATTTTATTCTGGATACATTGCTCCAAGAGCAAGGAGGGATCAGGAATTGGGATTTCTGAAGTGAAAGTGACGCATTTGGGTGTCTAATTCAGCTGGAATTGTTGGGTATGAGTTGCTTGTAACATTTCCTGTCAATTACTCGTATTGCAAAAGGGTTGTGTGGTCAGCTTATCTTAACTGTAAGTTGCATCCATTTTCTTGAAATCTAGCGGTTGAAGGTTTCGATGCTGTTTTTATTTTACTTCTATCTCCATAAAGCTCAATATGCACTTGCTTTGAACTCTGCGATGAAGTTCAAACAGTCACAGGGCGTTTGATTCGTAGAATATTAGTTCGTGGCCTGTTGAATCATACTTGAAGAGTAGAATTGAATGAGGTTCTTTATAATACTGTCTAGTATTACATATAGGTTTGTTATTTGATGCAATGTTACTGTTGATACACAGCGTATCTAAATGTTAGCGTTGATATTTGGTTAATTGACCTATATATTTGTGGTCACAAGGAAAAACAACATAAGTCGACTTGTGTTGTGTGCAGGGCCGGTCCGAGCTAAATTAGCGCTGTGTTTAGCGCCCCATTCTTCAATTTTGTTGCTGGTTGGAACATCCTGTACCTGTACTTGACAAGGCTTCCGAATTTTTGTTCGTTGCAAACAAAACACCGAATCTTTTGATTTCGAATAAGTCAGGCAAGTCCTCGGAACTACCTTGCCATTTGCTAAGGTTCGTTGATAACTGGAAGTTGCAAATTTCCTGTTATTAGTTTTTGGAAAAGCATGATCCTGAACTTGAATTGGGCCCTTTTTTTTATTTGTTCGCCTGATAAATTTGTCCAGTTACTTGGATCTTCAAAAAAAACTCCTACCTCAACTGTACCTAAACTACTTTCTGCTTCCACTGTATCGACATAGCTATTTACATTAATTGTGTGCCCCCGAAGGTTTGTTTTTATCCACTGTTCGTTTTCAGAATAGGCACTTCCACAGTTCCACCTTTCACTTAACTTTCATAAAATATAAAATCGCGAATTTGAAAAGAAATAATTATTTTCAATTGAATCGCCTATTCCTTTATTAAACAACAGCTCAACATCGAAAAACAATCAAAATAATCTGAGCTAACTCAAAAACAATACAAATGCTACAAGGACATGCATCGTTATTTGTTCATTTTCCACTTCTTGCTTGCTTGTGTGTGTGAGAACGAGTGAAAACTATACTTACCTTACCCATTCTCTTTTCAAACAAATATGTCAAATGAGTAAATCTCATACGTGCAGAAATAAAATCTGCACGTTTTCACTCAAATGATTCCATAGGAATTGAGGATTGAGTTTATTATTTTGAGATTTTTTCCTATGGAAATATTTGAGTGCTTGTGCAAGAAATTATCCTACACGGTCTTGGTGGGATTTTTTAATTTTGGATTTATTCGAACTACCCAGTTTCTTGTGGGTGAATGGTCTTTTGTGTGAACTGATGAAATGATGTAATTTGTATTATTAGAAAATAATTGTGTTCAGAAAGCGTTTCGAAATGCATAGGTAGCTGATTGGACGAACTAAAAGTTAAAGAATGGCAGTATATTGATGAATTTTATTTAGTTTTTATTTATGCTTCACCAATGCGCCCCCAAGAGCTTGGCGCCCTGTGCATTTGCACATCCTGCACATATGGTGGGTCCGGCCCTGGTTGTGTGTGACTTATGCTGTTTTTCCTTGTGGCCACAGATATGTAGTATATGTTAGAAATTGTTATTTCTTACAAAAACTTAATTTATTAGAAGTAAAATACATAAAACACACAATTTAATGATTTGCACGTCCGACTTACTTGACATCTCGACAAGGACTCTTCCTCTAACGACTTCTCCAAACGTTACTTTTGAGCAACATAAATTTATATGTACTTTTTTTTTTTTAAAACTTGAGCTAATTCAACGTCTGGCAGTTTTCTGCTGATGTCTTTGGAACGGGCTAAGCGGTAAAGACGTCAAAAATTGCGATTCAGTCACGTCATATGACCAGACATTTTGGTCGGGTTCGAAAGGGTGACAAATCGGTAACGTCATAATGGCAAGGCTATTTTTTTTTTTAAATCATAAATTGAGATCTCCCTGAGTAATTATTTTCAGCTGCCAGACGGAAATCTTGGGTCTTATATTCTGCCAGACGCAAGCGAAGATTGAATGTCGGTGTTAAAGGCATACATATGTGACAAATGTGTCTAATAGCCATTTTCCATCGAAACTATTTGCGTTATTATGCTAAGTTTGTTTTACAGAAAATTGAATTTTTATGCAAAATTTTCATAAACAGGAGATAAAAAACTATGTAGCTATTGTTTCTTATGAAGATATTAATTAATTTTCTACAAAAATGCTTCGTGTCCAGTTTTGAATGCAAGACCATAGAGTAAGTTTAGCAACAGATACGAGGGAGCTCTGCTGACTAGGAGGCGTGTTCCTACTATCTGAGATACGAGTAGGTTTGGAGACAATAACCACTAAAGATGGAGTTTTTCCATCTACTGCAAGCGAAAAACGTGTGGTTTGTGTCGTCCACTTGAGAGTCGCCGTATTGGCAAGCTGGACTGCTTATTTTGACCATCTTGTGGAGGTAGGTACGCGTTGAAGTACCGTGTACCAAAGATGTAGTAAAATACTTGGGAGTGAGGTTGATACAAAGCTCACTGGCAGCGGAACAATTACGCTTTTGAAAGGAATGCAAAGGTCACTTATTATTATTACAGTCACGCACACTACCCTTTTGTGTAGGTGCGAGATCTGGGCTTATGCGCTCCTGCACGAAAAGTGTAAAAAATAAGAGGAGTTCCTATCGAACAGTCTCAGAGTCTATTGACCTCTTACCAGCGGAGAAAAAATATGTAAACAGGAGGAAAGCAGAAGTTGGAAAGGAAAAGGCAACGTGAATGCACTAAGTGGTTTAGAGAAAGATCAATACTAGAAACGGAGGTGGGCGATATCATTTCAGACAGCATAATGATGGTGCATAAAGCTAGAAAAGAAAGAAGGTGAGGTATTCACGGTAATCGCAGTTTCCTGCGAAGAAACTCCTACAAGGAGCTTTAAATAATATGAATTTAATAAACTTTCTTTGGTTTAAGGTCATAATGAGATCGCAGTCGCTGGGAATGAGACTTTATCGACAGTTGAGATTCTCCTGAACATAACCGCAGATGGCATGATTCCTAAGAATCAAATGAATACTCTTCGATATCTTTAAGAAGTCTGTGGAATTTTTGCCGTCTTTCTGGACGAAATATTGCAGATGATTTACAGGCGCTCTAGCAAGCCTTTACGATATTGGAAAACACCGCAATGTGCTGGCACCTAATCACGATCAGCGTTTATCAATCCTGCACCTTTTTTGGAGTCAGCGTAAGCCACCAAGACTGCGTCAACATCTAGTCTGGGCAAGTCAGTATCAAACGACTATTTTCTATGTTCTCACAGAATAAGTCCAACTTGCAAATGAGACTTTTAATCTAATCGATTCTACTGCAGTCTGTGGAACTGATAGGTGAACCTTCTACACCCTAGACTGAGGCGCCATATAAGTGAATATGTGGCTGCCCTTATAGTCCACGTGAACAAATACCACTCACCGTGTGCCTACTCCACATAGTGTTTCCTACAAATCACATGTTACACGCAGAATTTGAACAGACAGCACAAATTGTTCTCCTCGTTTCTCCGTTTCTCACCAGACACGAGCTGGATGGAAGCTGTTTCTCTATCAGATTGTTTGTTCAACTTAAACAGCCATTCATCAAGAGAAACGTAGTTTCTTCATAATCAATAGGCAGCTTTCTACGTCACCAGCTAGAGCTAGATGCTAGCGCACTAAGAGCATCGCCCTATTTATTTACATCGACATCGTGTACACAGATCAATCGGTATTTGCCTGCGCAGTATTTTCAATCAAATGTTAACTATTAGTACGTTGTTTGGTTCGGTGTTTTTTTTTCTTAATTGTCTTCACGATGATTAGGCATTTTACGCACTTCTTTCTGGAATGTTTTACGCTCCAATATAGTCACAAATGAGCTAAATCTATATTTACACAGACAGCGGGATCGGTGCGGCACGCGGTGGCGGTGGCGGGACAAGACAGCGTCGAAGTTCATAAGCGATGCGCTGCTCATTCATAAATCGCAATAAGAACATTATGTTTCATTGATAACGACCATCGCAGGCATCGCGATTAGCATCCAAGCAAGATCGAAAGATCAATGACCTCCTTGCAGCGTTGTATCAACATTATGCCGGATCTGACTGAAGTGCAATTCCATGAATATGGATGGGAAATCTCGACAAAGAGTGATCTGAATTTGATCCTTCTCGTCGCCAGTTTGATTGACGGCATCGTACGCAAATGGAAGTACCAAGAGCGCAATTAATTTTGTTTGTATCTCGATGTTTTTCATCGATTTTTTCTATGAATCCTATGAAATCCCCCTCCAAATGGGGAGAGATTGAAACAATCGGAATGAAAATATACAATCAATTCAATGGAAATACGTTTTGTTTCAAATTTTTTTCGTTTTTCTTTTTTGAGAATTTTGTTATCGCGCAAATAGTAAGCAGAACGATGATATTTGCGCGCATACACAGGGTATATGCCGCACAGACAGTCTGTGATACAAGAAGATTCAAATTTAAATTTCTGGTAGTTGCATATATGTCCAATTAGAGCCACTGTATATTCGTCCTGCGTATGGCCTCATTTTCCTACTGTTTACAAAATCTTCTTCTCCCTCCAACTACCGACCCATGCCACATACGTCCCTTCTTTTCAAGGTCATCGAAACTCTAATAAATCGTCAGCTTATGAAATATCTCGACTCACGGAAGCTCCTGAATGATCGGCAGTATGGTTTCCGTAGCACAGAACAGGTCCACTGATGATTTGATGACTTATCTCACCGAGAACTGGAACGAATCTTTGCATCACCTTGGTGAAAGTAAGATTGTTGCGCTTGATATTTCATAAGGATTTGACAGAGTTTGGTACCAAGCTCTTTTATCGAAAATGCGTGCATATGGCATCGATGCATCTCTTCTTCAATGGATTAGAAACTACTATTGGGGCCGTTCAATTCAAGTTGTTTTGGACGTCTTCAAGTCTGCAATCCACCATATTAATGCTGGTGTCCCCCAAGGCTCCGTTTTGTCTCTGATCTCTTGTCTGCAACTTCTAATCCAATTCATTCCTTCGCCGATGACAGTACTCTCAGTTTTTCATATTCGTTCCCTTAATCATGTCCCTGTTCTTCAGGAACGGCAACGAAACTCATTAAATTCCGTTCCGACCTTGACAGCATAAAAAAATGGGGTTATACAAATAGAGTGTAATTGAATGCTTCCAAAACGCATTACTGCCTTCTGTCTTCTAAGCGAAACCGAAACCTCGAACCGTTATCCATAAATAGTACCTGCATCACCGAAGCTGAAAAACTTTCCATCCTCAGTATGTGTGTTAACAACGATCTTCGTTGGAATGACTACATATTCGATGTCGCCAATCTGCGAAATATCTAGATTTCCTCAAACGATGCAAAGAATACTTTACCCCTTCCTGCACATTCTAGATAGAATTCAAAAACGCGCGATAAAACTAATAGGTGATAGAAACACTGCGAAGTCAATCGACTCGTTTCAACACCTGTGTTTCACTTTTTTATCGATTCTTCTACAAAAAGTGCTACAGCGTAATAACCAGCTGCATTCCGCCCCTGCAACATTTCACCCGCAATAAACGTCATTCTTCGAATGCATATCAGTTTACCCTTAAGCCTACTTTCGGACGTACTGTCAAATTTAGAGATTCTTTCTTTAGCCCTACCACACGAATGTGGAATGATTTACATAGCTCTGTGCTCCCTCATCATTACAACCCACAAGCGTTTAAAGCCAACGTGAAAAAAGTTTTCACGTTTGATGCAGAAAGAGTTGTCGGTCACCCGCAGGTAAGACATAGCGCGTGGCTTTCCGAGGGCACTTGGAGATGGATCAGCTTAATCAATCAAAGTTCCATGGCTAACTCGAGATCCAATTAAATATCTAACAGTCCACAGAACAGTTGGTGGCGCGTAAGATCTCCCTGTCATCGTGATTCTTTTGACTACGAGTACTTGTAAGGAATCCGAGTAAAGAACCCCACGTCAAGCACTACAGAAAGGGCCCATTCGTTATGAAAAAATCAAAGCTTTGTTTTTCTGAGGTAAAGTGCAGTTTTAACTTATCCACCTCTCAAATACGCGTCCTGTAATCTCGATAGAATGCAGTCTTGATGATTAACGTAAGATTCCTTCTCTGATTTCTGTCAAGTTTAAATGGTGTCGCTGATAGCCACTGGGAACACAAGTGGAGAAAAGCATCGTTGAGCACCACTGTCTCCCTATTTGTCCTCATCCACTGTAAATGTTGTGTATTTTCCCCAGCATTGATTTTTCCTCTTACTATGCTGTGGCTGCCTCTGGCTTCGGGGAAAGGTCGTCGTTGTGAGTGTCTCTGATGTTGTTGTTGCTGTTGCTGCTGCTGATCGGCACAGCTGATAATGCCGACGACCAACGAGATTTTTGTGCTGAACGCGGACGTGCTAGTGGCGTCAATCGTTTTATATATTGAACAACAAAAATTGCATCGCACTCAGATTCGATCTTACCATAGAAATGTTAACAAGTGAAGTTCATATAGTCGCGATCCTACTTGCGATCAGTGTTGTCGCAGTTACGTCGCGTTCCACTGGCACCACCGGCGATATACCGGATGGGTGCGAAATACCCTTCTCGTCAAAGGTACACATTGGCTATCAGTGGCCCTTGATATTCCGTCCGAATGGTTCGTTGTACGAAACGGTCACAATCGACGGATCTGATTCGGTGCTAGTGGCTCCTGGAGAAGATGTTCTAGTGTCCTGTGGTCCGAATTACATCAAATCAAGAGGACGATCGGAGCAGACTCAGGCTAAGTGCGGTCCCGATGGTCAGTTTCAATTAGACAGTCAGTGGGATGGAGTGAATTTAAAGGATCTTACGTGTGACTTGCGAGTGATCGAGGAAACCGTGCATTCGGCATATGGCTGTCCCATTAATCTGACTTCGACTAATTTTGGATATGTTCATCCGCTTCAGAAGCACACCTACATTATTGGAGAGTCGTGCTACGACATGACCGCCGGAAAGACCTACTTTGCTCACATCAAATTGGGAGGACCTTCGGAGTACATCCAGAAGGCAGACAAGTCGTTCCTGCTGCACAACCATCCTAATTCTAAGTATAAAATTGAATTTTTCAAGGTGCTCCGCTTCGATGAAATCTATGACAGGATTCGTAAGACTTTGGGCATCGTAGAGGTTCCTGGTTTCAAGTTAAGTAACTATGTTGATGAATCGCTGTTGATGCACAACCAGCTAAACGCCGTCAAGAAGCTATCGTGGAACTACTTCCTTATGAGAGATAATCTATTCACGCTGAGCCTCCTCAAGGAGGACATCAAAGATTTGAGCTACAGCACGGAACTAGATATCTACATCGGAAGTCATGGGGTAAATGTTTTACAAAGCTCCAATGGTGGACAAATGGAGTTCTATGCCGCCGTAGGTGATGGACAGAATCGTTTCCCGATGCCCGAATTGATTTGGATTCTAGTCAAGAACGGCGACAAGGCGGTGACCTTTGGAGTGTTTAACGATCCAAATCTGCAATCTGAAGACGTGGCGCGCAAGTCTATCTGTAAGAGTGAGTGTGAAAAGATTACCTGGCTGACAAGGGTGGCAAACTCTAAATATCGAGGTCCGTTAATTTGTTGTCGTTACGATGACTTCATCCAAGTAGTCAAAGAAGTGCCGCTTTGGAGTGGAATCAACGGCCTGTTCACGTGATGACAGCGATCACCGTTATTCTTACGCAATCTGGACTTAAGAATGCAAATTGTCAAAAGAAACATTATTCAATCAGAGCAACTGTCATGAGTCTAAATAGGGTTCCTGTCCAGCTTATCAATCTGCGGCTCAATGAAGTGCTAACTTCTATTGTTCTCTGACAACAAATTTACAAACTTATGGTTTATTTTATAAATTAAAACAACAAAAAAAATAAATAAATATATACATATATATATACATACTCGAACGAACATTTGTGTGTGTATGTTTTGTTATCTTTTTGGATGATGTATGTTTTTAGATTTAGATTATGCTTTGTTCTCGGTCAAGGACGGCAATATGCTTGGCGTAAATGGTGACCTTGTTTGTTGTAGAAGTTGTATTTACTGCTATCTGCATTCTATGGCGTTTCATTGGAATTAGAAGAATCCGATGATCCTGAAGGTGTGGTGGTGTCATGGGACAAAAGTTATCTCGCTTTGTAATCTTAGCGAAAATCATTGTGATGCGCATTGTTTCATAAATAAATCTAAGTTCAGGCAACATGCCACGATAGAAGGTCAGAAAGGTGGCAAAATATTTGGGTTTTTTCCAACATAATCTCCTATGGATTCAATGAACTTATTAAATCCAAATCAGGACATAGCCGGATGAGACAATTAACATCGACTTCTGGGTTTTTAGATCAAGGAGATTTCTGCTTAGATGCAAGCATAGACTATCGCTCGGCCAGCCTGCTGTATGGAACAGTTCGATTTATGGTCCTATCTGTATTAACGGTACATATATGGAAAAGAAGATTCAACCACAAAATACGTGTATGTACAACGATTCAACGATAAGGGTGGTTAGGTCACGTAGAGTGAATGTACACCGATTGTCCAACCCGAAGAGTATCTGATTTCACCCCTGAAGGACTACACAAAAGAGGACGTCCTCACCTCAAGTGACGTGCTCAAGCGGAGGGTGACCTCACCAACTTATCATACACAACTAAAAACCGCTGGCTTAGCAGCTTGTTGGTTTACTGCGCAATGTAGCGCCATATTAGTAAGTAAATAATCGCTTGCCTCAAAGCGTTTAATTTCTGTACTTATTTCATTAAGGCTGTTTTTAAGACCTAAAAGAGATTTCGTTTCACGAAAGTGAGTTTTGAGCATGGAAATATGTATGTAGAAACATTTTATGTGATTGTAGCAGTTTTACAAAGATCCAAATTTACACAGTTCATACTCCATAGTATTGTAACGTGTTTGCCGGTTCGCAATGATAAAACTTTTTCCTCCTTTCTATTCTATTTGTCTTTATTTAATCTTTTCACAAACTACTGATGATCTTTTATTTATTCCAACAATATTCAACTCTTTAAATCCAATTATTCACAACTCTTTTTTTCCCAAACAACTTAAACAATTAATCTCAATCAAATTCTTCTGTAATTTTAATTCACTATTAAAATCTCTATCCAAATCACTTTTCAACTGTATCTCTAATAAATCTCAAGTCAACTGTCTCACTATTAAAATCTTTATCCAAATCACTATCCAAATCACTTTCCAATTGTATCTCTTCTTAAATCTCAATTCGAACTTTACTACACTGACATCTCAATCGGAGTGTGTCTCTGCCGTCGAAGCTCGTCGTATTTATACCCGAGATACGAATCTAGAATCTTCCTTCCTGGCGACGATTTGCCCATCTAGTGAGATATCGATAGTTCTGGAACGTGCCTGAGGTAAGTACTAGAAAATTCCTGAAGGTTCTTATAATTGCTGAATGCACTTAAATTTAGCACTACTCCCCACTAGATGTCGCTGGTTGATGTTCCCAATTTCCACCAATTGACCAAGTGTCGCTAATACAGTCGATATTTCAATTCCACTAAATGTCGCTAATGCAGTCGATATTACACTGCCCCCCTCCTAAACTTGTTCGTCCCGAACAAGAGCATCTCTCGATCTCCGTTGACTTCTGTGGCGAACAAAGTTGATTCGTGTAACCAGTCTTGCGGCAACTTCGGTGACCTCTCTTCTTGTCGATGTGGGTACAGCCTGGTACAGCCACTCCAGATCTCCCTCCTGAAATCCCGGCGTTGTTGTCCTCGCATCGTACCTGGTCTGCATGCAGTCACTGGCTATTTTGCTCTTTACCGAAACGCCTTTGGATTTGTATTCGCGCACCAGGCGATCTAAATCGCAGTCCACGTCATCATTGTCTTCTTTCTCTAGGTTCTCTGTCTCGAACCACAGTTGCACTCGCTGCTGCTGTCTAGTGCCCTTGTCGCAGAAGTCGCCAGACTTGATGAATGGATATTCATCCCGTTTCTCCTTTAAGCTGGTCTTCTTGGCCTTGCCGGTTTCTTCTTTGTCCTTATCGCGGCTTAGACCAAGACCATGCGTATTGTTGTTGTTTTCACTTTCCGACTCCGAGACATCCACCTCACTGTCATTCTCGTACTGGGCGTCGTCATTGGTACGCCGATCCATCTTGTCGTACTTCCGATACTTTGGCAGCTTCTGGTGTTCCACCTGTGGCCCTTCGACATCAAGGTCCGGGATGGCATCCAGCATGGCATCCCATTCCTTTGCTGTTTTGATCTGCTTCAAAGCGCAGACATCTTCGAATTCTTCTCGTGGTCTCTCGTCTCCCTTGATGACCATGTTCGGATAAATTTTCTTTGACCGCCAGCTCTTACTTTGTGCATTGGAATTAGCGCTGACCATAATCTTCAGTGCGTTTTTCTTTGCCTTCTTCAAGCGCTTGGCAGCACGACGCTTCTTTCTCGACTTAGCTTCTTCTTCATTGCGTCTTCTTTCGTCATTCTGTCCTTTGTCATCCTTCTGCCATCTCTCTTCGTGATTGCGTCCACCACGAATTGCGTGGTCATCATCTCGTCGATCTCTACCCCATTCTCTGTCGCGACTACCACCGGATCCATCTCTGCCTTGGTATCCTTTGTCGCGATTGCTACGCCAATCGTTGTTCCAGCCGCGATTACAATTGTTGCCATCCCTTTGGTCAAACTTTCCGATGTTCGGGTATCCACCATCCTGCCGTCCTTCTTTTCCTAGGCTGTCCCGTTTTGAGCAATTACCCCCATCGCTGCCACGATCCGTGCGCTCTACAGATATTGAACCTTGGACCTCTGATAAACGTTGCCTGCCGTCTGTCCACTTTCCTTCTATTTCGAGTTGATCCGAATCCCTTCGCTCAGTTTCCTTTCGCTCTTCGCCTTCACTCTCGACTTTCACTTTCTCCTTCTTCTCAACTTGACCATCACTACTCTCACTGATGGGATTACTCGGATGGAACTCTTCACTGATCACTTCTTCGGCGGCTTTTCTTTTCACCACAAAAATATCTCCCTTCTTTGCAGAGGCACTATCATTTGTAGGCAATTCATCCTCGGAAACTTCCTCTGTATCGGCTGGTAATTCTGCTCTTGGCGGAACAGGTAGTTCTTCACCGAAAACCTCTTCGGCGTCACTTACTTCTGGCTTTGTAGGCATTGGTAGCTCATCTTCCGATACCATTCCTGTATTGACCAAAGTTGCATCGCTGTTGTTATTCTGTGTTTCTTCCGCTGTGACTGGCTCTGAGGTACTGTCTTCGTCCTTATCTAATTCGGCATCGAGCTTGGCGCCTAGAGAGTTCTCGAACATTTTGTTCTGCTCGCCAAACTTTGCGTCCAGATAGTTCTCGAACTTTTTGCTCCGCTCATCCAACTTGGCGGCCACAGAATTATTCCACTCATCGATCTGTTTGCTCCGCTCGTCAAACTTGGCGTTCAGATAATTATTCCACACATCGATCTTTTTGCCCCGCTCATCGATCTTTTTGCACTGCTCGTCAAACTTGGCGTTCAGATAATTATTCCACTCAGTGAGCAGTTCCATTACCGCGGAAATTTCACTTGGTGCGAGTTTTCTACCCATTTCGTTACATTTTAAACAGTTTTCAAATTTCACCACTGTTCTCTTTGTTCAGAAACTGTTCCTTGAACGTTTTTATCACTCTGAAAAAGTTTTATCCCACTTCTGACACCAAATGTAACGTGTTTGCCGGTTCGCAATGATAAAACTTTTTCCTCCTTTCTATTCTATTTGTCTTTATTTAATCTTTTCACAAACTACTGATGATCTTTTATTTATTCCAACAATATTCAACTCTTTAAATCCAATTATTCACAACTCTTTTTTTCCCAAACAACTTAAACAATTAATCTCAATCAAATTCTTCTGTAATTTTAATTCACTATTAAAATCTCTATCCAAATCACTTTTCAACTGTATCTCTAATAAATCTCAAGTCAACTGTGAATATGTAAATATGAGTGACCTGTACATCATATGCAAAAATATTAAAAATAAGAAAGACTCTGCAGGTTTAAACATTAAAATTATTTTAGACTGTTTTGAAATAATTGGTCCGTTAATGGTTGTAATTATAAATGAGTCATTTAGCTTTGGAGAATTTCCGCGAAATTTTAAAGAATCGACGGTTATCCCAATACCTAAAAAAAATAATACAATAAAGTGCGATAAGTTTCGGCCCATTAATATGATGCCAGTTCTTGAAAAAATAATAGAAAAAACGGCGTATAACCAATTTTATCAATTCGTGGCTAATAATAGGATTTTAATGGAAAATCAGTCAGGTTTTAGAGCAGGGCACTCTTGTGAGACGTCGCTCAACTGGCTAATCATGAATTTTAAAGAACAAAGACATGAAGGTAATATTATTATAGCAATATTTCTCGACTTTCAAAGAGCTTTTGAGACTATCGATCGCAAAATTTTAGTGGAAAAGTTATGTAAATATGGTGTAAAAGAGACAGAACTTAATTGGTTTAAATCGTACTTAAATAATAGAACTCAACGAACTAAAGTTAGTAGTGTAGTGTCCAATGTAATGCAAACTACCTTCGGTGTACCTCAAGGCACTATTTTCGGCCCTCTGTTGTTTTTAATGTATATTAATGATATCGTAACAATTTTGAAGTATAGTAAGATAACATTGTTTGCTGATGACGCTCTCATGTTTGTGTGTGGTAAAAACTTAAATACTCTTGAACAAAATATGGAATATGACTTAGAAAATTTGTGTAAATGGTTAGAAATGAACAAACTCAAACTAAATGTTAGCAAAACTAAATGTATGGTGTTAAACAGTGATTGTAACGTGCATTTAAACATTAATGGAGCAGTAATAGAACAAGTTTGTGAAATAAAATATCTTGGAATATTACTAGATAGTGGCTTAAATTTCAAAAACCATATGAAATATGTCAATAAAAAAATATCAAAAAAAGTTGGATTCCTTCGAAGAATTCGGAAAAACATAACGACCATCTGTGCAATAAATATTTATAACACCATAATTAAGCCTCATTTCGAATTCTGCTCTTCAATCCTATTTATGGGAAACAAAGCAATGCGAGTCATTCTTGGTTGTAATTTCTATACGCCAATTGCATGGATGTTGTCATGCTTGCGGTGGATGAATATCAACCAGAGAATCACTTACAATGCTTTAGTGCTTGTGTTTAAAATGAAACACAATTTGGTGCCTGAATATCTCTCATCGAATTTGCAATATATACAGGATGTTCAACCTTATAACTTAAGATCGAATTAAAATTTTCGTTTGCAGCTTTATAGAGACAATAGAACACAAAATATGTTAATGTATAAAGGTTTAAAAATGTTTAATGACTTACCAAATGAAATAAAAAATGTCAGTGAACTAAGGATATTTAAGAAAGTGGTCGCAAATTACATTAAATTACACGTTTCCTAATTTATGTTTTACCTTTGATATTAATGTAAACCGCATCCTATCATTTTAATAGTATTTTTAATAGTTATATGTACTAAATAAATATATGCATACAAGGGCGTAGAACCTGGACTACGCTCCAACAGAGCATAATCACTGGTACCGATACTTTGTGCCAGTGATATGTAATATCCGGTACAAATACCGCGATAGCTATCTACGTATGTAACTCTATCTATCTATCTATCTATCTCACTATTAAAATCTTTATCCAAATCACTATCCAAATCACTTTCCAATTGTATCTCTTCTTAAATCTCAATTCGAACTTTACTACACTGACATCTCAATCGGAGTGTGTCTCTGCCGTCGAAGCTCGTCGTATTTATACCCGAGATACGAATCTAGAATCTTCCTTCCTGGCGACGATTTGCCCATCTAGTGAGATATCGATAGTTCTGGAACGTGCCTGAGGTAAGTACTAGAAAATTCCTGAAGGTTCTTATAATTGCTGAATGCACTTAAATTTAGCACTACTCCCCACTAGATGTCGCTGGTTGATGTTCCCAATTTCCACCAATTGACCAAGTGTCGCTAATACAGTCGATATTTCAATTCCACTAAATGTCGCTAATGCAGTCGATATTACACTGCCCCCCTCCTAAACTTGTTCGTCCCGAACAAGAGCATCTCTCGATCTCCGTTGACTTCTGTGGCGAACATAGTTGATTCGTGTAACCAGTCTTGCGGCAACTTCGGTGACCTCTCTTCTTGTCGATGTGGGTACAGCCTGGTACAGCCACTCCAGATCTCCCTCCTGAAATCCCGGCGTTGTTGTCCTCGCATCGTACCTGGTCTGCATGCAGTCACTGGCTATTTTGCTCTTCACCGAAACGCCTTTGGATTTGTATTCGCGCACCAGGCGATCTAAATCGCAGTCCACGTCATCATTGTCTTCTTTCTCTAGGTTCTCTGTCTCGAACCACAGTTGCACTCGCTGCTGCTGTCTAGTGCCCTTGTCGCAGAAGTCGCCAGACTTGATGAATGGATATTCATCCCGTTTCTCCTTTAAGCTGGTCTTCTTGGCCTTGCCGGTTTCTTCTTTGTCCTTATCGCGGCTTAGACCAAGACCATGCGTATTGTTGTTGTTTTCACTTTCCGACTCCGAGACATCCACCTCACTGTCATTCTCGTACTGGGCGTCGTCATTGGTACGCCGATCCATCTTGTCGTACTTCCGATACTTTGGCAGCTTCTGGTGTTCCACCTGTGGCCCTTCGACATCAAGGTCCGGGATGGCATCCAGCATGGCATCCCATTCCTTTGCTGTTTTGATCTGCTTCAAAGCGCAGACATCTTCGAATTCTTCTCGTGGTCTCTCGTCTCCCTTGATGACCATGTTCGGATAAATTTTCTTTGACCGCCAGCTCTTACTTTGTGCATTGGAATTAGCGCTGACCATAATCTTCAGTGCGTTTTTCTTTGCCTTCTTCAAGCGCTTGGCAGCACGACGCTTCTTTCTCGACTTAGCTTCTTCTTCATTGCGTCTTCTTTCGTCATTCTGTCCTTTGTCATCCTTCTGCCATCTCTCTTCGTGATTGCGTCCACCACGAATTGCGTGGTCATCATCTCGTCGATCTCTACCCCATTCTCTGTCGCGACTACCACCGGATCCATCTCTGCCTTGGTATCCTTTGTCGCGATTGCTACGCCAATCGTTGTTCCAGCCGCGATTACAATTGTTGCCATCCCTTTGGTCAAACTTTCCGATGTTCGGGTATCCACCATCCTGCCGTCCTTCTTTTCCTAGGCTGTCCCGTTTTGAGCAATTACCCCCATCGCTGCCACGATCCGTGCGCTCTACAGATATTGAACCTTGGACCTCTGATAAACGTTGCCTGCCGTCTGTCCACTTTCCTTCTATTTCGAGTTGATCCGAATCCCTTCGCTCAGTTTCCTTTCGCTCTTCGCCTTCACTCTCGACTTTCACTTTCTCCTTCTTCTCAACTTGACCATCACTACTCTCACTGATGGGATTACTCGGATGGAACTCTTCACTGATCACTTCTTCGGCGGCTTTTCTTTTCACCACAAAGATATCTCCCTTCTTTGCAGAGGCACTATCATTTGTAGGCAATTCATCCTCGGAAACTTCCTCTGTATCGGCTGGTAATTCTGCTCTTGGCGGAACAGGTAGTTCTTCACCGAAAACCTCTTCGGCGTCACTTACTTCTGGCTTTGTAGGCATTGGTAGCTCATCTTCCGATACCATTCCTGTATTGACCAAAGTTGCATCGCTGTTGTTATTCTGTGTTTCTTCCGCTGTGACTGGCTCTGAGGTACTGTCTTCGTCCTTATCTAATTCGGCATCGAGCTTGGCGCCTAGAGAGTTCTCGAACATTTTGTTCTGCTCGCCAAACTTTGCGTCCAGATAGTTCTCGAACTTTTTGCTCCGCTCATCCAACTTGGCGGCCACAGAATTATTCCACTCATCGATCTGTTTGCTCCGCTCGTCAAACTTGGCGTTCAGATAATTATTCCACTCATCGATCTTTTTGCCCCGCTCATCGATCTTTTTGCACTGCTCGTCAAACTTGGCGTTCAGATAATTATTCCACTCAGTGAGCAGTTCCATTACCGCGGAAATTTCACTTGGTGCGAGTTTTCTACCCATTTCGTTACATTTTAAACAGTTTTCAAATTTCACCACTGTTCTCTTTGTTCAGAAACTGTTCCTTGAACGTTTTTATCACTCTGAAAAAGTTTTATCCCACTTCTGACACCAAATGTAACGTGTTTGCCGGTTCGCAATGATAAAACTTTTTCCTCCTTTCTATTCTATTTGTCTTTATTTAATCTTTTCACAAACTACTGATGATCTTTTATTTATTCCAACAATATTCAACTCTTTAAATCCAATTATTCACAACTCTTTTTTTCCCAAACAACTTAAACAATTAATCTCAATCAAATTCTTCTGTAATTTTAATTCACTATTAAAATCTCTATCCAAATCACTTTTCAACTGTATCTCTAATAAATCTCAAGTCAACTGTCTCACTATTAAAATCTTTATCCAAATCACTATCCAAATCACTTTCCAATTGTATCTCTTCTTAAATCTCAATTCGAACTTTACTACACTGACATCTCAATCGGAGTGTGTCTCTGCCGTCGAAGCTCGTCGTATTTATACCCGAGATACGAATCTAGAATCTTCCTTCCTGGCGACGATTTGCCCATCTAGTGAGATATCGATAGTTCTGGAACGTGCCTGAGGTAAGTACTAGAAAATTCCTGAAGGTTCTTATAATTGCTGAATGCACTTAAATTTAGCACTACTCCCCACTAGATGTCGCTGATTGATGTTCCCAATTTCCACCAATTGACCAAGTGTCGCTAATACAGTCGATATTGCAATTCCACTAAATGTCGCTAATGCAGTCGATATTACAGTATTATACCCGCAAAGAAGGCATTCGGAATCTTGAATGAAGTGGATTTTGCTGCAATGGCCAAAAAGGAAATTCATAAATCTCCTTATTTCATCCCTGTTATTTATAATTGGCTGTTCATGACTGTTCGTGAGTATTTGGATGGAGATGCCTTTAATGTGTACTTTCAGGTTAACATTTGCGAATGTTCCGATGACGTAAAAATCGGCATGGAAAACACACATTTCACAAGTAGTTTCGAGACTTTGTGGTTAGGCCCATATGTACACGATGATAACGACTCTAGAATCCATTTGTGAGTCATTCACATTGATATTCTAGATATGAGCGATTGCATTTGATTTTGTAGAAACATTTTGGTACTCTTCTAGAACCAAAAGTGGCAAAAAGTCGATCAACTGCGAAAAAAAGCTGATGTCAACTCTACTGCATAGGCATAACACTGGCAGTAGGGTGGTTATATGGCTTGAAAGTGTTGTACGAACCAATAAAATCAGGATGTTCGAAAGAAATACTGTGAATTATAAGCAATGCCAACAGTACCAATAATTCTCCCCAGTCATTCTGGACACCACCCCGGAGCAAAAAGACTGAACCCTAATACCACCTGAGTTTCAAAATCACTACACCAATATTAGCACTGTGTGAATAGCATCATAAGGGTATTCATAACTTATGGGCCGATCCACAGTTGGGTTGAGAAATGAGAATGAAGAACTACTGAAGGAACTTTGTTGCACAGTCAATCTGATGATTGGTGGCACACGAGTCATATTTCAACACAAAACGTGCCATCTATGTATCCCCTGATAAGTTGACCAGGTTGGTTTCTTGTTTGGGCTAACTCTGTACATAACAATTAACGTCTATTCCAGAGTTTCGGACTTGAACCGACGAACCTCCGTCACTACACGAGCTCATCAAAGCCCAATTCTATGGCTTTAAGTAAAGAGTTCTTCACATTGCAATTTATCGGAACTCTTCGAGCAGAAGCAAAGATGTACACTTGAGAATAATTACCAACAACACCAAAAACAAGTCAATCCGCGTATCAAACCTCAACAGCATGTTCCAAATCGAATGTATCAACATCAAGCAAGTTAACAGTTTTTTTTATCCGGGTAGCTTAATAGCACAAGATCGTGAAGCCAAGAAACACGTCTTCTTATAAACATCATTTAAGAAATAAAATTGAAGATCTCAGTTTCTTGCGGTAGAAACCAGAGTACTGCAGTAAGTAGCTCGTTTTATGAGCCACTCGAATGATTCACTGCTTTTTAAAGTATTCACACACATTCACATTCACTCAAAAAAAAAAATATGAGCTACCCTCACTCATTGCTTTTCATATAACGAATCTGAATCAGGCTTACATTCGTTTGAATGAGGGATTCGCATGAAGTGATTCGTTTACTGTGAGTGGAGTGAGTTCAGATGATTCGTTGTTTGGAATCAACGCAATGTTTAAGGTGTCAATTGTTTTATCCTTTTGCACTTAATACAATTGGTTATAAATGAAATCTCAACATCTAATAATTTTGTTGTTATCAGCCACTAAAGTGTGAAAATTACTTAAATTGCTTATAGAAAACTAAACAGGAAGAAAGACTGAACAATAGCCGTGTTTTATTATTCCCGGATCTGGATCTGGATCTTCACAGGATAATAAAACAACTTAGATCATTTTGCGCCTTAACTATGGAGGGTTTCAGCCTTTGCTTGACAAAAATTGAAGTCAGCTGTCAATTGTCAGTTTTTTAACAGAGGAACAAAAGAGATGGTTGCTACACCTCTCTTTTTTTCTAACGAGAGCTTTTGTCGTTAATAAATCAGTGCTTCCCAAATTTGGGATAGCAAATGCCATCTACTTGTTCGAACTAAAACTAATTTTTAGATCAGGAAAATTGATCTTGATCAATAGCAGGATCTTGTGTTGTTATTGTAATGTATACAAATCAATGATCTATATGGATCATCGGCGATAATAAAATACGGCTAATGTAGAATTCAAAAAGACTCGGATGTCTGATACTGAGCGTCAACGAGCTTGGTGAGGAGCCCCAAAATTTAGATGTTGCGCCGCCATAGTGCACAAGTGCCCGATAAGAATGTGGCAAGTACTTCTACCGCTCAGTTTAGTGCAAATAGGATATCCGATCACATAAGTGATGGAATTCAATCCACAGAGGTTGTTAATGAGGCACTATCAACATAACCAGCAAGTGCGATGTGTACTCACTGACATATTCTATGGCTAACAGCCGTATCTAGACACAGCCACATTAATTTGTTTTCTTTTCCTGTCACTCTACTCTCATTATAACAAATATCCCTTCCTAATCACTTCACAATTGTAATTCTAATAGTCGGTATACTTTTATTTTATCCTATCGCCTGTTTCTAGAAAAACTTTCCCTCATACTTAAATACTTATCTTTTCCCTAACCCCCATGTATGCAGAATAATCTATTTAATAGCCGTGAAAAATCATTCACTCCCCATCACGGGAAGATCAGTTCCCTATATTGAGCATGTCTTTAGTTACACATACTAATTAATAACTCAAAACCCGAAAAGAAATTAAACCAACTAAACCAAATCACTTATGCCCAGTTTCACAGTGCGAGTTTAAACTCAGTTTATGGTTTAAACTAAAGTTCAACCAAATGTTTGGTTTCACAGTGTTCGTTTAAACTCTCAACTGAGTTTTATGTTCGGTTTAAGTTAAACGACTCGATTCTACCGTTTAACGTTCGTTTAAGTTAAAAATGTGGTTATGACTGCTATTGTTGTGAAATGTCAAATTGTGTTTTTCTTCTAAAATATTAATAAATAGTGTGTAAAATAATGTTTTCAAGTGCAAATAGTGATTCTGATGATAGAAGTGATGAAGAATATTATAATATCCTGGTTAACGTAAGCCGACAAAGAGAATTTCGCTGCAGGACAAATCACTTTTATTTTTGGGATGATATGGACTTCTTTAACAAATTTCGCATGTCCAAACAATCAGCGTATACTGTTTTCGAGGAAATACGTCCAAAAACTGAAAATCCAACTAACTGGTAACTCAGAAAATAAGACATATGTACATGTAATTTGATTTATATGAAAATAAAATGTTTTACTTCAAGGAACAATTCAATATCAGCCGAAATCAAGTTTTTATTGACTTTGCTTTTCGATAGCATCCCATGCTGCATTTTTCTCCGTCCAATGAATCCTATCAGTTTTTTATTTTCAATTGTGTCATTAAATTTTCCTTTTCGCTATCGGAAAAATGAGTACTTCTTTTCTTTTCATTAATATTATTATATTTTTACTTCCTCCATTGTCTCTCTTTTGTCTATTCTAAGTGACTTTTACTCTAAAGCAAACACCATAATAGGAAAAATTCCAAATTATTTTCAGTTTGACATTTAATTCAAATACTGTGATTCAAATACATCAGTGTAATTCACAATAGTGTGATAAACTTCGTTTAGACAAACTGAGTTTAAAAATACAGTGTGAAACCGAACGATTTAAACTCAAAGTTTAAACTCAGTAGTTAGTTTAGTAAAACTCAAGTTTAAACTCACACTGTGAAACTGGGCATTAATGTGTGCCGCAATAATTTCGTCTTAAAGTATCTAATTCCTGTATTTTTATTACTTCAAATGGATTTCCTAATGATTCCATTGCTTTATAAAGTAAAAATCATAATCCAAAACCATCTGTTCATAAAATAGAACAAATTATAAAAGTAGATAACGCAATTTACATTAAATTTTTCGTATGAAATTGCTTTGTCGCAATAATACACACAATCCTGAAAATTCTACTCTTATTCAATACGACGGACGGTTGGATGTTGTAGAAATAGGGTAGGCACTGAGAGGTGTCAACTTGGCGATGCCCAGTGTTGTAACTGTTTCTACACATCAATTGTGCTTATTTTACCTCCAAGTGGTAACCGTCGGGTACTGGTCGATGTCCATCCGGACTCGACTTGCCAAACTTATAAGCGCGAGTGCTGACCAGCAGACAAAAATAGCAGCACTATAAACGGAACAGCGGATGAACTCCCCAGATGGAATCAATGGTGAAGAAATCCCGGAACAAATAAAACAAAACCTTATCCGGGCTACTCCAACATATTTGGAGCTCAGGCCGGTTAGGATTTCCGAGACTTAGTCAGGGTCTTGGAAAAGAGATGGTGGCGGATGAGCCCTTAATGGACCAACGGCAGCGCTCACATCCCCGAATGGGCTACTGGCTTCGGTCTAACCGACCCCTCGTCCTTGGGGTTTCTAAAATGGAACTGGCCCTCCAGGTTGGGGGTTGTGCCGCCGGGGTATCTGCCCGGCCATGGAAAAAAAAAACAATAGTTACGAAGCAACCACAAGCCTCGGATACGGACGGATCTACTGTTGACAACCCCTGCAAACGAAATAAGGACAACGAACTTCGGATCTGTACGTGGAATGTTAGGTCCCTTAATAGGCCACGTGCAGCCGAACAACTAGCGGAGGCCCTAGACTGCTGCAAAGCAGACGTTACCGCCATTCAAGAAATGCGATGGGATGGGCCGGACAAAAAGAGGATGAAAAACTGCGACATCTACTACGGCGATTGCTATCGACGGCAAAAGCAGCGCTTATTTGGATGCGGATTTGTTATTAGAGGCAGACTTAGGCAAGAAGTCTTGAGTTTTCGGCATGTTAACGAGCGCCTCGTAACAATCCGTATCAAGGCTAAATTTGCCAACATTAGCCTCATATGCGCGCAGCCCCCACAGAGGAGAAAGATGACGACACCAAAGATAGCTTCTACGAGCTCTTGGACAAGACTTACGAGCAGTTCCCTAGTTATGACATTAAAATTGTCCTTGGCGATTTTAATGCCAAGCTAGGAAGGGAGGGCATCTTTGGTAGTACTGTCGGAAAGTATAGCCTGCACGACACCACCTCCGATAACGGATTCAGGCTAATCGAATTTTCGGCGGGGCGTAACGTTGTCGTTGCTAGCACGCGATTCCCGCATCTCGATATTCATAAGGGGACTTGGAGATCTCCTGATCAATCAACCGTCAACCAGATTGACCACATTGCGATCGACGCAAGGCACTCCTCCAGTATTATGGATGTCCGAACGTTCCGAGGGGCCAACATCGACTCGGATCATTACCTTGTTGTAGCCAAGGTACGGGTGCGGATATCCCGAGCACCGCAAAGACAAGCTAATACTGCGAGGAAGTTTGACGTCGGACGGCTACAATCGCAAGAGATCGCCAAATCCTTTTCCGATCGAGTCTCCCTCAATCTCTTAAGAGGTCCTATGCTGCCAGCATCAAGTATTGAAGACCAGTGGCAACACTGCCAAAAAGCCATCAGAGATGCCGCCTCTGATGTGCTGGGTTTCACTCGGCCACCAAAACGAAACCCCTGGTTTGACGACGAGTGCAGGCAAGCACATGCAGCCAAGCAAGATGCATACAAAGCGGCGCTGCATAGAAGGACCAGAGCTGCTCACGAGCTCTATGAGCAGAAGAGGAGAGACGAGCATCGGCTTCTCAGGAGAAAAAAGAAGGAGCATGAGAAGCGCGCGGTCGAGGAAATTGAGAGATGCTACTCCAGGAATGAAATTCGGAAGTTTTACCAAAAGGTAAAAAATACATGCCAACGACACAAACCCCGAACCGAAGCCTGTAGAGACGAGCAAGGGAACATAGTAGTAGAATCGCAGTCGATGCTGAGGATTTGGAAGGAGTATTTCTGTAGACTGTATAACGGCGACGACGAACCAAATACCGCTGTCAGGCAGAATGAACCTTTCAATTTGGACGATGGAGACCAACAATTCCGTCCACCCGACCTGGATGAAGTGAAGATAGCCATATCTAAGCTGAAATCCAACAAAGCTGCTGGAGCAGATGGCCTGACTGCCGAGCTCTTCAAAGCAGCAGGCGAGGACTTGGTAAGGAGCATACACCAACTCATCTGTAAAATATGGTCGGAAGAAAGTATGCCCGATGAATGGAACCTCAGCATTGTTTGTCCGATCCTCAAGAAAGGAGACCCTCTAAACTGCGCCAACTACAGAGGTATTAGTCTAATTAACATCGCCTACAAGATCTTATCTGCCGTATTGTGTGAACGTCTGAAGCCGTTCGTCAGCCACCTGATTGGTCCATATCAGTGTGGCTTTAGGCCAGGAAAGTCCACCATCGACCAAATATTCACACTACGACAGATCTTGGAAAAAACCCATGAGCTCCAAATCGATACACACCATCTATTCATCGATTTTAAGGCCGCGTATGACAGCATTTATAGAGACGAGCTATACAGAGCTATGTCTAGTTTTGGCATCCCTGCAAAACTCGTCCGTTTGTGCAGGATGACGATGGAGAATGCACGCTGCTCCATCAAGGTCGGTAAGGAACTCACCGAGACCTTTGATGTCAAAAAAGGATTTAGACAAGGCGATGCGCTGTCATGCGACTTTTTTAATATCATTCTTGAAAGAACTGTGCAAAACTCGCGCGCCAACACAAGAGGCACAATCTTTCAAAAGTCCGTCCAATTACTCGCATACGCCGATGCTATTGCCATAATCGGAAGAAAGCAGCGTGATGTCAGTGGCGCTTTCGCGAGTATTGAGACGGAAGCGGCAAAGATGGGTTTAACGGTAAATGAGGGCAAGACCAAGTATATGCTGTCAACAAGAAAGGACACTCAACACCGACGTCTCGGACAGAACGTCTCCCTCGACAGATATAACTTTGAGGTAGTTAAGGACTTTGTCTACCTAGGATCCGCTATCAATTCAGAAGATGACACCAGCGCTGAGATCAGACGAAGAATAACCCTTGCCAATCGCTGCTTCTTTGGGCTAAGAAGGCAATTGACTAGCAAAGCCCTCTCTCGAACAACAAAAGTGACCCTATATAAGACCTTAATAATCCCAGTCCTCCTCTACGGCGCAGAGGCATGGACTTTATCAAAAGTGGATGAGGGTGCTCTTGGCTGTTTCGAGAGGAAAATTCTTCGGGTGATTTTCGGTCCCGTCTGCATAGACGGTGAGTGGAGGAGGAGATACAACGACGAACTGTACGGGCTGTACAGCGACATCGACTTAGCCAGAAGAGTGAAGGTCCAACGACTGAGGTGGCTGGGTCATGTAGAGCGGATGGACACCAATGCTCCGGCCCGAAAAATCTTCGAATCCGCCCCCGAGGGACAGCGCAGTAGAGGAAGACCGCGACTCAGGTGGCGCGCGCAAGTTGAAGGGGACCTCAACCAACTTAGCGTGCGAAACTGGAGGCAGCTAGCTTAAGATCGAGCTGGCTGGAGACGCTTGGTCCACCCCGGACTGTAGCGCCGCCTAAAGTAAGTAAGTAATTCAATACGACTACAACTACTTTGCAGTCAAAGGCTCGCGAATCATACCGAGAGCTCGTGAATCATACCAAGAGCTCGTGAATCATACCAGGAGCTCGTGAATCATCCACTCAGAATTGTGAATCATATGAATCATTGAATACTTTCGAGTACGAACCTACTATGATTCACTGATTCGTGAGTGTGAATCCCCACGATGATTCGAATTTTCATCCCTCACACAGTGAGCTCTGTTGTTATTTTCTGCATGATTCACACTGATTCGCTTTTTATGAGTGTGAGACTGTGGATGATTCGTTTTTTAGCGAATCATTCACAAATGGAAATGAGTGGATTCATGCAGCTCTCTGGTAGAAACAAATCGATAAAGTCTGTGCGACTTTACGTCTACGAAACATGTCGGGCTTATGACACCCTAATAAAAGAAACTACAAACGGATGCCTCCCTGAGACAAATGTTAAGAATATGGTGGCCAAAAACCATCTTCAACAACGAACTATTCTGAAGATGTGATCAGGAACTGGTAACGAGGTATGTCAAACGCCGCAAGTAAGTAAGCCAACAACATGTTATCGAGTGGAGTTCCCAAGGCTGCTCACAAACACCATAGAAAAGATCTCTTGACATTGAAATTCACGAGTCAGGAGGGAAAATAAAACAATATCGGAAGTTGGTACGCGATAAAGACGTTTTGATGAGGATCCTCTAGGTTCTAGGACATAAAGGACACATGTAGAAGAGAAGAATAGATTAAATCCAAAGTAGAATGAAACTTCTTAGCACTGACCTTCATTTTGCGTCTTACATTTGAGGAAACATCGCCCGCCTCTACAAATCAATCCATTTTCCTTGATGATTGTCACTAACATACATTTTATTTTTCATTTCCAATTTATGACGAAATTACAAAACTTTAAATCAACCAACCAACTTTTACAAAACTTTAAAAATAAACTGACATTTAATATGACACTTTCAATTTCCCATTACCATCACGAGCGCCATTGAACGTCACTTCTACAAACTACCATTAATAATTGACGTCTAACTTCGAGTCTCGTATTGTTTATTGCAATTGCCACACAAAAATTGCAATTTGTTTACCAAAATTTGTTTGATTTGCTTTCAAAATTCATTTAGCAAACAAAACACTGATAACAAGTGTGTAAATAAAACCATAATAACTCTAAATATATCTAATCATTTAAGAAATATTACTCATGTGATAAAAGTCCATCGAAATTAATCGCAAGTTGCGTTGTTCCGCCCAGTGAAATCATTTTATCGCCGGTTTTACAATAAGAAAATAAAATTGCATGTCAAATTTCTACTGCTACATGGTCTGGTAACATGTTATAATCCCTCATAAAGAAGCCGTGCAAGTGTTATCCAAAATAAGTGGTTTCGTGTGAGAATTTTTTTCTCTGTTCCAAGTACGATGTCCCGTCGTTATCGACGTCCTAGCAGTGTTCGCCGCCAAAATGAATATGAAGGACTATTGGGAAACAGTAAGTAACTGACCGATATACAGACTACATATACCTACATATATTTATTTAGTATGCTTTGCTTTAGAAAATGTATATGAACTATTTGTAGATCTTATGTGGTTACAACGACATCGGTTTCCGATAACAAAAGTATTCCAAATTAGGGAAGTACCGCACAGCAAAATGTACAACTAATGGGAAGAACGTACGAGTAATCGACGCAATTGTAATTTAAAATAATTCTCGCGTTATCAATTTTGTTATCAAACCAAATTAATACACCCCTCATTTAATTTTTGCCTTTGAAATGTTCCTTGAAGGTGCATGGGATTAATTTCAGTTGACACAAGATAAATTGACAAAAGATAAACTTAATTTGTAGCTTATTGTTGTCTGGATTGTTCTCAGAAAGTAATTTACATGATTTTCTTAACACACATTATGAGTTTTAGCATTGTAGGATATATATTACTATTGAATACGTTTATACAATAATTTTAGTGAGAAACAGCCTCAGATGTTATGTGGTAACAGACAACTGGTTGTTCTTGAGTTGCTCTTGACCGAGATCAATTTTAATCTAACTAAAATATGACGAATATTACTCAAGTCAAGCACATGATGTGTTGTAATGAAACTATGCTGCGACTGGAATTGATTATGTATTTGAAAGTTAAAAGGGGCACGTGATGTTCGAATAGTCATTTGAAATAATAGTGGAAATAAGAACTCTACTAGACTTAATCAGACTACGTGAGCACTTGAATGGTAACATGTTAAAATTAGATAGAAAATCCTAAAAAAATATACATCAGTCTAGGTAGTATGTTTCGTGTTGCACTCAGACCAAATGTACATACATATGTATGAGCATTGCGATATCACTGTGTGATTTAGGGTTGGAAACTCCAATCTACTTCCGAAACCATTAGATTTCCTAACGTAGCAGGTGGCAGTGCTCAAATCAATTTGATTGTTGGAGTATTAGAAGAGCGGCATATGTGCAGAGGAAATGTACGATAGATTCTTCCTCCTGCTCGTCCCTGCAAAAATCGTTGCATACAATCCTGAAGCACTGAGCAGTGGTCTTTTATGAAGTTAGTTAGTTTGGACAGCTTGTCTCTTTTAGTCGAAACAGTGCTTAGCCTTGTTGTAATAGTTAAGATGCTGCCATTTATAATTAGCTTTCGACACAGCATCGGTGTATATCAGGTGCTTGACAAACTAAATAGGAACGTTTGGCATGGTTCGGGCTCCTACTGTCTGTATCTATAGCGAATTGTGTGGCTCGTAGTCACATAGATCCCTCAAATCTCGTTTTGACCTGGGACCTAGCAGAGCGTAACGTTGTGGTGTTTAGTGATCTCGTTCGGAGACACGTGACAGTCCTTTACTACCCTAAATTTTAATATGCTGGATATAAGGAATCTGATCATAGTCCGGCTGTCGAAGAAAATCACATTATTTGTGTTTGAAACTTAATTAATCTTCAGGCATGCAGCGGCGGCCTGACGTATAGTTGGGACTTTTTATTAAAGGACGATAGATTGCCAAGGGGTATTGATCTAGAAGTTGAAAGTCAATTGATTTTGGAGAGCTATGTATTTGGGATCGATCTCACGACTGCGGTGTACAATTCAATGAATATTTTTTTAATTTTATTCACTTGAGTGAAGGGCTACAGGAGATTTTCATGTACGTTCGGCATGAGTTTCCTGTCAAGGATGAGTCCTAGATATTTGAGACTGTTTTAGAAATTCAGGGCTGTATCATTTAATTTGTGAGGAATTTTGTGTTTTAGAGTGATGGACCAGCTTTATTTGAGGCGAATTGACGCTTAATCCAAAGCTGGTCTCTTCCTAGGGTAACTTATGATCCTATTAACATTTCAAGTCAATCCGAGGGGTTGATGAACTTAATTATTCAAAATTCACAGATGTACCGGAGAGTTCTTTCAGACCTTAAAAATGTGCCTTCCTAGGATTTTAAATCTTATTTGACAAAGTTCTGGGCAGTAGCAAGGAAGTGTTGATTCCACACTCCAATTTTGCTGTATGTTCGTATTCAAAGGATTTGTGTTTGACTCGAATGGAATTACAGTCAAAACCGCTTACATCGATTATAACGACCAAATTCTTAGGTCCCGGCTGAGCTCCCTTATAATCCCATTGAATAACAAATCGTTTACAACGACATATCGCTTACAACGACCGATTTTTCCATTTTTGTGAAAAAAAATATTGGTTACAACGACTAAAATCGACGCAGCTGTTGGTGCGACTGCATTTTTTTCTAAAACGGTAAACTGTTTATCTGTAGATCCGATGTATCTGTATACATAGAATTTCGGATATGTTACAGCTTACCGTTTGTTGACATGTTATTCTTTTTGTTTTGCATTTATTATTAGTTTTGAGTTTGTTCAACAATAGGTGGGAAAATTACTTAGTGCAAATTTTTCTGTGTGACGAGTGGTCGTAGAAGTTAAATTCTATTCGGTTCGCATAAAGTTGTATTGGAAAATGAGTCATAAACGAAAAGTCTTTACGATTGAAAAGAAAGCAGGTATCATTTTTAGATTGGAAGCTGGGGAGCAAAATAAGGACCTTGCCAAAGAGTATTGCGTTTCACACTCCACTTTGTACATACATACATACTCGGTTGTATGTATGCCTTGAGAATAAATAAGAATAATGAAAAATAAAAGAAGGATCTCTATTTGAAAACAGATTAATTTACATATATACCTTGATATCGGTTACAGCGACCTATCGCTTATAACGACCAAATTCATCGGTCCCTTGAAGGTCGTTATAACCGATTTTGACTGTATTTAATATTATGAAGGGATCAGGGCATTAAAAATTGGAAGAACACATTCAAGACCGAACTAATTGTCTTGGGGTTAAGCTGAATGATCTTAACCATATAATTTTCATGTTTTCGGTAAGATTTAACAAAAAATGGTTCCAATCTGATCGACAAGAATTCCGGTTCAAAAAAATAAAAAATAAAAATAAAGAATGGCTTGAGACATCGATTGGTTTCAAACTCAATGAAAATAATCCCGCGAAATAGCGAGGTCGCCCGGAAACATCGTTTGAGGAGAGTTCGGATAGAAGAAAATACTTCAAAATGGAAGAAATAAGAAGAAACATATTTACATCGCAACTTGGATTGAATTTACGAGCTTGGGGCCATTCAGTTGCATGCAATTAAGTGGAAAATATTATACGTATACGTATACCTCACCGTGCAACTGAATATAAAAAAGCGTATCAGACGTATAAAGTAAAATGCATTGTGCAAATGTCAATGGAAGAAGCTCTTTCAGCTCTTCAAGCTAAGCTTACAAGGCATCAGTACAATGTTATAAGGCCCAAGGATGTTTTTGGTTTTGGGGCTAGCACCCTTGAATATCCAGTTTTATCTGTTAAACACTCCGTTCTTTAAATAACCCCCATAGATGGCGTCAACCACCCTCGAAATCACAGCTTATACTTTCTGTTTTAATTTAAAAGTTCCTAATAATAATCCTTTTTTTGTTTTGTTTAATTTAAAATAAAATTTATGATTCCTGTTGTGACCTCATAACGAAAACAAACCACAAATGAGAAGAACAGCAAAAAAGAGGCACAAAAACAGAAACTGCAAAATGCAATTCAATGGGATATGCTTGAAAACAAAACTTCTCAACGTGTGGTGTCATAAAAAGCAATGATACACGAGAATGTGAAATCATTCCCAAAGGCGTTTTATAAATGTGTGTGTGTGGGTTCATGAGGGAATAATAAAAAAAGGTCCTTCCAGACTTCACGGTAAGGCGGAATATTTAGAAATATACCCGCATAAGGAAAGATACACTTACAACTTGCATTAATAAATTAATAAGAATTAATTTTACTGCTGTCTACTGAATGGAACAACCTATTACTTTAACGGTCTTACGAAGGATGAATTAAGAAAATTATGAATCCTTATCCGTGATAATAGTATAGTAGTGCATTTATTTAAACGAGGAGTATTCAGCGGTAATCGAATGGAGTTTAAATGGAAGAGCATTGAGGAAAGCAGTTTCCCTTCAATCGATGAGCGATTGTCTTCCAAACGGATGAGACTAAGATTATGAGTCCGGGTAAAGTTCAGTTTGCTGACATACTGCTGAAACCATTTACGTTGTCTTCTTAGATTTGATTAGAAAATGGGAGCTGAGACCACTCAGACAATATCTCTCAGCTCAAAGTTAAGATGTGTTGAGCTGATGGATTTAAGGACCACCATTAGGGTTTTTGAATTTTTGGTAGATTTTGGGCTGGGTGATGAGTCTCTGCATGATACACCTACCAGGAGACGATAGGTAGAACTGTGTGCTGGCAGATGGAACTATTCATACCTCCATCCATGTAACTGTCTTTATTGAAAAAAATCCCGAAGAAGACTGATCTCATAACGGTTATTTTGCGTCCATCAGTTATCATCCTATAATGACATAAACTTAATTGAACACAAGTGATAACAGATTGGGTATAAGCGATCCAACCTAACTTAACCTAACCTAGTATAAGACCATAGGAGGCCGTGTTAATGAGTAAGCACTAGTTACCATAAAATGCCTTCCTTCTCAGTAAACGGACACGCGACAGTCCTTTCAAGAGGGCTACAATGATATAAAGCGTCACATATATTCGAATAAGACCACCCCAACGTCCATTTAACACCCTGGAATCACCCTAAAGTTAAAAACAACCATAAGATCAAGGTTGCAGGCTAAAACAATCCCATTAAAGTGACTCCATCTCATGCTGCTAAACCATTGCGTGTACAACTTCTATCCGCCTCCACCACGAAATGACACTAGTCTTCTACAGTTTCCTAAGTGAATCAGGAATAATGAAGGAAATTAACTGACATAACCAGGCCTACAAGAACCACCAAGTTTATGACCGCATATCCGTTCCGCGTACGCCGTCACAAATAGGCCAACAATTCTAGAACAGCAACGAAACAAAACGGAGATTACCAACAGGAGAAAGTAAATTGCTCATCACAAAAGCACAACAAGGGCGCGTCCATGTCCATGCCCATGTCCATCTGCCTGTTCATTCACAATGGCAAATAGATAATGGTTTCTCCTGACGGTTTTATGTAGGTGTGGCGTGGCGCCGCTTTCAAGCAGGTGAAACTGGAATTCAGCAATTCACCGACCGGTTCAGATGTGTCCTTTTAGATACACATCATCGCAACTGACGAACAAACCGTCACTCGTTAGCAAAATCAAAGATTACACTTTTAATTCACTTTCCACCAACGAGTGGGTGGTTATTTGATTTCATGTCATCCACCTCCTACCCTATTGCAAGTATGTGTATAGGTGGGTGATGGGATCGCGCAGTTATCGCAACTGTCTTCCAAGTTAATTCCCGCGATGGTTAATTGCTCACCCACATGAAACTGAAACTAAAACTGAAACTGAAAGCCGTGTAATTATTTATTTACCCCACGGAGGACGGTTGATTCGATCCGTCCAGCGAACAAGGCAGTTCCACTTTAAAACCATTTTGTAATTAGATCGGAAAATCCGATTCCATCTAGTGCAGTGTGTTTGGTTATTAAGTTAATTGATGGCTAAGCACAAAGTATCTGAGGTTGGACAGGTGAATAGATATAAATTTGTGCCTTAATGGCGGATATATAGGCCAATATCTACTGAGGAGTTCCACGTTTTTGTTTTTAAGATGTCATTTTGCTTTTAGATGCAATGTCAGTGGTGGTGGGTAAGTTTTTCTTTTCGGAACGTAATTGGTTTTATACATGACATTGTGGGCAGTTTTTACTCACGGTGTCACCGTTTTAATTAGAGGCTGTTGGAATGGATAGAAAGGAAACGTTTCAGTTAATGGTTACTTACGACAAGGTTGTCAATCATAATTTCGTTAGGATGAGGTAGGGCGGCTTTTGCCTGGTTTTCACTTAATTGAATTTTTATTTTGGAAAAAAAATGTTGGTCTCAGGTCAAGCATGAGAACTTCTCGTAGTATAGCGGTGACGGATTCAAAAGGTTATAAATGGCTTTAAACAACTACTACACACTATAAATTTAGACCCAATGACATTTGAAAAGCATCTCGACGAAATCTGGAAAAACTCCTAAAAATTGATAGGCTCGACTCGAGAATAATTTTGATCGGAAGTCATGGTACTCAAGACTGAATGAGTGGGTAGCTAGCTAAGAAAATACTTGTCTTCGTTATTCCTAAGTCTCATAAGGGTTAGGTTAGGTTAGGTAAGAGTGGCAGGCCGCAGGTTGCAACTTCACTTAGACCAGATAAGGTTATTTGTGTTACCACATGGATCTGTATTTCATCGGAAATACTACCCGCAAAACCAACCGGAGCTTGTTATGAAGCGCTGGAGGCTTCCTATGTTTATGTCAGCTAGTTCACTTAGGTTGTGAAAGAAGCTGGCTCCTAAGTATACTCTTCTTCGAGCTGAGGGGCCGAAAATGTACAAAGAAGGTGGAGAATCGTTTCCTCCTCCTCCTCGACCATGCAGCTTCTGCAGTAAAGGAGTACGTGAATATGGTCGAAAAAATCACTTTAAGATTCGAATCGTTTTAAAGGCAGTCCCTACGTTACATACGCTGACTTTTGATGACCATAATGGCATACTCGTAATGGAGAGTTCTTCTCACAAACTGTCTTTAATTCAGGCTGAGTCTTACTTCCAGTTCTGCTAAGATGTCCAGCTCTTCTTCTAGGTAAAGCTTGAATTTTGTAGGTCGTTTGACCATTTAGAGAAAGCCAGTTTGCTACTAGAGGGACCTGACACTTAAAAGCTGATACACGACGATTATAAAGTCTAGAATATCTACGAAAACACTCTCGAAAACTGGTTTCTTGAAACTTTCGAACTGGGTATCACATCAAATATGACTCTTGTAGTTATCTACGAATCCACCGACATCTTAACACGAAATATCTATCTTGCTGTAAACCGTTTTGGACTGAATCGGACCTACCTTCTGATCAAAAAGTACCCGGAATTCTTCAATAAAACGAAAACGGTTCAATTATTCATCGATATTCATTTTATTTCCTTCAAAGTAATCTCCCTTGCAAGCAATACACATATTCCAACGCTTCCTCCAATCTTTAAAACACTTTTCATAGGGCGGTTTTAGAATCGCCTTCATCTCCTTCAGCGAATACTCTTAAATCGCCTCAATCAGTAGTTGGAAAAGGAAAAAGTCACAAGGAGTCAGTCAGGTGGATACGAAGCTTGCGGAACGGTATGAACATTGGTTTTGGGCAAATAATCGCGAACAAGATGAGAATTGTGAGCCGGTGCGTTGTCGTGGTGAAAAAACCAAAAGTTGTTTCTCCACAATTCTGGCCTCTTCGAGGAACATTTTCCCTCAAACGCTTTAATACGCTCACGTTATACTCCTTATCTACTATCAATTAAAGGAAACGGTCAACAAAGCCTTGATTTTGGATCGAACTCTGTCGTGATTTTTTGGGTTTTGGCTCGTCTGAGAAACGCCATTCCGATGATTGTTGGTTAGTTTTGATGTCATATTCAAAGACCCATGTTTCGTCACCGGTAATGATGCCATCGATAACATTTTGGCCCAAAGAAAGCATTTCCTTAGCGACAACAATGCGATGCAAACACTTTGTCAGATGACACATGTACCAACCTAAAAAGAAGAAGCTTTTGACAATATCTCAAGCGCGGTTTTTTTGAATGGAAAATTCCGGGTACTTTCTGATCAGAAGGTATATCGAATCGTATCGCTGTTAAGGACAGTTTTCAGTTGTTACAGTTACCGAACCATCTTCTGTCTCCTGTCTCATAATAGTCGCGGGCGAAAAATATCACGCTTTTATATGTTTACCTGGAGATGGATTTTGTCCACCTTACAAGCTCTACTCGGTTCACTGTGTGCCAAACTAGGCTTTAAGGATCCATTGATGTCAATACTTTTCGAACAAGGCGAGAGGAAATCCCTATCTAGTTTGGAATTATACCATTTTTTAATTTAAGCAGAACTTTTCTTGGTACAAATGATCTTTCAGTGCTGTTTTGATCTTCGTCAGTATTGATAGGATTGTAAGGTTCATACTTCAGAACTACTTCTAAACTTTGTAAGGCGCATTTATTTTCAAGAATGTGTACAGTTATCTACCAACTCCACACATTTCTTAGCTTCTCATTAAAATGGTAAAACTTTCATGGTATAAAGACTTCGCTTTCAAGTCGCTCAGATTGGGATGACAAAGGATTCGAATTGCAAATGCTCTATCATATGCTATTGTTCTCTTTGACTGCTCTCCATCGAGATCTCATTTTCTACGTCGTAATAAAATTTCCAGAAAACAGGACATCAAAACGGAGGCCCCATTTAAAACTAATATACCAAAAGCTTTCTAGAGCAAGTGAACAAAAATCCTAAACGTGGAGTACTATCGATTCGTATCCAACCTCGACGTGGTCGTAGTAAAAACTTCATCTTGCCAAAACATGTGCTCCATGCATCCTTTGCTCTCGTCTCATAGTATATTGATCCATTTTTCCTCTCTCCGTTTACACATCATTCTCCTTTTTTTTCGATAAGGTCCTTGAAATGCAATCCTTAAGGCTCCTTTAGTCGTAGACGATTCTCTCATTTCGCCGACATCGTAACAACTTAATCGCTTCTAAATTCCCAGTTTATATCCTTTTGTTGCCACAATTTGCATGCTCCACCGATGGAGACACAGAGTGAGAGTGTGCGTCATAAAAAAATAGAACTTAGGTACTTCACGCGTGATAAACACCTAATAAAGGTGATCGCCGGATGGCGAGAATTACGCCCAATTACAACTGTGACAAGTGAAAATTTAAAGGACACCACATTTTGTTTGCGACAAATTGTTAACAACCATCGCCACCTCCTTCCAGGATCAAATGAGAGCCTCCTCGGTCTCTGTGGATGTGAATATGGATGTGGATGCTTTGCATTCTATTCTCTCAATTATTATCATCATCATCATCTCGGAAGAAATTCCAAAGACACTCCACCACCATCGCACACTTATAGAAAATTATATTACCGCAGTCAGCCAGTCTGTCGTCAGTGGGATTGTAGTAAGCACTGTCGTCCTGTTCATTTTCTACTCCACATTTTGACTTCCTTTACGCTGCGAGCCACCCACCTCCTCCGGCACATAGTATGAGCAGTATAGTAGTATTGTAGTTGCCGCCATCCATGGTACGAGTACGAGTATATTCTTTTTGCGCTGCTATCTGTTCATTCCCTTTCGTCCTTTCGTTCGATGAATTTTCTCCGTTCTCTGTTTGTCTGTTTCTGGTTGTGCCTCGCGTGTGGCATGTGTAGTGTGATTGTGGTGTCCTACTCGGCGGTTCTTCTATGCAGCCAAACAGCAACATCGGCCAGAAGGACTTTACCGTTCGAATATTAGTTGCACAGTTTCGCTTTGGTCTCGGAGAGGAATACACTCTCGCGTGTGAGTTAATTCGGAGGACTTTCGATGAAAATTTAAAGAAATTCCTTCACCGGGTTAAGGTTTGTTTATTTGTTGGTGTTACATCGTCTATATCGTCATCGCAAGTCGTTCGTCATTCAAATCTTTGTGTTCTAATTTGTCTTCTGTTTGGTGGATAACGTGGCGTATACGTAACTTTTTTTGTGTCAACTTCGGGTGACGTTTCGTTTTGAATATTAAATTGCAAATATAAACAAAGCCTTTGAATACGCCGCAATGTGGTCTGCTTAACGTGTTTTTTTTTCGGGTCCCTTAATTTTTCCACTGTTATCCTGTTATTAATTTTTGTCTTTGGAAGGATTTTGATTCGAATTGTGTATGTGTATACGAATCGATTGCCACAGAGAATCGAAAGTGTAAAACCTTTATCCTTTTGACATTTATTTGTTTTTATAAGGACTCGTCGTTGGGGTTCGTTAATTGTTGTTTATAAGCCGTGGGATATACTTGATAATGGACACATGGTGGTGATGGCACGTGTTCTCGTGACGTGACGGTGCAAGGCAAGCAACGATGCATATTGTTGTGGTAATCAGTTGAAAGGGTATCGTCATGTCTATCAAGTTGTGGGCTCTACAAATGTATACACTTGCTATTAGGTTTGTCCTCAGGCAGTGATTCTATACTCTACACCGTTGCTGCGCTGTGCATGGCTATCAATCTTCTATGCACTTTCTTGATAGTGGACTGTGTTACCAGGTTATCGAATGCGAATTTTCTTGCATAGGATGACGAGCCTCTTGTAAAATTTCGTTACTTTCTCTGATTTCTTGAGCTCGAGTAGGTGTATTTTTTTTAGGAGCTTAGGCACTCTTCAACCATCAATCATTGCGATACCAAATGATCAGTGATTCTAAAATGACGCTGTCAAGGTCAATAAAGAAGCCATAAAGCCGAACACGTACAGAAAAGATGTATCGGCTTTATGGGAGCTTAAGTTGTTGGCACATATACTGAGTGTGGATGGGTATTAATCCTAACCGAGTTCTAATAAAAAAATAAATAAGGAAAGATGTACTAGATCTCTAGCTAACTTAGCTGCCTGAAATCGAGTCTCTAACTGGTATGTTTGAAACTTAACTTCACTGTCGAACCACTCACACATAAGGTTTGATATCAACAACTGGAAACATATCAGCAATATCTATGCTGTGTTGCTCAGATGTACCATGGAACACCTCCGATCATCAACTCTTTAAACAAATTTTAAGAAGGATCCGCATAACTGGACTCAACAGCAACGTAGGAAGTGAGTTGTAAGATAAAAAAAACATCACTCGAGATGTCCCCTGATTGAATAATGAGCTCAGTGTCTTCCATGTATTGAGTTCTCGGCCACAAATCCATCCAAAGCAATGAGATTGCCAATGAACTCTCAAAGAACATTAAGCTCTCAAAGTGGAGCTCAATTACTGGACTTCATTAAGAAACGGCGGAGCATATCTTATGCAAATGCCCGCCACATCTCGAAGCAGGTTAAAATACTACGTTTAATAAAGACCCACTCAAACTTTGCATTTTTTGTTGATGTAAACTGTGACTACCTATTAGCTCATTGGTTACTTTGTACACATTTCTGTCATTGTCGCATCTACTTGAAGCTTCTACGCCTTCTTCACGGATATTGATGTATTTTTTTTTTTTGTTTTTACAAATTTGTTCTTATGCAAATGAAAGCTTCCATAAGGTGGTGATCTCGTTCCCTTCAATCCCCAATCTTAGCTCCTCTACTTCGTCGACTGTTCTACTTAAAACTTCTCTGCTGGAACATTTAAACTCAACTTACTTGTTGGTAGGTTTATATAAAGTAACTTGGTTAGTGACTTAAGCCGCCATTTTTGCTGTCATTTTTGGCTTCATCGTCGTGCCCCACTCAAACTTAGCGATGTGGGGCTATGGTCCATTAGACCTCAAAGACACTTATCCATCCTTTCGTGGTAGAGGTTGTTAGACAACTTGTGAAATACGAAGTTTAACGCAAAATTTCTTGAAAGAAATGACTGCTTGCCTGACGGATGCAAAGTGGATGTTAGTATTGGGGCTAGAGCTTAGCTGCTTTTATTAAATTGACTATTATCATGTAGCTAGTAAGGGTAACCAGGGATATAAACGGAAAAGCCATTATCCTGTATGTTGACAGTCAGGTGGCAATTAATGCTTTGAATTCGCTAACAGTTCAATCGAGGCTAGTAAAGCTGTGCAAGCGATACCTTAATGGGATATCAACAGGCAACACGGTGAACTCATATTATACATCGGGTTGGGGGCAATAAAAAAGCTAAAGACTTACGTTATATTGAGCTGGGGGAACTTCTAAGATTGTTACCTCATATTCCTTTGAAGTGGTTTCTTTTCCTAGGTTCCCCACGCATAGAAGTCCTAAATGTTGGTTTACTTACCTAACCTAACCGAACTAAATCAATCGATTCAAACTGATTCTGGCGCTCAAGCTATATGTTTTGTCAATGAGTGATACCACACCAGTTAGAGCAACATTCAACGATAAATTGTCGATTAGGGGACCGCTGCACATTCTTTCTGTTGCTCATCAATCTTGAGTTGTTTCATTCTATGAAGCGTGCGTGAAAGGCACCGTTGGTGGCGAACCAAGAGATCGAAAACAAAGCCTGGGGTCGAATTACGGCATCAGTGATCGAGTAACTCGTCACGTAAAAATGAGCATTATTACGTATTAAAGATCATTCCGACGAAATAATGCTCGTTTTTACGTGACGAGTTACTCGATCACTGATGCCATAATTCGACCCCTGTTAAGCACGTTTTTACATTTTTCTTTTAGTGAACAGTGAAGCTAGCAAAGTTGTAAGGTTTTTACCATCCGCTGTTAACATAATCAGCAATATGAATCACGAGCACGTCAAGGTGATTTACCTCGATGATTTGTTTCACGTTAAACTTCACCTAGTATGCACAGTTTGAGTCATCGTTACAATCAAGCTATTTAAGAAGCGTTCGCATAAAAGTGTCACAAACCCACAGGATGCATCCAAATCTATTGTTCCCCTTGACACATAAATCAAATTGTTTTCTCCTAAATGAACATCTCTCGAGAATTGGGCTCAGAGCCAACAATATCCATTAATAACCCACGCCGTCTGCCAAACACTGCCACGCCACAACTCTTTAGTCGTATTTACCTATCCGAGTGCAATTATCTTCCAAGAACACGGATCATTTTCATAACAACGACGTGTCCTTCCAGTTTTACCTGTCTCCTTGGGAACAGTATTCCTCGTGCACCATCACAACTAAATTAGAATTCTTTTGCTTACAACACGCAACGCAATGTATTCTACGAGCAAACTAGACCCAATCTAACCGACCAATGACCTTAAGTGAAAAAAGAAGTACTAGAATCCTTTATGTGCCGAATTATAAATACATATGTGCCTTTAAACATTACAATTCTCTAACAACAAAAAGTGCCTTAACAACAACACAATGTCAAGCAAACAACCAGAATCGAGTACCCGCTCTCGTCATAGTCTTGAGATGCGTGGTGTAAAACGACAGGATTCGTGGTTTCGTCACTCAATGCCACCGGCAATCAATCGAGATTTTGAATCAATTGAGAATCTAACACAATCACGTTCCATTGACAATGCAAGGATACCGAAGGCAATCTCCTCGAATTCGGGTAAAAATATGACGTCGGGGGTAACACCAGCTGGTTCGACATCACCTGTAACGCAGTCATCACAGCCACGAACTGGGAATAGTCGCAAAGAGTCGAAGGGTTCAATTTTCTCCAAACTCAGTGGGAATAGTGTAAAGAGTCGGACTTCAGGACTAGCGGCCAGAGGTCTTCGTATCACAGCATCGTTTCTGCGAAGGAAACGAAAGGAGTATGAAGGTAAGAGAAAGTGATATTAGAAAGTAACAATTGGTCATTTCCCACAGGGAGGTTATCAATGTCCTTTGAGGTGGTACTCTAGGTGAATGAGTATTCGAAAAGGATTACATGTTTTTTTTTTTGTAAGTTTGGAATGAAGCCAAGTCTTTTGTTTAAGTTATTTGCTTTTATGTTGAATTGGAGATACTTGGTGTGGAAGTGGTCATCATAAGTCCTAAATTCAGGTACTTGCTACTTTTTGGTAGACGAGACTGGGTACTTCGAGAAGGTGGAACATATTTAGAAGCAAGGCACAAACACTTTGTTCTATTCTCTTTGAGCGATGCTGTCAATAAATAAATAAAGTTACAACCCTAATAGTAATAGAATTATTAGCTTCGCGGACTAAGCTGGAAGGCGATACTACGATCCTACCTATCCTGACGGAGACCAGAAAAATCCTGTGATATTTATAATAGATATTTTGTGCTGAGCAAAGTTCTCCTACAACTGGGGAATGTCGTGATCTCGAATAAGATCGAGGTCAAAGAAGAATCTCAGAATCATGCTTGACTATGGCTGGTGAGATGGACCATATGCTGGAGCTATAGTGGTATTTCTTTTAGCAGTCTCAACAGAAGGATTTCAGCCGAGTTTATTGTAAAGGGTGGTTAAATTTTAAGGGCCGATGTTGAATGTGAACCACACCTAAACGTCAAGTTTTTTTCTGCATTTCATTTGACATTTCTCAATTTTAGACTAACTCAATTTGAACCATGGAAAGATACACAATCGAGCAACGCGTTAAAGTTATTCAGGCGTTCAATCAAAATGCATATCATGCACTTCGTGATTTTTTCGGTCAATTTAATCGTCCAAATGTGCGTACAATCGGAAAAATCGTGCAAGAATTTGAGCAAACCGGGTCTGTAGGAGATGTGAAAACACCAGTGCATGCTCGTACAGCTCGTACTGCAGAAAATATCGCTGCTGTTCGCGATAGTGTGGCTGAAGTGCCGTCCACCTCAACTCGTCGTCGTGCCCAACAATTGTACCTCTCACGCTCGTCGTTGATGAACATTATGCATAAAGACTTGCATTTACGCGCTTACAAGGTGCAATTGACTCAAGAACTAAAGCCTCTTGACCATTTCAAGCGTCGTCAATGGTCAGAATGGTGGCAAGAAATGGCAACAGTGGATGATCAATTTTCGAAGAAAATCATCTTCAGTGGATTCGTCAATAAGCAGAATTGCCGCATTTGGGCGAATGATAATCCAAGAGTGATTGTCGAAAAACCAATGCACCCACAAAGAGTGACTGTTTGGCTGGCGGCATCATCGGGCCGTATTTTTTCCAAAATGAGGCCGGTCAGGCAGTTACTGTGAATGGTGTTCGCTATCGTGAGATGCTAACGAACTTTTTATGGCCCAAATTGGAAGATATGGATGTGGACGATATGTGGTTTCAACAGGACGGTGCCACTTGCCACACAGCTAACGAAACAATGGCTCTTTTGCGGGAGAAATTCGATGGCCGTGTTATCTCACGTCGTGGCGATGTTAATTGTCCGCCACGATCATGCGATTTGACACCGTTGGACTTCTTTCTTTGGGGTTATTTGAAAGAAAAGGTGTACGTCGATAAGCCAGCAGCAATTCAATTTGAAAGAAAAGGTGTACGTCGATAAGCCAGCAGCAATTCAAGGAGTATGAAGGTAAGAGAAAGTGATATTAGAAAGTAACAATTGGTCATTTCCCACAGGGAGGTTATCAATGTCCTTTGAGGTGGTACTCTAGGTGAATGAGTATTCGAAAAGGATTACATGTTTTTTTTTTTGTAAGTTTGGAATGAAGCCAAGTCTTTTGTTTAAGTTATTTGCTTTTATGTTGAATTGGAGATACTTGGTGTGGAAGTGGTCATCATAAGTCCTAAATTCAGGTACTTGCTACTTTTTGGTAGACGAGACTGGGTACTTCGAGAAGGTGGAACATATTTAGAAGCAAGGCACAAACACTTTGTTCTATTCTCTTTGAGCGATGCTGTCAATAAATAAATAAAGTTACAACCCTAATAGTAATAGAATTATTAGCTTCGCGGACTAAGCTGGAAGGCGATACTACGATCCTACCTATCCTGACGGAGACCAGAAAAATCCTGTGATATTTATAATAGATATTTTGTGCTGAGCAAAGTTCTCCTACAACTGGGGAATGTCGTGATCTCGAATAAGATCGAGGTCAAAGAAGAATCTCAGAATCATGCTTGACTATGGCTGGTGAGATGGACCATATGCTGGAGCTATAGTGGTATTTCTTTTAGCAGTCTCAACAGAAGGATTTCAGCCGAGTTTATTGTAAAGGGTGGTTAAATTTTAAGGGCCGATGTTGAATGTGAACCACACCTAAACGTCAAGTTTTTTTCTGTATTTCATTTGACATTTCTCAATTTTAGACTAACTCAATTTGAACCATGGAAAGATACACAATCGAGCAACGCGTTAAAGTTATTCAGGCGTTCAATCAAAATGCATATCATGCACTTCGTGATTTTTTCGGTCAATTTAATCGTCCAAATGTGCGTACAATCGGAAAAATCGTGCAAGAATTTGAGCAAACCGGGTCTGTAGGAGATGTGAAAACACCAGTGCATGCTCGTACAGCTCGTACTGCAGAAAATATCGCTGCTGTTCGCGATAGTGTGGCTGAAGTGCCGTCCACCTCAACTCGTCGTCGTGCCCAACAATTGCACCTCTCACGCTCGTCGTTGATGAACATTATGCATAAAGACTTGCATTTACGCGCTTACAAGGTGCAATTGACTCAAGAACTAAAGCCTCTTGACCATTTCAAGCGTCGTCAATGGTCAGAATGGTGGCAAGAAATGGCAACAGTGGATGATCAATTTTCGAAGAAAATCATCTTCAGTGGATTCGTCAATAAGCAGAATTGCCGCATTTGGGCGAATGATAATCCAAGAGTGATTGTCGAAAAACCAATGCACCCACAAAGAGTGACTGTTTGGCTGGCGGCATCATCGGGCCGTATTTTTTCCAAAATGAGGCCGGTCAGGCAGTTACTGTGAATGGTGTTCGCTATCGTGAGATGCTAACGAACTTTTTATGGCCCGAATTGGAAGATATGGATGTGGACGATATGTGGTTTCAACAGGACGGTGCCACTTGCCACACAGCTAACGAAACAATGGCTCTTTTGCGGGAGAAATTCGATGGCCGTGTTATCTCACGTCGTGGCGATGTTAATTGGCCGCCACGATCATGCGATTTGACACCGTTGGACTTCTTTCTTTGGGGTTATTTGAAAGAAAAGGTGTACGTCGATAAGCCAGCAGCAATTCAAGAGCTAAAGGATGAGATAATTCGGCACATTAACGGCATAGAACCTCAATTATGCCTCAGCGTCATCGAAAATTTGGACCATCGGATGGACGTGTGCCGCCGAGGTCGCGGCGGCCATTTGGCCGATATTTTGTTCCATACATAATTGAACCATACCAATACTATCATAATAAAAAGAAATGACAATAATTTCCTAAATAATTTGTGTTTTATTCAAAATCAACATCGGCCCTTAAAATTTAACCACCCTTTAGATGGGTCGCCAGTAGATTGTGACATTTAAGGATTTGACGCAACAGCACATAGAGAACTAGGGCCTTTTAGCAACCGTTCATGTTGTGCGTGTTATATTTTTTGCACAGTTTTATTGCCAACGTGGAAAGGCGAATTGAGAAGCTATTTCATGGCAGATATACGAGGAGGAGGTGCCGCAAAAAAAAGGTTTAGTGGTTTTGTGGCTCGAACCTGTGTCCTCTCGCTTAGCAGTCCAACTCATTAACCACTAGACCACGGCGACCAGTGCGATTTGATCAGTGTAAGTATTTATGTCGTTTTTCTTTTACTATTGTCGTGCCAAGTTTCCAGAACTCTAACTGAATGTCTTGTTTAAAAACTTCTATAGAAGCCAAAATAGAGTGCTCGACCCTTATTTTTGGTTCAGTTTTGAATCTATTCTTGCCAGTTCATCGGCCTTTTCATTGCCATTGACGCCTCTGTGATCCGGGACTCTACAGATTGAGACTTTGTGCTTTGAGCGTAGGATTTTAAGTGTTGTGGATGAGCTGGCTTTGGTGGTGGCTTGGCTATGAATGTATATGTCAATATTTCTTCAGTGTTATTTCTGTGGATACACTGGCTTGGTTTGGAAGTTTCGCCTACTGGGCAATTACGGGTTCCTTTGAGTTGATTTCGGAGCCAATTTCTGAGCCGTCGGAGAAAATGAATGCCTTTTCGGATTGAATGACCCCTTCCTTCGTACCAAATTTCTCTTAATGGAAAGAGTTTGGAGGTTGAGGTCGAAGTCAAGGTATGGCGTTATGTAATCACGTGAAAACATGTAAATTTTGATCTGCTTCAGACATTGTGCCTTATACTGATAATGACGACGATGGCGGTTATGTCTGTTTAACAAAAAGAACACGAGCCCTTTCACCTCAAGCTTATTGGCAGCATGTAGTCAGTTGGGAGTTTGAAAATTCAACTTTCATATCATTTTACTCTTTGATGCATCTAGGCGTTATCCAATGCTTGTTTGTGCTTCGTAATGGGGTTCGAAGTGGAGTTTTAAGATTATGCTTTTTAGTATTTTCTCATTCTGAAGTTAGGACTCTATAGAGGCACAAGTTTGTGTTATATTGCCTCAGTATCTCAAGTTGATATAAAAAAAAGAGTGAACCATTATCTTAATGAAATCCGCACTTATTTGATTGAACCAGATAGTCATCAGGATATTGGATTTCTTCTCGAAAGGAGCTTTGAGCGAACATTACACAATTCTTTACAAACATTGAATTTAAAATATTTATAACAAGCTTTATTTGTTTTATTTAAACATTTCATAAATAGTATGACAGTTGGTTCAACCATTTCATCCCTTCTTTGCAACTCCAGTAGATTTTTTCACAATTCATTCCGTGAACTCCTATTTGCTTGGCGTGTAGATACTTTCGGTCAATATTGACTACTGAAGGGCTTTGAATGAAAAAAAGTAAAAATAGAAAGTAAAAATGAATGTTAATGTGTTTGAAAAGTTCCAACGAAATTTTGGAAATGTCAAATAAAAAAAAAAAGCGACATCATTTCCACAAGGGCAACAATTAGATTATCAATTTTTGTTCTTGATTTTATCAATTTGACTGTAACGTTACGTCTGTGTACAAAGAATGAAACATCCTTTCCAAATTGGTTTTTTTTTTTCAGATTTGTGTAGATCCAGGTCAATTGATAAATTGGTGAGAAATATACGAAGTCAAAAGTGATATCGGACTGAGAACTGAGTCCTGTGTACATTAACATTAATTAATAAGCGGCTAAAAGTACGATCAATTCAATACTCGTGCAACTGTAGCAGTTTTGCAAAGATCAATCAATATTAAGTTAGCGCGGTTTAGGATTTGCACTACGCCTTGATGCTTAGCATTAAGAGGAAATTGGTCGCAAGTTCAACTTCCAGATTGTTGCATCTTTCCACGGTAATGCTTTCGTCCGTGACCTTTGCCACTTTATGCCGTTTTAGGGTGTGGTTGAAAGGTCCGAGAAGAGTAAAGTGATTTCTAGGTTTCCACCTATTTTTTTTGTTGAGCTTCTATGCTTACTCGTTTTAGCTTTGCTAGCGACTCGTTTTGGGATCTTTGTCTATTTCTATTGAACATGAAATCTTCCTCTGAAAGAAGTTAAACATAATTTGAATTCGCTTAGTAGAACAATTGAAGTAGTAGTCTATGTTGTCCGTGGTGATTATCCCAATAAATGATTCTAGTGCACTTCTTTCAGTTTTCCATCTGCTGCAGGTGAAGAACGAGAACGAGTCGCCTTATACGTACAAGAGAATCGCGTCACAAATTGTCATTAGAAGCCTACTTTCGTCATTAATCTGCTCAGATACGTTATAATCTTTGAGCTTTATATAAAGAGCTAGCTCCAAGTACTTGGCTACTTCCTTGCTGGTTACCACCTCAGACCCAACTAGAAAATCAACGGCAGTCGGGATCCTCTTCCTAGTCAGAAGGACTATTTCCGCGTTTTCGGGAATATCGAAAGTGTTTTCGAGCGCGTTCAGCATTTCTTTCCACCTGGCTGAGTTGAAGGCATTTTGCACGTCAAGTGTTGCTAGCAAAACGATCTTTGTTGAATGGCGGTGGCCCCGTTGAGGCGTTCGGACGGTTCTTATCACTTCTTCAATTGCTCCAATCGTAGAATGTCCTTCCTGAAACCATGCTCTGTTCCGCACAAATCACTTGCTGCCTGCACCGCTGCTGTGAGCCTTGGTTCCCACATTTTCTCTAGAAGTTTCACTGCGGTGTCTAGCATACGCAGAGGTCCATATGCTGATGGCAGATCCCGGTCTCACTTTCTTTTGCTGATCAGTATCAAGCGTTGCTACTCTTGCTCCTGGGGAAGACCCTTTCTTGACGTAGCTGTTGTACATGTTCAGCAGCAGCAGCGGGTGTGTTTAGGCAATCGCTTTGAGCACTTTCGCCGGTATTTCGTCAGGCCTGGGAGCTTTTTGGTTCTGTAGAGCTTCTGTAAGGCTTTTGAAATTTCCTGTCGTTTCGACCGAAACGGTATCGGTGTTGTGCCTAATATGGTGAGTTGGGAAAAGCGTGTCCACTATCCTTTCTTCGTTGACAACCGGGCTGGCCTTCTGTGCTACTAGCTTTCGCATTACAATTTAGTTTTTTTCTCGTATTGATTGCCTTCTTGAGCTCGGATCTCATGGTTCTGAATTCCGCTAGGATGTCTTTCGTAGGCTTAGTTTGTCTTCTTTTTCTCTGGTGACTTTGCGTCTTAGATGAAGGTTTCTTCTTCGAAGCGCAGCTATCTCATTAGAACCAAGGCTCCACTGGTGCGAGAAGTGGGGCATGACTTAAAAAGAAGGAGGCTCTATTGGGGTCTGCGATCTCTCCGGATCATAGAAATTATAATGTTCCTAGTGATTGAAACTTTTTCCTTGAGCTTTTAAGTTTATCAACCTTTTGACCATTTACGCAGGCTCTCGTTCCTTACTTCTAAGTCTAAGTGTAGTCAAACGCCTAGAAAATAGTTAACCAAAGAAAAAAAAAACTCACCGAAAGATGGCGTTAATTATCCCATGAATAGCACTATTTTCATACAGAGGTCGCTGGGCTATTTCACAAATTGTCCGTAGCAGGCACCTCTCCCCCGGCAATCCTTTGCTGTGTGCATATTAGTTAATTGCTTCTATCTTGACAAATGATAACATCAACTCTACGAACCTTTTAAAAACGGCTTCAATAGCTTTATAAACAGCAAATCGGCTCACATCGTAAATGCCAGACTCATCCTCAGTCCCTTTATCAGAATTTGCCTCTAGAACCTTCTTTGAACGCCTTTGACTGACATAATTTTTAGCATGTGACCAAGCAGTACTATTGGTAAAGTATGTCCACCAATAAACTGGTCTTGTCGGTGGATTGTACTGAAAATGGAGTGAGTAACTTAACGACAATTGTCGAAAAGGATGTTTATCCAACAAGTTCACCGGTTGAGAGAACCCAAAGACCACCTTAATTTTGAAAATTAATTAAGATTGGAATGGAAGTTAGTAATGTGGAACCCACCTTTGAAACACCACCGCCTTGAAAGATGAGGAAACGCTTACTGCGAGAGTTTGGCTTGGAATTGTTGAAGATCGATGGCAAAGTAGTGTCCTCTAAGAGTCCAGGTGGTGATTCGAAAATGAAATAGATTGTAAAGATGCAAACGGAGATGAATAAAGTTATGAGCGTGAGTTTAGGTATCATTTTGTAAAGCCGCACACAAACGAGTGATTGTCACAAAACAAAGTCACACCAGACAATAACGTTGACATTCAGTTCCATTTGGACCGGTCCATGTCGCAAGAAAGAGAAGATGGGTACAGGAGGCTCTTGTAAAGTTTACACAAAGCATGGTCTAATTAAGTTTGCATGTCATCGCTAAATGTGTACGCAAATGAAGTTTATTTGCTTTGACAACAATTGGAATCAAAAGTATTTAAACAACGGAACATACAAAAGTATCTTTGCGTTCTTCACTTGCGGCGATGCTCAGAAAATAGAGACTACAGTGTGCATGGAAAGTAATGATAAATCAAGTGTTCAAGACGTCAAAGCTGTGACAAAGGGTGTTTTAAAGGGTGTAACAGATTTTCAAAAGCAACAAAAACCAATCAAATCTGCACGGTCATCCAAGAATGAATTGCCTAATATGCGAAGTCTGGGTCTGGCTAGTACCGGGCATGCATGAGTTTATTTTGGACAGTGGCGCTTGCAGATTGCTTCAGCAATATTTCTACGGGTCCTACTGTGCAGTTCGACTGTTTTGGTCCAATTGCAGGAAGGCCAGGAGGTTCCACCTAGCATTGACTTTTCATAGATAATTTAGCACTCGACGGTATGTGAATTTCTTTCACTATGGATCTGTGAAGGGTTGACCCTACGTCTGGCTGGTCTAACAGCTTGTTCATTTCTCTCCATGTTACTGTGCTAAGGAACCCAGAGGATATTGACCTTGAACCACCAGTCGAACTGGGCTGCTCTAAGATTTTTGCACTGACCTCGCAGTCCAACTTAGCACCGTCAGTGAAGACGTCCGTAAATGAGACTTTCATCACTTTTTCATGCCTCCATTTCTCCCTGAAAGAGGTTCTTACCAGGACGTCTTTTCTAGTGTTTAGCTTGGGTTTGATGTCGTTTGTCACGGGTGCCATCAGGCTCCTGAGTAGGGAATTCGCTGATTTTGTTGGTCCAGAACTTGTGACCCAAGTGCCATCCATACCTTATCCAGTGATCCTTCCATGACTTCACTTAACACAAAGGGAAACGACTCTTGAGTTGCGACAGGATTTTATTAATCACTGACAGCCTTAGTAGGAGTAAGAGAACGTGTTCTTCTCCCAACTAAAGAAAGTGTTGCCAAAATCGTCCATTAAGTAATAAACTCGAGATTCGAGGATAGATTCGGTATGGACGATATTGGAAGTCCTGTCAATGGCTTAGGAAGTGCTCAAAGAGCATTGCTTGTAGTCAGTTATTTCCATCGCCTTCAGGTCCAGGGAATGTAATTCAGTACAATGCAGTTGCTTAGAATTGACGCCAGCCGTTGAGTTACGCTGTGTAGTGATTTTTGCAGCATAATAAGTAATGAAGATCCTACTGCCTCCAGATTTGTAAGAATCAGTCTCATGGCATGCTTCAGCAGAAGGTTGCTGAATCTCTCTAGTTTTTCTGCGATCAAGCAGTGGATACAAGGCTGTATCCAAGTTAGACAATTTATGGTTTGCCTTGATTGATGCTAAAGATTTACTTACGACAACTTCACATTGTCGTCTTGTTGTGACAAATTAATCCAACTTCTTGCCAGTTTGTAGACACAGTCTAACACTTGCTCTAATCATTGATTCCCTCGTTTAGAGGGCAGGTTGACTGTAACTGTAATTACGACTGCTTCTGCAGCGACTACAGTCCTCATTAAATGCAGTTTCTTAAGGATAGCATCAATTGTAGTGGTGAGATGACTCCACTATAAAGAGTGATTGTTGAACTTCCTGGCTGTCTAGAATAGATTTGATGGTTCTATTTTCTTTGTTTTTTAAATTACTTTCAACATCTAGGAAATCCTGTAGGGCAAACTCTTGTGATGAAGATTATCCTCAATCTTTACCACTATACGTCAGGCAGGGCAGTTTTTATCGATTCGACTTTCAGAAATTCGTCCCACTTAAACCAGGGTGTAAGAATCGAGCAGTCTCTCGAATATTTTGATACGTTTAGTCTTTTGCTGTAGAATGACCTTGTCACCCTTCCTTCCTGGGTATGGGTGTTATATTCACATCCCTCTAAGCCAATATTATGTAGTCCGTGCCTGACGTTTTGTGTAGCATAACTGGCAGAATGCTATCTGGTGTTTTGTACTTTTCGAAAGAAAATATTAGGTAGCCCACCGTGACTTGGACTGCCTTGAATAAAGCCATATACTGAGATAATCTTAGCAAAATCCAACGATTAGCTTGGTTCTGCATATCCCGAGCACTTCGTACGACACCCGCTGCAGAACTGGACAATCTGTTTCATCTCATACTCCTGGACATCTTTGGCAGGAAAACGGCAGTTAGTGCAATCGTTAAGCAATTTCACAGTTGTCCAGTAAACATCTTGGTCACGTTTCCCCAGAAAACATAGGCTAAATTTTATCAAAATTTCCAGGTCGTTCTGGACGGATCAAAAACGAATTACGTGGTAGGTGGAGGTGTTTTCTTTGATAGCTTAACGTGAGCCTCTCTTTTCGTCTTCTAAATCATTGCAGCGTGTTCCAAGCGGAAATAAAGGTGATTAAAGAAGTCTCACCATGATTCATGGTGTAAGAGAAACATGATATCCGCCGTAGATATTTACATCTGTTCGTATAGAGAGGCAGCAATCAATGCTCGGAATCGCTTTATCTAAATTTAATAGAAACTGTAGCTTGCCGATAGTCTTGCATAGCGATAGCGGAGCAGTTTAATATTCACCTTGTTGGTTGGCTGGGTATAGAGATATTCCAGGGAACTGTAAAACCTCCGAAATCATCAGATATGGAACAACTATACGCATTTTACCAAATAAAAGTTCCTGATGTATACTATTTACTTACAGTTTGGACAAACCGAAGTAACAGCAGTTACCTAGGGTTATCCTTCCTCGAATTTCCACTAGGGTGTCATTCGTGGAGTTTATATTTGCCCCGAGGTAGATAAACTCCTTCACTACCTTAAAATTATAGCTGTCAATTGTTAGCTTTTGACCTAGACGGTGTTCGACAAATCGGTTTTTTGGTCATACTTTGTTTAATCCTCGTTCATCATGAGACCAACTCGTTTGGCTACTTCTTCTATTGTTGTAAAAGCCTCAATAATGGCACGCTTGGAACTGGCGATGATGTCGATATCGTCTGCATATCCCATCAGCTGGATGGATTTGTTAAATATAGTGCCTTCTGTATTAACGCCGGCTTTTCGTACTATCTGCTCCAGCACAAGATTAAAGAAGTCACACGCGTGTTTCCTTGCCGAAATCCAGTGCATGTTGGGAATAATTTGGAGATTCTGTTTCTAAGCTGCACGGTGCATTGCGAGTTCTCTAGCGTGGCGCGACACAACCAGATCAGTTTTCTCGGGATCCGAATTCGACCATCGCGTAATATAGTTTGGTGCGATGAATACTGTCGTATGCGGCTTTGAAGTCGATGAAAAGGTGGTGAGTATCGACTTGGTGATCGTTGGTCTTTTCCAGGATTTGCCTCAGTGTGAAGATTTGGTCTATCGTCGATTTGCCAGGCCGGAAACCACACTGATAGGTACCGATGAGTGTGGTGCAAAACGGTTTTAGTCGTTCACACAGTACACTGAATAGGATCTTTTAGGCTACATTAAGCAGGGATATGCCTCGGTGGTTCTTACAAGACATAGGATCGTCTTTCTTGAAGATGGTATAATAAATATAATGATCGCTTACTATGCTGGCTGCTATCGAACGAACAAATCTTAGGTGGACAAATAGTGCAACATGTCTAGTAACGAAACAGATATGGTCAAAACTGGATCTTAAACTGTCGTTGAACATGTTTAATAGGCAAGTATGCAAGAGTTCTTGCCGTACACTCAAATGACTCAAATGAAGAAGCAGTATGGGTGAAGAAGGAAGTTTATCTTAGGAATCTGTCCACCTATTGCCTGTTGTTCTCCCCACGTGTCCTGTCCACCTCCACTTCATAATCTGTGTGTTTATATCGGAAAACTCCGTTTTTCTTCGGATTTCTTCATTTGATATTGGGCCCTTCGCTGTTTCGTTCTTTGTGCTATTTCGATCTTGTTTATGAATTAGGTATACGTTGTTAAGGTTAAGTTTCCGTTAGTGATAACTGGCCGTATTTATGGTCAAACACTTTTGATTTCAGGCGAATGGCTATGTCGCTCTTTAGTATGTTTTTCATTTCATTAAAAGCTGCCCACTGTAGTTTGTTACGACGTTGGATGGGTATTGCCATCAGCCCATGCGTTCACGACTTTTTGCCTAAGTCCGTCACTTACAATAGCCGTGTTTTTTTGATAATTATACTCACTACAGTCAAAAAAACGATCTATACTCACTTCATCCACAGTAGCAGCCGCACCAACCAATTGGTTTGCGGCTCGATTTCTTTTTCTTCGTTTGACAGTTTGCAAATGTCAAAACCGAGGAAAAGCAACAAATACGATCGGCTAAAGGCTAATTTATGAGATTTTTCGCGCTCTGGTGGTCAACTTATGTAGTTCTATCCTCACTTGCTGCTACTGGGAAATTCATCCCCACTTGGTGTGTTGTTGTTGCTTTGTGTGTAAAATCTTACTGAGCTGGGTATACAGCTATCAAAAAAAGACGGCTAATAAATCGGCTGTTTCTACGTATGCTACATGAACCCAATTCTTGTTGTAAGTTTGATTTTTGTTTTATTCCTCCTGATGACTTTAACCATTAACTTGTCTATCCTTGCTTTCTTGTGCGGCGAACATTGATGTTTATTGTTCGAAAACTTTCAACCAACACTGTAAACGCTCATTTTTGTCATCATAGAAGCACGTCTAACTTGAGTAAAAACCATTCAATTCTCATTGTGGAACAATGTCATTGTTATCGATTCAAATATGTGTAAAGGAAAAACTTCAAGAGTTATTAACAACCCGCACAACGCAAATATTAAATTTCAATAAGTGTGCCCCCTCTTGTGGCTCATGGAGTAAAGGAATATGTGTCACGATTCGCGCAGTACAGTGACAGTGTGCTTCTTTTATGTGGAAGGAGACCAACATCGTGGTAACTTAATTTAAGTGCTGCCTCGCGGATACTTCATGAATCTCCAATTTCAGTTTCCGTGGAAGTTCTTATGAATCTTTGATGAACAAATGAAAACCGGAACGGGACGGTTGAAGGATATGAAATGTGCGACGAAGAAAAAAAGTATGTGTAGGTAAAGCATGCGTGAGCAATTTAATATCAAAAGGTACGAGTTAATTAACTCACGGAAATGAAATCGAAAAGAAAAACCTTTTGCATATTCAAAAAGAACTCGAAGGCGATTTTAATAATTGAGAAAGTTGTAAACTTAATTTTTCAGTAAGAGTTTGCGTTGCATGTGTAAAGTGTTGGGCTATAATTCCATGGAAGACTTAACGACAGCAAATGACGAATTTTGAAGTAAAAGTAATCAATAGTTTTACTATCATTAAGGAAAGGCTGCGCGATGTCAACGTTGAGACGATTCTTACTTAGACAGTAAGTGGTTGAATACTTTGACCAGTCCAAGCCTTTTAATATATTGACTAGGTCTGGATATGTGCACTGATGACACATATTAATCGACAACCCTATAACCTTATAAACCCTAAACTCTCTGCCACCAAAGTGACTTTTGTGTTGTAAACTTAATATTTGGTACAGTCTCTACCCTTACCTTTACCTTTCGTCTACTGAAGTTCGTTGGATTCTAGTCAAACTTTAGGGTGAACCTATAAAAAAAAGGCTACCACTGCAATTAAATTTGTGTAGAAAATTTAATGCAAAGACGTTCGGAAGATTGTCACTTAGGTCGGTGAGTTTTACATAACAGCATACCGCTTAGCCATGGCATTTAGGTCATCAGATCTAGAATTTTTGGAGAAAGAAGTTCTTAACACGGAATATTACATTACAATTGGTCTGTTTTAGCTGTGTGTTCAGTACAGTACGCACCGTACTGTACTCAGAATCAAATACTGGTCCATTAAACTACCAGGTAGAGAATACTTTTTCAGTAAGTAAGAGCTTCAGTGATGCGCCGAAGATTTGGCACCTGGTGCTAGCTAAGTTAGGGCCATCACATAGAAAATGCTCCGCAGATAGTGTCGGTGCGCATTCACTTGCATTCTTTGAGAGTCATGTTTATTTGAAACTGAACTGTCAGTGGAAGTGTGAGTTGTGCCGGAAAGTAAGAAAACCCTTTCTGTTCACTTCATAAAATATAAGTATCAAGTCCTGTTGAAAAGAATGCGACTGTTGCATTAAAACTTCGACTCAGATTTCTGAGTCATCGGTTATAAGGTATATTCATTTGTGCAGTTCAAAAAGAACATGCATCTGGACAAATACCGATAAAACGGATCAGTGTCCATCATAAATCGAAATTTATGAGTTCCAGCATTGACAAAGGCCTACTCTTATCGATGTGTGAATTGCATCTGTGACCCAGACGTTCACTATCGATTTTAGGCGTCAATGACTAATAAAGATTTTATTAGTTCAGCTTGGGACCAAAGTGATAACGATATCCTTTCTTGTACGGTTTACAACCGTCGAGTGGTATCGTATTGCTGTGCACCATATGTTGGTTAACGTACGGTTGTCCACAGGATGCCATGTCCTAAAATAACTCGCGCAACTGAGATAACCTATGACCGATTCTAGGTAGTCTGTGCGGTCGAAGATAATTGCACCCTTCCCAAAACAAACATTCGAAGTTTGAAGCGAGCGATCGGTCTGAAGATCGAGGAGTCGTTGGTAAGCAGTGCGCGGGTGAACATTGTTTGACATACTTAAACATTTAATAATATTCAGTGTAAAATAAAATAATAGTGTACAAATAAAATAAAGTAAAGCTTAAGTAACATAAAGAGTGTCGTGGTTTCCTTTTAAAAGTGCGTGTAATATTACACACCAACACAACTATCACAAGTTATATGTATATTAAAAAATATAACAAATTGGCGCAGCCGGTAGGATTAAGGAAGCATCAGTTGAAAAACTGGTAATAGCTTGAAAAGCCTTAATCCTCGAACTAATACTGGGCAAGACAACCTTACCCTTAAACTCGAAACTGAGTCTGGTTTCGAGGGTATATGTTGTAAAACCTCTCCTCTAGAAATAAATAAGAAAAAAAAAGAATAAATTCAAATTCGCTAAAAAATCTCAGTGCACCACTAACTCAAAACGAAACAACTAAAGTGTGTAACAGTGAACAAAAAAGTTAAACAAAAACCCGTGCCTATGCCTGACGAAATAAAAACACCAGCAACCGAAGCAGAAACAACCACAAATACCACCGAAACAACAGCACCTGCAACATCATCACAGGAACCTGCTGGGACTTCTCAACAGCTCTCACCAAGACACCTTAGGAGTGGAACAATATTGCCATCAAACACTTACATAATGGAGCTGCTCATTTTATTTTTGATAACCGTCATCCACACCAGCAAATCCATTGAACAGCCATATGTCATCAAACCCTTAAATAATACGGGTGTGATTTTCGAGAACCTAGGTGAATTGTGGATATACCACAAGACTTGGAATATATTTACGGAAATCGACCTAGTAGAGTTACAGACACAATTAAAGATTGCTGACTACACCGAACACCTAAGTTCAAGTCTATGCAGTAACGACAAAAGCACAACCAGTACGTGCCAACGACAACACCAACATGTACATGCAGTCATAGAACAAATAAGGCGACGAACCCTTATCATTCAGGAATTAATACCCAAGACTAAACAGAAAAGATCAGTATTTGACGGAGTGGGTAATGCTTTGCACTACTTGTTCGAAATTATGGATCACAGTAACGAACAGGAGATATATAGTAAATTAAATGAATTAAAAACAGAGGAGAACAGCTTACTTGAATTAGAAAAACAACAAATAAGTGTCGTCAATGCAGCTTTCAAACAAATCCAACAACCATTGTCAGCACTAATGACTAGGCAACAGCAAACAGCCTACCAAATCAATTACCTACAAAATGTAACCGATCAACTGACCAGAAACCAACTCCGCCAGGAAATAATGTCCAACATTATGTTATACATACTAGAAATAGAAATTAGGCAACAAACTTTACTTGACGTTATATTCGCTGCAAATAACCATAAAATACACCCTTTGTTAATTTCACCCAATACCTTGACCAACGTATATCAAAAGTCAAACTCTCTTTGCCAGACCTGCCTATCAGTCTGGTACCAAACGGCAAAAGTCACATCACATCTACTCAATGATAAGTTAGTTATCAAAATAAACGTACCTATTTTTACTCTACCAAAAATGCAGTTCCTACACATCTGGTGTTATCCAATACATACCATTGATGGCCAAGCAGTAATACCCGACATAAGATATTCCCACCTGGCGATAAATTATGAAACACAAAGTGTCACTTTGCTTAAAACACAAAACACGCTAAATTTTGTCAAAGTAACTCAAAGTCTAGAGTCAGACACTTACGTTGGGCTATTAGAAGTGCCTATATTACAAGTTACTCACACAAAGGAATGCGTGGTGAAAATGCTGCTAAACCCCCTTAACGACAAGGTAGAATGCCCCATAAAACTTCAAGTGCCCATGCAAGACATGCTGATCAAACTTAAAAGGCCAAACACTTGGCTCTTTCCAGTACAACATCCAATTGCGGTACATATCACTTGCTCTAATCAATTTATAACATCACAACTTAAGACCCAAGGTGTGTTAACTATAAATCAACCCTGTCAAGTACAGATAGCAGAACAAAACATTTATTACTAGAGCATCAACAAACATCCTCTAAGGATTATTCAACCCCCCTATTTCCCCTTAGAGCAGCCTATACTACAGAGTCTTAACAGTACTTATTATACGGTTCTGCCACAAGCTACAGTAAACAAAACGATACAATTACTATTTGGACATGATACCAATAATATTATACACCAAAACACTCAGTCACTAGAAGACTTACAAAGAAAACTTGAACAGTTTAACAAAAATAAAATGTCCTTTAATCAGCACGCTCTGTCCTTAACCTCTTTTTCTATTTCAACTGTATTAGTCATAGGACTAATTGCATATATAGTAGTCAAAATGTTCTCATTAATTCAGAGAAAGTCACAAAATACAAGAACTGTGGCCATAGAAGATATAGAAATACAGGTGATAGAACCCACTATGGAGCCCTCAAATGACAATACATCTTCGCGTTGTCACATTTCCAAAAAATCCATAGCTCGGTCACTTACACTACCTAAATCCATTCAACTAGTATAAAAAAAAAAAAAAAAAAAAACAAGAATGTTTAAAAACAAATATATATAAAAAAACTTTGTCCACAACAAAAAAAATTTTTCATACAAAAAGAAAGCAAAAAAAATTTTTTTCACAAATTAAACAGAAATTGTACATTCTAAGATCAAATTTGAAAAAAATTTAATTCACGTAATGCAATATATCATCTACTCATATTCAAATCAAACAAAAAAAAAATGTATTCAGAAATTATATACAAAAAATGTTTAATAAATAAATCAATAAGGAATACCTCTTAAAAATAAGTATAAAAAAAATATTTTAAAAATACATATATAAATGGTTTATCATCTTCCCTCTAATAAGATTTCCAAATATTAAAAAAAAAAATTAATAAATAAATGAATTTATTCACCAATTACATATTAAAGAAAATTAAAAAAAAAAAAAAAACATATCTATTAAGAAAAAAATAATAATAATGAAAATTATCCATGTAAACAATCTCCTCATCCTCTTCCCTCTAGCAAAGAAAAGCAGGAGAAAAATATTCAAATAAAAAAAAATTTTGATTACAAATTATATATATAATAAGAAGTTAATAAAAAAAAAATATTTATGTAAAACTATCTAACTATCTACTCATCCTCCTCCCTCTACAAAGAAAGGCAGGAGAGAGATATTCAAAAAATGTTTCAAAACAAAAACATAAATGTAAAATGAAAAACATACAAATGTATAATTACAATATCAAAAAACTTTACTAAACACAAAAGAAACACTTTTATACTACTCATATATATTATACATTTTATCATTAAAAAAGAATAATAATTAATAAAAATTAAAATTATTGCGAAAATGAAACTATAGAAAAAATTAAGTAAAAATCTAAAAAAATAAATAAATATATTTAAGACAACTAAGCTTCAAATCAACTAGTCTTCAAAACTCTAAAGACAAATCGCCGCTTCAAATCAATCGAGAACCGTAAACTTCACTTTTGCTTCAGATGATTATTCCTCTTCAAAGAATAATCATCATTTAAATACGGGGAAGGTAAATATTGCATTAAAACTTCGACTCAGATTTCTGAGTCATCGGTTATAAGGTATATTCATTTGTGCAGTTCAAAAAGAACATGCATCTGGACAAATACCGATAAAACGGATCAGTGTCCATCATAAATCGAAATTTATGAGTTCCAGCATTGACAAAGGCCTACTCTTATCGATGTGTGAATTGCATCTGTGACCCAGACGTTCACTATCGATTTTAGGCGTCAATGACTAATAAAGATTTTATTAGTTCAGCTGGGGACCAAAGTGATAACGATATCCTTTCTTGTACGGTTTACAACCGTCGAGTGGTATCGTATTGCTGTGCACCATATGTTGGTTAACGTACGGTTGTCCACAGGATGCCATGTCCTAAAATAACTCGCGCAACTGAGATAACCTATGACCGATTCTAGGTAGTCTGTGCGGTCGAAGATAATTGCACCCTTCCCAAAACAAACATTCGAAGTTTGAAGCGAGCGATCGGTCTGAAGATCGAGGAGTCGTTGGTAAGCAGTGCGCCGGTGAACATCGGGTCAGCAAATTAAGTTTAATTTAATAATAATACTGTTTTTAAAATAAAATAATTATATAACAAATAAAAGTAGTTTTAAGTAAACAAAAATAGTGTTGTGTTGTTTAATTTCAAAAGTGAGTGCATGCACAATAAAACCAACCTTAACAATCTCAGGTTATAAATAATATAACACGACTAAGTACGATCGATTTCTGCAGGGGCTTTGGAGGAGGACCCCACGCGACAGTCCAAGCCTCAGCAGAACCAGGAAAACGATCCTAGGCGCTTACATCTTTAGCGACCTGGGTGAACTGTAAACTATGCCATCAAAAGTCATCCTCAAATTCAAACTGGACTCGGTGTAGTTCAGGGTGGCGACCAACAGATAACGAATAATCGCTTCTCATGGTCGTCGTGGCTTAGTGGTTAGTGCGTTGGACTTCTAAGCGGGAAGACACAGGTTCGATCATCAAAACCAGCACTATCTCTTCTCAGGCATAACAAACCTGCAAGAGTACAATCTGTCATGAAAATGCTTCCGCCGTTTGGCCTCGGCAATAAAAAGTGACCCACGCACCTTCCATTCCTTCCAAAAGTTGAGCATCAACTTTAGAAGCAAATTGAGATCCTTGCATGGCAACCTCATCGGCAATTTCATTGCTCTCAATGCCCTTATGTCGGAAAACTCAATAAGCTGGCTGCTTAGGGTATCGATTCAGAGCCTTTATCGCCTCCGGGCTCTTTCGTACGGAGGTTTTCGACTAATGCACCTGAAAGACAGATGTAGAGCAACCAAGAGACTACTTGCTTAAAGTTCAGACCGTAGATGCTTGCACTCTCTTGGTTTTGTATATGCAGTCAATGAATGTCGTCGTTAATGATGGTCAACAGGCCTAAAAACTGAACTTTGTTGTACCACTTCTTTGGTCAAATATTTGTTCGTACATACATTGAAGCAACTCCAAGGGGTGCTTCCTAAAGTATTCTTTATTTTCATCAGTGATCGATAAGTTACACCTGGCTAATACATCTTTACTCCCTAAGGCAGGTAGGTACCTACCTACATGAAGCATTCACATTTGCTTAGTCTCATTAATACATATTCATAAATATTTTAAAGAGACCCCATAACTCGTAACAAGTTAAAAGCTCATAACGTGTTTCTAATTGCAGCCTTGGCTATGGAACACAGAAAACAATAACAATACCCTTTAGTCTTAGTGTGCACAATAAATGTTAGAAAAAAGAAGCGAGGACATTTTTTGTCTCCTACCCTAGTTCACTTGCTTGGTTGATTCTGAAAAGTTTAAGGCGCCCCAGGGAAATTAATGCAAAACTAATTTATATCTTTGCACTTTGAAATACTTTTTCCGTATCTCTAACGAGGACGAAAGGGGGTGCACTATTCAATCCGAGGTTCCTGTGAAATTCAGTGAAAATGTCGAAAGGGAAACTAAGTGGGTGTTCATTGAAAAGATAGTCGTGGGAGAGGTGTTATTTTATTAATTTATGTTTTTCTCATTTAGGTTAAACATGTTATGGATGAATGTTTTTATTTGCTAACACTTGGCACTTATATCGCTAAAGGTTAGAGGTGTTTGCTTAACAGGATGTCAAAGGATTTAATTGGAAATTAAAAATGTCTGCAGTTTGTCAGAGTTGTCGTTCCATAAGGGGAAGATGTAAAAACTGTGCTCAAACGAAAGCCTGTAATGCGATGGTCTAACACTAACATTAAACGACGATTTTTTTTTTTACAATGATGGGATTACTTCTAGAGCAGGAGGCACTGCGACCTATGAGGTCTATTGTGCCAGGAGCTAGTTAGACCAGGAGGTCTATCGATCTTCTTAATGTCACCTGTCGAGCCATTTCTTATTTCTTCAGGAATCTAAATTTCCTTAAGAAAAATCCACCTCCTGATGTATGTAACAGAGAGCCACGCACTCACATAGTATGTATTTTGCTGTTTCGCCTTCCTCTTGGTAGAGTCTACATTCGGTTTCCTAAGTAATACCAATTTTATGTGTCTTTATCTTAGGACGTTCTTTAAGATTTTATTCATAGGACATACATATAAACCTTTTTGTTTGTTTAATTCCTTGTACCAGTAGGATAGGTAGTTAAGTTTTTCCCATTTGTCTAGTGTGGCTCTAAACGCGAACTTTAGGATGTCACACAAGCTTTCGGCACCTATGCACTTTTTAGTGGAACCTTTTCTGTCTAGTTGGTCAGCGATTTCATTACCTTCAATGCCTCTGTGTCCTAGTACTTTATTTTGCTTATATAATTCCTTTGAGTTAAGGTAGTGGGAACTTAGTGTTTTAAGCGCTACTTGACTATCGGTGATGGTTATACCCTTAATGCCAGTAACAAGATTGATGTTGGTACAGGTTTCTGTGGCACTGTTTTTGATTTTCCACGAGCTTGATTTTGATGGTACTTCTCGTAAGAGCCTCGCGAGTATAGTGTCAAGTATAACCGTCTTCTTGCTTTTAATTGCTTTGCGGTAATGATCTCATCCTTACCACGACCCCCCACGTGGTGCGAATTCAGACATTTGTTACCTCGGAACCCCATTCTGACTTGGTTGTATATCGCTGGCGAGTACGTGATTCAAAACTGTAGCAAAGTGCTTATCCTGTCTCTTGAGATAGTTCTCATCCGAAAAATGCAAAGAACCGTATAAGACTTGCATTGGATGTCGGTTGGTCAGCTCTTTGGTGATTCTGTTAACGGCTCTGCTCTCATACCTGCTTGCAGTTTTCTCAGTTCAGCTTCTTAAGTTGCGTTTGTCATTTCGGACGCTGCGCCGTAGTTCATGCTATGTAATGTAGCGACTTTGGCTGAGTAAGGTAGCTGAAATGCGAACTTTAGCAGTTGTTCGTTGAACCGTCTGTCTCCTGTGCGTGGTGCGGAGAGAATCAACAAACATTTCGCCGGTCGTTAGCTCTGAGGTTGTTTAGTTTGTGCGACCCGATAACATGTCTGAGCCCTTCGTTGTTGTTGCTTACCTTGGCAACGTTAGAGCAATCGTACTTGCAATTTCGACTTCAATGTATATGGTTTTATACATACAGTTGCTATGGGTCGCCCACTAAGAGGTGAAGCAAGAAGTGTCCCGTTGCCCTTTTCATGAGTGTATCGGGATGGGTTGGTTTTTGAGTGGTTAGAAGATGGTCTCTTCCAGATCTTAGCTTTTGTAAATGTTACCCGTCTTAATTCGGCTATGACCAGTAACGGGTGCAATGAATTTTCTTTGATTGCAGTTCATTGTCGAAGTCTCCAAGTAAAAAATTCTCTTCATCATGTCGGTTCTATCATTGTTAATGTCACAAAAGCCTCAAAAAGTCCTTCATGGCATGCGCAAGCACTTAAAATGAAAACCCTTAAAAATTAAAGAAAATTGCAACGTTCAATTGCATCAAGAACATTCTATCCTTCTAAATCTATCCATGTCCACTTTACTCTCTTTACACTCATATTTTATTCCATTTCAAGTATTGGCATACAATAGTCTACAATTAGGACTGCCTGTCAGATAGTTGTGTAAAATGTACAGCCCTACATTCAAAGAGGGGACGTAAGGATCGACCCTTTCACGTGGCACCTGCAACCTTCCACCTAACACCTCTCTACTCCACTTTAAAGTTAGCGTTATCGATTTTTTTTTTCTTTCAAGGCAATTGGATTGTTATTATTGATTGCTTTCATTTGCTGGGGAAATTTATAGTTTATCGAATACGAAGGACTTGTGCGGAAGGAAGTAGCAAGAATGCAGGACACGAGAGCCGGACCTGTAAACAATTAAGTTATGTAAAATTGATAACACGATTACCTATGGTTGATGGTTAACATTGTGTACTTTGAAGTGTGTGTGATATTTTTAGACTTTAAATATGCGTCGTTGGATTGTTAAAAAATAGACCAATCTAGGTTAGAGAACGGTTACATATTTTCAGACGATGGTTAGGTTATTCTAGAGCATGCCTTAATTTTAACTTACTGCGCTTGTGTATGGTAGTCTTGGACGATAAACTCTTGATAACTCCTTTATAGTGGCGATCCAAGTTGCCATTGAATTTCTAAGTTCGACGGTCACAAGAGCTATGCTGGGAGGACTGTAAAAAGGGGTTAATAAACTCCCTTGCCGAATCAGTGTTCATTACACTAAGAGTGGTAAAGAAGTGTGCCTTTGGACACTTCCTATCAGCGGCCAATTATAGGCGGATTAGGATAGATCTGAACGTGTAGGCCTGTCCATTATTTTTCCGGCCTGAGTGCCAAGTCCGTTTTTTTCTTTTTTTCAAACCGGGATTGAATGTATGTATTCCAGATTTACCCTCCTTTTTTGTGAGCTGGAGATGAGTAACGCATACGACGATGTCTCGATTAGTTTTTGACTCGCGAAGTAAAGCCTTAGAGCTAAACGATAGCCAACTGTATTTTTGTAAGGCAGCAACAATATTCGTCGAGAGATGGCTTTCAGCACCGGCTTTAATCACCAGTAGCACGGATGTAACAAAGTCGCTAACTTGGAAACTTAAAAAACTTTCAATGCCAAAAATAAGCTGAAGGCTGCAAAGAACTTTAGATTTTCATTAAATTTCTGAAGCACACCGTTGGTCAGAACTTATTACCTTTTAGGCACTTTAAGTTTTAGTCATCGAATAGAGCTCTGAAATATCATCGAAAAGTTAATATCGATCTTAAGCACACTAAAATCTCTCTCTTTCATATTTGTATCCATAAAAACACTCATAAGCCGGAGGAACTTTGCTTATCTGAAATTCCATTGGCTGTTTACCTTTTTGCATAGTTTATCCCCAAAAGTTTATCCTTAAAATCAGTAAACGAATGCAGTGACCAATGCCCATAGGTAGGATACCATCCGTTTAAGTTAATCATTCTTCAGGTGATGTCTGTTATTTATGGTGGCTGGTGGCTGTTTCATGCAGTAAAAGAGCAAAACATGTTCCTGTTCCACACATCGATTTGAGCCATAAAAAAAAAACGAGATGAAGCCCACTTAAGTGTCCACCATCACCTAAGCTCCACCATTCAAACATGTAACTCGAAACAGTAATAGCCCCACAGAGCCATTGTGCCACCCCTCGATAGTACTGCATTTGTTGTCCACAAGGGGTGGTGGACTCAAACTTACATGGTGAGTGTTTGTTATTTGTTTTGTTGTTGCAGTTTTGTAACGGGTTCACACTGACATGGAAACTAGTCGATTCACTGGAATTGACAGGTTCAATTAAAATTTAATGCAGCTGTCATGTGACGAAGGATATATGTATGTATGTTCACGTAGTGTTTAAAAAAAAAAAAAAAAACACAACCAATCATCGGTCGCACTCTGATGGGTATGAAGAACAATCAAATAAAGGTTAACCAGGATAACCAGGATGTATCCATGGGGTGGTGAGTTCCATTTGACGTGATTTTGATTATAACGTAGGGAGTGTTCATGCTCAGGAAAGTATAAATTTTGTATCGTTTCGGGGCGGACAATTGTCTGGGTACAGTTTGAGTTTTCTTTTTCTTGGGAGATGATGTCATCCTTCGTAGTCCTCCAAGGAGATGCGCATGGCAGGGTTAAACAAAAAAAAAAAAATCAACCGGAGATAGGGGAGAAAGTTAATTTAGGACAGAGGTTGTGCGAAAATCGTGTTAATCATAGTTTTGGGGATGATTTTAATTCCTGTGTCTGAACGTATAAATATTGACTACAGGAGGTGGTGCTTTCTTAGAGTCTGAGGCGACAACTTGGCGACACCTTTTTCTTAAATTTCCTGCAGATAAGTTTTCATTAGATGGTAATGAAGTTGATTTTAAGACAGCATATGAGAGTATTTATAGAGGCAAGCCTTGCCTAGTTTCGGAATCCCTGCCAAACTCATCCGATTTGAAAGCAGTGCACCTCTATCAACCTTACTCATCCTTCGACCTTCATGAGAATTAAGACAGAAGTGGCAACGATGGGTTTGGTGCTGTCAGAAGTGAACAAAGCCAATGTAGACAAAGTCCCAAAGTAAGCTATCGCGGTCCATTGTGACGTTCTATTCGATTTATCAATGTTCGGTGTACCTACTTGTTGACAGCAAGTACTTGGTTTTCGCCGCTAAATCCATTTTAAGTGTTTCTACCCAAATTCTCGTGAACGCATCGGTGAAAGCTTGGTGAGTTATACCATTGACATCATCATCGGATTACGCAATAATATGCGCAGACTTTTAAAAGATTGCCCCTCCGATGTTGGCTTGTACGGTTCGTACAATCCGTTCAAGTATGATGTTAAAGAAGTTATATGACAGCGTTTTACCTTGTCTAAAACATTAACGACCAGCGAGCAAAATCAGGCATGGTTTTGTATAGCACATGTCTGTAAATGTTGTCACAGACGATTAAGAGATGGTAAGTATTGATTGAGGACTGCCAAAGTGTGGAAATTTGGTCGATTGTTGGCTTTCCGGGCTAAAACCGCACGGATTTAGACTAACCAGGTTGTTGAAGAATAGTTTCGGGCATTCACACAATATGGCGCCTGATATCTCTGTAGTTGACGGAGTTAAATACGTCTGCTTTCTTGTGGATCGCGCAAATGATGTTGAGATTTAAACTTTGTTTTGATCATGGTTCGGTATGCCTGATAGTGTAATGTTGGTCTTTCTTGCCGTTATACAGCTGCATTTCCATAATTTCAGCACCGACTGTGAGTTAACTACAGAGATTCTTTCCTCTGTCATTACTATAGAGTTTCTTTCCTCTGTCATTACTACAGGTTTCTGTACGGGATTTGGTCTATTTTTACCTCTTGGTAAAACTTCCGTCGTTTTATATTTGTCTTCTCTAAAGGAGAGAGCAGTATTTATGATTGTATGAGGGTGTTGCACAGCGACCTCATGGTCTATTGTGCCCCTAGCTTTTTTTTTTTGGTTGCGCCAACGAATGTGGAATCTGCTAAAGGTACTAGTAGCCCGGGTCACTTGCATGCACGATTCGCAAACTCGTTTACAGGAATTCGCCTACGTACTAATCCACATCTTACATTGTTCAACCACTCTTCCCGCGGGACTACTGCGAGGCATTACTTCGCGGGGCTGGTTAGCAGTTTATGCTCTATCTGTTTCGGTGTCTACCGTTCTTTGATGCAGACGTGCCGTCTAGGCTTGGTTTTCGCTGTTGCTCTCCCTGACTCGTTCCAACCGTAGAAGTTCCTACATGATAGTCGCTGCAACCGGCTTCACCGCATCCCATATTGACGTTATCATGAGGTTCACGATATTCTTGGGAGTAGGTATTTCTCCGATTTGTTCTTCGAGTTCTCTGCGCTCTGCTCGTAAACAAGGGCACTGAAAAAATACGTGCTACGCATCTTCTTTTGCATCTCCGCAATTTAAGCAGTTAGGAGCATCTTTGAGCCCAAACTTATGCAAGTACGTTCGAAAGCAGCCATGTCCGGTAAGGAGCTGGCTCAGGTAGAAATCTACTTCCCCGTAAGTCCGGTCTATCCAATCCGGTATGAGTCGGTGAGTCCATTTTCCCTTTGAAGATTAGTTCCATCTCTCCTGCCGTGCGCTCATGCTTCGCTGTCTTTCTTCTAGCTTGATACCTTTGACTGAGGCTTGGGGTTCCCGAATTTTGCCTTCGTTGGTCCTCTGTAATTTGGTAGCCAAGACATCTGCTGGTAGCATTCCCGCTATAACACAGATATCATCATTTCATACTGTCCGATATGCACAGCACACTCTTAGCGCACATAGTCGGTTGACGGTGTTAATCTTTCTTGCGTAAACCTTAACTTGCACTGATTTTGCCCATATTGGTGACGCATACATTGTGATGGACTGCACTACCCTTGAAAGTATAAATCTTGTTTGTTGCCTGGGGCCTTCAATGTTCATAATTATTCTGAATAAGTTCTCCACTGGATTATTCTTCACTCAACCGAGCAGTTTTTCGCACGTTCTTTCAAGGTGTTCCTTATATGCGAGTCTAGGGTCGATCATCACATCCAGTTATCTGATAACCGGTTCTGATGCTATATTATGCTCGCCTACCCTGATGGTAATTGTTTTTCTTTTTTTGCGACTACTTACTAGTACTGCTTCTGTTTTGTGTTCTGTGAGCTCTAACCCAACTGCTGCCATCCATTGCCTCACTTTTCGGATACATTCATTGCCAATGTCCTTTATTTCTTCCAAATGTTTCGCTACTACCACGATTGCAATATCATCGGCAAAGCCTATGATTTTTGCCAGGGGTCTTTGCACGCAAGAATCTAAAGAAGTTTGGCTCAACACGACAGGGCAAGTATGTTCAAAGATGCTTCTCCCTGTACCATAAAAAAAAAAAAAAAAAAATCAAATTTCATTGTGACCCTCGAAAGGAGCAATCTTAGAACACTAATTGGATTCCTCAGCGGACACTGCCGTTTGAAAAACCACCTACACCGCATGAACCTTGTAACAGATTCAAGTTGTAGACTCTGTCTTGAGAGTGAAGAGACCTCACTACATCTCTTAACGGAATGCCCAACTCTCTTCCAACTTAGAAAGAGAATTCTCGGTATCAAAGTAATCCCTATGGAATAACTTGCTGCCATCCACCCGGAGAAGTTCCTTAACTTCCTGACATCCTCTGTGGTGAAACAATTCATCTGAGAACACTAGGGAAGGCACAATATAATTCGCTAGAAACCGCAGTGCCAAGGGCTGTGAACAACCCTCCCGATACCATAATAATAAATAATAATAAAATATTATTCTAATTATGGATCATGGCACCGCCATTGCCCTAAGGGAATGCACTATGAGTCCCCAGTTTGCGGAGTTGAATGCATTTTTGACGTCCAATGTTATTATGGCACCATATTTATTTATTTATTTATTTTTTATTGTGCCTCTGGCTGGTGCCTTGGAAAGGTTTGTTCCCTTGTCAGAGTTCCCCTCGCGGTCATTCACTCTTCCTTAGCCTCGAATATTCCACTCTGGATCACCTTCTCTAGTCCAGTTTCTCTAAGGAATCTGAGACATTCTGAACTTACCCACATATTTCGTTCTTTTGTGGGTCAATGCCTCGCTGGTCTGCAGAGATCTTCCACTATCCCTAGTTTCCTAAGGTGCCCTTTGGGTCTACAGAGCCCTGTTAGGAAATCCCTAAGAATACATAGATTGTTGCTGTTAAGGTTGATGCTTTGAATTTTTTCCGGTGGGGGCTCCCTAGGAGTTTGTTAGCTTGCCGCAGACCTTGGAGGTTATTTCAAGCCCTGCCCCTATTCTCATTCTCTGTTTTCCTCAACTCTTCTTTTAGGGTGTGATCCCCTATTGCTATGAATGGGTAGACTGCTTCGTTACCTTCAATTCGGGCGAGTGCACATATCAGTTATACTTTGGTTCAAGTGTTGGTTAACATACTTGCAGCTTGGTTTTGTTCTCTAACTACAAAATTCGCATCAAAAAAAAACCTTTTTCTATGCAGTGGTTTATCGTATTTCCTATGGTCACTGTATTTCAATGTCCGACTCGATTCCTGCTCAAACTTACTACGTCGCCCTTTTTGTACATTAAAAATTAATTTTCCTCTTTACTTGTACCCTCTAATTGTCATCCAATAAACTTTGCTTGGAACCCATAATTTTTATATCATTTTGCTTCCTTCGCCAAATCAAACTCACCTTATCAAGTGCTTGTTCCTTATCCGGCCACCACTCCTCAATCCATTGTCCTTAATAGCAATTTCTTTATAAAATATTAATCTCCCCATATGCGTGTTTAATTATTTCATTAATTACATCGAAACCCCAACGAAGTAGCAACACTAGTCACAATAGAAAGAAAAAACAGAAAAAAGAACATGTATCTATCGCACTTCGATCCAATCAGCCACTCAAGCTACCGAGCTTTTCGTGCTAGATACCACACAACTGGCGTGTGTGTCAAAACTACTTGTAGTTTCTTATCTTCAACTTCAAGCAATGGAATGACCTACCTTAAGCATGTTACCCATATACTGGTCCCCTCCCCACCGTAGACACCTTTCAATGACTTGATTCAATCAACGTTGATAATATCTCCGACTATAAAAAAAAAAGAGAAAATGTTCCTTAATTCGTTATCCGTGGGTGTCAGAGAATTCAATGAATACTAGCTATCGCTAACCACCGCTCTACCACCATTTTGAATGTACTGCGCTGCCATCAGTGTAATAATTTGTTTCACATATCTATCCGATACTGCGTTAGTGGTCTACTTATCCCTCGAACTATAATCAACCACCCCATGGGGATGAAGCACAAACAACCGACCGACCTACCTTTCATAAATTTATTTCAATAAAAATATCGTTACACTAAATAATCTAAAAGAGAGGTGAGAGAGCGACCAATTTTCATCTAATTTAGCTCGCTCTCTCTTATGTAGCGAGTGTGGTGAATTGGTTGTGTGACGTCATTGGGTTAAGATTTACATCACATGGTTTGTCTCATGCGAGAAACAGTGACGTCAAAGAGCGATTTTCATTATAAAGACTTTCTCTCTGCGGGATAGTGGGTTTAGTGTATTGTTTTGAATATTCGTTGGTGTGTGCTTTGTGTAGCATATTTTGTGTGGAAGAGTGTTGCCAGTGGCGATTTGTGTTTAGTGTATTGTTTGACACTGACGTTTGTCGGCGACTATATCTTGCTTTGGTTTAAGCAGAAAGAAAGTCTACGAGTCTCATGTCTATTTGTGGTAATAGTGGATGCGGTTTTGGTAATACTAAATCATAATGGCTTCTCCATCATGGCTTATGCTGACGATGTGGTGATCTTGGTATCGGGCGGATTTCTCTTAGGCCTAAGGGGTAAACTCTACTTTGCACTACTACTTGTTAATAATTGGGTCAGCAGCAGATCTAAAGGCGAGAGACAGTCAAAAACGGAAATTCTTGAAAGGATCAGCACGTTATTTTAGATTCTAAACTAAACTATAGGGTGAACTTTGATAAGCGCATCAAGAAAACGTGTGTAGCCTTTATTCATGCAAAAAGGCGTTTAGTAATGCTTGGGGCTATACTTGTTATACACGGCGATTGTGAAGCCTATCTTAACACACCCCTCGTTAATATGGTAGAAGGTTGGTGAGAAGGAATACCAGGTTTTGCATTGGAATCATGGGATCAATAAGAACAATATCCACGACGGCAATGGAAACCATACAGAATTTCATTCCGCAGCAGCATGGTAGCTAAAACTGCTGTAAGTGGAGGACGACTATATTGGTCAGCACATAACGGTCTCGCTTTCATATTATCTCGATGGGGATAGGCCGATAGAAAAGCTACACAGTCAGTGCAATGTGTCATCGCGATGACTGATGTCACGAGAAAATTCGTCATTTCACCGTCATAGATCAATGTATGAAATCTTGACGATCACACGAATGATGCGAGTCAGTCAGTTCTGTCCCAAAATGCGAGGACGCGTAAAATGTTTCATTGTGAATTTTCACCTTCGGTGTCAACGCGATAACACGTTAAACAATGACGATGAACACCTAATCGTAGTAACTGATAATATTAGTTCGATGCTAGCATATGAGAAGAGAATTTCTACCAGGATTCCTGACAGAAATGGCTGGAGGAATCAAAAAGTCACCAGAAAAAAGGAATTGACCTTCTTTACTGACGGTTCTGAGCGGAACGTTGGTTCAAAAGTCGAGGTTTACTGCAAAGCTCTAGGAGTAGACCATTCTTTTAAAATAAAGGATGATTGCAGTGTTATCCAAGCCAAAATCACGGCTGTTAATATTATTCTTCAGAAATATATCGTCGAAAACACAACGACTGTCTACATTGACAGGCGGGCAGGCACCAAGGTTCTGGAGCCTTGAAAGAATCAGCAAAACGCATCTTAATAAGATATCAAAATTTAATGTGGTGACGATATGTATAGGGAAATCTTAGGTAACGAAACGGCTGAAAAAGTTGCAAAAAAGGGGTTGGCTCTGCATGCTTCATAGGCCATTCGCTTTGTAAGGTCCAATAAGTTATTTTAAAAAAGCACATTGAAGATGAAGTTATCAGTTGAGTTCAGTACACGCTGGCTTCACCTAAACATACGCGAAACAGTTACAACTTTATGACCGACTTTCAACAAGACATCTCTTTCTCTGGTTAAACTTAGTCGCCATGAAACATATGTTGCCTCCGGGATCATTACTGCACCATAAGTATTCATGTGGAATGTCTTGGTGTGCATCACAATGATATTGCAGTAGAACCAGGCTGAGTACAGGAAGGATACTGAACCAGTGTAACACTTGAGGTGATACCTCGACTTACTAAGTGCTAAAAATAATCGCCAAATAAACTACACTTAGAATAACCCAAGAGGGCGGGGAAAAAAATGCATCACTCGTAGAGAAATATTCCCACTTCTGGCTCAAAGATGATATGATCAAAAAATAATGCTTCGAGACAGGATTCAACTGAAAGATGAGCAGTTAAAGAGAAACTCAAATTAAACCCCATAAAGTGGTACACGGACGGATCCATAACTGGGGCAGGTGTATACGGACCCAGAACCAAGTATCATGGGAACTCTCAGCAGTATCTTCCAAGCAAAGGTCAACGCGATCGAAAAATTCACCCAATGTAACCTTGATAGGAAGTATAGCAGAAAAGACATCCCGATACTGTCAGACATCGAAGTGACTATCAATGGACTAAGCTCTCATGAAATTGGTCTTAACTTGTGTAGGAGTGCCTTGCCATGGGTGAGCGCAACAAGATCACCTTCTACTGATACTAGTCTACGTGAAAATGACAAGAAAAGTTTTAAACACCGCCTTTGTCGAACTGAAATCATATGCCAGACGGGGAGAAAATAAATTATGAGAAGAGTTGAGGAAAGAAGAATATTGCAAAAAGCTCAAGCTCTGAATGCAGAGACATGCCAAAGGAAACACATGGATGCCTTTAAACTATCAGAGGATGATCTATCATCGTTGAATCCATTCCAGATACTCCGGTTCATCATGGCAATAGGAGTGGAGAAGGAGCATGTTTATTCAAAGGTCACATCGCGCTACAGTCAATTTACATGTACATATCTACCTTTTCCGGTAGAATATAGCCTGAATAAAAAGTCATTCTTCTCCAGAAATCTCCCAAAAACATAAACATTCAACCGTCAGTATAGTACTAAGGGCACGGCTTTCATCGTTTAGAGGTATTTTGAATCAAGGTTGGCAAGGTTAGCCTTTGACATTTAAAATTTTAAGAAGAGCTTAACCTTGAAGTGATGCAAGGATCCAAAGATGTTTAAAAGAGTTGGTTAGGTTAGCTTTCTGTCAATTAAACTACTACCTTTCTAGTACTATTTCCTAACGACTCGCCAACACTACTCTCGCTAATTTACCTTCCCTATACGTGAAGATATTAAGTCTCTCGTCAACATTTCTCGGTCTCGTTCATTGGGCAGCAACAGCCAACAACATTCCAATAGCTCGCGCGCCGAACTCATGCTAAACCAGAATGAATAGATACAATTTAGTTGAGCGCGGGACTTGTTACAATCCGAATGCCGGTGTGCTTACCTTTATACCTATCGAATTGGATTTCGTTTTTTGTTTTGGTTCTTTTCCCGCCTCGGCGTGCCCGCCCGTAGATACTTATTCGGGTTAAGCGTTCTCGTATCAGTTATGCGTCGGCCAAGTGCTGTGGAATAATGCAAATAGCTATCTCTCCCCTCCATCCCGTGAAAGTGAGTGTTCTTGTGTGCGAGTGAGTGGCGGATCTCTAGAAGGCCGTATACCTCACGGTTTAAGTGCCTTTAACTCGTACGCGGTCATTGTTCGACAACTTTCGCGAACGGATATAAAAAAGAAAAAAAAAAGTATCTCTCTCGTTTAATTGAATTTATCTAGCTGCAGTGTGATGCAAATGAATGTGTTAATGTATCTACAGAGTGTTAACTGTGCCTTAGTCAAGTCGAAGAAGGAGTAGAAGCAGCAGAAAATGTCTCAATTGGATAAAACCGAGTACAGCAACGTCAACACTGAGTTGGATTTAGGTGAAGCATCTTGAGTAGTTCGATGTTTTTGAACGACACGACATCGATTTCGTGTATCTGTATCTCTACCTCATCAAAATAAAAATAATTTTAATTTTGTATCTCGATTTTTTTTTTGTATCTACAAAAGTGTCTGTGTATCTGAAACAAGAGATCTCTGCTTTGTACAGTTGTGATGCTGCAAGGGTACTCCACCTAGTGTCAGTCAAGATTATTTTTAGACTCAGTAAGAGCATCGTCATTGTCAGCAGCCGTCTGCCACCGCTTCATCATTGCACGGTGCACCTACCTCATTGTCATCTCATCACAGTACCGAGAATCAGTCATACAATGTACATTTGTGTAGTTTGACGTCACAACCAATCTTTTGCAATAGATCTATCTAAGTTTGTATCTAATCAATGTATCCCTGCTTATGTACCTTACATATCGGCGAGACTGAGTGTGTTTCTATTTCGTTTTGCTAATTGTTGATGCATGCCGTGATGTTTTGGTGCTCTAATTGTCATCAATTTTCGGCTTAAAATGGTGAAATTGGCTGTGTGCAGCGATGCAATGCAATGCATGACATGGGAATCGGACCTTTTTGTGGATTGCCCATATGACGATGCCACAGGCGATGTGAAAAGTAATGAATATTCTAAATTATTACTTACTGGGATGGATTCTGTGACGTGGATTTAGACACCTTCTGTGTTGTCTGTAATGTTAGTGGTTACATCCATTGTTATTTTGTAGACAGTAATAGGACTATGGTGGCAAGAGCTAATGTTCGTTGATTATTGCAACGAGGAATTCGTTTTTAGGGTCATCGTGTAGAAGTATTTGAAGTGGCAAATTTCATTGGCATCATCTATTTTTTGCACTTTTTTTTGAATTTCCACAGAAAAAATAAAAATAGCACCGGTCTAGCCAGTTGCTTATACCTTCTCTTTAGTATTTAGGAGGATCTGCTTCCCCACTAATCATGGTCTTTTTCGCCTTCTCACTACGGCATGCCAGTTTCAGTGTAAATTAACTTTCATTCAACAGCTCTTAAGAAGTTTATAGTTAACCTCTATGTATACGATTCATGACTGATCGAGGAGACAGCAAGTTGTTTTCACTAAGCGCCATCAAGGAAAGGTTGGATGTCTCGACTTATTTTGTCTGTACTTTGACATTTAAGCTTCTCCAAGTTGCATTTGCTACGATTTTTTCCCTTGCAGCCTTTCATCTTCTTCGATTGTTAACTAAATTTCGATTTTCATCCTTTTCCCTAAAAGGAGCTGTTGGAAATGAAGCTGTGGCCCTCTAGTCTCTTTTTTGCACTGCAGCGTGGTAGCTGGTCTCTTTGACTGTTGGTGTTTGTGGTTGGTGAATGTATTGTAAGAGTTTCTCATTTAGGCGCTGTCTGGAGGCTCAGGCGTGCTAATGGTGTCCAACATTCAGTTTCTTCGAGTTCTAAATTTAGCTGCAACAAGGAAGGGTGATAAGATACGGATCACAGGAAGGGACTCGTTCTTAATTGAGGTTGGGGCACTTTAAGTAACGTCTGTCTCAATTGTAAAAAAAAAACCCAGAAGGACCGTTGAGGAATCGAGCGAGCGCTCCTATTGGTGTTCATCCGTCGCAATCTTTTTTGTACATCCTAAATGGTCTGAAGGGTAAAGTGAATTTGATTGTCTGTAAATATGTTTCATAAATAGAAGCCAAGGTGTGTTTTACTGTGTTCCAAGTCGATGTCTATTTGAAACTTTAAAAATTCTGTAGGCTGATGGCAATGACAGTGAATCAATACAACTTTGGCGTTGTTTTCTACCTTAAACTTAAATATTTACTTGTGAGGTAGATCATAAGAAGCTTTAAGTAGTTAATGAATTTTTTAGCTTGTGGAAGTCCTGTTGATGCTCCCACGAATTGAGCCTCAACTTTATGTGACTGGTAGATGTCCACGCTAGCTAATTAGTACATAATCAACCCGAAGTTGGTTTGGGTACCGACAAACTGGCCTTCTTGACGATAAGAAATAAGGACGCGCAGGAGCCTAAACATTTTCAAGGAATAAATTAAAAAAAAAAAAAAAACCACAAGGCAAGTGCAGGACTAAACTTATCTGCATTCTGTAATGAAGTGGTTTTCCACTTACTATCTCGAAAACAGCACCAAAATGGTTCCAAAGAATCTTTTTCAGCCTTCTAATCCTTTTAGCCAGGAAACGTTTAAACCCTTAATAAGAAGGTAAGATGTCATTGTCCATCATACTCTGCCCCTTCCGTTCGGCTAAAATATGCGGTGTCCACTATAAAGGCTGTATACTAAAATGTTTAAACAAAATTGGTCAATACGACGTGCTTTGATCTGACTAACGTCATCTGTCATCTTTGTGCGCACCTCCATTGTTCCTCACATGGTTCATTTGACGTTCGGTGTGACATATTGTTCAAACTTTTCCCTAGCTGTAGTCAAAAAATACAAAAGTATCGAGTGACAAATAAAAGTATCATCGTCATCTGTTTAGTCATTTGTATCGCCTTCAAGGGGACAGCACAGTAATTAAAAAAAAAAAAAATACAATTCTGTGTCCCCATCTACAAACGTATATGTGTATAGATTCTGTCGACAACCAAATGACTTCATTATTTATGCGACAACGCACGTTACTTTGTCGTTGGCGTTCATTAAAATTCGATAATGATTGCACAGGAAATAGTACATTATGAAATATAAGCGAATAATAATTGTTCCTTTTCTGTTGGGTATTGCTTCACAAGACTGAACGTTTCGAAAACATGATTGTGACAAATTTTCAATGAAATAGATTATTTTTTGTTTATTTACCTGACATTTGTTGACATTTAAAAGGGAGTTCACTGGGTTGACGCATATATCAAAAGAAACCATTCGTAAACTGGTACTGTTTGGGTGAAGTTTCTAATTGATTTGATGAGACATGACTGACATTTCAGTGTCAATAAAATTGAGGAAAAAAAAAAGATTATTGCACGTTTACCTTGTGTAGCAAATGTGATCAATTTATTAAGAAACTAATCATTACCGTGACTGCGCTGTTTCTAAGAACGAAGAATCGTCAGTGGTGAGACGCTTCTCCATTTGATGTCTGATGAGATGTTTTCGTTAGAAATGATACATAGCAAAGGTAGAAAAAGTCCCTTTGTACCTTAAAGTTATTGCTGTCCACTGTTACGTTAAGTCCGATTCCACGATGTTGAATGTCCCTTTTTGTTGGCAGCAACTACTTAGGTTAGGTTTGGTTTTAGGGGTGGCTGCACTTAAATATAGCCTCACTCGGATCTCAACGGATGCATTGTGTTCCCCGGTGTGGTGTGGGGTACCTTAAATGAATGTATGAATATATTGTATTTTCAATTGGCCTCCCTAAACCATCCCCAGTTCCGAAGGGATTTTAAGATGGCTCTCGGTGGCTTGTCCGACAATTCGCTTAGATTATTGAAGAAATGCTTTCCGAGGGTTGTCTTCCTATTTCTACTGAGGCTTGTACATTCACATAGGAGGTGGAATGTGTCCTCCTCCGCGTGTATGTCGCTACAATCTCTGCATAGATCTGTTGTGATCAAACGCATTATTTTTAGGTGGGCCGCTAGCAGGTTATGGTAGCAACTACTTGGTTTTCTGTGCAGATGGCTCTGAATTAGAATCGGGAGTGGTTGGTGGTGTCTTCTACAAGAATGTGAACATAAGCATCTCCTTCCGTTTGATTGACCATTGTAGAGCTTTTCAATCGAAAATGGCAATCAAAGAGGCTCTTTCGTGGCAGAGATATAGTGTGATACATAGCTACCCGGGATGTCACAATTTTTTACTTATAATCAAGCTGCGATCAAATCCCTGAAATCTGCCACCTTCAACTCAAAAACAGTTCCAAATTGGCGCTTGTCTTTTAACGATATGGCGTCGGCATCACCAACCGCAAGAAGACAGACAGTTCCAACTGCATCATCACATTTGGCCTAAGCTGGATCGTAAATGCTAAACCAGGTACTACACTGTTCTCCTCCTCTATATGATGTTTGTAGAAGCTGTATGGACGAGGAGGAGTAAGAAACAATTCTCCACCTTCTTTGTACATGTCCAGCTTCCTCAGCTCGACTAAGGAGCTACCTTCTTTCACAGTCTCAACGAACTAACTGACACCAACATAGACAGCCTACAGCGCTTCATAGTAGGTTCTGGTTCTGCGGTAGTTTTTCTGGAAGAAATAACAAATCACAAAGGACTTTTTCTGGTCTAAGTGTGGCGGCATCAAATGCAGCCTGCCACTCTTACTTAACCTTATTACTTGGTTTTGACTCATTTTTTAGACGCTTCTATCTAATAACTCGCGAACGCAATGATGATAGTCGGCTGAGTTCTAAGTTATTGCACAGACTTTTGAAAGATTTTGTCTCCGATGTTGGCTTGTAAGCTTCGCACAATCCGTTCAAGTATCATGCTAAAGAAGACAAAAGGTCTCGAAGAGGTCATATAAGCCTTTGATGGAGTAGCTGTCCTTTATCATCCTGCACAGACAGACAAGTTTAACAAGCATGCCAAACTCGTACAGCTCGTCATAGAAGGCCTTCGATTATGAACTTTCCCGGTCTAAAACCGCATTGATAAATGCCAATCAGATTGTTGACGAAAGATTTTCACAAGGCTTGTTAGCGATGCTGAGGCGACGTATATCTGTGTAGTTTGCGCAATTCGTGGATCTACTTTCGTGTTGGTCGATGCTGAGATTGATTAGGCATACATATCCTCACTTGGTTTTGATTAGGCGGACGGAAGTTTTGGCTATCACCGTTAAGGCTCGTTTAGCATGACAGTGCGATCTTTGTCTTTGCCGCCATTATACAGTCCGTAGAACTAGTTTATTTTTGACTGTGACTCTACTACAAGGTCTTATTCTTCATGTCTAGAAGTTTTAGTAAAACTTCTGTATGTTGCTACTCTCGATAGCTTTGATCGTGCTACTCATGCTGTTTTTCCTTCTTTTGGAACAGCCGATGTTCTTCGCGTTTGTTAATATCGTGAGCAGCCCTCGGGGCAAAGAACATATCGCAAAGAGAATATATTTGATGAGTCCCCGTCTTTACTCAGAGCTATCGCCAGTTATCCAAAAATATCAAGAACCAGTTAGACGAAGCCCAATGATGCGTCATATATTCTATAATCAATCGGAAAGAAACATTTTCTCATCGTGTAGCCCGGTCATGACTCATGTGCTATTCACAGGTGAGTGCTTGCTGTTATCCCTGACCAACTTAATATAATTTACAACCGAAATTCTCAAACACATAATAATAGAATATAAAAATTAAAAATAAAATTGTTAACCATATTTATTGGCTTGATGCATCAGGAAGTGGGCCATGGACTACACTACAGCCATGTGTTATTTCCAGAAAAACAAAGACGTATGTAGGTAGGTGTTCCTCTAAGACAAATGAATCCCACATAAACTCTAAATATTTATATTCACCTTTCAACCTGTTTGTTTTGTTACGTAAACAGCGGTTTTTTATAAAAAAAAATAAATAAAAACGAAACTTACAAAATTTTCTTAGAAAATAAAACTAAAAATACAAGAAACAGGACCAGATTTAGCTTTGTTTACATCAAAAAAGATACAAGTGCATGCACCTATAGACAGAGACGCTAGGTGCATTTCTTTGCAGACAGACATACAGTGGCGACCAAGAATAGAGGGAAACATTATTATTATTATTTTTTTTTTGCTTGGATTGGTCCGAACCTCTAGCAACTAAGTTATTGTCATCATTGGGTTTACCGCATCAACATGTTACTAGGATCTTTACTGTCAAACGAGGAACATCTGTGGGCCGTACCGGTAGCTTCTGAAAAATTTTAGAAGTATACTCACCGGGAACCTGAGTCTAAAACATGACCAGTAGACTGCTGTAACAATTTATAGCTCCTGCCGAACTCCTCGACTCTTCGTGTCTGACCCTGTTCTCCTTAAGTCGGTTAAACGCTTTAATCACTCCTTCATAAGATTTTAATCCAGTCATAGCAAATGAAGCAAAGCGGTGAAAGTCTTACCAAGAATGGTAAGAAGATCTACATGTCTCTACAGTTCGATAAGAGTAGAACAGGCAGGCCTTGGTATTAGTATACAAGAGCCGACTTGCCTTACCATTTACTTTACTCCTATTAATTAGTAACGGGAAAGGTAGGTAGGTAGAAGTGGCGGTTTAACATGAACCCAAGTAGCACTAAAGAGTACCTTTTTGTTACCACGACTGGTGTGACCTGGTTGATGATGTGTGTTGTTGAAGATGTGACACATTCAATTCCTAGATGCAGCAGTATCCCTTTACCCGCGATGTTGTAAAGGTCGTTGAAGAATGGTTGGTTTGGTTAAGTGCACGCAATTGAGCTGTTGCTAGTGCCGGAAATTTGGAGAGGATCTCGCAACTGGAGATTGTACCTAGTTTGCTTGCATGGTCTCCGATTGGCCAATGCCCCGTGATTATCGCCGTGATTCTGCCGATATCTGGGTTGGTTTTGCTTAGTTGGTCTTTTGTTCTACTTTTATCGTAGGTCGACCATATCTTCTTTGATATGGCGCAGTTAGTTCTGCAGGAAGTGTGAGTGGATTTGTCGTTCAACAGTTCAACCGTTCCTAGCGGGATATGGACCCTTGCCGCGAGTGAGCCGTGTAGAACAGAGCCCTGCCTGGCCAGTTCATCTGTATTCTCGTTTGCTTTCATGTCAATGTACCCTGGAATGCAGAGCAGTCCGACCCTGAGACGTTCACCCAAGCGTGCAAGCTCGTTCCGGCACTCCTGCACCAGTTTGGGGGATATGATAGACGAGTCAATAGCTTTGATAGCGGCTTAGCTATCTACGATGACAGCAATATTTTGTTTATGCATTGTATTGCGCCCGGCGTTGCATGCAAGCCTCTCGGATTGCCAGCAGTTCCGCCTGGAAAACGCTGGTAAAATCCGGCAAACGGTATGATATTGATATTTTCAGTGATTCCGTGTAGACATCGGTCCCCTCACCACAGTTCATCTTTGATCCGTCGCGACGGTGTAGATGACTGTGTCAAAGTCGTTTACTACCTTTGGTTAAACTTGGCCTGGACACGAGATTCGTCTCTAGGTGTCTACCAATATGCTGTGGCTTCTCTGTCCTTTACTTTGACTACAAAAACAGCATATCTAAATTTTCTGCAGCTATTTTCAGTTCTTTAAATTGTTGGTACACTACCGGATTCCGAAGACATTCTGAATGTCGGTGGCTACACCTTATGCCTCTTGAAATAATAGAACATGGATTATTCATAATGATTGGGCAACCAACTCGAGTTCCGAAGGAATTTAGGATGGTTTTCGGTGGCTTGTTTGAAAATTCGCCCAGATAATTGAAGAAGTGTTCTCCGAAAGCTGACTTTGTATTTCTTTTAAGGCCTCCATATAGGTGGTGGAATGTGTCCTTTTCGGCATCTACATTGCCGCATCCTCTGCATAAGTTCGTTGTACTCAAAGGCATTCTCTTAAGGTTGGTCGCCAGTAGGTTGTGACCTGTCATAATGCCCATAAGAAGTGACTTCTGTTGAGTGCAATGATTTCTTTTGTTTTCCTTTTATTTTGTTCTGTCCAGAGCATCCTTGAGGTGGGGGATGTCGTTGGAATTTCACAGTGATACTGGATTGAAGTCCTAGTGGTGGTAGGATTGAGTCATGGGCCATTATCAAATCCATCTTAAAATTCTAGCCAGTTCATCCGCCTTCTTATTCCAATAGATCGCCCTTATGTCCCGAGACCCAAATGCATGTAACGTTATGGTTAGTATTAAGGGACTCGTCGTTTCACAATTTTGGACCTGAATAATGTAGATGTGATGGCTGCTTGACTTTCTATGTTGATGTCGATTATAGTTCGTGCAAGACTTCGGCGATTTATAGAACTAGAACACACTGTTGTGATTTGGAAGGTTTATCGACCGTACAATACCCGGTTTTGATGTGTACATTCCAGAGCCTACACCCACATTAATGTTTAACCCATCCGAACAAATTGATAAATGCTTCGGAAATATGACCTCTTCTTCTGTCCAGCTCTCTCTGGAGGGAAATTTGAGTTCGAGGTTTAGGCTAAGTTAGGGATTGGTATTAAGGAGTCAGATTTGGCTTCAATGTTTACCCATCTGGTGATTGTTTGGTGACTTATTAGGCCCTTTTTCCAAAGGACAAGAGGGTTAGGCAATATAACTCGCGGTAAACCTATTCCTTAGTACTAGTAAGGGTTTTTCTGTTACCGCTTCTAGTCATGTCTCTTTGAAACCTCGACAGTGATAGGGAACTATTCTTTCGTTTACAAATCTATTCAAATTAACCACGCGAATGTCAAACCGCCATGCCATGTCACTTGTCATTCCAAAGGGCAATGACGTTTCTTTGCGTGGTATCTCGATAAATCCCCGCATAATATCCAAATTACAAATTGATTTCCAATGAGTTCTTTCAATGAATAATTTATTTTCATAAATTTTCGGATTGTTTACGTTCTATTGTTTTTTTAACACCCGCAAGAGACAACATCATTCAATAACCATTTGTCACTAAGTGAAAAGCGTTCACGACCTATTTTCGTACCCAAAAGTGAATGTAATTATTCAAGTAATGTTAAAACAAATTGACAGACGGACTAATCAAAAGGTTAACTATGCAAACAATACTAAAATCCGAGCGTAAATATATTTCAGAGTAAGTTGTACTCAATGACGTCAGGTAATGGGCAAACAAACTTTTGGATGAACCTTAATGTTAATGCACGCCCCCTATTTTAATTTAATTTGTGTATGTAGTTGATGGGAACCAAGGTAGCTGAAGATAAGCCTTTTGTTGATAAAAGGATCCAAAAATAAATACAAGTTTGCCAAACATAAAATATGTATGGACTTGTGGTATATCTAAGACAGTTGCGCTAGATTGGTGCAAGATACTTTGATTAATCTTTCTGTTTCAGGTCTACATTTGTCATTTAAATTAATGAAACCTTAATGATTACGATCAGAGAGAGGCGTAAGACGAAGCTAGAGGTTGGGAAGGTTTCTTAAAACAAGCTCTTCCACATTAAAGTTTTGTGCCATCGTAGTCTATAAGTTTAAGTCAGTTGTTTTTATCAGCAGTGTTATCAACGATAAACTTATTCTCTGTTTAAGTGTAAGCATCGATGAATTCAATCTTAAGATATTGCTTATACGTCTCTTTGGTAACCTTTTCCTTTTCTGTTGAGGCATTGTAGTACTGTCATCCCCCAGTCCATCCGATTACATTCCTTAGGTTAGGTTAGTTAAAAAGGTGTCCCGTGGGACCCACTTAGGCTGATAGCCCATTGTGATGCCTATAGAATCTCTCTAAGAGAGAATTCTTACATTCCTTGGATGTGAGTGTTATAAGTAGGCTTTATAGGGGTTTGATCATGTTAAAAGCTTCCGCTTGCATATCCAAAAGTAGTTGCCATTACTTTATTTGCAAGAGCTTGTCAACAGTAAAGTCTACCATATTCGAGACTCGCTTAATCGGACCCGTCGAGTTTAACGCGGCTCGTTCATTATCAGCTTTCTGACAGTGCAAGGGCGCTCTTTGCAAGACATGGAACTTATCACCGAAAAGAGTTTTGTGACTCTACAAGGCCGCCCTAAGCATATGTGTCTGGTGGAAAAAGCTTTTCCGGTTACAACTGGGATTTTCACAGTACGCTTCGCTCTGCTCTAGATGTAATGCTTAATTTAACACAATCAGTCACGAAATAATCAGAGCCATCTTCTTTTTACAAAAATTAGTTGTTGGTGTAAAACGTACTAGAGTTTTGAGGATCTTGCGCGAGTAATATCCTTTGACTCAAATCTTATAAATAGCCATCTGACGCAATGGTTCCGGAATTAAGAATGCTGTATAGATTTAGGCCCAATGCACACGGAGCAACTGGAAAAAAACTAAACCGGTTGGCAACTCGGGCTACAGACCAGTTACGAATTCAGCGGTGACTTGACTTCACACACGAGAAAACTCATCACCAATCAAAATCACTAGTTCGTTCAGTGTCTTCACGGATAAATGTCTTCGGAAATGTCCCCCACCAGCAACTGGTTGGTCTGTTGTTCGCTCATCTTCGACAAACTAGAAACTGAAATCAATAGGCAACCCGACATGCAAATCAACAGACGACTGGTTCCAAACTGGTTTTTGTGAATCGCAAACGAGTTTTTAACCAGTAGCGTCGTGTGCGGCGTCCCATTTGATTACACAGGGTATGACTCAAAGCAAACTAGTTACCAATTCGCATCGCTGATCAGTTTGTTTCCAGTTGCTCCGTGTGCATTGGGCCTTATCGTCGACTTTTCCTGTGCACAGGACTAGTTTTTGTCACACTCAGATGGCTCCAAAACCAGGGATGGCTCAGGTGCTGGAGTCTTTGAGGAAAGCGACAATATTGGACTGCATTTTTCAAAAGGTAAATATGGGACTCTTCCAAGCAAAGATTTATGCAATGTTGCGTTGTGAAAAATAAGAGGAGGGGACGGAGTATCTGCAATCAGGCTGCGTTTAAGGTCTTGCTCTATCCTCTTGCTAGATCCAAAATATTTCGAGAATGCAGGGCTAGATTGAATTTGCGGTTGGAAGACTGAATCTGTTATGTCTTGTCTGGGTCCCTGGACACAGCGGGGTTACCGCAAATGAGTTCTCCGATGTGTTTGTAAGGCAAGGTTCAAACGGGAACTTCTCCCATCCCAAACATACTTTGGGTTATCCTGTATCTTCAGTTACAGTTTCCATCGATGATTGGTTTTTAGCAAACACAATTGTAGGTAGCATGAATCTCCAGGATGCAGGCAGACTAAATGGATATTTCCTGACTTCGGTAAGAAATCCGCGGCAGTCTTGTTGTTTGTCAGCAGAAAAGACTGCAGACAACTTATTGGCATTTTTACTTGACACTAAGCCTTTGCCAAACATCTCAACGTGTTAGGTTAAAGTGACACCACTATCAGTCATGCTTGTGAAGAGGGGGATGACATTGCGGAACACTTTCTATTTGATGTTCCTTTCATTGCTCGTATCAGGTGGCAGATTTTTGGAGCTGATGTGATGAGTGCTTTCGTTAGAAAGACGATGAAAACACAGTAAAGGGTTGTATCTGCTGGTAGTATAATGGTCCATCCAGATTAAAAAACTTTTCGGATGGGACAACCTTTGCTGACTTCAATAGATAAAGATTACTGTTTTAGTTGTCAAAAGTCCCAGCAGTGTCCAGAAATCAGCACAAAGCCATTATTTGTTAGCTAACAAATCGGAGATAGACTAACCTATTTCATAATTTCACTGACTAGACTCAGGAATCTTGGAGGCTGGTGTAGCAGAAAGAAAGATGTATGCGGTATTTCCGGTGTAGTAGTCCTGCAGCTATATAAGTACATATCTATCTTGTGTTTTATCATCGATCCGGAAGATCTTTTTCTTTGAACCTTTTTTTCTTATGAGCGCCTCCTGCGCTGTCTTCTTTGATAAATTTTCTTTTACGATTTCAAAAAAAATTATAAGACGCTTTGTCTTCGCTCCGACTCCTCCCACCCGCGGCTGACTTTCTAAATAAAATAAAAAATGTCTTATATGTATTTTCTATTTTAATTTGACGTTTGTTTTATGTCGTTTATATTCCGCTGTGTGTATGTTTCTTTTTATTTTATTTATATCGTAAATATCGTTATTCACAGTGATGGCATCATCATGATCACACAGACATAGAGAGAGAGTCTACAAAAAAAAAATGTCGCGCTCATGCCGTAAATAGATATTATATATGTACAAGTACTTGTGCGATATGATTACGTTTTCTATTTTCTTTTACTTAATTCATTTTGTGATGCAATGTATCTGTCTGTACAGAGGGATTCCGAGATTTGTTTTTTTTTTGTGATATTCTACGATACACACGACTTGTTTTAGTTCGTTAAGCAGAAGCTAGACGGTTTATCTTACTTTCAGATGCACGCTTGATTGAGTATCTCAGTACGGCATCTATCTGCACTTAAACTAATTGCATTGTTTATCCGTTGACCAATTAATATTTTATGATTTATTGGCTTAGTAATTAACGGTGTACTTTCATAGAAATATGAAACGATGAATCGTTATATTCGTTTGATTTTTGTTAATTTTCTTGGAAATTGTTTGAAAAAATTCAAAAATATTTCACGAATCTGTTTTTTTTTTTTGTTGATTTATTTTGGAACGATTCCAAAATCAAATTTTTGAACGACTGAGAAAAGGAAATCGGCCCAACTGTCGTCGGCGAATCCATTAAGTGACTTTAATTGTGCAATGTAAGCGTCGTCCTTCGATGGTTTTTCAAAATATTTTTTTATTTTTTTTTATTTATTTTCTATTTTTCGAACAAAGAAAATAAATTCAGTTAAGTTTAAGTTTACTTTGAGAGATGTGTGCCAAGTTGAGTCCCCAAAGTAAGCATCCGTCAGCATGTGTCTATTGATTGTCTGGACGATTCATTTAGTTTTTCCGACATCTACGCAGAATTATTCTGAAATTTCAAGTATCGAATTTCACGCATATTGGCTACACTGACAAAATGTCAAATAAAAGAGTGATTGACGTTTACCATCGCTTGCAGACCTAGAACATGAAATTTGTTTGACAAATGTTCTGAATTTTTTTGTGGCATTTTGGACTGAACTGTGATTTGACATCAAGAGTCAATACACTCATTTGTTCGATAAGGCGATCTAACCACAAAATATAGACTAACTACTTTCCGTACCTTCTGAGAGTTGCAGCTTACAACCCAATTACAGTTACAAGACCAGGCATTCAAATTATTTGGACTGCTGCAGGAAAGCTGTGACATTCAGTCTCTGGCTTCACTCAATCTATTCTTTTACTACACCCTTGTAAATGGAGAAGGGTCAAAGTGGTCTTTATACCGAAAGTCCTTTAAAGACTTCCATCCAATCAGCCTATCCTCTGCAAAGAATATCGAAGAAAACTCGCTGGTGAGAATCATTAAACGATTTTTTAAGAACAAGGATCTCACGATGGTATCTTTTCTTGACATAGAGGTAGCTTTTAACAATGTTAAAACAGAGGCTATATCTGCTGCACTTCTCTACTTGATAGTTGCGTCTGGGAAACAACAAGAAGGTCAGTGTGGAACATTATAGCCATTACTATGGTTCATTGGAGTGAAAGAACTGTTTAATATCCTGAACGAGAAGATGAATGCAGGATTATAGTTTATGCAGACGTCATTACTTAAGGTGGCGCTACAGTCCGAGGTGTACCTAGGCCTGCAGACGACATAGCGATAGCATACCTATATTGGAGAAGTTTCATTATATAATAAGAAACCTGATGGAATCGGCTCTCAATAAACTAGTTATTGACACTCAAGGTCGGAACGCGCAAAGACTGAACTAGGCTTGTTCATAAGAAGGAACAAAATACCATATACATATATCGCCCCTCCTAAGCTAAAAAGCACGAAACATCAATCAAGAAAGCCTCTATTTCCATTTATTTTTGTCGTAGGGCTTTGGGGCCGAAATGGGGAGTTTAGCCTAAAATAGTTCACTGGATTTATACAGCAATAGTGAGGCTCATCTTGATGTAAAGAGTACTAGTCTGGTGAACAGTACTGAACAAAAAGAGTTTCACGATCTTCTGGGAAAAATTCAAAGGAAAAATTAAAGAACAACTTCTACTTCTCTTAAGGTCAATTGCGTCTCATGGCAGCTAAAGAAGCAATTAATCTTAAGGAATCCTCACAGTTGGCTAACGCTAATATGGGCTGCTCCAGGATCCTATACGATAACAATACTATCCCTAGTAGAACAGACTATAATCCATTACATTGACTTTAATGTCAAATACAAGACTAGAATTCCATACAGAATTGTTTCGAAATGAATCTGTGATAGAGATACAAAGATGGATCCAAAATAGCGTATGGTATGAGGCAGGTGTCTTCTCTAGTGTATCTGATGAAAAAATCCAATGACTGCCGGATCACTGTAGGCAGTCTGAGAAGCTGCGACTTATTTTTATTGCACTGTACATACTTAGATAATCAGGCAGCGATGAAAACCTTGGAATCACCGACAATACGATCCAAGTTGGTTATAAAGTTCTGCAGGTCTTCAAATGAGATTGTTGACAGGTGCAACGTTTCCATGTGCTGTATTCCAGGATACAGGGACGTTTCGAACAATTGCAAAACGGACGATCTGGTAAAACACGGAACAGGTCAAAGCTTTTCTGAAATTAGAGGGGAACCGCTTGCTTCTCTAGAATCGTTAACTGTAGTACGATCGCTCATGGCACACACGCCACTGGAAAGAGAATGAGTGCTCCTTCCAAAGATTTTTGCGGAAGTTGTTGAGACTTGGAAGCGGAAAAAAAACTAACTAGCCTTCTTTCCACTTGTCCGGCCCTATCGAGGCTGAGAGCGACCTAACCAAGTCTGATATATACAAAGTAAGGATCAGGAAGAGTTCTGCACCGATACGGCTACCAAGAGTGTATTTCTTCCTGTTGCTGGTATTCCGGTACTCTACAAAGTGGACCTACATTGTAGTGTGTTCCTGCCTCAGCAGGGACAACCACCTAACCTAATGTAAGATACAATCATATATTTGGAAAATTCTGTTCTAAGATCAGTCTAAAGGCCTACCTAAGCATTTTTGTTTTTACGGAATCTGAACTTTTCATGAAATTTAAAATGTCACAAAAATTATCTCAATAATGATGACAAAGTTTATCAGAAAAAAAAACATGTCTTCCTACTTATCAAGTATTTAACTGACACAAAGAAAAGTGAACTGCGGGAATTTTTAAGTTAATAACCTAATTAAATTCATTTGCTTAACGATAAACGTTAAAAAAAAAGAATAAAGTGAAACAAACAAAAGAGCCTAATCTATAAAACTTTAGCCCAATGAACGTTCTATTTGCCAACAAATTAAAGATAAACACTTAAGTACTCATGGGTATCTATGTATAGCGTGCTTATAGACAAAGAGTAGAATTTCCAAACCAGCAAAATTTGGCGTGAGTTATTGTGATAAGTGAACAAAAGATCATTTATCAAGCTTTAAGCATTTTAAATCTATTTAGAAACCTGACAAGCGTATAGAGAGGTTACTTGGGCACAAAGAATCTGTTTGACACTGGTGTTAACAAAGTCATTTATTGTGACTTTCAAGGCGGAGAAAAAGTTGTCATCTATAAAAATAGGTTAACAAGACGACAATTGTGTTGTAGAGACTTTAAATAGGCTCAAGAAAATGTCTACTTTTCAACACAGACAAAATGTAGACTTTGTGACTTTTGCCATTGTATCTTAAGATTAGGTTGGGAGCATTTGCCAAATTGCAACCGAAAGAGGTTGTCTTTCGTAATACCGAAACTTGGTTCGGTTGTCTCAAATTTGAGTTGACATCAAGACAACAGAACTAAGTTGAGTTGTGATCCATAGTAGGGGGTAGAAGTGGTTGGAACTGCTGAACTTGCCAGAGACACAAGTTGAGCGGATTTGCTGTTTTGATACCACAACTCACGTGACCTTGATGTTAATGGGCGTAGTGAAGTTTTTATATCCATCCTGTGGAGTTATGAAAATTAATAATGTTGCAGAATTTTATGTTAGAAATCTCAGATAGTTCCTTGAAAAAGGATTTCCCGAGTGTGCGCTGCCAGTGCTGGGCAGTCAAAGAGAAAGTGGAATATGGTTTTCTTTTCGTGTGAATTGTCGCAACTACGGCAGTGGGGGTTGAACGGGATGCCTAACTTGACAGCGTGTGGACCAATTGCCCAGTGGCCCGTGCTAATTGCTGTGATTCTTACTGTCTCGATGCAGTTCCTATTAATTAGGTCATTTGTTCTATGTTTATGTAGGTGGGCCATATCTGTCTGGATATGGCACAGGTTACTAGACTTTTCCACCTAAAAATGGCATTAGAAAGAAAGTGTTGGAAAATGTTGCCCTTGATGAGTCCTTTAGGGGAGCAGGCTGACTCCGTAAGGGAGACATCCAGGGTAGAACCACATCTAGGAACCTAGAATTGAGTGATATTAAACCGAGCGTTTACCTGCGTTATAGTTTCCTTACACTGTTCAACTAATTTAGAGGTAAGTGAGTGGAGCGCTTTGATGGCAGCCTGGCTGTCAATATAGATTCCTATGCTGTTTGAGGTAGTAGGGCCGAGGCTAAGTATCTTGCAGGCTTCTCTAATCGCCAGTACCTCCGCCTGGAAGACACTTGAAGAGTCTGGATGGCGGTACGATTTGAATACGTTCAGTTCCGCTGGGAAGACACCTGCTCCAACGCAGGAGCAAGACTTGGACCAACAAGAATTATTTTTTATGACTACGAACTGTTTTGACGGAACCATGACATGCATTCTTTTAAGGGCGATGTATAAAAATCACGTTCATTGTAAAAATAGGACGATCTTCAACGATTACAACTTGTGAATCCAGACAATGACCACAAATGCAATTGTTTTCTTAGCTATCATAATAAGTTATTAAGTTCCATAGCAATAAGCAATGATATTATCTAAGACGGATATTTTGATATTAATATTTTTTTTCCGCCATTCTTAGATCCAGTAGACTGTCAGATGAACTGCCACGTCCGTGTCATTTCTTCCTAAAGCTTGCTGTCAGTAGTTATTCATTAATTTAGTGAATTTGTTATGATGACCAAAGTAAAGCCATAATACATACAGTTGTGACGGGTTAAGGGCCACTCAGTTGGTCCGTCAATCTTGGACGGCTCCGTTTTGTTCCTGATTCTCTTTTTTTAGGGATTAGAGATCTTCCTTGCCTGTACCCTCAGTTCTGGTTATGATGTGGAACTTTGTGTGTTCAATACTTTAGTCAAATGTTGTTTTCTGTCACTTAACCGAAACCCAAAACTTAAATCATAACCCATGAATAGTAACGTTATTTGCAACACTAAAACCGAATGCCTTTCTATCTTCGATATGTTTGTGAAGAACAACCTTTTTTAGAACGCCCACATATTCAAAGTCACCAAACTGTTATGAAATACCTAGATTTCCTCAAATTTCTGACCTCAATCTATAAGGCGTTCCTTCACCCAAAGCTCGATTACAACGCTCACGTCTGATCGGGTGCACCAAAACCTGTCCTTCGTTAAAACTATAGGTGACAGCAGGGGCATTGCGAAGTAAATTGACTCGCTTGAAGAACGAATAACTCTTTCCTGTCCTGCCCTTTCGGTGATCAGTTTATCATTAAGCCAACGTTTGGAAGTGCTTACAAATACAAGGATTCTTTCCTAAGCGGTACAACACTAAAGTGGAATAATAACACATAGAAGCATTTAAAACCAATGTGCGTTGGTATCTCCTTTGTCTCTCCTCTAATTTTTCTAATTCCCGTGCTCTATAAATACAAATATTAGCGCGATAGTCTGTAGAGTGCCAAGGACTAGCAACCATTCATGGTCTGTGTTATATTTTTCCCACAAATGGAAGAGACCTACAGTTCTTATTGCCAACTCCAAACGTCGGACTGAGAAGCTTTTTCATGACCGATGCCGCGAAAAATGTTGCCCGTCATCTTGTTTTGTCATCACTTTGTCTTTGGCGTATCGTATTTCTCTGATTTGTTGCTTATGAGCCTGGTGTTCGTATTCGTATTGGCGATCGCTTACATGCCTAAAGATAAAGACCTCTTGCCAAAAATGTGTCCTGATTGTTAATCGGCATCCCATACAGAGTAAATGTCTAGCTTCTCTTGATAAATCTGAACTTATGACGTTTGTCCTTGCCTACTGAGAAGTGATATAAAATAAAATTCCAAGCGTAACACCTCCAAAGCTTGAAAGCTCTTTCCAGAGCTTCTTGAAAAAAAACGCGATATTTGAAACTCAGGCTAGAAACGAATCAAACATGGAAAAAAAAATTAGCTGAACGTGCTAAAGAATCATTAGGTGCTTTAAACCAGACCTGTAAAATTTGAAGCACAAGTACAAATGTAATTCCTTTGCATTTATTTGTTTTTAAGTATAAGTACAAGTGCCTTGGTAATTGTACTTACAGAATTTTATAGATCAGGACCAGGACTTGCACTTTCAATTCCATTTGAGCACTTTCAATTCAATTTAAGTACTTTAATTCTTGTAAAGTATTTTCAATTCAAAGAAAAGGAATTGAGAAGGAATTTTAAGTACTTATATTGAATTGAAAGTGCTTAAATTGAATTAACAGTACTTAAAAGGAATTACAAGTGCAAGTCCTGGTCCTGATTTATCAGATTCTGTAAGTACAATTACCAAGGGACTTGTACTTGTACTTAAAAACAAAACAAAAATGCAAAGGAATTACATTTGTATTGGTACTTGAAATTTTACAGGTCTGCTTTAAACTTATGCAAAAAGACTGCAGACAGCAGGCTGGACAAATGACGGAATCGATGCTAGTCCTCGTCGGATCTAAACCTTAAACTTTACTTCAACCTGTGTTACTTCCGATTTCTAAGTCAAAATCATTGCTATTTATCAGGCCGCCAAATAGCTGGCATCAGGATGAACCTATGTTAGTCTAAGCGCACTCTATCGAGGACTACTGTCTATCTGGCCAACACTTCGAGGATTTATATCTATCTAATCAGCGAATTAGATATGCTAATCTCGATAAGAACAAAGGAGAAGCTGTGCAAATCCATTAGCATGTAGAACAGAAAACCAATGCTCTGAGTCAAAGAGTCTACTTCTAACCTGATAGAACAGACCGCTTCTACGATAGTTTGAACAATTGAAGTGGGACCTCAACTAAGTAATAGATGGGGGTGGTTTGCAAAGAAATTATTAGTTATGCCCAAGTTATAAACAGTGGCAATTTGTCCTAGGTATTGAATAGATGTTTCTTTGTTTGTTGACAACTTGTACATGGTGTTCGCTTGTTCTTCGATTGCCGAAAAAGCCTGTATGACGGCATGCTGATAGCATATCCCAGCAACTGTACAGATTTTTTTGAAGATATTGCCTGCCATGTTAACGTCTATCCTGCGCACTATTTGTTCCAGCACTAGATTGAAGCACTCACGTGATAGCGCATCTCTTTGGCGAAATTCGGTGCACATTTGAAAATGTTCAGAAGAGTTGTTTCCAAATTGCACATTGTACCGCCTCTTTTCCAGCTTCACGCTGCACAGCTGGATCAGTTTTGCTAAGATCCCGAATTCAGCTGCTGAGTTTCGACTTGAAATTCACTGGTCCTTTCAAGGATTTGCCTTAACAGATTTGGTCTATCGTTGATCTGTTTAGCTGGAAGCCATAGTGCTTTTTTTCTTCTAGCTCGATACACTCTTGTTTTGCGTTACAGCACCATAAGATGTGTATTTCTGTCACATCTTTCCAGTATTTAAAAGTATCTTTATATCATGGCTATATTTTCAAGGGTAACTGGTATCCCAATATGGATTCAGCTTTTTGATGGTGTTGCAATATTGGGTCCACTATGTGGTTGGCGTCAGTGTAAGACGAGTTCACAGCGAAGTGTTACTCTTTGTAGTTCCTGGCCAGACGTTCATTTTAGCTTTTGGATGACATTAGAAACGACTTAAAACGGAAGCGGAAATTTCCAAAATGCTCGTGTTAGATATGAAAAATAATAAAAAAAAATGTAAAAAAAACAAACCTACACTTTAACCTTAACGTTACATGGGACACGTGTAAGGGTCGCGTTTTCGAAGATCTTAAAATAGACATTGTTACCATAACATTTTTTTTTGTTTTTTGTTTTTGTTAATAATGTATTTACCCCAACTGCCTGTGACCGAGTTATTTATTGAACAACTGTTAACTGACGACAAACAATTCAACGTTCCCTTTTTTTTTTTTGACTGCCAATTGACATAACTTGTGAAACTATTTTTAGCACATGTTACTATTCCTCAGTGTAAAAAAGTGTACATTTCAACTCCACCACCGACTTGTTAAAATTTGTGTAACCTTTCATAATTTTTTGTTGTATGTATCTGCTTCCGTTATGTTTTTGTTTTAATTTGTTGTTTATTTACATTTTATTTTGTTTCATATTTGTATGTATTCATGTTCCCAATTCATCCCTCATCCAACATTTCTTTTTTTTTCCTTTTTCCTTTCATTTTCAGATGAAATCTTTGTGTAAATTCAAAAATTCAACTTCAAGTGCAAGTAATCTGTGCGGCGTAAACATTTATTTGTGCTAGATGTTTTTTTTTGTTTTTTTGTTTGTTCTCGAATGGTATGAATCTCACAAAGTATGAGTCAGCAAAACGTATTACGAAAATAGAAATCCAAGTATGGCAACACCACCAATCTATCAACAGCAGCAGACCACATGCTTGCAGCGAGTTCGAAATTTTGTCACAGAAACAACGAATCGGGTGCGGATTGGCATACAACGCGGAAGGAGGTCATTACGACGAATTATAAGAAATCGAATAAACCCGCCGATGCGTCCGACTTCAAAATATAGAACCACGGTCACTGTCACTCGCCATGGTATTAGAAGGAAATGCAGAGAATGTGAGCATGCGACTTATACATTTTTTTAAAAAAAAGGCTAAGTTTTGGTTAAAACGAGTGGAGGTACATTTAAGTTTTCTAAAGTTTTAAATATTTGTAGTATTGTTAGCGAATAAAGATGAAATGAAGAAATCTATCCTAAGGCACATTGGCCTTAAGCTTGTCAATCAAAAGACAAGTAATTAATAACAGTCATAAACATATGTTATAACTTTTAAATCTATATACCAGTTTATTTGTTTATTTTTCAATTATATTGATTTGCCAGCATTATGTGGAATATACCGACGACCAAATGGTCACTCTTAACCGCTTTTAAAAATGTTGTCAAGTACTTTTTCTTATGTTTCAACACTCGTTTGTCATATCTTAAGCGGACCTCATCAAACCAGATGAAAATGGACCTAATGACATTTCAGTTACACCAGTTGTCTTAAAATAGCAATGGGAAGGTTCCGCTTTGAAACAGAAAACACATCCAACTATTCTCTTTCCATTTTAGGTGGATTTCGAAGAAATATTTACTACCGATGGCAGTGATCCTCATGGCGTGACTTTCAAAAAAGTTTTGCTGCTACTTTTCCAGTCATGTCCCCCCCTAACTCCAAAACCATTGTCCGTTCAAAAATGCATTGGGGGTAGGTTCAATATGACACTCAAGGCAGTGGTCCAGCAGTGCTTTATTTTTATTTTTATCTCAAATCGTGGACAAAATTAAATCAAGAGGGTTTTATGCAACCTCATATGCTCGTATGATATATTTTTCAATATTTACCAGTTTTTGTAGGTCGTATCGCAGAATATTACGCCATTTAATCATTCCTACTTATAAGGGTAGATGCGAATTTCCTATCTTTTTGGAGAAGTCTTTTTTTTTTGCCTCCTTCGTGCTGAGATATTCCGCGAGTGATCAGTTCTTTTCATTTCTATTATTTATTTCATTCAGCAGAGTCTTACCTACTTACTTACTTAAGGTGGCTCTACAGTCCAGGGTGGACCTGGCCCTTAACCAACAAACTTCTCCAGCCAGCTCGATCGCTGTACAGCCCGTACAGTTCGTCGTTGTATCTCCTCCTCTACTCACCGTCTATGCGGACGGTACCGAAAATCACCCGAAGAATCACCGAAAGCGCCCTCATCCATTTTTGATAAAGTCCATGCCTCTGCGCCGTTGAGCAGGACTGGGATTATAAAGGTCTGTTATAGGGTCACTTTTGTTGTTCGAGAGAGGGCTTTGCTAGTCAATCGCCTTCTTAGCCCAAAGAAGCAGCGATTGGCAAGAGTTATTCTTCGTTTGATCTCAGCGCTGGTGTCGTTGTCTGAATTGATAGTGGAGCCTATGTAGACAAAGTCCTCAACTACCTCGAAGTTATATCTATCGAGAGAAACATTCTGTCCGAGACGTCGGTGTTGAGTGTCCTTTCTTCTTGACAGCATATACTTGGTCTTGTCCTCATTTACCGTTAAACCCATCTTTACCGCTTCCGTCTCAATACTCGCGAAAGCGCCAGTGACATCCCGCTGCTTTCTTCCGATTATGTCAAAATCATCGGCGTATGCGAGTAATTGGACGGGCTTTTGAAAGATTGTGGTTCTTGTGTTGGCGCGTGTTAAAAAAATCGCATGACAGCGCATCGCCTTGTCTAAATCCTTATTTGACATCAAGGGTCTCGGTGATTACTTTACCGACCTTGATGGAGCAGCTTGCATTCTCCATCGTCATCCTGCACAAACGGACGAGTTTGGTAGGGATGCCAAAACTAGACATAGCTCTGTATAGCTCGTCTCTATAGATGCTGTTATACGCGGCCTTAAAATTGATTAATAGATGGTGTATATCGATTTGGAGCACTTGGGATTTTTCCAAGATCTGCCGCAGTGTGAATATTTGGTCGATGGTGGACTTTCCTGGCCTAAAGACACAATAATATTGAACAATCAGGTTGTTGACGAACGGGTTCAGACGTTCACACAATACGGCAGATGGGATCTTGCAGGCGATGTTAAGAAGGCTAATACCCCTATAGTTGGCACAGTTCAGATGGTCTCCTTTCTTGAGGATTGGACAAACGATGCTGAGGTTCCATTCATCGGGCATACTTTCTTCCGACCATATTACAGTAATTCAATTCGTATCCGCGGCTCTTGGTTGCTTCCTAACTAAGTGTTATTTTCCATGGCCGGGCAGTTATCTCGGCGGCAAAACCCCCAACCTGGAGGACCAGCTCCATTATAGAAACCCCTAGGATGAGAAGTCGGTTAGACCGGAGCCAGTAACCCGTTCGGGGGTATGAGCGCTGCCGTTGGTCCATTTAGAACCCAACTGCCACCATCTCTTTGCCAAGACCTTGACCTAGCCTCCGAAATCCTTACCGGCCTGAACTCCAAATATGTCAGAGTAGTCCAGATAAAGTCTTATTTGTTTTATTCCGGTATTTTTATTCACCGTTGATTCCATCTGGGGAATTCATCCGCTGTCCCGTTTATAGTGCTGCTATTTTTGTCTTAGTCAACACTCACGCTTATAAGTTTGGCAAGTCGAGTCCGGGTGGACATCGACCAGTACCCGATGGTTACCACTTGGAGGTAAAATAAGCACATTTATGTGTAGAAACAGTTACAATACTGGGCATCGCCAAGTTGACACCAGTCCGAGGCGCAGATAAATCTGTGTATGTCGACCATAGAATTGTCGGACAGTTCTTCTAGATCCTGAGAGACCCTCCCTAGGGTCTTTAATCTGACTTGGCAGAGCGCTGGACAGTGGCAAAGAAAGTGTGGAGTGTCCTCGTCTACTTTGTCATCACATCCCCTACGTACGTCATCCGTGTTCAATCCCAGTCTTCTTGCATGGTAATTCAGCATGTTATGCCCGGTGATGATACCTATTAGATAAGATAGGGATTTTTTTTTATCTATTTGCAGGATTCTTTCAGTTTTCTGTGGTTTCCTTCCCTTGCCAGCTCATCAGCTGTCTCGTTTCCAGACATCATATTGTGGCCCAGCAGAGTCTTAGATTGAGCTGCTCTTCGCGACAGCGATTTACAAGCTTCGATTTTACTTCTATGAAAAAGATAATATCATCTTGTGGTAGTGCCTTCATTGCATCCTGTTGGGCAGCTGTTGTCACTTGTCACTGCCAGGACCTCCGCTTGGAAGACACTGGGAGTCTGATCGATCCGGACAATCCGAGAGTCTCGGAAACGAATCCAGCACCCAGCCAGTGTCCATTTTGGATTCATCCCTGTAGACGGAAGTTTATGTGTCATTATTTAATACCTGATTGTTCTGCCAAACAGGTTGAGAATAGTCTATCAAAGTCTAAATAAGCCGTCATGTAGTCTGTGCATACAGTACTGCTCACAGACTGGGCTCCCAGTTTCCAGTTGGGTTTACGTGAAGGCCGGTTTTTGCAGCTGATTCTTGCACAAGTAAATCAAGTGGGAGGAGTATTGTCTCGGGTCCCGCTGTGAGGGTGGTTCTCAATGCGCCAGTGGTGCTGATGCAGGCTATCCTTTGAATCTTTGTTATTAACTGAAGGTAAGTGGTTGTACACACTGCCTGCCTAAACACCAGGCTACCGTAGGTCGGAATTGGTCTTACTACTACCGTGTAAAGCCACATGATGATTTTAGAGCTGCAACCCAGGTTTTACCGAATATCCTGTTACAGTTGTAGAAGACGATGGTTGCTTTCTTTACTCTCTCTTTAATGATGAGACTCCAGTTTGGTTTCCTGTCAAATATTACTCCTAAATACTTGGTACAGTGTGAAACTTTAAGCGGAGTACCTTCAATGAATGGCATACTGGACAGGACAAGCTCTGTTTTTTGCGGGTTAAACGCAAGTCCGCAGAGCTTGGTCCAGTTATTTATTACCTTCAAGGCACCTTCTAATTGGTCACTAATAGTGGATAGGAATTTGCCTGTTGAAAATCAGAAAACGCTACTACTTTTACTCCACTAAACCTCAATTTCAGTAAGATTTCATTGCCTACAAAAACTCAATAGGGGGGAGAGAACCCCTCCCTGTTTTTTTTTTTTTTTTTGTAATTCACTAGCGTTAAAGGGGTTATGAATACCCTTATGATGCTATTAACACAGCGCTAGTGTTGGTGTAGTGATTTTGAAACTCAGGTAGTATTAGGTTTCAGTCTTTTTGCTCCGAGGGTGGTTTTTCCAGAATGACTGGGAAGAATTATTGCCATCGCTTATAATTCGCAGTATTTCTTTCGAATATCCCGATGCCATTAGTACGATCAACACTTTCAAGTCATTGCCTACCCTACTGCCAGTGTTATGCCTATGCAGTAGAGTTGACGTCAGCTTTTTTTTTTCGCAATTGACCGACTTTTTTTCTGTGACATCGGGATTCGAACCTGGAACCTTCAGCTTGACAAGCGATGATGCAACCACTACACCATGACCACCCGTGATCATGGAGTGGATCTGTGGAGTGCCTCTAGAGGCTGATACTTTAATTTGTGTACCACCTAGCTCTGAGTTAATGTGCCTGTTCCTTAGCATGCACACTACTATCCAGTTGATGATGGTATTATGCATGTTGAGATCTGCTAATGCTCTATTTATTGCATCTATGTGGACGTTCTTGAGAGTACCCTCTATGTCCACAAAAGCAGCGACTGTGTATTCCTTTACTCTCAGTGATTTTTCTATGATACTAACAACACTGTGCAGCGCAGTTTCGACGCCTCTACCCTTCGTGCATGCAATTTGGTTTTGAGCCTCAGCTGTTTGTTGTTTGAAGGTGGTTCTCTTGTTCCTAAATAGTATCAACTAAATTTTCTGCTTGTTGACCGCCAATCGATATTTTCTGTTCCAGGTGTCCAAGGTAAATCCCTTTTTGTTGGAAGAAATTAACATGTCGCTTATCGGAGCCGGCAAACTTATTTTCAGAATGCAACACGTCAACAGCAGTATCGCTGTGAAGGCATTCCATTCTATGTTATACACGTTTCTAGTTTAAAAACTGATGAACCGGTCAACCAAACAACAGGTCACGTAGCTATGATCTAAAGTCAATTTTTCACGAAGTAAGGTCCAGATCGCTACCAGTCACATTTGAAATGGTGGCTCATCATCATGAATTATTGATTGAAGTTGTGAGACATCACGTTTGTGTCGATACTTATGGCATTAGACATGTGTCATAGTATTTCGCGACACAGACGCTAGTTCAGAGGTTAATGATCTTAGATTTGACAATAGTCCCCCTTTCACTCGCATTAGATCTTTTCACTAGAAGCTGTTCCGCAAGTTATTTTCATTCTTCCGATTCAAACAAAAAACAGTCTAGCAAGCAAAAAGGAAATTATCTTGATGGCATCTTTGTCGTCACTCCTTAGCTGCCTCCAGTTGTGTACTCCAAGTTAATGTCTTCTTAAGGTCATCTAAGGCGTGATCGTTGCCTACTGCGTTGTCCATCCGGGTAAAATTCAAAGACTGTGTGTGCCTGAGTGTCGGTATCAAACGTCGTTTTTTGTCTATTTCAATATTGATGTACAGCTGGTATAGTTCCTTGTTCAATCTCCTCCTCCAGACCCCATCAACACAAACGAGATCAAATACCTTGAGAAACATTTTTCGTTTAAAGCTACAAAGGTCATTTTCATCCTTCTTCGATAAAATCCATGTTATCGCGATGATAAAGGTCTTGTAAACATAGTTCTTAATTGTTCGGGATAGGGCTCAGAGTTGTCGATGTGCGATTGATAGCAAAGACAAGATAGGCCCTTACTACCTCGAAGTTATCACTGTCTACTTTGACGTTCTATCCGATTCGACGATGTTAGGTATTCGTTGTTGTTGACAACAAATACTTGGTGGGCAACCACTTGCACCGCTAAATATATTTTGGCCCTTTCTGCCTTATAACTTGAATACATTGGTGACAACTCGTTGAGTTCGGTCAAGGTTATCTTTCACAAACGGATGACACAGCAGTGTATACCCGTTTTCTATAAATGCTACCATAGGTGGCTTTAAAAACGATGAAGACATAGTTATCGATTTGGGCTTCTTGGGTTTACTCCAGGATCCGACAAAGTAGGAAAATTTGGTCGATTGTGGAAGTTTCTGGTTTAAACTCACTCTGATTGGGGTCAATCACGCTGTTGACGAAAGATTTAATGCGTTTACATAGTATGATAGATAAAATTCTGAAGAGACTGGTGCCTCTGTAAATGGTTCAGTTATCCTTTCCTTCGAATCGGGCAAACGAAACTGATTCTATTCATCTAGATCTGACCAAATCTCGACCAAGTCACCTCTAGCTGTTTTGAACAGTCGTCGAGTTCAACAGACTTGTAGGATTCTATTTCATCATTTCGTTTTGATCAGGTGGACGAAAGATATGACTACCATCATTTAGGTTGAATGGTTCCTTCTATATACAAGCGGAATGTTGATCTTCATCGCGTTATACTGTATGTAAAAGTAGGTTTCCACATTCTTAGCGCCGAATGTGACTTTACTACAAAGATTTAATTTTTATCTCTACAGGTTTTTGTAAGGTCTTATTTCTCTTGCACGTCCCTTTTACCTTTTGGTAAAACGTCTGTACATTGTTCCTCCGAGAACAATATCTCTCAACATCTTCGTTTGCACACTTCTCGTGCTCTTCCTTCTTCCCTTCTCTTTGCTTTTTGTTTTGCAGCATAAGCTTGGAAAAATTCTTCGTTTAACCGGGTGGCGATTGGGTGAAACCCAGGTCTTCAGTAAGCAGCGTTGCCATTTCGAAATTTGCATTAAGCGAAGTTTTGCAGCTGACGAAGGCTCGGATAAATATTATTCATGCCTGTCTTATTTCACACTTGTGTGTTACTAGCCCAATAATCTAACCTCAAATATTCTCACTGACTCATTGGCTTTGACTAAGCGCGCTATGTTTGAATTATTAAGGCTGTCCCAATAAGTGTAGATAAGTCAGGTGTGGTTATTACCACAAAATTGTTATTAACAATTTTGTTTCACACGTTTTAATGAGTTGTAATACAATTCGGAATGTACATAGTTCGCCTGTGAGTATCAGCTTTAAAAATAAATTATCAATTATGCAGCTCTGAACTTCAAAAAGTAGTAAAACTAGTAAATAATGACCCCCCCCGCATTTTTAATGCTTCTAGAGCGCGCTTAATAGGTTCTGTGTAATGTGGGTGGAGTCGGCAATTTTATATTCGTCGTCACACTAAATTACTCATGTAATGTCGTTTCATGGTCACTGTTGCTTTCTTGTTGTTTTCTGGGCGAATTCTCTGAGGGAATTATTTCGTACGAATTTTCGTTACCAGCAGTCACCTAGTTTAAACATATTAAACCATAACTGGTGAAACTTGATTTGATACTCCAACTTATGGGTGTCCAGTTTCAATGTAAATTAAAAACACAAAAACAGAGATACAGATGCGATCACTCTTTGATCTTGTCTTGTGTGTCAGACGTGTTAAAAAACAATTTCGAAGATCATAAATTTTATGGTTATTTATAGAAATAAAAATATTCCACAGACGTAAAAGGGGATACTGCTCTAGAACATGACATACGTCATTTTGAAGTTATGTTTAACTTGACGTGGATGTTAAAGTGTAGTCTTTGGTTATGCCTATTTAGAAAGCAAATCAAGGAGCTTGATGTGCATTAATCGAAGCCGGATTTTTCTGATGACCGATTTTCTCTTATTAGAGACTGAAAAAAAAACTCATCTATGGTGTGAGAAAAACGTGGGGAATGTCAAAATGCTATTGGTTCACTGCAGCTGTCCTAAATCAACTGATATGCTGCCCACTGAAAATGATTTCGACATGGGCTATATTGGGGCGAGGGTTGTAAATGGAGAAGAAAAGATCAGAAAATCAGAAAAATGTGTGTTCGGGGTTGAATACAGTGTTTTATTGTGGGATCTTACCTCTTCGACGATTGAGTACAAAGTGAACGAGGAAAAGGTTAGTAAACAAGAAATACAACCTGCCAGCGGCCCACCTAAAGAGAGTGCATTTGAACACAACAGAACTATGCAGAGGATGTGACGACACAGACGCCGAGGAGGACACACTCCACCCCCTATGCGAGTGCCCTAGCCTTAACAAAAACCGAAGATAATCCTCGGAGAACATTTCTTCGACCAGATTACGGTCGAACTGTCAAGCATGCCACCGAGAACCATCTTACAATTCCTTCGGAACTCGGGAGGGTTCAGGAAGGCCAACTGATGAAAAAAATAATCGGTTCTATCTATTTTAGGTATCCCACACCACATCGGGGAACACAATGGATCCATTGAGATCCGAGTGAGGTTGTACACAAATGCAACCACCCCTACAACATAACCTAACCTAAGCTGGAAATAGCCTAACTCTATGTGGGGAAGTTTCAAGGATTTTAATGGGGCTGATAGTAGCGGAAGTAAATAGTGGCGACATCTTACTTTTTACGCGAACAGGCTATAAGCACACAATACCGCCTGGCGGAGCTGTAAAAGAATGTATTCACTGAATGCACCCAATTGAATTCATGCGAAATAAATTCATTCATTGACTTAATTTTTGAATGGTGACTTATAAGTTTAAATCACCATTCATTTTGAAGTCATTAAATGAGCATCAAATGTTTGCACTCAATGAATTAAGTCAATAGTTCCATTCATTTGAAGTCTTTTGCATTCAATTGCCATTCCCATTCATTTTCATTCATTTGCATTAATTTTAAATTTTTGCTGAAGAAAAGTTGTCCTGAAAGTGTTGAGAAATCACACACTATGCCACATCAGGTTACGTCACACATCTTAAGGAGCTGAGCCTAGAAAACAACTTTACCTGTAAATTCCGTAGAAAAGTGAGTAAGACTCCGAACTACCTCCTCCAAAACTGTTGAGCACTGATCCTCGCCCTCTGGAAGTTTATCAGAAACCCATGAAGAAACTCATCTGCTAAAGCAAATAATGAAAACATGCAAAAGACTGCCATTTATTGAATACTCCATTCAATGACTTCAAAATGAATGGTGATTTAAACTTATAAGTTACCAGTGTTGGTTGTCGATGGATGGGCTAGTCCCGTTTCATGACTACTGTCGCAAAGCCACACACAGAAGAGTCAAACTTTTTTTTTTTCGTGGTTGCGCCAACGGATGTGGAATGTTCTAAAGATACTAGTAGCCCGGACTACTTGCATGCATGATTCGTAAAGCTGAGTACTCGATTACAGGAATACGCCTACGTACTAAACTTACTGCGGTTTAGCAGTGCTGTCTATGTCTTTGCCTGGTGGTGGAGTAGCTATGGCCTATCACGCTTGAAGAGTCCATCCTCACCATACCAACCTCCAAGATCTATTTCTCCTTCAACAGAGGAAATGGCCCAGAAGGCGTTGAGATTGATAGTTCAATCGTCGACTCTTGCGTGGCTACTAAGTTGGGTTTTAACTCCGGGATGGCTGATGTTGTTCCCCTACGTCTGACTGGCAGTGGCTTGTCGCAGACTTAGGTGGCTCCATCAGCCCTTCCTCGCTCGTGACTACATCAGGGGCTGTTCCCTTCAGATGGCTAGCACGTGGCTTACACTCTATGTACCTTTTCGCAGAGGACCACTTCGAAACTAGTTAACCCTTTTTAGAACCCCAAAGTTTTCTACTTAGTGATTGGATCATATACTCCTAGATGGGCAAATCTACGTCATCGTACTCAATCTAAACTGGAATATGAATTTGTGTGCTGGAAGACCGGTCTTAAAAGCTTTCTAGCTCTGTTAGTGCACCGACCATCAACAAATCCATTAAGCTCCGACATTCTTCTCCTTCTCGTCATTTGACAAGTTTCTTGACATCCTTGCTTGATGTAGCATCGGAAAATCTATTCGAAAATGCTTAACATGTTGACAACAACATTCGTCACTCAATAAGTTTCATGCTATTACTTCCGAGATGTGATCTTGTTTAGAAAGAATAATGAGGTGGGATTTGATCACTTATCACTGCGGTCACTAGTGAACCTATTGTAATATCCTCTTCCACGTTCTTAACTTTCTCCCGTCAATGTTCCAGAATCATCTCTTGAATATCCATGTCATCATTTATCGATAAAGAAGTCATCTAAGGATTCCCAAGTTGTGCTGCGATCACCAGCATCCACGAGTTTTGTCTGCACTAACTTCTTTTACAAAACGCTGAATATCGTATGGGTTCAGGTCGTATTAATTCTTTGCTTGAATATACCTTGATGAGCTTGTGTCCACCAGAGCTAAATAATTTGTATTACATAGTAAAAGCCTCTTACTTCCGATTTGAAGGTCCTTTATGTAGCAACTCAGTTTATTAAGCCCCGTTTAGCTATCCATGTGTATATATGTAGAATGAATATGTATATGACGAGGATATGTGTGACATCAGTACGAAATCGAAAGCCATAGAGCTCAGGCTGGTAAACATGGGTAAATGTATGCCATTGTAATTTTTTGAAGACCGACTGTTGGACTCCTATTTGCCAATTTATTAGCTCTAAGATCTCAACTTCAAACCTCCTGCCAAGGTAGGCAGATCTGGAAGCACTCTGATATTGAACGTCTGAACGCGGCACATCATATGATCCAGTTTTTCCTTTAGATTACGAGTTTTCCCGTATAAGAGATGACAGTGCCTAGGTCGATAGTTCCGGTGGTATTAAGGAAAATTATTTCATCCGAGATCTCTTAAAGGTTGTCAAAGAAAGGTTTGCCTGATGCACATCGTCTGGGTTTAGCTAAAGCCGGACATCTGCAGAGAAAGTGATTAAGTATGCCAAGTGTTGCTGCGTGGTCTTCAATTGGTTTCGTATTGAATGCTACAATTCTAGTGGTATACCTGCCAAGGAACTCATTTATCCTGTTCTTGTTATAACTTGGTCATGTCGTTCTTGATAGTACACAGCTGTTAAGTCTATTCCATCTGAATTTGGCAAGCGATAAGAAGTATAAAAGTATGATACCCTTAGCGGTACTCAGTAGAATATTGTCGTGCTCCGCATGTAAGTTATCAAAGGTTGAGTCTCGATTGGTCAGTTCGTCAGCAAATTTATTTTAAGCAATGTCTCTGCCAACTGACGATATAAGTATCTTAGTTTGTTTTGACAAATAATCTGGAAGCCGGGTCTATTGAGCCAGCATTGATAACAATATTATGTTTGCGTGCCAAATCATTCCGTTTAGAAAACACTTTCAAAATCTGGAAGCCATATAATTTGGTTAAGTAAAGGATTTTCGAGAAAATTCCGGCATCGAATCCGCATTTCATTTTTGAGCCATCGGCGGTATATGTGTATAGCTGTGTTCTTGTTATTAATCACAGCTCCGTCCTTCCATTCTGCTCTGAATGGAAAATCAGCAAACCTTTTTTTGGGTTTGGTTAAGGGGAAATGTAGTCTGTTGCGGAACAACAAACTCTCTTAGTAGCAGATTCAGCTCCTTATGGCTTTGTCCTTTTGATGGTTATGAATTTGATATTAATTGGAATATTCGTTCAGTCCTTAAGAGTGTCCATCTTCTTAGAGAATGACATAAGTATTAAGCTACTTAAAGCCGGGAGTCGTATGGTATTAGGAATGTACAGCGCTTGTTAATCTGCGTTGAATGGGGATGGGAATGTATTGTTAAAATTACCTTATGGACATCTTTAACATTTACATTTAACTTTTAAAAACCCCTTATACTTCGGGACATGATGGATAACCGCTTAGAGACATCAAGGCCATCAAAATGTTATTTTCAATGCCAAAATAAAAACAAGTAGGTATGTACATTTAAAATTTCAGCCAAAATCTGAGGGTATGTAAAAGTTCCTTCAAACATGCAAGTGTGAGGTCATCATGCAATCACTGAAAAATGTAAAACCTCTCTCGAAGCACCCTATACATTACCACACTCTTACTTTACTTGTTGAATGCTTTCTGTCATTCTCTGCTTACTCCAACAAGTAAAAGCTCTCTACCACCGCCCAAAAAATCCCTTACACACATCTGTTCGGTGTTCTTCTTGCTCGCAGAGGCATTCTGCTGATTAAAAATTATCTCATCACCTCAAACCACAACCACAAATGTATGCAATCGGTGGCATTTCCAACATTGCAATTCCGTTCGTTGTCCTTTAATCCTTAAAGCAAATATTCACCAGAGCTTTCAGTTATTAAGTTCTCCAATAGCTTTTCTTGTTGAAGTCACCAAAAAGCGTTAATCGTTATAGAAAAGCTTTCAAAGTAGAAAAAGGACCTTTCAGTCGTTTAGTTAAGGTGCACTCGAGTTGACATGACACCTTTTTATTTCCGTGTACTCGTTGTTATTTTGTTTTAATCTAAACCTTTCTTTACACCCTCAAATAAAGTTAACAGTGAAATAAACAAAGATTAAAACTATGAATCCTTTTTGTGTGAAAATAATGAATCCTCTACAGGGCCTTATTTGAAAAGAGAGAGAGAAAAAAAAAATAAGTGAATTACATCACTAAATCCAAGTGTTTTACTCTATATACGAAAAATATCCTCCAAAAGGATAATGTTTTTGTAACAACAAAAAAAAATTGATAATTTTTTTTCATTGATTTATCCTTCTTCACCCCTCTCCTTGTTTGTGCACAACCTAGAATTACAAGCAAATATAATGAAACATTTATGCCTTAATGTCCTCAAAGCTTTTATTAAATGATTTCGATAAGGAAAATCATATCGTGTATCCTTGAATACGAAACAACAAACAAAAAGAAAAAGAAAAATATGGAAGTACTCAATGCATTCTCGGTTGAACTATGAAGTGTTTTTTAATTTTCTACGCATAAAAAAGAAAGGATCTAAATGGGGGGTTGAAACTTAAATAATTACATGTGTGCAGTACAATCGTTTGTGCAAATCCTTTTGTAAAAAAAAAAAAACTAACAAACACATACGGCTACAGGGATACAAAAACGCTACCGGCTGGTTGGTTGTTTTATTATCAGTACGATGCTCTTATAAACATACACACGCACAAATTTGTTAGGTCAAACTCATACAAAGAAAGTTTTGCAACTACATACGCGTACTCGAACCGAAGGATATTTTTTTAGAAGGAAGCAAGCTACTATGGCGTTCAGAAATGTGTATAAAGCTCTTCGATTGCGCCTTAGCCGTAAGATATGTTTACTTTTTTGTTTTTCTTTGCATGAACGTATGTATGCATGTGTGTGTGTTAATTGTTTGCAATTTTAATTCTGTGTATAGAGAAGTTTTGTTTCCCTTTTTTCCTGATTACAATCTAGAAGTGCCTAGGGGGTTGTATTGTGTATTTACTGCCAAATTGTGGATAATTATTCGAAAAATTTTCACATTTTTGATTTTCATAATAACTTTTGTCGTTACTGTACACCCTTCTGTCAAAATGAAGCAGAGGGACAAAAAACCATGTCTAATGTGAAGACTTCAAGTCTAGTCATTTAAAACAAACAAAAGGTTGACCTGTGTACTTTCCAATGAGGGTCTTTAGAATGTAGTGTACGTCGCTGAAATGATTAGAAGCTCCGCAGTTGCGAAATATAAATGTCAAAGGTAAACTATCTGGAAATGAATTCGTTGCGTTTAGTACGGTATTTCAGGACGAAACTAGGTTGGTAAATGTATGCGATACGACTTTTCATCAACAGAGAAGTTCACTAGTACTTTCCCTTTGCTGGAAATAGAAGTCAACCGGAAATTTATTTTTATTTTATTACCTTCGGGGATAAGGACTTTTGCCCAGGTGTTACTTTTTATTTTTATAGGACATCTGGAGAGAAAATGAGTTTGAAATTTAAAGGGGATTTTACGGTGTCATCTGAGGTTATTAAAGTTTGACCTTCAAAAACTTTGATTTTGTGGTTTTTATGGTACCTTAGGTTCTTACTTACTTATAATGACGCTACATTTCGGAGTGAACCAGGTCCTCAGCCAATAAGTCTCTCCAGTTAGCCAGCTGCCTCCAGTTGCATACGCCAAGTTGGTTGAGGTCATCCTCCGCTTGTGCACGCCATCGAAGATGAGGTCATTTTCTTCTGCATAGTCGCTCAGGGGTGGATTCGAGAACTATTCGGGCTGGAGTATTATTGTGTAATCGCTCTACATGACCTAGCCAACTTAATTGTTGTACACGTAGAACTGCGTATATCGCTGCTTAAGAATAGAATTTCACGAAAAATTGTAAAGGGTGATTGAGAGATGATTTATATTTCTCGTTCTTCAACACAAGTAAAAAACGAACTCTCAAAAAAAAAATAAAAATTGGCAATACGAGCTACAAGTGGCTTGAATAGCTTCTTTAGGTATTTTAACTGGTTGCTATGCTCATTAGCGACGTGGAATCCGCTGCCGCTGCTGCTGCCGATAACATAACTGACACCATCCTCCTTGGTATGAGCTCCTTTATATCTTCCCGAATGAAGAGCATCAAACCTAAGCAAAAAGTGTGATTTGACTTGAGCTGCAAGGAGGTTATCAGGAAGAAAGAGGCGGTCTCTTAAAGTCAGCTCATTTGAGGAAACTCAAATAAAGTTCAAATAAGCCATAAGTGACTGCAAATGACGTGTCAAATTGCGACGTGACTAAAAATTTAAGCAAATAAAACTAACTTGTCCCACGGGTAGTAAACATTTTTGGTCATTCGTAGAAAACATGAAGTATTCTGCTCCGTCTTTAATTAATCAAATCTGCTTGCTACTTCTAGGTTGTGTTCTGTCTCCACCTGTACTCGAGAGTGTCGAATTTTCGTTGAGAAAAATCCGATTCCGCACTTGTACAGTTACAGGAGTCGATACTTATAGGTCTTAACATTCACAAGACTACTGTCTAGATGGTATTCCACCCATAGTTCTGAAGGACGTGCAAAAACACCTATTCCTGCTCCCCTAGTCTCTTTCTGAGTAGACGAAAAACTGAATTTTTCCAGCTCGTCACTAAAAAGGACTAAATGCACTTAGTTTCAAGATCAAAACTCCTAAATGCCTGGCAGTACGATTTTTATAACAACAGTTCCACAGTTGATTTGATGGCATGTCACATCGAGAAGTGGAACAAATCTCACCATCACTTTTGTGAAAGTAAGATTGTTGCGCCTGATATTTCAAAGGCATTCGACAGAGATTGGGATCAAACTCGTTTGCATATCTCTTTTTCAATGGATTAGAAGAAACTAAAAATCTGCAATTCACTCTGTCTCCAAAACTTTTCCTTATTTTCATAAACGATCTTTTATTAACAACTTCTAATCCAAACTATTCCTTCGCTTATGACAGTACCCTCGGTTTTTCATATTCGTTCTCTGACTCACGTTCCAGCTCTTCGAACGTAGAAGGGAAATGGCAACGTATGCTTAACTCATTAAATTCCGACGTCGACAGCGTAATAAAATGAAGTGGATTTGAATGTTTCCAAAACCCATGCCTTTTTCGGTCACTTAAGCGAGACTCAAACCTTTTATGGTATTTGCATCGCTGCGATATGTTTAGTCTAGGTTTCCTCAAACGATGCGAAAAATTATTTAACCATTCTGATCTGGCCTCTGTCCATGTGACGTTCATATGTCCAAAGCTCGAGTGCAGTGCACCCCTATGGTCTGTATACATATATGTATATTTGGCATGGCAGCGCATAGAGAGCCAAGGCCTAGTTTCTCACAACCATTCATGTTGTGCGAGTAATATTTTTCGCGCGAATGGAAGGGACCTACAGTTTTAACGCCGACTCGGATAGGCGAATTGAGAAGCTTTTCATGAGAAATTATACTCTTGCAGGTTTGTCATGCCTGCGAAGAGGTGGTGCCGCGAAAAAACTTTTGATGGTTTTTAAGAATCGAACCTATGTCTCTCGCTTAGCAGTCCAACGCGAACGTACTAACCACTAAGCCACGGCGACTACCACCTAGTATATGGTCTGGTGCACAAAAAAATTTCCTGCACATTCGAGAAAAATTCAAAACCGCACGTTAAGTTTTACAGATGACAGGGACATTGCAAAGTCGCCATTAACTCACTTGAACACCAAAGTAAGGTCTCTCATTATTTTACAGCTTCAAAACTCTACCCGTAATAGGCGTCATACTTTGAATGCTCCTCAGTTTACCGTTTAGCCTACTTTTGGACATCCTTTATATATAGGGATTCTTTTCCAAGTCGTACAACACGAATATGGAATAATTGACATGTGAAATGAACCACCGGAAAACCAATTAATAACCTCCGGATGGTTTGCCCACCCAAGTTCTATACACAATCTTGACACCATGGTTGACAAACTCACCTTTTCCCTTAACAAGGCTTTGTCTTCGGTTATACATATATTATTATTATTATTATTAGTTGGGCTCTGCGATAGATGCATATGGCACTGCGACCTGAAAGATCTATTGTGCCTGGAGCCGGTTGGACAAGGAGATCCTCTATCTTCCTAATAAAGTTGAGGATATCTCCAGTCGAGGCATTATTTGTCTTTGGTTAGACGAATGAACAAACAGATACCAAACGCTCAAATGATTTTCGCAAAATATAAAACGAAACTCCTAAAGAAGTCTTTTATGGAAAACTAGTAGAATCTTCTGAAGCATCTAGACTACTGTCCAAAGTTTTCCAGCTTAAAAAAAAATAAAATCAGATGGCTCATGGACTTCCTCTTGTGAAGAAACTATTGATCTACTACTGGAAACTCATTTGCTTGGTAGCTTCCAGGTTGCACCGCAATTAATTCTAGCGTATGGCAACTACAATAGTGTGATCACCAGTGACAATAGCAGCTTCATACCATCAGCCAGACCAGGCGAATTCCAATTAATGTCGAATTCCTACCCTGGCCGGAGATTATTTTGAAAGGCTGTCGAGGAAGCATGAAATCCCTCACGTCGGCCATCCCTTTCTGAATTACACCTGCTTACCCTTCACTTTAATTTCTCTAACAGATTATTTTTGGGACGATGGTATCACTTCGAAGATGGTGTCTTTATCATTCTACACGGTTGGCTTCAAGATCAAACATGGGGTATGAGAGGGTGTTTCCTTCTAAAAGCTAAATATTTCAAGCGGAAATAATGGCAAAAAAAAAATGTTTAAATCTTCTTAGAATATTATCATTTTTGTGGATAGTCAAGCAGCCTTTAAATCCTAAGCAAACTGAATACCAGCTCAACAATACTTGTTATCACCGCACACTGCCACACGAAGAAGAGGAGAAGCACGTGTCCCTTAAAATGAAGCTACATTCGGGAGCACTCTTCTTCAACACCCTCTGCGATCTGGGATATATAAATGTCAATTGTCTCTTTTAATGTTTTGGATACGTTGGTGTAGACGGTTACGGATTGCGTGTTAAGTATTTGACTGCTTTCCCATTCTTCCCTGCTCGAGTAGGTGCCTAAGAATGGTTTTATGAAATCTAGGCATGCCGAGTTCTCGTTCTGGCAAGTGTTGTAAAACAGCTTATGAGTGTTACGTCTTAGATTTGGCAGCTTTTTGCTTCACCACAGGGCCCCCTCGACCGATTTTTTGACTTTATGATGGAACTACTTTTGTGGGCATTTGTGACTGTTTCATTTATTTCCTATTTCCGCCCTAAACGGTGTCTTGTCATCATTCCACTGCTCCTTGTTTGCTCTAGCTTACATTAGGTTCCTAGATCAAAATGTTTTATCAAGAACTTCCTCTATAAACAGAGTGCCTTCCGCCTGTCCGGTGTACAAATAGCTCTTTACTCCCCTGCTCATTAACGGAATCCTTAAAACAAAGAATGCATTTTAATTGAAAAAGGATAACAAAGTTGACCCCACTGGGGGTGGAACCATTCTTCCATTTATTATCGTCCCCATTCTCATCACACAATTATAGAACTTGTGACATTTCCATGAGATGCAGTCCTCATTACTTTTATTTATCTGTAGGGTATGCATTCTAATGAGGACGAGCTTAAATTATGCGCATTCAAATACAAGGCCAACGAAGGGGAGCTCTTCAAAACAGACTGCGACAACAGTGTAACCAATGTGGCCGAGTCATATAAAAATAACTTTGTTGCACACATAAATCAATTTCCACTTGAACAAGTTCCATAATCAAATTTACCTTGCCGCCGTATAAGCGCTATAATCGTCTAAATATATCCCCGAGACTAATTAAGTAATTAAATTAAGTCCAAGAAGCCTATATACTCGTACGCTTTAAGCAACATTCATCCAGACTATATTAAGAGAGAGACAGCTTCCTGCCAGCCTTATGGAGATATGGAAGTTTTATTCCTCTCACAAGGATTGTCACGAGGGAGTACATGTACATTAAACGCATATGCCATACACGTATACCTTGTCAAGTTCATTAGGCATAATTTCAAGGCCTCCTTACGTGCCGTGTCGTGCACACAAGGGGGTTTTGCAATCTTCCATTCACGTAGTAGAACGTTTAAAAATTCCTAACCGCACATAAATATAGGGCGCGCATAATAAAAGGAAAACAAGTAGTTAAGGGTGGTGTGAGAATAACAAGTTTAAGCGTTAACAACCCTCTCTTGCAACGAAGTCTCACACGAACGTGTGGTGGTCTAACTATACACAGTCTAAGAGACGTCAGAGCAAACCAACTACGGTGGCTATCGATTGGAAAAGGGTTTATTTCCGGTTATTTTGTAGCACTACCATAGTGCGAAAGTTGGAGAGGGATGGGATGAGTGCAGAGCTTGTTATTGAAACATTGACAATAGCCATTAAAAGTTTATATAAGTGCAACATGAAACGGGACGGAACCTTCACAGGTGGGAATAAAGCGATTTGTCACCACCCAATATTGTCAATATTGATTCGGGCTGTATGATATTTTTGGGGACCTATTTCTGTTGGTTATGGGTCACAGATACATAGATAAAAAAAAGGAATACAAAAGGTGTAGTCATTATATTTTTAGATGAGATTATGTGGACAAAATCTGTCTATATTTTCGAAAGACACGTCCGACATAGATACATTTAGGCACAGCAAACAGTACCTTAGCCTTGGGTAGAATTAGTATTTCATTAGCAAAAGGTTTCAAGCGATGGCATGGGCGAATTGAGTTGTGGTTTGTATCTTGCCCTCCATGTGGATACGATAAACACAATTGATGAGTAGTAGATCAATGATTTACTCTGTACAAAGCATCTGGAATGATTGTAGGAAGACTCGTTAGTTTACCACTAGCCGGTCTTTTGGATGTCTGTCCATTGTGCCCATAAAAATGTATCCATGGGATCCTGTAAACAGCGGGATAACTTGGAAACCACTTAGAAATATAAAAATCGTTGTATGGTAATCCAAATCGTTCTAAGTGCGCTCTTATTTTGCAGTATCTTGTGATGACACCTTAAACAATTCGTATTTCTTTTTGGCAAAGTTTCACGAGATTATTGGAGAAACGATGCTATGAAACATGACACCATCACGTATTTGCTCTGATAACGGTTTCCTTATATATTTATCTATATAGGGTGCTCTCAATTCCTGCAATTTCATTCGTTTTCTTACTTTCTGATATATCTTTGTGCCCTGGTATCCAGTAGAGAATCACTTTGTTGACATATCCGAGTATCGTTCGCTGTTTTACGAGCTAAGATCTTATCGATGCTGACTGCAGAGCCTTAAAAGCTGCCTGGTTGTGAATATATATTCTTATGGCCTGTGATGGAGGAGCTAATTCACTTTGCCACCGGGCGAACAGTCCCTGTTGCAAGGACACGGTTTTCTCATCTTAATTTTTGAACTTTCAATATTCCAGTATTCTGAATGTCTGTTTTCACCCGAACTCAGTGAGCCAGTGGGCTCGTGAGTTTAGTGGAGACGCGGCCCAAATGAGTTTATCGGTGAAAAAGGGCAAAACGAAAACTCACTATGTGCTGTCAACCAGAATATTAACAATTCGGGCAAAACGTCCCAGTGGACGGCAATAATTTCGAGATAGTAAGCAACTTGGCTCTACTATCGATTCTGGCAACGATATCTTACCAGAAATCAAGAGACTCTTATTATCCCAGTCTTACTCTATAGTGTTGAAGCATGAACTCTGTCGAAGGTGAATGAATATATCCTTGATCGCTCCAAGCGAAAAATTCTTCGCACAAAATTCTGTTCCTTTTCATTGATGGACTTTGAAGGAGGGAATTCGATGAGAAGCTATACGTGCTGTAGAGCGATATTGATCTAGTCCAAAAGACTGCGTATTGAACGATGACTAATAGACACAATAGTTGCGGCCAATTGCCTTTGAAACTAATCCCGGCAAGACAACGTAGTAGAGACCGTAGGCTAAAGAGGCTCGTTGACTAAAATTCGTTCAGGTTAAGCTTGCATTAAAGCGCCATCTAAATTAGGTAAGGGTAATAGGGTTGACGGGAAAGGAGGTCCTTTCTCCATCACACTTAGGTCAATGTAGACCCATTGTGTCATTGTGTAAGTTAGTAAGTAAAATACTTTCCCCGCCACCTAGTTTTCATTTTTTGTACCAAATTTCAAAAACATTATCGATGCTTCTCTGTCATAATCGTCGGACTGAATATTCGCAAATGAAAACGCCGCTGATAGTCATATAAAAATATTCCCAACAAGTTCTCAAAAAAGCTCTCTCCCTCTCTCCACTTGCCTCCTTTTTTGCTTGATACAATGTCTGTAAAACTCTACTACAAAAGAATTAAACCACAACCTGTTGTCATGCAATAACGCCAATCTTTTGAAAGAAGCTTTTCTCATCACACTGTCTTTAATTTATCACATCACTCCTTAAACTGACTATGCTGCGTCTCACCATCAATTGAATGCTATTACACCTCTAAGCAATATATTTCGAATTATAAGTGCAATACGACGTCGGTAGGGTTAACAAATCTGACACCCTTTCGATTGCATGAGAACCGAGTACTCTCGTATTCTATTTACGATCAATTTTGAAATTTATAGGTACAGTGTATTTATGTTTTATTTGTTTCTAATTTGCAGACGATGATGATGCAACAACATCCGGTGTTACACTCGATGACACAGAGAAACGGATAATATTCATAAATAGGCCACAATTACAAAAGTTCTGCAGTAATCACATATCAACTGCAAAGTATAGGTGGGTCTTCTACGACATACGAGTATGAACAATTTTGTTTTGAAATATTTTTTTTTTATATCTTTTCAGTTATTTAAGCTTTTTACCTTCGTTCCTTTTTGAACAATTTAGACGTTATTCAAATTGTTTTTTCCTATTGATTGCATTACTACAACAAATTCCTGATGTATCGCCAACGGGCAGATACACAACGTTAGTTCCATTAATATTTATCTTAGCAGTGAGTGCAATAAAGGAGATTATCGAGGATTTTGTAAGTTCTACAGACAGATGGACATATATTAAATTCGTTAAAATGTTTAAAACTTTAGAAACGACACAGAGCAGATAATGAAATTAATCATAACAACGTGGAGGCATTACGAGAGGGCTCATGGAGGCTGGTTCGATGGCAACAGCTATCTGTGGGAGACATTGTCAAGATACATAATGATACATTTTTTCCAGCCGATTTACTTTTACTATCATCGAGGTAATTTTTGCATATGCATTTTTTATTTAAGTTTTAATTTAAAATGGAAATGTTGTTTCATTATTCTGTGTGCTCTGCGTCATGATGATTCAACGTATTCATCTTCAACTCTATCAATCAATTTTTAGTTGTTGGGGAATCATTTCTTGTTTTAATAAACCAGACAAAAGACGTCATTTGTTCGTGCATAAACAATTGCAGAGCTGTCGGACAACAGAAATTGTACTTGCTTAGATGTTGCTACCGTCGGGGGTGGACCAATATGTTTTTGCAGCTAGCTCGATCGTTAGCTAGCTAATTTCGCATTCCAAGTTGGTTGAGGCCCCTTTTTTATTTTGGTGCGCCACTTGAGTCGCAGTCTCTTCTTGTCCGCCGTTCCTTCGAGGCTAATTCGCACACTCTCCAGGGCGAATGTGTATCCGCTCTATATTTCCCAGCCATTTAAGTCGTTGTATAACACTTACAGTTCATCGTTGTCTGCTGACGGGACCAAAAATCACCCGAAGGATCACAATCGGGGGCATCCTCATTGATTCTTGACAAAATGCATGCTACTGTGCCATATCGCAAAAGTAGGATGATCAGGGTCTTGCATAAAGTAATTTTAGTTGCCGCAGAGAGAGAGAGAGAGAACTTCAATCCCTTGTCAGCTTCCTTTTTGTCTTTTTTTTTTCATGTAATAAAAAATTGTATTTGTCATAATTAATACATTTCTAAAATACTTTCCAGTGAACCACAAGGAATGTCATTTATTGAAACGGCCAATTTAGATGGTGAAACAAATTTAAAAATTCGCCAAGGTGTACCTTCAACGGCCAAACTTCTGGAAACAAAAGATCTCCTTCATTTCCATGGGGTTGTCGAGTGTGAAGTCCCAAATCGTCTTCTCTATGAGTTCAATGGAGTTCTTAAGGAACAAGAAAAACCGTAAGTTGACAACAAAACACATAAACAATAATTTATTTTCTTTGTTGTTCTTTGTAGTGCGGTAGCTCTTGGTCCAGATCAAGTGTTACAACGTGGCGCTGTTTTACGTAATACATCTTGGGTATTCGGTATGGTCATCTATACCGGTCACGATACGAAACTTATGAGAAATTCTACCTCAGCACCATTAAAACGTTCAACCGTTGACAGACTGACAAACACACAGATTTTAATGTTATTTTTAATTTTAATATTTCTTTGCCTAACAAGTGCCGTTTTCAATGTACTCTGGACAAGTAATCATTTCAAGTCGGATTGGTATCTTGGAATTGATGGTAAGTATTGAGAAAAGAATAGGTAAAGTCGGAGAGTAAATTAGATGCCGGTCAAAAAAGCAAGAAGTAATCTACAACTAGCTTACTCTCAGGCTTGAAAGGTGTCTTGTCTTGTCAAACGTGCCATCGCTGATTTAAACCTCTGTTTTCTAATTCTAGATATCAAAAGCAAAAATTTCGGATACAATCTTCTAACATTTATTATTTTGTACAATAATTTGATTCCAATATCTCTGCAAGTCACACTTGAGTTGGTACGATTTATACAGGTAAGTAGAAGAATTATTAGCATGTGGATGAAGTTAACGGTATTTATGTGTTTTTTTCTAGGCAATTTTTATCAATTACGATATTGAAATGTATCACGAGGAATCAAACACCCCAGCAATGGCGAGAACATCAAATTTGAACGAAGAACTTGGCATGGTTAAGTATATCTTTTCCGATAAGACGGGTACGTTAACGCGGAATGTGATGGAATTTAAAAGATGTTCGATAGCACGTTACGTTTATATGATCGAAAGGACACCCGAACAATCGCTTCTAGTGCAAGTAAGTAGCTGCGTGCTTTTATTATTTGATAAACTGATTCAAAGGTACTATTAGACCGCCTCGTTGAATCTTATCGTCTGTTATCCACAGTTGTCTCAGTCAGAGTTACTGTCCCGGACCTCCCCATGGTTTTTATATGACCGCGATTCTTCTTGTTATCACTGGCATTTGTTTAAAAGATGTATAGTTAATTCATTTGCAACCAGTGCATCGATCTCATCGTCCTTTGGAAGTATATTCTTCTAGAAGACCAATCTTCTATAGATGGAACCTTAACTTTCTGTTTCATGTGGACAACGTTACTACATATTTTGAGAGTTCCTTGTGCTATGCTTATAACTTTCCTCTTGGTTAGGTTAGGTTGGGCGGCGGTCCCCAATAAGCAGGGACCCACTTAGGCTAGAATGAAGGCCCATTGTGATACCGCGTGTAGAAACCGGAGACCAGCCTCAGTAACCTTACATGCGGGAATTCCCTATAGAATGAAGTAAAAGCTCTAGACGTATCGATGTAAACCCTATGCTGAGCCGCACTAAGTGCAGAACTAATTAGACCCACATACGAAACTTTTAATTCTAAAGATGTCGAGCCTGGCTAGGTCGCTGAGGTCATTGAAGAAGTACTCTCCTAATTTGAATCAGTTTTCCTCCTCAACCTTGATAGAGCAGGGAATGTGCAAACGAGGTAAGTCATCGTTTCCTTTTCCTCCTCGTCTCTGCAGCTTCTTCAGAAATCGTAAGAAGGTACACCCATTCTGATAGCACGTCTGCCAATAAGACAATGCCCCGTGAGGGCTCCTACTATAATTATAATAAGTTTCCTACGGACAGAAGTCTTCCTGTTCTCTTCAAATCCAGGTTAGGCCAGATCTGTTTCGACAGAAGACAAGTATTGATATTATTCCACCTGCTGTTAGCTATTCTTCTAGCTTTGCCATCGAGGCAAAGATTCTAGATTTTATATTTATTTTTTTTTTGTATTTTTGCGCTGTGTTTTGTTTTTTTCTTAAATCTACCTTAAAATAAACTACCTATTCTTAAACTATGGGCTAACCCGGATCGAGAGGGTTCGACGAGGGAGCTCCCTCCCTTTCTGACAGCCACCAGAAAGTCTGGTGCTGCCGTCCAACATCCCTAATATCGCGCTCCGATACCGACCTACTGAACCGGAGGCGCTCCTCAGTGCTCTGTACGGCACCACTTACCTATCCTGGATCAAACCCTCCTGGTCAAAATACAGAAAAGTCTCTGGGGGGATGAAGCCGTTAAGGTGCACCCTCTCATGGTACATTGGATTGGAGTTCATTGCTCTTGTAATGTGCCCTCGAGTAAGCTTCACTAGAAAATTGTCCACTCTGATTAGGTCCGCCTTGTTGTACAGGACCTCATTTGAATAGAGGTCTGTACTCAGACTCTGGTGTTCTGCATAAGCGAAGCCAAGGCCAAAGAAAAGCTCTCTCAAACACCCGAATCTTTTCCATCAAGCTTGCCCGCACTTTGAACCACACAACCATATGTAAGCATTTGCCGGAGTAGGGCCGTGTAGCAGATTATCTTCCCCCTCGCATCGAGTTGGCTATTGTAAAACATTCTCTTTGTAAGGGCAAAAGTATTTCGGGCTCTGGCCAGAGCAGCATCTATGTGTTTGTTAAAATACAGATATTGATTAAGCCAGATCCCGAGGTATCTGACTAATCGCGAACTTTCGCCAATTCTTTCTGGTATCCCTAGAGGCCCCAGACAACGGCGTCCTAAACAGAAGGGTTTCCGATTCCTGAAAGTTGATCTTCAACTTCCAGTCGTCGCAATATCGCTGAATCTTATCGAAGTCACGTTGCAAGAGGGTGACAATGAACTCGATCTTTGGACCTGATCTGTACGCAATCAAGTCGTCTGCATGTTGAAGGGAGCCTACGAGATCGCTCGTGTAAATGTTGAACAGGATCGGCGAATTTACTGCACTTTGTTGCAGACCATTTTTAACTACGAATGTACCAGCAGAAGTCACATTGCCATTTTTCACAATGAACCGTCTACTGGTCAGCATGTTACGTATCATGTACAGCTGTACAAAAAATCAGAGGGAATCGATGGAATATCGAACACTGTGCTTCGACATCTCCTCCTAGAACTGGTAGACATTTATACCACCCTGTTTAATAATGCGCTGAATAAGGCACATTATCCAGCGCATTGGAAAACAGCGGCGGCGGTATATGCTATTCCCAAAAGGGATAAAGATAGCTCCAATCCGGGGAATCTCCGGTCAATAAGTCTCTTGCCGAACATCAGCAAGGAATTCGAAAAAGTGGTCCATAGAACCCTGCAGGTTGGGCATAAGCAAACACAGCTTGCTTATGCCCAACCTACTCAACTTGTTAAAGAGCCCCTCTAATCATACGGTGTCGAAGGCCTTCTCCAGGTCAACCAGGCAGGCACCCGTGCATTTGTTCCTTTGGATATTCGTTACCAGTTTAGACGCGGCATGAATTGTATAATGCCCCGCCTTGAAACCAAATTGGTTATCCGGAATTATTTTATGGTCCTCAACCCACTTAGGCAGGGTTCTATGGACCACTTTTTCGAATTCCTTGCTGATGTTCGGCAAGAGACTTATTGACCGGAGATTCCCCGGATTGGAGCTATCTTTATCCCTTTTGGGAATAGCATATACCGCCGCCGCTGTTTTCCAATGCGCTGGATAATGTGGATTATTCAGCGCATTATTAAACAGGGTGGTATAGATGTCTACCAGTTTTAGGGGGAGATGTCGAAGCACAGTGTTCGATATTCCATCGATTCCCTCTGATTTTTTCCTTCTAAGTGAGTCGAAGATCGTTTGGAGTTCTTCGATATGAACGGGGGATGAACCGGCGCGGCGATGACATTATTTTCCATATTATCTTCATTGAACTCGGTGAAATCGGTGTTCTCAGATCGCCAGTTCTGTATATCACTTCGCAGGTCGTGGTTGTGCACAAGGACGCGATTCTCCAGGTGGTGGTTTGGGCGAATGCTAGCATCCTTATACACTTCCTGAAAAGTGGCTCCTATGGCTTCCACCTTCTCCTGCGGATCTTCAATCACAAAGAAGTTGTCATCATCGACTGCGTTCCCTGGATCTATGCCTGCTGTAAACATTCCCTTTCCTAGGGGAGCGAATGGTTCAGGATGTATGCCTTCTAATTTCTTCTGTACCTGCGTTTTTTTTTTAGCGCAAGCTAGTGTCAAAGCGTTTTAAATCGCATAGTCTTGGAGTTTTTGAACACATTCCATTGCCAATGATGTATTGACCGTTTACTTCTTGTGCCAATTCTCTGCTTGGTTGTCCAATGCCATTGAGATATTTCTACCTCGTACATGACTTTAACGCAAGTGGTGCATGTAGCAGTGCCAAATGTCTGCTATACTGGGGCTTTTGTCCCCACTATGATGGCAGACTAAGTCTAGATCATTTGAAAAAATACCTGCTGCCGCACTACCTTGTATCAGATCCAGACGCCTTCTATGTGGATAGATCCATTGCACCAATGCCATTTGGCAACTCGGTACGAGGGAGCTTCCCAGTTCACTTGCCTCAGCTTTGTGACTTAATATAGACTTTTCTCACTCTATTTGAGCGAATTCATTCCTCACTTGTCAGAATGCCAAACCTTACTAACCTTTGTTTCTTTTTTCCAGAATATCTTAAACAAACACCAAACGGCTCCGATTATTAGAGAATTTATGATTCTCATGGCAGTCTGTCATACCGTGATCCCGGAGAAATGTGACGACGGTTCAATCACTTACCACGCAGCCAGTCCAGATGAACAAGCCCTTGTCGATGGTGCCAAACATTTTGGTTTCATCTTCGATACTCGAACACCAGATTATGTCGAAATTGATGCGCTAGGTCGACGAGAACGCTATCAAATCTTGAATGTCCTTGAATTTACGTCAACGCGAAAACGTATGTCGGTCATAGTACGAACACCTGAAGGAGAGATAAAGTTATACTGTAAAGGAGCCGACTCAGTCATCTATGAACGATTATCACCCGATGGTCAGGCATATCGTGAAATTACACTTCGGCATTTAGAAGAGTTTGCTGCGGAAGGTCTGCGAACTTTGTGCTGTGCTGTCTCGGTGATTCCAGAAGAGGTTTACAACGAGTGGAAGGAAACTTATCACAGGGCATCGATATCGATGCAATATCGTGAGAGAAAAATCGAAGATGCAGCCAATCTGATCGAGAACAATTTGATGCTTTTAGGAGCTACAGCTATTGAGGATAAGCTACAAGATGGTGTCCCGGAGACAATAGCCGCACTGTTGGAGGCCGGTATCTATATTTGGGTTCTAACCGGCGATAAACAGGAGACCGCCATTAATATTGGCTACTCTTGCAAGCTGATAACGCATAATATGGATCTCATTATCCTGAATGAGGATAGCCTGGATGTATGATAGGTTGTCTGTCACAGCTGACATGTTCTAATTTGTTTGTCTTTCACAGAACACGAGAGATAACATCCATCGGCATTGTGGAGAATTAAAAAATTCCGATGTGAAGGGATGCAATGTGGCCCTCATTGTGGATGGCAAAACGCTTAAGTATGCTCTCAGCTGTGATCTGCGTCGAGACTTTCTTGAGCTGTGCATAGCATGTCGTGTCGTGATTTGCTGTCGGGTCTCACCAATTCAAAAGGCTGAAGTAAGTAGAGCAAAGGGATTGTGGCTCATAGTTAATAATGAGCGGATTTAAATCTTTTTCAGGTTGTTGATCTAGTAACAACAAATACAAACTCTGTGACGTTGGCCATAGGTGATGGTGCCAACGATGTGGCGATGATTCAAAAAGCCCATGTTGGCGTCGGGATCTCTGGTTTTGAGGGCTTGCAGGCAGCATGTGCATCAGATTACTCAATCGGACAGTTTCGTTTTCTGTTACGTCTGTTATTGGTGCATGGCGCCTGGAATTATAGTCGCATGTGTAAATTAATATTGTATAGCTTCTACAAGAACGTTTGTTTGTACGTGATTGAGCTGTGGTTCGCTATGTACTCGGGATGGTGAGTAGAACCTAGCAAAACTCCCCTAACCAATTTATCAAACCTTTTCTCTAGGTCTGGACAAATTCTGTTTGAGCGCTGGACAATCGGTTTATATAACGTTGTATTCACAGCGTTACCCCCCTTCGCTATGGGTCTCTTCGAGAAGATATGTTCAGCGGATACAATGCTTAAATATCCAGCACTATATAAACCCTCACAAGATGCCAAACGCTTCAATGTCAAAGTATTTTGGGTGTGGATCTTCAACGCATTGCTGCATTCGGTGTTGCTCTTTTGGCTACCAGTGCTGACGTATAATTCCGAAGTGATATGGAGTGATGGAAAAACTGGTGGATATCTCGTGCTAGGAAATATGGTTTACACGGTTAGTAATGAATTTTCATAAGTCTCTAAACTTTTTTATATTGTTTTGTTTCTTTTAGTATGTTGTCGTGACAGTATGCCTTAAAGCTGGACTGTCAACGAACTCATGGACGTGGCTGACACACTGTTCCATTTGGGGATCGATTGTTCTTTGGTTTTTGTTCATGATTGCATACAGTAACATTTGGCCAACACTACCATTTGCTGCTGTTTTCTGTGGAATGGATAAAATACTCTTTTCATCGCCAATATTCTGGATGGGATTATTCTTAATACCAATTGCGACATTGCTGGTCGATTTTATCCTTAAAATGTAAGTTAGATATACCTATACCTTCCCACGAAATGATGAAAGTTACTCTAATTTTTCCCCTTTTCAGAATTCATAATACAGTTTTTAAATCACTAACAGCAGCCGTACGGGAATCAGAGATAAACCAACATGACCCAGGACATGTTATGCGTGAATCAAGATCATCGTGAGTGACATTGTTTTCTTTGAAAGGAATTTCCTTAAAACTTTTCTTTCTTTCCTTTTCTGTTGAAATAACATTTACTCCTAGTTATCCTTCCCTCTAACATTTCCCTATTAATCTCTTGTTCATGTTTGCTTAAAAGTTGCAAGATTGTTTTTTTTAATGCTTTTAAATAGGACGTATGTTTGTAGTTAAAGTTTTGCGCACTCGAAAAATTGTTTCTAATTGAAGTAGTTTGATATTTGTGTAAGTTTCCGCCTGCTGCATGTATGAGTAGGACATGCGTCTCAAATTAATAACATGAAACATTTTTATAAAAGCTGTATGAGAACATTTATTAAGCTCTAACACTGTCTCCGAATTTTTGCTACATACCTATGATCGACTTGTACTTCTTCCAGACGTCGGGAAGTACCTTCATTAGCCTATATTCTGGAGAAAATTTCCACTTACAGTAAATGCATCAATGGAAGCCTTAACGTAAGATGTATGCAAACCTAACTTAGTTTTAGGGTTCTCCTCTGAATCCAGCAAGCTGAATCTTCCAACCAAATTCAAACTAGTCCTGTATATTCTAGCTATTTCGGATCTAGTAAAAGGATTGCGCAAGGTGTAAAGTGCAGCCTAGATACAGGTATTTGATGGCTTCGTTCATTACAATAAGCGATGTAGTACAGAAGCTACACGGAGTTTTTCAACTGAGCTAAGACAACTTCAATTGCCGGGATTGTAAACCAATCGTTATCTTATTACCTGGAACATGAGTCTTCAACAGAATACTAAACGCTTACCTTTTCGTGTCACTAAATTTAGTCGGTAGCATTCGATTTATTCAATTTGTCCTTAACTAAAACTTAAACCATTCTACTAATTGCATCGAGTGTTTCGATCGTTTCGAAAAAGTCTTTATAGAATGATCTTTTTCCTCAAAGGAAAAAGTCCATCAATGATAGGTCCATTCCATTTAGAGTGAAGCGTCATACTCACACTGCTAGAAATAAACATCATTCACATTCATTGCGTGTAATTCAGACCAGCGCGCTGGGCTGGTGCTGGTGCTGGTGCACTCCAGCGCACGCATTGACTGCAACCAGAGCATCTTCACTGTTCTTAAAATGTAGCGCTTTGTGGGAGCGAACCAAAATGTCATTTTTTATATTAAGGAGAAATTCCTACAACAATTTAATATGGTTTAACTAATAATTGAGCTCTCTACGATTTTTAATCTTCACACGTTCTTTAAAAACAAAAAGACTAACATCTAATCAGAAATAAAAGTAGTAACTCAGCGACGCAAGTAGATTACTTTCTCTGCGACCAACACCTACGCAAAATTTAATTTAAAATTAATCTTCTTATAGTAATTTTGTTTAGATCGGTAAAGATTTAAATCTTCTTCCAAATTTGTCTTTTTTAAGTAGAAGTTCAATGGATTTCTTTTATATTCTTTGAGGTTCAAATTCAGAGCTCCACCGCGCAACGAGAATTTCCAAGAGTTCATCTTAACTGGACACGCTCGTTCGATAATTCTGATAAGGGTCCCATTCAGGTCTTAAACATCAGCCTCTACCTTCTGTATGATTATGAATTTCACAGAAATGCCAACATTGTTAGTGGTTAGATGAGACGTTTATATGAAACCCAAAAGATGGTTATAAGTTATAATGCATGTTGTATTTGCAACTGCCCCAAAATGTGTTCACATTATTTTCTGACAGTATTCTTTTAGTTCGAGAATTGTCTTCAGTGGTGGAGGCCCTACCGATTCATAGGACGTGAATTTTCTACTTGCCGTTTACTTCATAGCTTACGGCTTCTCAGCCAAATCTTGATAACAAAATTGTCCAAACTTAAGGCAAGTTCAAGGCCTTTCGGACCGCTCGTCCCGAACACATACGTTTATTCTACATACATGGGTGATGATCCCTAGTCTGCGTGCGATGCACATATACGTACATACATCGTTGACGGTGTCCAGCCATTCTGAAAGAAATTTGGTCCAATAAATCCAAATAACCCAAATCTCACACCAAACATTAATGTTTTCAGGATGCAAAAAACCCTTTTTGAATCTTTTGTGCTTGTGGTCTTTTCAAGTTTGGGGCTTTCTTTTGAAGCCGCGATAGATATGGTTTGTATCATATTTCTCATTTTTACCACAACTTATGCACACAAAATACCGATAGTTCTTTTTTAGCTTTTATATGAAAAACCTTTTAATGATTGACACTGTAACCTCCAGGCTAGTCAAACTGTGAAATTATAAATAATACAAAGATAGGTTAGGTTAGGTTAGGTAGATAGGCGTCCTATGGGACACACTTAGGCTCAGAGCCCGTTGTGATGCCTATAGAATTCCCTGTTGGAGAATTCTACCCGTAGAACCATTTAGAGTTGTTAATAAATGAGAGGATCTTCCAAAGGGGGATTTAACTCAGGTCACTGTTGTCATTGAAATTATAGTGCCCAAGAAATCTTTTTCTCATCCCTACAGCTACAGCTTCTACAAAAATCATTGTATGGAGCCCCTAATAAGTAGGCAGTGGCCTGTGATGACACCAGAAATGGTGCGAATTTGTGTTTTGTTGAGAGTAATAATCTTCCTTGACTTATGGTCATCTAGTAGTAGTAGGAATTGACTTTATTTCATTACAAAAAAGTGTTACAAAAAAGATTCTATGTCTATTTTGGTTTGGCCTAAGGCCGTCTACCAGATTGGCATTTAGTTAAATATAGATTTATGTATGATATGCATAGGTACATAAGTATATTAAATTATACGGTTTTAGAAGTCTCCTTCGATGATGCATTTTCTGTAGCGAAGCGCGGTTACGGTGAAGTTGTACAATAGATCCCAGCCTTGTTCTCCATTTAGGATACCGATTGCAACATCCTCGTTCAGAACATGTGAACCGAAATAAAATTCCCGGAATTCCCTTAAAATTGGACATATTGCCAGAAAGTGCCGAACATCTTCTCTTACTTGCATGTTACAGATACTGCACAAAATTGGTAATTCTGGTCGGTGCGGTATGTAATTCAAGCGAACTAACTCTCCTCTCATTCTTTCTCATTTCTGTCGTGAAGCAGTTTAAAAGTATGTTCGTTTTTCAAGCTGATAATTTACTTTGCTATAATACAACCTATATTGGGAGGATTGGGCTTTATTTACATACTTCTGGTATGTTATATTGCCAGTTTTTCTTAATAAGGTATCGAACTGCCTTCTTAGAGAATCAGACTGCAAGTCTGATGTAATGTTGAGGATTACCCCACATTCTGATGCAAGACGCTCCCATTCTTGTACAAGATTTCCTCTTGTTCTTACGATGTGCGTAAGAATTTTTTTTGGTAGCCTTTCTTCCTCCATCGCAGCCACTTTTATAATATAATTACAATTCATTTTTAATGTGTTCAGAAACATAGGTGGCATTCCCGTTTCTAAATGTAGCATATAGTTGGGGGTACTACTGGGCAATTTAAATATTCTCTTAAGAAAGTATCGAAGGAACTTTTCAATGACTTCAAAATGACATCTATTTCTGGCCATATAAGTCTGGTGGAATGACACGTATGACAACCTTTTCACCTGGATTTAATTTCTCTAGTTATATTTTGTTTGATAATTAGTCCCACTGTACTGTTGGGTATACCCAGACCTTTGGTATGTGAAGGAATCACTAGGGTCGTATCAGATCTGGCAAGTTCGTTGGCTTTGCAGTTACCAGGTTTCACTATGTCCAGGCACCCAACAAAGGTGAATGTTAAACTGCTCAGTCATCTCTCTAAGAGACGATAGGCAGTCGAGAACCGTCAGAGAGTTGTTAGTGACATTTGATAGGGATCTCGAAGCTGCTTGGCTGTCGCGAAAGATGCAGATATCCTTAGTAGATACAATGGTCCACTTCAGCCATGATAAAGCTTCCTTTGTCGCCATTATTTCCGCTTGGAAAACACTACAGTGATCAGTGTGAGTGGATGCCGCAGCCAAAACCTTTTATGGTTTTAGAGTCGTCTGTATAGATGTAAATTTCTTTGATATAGAGACAAGCCATCCTTTGAACCAAAGTTATTAAGGGTATTCACTTAAACTCGTAAAACCCTCGTAAACCACGTAAACCGTAAACATTTACCATCGCGTAAATGATCTGTCAAATTTTATATGAAAAATTATTTACGCGAGCCTCGTAATTTTCTGCGACGATTTGGGCTCGGAAATCACCCTCGTAAAATTACACTGCTGTCAAAAATTGTGCTGCTGTCAAACTACATTCACATTTGAATGAAATTACAATTGTTACCTTCGCCAAATATCTCCAATATTAATAAATCTTGTATCGCAGTATCTTTAAACATTCTAATGTTTTTTCTTTTCACTAATTTTCGGCATTTTCATATGTTTGGATGACAGTTGCAGAACAGCAGATTCAATTACGCAACTTGTTTCCGAGGGTTGCTCATTTAAAGCACCTCGTAAATTTACAGAATTACGAGATGCGATACCCTTATTATATGTATTAAGATATGAGCTTTTATCAAGGTTATTAATATTTCTGATAATAAAACTACTCGTTCCTACCAATGTGAAAAAATGCTAGCAGCTTAAATCAGACTGACGGTACTTACAGCTGTCAATTGTTGATCGTGCAAAAACGATAAACAAAGTATTTATGAGGCTTTCATCGAAACTTAACAACATGAATGAAGTTACGAGGAAGAAGAATTAACTGTAAAATGTGTTAATTGTTTTATTTCGACATTAATTTTTTTCTCTAATATTTTGTTAGAGCTTTCCAGTGTTGTTATTTAAAAAAGCCGAATTTCATGAAAAATTTACATACGAGGTTAACGCAGAAAGGGCACGGTTTGAGGGGGTCTCTTTAGGTAAGTTAGTGTATTTTTCCTACCAAGTCGTCTTCCGCTGCTCGGTGGGTGGGTCAGCAAAATAATTGCTCTCATTTAAATTACCATATATTCAAAAGTATAGTGAATGATATACCACTGAGGGGATAAAATTCGAATATGAAATTTGGATATTCTTAAGTTTAGAATATTTAGAGACTAAATATCTATTTAACTTGCAACTTTTAAACTAACATCAATGCCCAAAACCACAGCGTCTTTTTTCATTAACAGATTTTGGTCTGGTTTCTAATAACTTTGTAAAATATTGGTTTGAAGTTTATTTTTATGTTGGTGTTTTTTTTATTTTATTCACTGTTGAATATAATTTTTATAATCACTGTAGTTTACACTTAAAGTTATAAAAGTTCGTAAAAATGTGTTTGCATGCGTACAAAGTACAAAGTAATTGTGCTTGGTTTTTCTGGTGTTATGGAAATTTACAGCTGTACTGTTTTTACTTGTTAAATTTTAAGGTTATAGTTGTAAAAAATCATATTTTTCTAAGTTAAGGGTTAATTTTTGAGAAAACTGATACGAACTACAATCGAAATGGTCATTGCTATAAAAAAAAGGTGATTGAGTTACAATTGAAGTGCGCTTACATTTACATAAAACTTATGTTTAAAATTGAAAACATACATATGTCAACCTTTATATTACATCCTCATATCCAAATTGGTTTTTGAAAACCAAAAAACAACAAAATAAACATTACCCGGAGCAGTGTTTTTTTTTTCTGCTATTATTAACAAACATTATACATTTGTCATAATCTAATCATGTTTAAGCACATTTAGTAAGGTTATCTTGTGTAACGCCAGTGAAGTAAAATGTACTTTTAATTTTTTTAATGTGAATATAATTGTTAACAAAAAAAATGTACTTTAAACAAATGAAAATTGGCTAGAGAATCATGTTAAACGAAGGTTTTTTGATTTGTAAAGCATTCATTTAAACTAACAAACATTTTGAAACTAAACGAACTTACATTTATTATTGTGGGATGTATCAAGTAATGTAGTAGTTTTCCTTATTAAGAATGAATAGTTAAGTGCACTATAACACCTAATTCTTCTTAAAGTGCTGCATTAGGGCACTGTACGACAAAAGATATATTTGAACTTCCATTTACCATTCTTTTAGATGTAGTTTTTGAATAGTATTATCCGTTCGTTGGGATCAGATCTTCTTATTTTCCTTGTGTCCTATTTTCCCTTCTGGGTTTTAAGGTCTACTCTCTACAATCCCTACGCACCAATATATAGGTTAGGTTAGGTTGGGAACGAAAGCCCATTGTGATATCGCATGTAGAAACCAGAAACCAGCCTCAGAAACCTCGCATGTGGAATTTCCTATAGGAAAAGGAAGTATAAGTATAACTAAATGCAGAACCAATTAGACCCACATACAAACTCTTAGTCCTAAAGATGTCAAGCCTGGTTAGGTCGTAGAGGTCATTGAGGAAGTACTCTCCTGGTGTTTTCTTCCTTAGCCTTGATAGAGCCAACATGTAAGGTTACTAGCAATTCGTTTTACATCCTCCAGCTTTTCTCCGATTGCCGTGACTCCTCCTCAACTTTTGTGCGCCGTGTAACCAATTTTAACTCGACTCACTCTTCAGTCATCTTCAGTCAGTTGTCGTTCGTGAACGCTTGGCTAAAGAAATCAGCAAATAGGTTTGCTAATATTTTAGGATCGGCGGACGACCACTTTTTAAGAATTTTAATATAGAAGGATAGCTGTCGGATTTCGTTTTGGTATTGATGAACTGGAAAAACAACACTGGGTTACAAAAAAGATCGAACTGCATACGATTAAAGTAATCGGAGTAAAGGGATTTGCACAATGCGGAAAAGTCATTATGCACTAATCCATAATTACAGAATTCAGGCAGAGATCTGGATTTTAGAAATGCTTGCCATAGTTTATTGCGCTTATTCTGAAGTGAGCGAAGCTACTTGTTGTACAAAGGGGGGAAGAGGTATAATTTTTCTGGAGTAAGTAAGGTGTCGCCGTGGCTTAGTGGTTAGTGCGTTGGACTGCTAAGCGAGAGACACAGGTTCGATTCTCAAACACCACCAAACGTTTTTTCGCGGCACCACCTCTTCGCAGGCATGACAAACCTGCAAGAAAAGCTTCTCAATTCGCCGTTCGGAGTCGGCACTAAACTGTAGGTCCCTTCCATTCGTGCGAAGAATATAACACGCACAACATGAATGGTTGTGAGAAGCTAGGCATTGGCTCTCCATGAGCTGCCGTGCCAAATATACAAGTAAGGTACAGATTGACGGAATCAGTCAGCCCAGCGCAGTCGGGGTAGATTAAAATCGCCACCGACGATAAAAGCATTTACGGGCGTAGTGGTTTCGAGTACAAAGTCAAGCGCATCAACAACAAGCTTGCATTCATTAATTGATTGTACGGGAGGGACGTATCAGCACAAGATATAATATAAGCGCTTTGTAAGAGTGATTTTAATGCAAATCGGGTCCAGGGTATTAGTGTTGGGAATGGGAAAAACGCATGCATCGTAGCAGGTGTAAAGAGTCAAAAGAATGCTGCTTCCATGATCATCGTCATTAGAGGGAGTCGTTATTCTTAAAATTGAGCGTTAAATGTTTCCGTTAAAGTAAATACGTCATATGGTAACTTTTGGGAGTTTAAGAATACATCAGTGGTTTCAGTACGTAGGCCTCTGACGTTTTGGTAGTAAAACGACAGGCATTTCGGATATTAGGGGGAAAGGAGTGAGATACCACGTTCATTATCACAAGGAACTAAACTTATTATTAAAGTCGGCGCAAATTCTTTGGATAGCGATCGAGATAGATCTTTTGATACCTGAAGAGGTGGTATATTGAAAATATGTAAGATAGAGACGTTATTGTAAATTTACGGTCTCTCAAAGGTGATATAAAATAGCGGCCCTCATCACCGGAATCTTCAAACTGTTTTATAAGTTTGACAGTGGGAGAAAGCAGCGGATCTAATAAGGGAGATTGATTTGATTTTTATTCATTCGATTACAATGGAATATAATACAAAAACAGGTATTTGAAGAGGAGGGTATAATAGAATTGTTTAGGGTAGAGCTAGAAGGGGCAGAAGACGAGCGGGCAGGTTTAAGAGTGTGAGAATGAATTAAGCAAGGGTAGTTTGCGGGAGGGGGGTCCTTGGCGGCTGGAGTTATGCTAGATGTTGAAGAAGAGACGGGAGCGAGGTCAGAAGAACGCTGTTGATAGCAGTTTTGTACTTAAAATCAGGGAAAATTATCATTCTGTAGGACAAATTGTATCGGATCTAGAGTTATTAGCGCAATCGAAGTGAGTCGGGAAAAGGACAGATATGGGAGAATTATCGGACATTCGGAAGAATGTTGTCTGCGTATTGTTCAGGATAATCGATTTGTTTATTTCGCTGTGCCCCAGTGCGGTCGTTTGACGTTGACAAACATATAATCCCTGGTTTCATGAAAGTTCGAATAGCTTTGGAGCTACTGGAGATAGGATTTTATTTTTCATGGCTAGTTTCGAAAGGTCCATCCAAGTCGACTTCTAAGTTACATTGCTAGTGGTAACTAGACTTAAAATATCAGCAAATTCCCGATTCATGTTTGTAAATCTAACATAGTATCATGTGTCCCCTCCAAAAGAGTAACTTTTCCCCATTTACGTTTGTCCGTTCAAAAGTAGTCAAAATTTTGGGAAAGAAACATTTTTTACACTTTTTATAAATTTTCAATCAAAAACTCTTGTTTACAGCACCCCCTTTAAGCTTCGTCGCCTTATGTCAATTACAACTTTTACATACGACGAACTACGAACATTCTAATTCAACGGCTTAAAAAACCTCATTCTTAAAAAAACAAACTATTACTTCACACTTTCCTGTTCATTATAAAAATTAAAACAAAAACATATGCTGTATATACAATTTAATTTCATTGTTTTTTCTTTGTAATATTTCGAAATAAACTTAAAAAAAAAACAACACTAAAACACTATTTTTGTTTATTTACCTTTCCTTGTTCGTACTTTTGTTTCACAAACAAATATATATAGAAAAGTTTTTAACTTTTCTTTGTAAATACAATCAAAATTCATGAATATTTAAGAAATTTTTGTAATTTAAAGTATTCACAAGCAAATATTAGGAAGTCATTTTTACTTCACCGTGTGTGCAAATTATTTTTTTTTATAAGAAAATGTTGTTAAAACTAAAATTGTTAATATTTATAGAAAAAAACGTATACAAAAAAAAAAAAGGAGAAAAACAAATTTGAATTTAGCTAAGCTAGCCAACCACAAACAAACATATTTTGTTCTTTCTTTTGATTCATTTAGAAAAGGTATTCCGATTGCACTATCCTGGAGGAAAATAAACACCGTTGAACCAGATGATCGAGTTAAAAATTCGAAGTTAACGGTTGAAAATATCGAGAATCATGAAGAAACCAACGGTTGGAAGACAGCATCTACATCAACGACAATGACAACTTTGCATATATAAAAAGAGCAAAGAATTCAAAAACAAAAGTTGTATTTTTATACAGAACACATTTTTTTTAAATGTACTTAAAAATGTTTAGTACAAGCGAAGTACTAAAATTTAAACGAATAAGAATTTCGATAGGTAAACAAATAACGTCACAAAAACTCAGGAAAGACAATCCAGAAAATTCAATAAGTATTAGTATGTAGAGTATTCAATGTTTTTTTTTAGAGTTTATATATAGTATATATATATATATATATTTGACTGTGATAAACAAACTGGTATATATGCGGTAGACGTACGAGTATAAAGTAGAATTGACGAATCCTTCATAACTTGCAACAAAACGCTCAAATTTTACGTTTTAGGAATAGAATTTGTTTTATATATTTTTAAGATTTTTTTTGTTCAGCTTTTGCCGGCGACTTCTTCCACGAAGAATTCCAAAGTTGACCGAAGATACTTTAAAAGTTAGCCTCTACTAATAAGATTCGAGTAAAAATACGTTAAATAAGCGCCACATCTTACGTTCTATCCAAGAAAAATTTCGGAACAAATTAACTAAATACTGAACCTTTTTTTTATTTCCGTGTAAGTGCGCTGCCAAATTTGGAAGGCTAGAACACTTCTTTTAAAATGACGTTTCTGGTGTTGGATGAACTGACTTTCGATCAGCAGGTCGACATCGGCCAAATTTAAGGTTTGTCCCTAAGAATCACTGATTGTCATCGCAAAACAGACAAAGGTGAACTGCAATCTATAAAACTCAAAGGAGAAGTCAGATGCTATTAAGTGTATTTGAAGCCCGTTGTCGTTGGAGAGTTTGGGCGGGCGAAGTTTCCGCTACAACCTCAATGTAACACCCACTCTCAAAATAACCTTATGAATCTGGAACCCGGCTGTACTTACCACCTAGTCTACAGATTTGTATTCCATTTCTGTCCCTTCAAACGACTTAAGTTAATCTCTTATCAATGACGGCAGCTGGCGACAAACTTTTTTTTATGATTTGTCAATGTCAAAACGTCAGTCAGGGTTTACATTTTTGTCATGGTGAAGTTCACGAACGAGCAATGTTTGGAAATTATTAGAAATAACTACCGACATTCTGAGTCGGTGGTCGCAACTTTTAGAGCGCTTACTCCAATTTTCGGTCGTAATAATCGTCCCACCAGACAGGCTGTGCGTGCTATACTTGGTAAATTCGAATCACCATATTCACTTTTGATTGTTCCGGTGCCGTAAGTGCTTGAGTTCAAAATGAGCCAAATCAGTCTATTCCATGTCGTTCACATGAATTGGGAATCTCTCGGTCCACATTGTGGCGAATTTTGCGTAAAGATCTTGGCCTACACCTTTACAAAATCGAATTGATTCAAGAACTGAAGCCTCTTGATCATTAAAAGCACCGAAACTTCTCCGATTGGGCTCTGCAAATCTTAAATTTAATATGTGTACTACACCTGGAATAAATTTCAGCCCGAAATCTCAATTATTCTGTATTTTAATTAAATACATAGTCCTTATTGAAAAACCTTTATTTTGAGGTCAACATCAAAAGCTCACATAACCATTCCATAACCTCATTAAAGAAGTGAACAATGTTTTTATTTTTTCTTGTCGAGGTGTTGGAAAACCACGCTGCAGCATCCAGACATAAAAACAGGTGCATTGTACTACCAGCAGGTACAACCCTTTTACTGTGTTTTCATCGTCTTTCTAAAAAAAAAATCGAATAAGAGCTTCAGTGATAAGGAGCTTAAGTTACCAGCACTCATCACATCAGCCCCAAAAATCTGCCACCTGATACGAGCAAAGGCAGGACAATCACATAGGAAATCTTCTGCAGTGTCGTCGCCCTCTTCACAAGCGTCACAGACAGTGGTGTCACTTAAACCTAGCACATTGGAGAACAATGTTAGGATACAATCTGCCAATCTTCCACAGTGAGTTTGCAATTCGATTTTGGAACACGATTCTCTATTTAAAGCTGAAGATCCGAAAACTGACCACCAAAAACCCCACCCCTTGGACTGATTCTCATGTTTTTTTTTTTTTGTGAGTTTAAGTTTAATTATCAATGGCTATCCACAAAACCTCTTAAAACATGCTTGCCTGCCAATAAACACTATGCCTCTAAGTCCCTGATGTATTCAAGTGATCTTTTTATAGCTTCAATAGCCCTTTATGCATCATTGTGCTCTCATCAAACAATGTGTTTGGTATGTTGTAACACTTCCGTCATATTAGTAAGTTAGTTTGAAGTGATCCTCTCAGAAGAGGTACACTTAGACTAGAAGTAGGTCCATTGTGATACCACTGTGAGTAGTAGGGTTGGACCACAGTCTACTTCTTAAACCATTTAAATGTACGTTTAACTAATGTTTGCAAGGGCGAGACACGTGCAGAAGAAGTGCATAATAGATTCTTCTTCTTCCTCGAAGTTTGTGCAGAAATTGTTACATACTATACCCAAGCGCTGAGCACGCCTGCCTGGCCTTTTTCTTATCCAGGACTGTCCGAAGTGTTCCCGTTACCAAACACGTTGCCAAATGAATGTAACGTATACCACTTACTAACCTTTCGGAATTCCGCCTAAGACACAATGTCCATGCCTCTGCGCTGTAGAACAGGACTGGGATTATTAAGGTCTTATATAGGGTCACTTTTGTTGTTCGAGAGAGGGCTTTGCTAGTCAATTGCCTTCTTAGCTCAAGGAAGCAGCAATTGTCAAGGGTAATTTTTCGTTACCCCGGCAGCACAAACCCCAACCTGGAGGGCCAGTTCCATTATAGAAACCCCTAGGACAAGAGGTCGGCTAGTCTGGAGCTACTTACCCGTTCGGGGATGTGACCGCCGCCATTGGTCCATAAAGAGCTCATCCGCCACCTTCTTTTTTCCAAGACCCTGACCCAGCCTCGAAAATCCTTACCGGCCTGAGCTCCAACACTGGGCATCGCCAAGATGACACCTCTCAGTGCCTACCCTATTTCCACAACATCCAACCATCTGGGGTCGATGGAAGCATCCCGTGTGGTCAATATCGTGTACATATCCAAGCTGGAAAATTTGAGATACACACTCCCTTCCGTCTTAACACCTGCCCTGTGCACTATCTGCTCCACTACGAGATTGAATAAGTTACATAACAATTTAGTGAAATCCGCTGGATGTTTAGAAAAATTCGGATGAGCTGATTCCGAAATTGTTTTCTTTTTTTTTTAAGAATTCGGCCATCGTCATCACTCAAGTCGATAAATGCTGTCATATGCAGATTTTAAGTCTTGAGGTTGTACTTGAAATTGTTTTTTTTTTTTTTTTTTTGTAGCTTCTCTATATCCGCGCCGATCTCTAAATTAATGTCCTCTATTGGGTTCTTCTTCTTGCCCTATAACTCTCATTATCTGATGCCCATGATTCAGCTGGCCAAAATGTCTAAAAACGTTCCCTGTTTCGATGTGAAGCTTCATGTTAGGGGCCAGCTATTCACTGTAAAGCTTCAGCTGAAAGACCGCGTAGGACCTCCTCTTTTTACGTAAGAGTTTTTCACTTACCTTCTGCTTCGATACTTATCTCTAGCATTCCTTGTTTTTGTGCATTTTCTGTCATCGTCGGTTGAATGTATTCATCGTCGTACCACGGGCTATTTTCCAGTGGTATTTGGTCGCCCAAAGTGCTTACCGCCACCTTCCTAATGATGGTGAGATGTTAGGTACACCGATTATTCTCATTTGTAATTGAAAAATGTACAGTGGAGAATTCCTCACTTAGGTGATCTCTGAAGACTCTAGGTACTCCACTCGTGCTTAGGCGTCAAACGTTTATATCCCTTTTCTGGGCGATTTGCTACTTCTTCTCGTTGGATAGTCAAGGTCTGAATTTGTCTGCTTTCCCGCAACCCAATACACGTACAGACACCTTTATATAATATTTCTAAGCTAAGTAAGATGTCGAAAGTGTTCCGACATAAGCTTTTTGTTTGGGATGCCAATTGGAGTTCAAGAAAGTACAGGGGGGAACCTTTCGCGATGATAATCAATTAGTCTTAGGAGCAGACATTACGTTTGACCTGGGTGGATTTAAGAGAATTGCTTTTCACATGGTCAATTTTCTGTTGCTGCTCGGGAATCAGAAACGTCGATTAAAAATAAGATCCCCATCCAAATGTTGTTATGGCACAAGTGGGAAGAAGGTAAGATGCTTCACCCATTTAACGCCTTTTCACCTAGTAGAAGAGTATTGTAATCTTTTTAAAGTATCTTCGGTCATGGCGGACGAACAAAGTTGCGAGTTATAGCTAAAACGATTCTTCATAACAATTTACACATTTTTAAAAATCTTTTAAAAAAATAAATAAGTTTAGTAGAATATATATTTTGTAATTTTTGTATATTTCTCATTTTGTTTTAAAAGCTATTGTAACATCTATATATGAAACTCCGTCCATAAATTTATTTTTTGAATTTTTTTGCTTACAAAATTCAAAACAAACTATAGTCAATTTCGATTATTTTGTTTCACTTTACGGCTATTATCCTTCAGATCTAGGTTATCATTTTTGTTAAACACAAAAACTTAAATTTACAACTTATTAACATATCACAATTTTTTGTAATAACACAATAACTAGTCGAGTTAAAAAAGTATTAACAATTATTAATAAGATATTTCGCGTAAGTAAAAATGCATTCCATTAAGATTAGACAAACAAACAAACATTCATTATTATTATTATTATTATTTAATATTTATTAAACGCAAAAGTAGCTAGATATCGCTTATGCAAAATGTTTAACTTGTTTACAACTCTATTTTTTAAGTCTAGCGATATTTTTGTTTAAACAAAATGTCTTATACAATTTTTAGCTTTATGTAGAACAAATTAATTGCAAGCGCTCAAATTTTAAATAAGTATTATTTTTTGTTTTGTTTTGATTAATTAAAATTAGTCGAATGTTACTTAGTACATATCGTGTAACAAAATTAGGAAACCTCAAATGTTAACAAATTCAATACAATTTTTATTTTCGTTTTAAATTAGTCAATTGTTATTTAATAAAATATATTTAAAAATAAAAATATATATGTATATATATTTTTGTTTTAAATTAGTCAATTGTTATTTAATTAAATATATTTAAAATCAAAAATATATATGTATGTAAAATGAAAATGCATATGTTTGTTTTATTTCTTATAAAGTAAAAATATTTATATTTTCCCATAAATCGAGAAAATTGTAGTCAACGTATCAGTTTTCGAAACTTAAGTGTTGACATTTGATTGAAAAGTTTTTCTTTTGTTGAATTATATTTTTATTTATATTTTTTGCTTATAAATATATTGGTATTAATATTATTAAGTGAAATAAATTCAGGGTATTGTGAATTGTCATGTTGTAACTTTTAAGGTGTTGTTTTGAAAAAGTAAGCATTTTAAGTAATTTGATTTTTATGCTTAATGATGAAACATATTTTATGTTTAAGGATTAAACATATATTTTTAAGGTCTAATTCAGATATTGAATCAAGTTAATTGACACATAACAACGTGATCAGAAGGATTACGTTCAATATCTTTGTGAGAAGTTCAAAAACCAATTCGAGTAATAGCTGAGACATCAAGCTGCTTGTGCATAAATGACATTTTCTATAATATACAAGGTGGCGCAAAATTAATCACCCTATCGGAAGATGCTGCAATTTTTGAAAATGGCGGCAAATGTCAATTCTACTTTGAAATTTGTAAAGTTAACAGATACAAAATACACGTCAACAAGACATGAATCGTTATACTCTTAAAGAACGCGGAATAATTGTTTCAATTTTTTTGTGGAATAATTCGTCGGTGGTGTTAGCGCAACGTGAACTTCGCCGCAGATTTCCCAGTCGTCTGACACCCACTGGGCAAACACTATGACATTTAGCCGCTCGCCTAAAAGAGTATGGGACAACACGAGATGCTGTCACGTCTGGCCGGTCCCGGAGCAGCTTCTCCTGAGAATATTTTAGCTATGGCTGAAGATTTCGCAGAGGACCCCGGAGTATCGACCAGACGACGTGCCACGCAATTGGGCATCAATTAGCGGTCTTTACAGAGAATTTTGGTGAAAGACTGTAAGATGTTCCCTTACAAAGTGCAGACAGTAAATCAGCTGATAGCTGTTGACCGCCAAGCGCGTGTAACCTACGCTCAAGCCATCCTGAATCTCGACCACGAGGGAGACAACTTTTCATCGAAAATTATCATGAGCGATTAAACCGTTCCAGACTTCTTTTTGTGGGATTTTTTGAAGTCACGAGTCTATATCAACAAGCCTCAGACTCTTGAAGCCCTCAAAGAGAATATCCTTCAAGAATGCGAGGACTTATCGCCGGAAGTTCTGGCAAAAGTGGTGGAAAATGCCATGAATCGGGCCCGAATGGTCATCAATGCTTGGGGCGGCCACTCAGCCTATATCATTTTTTCGACTTAATGGACAACAATTTAAGACATCAAATAAACATAATCCAAAAGCAGAACCAAAGTTTTTCATTCATAAAAAAAATTACAGGCAAAGAACATCGAGTGACTAATTTTGCACCACCTTGTATATGAAGTGTAGATATAATATATCTATGTATAAAACTCGGGATTAACCAAGTTAGGTTAGGGTTTATTAAGAAAGGTGTTGCATAGGGAGCTCACTTAAGCTTAATGTATATTGTGAAGCCTACAGAATTGCTTGTGAGGGAGAATTCTACCCGAGAAGCATTTAAATTATAAGTGAATGATAGGAATTTGCGTATGGGGGTTTGGCTAAGCTACTGTTATCATGAAAGTGATAGTGACTTAGAAGACTTCTTCCGCGGAACAGTGACAGAGGATTTGAGTCCTGTTCCTCGTCTCAACAGCTTCTGCAAAAAGTGAGCCACTAGTCTCCTGGCGTATTGTTCTATTAGGCGGTGACCTGTAAAGACACGAGTAATGATGCGAATTTGTGTTTTGTTGAGCCCCAGAGGCAAAAGTTGAGACCTTAATTATTATTTTCCTAACTAATTCAAGCAACATGACGTTTCAATTGCTCTGTACAAAAATTGTATTTGTTTTTATTCAAATTAAATTAAAGTTAAGATAACTGACACAAGGCATCGCATTATAGTCAGGCTGCTTGAAGTTTTTTGATTATTTTCTTATTAAAAATATAATTTTCACTAAAAATAACTGTATTTTGATTGCTTTTTATATTTAATTCCCATTAATTGCAAGTGTTGTTGTTAGTATGTGTTTCGTAAGTATGATATAACAAACAAGTTATATAGCATGATATTTGGATATAAACATTTATTATTTAAAAAAAAAATAAAAAATAGTTAAATGCGTCAAAACATTCTTATATTTGAGTTTCAATATTATTTTCAATTTTTTTTTTTATTTAATTCTCGCAAATGCGCAAATCTGCAGTACAATGCATGCCTTGGGATCGATAGTAAGGTGTAAGTAATTAGAAAAGTAAAAAACAAAGAACAATTACATACCTATATTGCACACGTATTTGCACAAATTCATCATTGATATTTAATATAAGAAAACTATATTAATTCGTTAACTAAAATTTATAGTATTTGTGAAAAGTAAAACGGTTATTCTTATCGTTTAAACAATTACGTTCGATTTTATTTTAATATTTGGGCAGATGTTAAAAGTTTGTCTATAAAATAAATTAAATCCATAATAAACCGTTCTTGAGGTCGAAATGATGTAAGACTTTAAAAAAAAATTGGCAACGATGGAGCCCTCAAGTTATAAGCTTGTCCTCTAAAGCATAAGATTAATACGCATCTTAATTCTGGAGAGCTATTAAATATTAAACTTGTGTATATAAAACGAACGACGCTGTTGGGAGGGTGGCCCACAATTACATTTACAAAAAAACATTTTAATAAACAAACTATTCATATAAGTAGTAAGACTGGCTTCACCCAATTTTCAGTGGGTACTTAAAATTACGGTACACTTCTTCGTCTCCAAGGTACTCTTTTGAAGACCTGACCTGAAACTGATTGGCAATTGCATTGGCAATTGGACGGACCCTCCATTTGGAAATCTTAGCATAAGCACCACAAAGTAAATATGTACATATATTTATATTTTGAGGACCGCCTTGCCTTCGTTTTTATTATTATTTTTATTATAAAATTGGCTGTGAGACTGACGCAAGCCCCAGTGCATTTATTAAATCTATTGTGCCGGGAGCATGTTAGACTAGAAGACTCTCGGTATTTCTAATAAAATTGAGGATGTCTCCAGTCGATGTGTTTCTAAGCCATCAGTTGTCAGAACTTCCTTGATGTAAAAACGCTTCCTGATGCAGCAGAGAGCCACACCACATACTCATGCAGTACGTGTTCCGCTGATTCGTCTTCCTGTAGACAAAGTCGACATTCAGTTTCCTAAACTATATTCAGTTTATGTAAGTGATATCTGATGCTGCAGTACGGAAAGGAAACTGGAAAGTCCTCTGATATCGTCCCGTTTATGATTAAATATGTTCTAAGTTCTTCAGAAGGACAAGACTTGTTTAAAACACGGTAATGCCGTAGAAGGGTTCGACCTTTTCTGGCTAGTTGGTCGGCAACTTCATTGCCTTCAATGCCTCTGTGTCCTAGTACCCACCAGAGTTTAACTTTCGTTTAGTTGCAAAAATTCGAACTCAGCGCTTTAAGCGCTCCTTGAATCGATCGCCAGTTTCCCAAGTAGTGCAATTTTGAGCTCGGTGGAAGTCTTCATAAATATTATGAGTCCACACTCATCTTACTCATTAAAACCACCTGCCATTAGACACTGCGAGTGTTGACAACACTTATTTGCTTGAACAACTATTTCTCTGCCTTATTGAAGTTCTCTCACAATTGCTTTTGCAACGGTAGAAGTCTCCACGTGCTTCCGCCGCTTGCCACTTTTTGAAAACGGCCATTTTATTTGCACTTCGTTGTCCTCTACCATCAAGTCTCTTTTCGGATTTTAAGAGATCCTTTTGATGTTCCAAGATGCTTGGTCGCCTCTTTTGTAGAGTAGTTCTCGAAAGTATTTCCTTAAGGCGCGATAAACGATGCGATACGAAAAGCGTTAGCTTGCGACAAACCTGTCCACATGCGAGCATCGGCTCGCTCTTTCGCTGCACTGTGTGCGCACATACATAAGAATACGTTTAAACAATTTTATCACAAGCAAACGCTTCTTGCATCGCATCGCTTTGTCACATCACTGTGGTGGGGCCTTTTTAGTGGTTAGTGCGTAACTGCTAAGCGAGATGACACAAGTTCAAGCCTCAAAACCACCAATCGTTTTTTCACGGGACCACCTCTTCGTGATAAAAATATAACACGCACAACATGGATGGTTGCGAGAAGCTAGTTCCTGGCTATCTATGATGTGGCGTCAAATATTCGTATTTTGTATGTCTCATCAGCGCTCTTGGTATTGAGGGAATAGCTAGCTATAAAGCTACAATGCTAGCGATAAAATCATTTCCATTCGCCATTTTATCATTGGAGTTCTGTAAGCCTTCGGTTTTTGGATGCCGTACCAATGTTCTTCTCATTCATCAGTAGCCGATGTTGCGATGTAAGAGATTCACCTGGAATGACTTTAAAGTCTGACATTTTTGAAGGCTCCCCGATGGCAAGAGATAAAATCGTTCTGTGACCTTAGGTTAGGTTAGGTTGTAGGGGTGGCTACATTTATGTACAGCCTCACTCGAATCTCAATGAGTCCATTGTGTTCCCTGATGTGATGTGGGATACCTAAAATAGATGGAATAGATTATTATTTTTACCAGCTGTCCTCCCTGAACCAACCCGAGTTCTGAAGGAATTGTAGGTTGGGTTGTCCGAGAGTTGTCTTTCTGTTTCTGCTAAGGCTTGGGCATTCGCATTGGAGGTGCAATGTATCCTCTTCAGCGTCTGTGTCGCCAAATCCTCTGCGTAATTCTGTTGTGCTCAAACGCATTCTCTTTAGGTGGGCCGCTAGCAGGTTATGTCATAATACCTATAAGAAGTGATAGTTGACTTCTGTTGAGTGCGATGATTTCCTTTGTTTTATTCTTATTTAGTTCTGTCCAGAGTTTTCTTGAGGTGCGGCATGTTTTGAGTGAAGTTCATCTCTCGTTCGCGTGTTTTATGGATTTCGTAGTGATGCTGGACTTTCAAAGTTCTAATCGGGGTAGGACTGAATCATCGGCCTATCGGATCCAGACCTGTAAAATTTCAAGTACAAGTACAAATGTAATTCCTTTGCATTTATTTATTTTTAAGTACAAGTGCAAGTCCCTTGGTAATTGGTCTTAAAGAATTTCATAGACTTGCACTTTCAATTCAATTTAAGTACTTCAATTCCTGTAAAGTATTTTCAATTCAAGGAAAAGGAGACATTTTAAGTACTTGAATTGAATTGAAAGTGCTTAAATTAAATTAAGAGTACTTAAAAGGAATTACAGGTGCAAGTCCTGGTCCTGATCTATCAAATTCTATAAGTGCAGTTATCAAGGGACATGTACTTGTACTTAAAAACAAATAAATACAAAGGAATTGCATTTGTACTTGTACTTGAAATTTTACAGGTCTGTTCGGATCCATCTCAGAGCCTATTCTTGCGAGCTCGTCCGCCTTTTCATTCCCTCGAATGCCCTTTTGATTTGATTAGCGCTGAGTGCCTTAAGCTGATCGTTGCAGCGTTTCACAGTTCTGGGCCCCTACTCTGTATTGCGATTCGAAAGTTTGGATCGTTCGAACGCGGACATTTTGTATGGATTTTATGAATAGCGTTTCAAAGTGCCCATACAAAATGTCCCCTTTCGAACCATCCGAACTTTAGAATCGCAATACAGAGTAGGGGCCCTGGATCTGCGATCTGTGACCTTGCATTTGCAAAGTTGAATGGGATTAAATGTTCGTTGGTTCACGATTGACAATCCATGTGCTTTGGCCACGGCTAGAAAATGTGTTCCCTGTGGCCACACGCAAACCGGTGTTATTTTTTCAAAGTTTTTCCTGTAGAAACCTAAATGACATCCCAATTCAAGTTTCTTGACTTTGATGTGAAAAGCACTAGAGCTGCTTTAAAGTTCTTCCATTCCTTTCAGTATTCATTTTAAATCTTTGTGGTCAGATTACCATAAACTTTCAATTTACCTGAAACTACAGGCATGGTTTAAAACTAATTTCAAATACAATTCAATTAACACTTTTCAAAAATCAACTTAAAATGTTTTTTCTTTGTTTTCCGCTGGGGGGAGGTGGTTATCTTCAAAAGACGAAACTGAGCGAACTCAGTAAAAGTGTTGGATTCTTACCCACTTACTCCTTCTCTCTTGCCTCTCAATCTCTGTGGTACCGCTGTCTTGGTATTTCATCGCAGATGGGGGAGAAGCCAGCCCAATTATTGCACCTAGTCACTAGACTAATCAGCAATTTGTCTTTCATATTTTTCATGTTGTATTAAATATTCGTCTAATGTCAATATTATTTTATTTTTTTATTCTAGCTTTTTAGCTAGTTTAAATAGGTTTTTTCTTCTTAATGTCCTTGTTAGATTGTCAGTATTTAATAATTCTATAATTTCTAAGTTGAACGATTGAGAAGTCTAAGTTCTCGAGTATGTCTATTAGCTGGGAAAGCTAAAAATCTCGGAATGAGGTTTGAATTTTTTTTTTTTAAAACCCGGAACACAAAATCCCGGAAAACAACATTCCGGATTACAAAATCTCGAAAAATTACGATCCAGGAAACACCGCAAAAATGCTGAAATTTTTTTTTATTTTTAAAATTTATTTTATTTCAATTTTTTATTTGCGATTTTATGCTTTATAGATGAAGAAACATAACATTTGACTTCAAATTCTGTTTGAAGGAACTTTTATTGAAGTGTACCAAGCAATTGATTTCAATTCAATATCCCTTTAATAGACATATGGTAACCATGTTTTTCCTTGGCTAGCATCTTTCCTGTGTTTTCCAATATATTAGCAACCAACATTATTTTAAAGAAATAAAATATCTACAGTAAATTCGCATCAACGAGGAGAAAATGGTCATTTGAAAAAGTGAGAATCAAGGAGAACAAACTTTTTGTCGATTCTCATACATTTCAATGATCTGTTTTCCGCAGAAAATATTATGTTTACTTTATCAACAATACAAGAATTAAATTAGCGCAATTTTTGACAGAAATAATTGCGCAGAATTTCGGGATTTTGTAATCGGGATTGTGTGCACGGCATTTCGTTTTCCGGGATTTCGTGGGTAATCCCTATATTTTGAAATGTTTGTATTTTTTGTTAATTTGTATTACTAAAAATATTTAAAACTACTTTTGCATGTACATACATATATGTATATATGTTCAAATTATATTAACTTCTTTTAATGTTAAATTTATTGTTATTTACCCAAAACAAAGTAATGCATGCATTAGCTTACAATTTGTTCGTAGGAATTTCTGTATTTCTCCATTTAATATTTTTTGTTTAGCTAACTTTTTTGTTTATTATAACATCCCAACAATCCTTTTCCAAGAATCCGTAGCCCAAAACTGTCTCCTACTTTTCTTTTTTTCTTTTTTCACTTCTAAAAAAAAAAATCTATAAAATTTAATTTTCTCTATCTTCTTCTTCTTCTTCTTCTTCTATGGTCTCTGTTTTTTGTCTTGTTTTTGTAATTTTTTTTTAAACACATCATTCGAAAAAAAAAAAAAAATTTACAGATTTACTGAAACGGCTAGACTCCTGCGAAGTGTCTTTACACGTCGTGCTAATACAAGAGTCGATACGGAACTAGAACTATCGCGTGAGTACAACAAACTTGACACAGAAAAAAGTATAAAACTGTTTAAATTAATTGTCCATTGGTAAATTTTAAAGAAATTTCTTAAAGTCGCCCTCAGTTAGCGAACAGCAAGTTGCTTTTTGTGTTTCGTAGTAAAGAAGTGAATCTCTATGTAAACAGAAGCAATTGTTTAAATAAATGGCCTTAGAAATTGTTCCAGCGATAACCTCTAGACTCCTATACAAAATCCGTTTAGAAACGGGATTCCTTTAGTTTATTTTAAGATTTATTATATTTACATTGAGCCTGGATGACAAAACGAATGAATGAGTGAAGTTCGCAACAGTTTTTTATATGAAGTTGGTTATAGTTGGAACTGATCATGATTGGCTTGAGTGTAAACACAGCGTATGTAAGCCTTATATAGTTCTCTTAAATTTGAATGCATATACAAGATGGGCCATTTAAACTTTCAGATCACCTTATGACAGTCCGCGTTCAAAGCGTCAGTCCAAGCGAATTCGTGCCGTGGAACAGTACACGCCACCACAATGCGCTGTTATCGTGCAGCTTTATATTCAAAACATGTTCTAAATTACGAGAACGTAACGTGCGTATCGTGTAAAATATCTAGTGAGGGATGCGCCTATAGACCTCACTTTCAGGCATTTACACTAAAAATGTATCGCCACTAATGCCAATCATCCGAGGCGATCTGATGACAATATTGAGGCTGTACAGGTCAACGTTGTGAGATAACCGAAAACATCGAGTAACCGTCAATAAAGCGTTGTCGGGCCTTGGTAACGAATTTTTTTATGTCAATTCTGACTGATGACACAATGAACAACTTTTCGTTCCAACAGGACAGCCCCACAGCTCATACAGCCCGAGCCATGATCGCTTTATTGTTCCTCGAACGCCTAATTTCGAAAAATTGTGATTTTAACTGGCGATTACCCGACTTGACGCCTTCAGACTTCTTCCTGTGGGGTTATTTGAAGTTCGTAGTTTATTTCAACAAGCCATGGACCCTAGAACCCTTGAAAGACAATATACGACAGGAAATTGCCGCTATTCAACCCGAAACACTTCGAAAAGTGATGGTAATTAGGTTTTGATATATAGTGTGACACGTCGAGTGGAATATAGACCCCTTTCGCAAAAGAGTTGTCAAGAGCTGATCAACGCTTGGCTAGTTCATCTAACCTCCTATGACCTGACACCCAGACTAAGACGATAGAAAAGTGATTTCCTAGAGACACGAGTTCGTTTCGGGACTTTCCACCAATTAAGAAAATGTTGTTGTCGACGTAAAAGCCTTAACATGTTGACTGCCCACGTGTAAATCAAAAAACATTACCCAAGTGCCAAGTGTGTTTTTATGTTTTAAAGTGTGTTTTGCTAGATGTTTATAAAACTTATATTTTTTTTTTTTTTTTTATAATTGTGCCGTTTTTTAGTGTATTAGTGGCATGACCACCGGTGAGTCATGTGGCACCATACACATCTATGGATTTGTAAAAAAAATATAGGGTATGGCCCACCGGTGGTACATGTGACCTCCGGGGAAAAAATACTATGATCCACCGGTGCACATAGGGGTATTTGCCTCGAAAAACCGCTCAAAAATATTGTTTTGTCCTAATGAAGTGATACTTGCCTGAAACAACTTGAAAAGCGTTATTAAGCTTATTTAAGTCAACTTAAGGTATAAATAAAGTATTTTTGATATATTAAGATCTTATTTGATTAATGTGAAAAATAGGTATGGAATGAAATATATGGCACTTTAAGTTATTCAGTGGACTTTGCCCAAGATTCTTCTTCATCAATACATTCCTCATCTGTTTCTTTATCTTCACTTTCATTGGATATTGTAATCTCGTCAAAATTTTGTAAAGATGATGAGCCATTTCTTGAGCTTCTTTTGCTAATTGTTTCGTTTTTTTAACAGGCAAAGGTCTTGAACTTGTTATTAGAGAGTCCGAGCTTAAAAGTCACCTACAGATAGTATGACAAGCAGAATTATTTATTATATGGGTCATTCCACGAAGCTTCGCCCGATGTTCTGAACGACCCCCCTCCGATTTGGTTCAAAATTGGTGGAATTACTCTTTTGAGTGGAACAAGTCCTATGGCAAACATTTTTTTGCAGAATTTGATACAGATTGCGTGTAACGGAACTTCAAAAATTGGAAAAAAATCAGAAAATCAAGACTTTTTCTATATTTCAAAAAATTTAAGCTTTGGTCCTGCTCATCAGAACTTAATGATATATACCTCATTGAATTCAGGAAAACATGAACTTTCAAGTTTTCAGCATAATTTTTATTTTCAGGATGAAGGACATTCCAGAATGTCCTTTTTAACATGTATCCTTAAATAACTCAAAAAATTTTATTTTAATTTTTTTATTTTTTTATATATTATGGAGGGACTCATCCTCTATCTTCAGTCCAAATTTCAAGTTGGGATCTCCATGGGATCGGCCAAAATCATTTTTTAAAGTCGGGTAAATGAACAAATTTAATGTTTATAAGGGGACGCTGATGTACTCTTACCCATAAAAAGTTCCATAGCTCCTGTCATATTCACTGCAAAGTTATGCGGAAGGATTTATTTTTTAGGGAATTCAATAATCTTTATTTTTCTGTTAAACTGAAAGCAACAAGTTATTTCGATCTTGAGAGTCTTCATTTTAAAATCAATTATTTTAATCTTTTCCTACTGAATTTTTGAGTTTAAGGTAAATTTTCTCTCAATAATGCGTTGATAATTTGATGTTTGTTACATTTTTATGATTCATCTAATAAAAATACATATGTTTGATTGGAAACTGCTAGTTTTTTTTTTTTTTTAGATTAAGAAATTATTTTTATTTACCGTGTTTTATGTACAAATTGGATTAAAACTAGACTATAACTAAAATAAAAATGTCGGCTCAACAAAAGGGGCCCAACGTATTTCAACTGTCTACTTTATAATGGTTTTGTTTTTACAAAATCAGTATTATTGACAGCTTAATCTATTACATGTTAAGTAAGTAATTTTTTTTACAAATAATTAATAAGAACATAAAAAAATATAAGTGTTGGATGTTGTTTGGTGTGCGGGATGATTACAAGGGCCTATCCCCTGTAATGTCGATGGTCGGCAGTCTTGTAGAATGTGTTGCTATGTATGATGTCGTCAAACCTGGGATCGTTGATCGCTCGGGCGCTCAGGTATCGATGATTCGGTTCTACATTTACTTGGAACAATTCCTGTATCTCCAGATTTGGATGGTCAGCAAGATTGTGCAGAAGTCTTGTTGAGAGTTGCAGCATGTATTTCTCGATTGAGATCAGTCCAGCGCTGTCGTAGATTTTTCGGTTGTTGAAAAATCTGCGTGTGTCCTTATGCCTCCAAAGTCCCGTACAGGTTCTTAGGATTTTTCGTTCGAAGATCTGAATTTTCTTCATCATGGACGGTGAAATGGTGAACCAAATCGGGCAGCCATACGTGATGACCGGTCTGATGAGGTGCTTGTAAATTAGCAACTTGGTGTCCTTGCTGAGTCCGTTCCGCTTCTTGAGGAGCGGATGGACCAGATGGAACGCATAATTGGCCCTTCTTAGGATGTTCTCAGCGTGGTTATTGAACTTAAACTTCTCCGTGAAGTTAATTCCCAAGTACTTAGTTGGGGTTTTAACCGGTACCTCCGTGTTGTCGGGAAGACGAATCTTCAAATTGCTGCAACGGGTGGCAAATGCTCGACGACGAGTTACTGTCGTCGGTGTCCGGAAACAGATCAGCTCCGTCTTGCCGCTGTTTATTTTAAGTCCCCATTTGAGATAATAATCCCAGAGGCTTCGAATGTGGGCTTCAACACGTCGCGCTGCAATCTCTGGTGACAGGGAGACAGCGTATGTCACTGAATCGTCCGCATAGAGACAAGTTCTCGTCCGTGGAACATTCAGTGGCTGGTCCGCAGTGTACAGGTTGAAAAGGATCGGACCAAGTCTTGATCCCTGGGGCACTCCGGCGTTGATCCTCCTCGTTGACGACTTGATATTGTTCACCTGTACAAAAAAAGTTCTGTTGGTAAGAAAATTATTTATTAGTTTTACTAAATAATTGGGGAAACCGTATCCTAAGAGCTTGAAAATTAGTCCTTTGACCCAAACACTATCGAATGCCTTCTCTATGTCTAAAAGACAGGCCACTGTTGTTTCTTTTTTATTAAGTCCCCTGGTGACATCATTATGGAGCTTAAGGAGTGGGTGAATGGTCGAGTGCCTAGCTCGAAAACCATATTGAAAGTTAGGAAGAATTGTTCTTTCCGAACATAGTTGGTTGATTTTGACCAGGATCAAAGATTCAAAAATCTTGCTGATACAGCAAAGCAAGGCTATGGGACGATACCCGTTCACATTCGAGCGGTTTGTTTTCTTTGGCACAGGGACAATTTTTGCTATTTTCCACGAAGCTGGAAAGTAGCTATTGTTAACGCAATTATTGAATATGATTGCAAGCAAGAGAATGGCAATGTTGGGTAACTTTTTCAGTAAAAAGTTAGAAATATGGTCAGTTCCCGAAGATTTTTTGGAATTGCTGTTCTGGATGATTTCCCTTACTTCCGCTGCATTTGTGAAGACTGCGTCAACGGTGGGGTTATTTGAAGGGTTTTCCTCGCTAAAGTTCGCTAATGGATTGCCCATAGAGAGCGCTTCACTAACTTCGGAATTGACTTGCTCAAGGAAGTCGGGAAGGTGCTCTGGTGGTCGGTCATTGAAATTACTTTCGAAGTGGACTGCGAAGGCTTCTGCCTTCTCGACCGGAGTAGTAGCCGTATGCTGGCCATAACTAATGGCATCTGGTATGGTATTTGATTTCCCAACCAGTGCATTAATTTTCTTGAATGCGTCAGGGCCTGGTTTGATGTTTTCAAGACGTTTCTTGAACTCTACTTCATTGTGGTGCCTTACTGCTTGGAGGAACATCGTGTTAATGCACTGAAGTTGAGAGTGCACGCTGCGATATTCCTCATTAACAGTATTATAAGTGCGATGGAAAATTCTTTGGAGTCGCTTACGGAGTCGTTGTCTGTGAGCATAAATTGCTTGAATAGACTGGGGAAGATTAGCGTACCTATCTCTGCTGGTTCTAGGAGTCTTTTGCCTATCTATGGCATTGTTAACCACGGTATTGAAGTGGGTAATGAAACCGTCAATCTCAATATTGCTGAGATTCTGGTCTGGAGTAGGTGGTGAGAGGTCAGTCTCAATTTCCGAATGAAATCGGTTCCAATTAATTTTATTGAAAATGGTATGCTGTTCTGGCGTAACACGATGTATCATGATTCTGCGGTATAACCGAACCCTAAGTTCGACCGCTAGATGATCAGAATCGCTTGCGTGCGTAAAGCAAGTAAAATTCTGGAATTCAGGCAGAATACTAATAAAATTGGACGAAGCCAAAAAGAAGTCCAGAGTGGAGGGAGTTCTAGGAAATGTTTTGAGTGGTTGCGAAACAACCACGAAGGAATGTTGATCAGCATTACCATGCAGCCAGTCAACTATGGCTAAGCCCTGAGGCGAACTCTCGTCATCTCGCCAGAGTGGGTGTCTGGCATTGAAGTCACCACCAATCACACAATACGTATGGAGGTTGGATACGAGGTTAATCGTAGTCAGGTCTCTTTGGATGTTTTCTCGTGAAGAGTTACATCTGTTGTATACTGAGACGATCAGCAGAGTCTCCGTATCGGACACCGTGATAACTACCCCAGTGGCTTCCATTGCAAGCAAACCAGTAAAAATGATTTCATCACTTTTCATGGTGCTTCGAACAAGGATCGCAGTGCCTCTTCTTTCGGGGGATTTATTTACCCTGAAAATTTCATAGCCGTCAGGCTTGAAGGGATTTCTCGAAGAGAGATTTGTTTCCTGCAACAATAAAATGTCGGGTTTTTTTGACTTAATAAATAAGCTCAAAGAAATACGTCTGGCTATGGAAAAAATTGAATTAACATTATATGAAATTATACTTAGCCGATTTATTGTGGGGAGCATATTTCAAAAATAAATCTCCCTAAAATCAATGTTTTCGATCTGTCGTCGAGTGCGGCGTAGTTGTCCGGTATAACCTTCTTGGCCTTCTGAAGAATCGTAAAGAGATCCGTTCCAAAAAGTCGTTCTGTGTCATCAAAAAGGTTGTAAGTCCCCTTGGTCTGGGCAGCAGATGGTTTCGCTGGTGTATTGCGTGGCTTGTTGGCTGGAGTTGGGGATGGTTTGGGGCCTGGTTTGGTCGTTGATGAAGTCTTCAACTGTGTTTTGGTGTTCAAGGCAGCAACATCGGCGAAACTCATTCCGGTCTTGATACCTTGAGTGGCGGATTTGACTTCAAATTGATGTTGTTCCTTCTTCTTAAGAGCAATTTTCACCCTCTCAGCTACTTTTTGTTTGTATTTAGGACATCCTTTGTAGTTGGCTGGATGTCCAATCGACTGACAATTTGTGCAGTACACCTTGTCGTCTTTGTTGTTTGCTGAGTTGCGCAGGCAATTACCGGGAAGGTGCTCCTCCTTGCACTTTACACATCGGTATTTCATGCCGCAGTTGCTGGCCACGTGTCCGAATTTTTGACAGTTTCTGCACTGTGTGACTCCGTTATGTTTCAGCTTTTCCCAATGAACTTTTTGGTTCATCAGGAGGGTTTTTTGATAAACCGAAGGTAAATCGCAGGATTTTTCAACCTGTACCACGAAGTTGTTGTACTTGCGGTCCGTCCTAGTGGTTTTGTAAGGACTAACATCCATTACAGGAATGCCCTCGAGGATCAACTCGCTCTTGATCTCCGCTACATCATAGCTATGATGAATCCCTTTGAGGACCAGAAGTTTCTTCTTGTCCTCCTTGGACGTGTAAGTGTTGAATTCGGTCTTTCTGGACTGTAGGAATTCCTTTACTCTCGAGTGGTCTTCCTTCGACTTGGTAGTTATCACCGACTTCATGGAGTTGATGTTATGCACCTTGTAGGCGATACGGAGGCCCCTAGTGTATCTGCTAAGCTCAGCTACGTTGAGTTTGTAGCAGATTATTGGCGGCATTATGCTAGATTTGATGTCCGGGGATGACGCAGCAGTTGTTGTTGTTGTTTTTTTGTGAGCTGTTGTAGCCGGTACCGGTGGCGTATTGCTTGATGTTGACGGAACGATGGGCAATAGCGTTTGGTTCAATGTTAAGGTTGGCGTTGATGAGTCAGAGTGCTTGCGCTTTTTTGACTGCACAGCACAGAATTCTTTGTGCGATGACTCCTCATCGGTGGCTTCAGGCTCAGAATCGGAAGAGCAAGAGTGCTCTTCGTCTTCCGTCTCGCTGGCATCTCCATCGTTGGCCACGTCATCAACGACTTCCATGTCGTTTTCCTGAACTCCTTCGTTCTCATAGAGCGCATCCATATCGCTCAGTTTTTCATGGATTCCAACCAGAAATTCTTTACCATGGTTGGCCATCCCACTTTTAATTTTCTTGAGTATATCATTGTACGTCGAGATGATATTTTCCTTCCTTTTCTCCTTTTTACCCATTGCCTGTTGGGTCACACTCACTGTAACACAGTAAACAAGGGGTCAGGTAAAAACAAGCACTTTTAATATCACTTTAACGTTTTATGGTTTGGTTTGTTTAACTAATGCCCATTTGGTGTTGGGTTTCACAAAAGTTGTAGCGCAGGTAGAAACCTTTGCTGCTGTTGTTTTTTTATTTTTTTTTATTTTTTATTATATCACTTTCACTTTGGCGGACTGCACAAGCTCGGGAGCACGATACGACCGTCGCGGTTGATGATGAGGAAACTGCTAGTTTCCATGGGACGAGTATTTGGGAACTACCCGCAAATTTGTGATCGAATTTTTGGTAAATTGGTGAAATAATAGATGAATTGAGTATTTTTAAATTCTTTTGGACAGATGAATCGCATTTTACTAGAAATTCTATCACGAATTTTTATTGGTGGTAAGAAATCTAAGGGTACATCAGAGTAGGGCTTACATTTTCTGCATCTTTACGGATATTAGAGATATACCTGCTCCGTAAAGCTGTTTGTTCTCAGGATAGTCCCAAAAACCTCCTCTTAATTGATGTGGATCTGAATACATGACACCCTGCATATTACGATATAATCCTGAACAAGTTCCGAGTTCACTATAGATTGATATTAACAGAGTGCAAGTAAACCAAGTCCACAACTTCTAAAATAATGGAAAATGATAAATGTACAGTTACAAACACTAGTCATTGAAGAAATCAAACAAAAAAAAAGTGCAGTGACGTTTTTTTTTTTTCAACAGTTATAAGCACACGTATTAGATGTGACGAATATGAGAAGCCTACCCTAATAAACATTAAATTTGTTCATTTACCCGACTTTAAAAAATGATTTTGGCCGATCCCATGGAGATCCCAACTTGAAATTTGGACTGAAGATAGAGGATGAGTCCCTCCATAATATATAAAAAAATAAAAAAATTAAAATAAAATTTTTTGAGTTATTTAAGGATACATGTTAAAAAGGACATTCTGGAATGTCCTTCATCCTGAAAATAAAAATTATGCTGAAAACTTGAAAGTTCATGTTTTCCTGAATTCAATGAGGTATATATCATTAAGTTCTGATGAGCAGGACCAAAGCTTAAATTTTTTGAAATATAGAAAAAGTCTTGATTTTCTGATTTTTTTCCAATTTTTGAAGTTCCGTTACACGCAATCTGTATCAAATTCTGCAAAAAAATGTTTGCCATAGGACTTGTTCCACTCAAAAGAGTAATTCCACCAATTTTGAACCAAATCGGAGGGGGGTCGTTCAGAGCTCCCCATATAGGTTCGGCGATTTCTCGTGGAATGACCCATATCCGACTACTAATAATGTTTTTTAAACCTGTTAAGAACATCCATGTTCCACTTCGTCCTAGAAAACTTTCTCGTAAAATTTAATCGGTCCAACCTGAAATGCTTGTTCCGTGCTCCTGCTGCTTTTTCGGATAGCTGCGGAAGAAGAGCATTTCGAATAACTTCTGATCTATGCAGAAGAATTTTGTGGATCGTTGGAGTCATAGTAAGCAAATGTTTCAAATTTTGGGGCATCTATTTCAAATCCATTAGAAAGTACTTCCAGTATGACTTTTAATCTAAAAGTAAGTTGCACATCAACACCCTGAAGTCAAACTTAATTTTTTCTGAAAAATCTAACATTTGTCTGTTGTCAACTTAACCATATTAACTTATATTCATGTCTTAATACAATTTTAAGGATTTTATTTTGAAACTACCAATAAAAATAAAGTTCAGCTTAAACGTCCAATTTTAAGCTTAAAATCTTTAAGTTTTTCCTCCGTACAAGAGGCTTTATTGAGCAAACAGCTCTGAAGGTGATCCAGTTTAGCCTTAAAAGTATTCTTTTTATACTCATTCATAACATCATATAACTGTCTTTTAGTTAGAATGCACAAGCAAAAAAATTAATTTTATTGTGAAAAGTTTTCGAATTTTTATTAAACTAGGCACACATTAAGGACGATAAAATTTAGAGGGGCAGTTATGGCAGCAATTTTTTTTCGCTACTGTTTCTTGGCAACTTTCTCTATAAGCTGATACCAAACAAGTTACCGAATAACTCCATATTTTGCAACTTTGATTTTTTAGAGGCAAATATCCCTATGTGCGGTGGGTATTGTGTTAATGTGTTAATGACTGCCTGACAGTCAGTACATAAAGCAATGTGACGTTTGGGTGTTGAGTCTCTGCTGAGTGCACAGCAAGCCTCACGGATTCTCAGCAGCTCCATCAAAAAAACACTGACAAAGTTATGTAATCTGTAAGACCTTAATATCTCCAAGGCATACTCTCCGTTTTAACATTTCACTCTGGATGGAGTAGTCACAGTGGTAGCTTTGCCGAAGTTCAATCTGAGGGTGAGGTAATCTCTAGGAAGTGATATCATCTCTTGCGGTCACAAGTCCAGAATATTGCTGTTTCTGAACGTTTTAGCAGTCTATCACTCAGATTCTCTTAACTTAATTACTCGGCGGCATAGTTTTGACAAACGATGCTGTCGAACAAAGTTGTCTGGGTTTGTCTAGTATATGAATGTTTTAGGCAAGGATCAATCATGCTATGATTCTGTACATCCATAGGGTAATTTGCGGCTGGGGTTACCACTTCTTGTCCAGGGTTTTCTTTTAGGCAAAGAGGGCTATAAGTAATACATACATACATGCCATTTTTTACTCGCTGTTACATGTGCCCAGATATTTAACACTAGATACTAAAGAGCTGTAAGGTAAAGTTACGTGTTTTGGTCTTCATTGAAAACAGCATCAGTGCTGCTTTTCCAACGTTGACACTCAACTTTCTGCGCCATCTCCATAATTTCAGTTATCATTGAGTATCATCCCTAATACTAGAGTGACTACATCGGCCGAATACGGTACTCTGTCATGACGTTAGTTGGTTTCGAGAAGTTGTCTCTTTTCGAATGAACGTATTCGATCTCTTACGGTCGGGGTTATGCCAAAAAGCCTGGCATTATTGTAGTAGTCAAGATGTTCCTATCTATGACAGAGCATCGGTGTGGAAAAAGTGTTTAACGAAGGATATATACGCCTTAACATGGTCACTTTCTTTACATAAAGAGCCTTGTCTGTTAGTTTGTGATGTACAATTTCTTTAAGTTTTGTAATAACCTGAAACTCAACGAACAGATTGTGACATTATATTATTTAGCGATCTCTTTGAAAAACGCCCGGCAGTCCTTCACTGTCCTGGAATCGATATAAATCACATATGGCAGTCCGACTTATAGGTGCGAGTTAGGCTTGAAGTGATTAGGGTAGTAAATGTCTTTCGAAAAGACATCGGCACCGACTTCTTATGCTCTAAGTCAGCATCAGTGTCACGACGACAGAGTATAGCCAGTGTATGGTTTTGCGACTGTAAGCCCCACCTGATACCTACTGCTTTTCTGCACGAGTAAAGGGTTACTTTTCCATCTAAAATGAGTCATATGCAGGTATTAAGTAGTCTGAGAAACTTGGAGGTAGAGGAGAAGGAGCTTGTGAGGATTAATAAGTTTAATTTTAGTCGCGAATCAAAATAAATAAATAAATATTTGGTGCTACAGCTCATAGAGAGCCTAGACCTTGGCCTTGGCAACCATTCATGTGCGTGTAATATTTTTCGTACGAATGGAAGGGACCTATCAATTTTATTGGTGACTCCGAACAGCGGATTGAGAAGCTTTTTTATGACAAAGGTTTTCCATTTCCTGCCGAGAAGTGGTTTGGTTTATTTGTTTTGCTGAGACTTGAACCTGCTTAGCAGTCCAACGCACTTCCCAATAATTTCTACGCATTGTGCGATTGAGTTCATGATAATATGTTTAATGTCTTGTAAATGCCTTGATAGATACATTCAAAGATCTATTGCTTCGATTGCAAACCCCTTTAAATACGTATCGTTAAATTCTCATATCAAATTTGTGCAACCTATTTGGTTCCATTTTGAACAAAGTTGTTCATGAAAATAGAAACATCATCAAGTAGAATTTGATGTCTTACAATATTTTACGCAACATACATAATTACATAATTCTTGAATAACATTGCATACACAAAACAAAATTGATTATCATCTCATTGCCTTAAATTATTACATTTATGTATATCATTCTAATTTATTTGATTTCTTATCCCACAGATGGTTATGCATTCTCACAAGAGGAAGGTGGAGCTGTACCCCAATCAGTTGTTATACGCGCATATGATACAAATCTTCGTAAGCCCGAAGGAAACTAAGAAAGGAAATGTGGCAGACGTTCCCCGTAGCCCACTTAAAAATAAAAAATAACAATTAACTGATGTAGGGAATTACAAAAAAAACACACACACAAATTGTACAGAAAATATTTAAGAAGCAAAAAACAAAATTCAATTTTACAAAAAAAGTCGTTAGAGAAAAAAAAAAGTAATAAAAATAAATCTTTTTGAAAACTAAGCTAATGTATACTATATTTAATTATTGCTCTCCCTTAAATCAAATTCCTAATTTATCTCTATTTAATCTTTGAAAATGTTTTTTCTGTTTTTATCTATACATGTATTTCTTGTTTTTTTTTTTTTTTTTAATAACAAACATAGATATACGTATATATGAGTGAGGACATGATCCTTTTTGTGATTTTGTAAATAATACTTGAAAAGAAATAAGTATAAAAATAATGGAAAGTGTTTTAAAAAAGAAAAGTTTTAATCTTTGTGTTTGAGAAAGAAAATCATTACTGTGTTGCCAAAGAGATTTCGTTTTTTTTTTTTTTATTAACTAACAGTTTTAACACACAGAAAAATGTTAACTTGATATCTTTATACATATATTTAAATGTTGTTAGAGTACCTACCATAATGATATTGCATAACAAAACTAGAAAATAATATACACACACAAACAGTTAATTCGCAAACAAAAAAAAAGGTTGCAAGATATGTACGTAGATCAGTTATGAGTGATTGGAGAGAATTGTTCGGGCTTGCAACACCTACTTTCAGATATAGTGTAATATATAGTGACTCTTTACTAAGCCCTACAACATGGTGTAGTGAGTAGTGTGTCGCATGTGACCCGACCTGTTCAGGCTGGAGACCGGATGGGGAACAGCAACAGCCACTGAAAATAAAGAAAGGAGAAACGACCTAAGCCTGAGTTTCTCTAACCACTACACCAAAAAGGGGTTTCTGCCTAGGAGTACAATGGACCGAAACGAGTCCTTTAAAAAAAAAGAAGCCCTACAACACAAATGTGAAATGATCTACCTATATACATAGCTCTGTGTTTTCTCATCACTGCAACCTACAAGCATTTAAAACCGATGGGCATAAGTATCAAGTTTGTCTCTCTTTTAACTTTCCAAATACCGGTGTTCTTGTTTAAGGATATTCACAGATCCTTTACTAATTATAAATAAGAAAAGTAAAAACGTATTCCAAGCGTCTATAAATCATTTCCAAAAAACCTGAAAAATTCACAGAATCGACGGTTGTTTACCTTATAGTGGGTCCCCTTGCAATGCGTATTCTGCAATGGATTCATTATCTTTCGGTAGGGTGTGACCAATCTGCTTTATTAGGTATATAGTGTCCTGACCCGTTATCATGTGAAGTTGTTCGTTGGAAATACTACTAAATAGTACTAAAAGCACACCTCCCAAGTAGATAGGTAGAGGTGGTGGTTCAAGACTAACTGACCAGGAATCCAATAATTGTAAACGACGACTCACGTGCCTGCCTGTTGAAATATGTATAATGTTGTAGAAGGGTCCCAAATCCAAACATCAAAAACCAAATAAAAATTTGTTGGAGATTTAATTCCCCCACAATTTCCGCGCAATTTCCCCTCTAGCCAGATAGTAACAGCCAAAGTGTTATCTTCACGAGCCCTATTTTGGTGTGATTTAAGGATGTTTTAGGATAATAGATCGACATGGAACGCCTACGATCTGTAACTATCCATGTAAAAAGAGATATAGGTAAGATTATGTTGTTATTCCGAAATCAATAATGGAAGATGTCATGAGTTAAATAGAATACAACGCAGTAAGTACATATGTGCTAACCAAGTCAATTACTAACATTTATTCGGAGTTAAATATAAAATTATTTTTATTTGTCGTGAAAACTTTGGCTTGAGTAGGTACTCTAAATGAGTTTTAACCAGCAGCGGAACTCATTTCCATCTTCAGATATGGCTGGCTGTATGCTTCTCCGATTCTGAAAACCTAGCCAGGCAACCTATCATCTATTCATCAGTGAAAATAATTATGTAGGTTGTGTTCAGTAGATTTCCCGAATATATACAATAAGGTATTTAGGTAAGGTCCAATGTGATAATGAGCCTGTGTAGTTTCTTAAGAAGGAATTGACAACGCATAACTTCGGTGAAATCACAGGTGGTTTTAACTTGATGTAAATCTAGCCTGAAGTACCCGACCAAGTTTTCTTAAATTTTAGTGGAGACAATTCCCTAATATGACGTTGATTGAAAGATTTTTGCTATTTTTTGTCTATCGCAGCCACCTCTTCTTCAAAATCCCCAGACAGAAAATTGTTGCGGCGAAATTGTCGGATTGTGCTAAGAATGTACTGCACCGACAAGCTTTAATAACCCGTGTTCCGGTAGGAATTTTTTTGTGTACCACGATAAGGCTAATAGTCTTGACATGGGTGTTGAAGTGCAAGATTGTTCCTTCACATAAGCTTTTGCCTGGTATATGAAAGAGAACTTACATGTATGTACTAAGACTTACATAGGGTATGGCACGAGTCATCGCGCAGAAACGCTCTCTTCTTTGGGACTTCAGTGTGAAAAACGATTGCTCTCGCTGAGCAGTCCAATGCACTAACCTCTAAGCACCGGTGACCATTATTATTCACTTGTAGTTATATTAACATGTAAAAACATTTGTCACATAGAAGCATGCTAAACTCACTTTCTTCCATTATGAAGTAGATTCCTAACTTCAAATTTATAGCTCTCTTGCTAAACTATACCCCGATGGCATTTTACATCACAGTGCCAACACTGTATCTCATGAAAGCGGTGTACATAGTTTATTAGAAAAATCCTATAATAGCGGTCTCGCCAATACTTTTTAACTGGTCTGCGTTCTACACTGTCTTGCATACTCAGTTTTACATTTATTTCAATATCTTTTATACTCTTCTAAAAATGGAATTTATTTTTGCACGCTAGAATTAATTTAAATATATATACTTACTATATACAAAATTATACAAACATAAAAAGCTCCAAAAGAAAAAGAATTGAAACACTGCAGAACATCGCAAACCAAAAAATAAATAAATATTTTAAACGTTTCTTATAAATGTCTGCAATTTATTTAAAAAAATATATATTTATTCATCATCTTCGTCGGTGTGTAGATAAAATAATAAACAATTGAGATTGTTGAACATTTAAGATGTTACATAAATCATTAAATCGTTCAGAATGCACTTTATATTTTATTATCTTGGCAGGTTTAATTTAAGTCAGCTTTATAAAAACAAATAGCTGTAGTCGTGACTTCATCCGCGTAGTGTACCTACAACTTAAAATTTTATGCCGGGAGGCTTGGCAGGCGACTACGTCCATGGGGTTTTTTTTTTGAGAAAGGTGGAAAGTATCAAAAGGGCTTTCAACTAAACTTCCTCTATCTCCAATTACTATGTTCCACGTCCCGTAAAAACCTGTGCTACGTAGAAGTCTACTTCTCCATGCTTGCATCTTGTTCAAGTTCCGTTAATAGGGATGAGAAGATAGGGCCATTAGCCTTTGGGCGAGAGGTTCCAACTCGGCTACCATTCTCTCAGGCTCTTTGCTGCTTCCTCATCATGCACCACCTCACCTTATCTACTTCTCTGTAAAGATGGGGAAATCTACTATCCAAGAGCAAGACTATCACAATATATTAACGTTATTTCCCCCGCCTGATTATTTGTACTTTACTGTAGTACATCCCGATACACAACATCTTACTTATCATGTTCAGCAGAAACATGCACTCGATACTCGCGAGCAGTCAACGTTCAGTTGTTCATGAGAAAAGCACGGAGTGCCCATATGTAATACAACAACTTTTAATGTTTGTTCCTTGACTTTTTAATTGTCATTGAAATTGCAGCTTTTAGCAGAAACTGTATCTTGTATTGGCAACGAAGCAACAAGGTTACGCATCAGCAGAACTGGAACACCAACTTTCAGCTCCAGTTTATAAGACACCAATTCGGATAATTCCAAGAAGTTTAAGTACTGGGTAGGTGGTAGCGTCGTTGGCGGACATGATCTGTTTCTCTTATTCTCGAGGTGTTGTCAGACCTATCTAGAGGAGGGAGAAAAAATAATCACCCCTATCATTCAATCCGCCGGGGGGAACGATCCACCAAAATATCAACTTCAGTATCATTCAATCCGTTCGAAGGGAATCGTCCACTTATCGGTAATGTGAATGACTTTTCACGTGATCATTCAAAACGAACGAATCGAATCTCTCCATACAAAGTTTGACATTTCTCATCCGCAGGAAATTCATTGCGGATTGGTGTTGTGTTGCATTTTGGGTGGAAAATTTATCTGAAAATGTATGTTCTTTCTAGGACAAATCAATTATTTAGGTGTATTAAATTAAATATTTGCTTTTATTGTCCTTAATCAACACTTCCAACACATAATTAAAGGCTGCCTTATTCAAGCAAAAATTGTTTATGGAACTGAAATTCAAATTGATTTCATAGAAATTATAAACTACAACGAAATCGATTAACTAACTAATGTTGTTACTGGATGCCCGTAAATATGCACGAGATGTTCGCCTATTTGAAGATATTTCTTCGTTTTCAAAAACAGAGCAATGCTATCGACTGTCTTTAAATTTTATTTTATTTTGTTTTTATCAGCAGCTGTTTCTAATCGCCGTCAACTATGACAGAACAGTCGGTTTTGAAAAAGAAAAATCGTAGTCGGAAAAACAGTGCATCCGGCGGATTGAATGATCAGCCTCAAGGTGAACGCGGATCGAATAAGTGAAGTGAATCTCAGATCCGTCGGATTGAATGATAGGGGTGAATATACAGTCTTCATTGTAAAATCGAAGCAAAACTGTATCCAATATGACTTTTTGTTCTCAGAGCATTTTTCTACTGTTTCTATTAGATTCTATTTAATTGTCCTTTGGGTGCTGATACAAATCTTTAGCTGGAATTTCTACTCCTTAAACCAATACACTAATCACGCAACTTGGACGAGCACGGCCAATTTTCCTATGCCTAAAGCCTATACGCTAATTCAGAACATAAACTATCTACCCGCGAAGTTACATCCAAATTTGTTTCGCCGTTAAGGCATGATTGAGCAACAAACAGCCAAACTTTCATACTTATAATTTTAGTAGGATCGATTTATTGTTTCATTAGTTGTGTCCGTTTTTTGTGGAAGAATTATTTTAAAAAGATTTCTGGTGTGAAAAAATCTGTTAAGCTAAATACTGATTCTTTGATGATCTCCGCTGACCTCCAACTGACGAAATTCCTCTTCTACAGTTTTGAACCAGCACTCTTACTCCATCTTTCTTTTCTGCCCTTTGTACTACCGGGTAGAGAACTTTATTTCAAAGTGTTTTTCTACGAAAGCTAAGTAGGTGCTGTTGTAATGAAGAACTTAGGTTGTCACCACTCACCATATCAGCACCGAAAAATCACCATCCGATCCGAGCAAAGCCTGGACAATCACATTGAAAGTGATCCACAGTGTCGCCTCGCTCTCCATAAGCGTCGTAGATAGTGGTATCTTTTAGACCTTACACACTGTGGTGGAGGGAAATCATTGTGGGGGGAACATTCGGTTTGTTTGTATGCATTCTTGAAAGTAATGCAATCAAAGTCGCTGGCAAACCTAATGAAATCCTTCTGCTACTTACATAACAAGCTCATCAGAGATCTTATTTCTTGTTATCCCGTTGTGTCCTGGGCCCTTACTCTGTATTGCGATCGTTCGAAAGCGGAAATTTCGTATGGGCAATTCGAAACGCACTTCATAAAATCCATACAAAATGTCCGCTTTCAAAAGATTCGAACTTTAGAATCGCAATACAGAGTAGGGGCCCTGGAATATAAACAAGATTTAGTGAGTTCAACCTCTTACATAACTACATTTCAAGAGATGTTGCATTCTCTATTTTGCTTTTTTAGAAGTGTTCAAAGCAAGACCTTAAGAATAGCCTGTTTGGCATTGCAGATGCAAATTCTTCTCCCAGTGGACCTATTCTTTACAATAAAATTAACAGCCATTAGGATAACATATGGAATACAGATGCATGTTTGTCCAATGAGAAATAAGACCTTATGTGGTCGCATTCCAAGAATATGGAAGATTTGGAGTTGTTTGTGAAAATACGACTACACTCCTTTCCAGGTACAGACTCTTGCGAAAATTCTGGTGTCCTGCATCAGACGACATGTATAGCTTAAATACACGTGAGTCTACACCCCATAAGCTTCTTTTAACAAATCGACAAGCCCCACATCTTGCGAAAAACACTTTTACATTGCTAAAAGACTGATAATGTTTAGAAGGCTTCAGCTTGACGTATTTTGCCCATAGATATTTACCATCTACTTACTTTATTTAAATACTTAGTTTTCGTAGAGAGCTGGATAGTGACTATTGTTGCAACTACAGCAGTGAGCATTAAATGAGATACCAAGCGCAGCTGCAAGGGTCCTTGTGAACCATATGTTTCTGAGAAAGAGGTTGTCGTTAAGACTGCTCCACCTTCACATAGTTTCAATAATTAGTATGAAACAGTACTCCCTTTCATAGTTCTCTCGCAGGGTGGGTAATATTTGTCTCGTTTTCTAGAAGCCTGAGGCTACAAAGCAGTATTTCGATGAAATTTCCCAAGTTTAAGAGCTCCTTTTGACGCAATTGCTTTCATGCTCAGATCAATTGATAGAAGGTGAAGAGTCTTGCAAACTTAGAGTCGATCTCTTAGGTTTTGGTTCCAAACTTTAAAATCAGTGCTTTAATTTTTAAAGAGTCGACTTTATTCGGTTTATGATTTGAACTTCGAAGAATGTAATCTTTTGCAAATCGTGAGTTTAAATTTATAAATCTTTTGTCAAATATTTTTTTCTCCTGCCAATTGCACTCATGGTTTCATAATAAAAATAATAAACAAAATATACAGTAAATTTTATTACCAATCAAGTACCTTTTTGCGAGCAACAACTAAACATAATCATCTTTCAAAAATAAAAAACTTAACATCTTTACATTCATCATCAATAAAAATAAATTAAATTAATATTTCTAAGAGAATTGCAAATAAAAAAAAACACGTTTGTACCTAAATAATAAAAATAACAAAATTTTAGAAACAAAGTTCGCAAGAAAATCATTGTAACAATCCCTTAAGTGTAAAATGGTCTAATTCATGTTAAATATATTTTTGAATAAAATCCTTAACTATTAGTAGTGTTTTACCATAAAATGTGAAAATGTATTTTTTTTTTTTATAAAATTGTTATTTGTCCGTTTTTAAAACTGAATTAAAATTAAAAGACATTGCGTTTTCCAGTTACTTTTGTGGTTTTATTAATAATACACTACTAAATTGAACCTTTTTTATTTTATTTTCAGGGATAACGATATAATAAATGTGAATTTAGTTTTTTCCATTTATTTCATTAAATATTTTGTAATTATTAATTTTAAATATAATAAAATATAAAAGACCATGTTTTGAATAATAAGGAGTCTTGTTTTATTTGCCTAAAGAACCTTTACTGTGGGCTCTTATGAAATACCAACTGTTGTACAACACACTTTTCAGATGGAGCTACTAATTCAACAGGATCCTTTACTTCTCAGAACCAACGTAATCTTCAGTCACGCAGATGGCAAGAGATCAAAAAATCCTTGTATCCAGAATTCTTAAAACCTCGAAGCCTTACATTTTAAATTTGACTATATTACTGGAAAATCCATTACCATTGATGATATTAGAGTTCTACGGTCAATATGGACTAAATTCAGGGGTCGAATTACGGCATCAGTGATCGAGTAACTCGTCACGTAAAAACGAGCATTATAACGTTTAAACGATCATTCTGACGTAATAATCTCCTATTTTACGTGACGAGTTACTCGATCACTGATGCCGTAATTCGACCCCAGGTTATTAAAGCTGTGTAGAAGAACCTTGTAACCTGCGTAAACCATTATGAGGGCTTAATAAGGATGCAATGGTTTCATCTAGAAACATGTGCAAAATTCAACCTTAAAAAAACAACAATCCAACAATCTCATGGAACTTAGTCAAATAGGAAGGAGCTGAAGAGTTAAAACTTGTGCGACATGAGCTATGGGACTGTCACGCAAAAAGCGTGTTCTCTTGGTAGAAAAGTTTTTTGTAGCTAGCGGGCAGTCTAGGTGTAGCTTCTTTGTTAGTTTTAACACTACGATTAAGCTTATGGCAGAACTATGAGAGGTGAATTTAAGCGATTTGCGGAAAACTCTAACTCCATCTTGGATCCCAGCGGAGTGCAAACTAGTCTTTTCGTTTTAGCACGAGTTTTAAAATAGTCTTATGAGTAACATATGTACGTTCATTAAGGTTAAGGTTAGGTTGAAGTGGCTGCCAGCACATAAGACCTTTGTAATACCACATGGATCTGGAGAAATATCTTTACCTACTTGTTGAACCAATTGAAGTTTTTTATGAAGAGAAGAAAGTTTCTGATACCTGTATTTATTAGATCGCCTAAAAATGGAGTCTTTTGCGGGGGGGAGTTGGCCAGCTTCAGAGAAGGTGAAGAAAGGTTTACTCCTTCTCTTTGTCTATGCAGCTTCTATAAAAATCATTTGAATGTACGCTAACCCATGTTGCATGTTTGCCTATTAGACAGTGTCTTGTGATGATACCTATTATGGTTCTGATATGCGATCTGTTGAGAGAAATTAAATTCTTAAAGCATTTCAGATCCAGCTGTGGCCAAATCTGCTTTGTCACTAGACACGTCATTGTACCGCTTGCCCATCTAGAATGTATTCTCTCGATAGCATCCAGCCACCTTTCGGTGGGTTGGTGGATTCAACTCCTCCAATGGCACGGAAATGCACATACAGGGTAAAGTCTCTGAATGCACTCAACTAGGTGAGATGCCAGGTACGATCCTTGTCATAATGCAGTTCAAGTTGACATACAGCCTCCACGTGGCGCCCCTGGATAGCTATCTCAGCATCCGCTATATTGTTACGAGAGAACTAACTGCCTCGGAAGATAACGGACCCGATATACAACGACAACACGGCGCGAAAAAGGACAACGATTTAAGAGTATGTTCATGGAATGTAAGAACATTATACACTTCAGGAGCTACTCAAAAACTAGAAAATATCCTCACGCAGTACAAGGCGGACATTACTGCGATCCAGGAAGTGCGCTGGATAGGATCAGGAATGACGAAACGAAAGGAGTGCGACATATATTACAGCTGTCACAAAAGGCTGCACATATTAGGATGCGGATTCGTCGTGGGAAAGCGGCTGAGATCCAAAGTCATCGATTTCAAACCGATAAGCGATCGCCTGGCTGTGATCCGCATCCAGGGGAAATTCTACAACTTTAGCCTCATATGTGCACACGCCCGTACCAACGAAGCTGAGGACTCTATCAAAGAGGATTTCTACGACCTCTTGGACGGAGCCTACGGAGCCTGTCCGGAGTACGATGTAAAAATCGTGCTCGGGGACTTCAATGCCAAAATTGGTAAGGAGGACATCTTTGGCGGAGTGGTCGGAAAACACAGCCTCCACGAAACGATAACAGATAACGGCTTCCGGCTCACTGACTTTGCGGCAGCTAGTAATACGGTGATAAGTAGCACAAGATTTCCTCATAAAAGAATCCACACAGCAACCTGGCTAACTCCGGACGGTAGAACTGCCAACCAAATTGACCACGTGCTGATTGACGCTCGACACTCGTCAAACATCCTAAATGTGCAAACATTTAGAGGGGCAAACGTCGACTCTGACCATTACCTAGTTGCAGCCCGATTCAGAGCTCGTCTATCCAATGAAAGAAAGCTGCACCAGACGACAAAAAAGAGGTATAACATTGGATCCCTGAGCACACCGGAGATAGCCAGAGTCTACAGAGAGCAGCTTAGTGAAAGACTCTGTAATATGCCATTGCCTACCACAAACGCCAACAACATGTGGGTACAATGCTGCACTACTATTCAGGAAGTAGCCGAAACGACTCTAGGCTACCAACCACCGCCGACAAGAAATCCGTGGTATGATGAAGAGTGCATGCAGAAGAAGAAGGCAACAGATGAGGCATATAAGAAGACGTTGCAAAGAACAACCCGGGCAACGTGGGACGAGTACAGAGCCAAAAGAAGGGAGGAGAAAAAGACACTGCGGAAAAAGAAAAGAGCCTTCGCAGTCTCCCAGCTCAAGGATATCGAAGAAGGCAGGAGGAATAACAACATGCGAAGCTTTTATCGAAAAGCTCAAAGCCTGGCTGCAGGCTACAGACCAGGAACTCAGGCCCTTCGAAATAATGAAGGTAATCTTGTCACCGAACCGCGGGGAATTGTGGATGTATTTAAGCAGCATTTTCAGCAGCTGCTTAATGGGCATGGCCAGGAGAGAGTGATAGAGTATGAAGAAAACTCACTTTCAGTCGATGAAGTAGTTCTCCCACCCAGCCTTGAGGAAGTCGGCACAGCCATTTAAAAGCTGAAGAACAACAAGGCCGCAGGCTCGGATGGATTACCGTCAGAGCTCTTCAAAGCTGGTGGCGATGTTTTGGTAGGGAGTATGCACCAGATCATCTGCAAAGTATGGGAGGACGAAAGCATGCCCGACGACTGGACTATCAGCTCTATCTGCCCCATCTTCAAGAAAGGCGATCCTATGTCTTGTAAGAACTACCGAGGCATATCCCTGCTTAATGTAGCCTACAAGATCCTATCCAGTGTACTGTGCGAACGACTAAAGCCGTTTTGCGCCACACTCATCGGCACCTATCAGTGTGGCTTCCGGCCCGGCAAATCGACGATAGACCAAATCTTCGCACTTCGGCAAATCCTGGAAAAGACCAACGAGTTCCAAGTCGATACTCACCATCTTTTCATCGACTTCAAAGCCGCAAACAACAGCATTCATCGCACCGAACTATACAACGCGATGGCCGAATTCGGGATCCCGAGAAAACTGATCCGGTTGTGTCGCGCCACGCTAGAGAACTCGCAATGCACCGTGCAGTTTGGGAACAGAACCTCCGAATTATTCCAAACATGCACCGGATTTCGGCAAGGAGACGCGCTGTCGTGTGACTTCTTTAATCTTGTGCTGGAGCAGATAGTGCGAAAGGCCGGCGTAAACACAGAAGGCACTATATTTAACAAATCCATCCAGCTGCTGGGATACGCAGACGATATCGACATCGTCGCCCGGTCCCAGCGTGCCATTATTGAGGCTTTTACGGCAATACAAGAACAAGCCCAACGAGTTGGTCTCACCATAAATGAGGATAAAACAAAGTATATGCTGTCTACCAAAAACCGATCCGTCGAACACCGTCTAGGTCAAAACCTAACAATTGACAGCTACAATTTTGAGGTAGTGAAGGAGTTTACCTACCTCGGGGTAAACATAAACTCCACAAATGACACCCTGGTGGAGATTCGACGAAGGATAACCTTAGGCAACCGTTGCTACTTCGGTTTGTCCAAACAACTAGGGTCCAAACTCCTAACCCGAAGGACCAAAATCTTGCTCTACAAAACCCTGATCTTGCCAGTCCTGCTTTATGGAGCTGAATGCTGGACGATAAGTAAGACAGCGGATCAGATCTTGGGATCCTTCGAAAGAAAAATCCTACGTCGAATTTTTGGTCCAGTCTGCGAGGAGGGCGAATGGAGGAGAAGATACAACCGCGAACTCTACGAGCTGTACAAAGATGTGGATGTAGTCCGGAAGGTAAAAATCCGTCGACTGCAATGGCTCGGCCACATCGAGCGAATGGACGAGAATGCTCCAGCTAAGAGGATCTTCGAATCCCAGCCACCTGGTTCGCGAAAAAGAGGAAGACCGAACCTCCGGTTTAAAGATCAGGCAATCGCGGACGCCAGAAGCCTTGGTCTAGTAAATTGGAAGCAGCGTGCCTGGGACCGTAAAGGATGGAAAGCGGCATTAGTTCAGGCTCAGACCCTTCAAGGGTCGCTGGCCTGATAAGTAAGTAAGATAGCATCCAGCTTTAATTTGAGTTTACATGTAGCGATCGGTATACCCAGGGTGCCTTTTTCTGGAAACATGGGCACAGTTGTTTCATATCTGGCGAGTTCATCTGCCTTACAGTTCCCTGGAATATCTCCATGCCCCAGCACCCAACAAAGGTGAATATTGAACTGCTCCGCCATCTCTATAAGAGATGATCGGCAGTCTAGAGCTACTAATGAATTTGAAGAGACTGATTCCAGGGATCTGATCACTGCTTGACTGTCTAAAAAGATACGTATATCTGTGGTAGATATCACGTTTTTCTTCAGCCATGATAAGACTTCTTTGATCGCCAATATTTCCGCCTGGAACACGCTACAATGATTTGGAAAACGGAAAGAGAGGCTGAGATTAAGCCTATAGGGGAAAACACCACCAACTACACCTTCATGGGTTTTTGATCTATCGGTGTAAAAGTGGATCAAATTATCCTGTAGATACTAGATATGCCTCTTCCTCCGAGAATAACTAGGAGGGAAAGGAATATTTTATTAAAATTAAGCTTAGGTGTGGTGTGATCTGTTTCCTGAGAAGATTTTGAATTTGTGCAAAATGGAGTCGTGACCAAAATCTTTGGTGGACCTCTGTGAAATTGATTTGCCATTTGGCTGCCAAAGATGTTGAGGGGTGTCAGATCAAACGGGATGTCCAGTGCTGCGGAGGGTGTAGCACTGGACATCCTTTCCTGCTCATTCTCGTTCTTCCTGACCAGAGTATTGCCACCTTACCATCATGATGTTTCTTTAGAATGGCTGGTTTCCATCACCAAAATCTCCTACATAATCATAAATGCTTTGCTTGCTACCGATTCCATATGTGCTTCCAAAGAAATGTTGTGTCTAGTGTAATACCTAGATATTCGACCTGCTGCTATGAGTCTGAATCGGTACCGTGTCACTCTTTCTAGTGAAAGATTCTGTCGTGGTTTTTGTAGGGTTAATGCTGAGTTCCACTGATAGACACCGTTTATAATCACCCCTATCATTCAATCCGACGGATTTGAGATTCACTTCACTTATTCGATCCGCGTTCACCTTGAGGCTGATCATTCAATCCGCCAGATGCACTGTTTTACCGACTACGATTTTTCTTTTTCAAAACCGACTGTTCTGTCATAGTTGACGGCGATTAGAAACAGCTGCTGATAAAAACAAAATAAAATTTAATTTAAAGACAGTGGATAGCATTGCTCTGTTTTTGAAAACGAAGAAATATCTTCAAATAGGCGAACATCTCGTGCATATTTACGGGCATCCAATGACGACATTATGGAGCTATCAGCCACCAAGTTGAAAGATTTCGTTGTAGTTGAAATCAATGTTTCATAACAATTTTTGTTTGAATAAGGCAGCCTTTAATTATGTGTTGGAAGTGTTGATTAAGGACAATAAAAGCAAATATTTAATTTAATACACCTAAATAATTGATTTGTCCTAGAAAGAACATACATTTTCAGATAAATTTTCCACTCAAAATGCAGCACAACACCAATCCGCAATGAATTTCCTGCGGATGAGAAATGTCAAACTTTGTATGGAGAGATTCGATCCGTTCGTTTTGAATGATCACGTGAAAAGTGATTCACATTACCGATAAGTGGACGATTCCCTTCGTACGGATTGAATGATACCGAAGTTGAAATTTCGGTGGATCGTTCCCCTCGGCGGATTGAATGATAGGGGTGAATATTACAAGTGGTATCCTTAATTTTTCCTTCTGTAATCATGGTCATCAGCGAATTATTGACAATCAATACTGTTTTCTTCTAGCTTTTGCAGGACCTCGTCTTTAATCAGACTCCACATTAGTAAGGCTCGCTGTTTTACGAGTTGAAACACCCACGGCCGACAAGGAATTGTGTGTGGGAGAAATAAACCTCCCCGCAACTCCACCTCGACCATTCCGTGATCTTTCCGAACAATCCTGCGGTCCAACTTCCCCTGGTTTATCTGGACTAGCGTTTTTGCCATTCACACATCTTTATCTCCTTGGCTTCTGCTGTTGCCGTTCCCTTTCCAACTTCTCATTTCCCGTCGTATATAATATATTTTCTCTCGTACCAAGAGGTCAATGTAGGTTACTCCCGCCACTACGAGAACGGCTGGTTCTGAGACGGTTCGTTCGATGAGTTCCTCATCACCCGAAGAGCTCCTCTTCTCTGTACCGCCACCTATATAGTTGGCTAATTAATCTCTCTAAAGGATTTCGGTGTAGTGGTGTCTTTTTCTTCATCGTCGATATAAGAATTACTCTAGCTCTCTTTAAGTTATCGGTGTATACAATTCACTGATTAAGTATCCATATTCAGTAGATGGTCAAATTTAAAAGGTTTAACTAAGGAAAGTCACTTGTGTTCTCCAGAATTTTCAGTGGAATAAGAGAGAGGCTGATCGACTTAAAATTGTTAGCAGCTAAAAGATTTGGAGTTCTCTGATCTCTCTCGAACTAAGTAAAAATTATTTTTTCTTTCAGCTGCCATGTTAATGAAAATCAGAAATAAAATGAATTCCAAAGAGATAACCACTCCTCTTACTCTATCGTGTACGGGTAATTCGGCTTCTCAGTATTTATGTACAATTTGCATAGTCATTATTAACACAAGAAAATACCGTTAGATTGAAAACTAAAGAAGTATATTTCCTTTATGACACATATCAACTGACTACACACCTCTCTAAGGCTCCTTATAGGCTTCAATTTAAAATGCTTAACCAATAACACTGACAAACTTAATACATATTCACATCTCATTATGTAATGCCAATAAAAAAAAAAACAAAACAACATAGCGTAGTAAAAAAGGCTTAAAAGCTTAACTAAGAACAAATTTAAAGCATATTTTGTATGGCTTCGAACAAAGGCAGATCCTGTCGCTTTCGTTTACGCTCGCATTTGGGACAAGGTTCTAACTCATTTAGACAACTAGCATGGAATACCGCTCCGCAAGGCTCGCACTGAAAAGACATGAAACTGTAAATTGAAATCTAAATATTTGAAAGCATTCAACTCACCCGGTATGTTGTGTCAATATGAAATGGATACAAAACCTTGGGACTATTGCAAATTTCACAAATGAAACCTTTAAGGCTGCATAGAGCGCAATGCAATACATGTTGTTCGCCAGCGTTGACTGCCTTCTGAAGCTGTTGTGCTAGAGTTCCTCTTTGAATCATATTCAAATCAGCTATCGAGTACTGATGGATATGCTCGAAGAGGTATTCCTTCATGAATACCAAGCGTTGTAATTCCTCTATACTCGATGGGCAGCATGTGAAAAGGTAAGCTCGAATGAAATTTAGACGAATTCGTAACGATTGCAACTCTGCCATTTGTTCAGATGCATGATAGATGTCGGGATTGAGGAGCTAGAAATAAACATACATATTTTTTTTTACTTAACCTTGGGACTTATAAGAAAACAAGAAGACTCACCTTGAGATCAATAAAAGGTTGGTATTGAAATTCGGCAAGGAATGCAGCAGCTCTTTTCGATATGGGATACCTACGAAAATCCCAGTTGTAGATTATCCTCGCTGGAATCGCTACCTGTTCAACATCCATGCATGCTTCACAGTAGTAGTTACCGCTGAATGAGCAAACTCTAAATAAAGGAAGTAAAAACGAAAAAAAATAAATAAAACTGTCAATATGTCTACGTCTCATTGCGGTATTCTGTCCTGTACTGTTGGCTCCTTTTATTTGCACCGCCAAGTAATACAGAGATAGAGAAAACCGCGGTTTCTTAAAAAAAAAGACTTACTGTGCTGTTGAGAATCCAATTCCCAGAGGATGCGCGCAAGATTTACATAAGAATCCCTGTGCATCTAAGCCAGGCTCTCGCGCCAGTTTGCATAACGTCTGAACCATTTCCTGCAACTCATCGATTCCAAATTTTTCCGAAACTGAATGTGGAATGATTTCAAAGTCAAGGTTGCTCTAAAACAAACAAAATATGGAATCTTCACACACTAAAAATGTTAATTTCCTTACATTAGAAGTTCCATCAATATTACTGTCATCCTCAGGAACACTGCTTCCACCGCCTGCAGTTACCGTACCTCCATGCAATCCAACAAATTTCTCCCAAACATCAGTCCAATCGACTGGTCTATTGTCCTCATGTTTTTTTAGCAACGCATTGTAGCTACACCGATCAACAGGCGAACGCATTGAGCTCACCGAACTCGCATTACTTATCGAACGACCAAAACTAACCTTCTCTGACATTGGTGTACTGTTATTGTTTGTTAGATTCTCATCGGCTAGCTCAGATGACCACGAAGTGTGCATTAAATTTGTTAATGAATTCCCATGCGATGGTCTATCGCCCAAATTTTGCTCTGTAGAGCCTTTTTTACTACTCTCAACTTGAGTTTCTTTGGTGTTACTACGAGAGTTCTTTCTCGATTTTGCTTTTGCTGGACTTTCCCTATTAGCATCTGATTCAAGAGACTCACCCTCCTCCACGATTTTTTCCATCTCATCTACTTTTTGCAAGAAGATTTCCAAATTCTCTCGATGAGTTAAATCTTCGCATGCAAAGTTCGACGTTCGACTGAAGGGTGAATTCGAAATGGATTCAGAGAAGAGTTCATTAGTTTGCAACGGTCGTGGTGTGGGGATAGTAACGACTTCGGTAATAGAGCTGGCTACATCTACACCGCTGCTAATCTGAAAGAGGGAATACATATTAGTTTAGTTTTTACCGTTTCACAACTATCTTACCGGGCAAGATTTTAAAGGTGGCGTCCAGACACCGGCCAATTGTAATGCATAGTTTGGCCATTGATTGAGAAGGCTCGAGTTAACAGGTAGATTGATTTGAACACACGACTCGATGCCTTCTAAGATTTTGGACGCCAGCTCCATTGTATCGGAATCTTTGAGAAAAGCAAACTTTTTGTAGTACGGATTGAGTGCAGAACCATTTTTACGAATGTTGTTTAGGTATGAGGAGAATAGTGATTCATTGAGGCTTAAACGCACCCACGAGCGACAAAATCCAATTTCTGAGGTTATTTGAGTATGTGCATGGATCTGAAATGGAAAGAAGTATATACAAATATATTTAGTACTCATGGGAAGGGAGAGACAGACAGCTATGTCTAGCTGCGATTGCTAAATTTTGTATCCAGGAGGACGTTGGCAGGAACAGTGAGCGATCGTCATTTGACTGCGCGCCGATTTGGGGAGTTGAGTTGGGTTTCAATCACGAACGTGTTCAGTCGTTTTAAAAATATTTAATAAAATTAGCAAAACATTATTTGCTTCGAAGTTTTCTTTTTCGACAGTACCATGAGTGCTAGTCGCCAAAACAGTACTCAACAGTAAAACAAAAAAACAGTACTAACCAAACCATTAGCCACCTAGTAGCAATGGATACATTGGTCGTTGATGATAGTAGATATGACTTTATATTGGTAAATTATTTTTACAAGAGCGTTTTGCATTCCTCCTGTATCACAGAAGTGCCAACCTTATACTAACAAACAGTTTCCAGATTTTTGGTTGAACCTTGGGTACACAATAGCGTGCATTCCAAAAGTAGTTTTTTTTGCTACTCATTGTATTTCGTTATGCGAGCATTGTGTCTATCTTAACTATTAAATGTAAACCACTAACGTCTTCTTTTTAAGACCCCGACTTCGTCTTGAAATCATCTTGTAAATCGGCGAGCTTCGAATACATTGGTCGACATAAGGTATGTTTTATACCTCAACTAAGTATTTTAGCATTTGAACTCATCATATCGCCTAATCTTCAGAGGCTCTAACAAAAAATCGGAATTCAGAAAATAAAAGCAATTCAATAGAAGTCTCTTTATCAAGCTATCAGGATGCATGACTTGATCGTTTTTAAATTTTTCGAACCTTCAGCCGCCTAATCAGACGACAGATAGTGATTTTTTATTTATTTACTACATCTGAGTTCTTCCTATCTTCCATTCCTCGTTCTGAAACAAACGTTTTGGAAACGCCGCTTTAAACTTTAATTAACTCACTGCGTGTTGATTGTCTCCAAACGGACAGCAAATTATAAATAAACTTTCACTATACCAGCAACATTATCATTTATTGTCTATCAGGAAATATAATTCGCGAAGAAGGCAACTATGTAGATGCATGATGTCATCACACAAGATAAGCATGCATTCGTGCTACTCCTTAAAAACACAGTCGTCAAGGGAAGCCTCTGCAATTCCAAATATAACTAGTAAACAATAAAACCACACTGAACTTATCTGACACACCCTATTCATTGAAGGGACTACCCATTCCACAAGCACTAAGTAATCGGCTTTCTTCAATGGTTTGAAATAATGAGCACTTCTTGCGCTCATCGACTACGTCAGTGGACTTCTTTCCCACTGTCCCCAACAAACTTACCTGTTCAATCACTTGTTTATGCATAAACACCAATATTGGTGACCAAAAACTCGGTTCCGGACGACGATCCACATCGCCTGATATCACATTGATTGTTTGCCACAGAAATGAATCCTTCAGACCGTGCAAGAAAATTGCCTCAAGTGTTGTACACAACGAATTAGTAGCATCATTGAGCTCCAAGTAATCTGTACATGCAAATTCAATTAGAAACAAATAAAATTTGATGGTGATATTAGTGTCCATTACCCTTCCCATTCTCCTTGAACTCAAATTGAATTTCCCTAGCGTTTTCGCTCAGCGTATTGATTAATGTCTCCTTCACTAGATTCTCGCGTTTTGTTGAAAAACTATTTCGAAATAGAGAACTCATTGTACTTGCTGCGTCTACTTGAGTAGTAGATCTTTGATTGCACACTTTTATCAAAGTTTTGTGGCGAATTTAAAATTAAAAGAAATCAATTTCAATACGAATCGTGATTGTGAAAAAAGGGACGAGAAATCAACAATAACAAAGCACAAGTAGAGGAACGTCAAGTGAAAAACAGCTGATTGGCAGAGTTGTGTTGTATGTGATTTCGCTTCTTATCAATACTAGCGTCATCTGCGAGAAATTGAAGCAAATAATAAAATAAAATAAAAGAAATTCTAATGACAGTTATGTTTGAAATAAGCCAAATTGAAAGTTTTATCTTTTTAATTAGGAATGTTGCGGATGCAGATTTTTTGACATCCGCGGATGCGGATATTAAAAGGCTCACATCCGCGGATGCTGATGCGGATGCGGATGTAAGATTTGGTACATAAAAACATTAATTATTACTACAGTGTGACCTCAATAAAAGCAACTAATAGAAATTTGGGCAGTTACTTTTATTGAGTTTGTTGCAATAATCGAGTCAAAAAATTGTAGGTGCCAAATATGAGACAACAAGTCCAACACCTCAGAATAGTAACATAAAACGTGTCTTGCACTGGTAAACATCAAAACTGATAATTTAATTCCTTGTAATATAAAAAAAGAGAACCATCGATGTCTCGATGTATAAGTTTAGTCACCCTGTGATAACTTACCGACGATGAAAACGATCGTCGGTAAGTTAACGACTGAAACAACAAACAAAAAAAGGAAACCGAACGAAGGCGTTGGTTGAGCTGTGAGACGACGCGACACACAGAAAACAGAAGTTAAACCGAGAAGACGTACATTGTAGTTTGCTCCCTGTAGAAACAAGAGAAAAGCCGTTGATTAGGCAATTTAATTTAAATAAAAACTAGGTGTTTACAACTCAGGTGTGGGGTAGTGAGAAAAAATAAATTTACCCAAATAAAAATAAAGAAAAGTGAAGCTAATAAATAATGGCAAATCGCCTCACAAAACAACAACTGCTAGATGCACTGCGTAGTGCTGGCATCCAAGAACGAGAGGGTGCCGAAGTTGTGAACTTACGGACAATGTATACGAACCTAGGCATTTTTGCAAACGTCCCAACGGATGACGCCACTGAAGCCCTAGGTACTGCTGCCACATGTTCAGCCCGAGAGGGCGAAAATCCCGACGCCACAGAAGACAACGAAGACGAACTGAACCGTAAATTGGCCTGCCTGCGGAAGAAACACGAGATCCTGACATTGGAACGATCCATCGCTGCATTGGAACGAGGTGAGTGCGAGGTGCTGCCAGAGGCAAAAGTTGTTCCAGCCGCTGTCTCCAGTCGCTTAAGTTTCCGAGACATCGAACACGCCATTACAAAGTTCGATGGTGAAACACGCGCATACAACGTAAATGACTTCATTCGAAACTTCGAACGAGTGATGAATATGGTTGGGGCAGACGAGCTATTCAAATATACAACCTTATGCAACTCCCTGACCGGTACAGCCAGACTTCTTCTCAACAAGGATCCACTGAATTACGACGAACTGAAGTCATTGCTGATTAAGGAGTTTGGCAGAGCAATCAGCCGCAACGAAGTCTACAGAGTGCTGAGTAGTTACAAGTGGAACAAGAAAGACCACATCCGCCGCTACGTATTGGAAATGGAGAGCATCGCTGCCCGCTGCAACTACATTGACGAATTCGAATTGGTTGGTTTCATCACTGGGGGCATGCAAGACAATTCACCCGAATCCCACCTGCTGATGAGCGCACGAACAATGGACCAATTTAAGGAATCCCTAGGCCTATATGAGCAACGCCGCGCGAACCGACTTAGTGCTATGAAACATGAAGCTGCTAACGCAAAACCGAGGACCCCGATGCCCAGACAACCCACTGCCAAACCCGAGACAACTGATGCAACTGAAGTACGATGCTACAACTGTACGCGAATGGGCCATTATCAAAGTAAATGCCCGTATGAAAGGAGACCAGAAGGCAGCTGCTTCCGCTGTTGGAGAATGGGGCACGATCATCGTGTACCTACCCGAAGAAAATGCTGACGTCCACTGCAAGAACTGCTGCAGCTGTTGCCGCTGTTACCCCTGATGCCCCCGAAGTGTCGTGGAAGCTCGACAATGACGATGATGATGATGACGATTTCCGAAGTGCGATGGGCGCTATTAATTTGGTGAGTTGTCTTTTCTGTTAGTCAGGTCAAGCGCAGAGAATTTAAGCTTTTATCTCTTTTCGATACCGGTAGTCCAACTAACTTCATACGAAAGTCCTCAGCACCGTATCACACAAATAACACCGCTGTTAAGTCCGGTTATCTCGGCCTCGATCAACATAAACTGATGACATACGGAAAAATTAAAGCTGAGATTAAGTTCCGAAACCGAAGCAAACAAGTTTACTTAATCGTGGTCCCAGACGAAACGATGTCAATCCCATTAATCTTGGGACGTTACTTCCTGAACGAATTCAATATTCATCTATGTCAAAATAACTGTTCTCTTTTAAACCGTTTTAATAAATTTGAAAATGCTAAGCAATCCCATTTTTGTGCGCTTGACTTGAGTAGTTTTAGTGATAAAGAAGATCATTTGTCGACGATGTAAATATTAAATCTGATGAATTGGGCATCACAACTGAATCGCCAACCGAAGTATTGTCAAAAGAAGACTGTAACATAAGTGACTTCTGTAATCTGAATGCATTTTCTAGGAATATTTTACTTGTTGAAACTGAGAAAACGCTGACTGATGTAGACATTAATCCGAATCTCAGTAGACCATCCTCCGAAGCATTAGTTAAGGTCATTCAGGACAACTACTTAAGGGCAGAAGAAATCGAATCTAAGCCAGATGACTACCAGATGCATATTAGGTTGAATCAGGACACACCTTTTCACTCCTTGCCTCGCCGGCTATAGTTCTATGAACGGAATGAATTACGCAAAATCACAGATAACTTATTAGCAAATAATATTATTAGGCCAAGTGAGTCCCCATACGCTTCTGCAATAGTTTTAGTTAGGAAAAAGAGTGGTGAGATTCGTAAATGCGTAGATTACCGTCCGTTAAATAAATTAACAATCAGAGATAATTACCCGCTGCCCCTAATCGAAGATTGTTTAGAATACCTAGGTGGGAAAAAATACTTTACAACCTTTGACTTCAGAAATGGATTTTTCCATGTGAAAATGGCACCCGACTCGATAAAATACACTTCGTTTGTGACACCTTATGGCCAGTTTGAATACTTACGTATGCCCTTCGGCTTGAAGAACGCGCCAGCTGTCTTCCAGCGGTATATTCATAGAAACTTTAAGGACCTCATCGATGCCGGCCTTATCATCTACATAGATGATCTTATTGTGGCCACCGCTGTTTTTGAAACACATTTGCAAATAGTAACCAAGGTCTTGCGACGGATGAAAGAGAGAGGTCTAGAATTAAAACTGAGTAAGTGTAAGTTTGGCTTCCATAACATAGATTACTTAGGCTACCGCGTCAGTTCGGAAGGTGTAGGCCCAAGTGACGCCCATATTGATGCAATCAAGCTGTATCCCGTACCGAGCAATCAAAAGGAAGTAAAAACCTGCTTAGGATTGTTTTCATATTTTAGGAAATTCGTGCCAAATTATGCAAAAATCGCGAGGCCGTTACATCAACTAGCTCGCGAAGGAGTCAAATTCATATTTACTAGTGAATGTGCAGAGGCATTCTATGAGTTGAGGGACAGATTGTCTGCGGCTTTCGATATACGACCCTAAGAAGCAAACTGAGTTACATTGTGATGCGAGTTCAGCCGGTTTTGGCTCAGTCATTTTGCAAGGTCAGCCAGATGGCAAACTGCATCCAGTAATGTATTTCTCCAGAGCCACAACCGCTGCAGAGATGCGATATCATAGCTTTGAGCTAGAGACGCTGTCTATTATTTATGCCCTACGTCGTTTCAGAGTCTACCTAGAAGGAATAGCTTTTAAGATAGTGACTGACTGCAATTCACTTACACTGACGCTAAGTAAGAAACAACTCAACCCGAGGATAGCTAGGTGGGCACTGGAATTAGAAAATTATGACTACACTATTCAGCACCAAGGTGGTGTAAACATGAGTCATGTTGATGCTTTGAGCCGCTGCCCGACGGCTGGAACTGCTGACACAACTGAATCTTTAACTGCTGCAATTAGTGAGGAAACTGAGAGAACACACAGACGTCGCAAAGTAGTATTTGCTGTAGATCCTGATGAAACTGACTTCCACATCCAAGTGACGCAAAACCGCGATCAGACTATAAAACTGCTGCGAGAGAAGTTAGAACGAGGGCCGGTACCAGGGTATGAGTTAGTAGATGGATTGGTCTTTAGGAAAAGTAAATCCGGCAAATCTCAGTTATTTGTACCGAGCGAGATGGAGAACAACGTCGTTAGATAAGTACATGAGAAAATAGGCCACCTAGGTGTAGAGAAGACATGCGAGAGGAATTACTGGTTCCCAAAACTGATAGGCAAATTTGAAAAATTTATAAGAAATTGTATACGGTGTATCATTACACCTCGTGTAAATGAACACAATATGCATAATATTCCCAAGAAACCGCTGCCCTTCGATACCATCTACTTAGATCATTTTGGCCCTCTGCCTTCAATAAGCTCAAAGCGTAAGCACATCCTCGCCGTAGTTGATGCCTTTACGAAATATGTCCGGCTGTATCCAGTCAATTCGACAAGTACAAAAGAGGTAACTGCTTCCCTAGATAAGTACTTTAGTTACTATAGTCGACCGAGGCGTATTATAACTGACCGCGGCTCATGTTTTACGTCCCTTGAGTTTGATGCCTACTTGCTAGAGCGGAACATTTCACACGTCAAAGTAGCAACCGCTTCGCCACAGGCAAACGGACAGGTAGAGCGCGTAAACAAAGTTATCAAGGCTATGTTTAGCAAAATTAGTGAGCCTGTTAGTCACGCGAATTGGTCCAATATGTTAGGTCAAGTTGAGTACAGTTTGAACAACACGGTTCATTCCACCACCAGGCATAAGCCTAGTGAGCTGCTGTTTGGGATTGAGCAAAGAGGTGAGAAGATTGATAAGCTGACGGAATATTTGCAGGAGAAACAAGAGGCAGGTTAAGAACGTAATTTGAATGTGATCCGATCGTCTGCTTCAGATGCCATAGCTAAATCGCAGGAATATAACCGGAAGCACTTCTCTGAACGAAGCAAGCCCACGAAGACTTACTCTGAAGGTGATTTTGTTGTGTTACGTAACGTAGATACAGTTGTTGGAACCAATAAGAAGTTAATACCGAAGTACCGCGGCCCATACTTGATCCATAAAGTCCTGCCCCACGATCACTATGTGGGCAGGGACATAGAAAACTGCCAGCTAACCCAATTGCCTTACGATGGGGTAGTCGAGACCTCGCGGATTAGAAAATGGTTGGCAAATGAAGCAGAGTAAAAGTAGTAGGCAACTGAATGATTCGAAGCTTGTCGCCACAGACAACACTCAGTATGATTTGTTGAATTTTGAAATCAGTGGAATTGAATTATGTTATTTTAATCGAGGTCGATTAAAGGTCAGGTTGACCGAAGCTGTAATATAAAAAAAGAGAACCATCGATGTCTCGATGTATAAGTTTAGTCACCCTGTGATAACTTACCGACGATGAAAACGATCGTCGGTAAGTTAACGACTGAAACAACAAACAAAAAAAGGAAACTGAACGAAGGCGTTGGTTGAGCTGTGAGACGACGCGACACACAGAAAACAGAAGTTAAACCGAGAAGACGTACATTGTAGTTTGCTCCCTGTAGAAACAAGAAAAAAGCCGTTGATTAGGCAATTTAATTTAAATAAAAACTAGGTGTTTACATCATATTAAAAATGAAAAAATTCAAATTTTAATTGTTTTTAAAAAATTTAGAAATTTCTGCTTGTGTCTTTTTGGATGCAGAATTCTTTTCCACAGCTGACTCTCGTAAGTTTTGCAGAGCTAAAATATAACTTAGTGAGGCATAATTTTCTTCAGCCCATTGAAGGCAAATGTTTAGTGCTTGAATTGCAGCCCCTGCTTTAACTTTTGGCAGTGGGGATTCTTCAACTGCATTTTCGTCATCATTTTCGATTTCTTCCGCTCCCGTATTGCTGCAAGTCGGTTCCAGATCGGTTTTATTTTCGGCAATCCAATCATTTATGTCCTCGGAACAGTCAATACAAATACAAATAGCGAACGAAATGAGAGTTCATGAAACAATAGTTGCTTATATCGAGTCACCCTTTTTTGAGGAGTTGCAATTACTGAGTCAACAATGGTAAGATTTAAGGTGTTGCTTATATCGAGGAGTTGTACGTATCGAGGGTTACTTTTATTGAGGTCACAATGTATTTAAGTCATTTTAATTTAAACGAAAAGAAACTTTTAATACTTAAACATAAACATATGTGCGTTATATTTAATGAACAGCAACTTGGCTGCCTTTTCTTGGTCTAGGCGATTTCGCAAAGGGTAGTAAATTAGTCCCGCACCACTAAACAATTGTTCACTAGGAACACTGGCTGGGGGAGGTGACATGCTATGGCAGATAACATCTTAAACTCTTTATTATCTTTCCACCAGATAAGAGGACTTTCCGATACATTTGTCATTTTTTTGCTGTGATATGACGCTAACTCCTGACGCTAAGGTCTGTTCCGGGACTGTCTGATCTTTGGACAAGGTCGTTATCTTCACTTGACGAATCTAGCATCGCTTCCAGATCAATTTTTAAACAGGGTTTCCTAGCGGTACCGGACGTGCTAGGTTGTTCTGAAGAATGGTCAATCGATTGCACCAAATCCAAAGAATCTCCTATTTTCATTCCGCCGCTAAGTCGTTCCTGTACCGACTTGTTCAACATCCGCATCCGCATAAGCTCCGCATTGATTTTTGCTTGCGGGCGATGCGGATGCGAATGTTGAGTGTTGTGAGTGTCGATAGCGGATCGATGAACGATATTTATCGATCATCGATCGTCGATTGTAGATTTTGGTATTGTGTATTTTAATTGTGATCGACATTTGTCGATTTGACAGTCGCTTGTTGTCGATCAGAAATTTCTGGTCGATGGTTTGTTTTCGAGAAAAGTGGAAGAGTTTTGTGCGTATGAAATGTAAGTAATTTTAGTAAAAATAAAATATTTATATTAAGGAAAATAAAAATATATGAATTAAAATTCTATCGATTGAGTTACACAATGCCATAGTTCAAATCAATCGACGCAATCGACAATTGTCGTGGCGATTGCTGATCGACACTCACAATAAGGGCCTTAATATCTGCAACACCCCTGCTTCAGGCCCTTATTGTGAGTGTCGATCAGCAATCGCCACGACAATTGTCGATTGCGTCGATTGATTTGAATTATGGCATTGTGTAACTCAATCGATAGAATTTTAATTCATATATTTTTATTTTCCTTAATATAATTTTTTTTTATTATTAAAATAACTTACATTTCATACGCACAAAACTCTTCCACTTTTCTTGAAAACAAACCATCGACCAGAAATTTCTGATCGACAACAATTTTTTTTTTTTTTAGATTAAGAAATTATTTTTATTTACCGTGTTTTATGTACAAATTGGATTAAAACTAGACTATAACTAAAATAAAAATGTCGGCTCAACAAAAGGGGCCCAACGTATTTCAACTGACTACTTTATAATGGTTTTGTTTTTACAAAATCAGTATTATTGACAGCTTAATCTATTACATGTTAAGTAAGTAATTTTTTTTACAAATAATTAATAAGAACATAAAAAAATATAAGTGTTGGATGTTGTTTGGTGTGCGGGATGATTACAAGGGCCTATCCCCTGTAATGTCGATGGTCGGCAGTCTTGTAGAATGTGTTGCTATGTATGATGTCGTCAAACCTGGGATCGTTGATCGCTCGGGCGCTCAGGTATCGATGATTCGGTTCTACATTTACTTGGAACAATTCCTGTATCTCCAGATTTGGATGGTCAGCAAGATTGTGCAGAAGTCTTGTTGAGAGTTGCAGCATGTATTTCTCGATTGAGATCAGTCCAGCGCTGTCGTAGATTTTTCGGTTGTTGAAAAATCTGCGTGTGTCCTTATGCCTCCAAAGTCCCGTACAGGTTCTTAGGATTTTTCGTTCGAAGATCTGAATTTTCTTCATCATGGACGGTGAAATGGTGAACCAAATCGGGCAGCCATACGTGATGACCGGTCTGATGAGTTGCTTGTAAATTAGCAACTTGGTGTCCTTGCTGAGTCCGTTCCGCTTCTTGAGGAGCGGATGGACCAGATGGAACGCATAATTGGCCCTTCTTAGGATGTTCTCAGCGTGGTTATTGAACTTAAACTTCTCCGTGAAGTTAATTCCCAAGTACTTAGTTGAGGTTTTAACCGGTACCTCCGTGTTGTCGGGAAAGCGAATCTTCAAATTGCTGCAACGGGTGGCAAATGCTCGACGACGAGTTACTGTCGTCGGTGTCCGGAAACAGATCAGCTCCGTCTTGCCGCTGTTTATTTTAAGTCCCCATTTGAGATAATAATCCCAGAGGCTTCGAATGTGGGCTTCAACACGTCGCGCTGCAATCTCTGGTGACAGGGAGACAGCGTATGTCACTGAATCGTCCGCATAGAGACAAGTTCTCGTCCGTGGAACATTCAGTGGCTGGTCCGTAGTGTACAGGTTGAAAAGGATCGGACCAAGTCTTGATCCCTGGGGCACTCCGGCGTTGATCCTCCTCGTTGACGACTTGATATTGTTCACCTGTACAAAAAAAGTTCTGTTGGTAAGAAAATTATTTATTAGTTTTACTAAATAATTGGGGAAACCGTATCCTAAGAGCTTGAAAATTAGTCCTTTGACCCAAACACTATCGAATGCCTTCTCTATGTCTAAAAGACAGGCCACTGTTGTTTCTTTTTTATTAAGTCCCCTGGTGACATCATTATGGAGCTTAAGGAGTGGGTGAATGGTCGAGTGCCTAGCTCGAAAACCATATTGAAAGTTAGGAAGAATTGTTCTTTCCGAACATAGTTGGTTGATTTTGACCAGGATCAAAGATTCAAAAATCTTGCTGATACAGCAAAGCAAGGCTATGGGACGATACCCGTTCACATTCGAGCGGTTTGTTTTCTTTGGCACAGGGACAATTTTTGCTATTTTCCACGAAGCTGGAAAGTAGCTATTGTTAACGCAATTATTGAATATGATTGCAAGCAAGAGAATGGCAATGTTGGGTAACTTTTTCAGTAAAAAGTTAGAAATATGGTCAGTTCCCGAAGATTTTTTGGAATTGCTGTTCTGGATGATTTCCCTTACTTCCGCTGCATTTGTGAAGACTGCGTCAACGGTGGGGTTATTTGAAGGGTTCTCCTCGCTAAAGTTCGCTAATGGATTGCCCATAGAGAGAGCTTCACTAACTTCGGAATTGACTTGCTCAAGGAAGTCGGGAAGGTGCGCTGGTGGTCGGTCATTGAAATTACTTTCGAAGTGGACTGCGAAGGCTTCTGCCTTCTCGACCGGAGTAGTAGCCGTATGCTGGCCATAACTAATGGCATCTGGTATGGTATTTGATTTCCCAACCAGTGCATTAATTTTCTTGAATGCGTCAGGGCCTGGTTTGATGTTTTCAAGACGTTTCTTGAACTCTACTTCATTGTGGTGCCTTACTGCTTGGAGGAACATCGTGTTAATGCACTGAAGTTGAGAGTGCACGCTGCGATATTCCTCATTAACAGTATTATAAGTGCGATGGAAAATTCTTTGGAGTCGCTTACGGAGTCGTTGTCTGTGAGCATAAATTGCTTGAATAGACTGGGGAAGATTAGCGTACCTATCTCTGCTGGTTCTAGGAGTCTTTTGCCTATCTATGGCATTGTTAACCACGGTATTGAAGTGGGTAATGAAACAGTCAATCTCAATATTGCTGAGATTCTGGTCTGGAGTAGGTGGTGAGAGGTCAGTCTCAATTTCCGAATGAAATCGGTTCCAATTAATTTTATTGAAAATGGTATGCTGTTCTGGCGTAACACGATGTATCATGATTCTGCGGTATAACCGAACCCTAAGTTCGACCGCTAGATGATCAGAATCGCTTGCGTGCGTAAAGCAAGTAAAATTCTGGAATTCAGGCAGAATACTAATAAAATTGGACGAAGCCAAAAAGAAGTCCAGAGTGGAGGGAGTTCTAGGAAATGTTTTGAGTGGTTGCGAAACAACCACGAAGGAATGTTGATCAGCATTACCATGCAGCCAGTCAACTATGGCTAAGCCCTGAGGCGAACTCTCGTCATCTCGCCAGAGTGGGTGTCTGGCATTGAAGTCACCACCAATCACACAATACGTATGGAGGTTGGATACGAGGTTAATCGTAGTCAGGTCTCTTTGGATGTTTTCTCGTGAAGAGTTACATCTGTTGTATACTGAGACGATCAGCAGAGTCTCCGTATCGGACACCGTGATAACTACCCCAGTGGCTTCCATTGCAAGCAAACCAGTAAAAATGATTTCATCACTTTTCATGGTACTTCGAACAAGGATCGCAGTGCCTCTTCTTTCGGGGGATTTATTTACCCTGAAAATTTCATAGCCGTCAGGCTTGAAGGGATTTCTCGAAGAGAGATTTGTTTCCTGCAACAATAAAATGTCGGGTTTTTTTGACTTAATAAATAAGCTCAAAGAAATACGTCTGGCTATGGAAAAAATTGAATTAACATTATATGAAATTATACTTAGCCGATTTATTGTGGGGAGCATATTTCAAAAATAAATCTCCCTAAAATCAATGTTTTCGATCTGTCGTCGAGTGCGGCGTAGTTGTCCGGTATAACCTTCTTGGCCTTCTGAAGAATCGTAAAGAGATCCGTTCCAAAAAGTCGTTCTGTGTCATCAAAAAGGTTGTAAGTCCCCTTGGTCTGGGCAGCAGATGGTTTCGCTGGTGTATTGCGTGGCTTGTTGGCTGGAGTTGGGGATGGTTTGGGGCCTGGTTTGGTCGTTGATGAAGTCTTCAACTGTGTTTTGGTGTTCAAGGCAGCAACATCGGCGAAACTCATTCCGGTCTTGATACCTTGAGTGGCGGATTTGACTGCAAATTGATGTTGTTCCTTCTTCTTAAGAGCAATTTTCACCCTCTCAGCTACTTTTTGTTTGTATTTAGGACATCCTTTGTAGTTGGCTGGATGTCCAATCGACTGACAATTTGTGCAGTACACCTTGTCGTCTTTGTTGTTTGCTGAGTTGCGCAGGCAATTACCGGGAAGGTGCTCCTCCTTGCACTTTACACATCGGTATTTCATGCCGCAGTTGCTGGCCACGTGTCCGAATTTTTGACAGTTTCTATGATCGACAACAAGCGACTGTCAAATCGACAAATGTCGTATGCCTCCGCACATTTTTATTTCGGTTTCAGAAAACTCATCCCGTGTGCGCACACGATATGTGCGTTTAGGCAATCGCGCACTTGTATGCGAGAGCGAAAATGAGTCGATTGTGAGTACACATGAGCAGCTAAGATTTCGGAATAAAGAATTGTTGTTAGTTTTATGGCACTTCTTAAAGGGAAAGGGAAAGTATTGCAATCACATAAAACAAAGTTCGAGATTTTAACACAACTTCACATTACGATACCCTAGAAATCATTTCCATCCATTTTCGAAGTGATGTCTGTGTGTGTATGCGTGGCTGCATATGAGCGTATGTGTGTGTGACAATTTTTTTCTTCTTCGATATCTGGAGAACGGAATAAAGTACGATCTTGCGGTTTTTTTTTTGTTTTATTTGTCTTAATGGAACTTAGAGCTGATTAGATTTTGGGTAAAATCGGTATAGCGGATGCTGAGATATTTGAAGAAATGCTTTTACAAAAGGTGTGCTGGACAACAAGCACGTTGTGGTGTTATTGGAAATAATTTTCGCTTTGACATAACGCAATACCAGGTGGGAAGTACAGGACTGGCCCCCCAGTAAAATTTTTATTTTTTTATTATGCCTTTCCTCTACAATAAATGTAAATGCGATTCGTCATTCGCGTGCAATTCGTGTGCGACTCATTTGCGACTCGTGTGCGCACACATGCTCGTCAGTCGAAAATGAGCATTGAGCTGTTTGTGGGCGCACATGAGTGCGCGTTTCCGTACCCTGCCCATCTCTAGAAGGAAGTATTGCATTCGGTATGAAAAAAATGTTTCAAGATTTTAACAGAGCTTCACATTACGATACACTAGGAATCGTTTGCACACATTTTCAAATTAACATCCTGCGTGTGTGAACATTTTTTTCGACTTCCTTGTCTGGAGAACGAAACAACGTAGGATCATACGGTTTTTGTTTGTTTTATTTGTGAGGATAAAACTTAGATGCTTAGATGTCCAGTGGATGCTTAGATATTTAAAGAAATGATTTTGAAAAAGGTGAGGGTGGACAACGCAAGCACCTTGTGGTGTATATTGGACGGCGTGATATAACACAATATAAGGTGGGAAGTACTCCCCAGTCGATTTTTTTTTCTCTTTTGAGTGTTTGACTAGGGAAATCCCTAGCACTTGAAATCGCCTGCGAACAGTTACCAGAAACTCTAAATCAATAAAGTAAAGAAGAACACAAACTATGATATAATGTAGGTACATATGTGTATCTTATGTGACTCTTCGTCAAATGAAGTGGCATAAGTGCTGCTATCATCAGCTCATTTTTTTAAGTTTACTTTTTCTGCACAGGCTAACTGGTGAATATTCTACACCGATCTCAAAAGAACTTCAATGCTAACTAATAAGGTTGCAACAGAGATCTCCTATGTCTATGTTTGATAAGCTATCAAGAGAACATTCAAATTGGAGAGTCTTTAAAGCAAGACAGTTATAGCGAAGTATAAGCGAAGAGTTTAGACAGGTGGGACGAAGATCTCAGTACCAACATAAATCTTCCATATAAGGAAGGAAGGAAGATAGCCTCAACATTTTTCAAGTGTGAGCAACGGCCTTATTTTCGAAATGAAAATGATTGAAGCTACGTAAGTAGTCACGGATGTGAAATCAGGGAAAACACTACTGACCGTTTGCAATTGCAATAAATATGGGATCTCAAACCTGAACCATCGATGGCCGCACTCCTCTAGATGAGCAACCCATGACTGCAATGATGTAGATGAGCAAAATAATAAAAATACACGCACGAGTGGCGTGTGATGCTTTCTGCTGCAGAAGAACCAAACAAACCAGACGAATGATCAGCACCATCCCACCACAACCACACGTGGCCGCTGTCATCACCTCTTCATTCCACTTAATTCATAAAACGCGAAAAAACTAGTCAATAAATTATAACAAATCCTACATAAATGCAGTTGACATCATGTACTACTTTCACGTCTTCTACAACGGCTTTGATTCCAATGCGACATAATACGGCAAATGTGAAAGGAAGAACTATGGCGAGCTCGCTTGCGGCAGACAGTGGTTATCTTGCTAGTCAAGGCCTACATTTTTAATGGACCTCCGCATGACATAAATTAGTTTGATATATTTTAAAGACCAAACAATAAGCTTGCAATAAGCTTCTTACTCAACGTCCCTTCGTTGCTGTACATAAGTCTGTAAGCTCATGCTGCATTTCTATGTCGAGTACTGGAGAAGTACATAGTGGGTCTGAGGTCAACTGAGTCAATTTTACGGCATTTTAGATTTTTTTTTACACTTATGATCCACCTTCATTCCCCATAACGAAATTTCAGCATATGTACGTTCGATAACGCGACTTTATAGCTATAGACTTAGATACTGAACCTAACACAATCCAGTATAGCTTTAGTTGCGGAGTTATTTCCTCTGTCTAACGCTATATAAATCATACTTATCTCAAGCCATTTTCGTTTGCAATTTAAGAGGGTTGCAGTTTTTTTGTCACTTTCATCTCCCAAATTTACCCCCCATACCCAGTCTGGAAAAAGTTTTACGTCAAAAAATGTTGTTCACATCCATATTTCTTTGTACAGAGTTTCTGATTATATCTGTTTCTAGGTAAGATGGTCCTTATTGGATTTTGAAGCCTGTTGATATAATATAAAATGCGGGTGCTTTTAATGGATGCATTACGTAGACAAGTAAAACTATTATAAAATTATAGTCGCGTGTCATCGCGATGTCATGTCAACTCCACTCATATTTTGGGCATCAAAGAGTCAACTTTAACCATTTGTCGACCGACGGTACTAACAAGTACCACTTTCACTTCACTTCAAATAAAATACTTATATGAACAAATTTAGACATTAAGACCCAACAAGACGTTTAAGTACTATTATATATTTTGTTGTTCATGTATGTTTACCTCAGTTTGGCCACAGATATAACAGTTCTTTCGACAGCATAGCAAACTTTGATGCCGACTTAAGTCAAAAATATTCTGAAAATTATCCGGAATGTAGTCATGGAAGCAAAATATGCCCGGGAAACGTATCCGAACAAAGGAAGAACCAAATTGCTAATGGAAATTTAAGAACTGCGAATCGGAAATTCCTGAATAATTTTAGCTATTTTGGTTATTCTTTAGCCCAACGGTACTTTTAGTATCCCCTTCAAATTTCGTCCTTAGGAGTGCTTGAAAAATCTGAAAATCAGTTTGCAGTCTTAAAATACTGGCAAATCAAAAATTATAACAAAAAAAAAGTATTATTCTTTGTTTTTTAATAGCTTGGTCAACAAAGGGTTAAGAAAGTCGGCTGATTGCAATGTGGTCGATCTTGGTGGGTAGGTACGTTTATCATCCCATGTGATGCAGCCTTCACTTGGATCCCCAAGGATCCAATGTGTAAATATTAGCGTGGAATGTCCAGTCTAAAAAATATAACGAAGAAGAAGGATCTGTGCTAGTTGGTTGGTATCCTTGAACCATCCCGAATTCATAATAAATTTTAGGATGATTTTTGCTGGCTTCTTAAACAAATCACCGACGTTGTTGAAATAGTATTCATCAAGGGTCGTCTTTCTGGTCCTGCATTGGCCGTCATGTGGCATTCACATAGAAATAGGGTTGTACATCCATCTGCGTCTGTCTGGATTAATCGTGTGTAGTTAAATGCATTCATCTAAGGTGGACCGCCAGTAGGTTCCGTTCTGTGATAATTCCTATGAAGAACGTTAAATTTGACCTATTTAACGCGAGAATGCGCCCTGTTTTTATTTTATTGTTTTTTGTCCGGTACGCTTCATCTCTTGACGGCTTGTCTTTGGAAATCTAGAGCTATGTTGGATTTAACGAGAGCTGGGGGGCAAGTAATAGAACAATGATAGGTCCTGTTCTGATCTCTTCCTAGCTACAATACTATCATCAAGGGTTTCTTGCTGCCGCAAATTGACGAATTGGGTTTGGAGAACATGTGGTTCCAGCAGGCCATTGCAACCACAAACACATCACGAGCGACAGTAAACATCAGCTTAATCTTTGGTTTTAACGATTTGCTCTCTGCAACGTCTCCATATTTCTTTCTTTGGGGTTTTTTTGTAGTTATAGATTTATTCAAACAACCCATGGACCTCTGCATTCCGAAAAGAAAATATCCGACAAAAAGTAGAGAATTTATCGTCAGCAATTTTGGAAAAGTCATGGAAAATGCTATGAAATGAGCCCGAATGTGCATTAACTCTGGCGGCGGCCACTTGACCGATATTATCTTCATGAATTAATTTAATTTAATATTTACAAAAAAAAAGTTACTGCCTTAGGAAATCGAGTGAAGATTTGTGTGCCATCTTGTATTACTCCTTTCGAATCTGAAACATTTCCAACACCGCATTCGAATGAAAACACCGATGAGTATTTTTTTTAAACATATGTTAAATATATATATGTATATATATATTTGATTTTAATTTCTTCATTCGTTTTTAATATACAACTTACAAATAAACTTATATTCGAAATATTATTAATACGTTCATAATTTATAATTAACCAATATTTCTTTTAAATATTTTTTCTTTCTTGTTTACATTTGTTTGCAATCATTGTTTTTGTTTTTTTACTTATTCTTTCTGAATTTCTTCTTTTTTTTTTTTTAGTATAAAAATGAAGGGTTCTATTCGTTAATTCGGTAATTTATATTATTTAAAATATGTTATATATATTTTTTATTTTTCCTCATATTTCATATTTATGATTTTTGTTTCTTTGTTGTTGTTTTTTTTTTTCAATAATTTATGCAATTTACTCGTCTCTATATAAATATTCACACTTCGATTTGCACCGTTCGCACTACCAGTTACTTACTAACAATCTCTTAATATCTCTCTCGTTTCTTTTTTTCACTTTTTTTTTTTTCATTAAATTTTTCTTAAACGTTTTTGTTTTTCTTTAATATTTAATGTATAAATAAATAATTATGTTTCTGTTCATACGTTTGCATTTTTTTTTTTTCAATAATCTTAGGTTACAATGAAATTGTTTTTGGTTTTTTTTTTTTTGTTAATCTTTAGATTTAAATATTCTGTTTTTTTGTTTTTATGTATGAAAGTGTTTACCTTCACTTCATACCTGCGTTTAAATATAGATAGAATTTATTAATATTATTATTATTATTTTTTTATTTTTTTTTTTTTTGTAAGAAATCTCACTATTTTCTGACGAATATAATGAATGTATGAAAACTATTTTTTGTTTTGTTTTATTATTTTGAACAAAGTTTGAAGTTTTGAATATATATATATATGCAGTATATATATATATTGTTTTTGTTTTTATTTTATAAATAAGAAAAGCAATAAATTTTACAATTAATGTGACGTTCTTTTTTAGATTAGTTATATTATATAAGAAGTATATAAAAAACCGACTAAATTAAAAAATGAAATTATATTTGTACACCGAAAAATTACGTTGTGTATACTATTTAATTTGTTATTGTATATATAATGCTAATTTGAATGTAAATTTTTTAAACGAATTTTATATTTATAATATTGTTTTATTTATTATTACTTTAAAACAAAAAATTAACAAAAACAAGTTCCGATATGGCAGTGTAGCTTATGGAAATTATAATTGTTTTTTAATTTAATTTTTTAGTTGCTGCCTATTATGCTAGAATTTAAATAGAACATCGCTTAAAGTATGCATCTAGTGACTGCGAAATAATGAACAAGGATTTATTGAATTTTATCGATAAATTCAATAAGCTAGAAAGGGCAAATCATAATTTTTAAAGGATAGTGGCATTTTTTTTTCTGAACCGCTTGGGCTACTTTGTCAAGTCAACCGATTGGAATGGGCCGGCATTTGAAATTATATCTAATGGTATATCAAGCAAAGAAGAAACTATGTTAACCGACTTCCTTCTCAAGATGAGACGTGGAGTAAACTAGGACCTGATAGGTGGTGGAAACTCCAACAGGAACCTATGGATATCGCAGATAAAATTATGAACCAGCAATGATGCAGTTGCACTATTCAACACAAGCACTTTCTAAAGGCTCAAATTTTGAATTTGACAGTAGAGGAGGGTACAATCATTTTAAGGGATAGCTAAAATGCTTTGCAAAATATTGAACTTTATTGCTCGGTGGGACAAGGCAAATGCACTGAACTTGCCATAAGTACTTAATCTGGATACATTTTTATATGTAGGAATTACATTGCTAATGACATCTCTAGAAAGTTACGCTTCGTGACCAGTCGAATCGTAAAAGCCGGCTTTGGGAAAAGTAAGTATGGGGCTACGGCTTGAAGACACGGTATCATTTCCGACAAGACTTAACTATTGCTTTTCACCACAAAGACTTAAATACCTTGTTTAATACTTTTTCGGTCGAATGTGCTAGACATTCTGGATGCAGGGCGTAAATTATAAAACACCAAGTCGAAAAGGGCTACGGCAGACCTTTTTCAGGGATAATCCAACCAAAAATTACTCATTGAATAGACTTATAAATACAGTAATCATGTACATATATGTAAGAGCAACTAATCTGGTGGCCCACGTTGGGTAAACTCAGAAGAATACAGAAAATGGCTATTGTAAGCACCTTTGATGATCATAACAGCATTGTTTTGTGTAGTGCACTAAGATTCACTCAAAGAATCTTAGTTCTGGATCGGAGGAATATCCTGAAGTCCATACCAAGGAAATTGATTGTGTTCCCAACTAGACTACATTTCCTTCCAGGTGAACTTAATGAAAGATTTCGCTGTATGATTCACAACTTGACCAGAACGGAAGAATGACGAAGAGAAGAAAAATGTCGATTACAATTATTTACAAAATATTTAAAAATTAATTATGGAGATGCTACTGGCTTCTGGGAGGCTTGCTATACACTTAAGCATAATCCAAGGCCAAAATATAGGATTGTAAGGACTAGGTTAGGTAAATGGGTGTCCTTATTGATAGAGATGTCAACGGCTCACAAGAGTCAATTTTGCACAATTTGTCAACAAAAAAAAAAAAAATAATTATGTCGACCACAAGTTATACCTACTCAGATAAACGTTTATATGAATCTCAAGATGAGGAAGAAGCTACTACTAAGAGTTGTGCTTGTGCAGAGCACAGTAGCGATTAGTACAAAACATTGACCAATTGAACTGAAAATCATGGCATGGCAATATACTGACTTGAGCCAGATAACACCCATTGGGTCTCTCTTGACAGCTTCAGCCTCATCAACAGTTTTAGCGTTAAAATTCTACATCTCAATTAATTTGGTTGTTGATATGTGCTGATGAGGTTAAAGCGTTAAACTTTTCTTTTTTTTTTAATTGTAGCGGTATGTTTGTAAGCGGTTGAATGCCCCACGGATTTATATTTTCAACAATGAGCGAAAAGGCAGCTCAAGTCTCTCAATTACAAAGCAAAAGGCTGTGCTCGAAAATACATTTTTCCCAATAGATTATTTTACCTTTTCTAACAAAGCTTTCTGCAAATTGTCCCACTTAGATGTTTCGGTTTTTTCTTGCCACTAGGTATATGGGTGTCCCGAATAGGACTCACTAAGGCTTAAATCCCATTGTGATGAAATAATTCTTGCCACTAAGGAAGTTTTATTTTATTACACATTTTTCGTACAGTGGAAAAGGAATTCAAGACAGGAAAAAAAATTTTCAATAGTATTCTATTAGTTTTCTTATACAATTTCCATTAAAAAAAAATTAAAAATTAAAAACAAATAAAACCGGAGGTATTTCATGAAAGAGGTACATTATGTTTTTGTTTCGTTATACGTTATGTTATTTCCAATGTTATTATTAAAAATGTTTTTTTGTTTTTGTTTTTATATAACATGGTATGCTTTTCTTATTTGTTTTGTTAGTATATGTATATATATATATTTTTATTTTTATTTTTCTGAGTGTTGCATATTAATTTGTTGTCTTTGTTTTTTTATTGCAGCAAAACAGGTACCCTTAAGGCATGATGGCATTTTTCAACGACAAAATTTTACAAATATACTTTTTTTTTTTAATTATTTGTATGTGGGGAAGATGTAAAGGGGTTTTGTTTGGAAATTTATTTATGTTTGTTTTATTTCTTATTTATAAAAGCTGGTTTAATTTTTTTTATATACATTATATATGTGTGTATACATAATATATTATTTTAGTTTTACGTATTTGGAGAGTGATAGTTTGTTATTTGTTTTCTTATTTTTGTAACTGAAAGGTGTTATTTACAGTATTTTGTTTTTATATAGGGTGTTGATTGGTTTTTATTTTTTATTTTTAGAAACCAAAATGCAAACCATAAATATTTATTTATTTATTTATTTTTTAAATTAATTTTATTTTTTTCATTTATATCTAGGCTAAACTAATAGAAATAAACAATTTTTGAATAAGGTACTCAATTAGAAGAAATAAAAACTTAAACACTTTCAATATCTAGGCGCCAATTTTTTTCTTTCTTTTCAATTTTAATTAAAAGGCTAAACAAATGTACATATATATATATATTTTTATTTGTGAAAATTAAAAAAAAAAAAGTATTAATCAAAGAACATTAACAAAAATTCCCACACGATTTGTTGGTAATTTATAATTAAACAACTAAATACTTATGTAATTCATTTTCGTTTATAAAATAAATCAGTCATTTTCTTATTAAAGTATTTTTTTATGTTTTAAATTTTTTCCTTTTTTGTTTTTGAAAATCTACAAAATTTAAAAAATACTAAGATTATATTATTATTATTTTTTCATACCTCTGTAGTATTCTATGAATGTTTAATTTTTTTAATATAATTTTTATGTTTTCATTTTTATTTTTAAATTCAAAAGGCACCATGTTTTATAAAGAAAATGAGAGAAATTATGAAAACATATAAATGTTTGTTTTTGTATTTCAAATGAAGTAGATGTTTTGGAAAGAAAGTTTTTGTTGTGTTAATTTGCACTTTTTTAGTATGGATAAGTTAGTCGTATGAAAGAAATGTGTATTTTAAAAATAATGAAATCAAAATTGAGAAAAATGAAATAATAATTAGAATTCATAGAACAGACTAGGGCCTCCTTAAAACATGTCTCGAGAGCTCACTTAAATAGATTCCAAACGATGAAGTATGAGCATTTATTACGGCACTACGAGTTGTAGATTCTTCTCAACATAAATAAAGGTTTGTACAAATCCTGGATTGAAACATGTCGTTCGGCGGCGATAAAAACGATTGTTCAATTCAATAAAATGGCAAGAAACGAGATACGCCGCAAATAGCAACTAAGATTCAACTAAGTAGCAACTAAGAAAAGACCACCTATGTACACAGTTCGATTTTTAGAGCTCTTGCAAGAACATTTTCGCACTTTAACGCACAGTATTCGTTTTACAGTAAAGCCCGGTTAAGTGCTTCGCGCTAAAGTACCCAAACCGCTTAAGTGCCTGAAAATATAAGGTTCATGTATTTTCTACGCATTAAGCGGGTTCGGATAGCTACCTCATCCACTTAAGCGCCCAAAAAAAATGAAAATGTTCACGAAGCAGTTATGCGAGTTTTACTGTAATTAAGCAAAAAAGAGAAGAAAATGAGACAAGAATTGTGCCAGTCTTGAATCCATATATACAGGGATACATGGAAAATGGACAACAAAACAGCTAGTAAAGTTTTTTTTTCGAGAGATACCAGATTCGTGTAGTGTTTTTCAAGTTAAGTAGTCACATAGGTTAAGAATAACCAGATCCGCTCTTTACAATTATGATTACTCTTAACTGAAATGCTTATCACATATACAACTAACTATGGAATCACGAGTTCACTGTCTGCTTTCTACATTGAGAGAAAGTTAAGGATAACGATCGCAGAACACGAAAGTGTGGCAAGGGAGAGACAGGCTCTCAAGCTTTAAGAACTCTTGTGGTATGGTGAGTCTACATAATAAGTGTTTTCAATACTTGACTCATTTTGAATAAGAAATTTCTAGACAAATCAATTTGGAATTTGTTAAAATTAGGACTTCCTGAAAATTCCCCTTTTACGCCCAAAACAGAGGAAAATTAAATAATAATACTCCCTTCTTTGTATTCTAAACAGAGCCTACGGGTCCATTTCAAGTTCCTAGGTTGACTACGATTTCATAAGCTAGGAGCTTGAAATTTGGTGTTCAGGTAGGTCTTACCCTATCTCAAGGCTGTATATGTTGATATTTTTATCTATCATTTTTGTTTTAGTAAGGATTGTTTTTGACTCTCATAATAAAATGCAGTCAAACTATGTCTCCTCCAAATAAATCAATCTCTATCGCACATAAAGTTAACAATAAACAACGTTCGATCTTCTTTAAAACGTTTTCACTTTATTTATTGGCTCCAAGGCATCGTCTCTTATTAAAAAAAAAAAAAAAAGAAATCGCAAAGCACCCCGAAAAGAAGTTGAAGTTCCAATTTGGACAACGATTTATTAGTGTTCTACGAGTACACTAGAGGATCAAACATAAAAAGTAGAGCTAAAGCGGGAATATCTTGTCTTAATTCGGGTAAAGTTTATGCAATAAAGTCGTGTGCCAAAGAGAGCGTTCGGAGTCTTTTTTTTTTTTTTTGGTTTCTTGAAATGATTATTGAGCAGAACAAATATTACAAAAGATATCGGAGGCGGTCATTTCATCAAATGTAACAGAAATTTTAAAAACTAACTTTTTAATGTTTTTTATATTCTTGAAACAAAACCCGAACTATGATAATTTATAAAGAGATATCAGACTGTTTCTTTGCGTCAAAAATAGAGCAGGCTTAAGAATTTCTAGATCCCATTTAGAGCAATAGTACAGCCAAATATAAAAGAGTCAGGCCTTGCAGATTTGAAATAATATCATAACATTTAAAACTCTTAAACTAATTCATTCTTGTTTTATCCATTAAAAAGTGCAAAAAATAAAAACAAGGCAAATGAAATAAATTAGCCATTTACTTTTATGTTTAAATTGAATTTGTGTTTCTTTTTTTTTCATTTTCTATATTTTATCTTTTAAATCTTCGGGTTTGTTGGAGTTTTAAAAATTTAATTTGTACATTGCGTTTGAGTATGTGAATATTTTCTTTTTTTTTTGTCTGGGATATTATTTTATATAAAATTTTTTTTCTCGTAACATTCTTATTGAGTTTTAATTTTTCATATAACTATTTTTTTCTTTTAAGTTTATTTTATATATATTTTTCAATGTAATTTTAATATTTTTTTTATTTGCTTGTTTTGTTTGTTTCAATGAGGTAGTATCATTTGGACTATTTACATAAAAAGGTAATGAAACAGGTAATTTTTCAATTTTTTTTTTAAGAAAGTTTATGTGTTTTATAAATAAATAAAATTCGAAATCAAATGTTTTTTTATTCTTTACACAAAATTAACAGAATTGTCATTCGTTTTTGTTTGTTTTGGAACGTGGGTTAGAAAATGTATAATGAAGCAATGTTTTCTGTTTGTTTAAAAATTTCTATGCATTTAGTATATATTGTGCTTCGATTTCTTACTCAATTTACATGTCTCTTACTTTTCAATAATTAAATATACATACTTGTTTTCTATATACAATTTTCAAATTTAAATTTAATTTGTCTACTATGTAATTTATAATCTCATAAAAAAAATGTGTTGTTTTATTTATATTTAGTATATAAGTATTTTCTTAGAATATTGAATCCAAAGCAAATATTTTTTTCTTCTTTAATGTTTATATACTATTTATACTCGTATTTAATTTTATGAGAATGTAAAAAAGTTTTTTGTTTTAAATTAAGTTTTGTGGCAATTTTCTTATTTCTTATTATTTTTTTTTTAATTTACAGTTCTTTTTTTTATAAATGCGAATTTGCTTATAATTTTTTTATTTACATATATAAGAATTATTTTACTAAATTGTTTGCAAAAAAAAAAAGAGAGAAATACGTGAAATTAATTGAAACAGTTTTAAAGTCTTTTAATTGTACCTTGCACAATAATATAAAGAAAGAAATTATATGTATATATGGACCTACAAAAAATGTTTTAAATTTATTTAAGGGAGGGTCTCATACTAACTTGTTTATTTTATTCGTAAAATCTTTACATTGCTACTAAAGCAATTCACAGCCAAATCGTCTATCTAGTCTGTCAGTCAAACCACGCATAGCATAATACTAATATTTTCAAACTCATTCATTCTAGTTTATACAATAATTAAATAAAAAATAAAAAAACAACGAATGGAATGAAAAGGGGAGAAAAAAACTAGAGAACAATTTGAAAGAACCTAAGAAAACGCATCGGTGTGATGTTCTTTTGCTTGGAAAATTTCCCTCTATCACATTTTTAGTGAAACCAATTGAAAACTTAAATTAAATTAATTAACTTAAAATCTAAAGTATTTGATTTAAAAAAATTATTAATAAATGTGTCATTATGAAAAACTTAAATTTTATAAAAGACTCTACAAAATAGTTGCTCAAAGTTAGGAAAAAAGTAAATAGAAATATCTAGTTCAAGAACAGAAATTTATGTTCAAGCTGCAATATACAGATTGTGTTTTACAATAGAGTACTGAAGAAAAAGATAACGTTACTATCTATATAATAAAAAAGACTTGATCGGTACGAATCTAATGCCTATGATTATTGGACCATTTAAAGAGTACAGACATCAGCACCATCATCTATTAGCACCGGCCAGTCTTCCTTCATATTCCATTTATCAACTAAATTCTCCGCCCTAGATGGATCTACTCAAAAGCGCATTGAAAAGATATCACCAGCGACCTGGAGGCCAACATCTGACGGACTCAATCGACACCAATGAACTATAAAAGATTTCTTAGTATTCTTATTTTTTGAACCCGAAAACACCGAGGACACTCCACCGAAGCTTCTTTCTGTCCACTGTAAGAGTGGACCAAAGATCAGCATATTTTTACACAGGCGGTTCCAAAACTGAAATTAAGATGTCTTGAAATGCAAAATTTTAGCATCTCCTTATTCCAATTCTTTCATTTCGCCTGCATCCCGGGGTGTCACGCCACATGTCATAAGAGACCCAATCGAAAATAAAAGCTTTAACCAAGGATACGTAAAGACCCAAAGCAGGGTCTGGTCGTGAGAAGTTTTCCTCTAAGTCTTATCTAGTTATCTCAGCAAAGATCTCCTTCTCCGAGATCGCAATATAACTTGGGACCCAGCCAAGAGTTCAAGAATTTAATATTGCGAATGAATTCAGAGAGTTATTGTATTTATACTGGAAGTAGTTAAAGGGTTAAGCAACGCGTTACGCGTAGCCTGGCTGTCGCTTTAGACGTAGCTACCCCGATTCTTTCATCTGTTTCTTACACAGCCGTTAGGATAGCTGCTTGGAAGATGGATGCATGTTTCCTTTATGAATAATGAAGCCTTACACCCCTATTGCGAGTGTCAATTATCAATTGATAATTGATATTTATCAATCAATTTCTTAAAACAGTATTGCGACTGTCAATTATCAATTACAGATTGACTATCGTCAATTTGAAGTAAATTGCCATTGTGAATAGACCTTAAGTGGTATTGTGATTGTCAATTGAAATCAATTTTTTTGATAAATATCAATTGTTTGGTCAATTGCATTGTTGTAGACGACGAAAGCAGACGCTACCAAGGAAAATGTAAGAATTGTAATATTTTAACGTTTTTATAACAAAAACATGTGGTTTTAGGGCAAAAATAGTAAGCAATAAAAAACAATTGGAGCGATTGGTCCAGTTAATGACCGAAAATCAACAATTCGCAAAAGGAATTTGCTCGAAAACCGTTTTGCAACAGAAGTGGGAACTGTTTTCAATAGAGCTGAATAGCTTAGGTCCTCCAACACGCGACTGGCAAAAATGGCAAAGGGTTTGAAATATGGAATATATCATTTTCTTGTTACTAATCGCAATTATCTTAAGGTATGGGCCGACATGAAATGTAAAGTCAAGAAAAAGAAAATTGAAAACAAAACAGAAAGTCTCCAAAAAAGCTGAAGACTGTTCATCTTCATCATCGTCAAAAGCTAATTCAACTGAACTCATTATTTTATTTAAATAATTTGCACTAAACAGAAATTTTCAGCTGCACACAACAAAAAATTAACAAATTGAATTTTTTGCTGTTTACAACTGTCAAATATAATGTCTCATTCACAATAGTCATACATTTTATCAAACGAGTTACACAATACCGAAAATTGTTTCGATTGATAAATTTGTCAATCGTCAATTGATTGATAATTGACACTCGCAATAGGGGTGTTACATTGCCGTCTTAAACGAAAGCACCAACACCAGACCTTTTATTAATTTTTGAGGAAGTCGTCCCTGAAAATGTGACTACATTCCAGTTCTAGCTCACATCCTGACCGAAGAAGTCCTGAATGCAACAAAAGTCGCCTTTAAAATTGCACCCCACCCAAAATGCTGGTATCATTACATCAGATATCATACCTATCAGAGTCATAGGATTAGTCATTATAACTCCTTGTGGATTATACCATAAGCCAACGCGCCTAGAAAGGTATGTTACTTTGATCGTGCGCTCCATGATGACGGTACAAAGAGGATGCAAGTTGAGCAGTACATCTACAGTAGATCCAAGCATACTCAAGAAAGCTCCCGTGTATCCGAGACAAGTCGTTCTTCGAAGTTTACGGATAAATTCTCCCACTAAACAACCAATGCATAAGCTGGGGATTGATAAAGCTAATAGTTACCGCCCATTAGCTGTGCTTTTTTTTTTGTTCTAATTTAAACTTCAAATACCCATTAGAGCAAGCTCAGGTCGAAACAATATCAACCAGGTACTATTCATACATACCTGACTACGCACATAAAATGGGTTCCAAAAATGGGTTCCAAAAAATGGGTACTCAAAACGCCAAACTGCTGCTTGACGAGTTATTCCGTCCAATAAAAATTATGATTCTTATTAACAACATGCTAAGCAAAGCAAAAACTTGCGACAACAACTTGAGTGTGTATGGCAACTCAACACCGTTTGCTTATTTCTGAAAAAATGAGGTCCACAACTGCACCATGCTCCGTGTTTGAAGCAATATCGCACCATCTCTTTTAAGCCCTTCAAAAGTACAGATTAGGCAATATGAGAAGATTCGCCAGACCTAAATCCGATTGAAGATATACCTACGTACCCCCCACAAAAAAAAAAAAAAAAATCAATACAATGAGAATGGGAAAATATCAGCTTAGAAGAATATTTAAATTCGAGGTAAACTCATGCTGGCTCAGCGCCGTAATCATCTACTTCTCGGAACCCGACATCGCCGTATACTATGTGCTTATGGACGTTTCCACAAGAGCGACCGAAAATGATTGTGTGGCTCTACGCTTTTAGTTAAGAACCCGTGCGACGGACTTTGTTTAAATGTAAACTTGAGCCTTATCACCTCACTCTTCGCAAGACACGCAAAGGGTCTTTGCATGCAAGAATCTAGAGAAGCCTGGCTTAACACACTACACGCCGGTTACGGCCGCCTAAACAAGCGTCACATCGCATGAACCTTGCAACAGATTCAAGAGCTGTAGACTCTGCTTTGAGAGAGAAGAGACCTTTCTATTAATCCTAATGGAATGTCCAGCTCTCTTTCAACTTAGAAAGATCATCCTCGGCGGTGAAGTTGTCCCTACGGAACAGTTTGCTATCATCCACCCAGAGAAGTTCCTTAACTTCCTGATATCCTGAGTGAAACAATTAATTTAGAAAACACTAGGGAAGGGACAATAGGATTCGTCAGAAACCGCATTGCCAAAGGCTGTGAACAGCCCTCCTGAAATAATAATAATAATATGTCTCATTTTAGTGGAACAGAAGCCCAAAATCGAAATATGGCTTTATGTCCCAACCCATCGGGACATAAGACCAAACAAGGAAGATTAGTGCAGAAAGACAGTGCAATGAGCCGATTTTGGTCATTAAAAGACCAGAGTAGAGAAGCGGTTTTTTTTTATTTATTTAAGGCAATCATTTGATTTTTGACTTGTCCCACTGAGGTGGGACAAACACTCCTCACCCCAAACACTTTTGTATACGATTTTTTTTTTCCATTGAACGTGAAAACCTGTAATTTTTTTTGCTGGACTTTGCAGGACAGAATCATTGAACAAAGCCTTTATTTTCACATTACTTACCATATCAGCTCTTTGTCTGTTTAACAAAACATATGTTTTTTTCTTTTTTTATAAACAAATTAAAACATAATTTATGTATAAATCACAACGAATTATTCAAACATAACACACGTCACCGAAACAACATAAATCCCCGAAAAAGGAACAACACAAACTAAATTCAACTGAAGATAAGAAAGTCCAAAATTTAACTAAAATCAAAGAAAAAAAAAATACAACACAAACTTATTATAATTTTTTTTTTAATATTTATTTTTTTTTTAAGAAAAAAATTATCTTTATTTACTAAATAAAATTCTCTTTAATACAAGAACAAATAATTCTTAACTAATATAAGTTTTCTTCTTTATTTTTGTCTCTTCTTTTCTTTTCACCTTAACTTGTTATATATTTTATATATAAATTGTTTTGCTTTTTTTTTAATAAAAAAAAAATTAAAGTAAAGAAAAACGATAATAAAAAACGAGTTTTCGCAAAAAATGTTCTGTTTTAGTTTAAATACATATAAAAAAAATAATAATTTATTTTGATTGCACAGATCAAAAATATCATTTCTACGGAAAGGAAATGATGTTTTTACTAAAACTATTTATTTTTTGTTTCATTATTTTAAAATATATATGTATAATGTATATATTTCTCATTTAAGAATTTTTTTTTCATGTAATTTATTTTTTCTACGAATTATCTAACGCTTACATGTTTTTTTTCTTATTAAAAAAGATAAATGAAATACATAAGGCCCATTTTGTGTTCGTAAATATTTTGTTTTTTTAATGGTATTTAATTTCTATACAAAAAAATATAAGAGTAAACATAAAAAATAAAATAAAATTTTGAAATATTAATTGCATGAGAGTGTTTCTTTATTTTGTACAAAGAAGATGTAAAAAAATAAAAATAAAATAAAGTCTTTAGAATTAGGCGTGTGTGTTTAAACAAAAATAAAATTTATGCATTATTCTTTGAGCTGAAATATTTTCTTTTTCTTTTTTAACAATAAATAAAATAAAATAAACAGTTAATTTACATCTAAAAAGGGGAAGAATGATGAAAAAAATTTCACTAAAGTAAAAAAAAAAGGAAGTACACATATTTCCGCTTACGAAATACTTCGGTTTAAGAAAATTTAAACTATAAATATAAATTTCTTTATCATACATCCAAAAAAGGGAAATTTTCCAAAAATTAAATAAAAAAATATATACTCAATCGTTTTTTTTTTTCGATGAAAACATCAACAGAAATAATAATAATAAAAAACAAAAAACAAATTTAGCTTGCACACAACCCAAATAAAAAAAATATTAATTTTGAATTTTACTCGATAAAAGTGGTTTAAAAAAATTCTAATTTTTCAACCGGAAAACAACCGTAACTCACATTTGAGAAAAAAACAAAGAAACAATCCAATTTCAAAGAGTGGATTTGGATTGGATGTTTTCAAAATTATTTATCAGTCGATAGTTTCAAAATAAAAAAATTAAAATTGAAAAGTTTTAAGCTCAGCTGCTCTTCTCCCTCTCTCTTGTGATAGGATACAGGGGAAAAATGAGGTATTATAACTTATAGATGAGTTAGAGAGAGAAGTTTAGAAGTACTTTTATTATTTAAGAAACAAAAAAAAAAAACTAAGACACTTGTGTGGTTGGAGGAGGCATTGACGTAACACACTAGAATAAGCTTTCTAGTTTGTAATGGAAAACATGGCATGCGTTAAATCGTCACTTTAAATAACAGATTCATGTACGATGTCAAGAGGATTTTCGAACAACCACCTTTACCTACCTACCTAAGATTTAAAGTTAGTATCGCATTACATGCCATGCCCCTTTGGTTGACGATTCCCATTTGACTTCAATTGAGACCGGTTGAAGTACCAAGACTGTTTTCCTTTACATGCGCAAAACAATTCTGAACCATGCAGTTTCAATGTTACAAAACCAACTCGATAAATGATTTCCTAACGACAAGCCAACTTGCAACTTCGCCGATTGAACACATGTTATCTGAGTTATTCGACACATTCCATTACTTTAGGTGACAAAAGCAAGCGGCCACCTCATCCAGTAAACAAATGAATTATTCTAATAAAACAAGCAACAATTATTAAGTCGTAACATAATACCAAGTTTGCAGTGTCAGTGTTCAAACACAGGAACTGATTTTGCTTTCCCTACAGTAGTGAAGAAGTACTGTACACAGTATGCAATAGTCTTACATTTCCTTTAAAAGAACAATTATTGAAATCCGTAGGAACGCAAGAAGTCAAATGCAATCATTTTTTGAGTTAGAAGCCAGATTGACATTTCTTTACGCAAAACATTTCCGTACAATGTCCAAGTTGAGTGAAGTTCGATGGAAACTAAAAGCTCCTAGTAACAAAGAAGTCTGTATCTAGAATACATTCTGATGCACATATTCCTTGATTTTCAGAACATAATTGAGTGAGAGTTTTTCGAGGAGACATTTTCGGTTTATTGAATCAAGACCAAATTTTCTGTTTTCTGTGAATGAAAAGTGTTATAAAAGTTTAATGTACTGCAATTGGTATTAAGCTTTGTGAAAGAAGGTGTATTACCATCAATAGCCGATACTGTGCAAAGGTAGCGAAACACTAAAAATATAACCTTGCATCATATGATAAAAGGATTTGGCCGCTGTGCTCATTTATTACTATAAGTATTCTCCTACACCGATACAAAAGGTCTTTCTAGAAATAATTCAACTTATTCATGAGAGATGATACTTCTACCTAAGTGGTCCAGGCTAGCACGATCCAGACCCACTCAGCAGAGTAGCGAGTAGTTTTGTTGGTAAATAAAACTGAGAAGAACCGAAGATATAATCTATATAAACGTTGGGGGACATGCGAATTACTCTATATATTTCAGAATCAAATAAGTAATCACAGATCACTTTTGCTTTCATAAATTTGTTTCGGCCTGATTCTTCATCTGGACATCGATCATTCTTCTGCCTTTTTAAACACTTCAAGTTGCTTCCAAGAAACATGTGCCAATGAAATAGCTTGACGGAATAACTTTACTAGATTTGTCACAAGCATAGACAAAGCTACAGACACAATTAAGTTGGGAATGAGGATATCATTTGCCAAGTCTATCACTTACACCGAATCACTAAAGAGAGCAAATCACAGACGAATACTTCGCAGAAAATTGCCTGATATTGTTATAAAGGGCTCTTCAGGTACACGTAAGTCAACAAATGGCTACAAACAGAAGACATATGGATGTCAACAACAGGCCAAAATTGCTTAAGAGATGATCTTAACAGACTAAAACCTGTCTACAGGGACGACACTTTGCTGACTTTGTGTTAGACTCTCAATTGGATGGCGTAATCTTAAAAAAAACTCTCTACCTTAAGTGCCTGTAACATGGACGTGAATGTGTCCTCCTTTGGATTTATAGAGCATTATAATACAATGTACCTTTATAAAAACTAAAGAACTCCTAAAGTACAAGTGGAACAACATCTTAACGAGTTCCATAGAAGACGGTACAAAGATATGAAAACCATAAGCCAACCGCTTACCGGGGAACGCAATGGATCCTTCGAGATCCGAGTGAGGCTGTATATAATTGCAGCCACCCCTATAACCTAATCAAAGTCAACCGCCTGTAGCTAATCAAAGAAAAAGTGAAAGAAAAAAAAAATAATAAAAAATAGACTCGATAGACAAGATAATTTAGCAGGAAAGCTGTTCCTTAATAGAATAAGTTGGCTAACTTCAGAAAGACCCTGAAGGAAAAGCATAGTGGAGTATTGACGCGATCAAGTGTTAAACGTAGCTAGCTAACAATTTAGCTGGCAAAAGACGCTTTTTTATTGAGACCCAGGTCCACCTTCATTCTGTAGCGTCATTATAAGTGCGATGTGGAATACACACTTATGTCGATGCAGTAGAGAGCACATATCATATGGACAATTTTGAGATATGGCAACACATGAAAAATGAATCGATTACGTTATTTCTAGGAACTCCAGGAATAATTTGAAAAATGACTGAATTTGTTTAAGGATTTCAAAGCTAAACTTCGAATGGTTTCAAGACGGCAATGAACTTGTTAGCCATAATTAAGCAAATCACAGATGGGCAAGTAAAACAGAACAGTAGAAATCGACTAGGGAATGACACGGCAATTCGATGATTAGCAGGTCCTAAACGGCGAGAACAAAGGAACGTCTTCATAGTGGTTGACGTGAAGAGAGAACTTTGTATTATTTTTCGAGATCAGTTCAGTTCAATTCAAGCACAACCTCATTCGAAACGGCCTACAATTCCTAACAAAGTCCCAAATTCCGCAATCCTATAATCCACATAAATTTCTCGCTCTGTGCCACGGGAACATGCAGAAATCTTTGCCATTCTCCACGTTTAGTATTGAAAACAGCTTGTTCAGAGGCTTTGCATAACCATTCTTTAGAAAAAGCTAACTACAGATGGTCAGTTTTAATAATAATACATACATATGTATGAATTTCCGTAAGCAATAACTCAATGGTTAGAATCAGGGGACTTGTTTACAGCACTTGACAAGAGAAAAGGACTAAGATGTAAAAAAAAAAACAGAAAACCTACCCACTTCCAGTTTAAATTCATTTGAAATTACATATAATTTGAAGCAAATCCCCAAAAATTGTGCTTCCGTTTCTATCCTCCTCCAATTCACATTCATTTCTCGTTTTATGCCACACTTTGCCCTTAACAAACCAACCTGCACTGTCATTTATTTGCCTTTCTTCACGCTTGGTCTTTGTATTCATCACTTTATATAAAAAAAAACCAAAAGAAAAAAAAAACAATTTTTAACAAAAATCAACAACAGATCCCTTTCGTCTTACTTCCTCCGCTTTTTTGTTTTTTGTTTTAGACTAAAATATAATGAAATCATCTTCTGTTCTTTCTTTTTCTTTATAGTTTATAGAATATAGTATTTTTAGTTATTAATTTCTTACGACATAATCATATCATTTCTCTTTCTATATAAAGTGTGTTACACTTCTTCACCTACTTCATGTTTCTTTTTTTACAAACTTAATTTAATTCTTTTGTTAATATAATTTTTTTTTTTTGTTTAATAATCATTGTATAACGTAGGTAATAATGCAGTTTTTTTTTTCATTTAATATATAATTTTTAAATTTTATTTATAAAAAAAACAATCTTTTCTCTCATTCTCTTAAAAATTATTTGAATATATATAATTCTTTCTTTCTTTCACTCGATCTCGCTCAATTTATGTTTTTTATCTTACAAGGGTTTTTATTTTTTCATTATATAAACAGTCCATGCTCACTATCTAAACGCCCTCTCACTTGCCTCGCTCTCCCTATGTCTGTCTGTCACCCGATACTACACTTGTTTTTTGACGAAATTGTAAATTTTTAAGTTTCCCTCTATTTCAAAAGCTATTCGCTTGGTTTTTCTTTTTTTTTTTATATTTACACTTTAAAACTAAGGAAAAAAAAATTATAATAATAATTAGGAAATGAAGTGTCGATATATATATAGGCGTATCATGTATCTTTCTCTTTTTGTCACTGTGTCTATATATACATATAAATATATATATATAGGTTAAATTGTTCTTGTATATGGTATGTGTCAGTATAAAGTGTGAATTGAATAGAAAAACTTAACGAAAACATATTCAAACTGTGTGTGTGTTACCTTGTCTAAAGCTAAAGTTACAAAAAAAAAATAAATTTAACATTAATCAATTAAAATAAATTTATATACAAACATGTGGTTATGTTCGTATATAAGCCCTGCACAACTAAACGAAGAAATTGTTTTTTTTTTATAGGTGTTTTTTTTTTCCAACGACTTAACTAAGTTTATTCATGTGAATGCGTGTTAGTGTGGTATGAATAACATGTATGTTGTCCGATTGGAGAATGAGGAGGAGGAGGAGGAGATGACGAGATGGTGATGGACGACGATTACGACACTGTTGACTACAACTAATCCTGCTATGCTACAGTACTATGTTCACCGATTCCTCCTCCACCTCCAACGATACCGCTGCCACCGCCGAGTCCACTTGCAAGACCCGTAACTCCCATCATCAAGTCATCACCACTCGTACTGCTATTGCCACCGCTGACAACGAAACTAGCGCCAGCATTGACGACCCCGCCATTTTCTTGTGCGGCCGCAGCAGCAGCTGCAGCTGCCGCCGCTGCAGCCTGTGCAGCTTGTGTTGCTTGTATATGGGATTGTACCGATGGTGGTATCGCATGCACATCCCAGATTTCTTCTAGGAATTTCGGTAGCTTACGATTCTTTAGCTTCAACGAGAAACACATTTCGGCATTTTGATTGCCTAGCGTTCGCAGTTCTGTGAGAATGGAGAGAAGTTTCGCGAAAAATACCAAACATTTGGGATCGCCTTTATGCCGATTAAGGATGTAGATTCGTAACGTATCGATGTAGTAACTTTGTATCTGTTCGACTAGTTCGGCTTCTTCGAGACCGGGACGATCCGAAAAGATCACAATGGCAGTGAGCAGGGCATACTCGACATTATCGACTGTCATCGAGTACATTTGCCGACAGAAATGCAATAAATCTTCAATATTATCAGCCATGCCGGCCATTTTATATGAATCACGGGTATATGAACGATTATTGGCGAAGAAAATTGAATCGGACGCCGCATCGTAGCGTCGTGCCATACGCAACATCATTACCTCACTTGAACATGCCTGAAAAAAAAGATAGAAAAGAAATTAAGTTGGAAATAATTTATAGTTTGGTAGAATATAACGTTAGCCTTTCTCACTTATGACTGACAAACAAGCAGAGTGCAACGCTTTAATGGTTCTAGAGCACCATAGCCTCTTAAATGTGTTCTATATCGCTTTCCTGCCTTCATTAAGCAGAGTCTTGGAAACGCCGTATAGTATTTAAATTTTTGGAGCACTTAGCAGGAGGAACTTCAGTCGCCAGCCATAAAGGACTATAATGACTCAAAAGTACAACCTGATTAGCCGAGCTTTTGGACCTTGAAAGGCGACAGTACACATGTTCAAACAAACGTCCAAACATGAAAGCGTCTCTGGATCGAGCCGGGAATGAGATTAAACAAAGTGGAACTTGAATTTATAACAAATTTAGCTAGGTCTTATAGCAGACTAGCTATCTAAGTCACGAAAACAAGAAATTAGCAGGGTAGCCCATTGAAGCAAGGGCATAGCTTTTCGCAACCACCATGATGTGTATGTTACACATTTTTCACAAATGGAAAGCCGACTACGAAGGTTTGTCGTTGCCTGTCAAGAATTGCTGAGACAAGAACCTCTTTCAGATTGGTCAGCAAACGACCGGATTAGGCAGCGAGCCACGGCGAACTCGTCTACCTATGCAGTAAACTTCGCATCAATATTTTCTGACTTAAGATAGAGTGGCCTCATTTTTTGAATGTACACGTCCATTAGTATGACACCATCTGGCTGTGGTTGATTCTTATGAGCTCAAGGGCATATTTTTTTTTTTAAATTATACTCACCTTTAACAGTGTTATTTGGTCCTCTTGTGGAATTTTGGTAAAAGCCGGCAGTCCCTTGGCGAATTCGACTATTAATTGTACTGTTAGGATTGTAATTTCGGTGATGTGCCTAAAGCTCACATCATGTTGGCTCTCGTTCTCATCGGGTGAACTCTGTTCAAAAGGACATTTACAATTTTTACTTGTCATTGGTTACATACTACTGTATACTTACGATCATTATCCGTTTGAGATCTTCTTCGGATGGTTGTTCATAACCGTCCTGATACCAAATTAATTTGTATATGACTGCTAATTGATTTAATGTTAATGGAGGTATATTTTTTGCTTGATTCTCAGCCAATAAGCTTTCAGGCAGTAGCTGTAACAAAAAAAAAAATAAAATTAGAAGGACTTCCAATTTTGTAGTTACACTGGGGATATATTTTAAAACTCACTGGACAGGTCGCATGCGAAGGCGCCTCACACTTCATCAGCTCGAGTACTTCCTTCTTAATGAAATCTGTCGTACTCACTGCAGGTGATATCTGTTGCTTGTCCTTTTCCTTTTGTGCTTTCTTTTCTCGTCGCTTCAAAGCACACTGATTCTCGGGTACAACACACTCGGGTCGCATGCCAACCGCTAGGCATTTTTTCAGTCTACACTCTTGACATTTCCGTCGCATATACATATCCATTTCGCAGGAATGACCAAATTTACAACAGTAGACGGCATTTTTGGTAACACTGCGCCGAAAGAAACCCTTACAGCCCTCACAGGTGAGTGCATTGTAATGATAGCCGGATGCTCGGTCGCCGCACACAAGACACAGTTCTTCTTGTAGTCTAGGCGCGGGTCCTTTTTTACCCTTTTTCGCATCGCAACCATCATTTGTGGAGTAGCCGTTAAGACTACTCGATGGTGATAGATCATCTCGACCTGCAAATAGAAAAAAGAAGCAACCAGTGAGTTTTTAAAGAACATATCCTTAAAATTTAGTCAAATTATAGTTAAAGCGGTGAATAGGATTCACATTAATTAATTTTAATTGTAAGCCACCACCACAACAGAATGGATACCGATGTCAAAGTTTATAAATCCTTTCGTAGGAAGACGAGTTATATACCAGTGTGTCCTCTTCTACCCACACGCACAGGGACATACCCCTTGTCAGACAATATTACGTGTTCATTCATCCTGAATTAATGACATGAATCCTCAATCCCCCCTGCATTCGGTTTATGTTTCTATGTACACGCGCGTACACCCCAAACCTAATGGGGTGACAGAATTTTTTAACAAGGGACAATTAATTACACTGAAGGAGATTAAATTGTGTTGTCCTTTATTGGTCGATTTATGCGCGGGCAGGGAGGGTGGAAAGATTTGTCGTTAAAAGTCATTGGCCTAGTTTAGACGATGATGGTGCTGGTGAAAGTGGTGAGAGTGACCGTGACCTTATGAGACCTACATTCCCAGTAGTAAATGCGATTGAGTCAGATATCTTTTCTAGGTCACTTGACCAATGTTACTCTCTCGATGTTTGTGTAACTGTTAGTTGAATATATATGACATCGACTAGGATATAATTTACTTTATGCAGTTCAGGGCTAGTGGCATGAGTTGTTACCAAGTTTTAAAAAATATATAGTTTCTATAAAACAAATAGAACTTTTACAAACAAATGTGTGCTCCTTTGGCAAGATTGTTGCTGGATTGCAGTAGAAAATTATGATTTGGTATTGAAAAGTGAACCGTTAAGCCCATTATGTTTCAAATGTAAGGAAACCTTAGTCTTCGTGCGAAAACATAACACACACAACAATGGTTGCGAGAAGTAGGACATTGACCCTCTACGGGCTGTCGCGCTCTATATATAAACATACATATTTTTGGTTTAAAGTCTGGAAAGAAAGTTTTTTTGATGTAGTATCTACATATCTAGTGAATAAAATCATTAGAGGCTTGCTCACCGCACGAATGTAGTTTGGAATCCACATACCAGCTCTTTGAGAAATTCAACAAACGTCGACCAACGGGCATTCAAATCCTGCTTGCGTCCGCGGTCGCCGTGACTCCGAACTTACAACATATGGCTGCTAAGCAAGCTGGCTTCGGTTCGAGTTCAAGAAAAGTCAAAAACGTTTTTTGCGGCAACGTCGTGAAAACAAAGACGAAAGAAACCCAACAATTGGAGTCTGTTTCGACGTATCCCTCTGAACATGTACACGTATATGTTACAAAAATGTTTCATTAAATACACGAACCACTGAGATCAATCTAAGCCCTTTTAGATTTAATTAATAAAAATTAACTCCCAACGCGGATAAAAAAAAAGGTTTAAACTATCAAGTTCTTGAAGGCTTAGAAACAAAACAAAAAATCAATCAGCCCTATGTACCTGTTAAATACCTTCTTTTCAGGCAACACCTCGTCAAATTAACAACGAAACTCAATTTCCCCCCGATAACTTTGTAAGCCAATACCAAAAGTTACTGAACCCACCGTTGATTATCAATTCAAACACAACCCTGACCTTCACACTGCCACTATCAAAAAAATAAAAAATAAAGCATGCATAAACATTTTTCCAAGCTACAAACACCAGCAAAATATAAATAATTGCATGTAATTAGGTGTAAACGTACTTCAAAGCCCCACGAGGCACACACAGTGTGCTACAAAGTATTCGAGGGCGCACTCTATTTACTTGTGTCATTAAAATTAGATCACATTTCTGAACAAGTTAGTGCTAAATAAATACAAATTACTAATACAGTTTTGTAACCCTTCTTATCGTATCGTCAGAGGCGACTTGACTTGTGGGCTGTTACAAGCTTGTTATCTGGAAACTTGGAAATTATAAAAACTTTACGAATTAGGGCTTATCTATGAGGATAGATTAAATCCACTTTCAAGTAGATAATAGGATTCTTATATACGTGGTTTTAGGTAAGGTAAGTTCATCACTCGACACCGCAAACCTTAGTCTTAGTCAGAAGAGTTAAAAGTTAGACTTAGTCAGAAGAGTTAGGATTAGACGACTAAGATGACTCAATATGTCCAGCGCTCCGGCCGGAGAAGCTTCGAATACACACCGGCGGGACAACGCAGTAGAAGAAGACTACTACTAAGTCATGCGAGATTGGAGGCAGCTAGCTGACGATCGAGCTTGCTGAAGGTGTTTGTTGGTTGAGACCACACTGGACAGTAATGCGGATCATTAAGGAAAAAGCTACTTTGAAAACATCAACTTCTTTCACTTGTTCAGATCCGTGTTTTTCTAAACACTAGGAGAAGGGTTCTACTTTTGTAAGCCATCAGCAACTAACTGGTGGAACTAGCTTAGAACTGACAGTACCAACTAACGCGTCCCTACAATTTCTTTAGTAGTCGTTGTGTGAAACATCTAGCGGTACTGCATTGTTAATAAGCAAGCAAGTTAGACTGCTTTCTTACGACTTCTATGTAAATGCCTAAAAAGGTGGGATTCAATAAATAGCATGGATAGTGTGATGGCTGTCGACGACAACAGAAAGTGAAAAGAAGAAAACACACATACGTTGTCTTTCTTCATGTACATATGTATGTATTTTGTTTTAACTCGTAAATGATCCTTATCGAACAACCTCCAATCTTTTAACCCGCATCTATGAATCGTATAAAAGTCTTCCCGTCACACATAAGCAATTGATTACACATAGCAACCTTCTTTTAAAGATAGGAGAGCATTACTTCTTCACTTATTTCAGTCGCTTATTGTTTTCAATTCTTTTATTCATAAACAACTTTTCATTTAAGGCCTATCTTGCCAAATACCCATAACAATAGGTTTAATTTTATTTCTTGAAATAAAATGCAATCAGGTCAAAATTTGTTTTTAAAATACGGATAGTTAGGCTTGAGGTTCTATGTCTTTTTATTCCACATGAAATAGATTAACAAATTCTCAAGGACTTTGTCGGAATATATGCTAAAAACGATCAGCCCTTCCAACATATCAATTGGGTGAATAAATAAAACTAAAACAAAAAAATATCGAAAAGTGAATTAAAAACCCTCACAAAGCGAAATTCGCTTTCACAACCCAATTCGGAGAACAGTCGGGTACAAAAGTTGTTCAATAAAACAGACAGACAAACGTAGAATGGAGTATCATAACTTAAAAACATTCTATAATCAGCTGAGTACAATCAATAGAGCTTATACATAGGTGCGAGGCCTTCTAACCTAAAATTAGTTGAAGCATTACTTTTGTGTTCATTTTCCGAATCCAGTGTTGCTAACCACTGACTTGGTTTCAGTTCATTTTAACGAATAAACTTTTCGAAGATCCAGACTGCCAATCAATCGCTAGTCTTTATAAGGAAGGGTGTTAGATTGGCAAGGAATTGCTTAAGCATTAAAAGGCAGGGGATAAGTTAGAACCTTATTAAAGAAGATTTATGAATGATATCATGAAACAGTTCTCCGACTTAAAGTCACAATTTTTCTTGTTGAAAGACAGACAAGTGTACAGGGCCCCTACTCTGTATTTCGATTTTGAAGTTCGGATCGTTAGAAAGCGGACATTTTGAAACGCAATTAATAAAATCCATGTAAAATGCCCACTTTATAAAGATCCGAACTTTAGAATCGGAATACAGAGTAGGGGCCCTGAGCCCTTAAACTTCTGAAGGAACTCTGGACTCCTCTAAATCTCACAACTAAACGAAGAACTTCAACGGTCTTCAAGAAGTTAAAAAAAAAAAAACCATATCAAAAATCGATAAAAATTGACATCGTGGGAATAATTTAGCGAGCTGTTACCGGTGCATACGTTTAGCGGTGAATGAGGTCAACAGAGTTTTAAAATCACTACACCAACACTAGCGCTGTGTGAATAGCATCATAAGGGTATTCATAACCCCTTTAGCGCTAGTGAATTATAAAAAAAACAAAAAACAAAAATAAAAAATTGTAGGAATCAGGGAGAACGATAAAGTGACTCTGTTATTACTTTTGAAAATGACATCTCATCAGAAATCAAACTAAGGCAATTGAATAGAAAAACCCTATCTCAAAGACCTAATGAGCTGTTGGAAAACCAACCTTGACCAAAGACCAACTAAAGAGCCTGAACAGACAAACTGATGAAGCACAGACATCAATAGAAGAATTGTAAGTCCTTGGTATGTTACTCACAAGTTATTCTTAATGACAATAGGTCACTTGGTCTCGAACTGTAGGATATCTCCTTCTATGATCATAGATTAATAAATTATACCATCAAAACTAGTAATTAGGAACATACTTGACCGTCAGAGTTCAAAGACCAGAACTTATCTTGTCTGCTTGGACTCCTTTTATAGACTTTTCGGAAAAGGCAAAAAAGTCTAAAATTAGGGCTTCTAACTTACAGTCTATCAGTCACTGTTCTTTATTTAAAATTGACAAATGGATAACCACTTTTGTACCTTACTGTAAATAGTGCCACCAGCACCCAAGACTCCTCGTCTTTAAACCGTCCAAATGCAAATTTCGTGCTGAATGTCATTTGGAATTTTAAGCAGCACAATAAAGAATTCTTTTCGTTGTGAGGCTTCAAAAGCCATAAAAAAAAAAAAAAAACATTACACACCCAGCAACAGAATAAGATTTGTAGTTCCTCTTTAAAATTCTGATCAAGCCATATACACAATGGATACTCGAATCTGGCACATAAAGTGACTTAATTATATTTCCACTACACTATCTTCTACTTCCTTGTGAAATGAACAAAGTATTGATCCGATAGTTTACGGTTCCTTATTCCTCTGGTATCTCAATCAAGCTCTGATAAATAATCCAATTATCGGCGTTCGAATATAATTTCCATTGCCAAAGGAATTGTACATTAATTGCTGACATTAATACACTACGAGGTGGATTTGGGGGGAAGAGGAAAAACTAATCATAAAAGGATTATTACACTCTTCGTTCACTGATTATTATTTATTTACTCGTATTATGTCACTGAGCTTATTGGAATTGCAAGGAGGCTGTATATAGGTATGTATGCACGAGTATTGTGGGGGGGGGGGGTTAAGATGGTTACGTTCGCGTACTTTGGGGAAAACTACGAAAAACTACTCAAGATTGATGGGCTGTGTGACGTCTTTCTAATTTAATAAGTGTCCTTGCTTAGTCAGTGTGTTGATGTTTATTATTAGTTTGTCCTCAAAGCAATTATGGTAATGACACAGAAGTGTTTTTACTTTTTGGTTAGTTATGGTGTCAAAAATGCTAAAACAAATATTTTATCTTTCGTCCTGATAGGAATTTCCCAAGTGTGACATTATCATTGAAAAGGTTACCGACATTAGAGTTGGCTACATAAACAAATCACATCGCACAGAAATGTATAATATGTGTATGTCTGCTGTCAATAGTGGGAAATGACTAAGCCACGATTTTTAAACAATGCTTAGTACAAGCGGATACAAGAATTTAACGACCAAACGGAAGAATAAACCTTCGGGAGTGTTATTTGTTTTGACACGCTACACCTGCCGTTCGAAGTTTGCGGTAACAACTTTTGCATCCTCATATTGCTGCTAGGTCACGACACGCGAGAATGTGGACTGCAGGTTATAAGCCCTCTTAATCCACATCGTGATTATGGAAATGTGGCCTCATGTACGCCGGCTTACTAACCCAAGGTGTCGATGACTTGGTTGTTATAATCAGAAGCAATCAGAAATTGAGCAACCTTATGTAAAATGCACTGAACAAAGCATAGGCATGGTGTAAAAATGAAGGACTAAACTTAAATCGCACAAAAACAATTTTCATAATTTGTGAATCATTGAGAACCCTACATGCATATGTGTGCCTTGTCTTGAAAGCGATGACATGACAGAGCACTTCCTTTGTCAGTTACTTAAACAATTGCAATCGGTAAATTCAAGGTCGGTCGCCGTGGCTTAGTTAGTGCGTTGGACTGCTAAGCGAGAGGACACAGGTTCGAGCCTCAAAACCAGCCAAACGTTTTTCGCGGCACCATTTCCTGCGAAGTATAATCTGTCATGAAAATGCGTCCGTCGTTCGGCGTCAGCAATAAAAAAGGAGCCACGTCGCTTCCTTTCGTGCGAAAAATATAACACGCACAACATGAATGGTTTCGAGAAGCTCTGCCCTGGCTCTCTATGAGCTGTCGCGTCAAATATTCAATTGTTGGTTGCCGCGTAAAACATTGGTGTTATCTGGTGCTCGAACTTAAAGAAGCTTGCTTGGAAGCCCAATGTACCACGGCGACAACTGAGGTTCCTCTAGAAAAGCTTAACTAAGGAAACGCGTGAATCTAAAACCTTATAAGGTCCTTGAAACATGGTTTCTATCCAATAAGCATAGTGAGTGGAGAGAAATTCCTAATTATGAACGATGAAGATTAATCGTTACAATTCCTTCGCATAAAGTTTATAAACATCCTTGACACTTGTCCAGAAATACCCACTTAGATGATTTCTATTTATGGATGTCCTCGTGTCAGTAACAAACATGGGTCATTGGGAACCCGTATAAGTTTATTAGAGTCACTCTTGATGAAACGTCTTAACGATGACTTACGGGAGCATCCTTATCTAGTGAAATTTCGCGCATTATACCCGAGTATCTCTAATCCCAAGAGGATATCATTATTGGCTTTTGCTACAACAATATTTGTTGACTATTCCTTTTGATAAGGTCAACGGCCAGAGTATAGTCCCTCTGTCCGGCACGTGTGTAAACACCATCTAGCAGCAAAATAACAAACATGTCACACTGATGCCATCAATATTCGGTTGCATGAATAAAAAGATACCCAATCTTGAGTGCCATCATCAGGCACACTCCGCCCCAAAAACATTTCCAAAAAAAAAAGAAAAAGAAGAAAACATCCTTTAAGAGCACAACAAACAAAAGGACTTTCTACGCGTCATATTCGCGTGAACAAATGACAACAATGGTAACGTAAGCTGAGCCCCCTGTACACATTCATTCTCTATCAGCGTTTAATTGAGTCCTTCCCCTTCCGTCGTGCTAAAGTACACAAGGTAGTATCCCTGACCTCTCCATACACAACCTACTTCAGCATAACATTGTCGATGGCATATGTTAGCCTAGCCTAGACTTGGAACATCCAATCGCCGCAATTATATCGTTCATCACTCACCTCACGACAGAAAGTCAAAAGCAAAATAAAAAAAAAATAAAAAAAGCGAATTCAGTGGGAAGGCGCATAAAGACTGACAACAACAAACTGTATGTACTCGTATTTGTACTTGTATCTATGTATCTACCAAATAGAAAGCAAGTGCATTGTCGCACTTACACAGATCCCCAGTTTATGCACCAGCAGTTCTTTTCCACCACCACCCTCCTCCTTCTTTTGAGCGCTTTAATTTTTCTATTTTCTCTCGGTTTGTCCCCTTCTTCGTCGTCGTTGCACATTCTGATGATGTCGATGATGGCGGCTCGGCTAGTGGTGGTTAGTGGTGTTTACAGTGCAGAAAGTCAGGTTCGTGACTGATCCACCTTGGACTCTAATAGTGTTGTTGTGATTTGTTAGTCGGTCGATTGGTTCGTTGTTTTTCTATGTGTGTCCGTGAAAAAAATGTATACTCAAAGATACATTGCCCATCGTCAGCGGCATCATCATCATCATCGTTGTCATCATATCATCAGCAGGGAACGGGACAAAGGATGGAACTATGAATACCAATATAGAGCACATGGTGCTGTTTAAATAAATTGCCCAGGAGAATACTAAATAGACAGAGGGATGGATAGGTTAGGATGGAGCGATGGAATGAATGCACATTGCATCAGGGGTGCATAACCTTTTATTCTTTTTGCTCTTTTTTTGTTTGCAAAATTGTATAGCACTGAGGTTTTAAATTTAACACCCATGTAATTAAGGATATCGGAATTAGGACTAAGGCAACATTTTGGGTTAAACAAGTCTAAATGGTGCACACATTGATAATAATATGACAAAGAAGCTTTCACTTAGTGTAGAGTTTCTTTTAGGTTGTTGACCAAAAATTGTACACAAAAAGAACACATAACCATCTGAACGACAACGCTCATTGGGCACCCTTTTAGAAAGTGGTATCTAAACAAGATGCTTAGTCTAATGGGCCTTAAGAGAGTGTACAAGGGTCAGAAATCTTTTATAAAAAAAAAAAGAAAGGTCAGAAATTGAGAGTTTTACGCTGAGACATAAAAGAAGAGTACATCCTTGTTAAAAAAAAATACTTCTACAGCGAGGTTCTTACTTCGTCACACGCTTCACTTTGATTATTTTTGATTAAGGCTTCTTACAATTGAGGAAGGAACACGTAACAAGAAAGTAGGCGATCACATTATGGAAAAAAAAGAGGTAGGTCATGTATAATACACAAAATTCGTCAAACTCGTAAGTTCTTTGATCCACAAAGAATTCCTAACACCGGAGGACATTCGTAATGCCTCGACTGGGGATATCCTCAACTTCATTAGGAAGATAGAGGACCTCCTCGTCTAACTGGCTCCAGGCACAATAGATCTTGCAGGTCGCAGTGCCAGATGCGTTATGTAGCAGCCTTACCAATAATAATAATAGTTCTTTGATTGGTTTGAGAAATGGTGCCTTGTTTTATCCAGAAACGCCGCTTTACAGCCCTGTATAACCAAACCTAACCAATTCATTATGATAAATACCAACTTTACAACGTTACTCCTGCTTAGGAGAGTGGACATTTTATCCTAGAGTCAACATTTTATTGCAAAACGTAATGCAGACTTAAACATCGAAAGGAAGAAAATATTCAGTGTTTCGTGCACATAAATGCACCAATAGGGTTCGTTTCCGTTTCAAATCACTTGTCATTAGTTGGAAAAGTTGCGAAGATGGAGATTGGAATATTTTTAACTCAGTCGCACTGGCGAGATTTGAAACCGGCTCTAGAATGGTCGGATTGGCATACAAGTTGACATCAAACTATTTGATGAGAGGCAAGCTCGAGATATCGCTCAATTACTTGAAGACTGGCTTTACTCAAAAAACGCTATTTTGTAGAAAACACGTTTAAAGTTTTCAATTGACTACCACCTTGCAGAAAAAAGAACGGAATATTCTCTTCTAACGCGGAGAGAATACAAGATATTAATGTGAAATCTTTACACAATACGAAGCATGATAAAACGAATAATTCAAGTAAATGAGCGATATGTACTTCACGCCAAAAATTAATTCGGTTAACAACAACGTGCGAAGAAAAAACCTTTCTAAGTTTTGGAGGCAATTAATTAAGCGTTGAAAAGCCAAACTTGAGGAAAAGAACTAAAATATCTGAATAAAACTCCAGTGTCTTGCGACTAAAACAAGATCGAAATGTTGGACCCGAAAAAAGAGATTTGTACATGATTTTGCATACAGAGGCGGTTATATAGACTAAATAACATACATATGTATATCGAATTTCTACTTTTCTAGACTGAGCTGGAATGCACCTACACTGGCGATAGCAGAACTAAGCTCAGAGGTGCTTCCTACCTTTTCTGACGAAGACCAGAAATGTAAAGGTACTTCCGACCTAACAGATCTTTTATGACAAACAAAGTTCAAAATATTGTGATCAAGGTCGAGGAGAAGGGGAACCTCAGGTCGCGGATGAATGGTTGTCTATGCCTGGAGAAATGAGCCCCAACCGAAAAATTGGTGTCTGCTTCGATCTATAGCGGAGCATTAGCACTAAATGTGCTCAGGAGTCTCTTGATTTTCTCAAAAACTTAATATTTGTCCGTGGGATTTATCCTGTCTAGTGAAAGTCTATAAAAACTTAGTATCAGGTTTGTTAAAATTTCTTAACTTCCCTTATTGTATTAGGGGTTGATAAACTTTGCCAAAGTCCTCTTGTATTCAGTTCTATGTGCCCCCATGAGTAGATCTCCAAGTCTATGTGGCTGGTAACTTAAGAAAAATGATCCTTCAGTACTTATTGAGATCTTCTTTACTTGTCCTCTCTTTGAAAGTGTTTAACAACTTTGAATGAAAACAGTATGGACTTAGAACATTTTTTGTTACCTGACTGATGAAGATGGCAAATTGTTTCCTACAAGGGTTTTGTCTAATGCATTTACTGACGCATAGTCCAATTGCATAAACCTCTGCCTCAAAGACAAATATAAAAGAGCAAAGGGAGACTGCTTATTTAAAGTTCAGGTCGTAGATACACGTGTAAACTTCGTTTTCCGTTTTTAATCCGTTTGTACACAAAATGTTTGAAGCGACGAAACAACTAAGCTCAATCGTTTAAGAGTACAGCAGTAGGTTCTTCGGTAATCTAGCGACAGAAAGTAGTATAGTAACATTTTCATTGGAAAGTAATTATTCGTTTAGTTTCACGACACCCCAGATAATTAATCCTCTTTAAAAATCAAGCTTGTACTTAGTCCATGTCAAAAAAAAAAAAACTTGACATAGCAGAATTTGGATGTTGGAGGTTGACAACGAAGGCTTTGGTGTTCCTCTACAAGGGTCGGTGACCTATTAAATAAGTAAGAGCTATGTACCTTCTCTAAAAACTGCATGGAATAAGCTTCTAAAACAAAACAAAAATAAGCCTGCAACCAAAGAGCATTATGCCTTCGTCCATTCTATGCAATGACAGAATGACTAGTTTTTTTTTTTTGTTCTTCTTCAGCATTTTTGCACATAACACAGAATACGTGCAGAAATTAGCGATGCACATTTCTTTTCGAGAAACCGAAATCCCATTCTATTCCTTCTGTCAAGTGGAGGCTCAGTCATATTCATGCGCTTGGATATATTACATTTTTCATGTACAAAAAAAAAAAAAAAAAAACTAGAACAAAATGAATTTCATATCCATGGCACAAAGCCATCCTCGTTATGACGTTCCCGACAATGATGATGATGATGGCAAAAATATACTACTCCCAGCATGCTATACAATAACACGTTGCACATAAAAAAAACTTTTAATCGCGCTATATTCAATCCAAAAAAGACTATATAAGTATCTAGATACACATACTTTAGCCTAGGTGCAGTAGAAACAACAGAAGCAAACTGTAGAATGAATAAAAAAAAAGAAACACTCTAAAACAAGGAGAGAGAAACATAACCCTTCCCATCTCAGTCCTCGTGCGCGAACAGGGCTTTGTTTTTTTGTTATCTTCGTCGTACTTCCCTATCCTACTGATATACATGCATGTTACCATACCATAATATACCACAACCAGAAAGAGCGTTGCTCGAGAATTATATTCAAAACGGAGCCAAGAATAATACTCTTGGAGTTGTGAGGCGCATCCCATGAGTGGCTTCTGGCTTCTCGTATCTACTGCGAGCTCTTGTTTTCAACATAAGCTGCAATTCGTATATGTAAATTACTGAATCATATAAGTCCTCTAGATAGTTATAGATACTAGATATATCAGATGTTTGTCAACACATGCAGTACTCCTACTGCCATTGTCCGATAAATTTCCAACAAAACTGACAGCAGATTTTCTAGATGAATGTACTCTACAAACGCAGAGAGAGAGAGCCTAACTATTTATTCGGATCGTCAGCGTCAGGGGTTGGCAAACAACAGTAGTTGGTGAAGTATGAAGTTTATGTTTATATCGTAGAATATAAAAACCTATAATTGATGGTTTATCGAAGATATCAACCATTTTAAGAGAAACTACGACTAGATGGTGCTTCTTGATCGGGGCAATTTAACGAAATCATCGAGTTCTGAAACAAATTTAAAAGTCTTTGTATGTATGTATATTTGGCACGGCAGCTCATGGAGAGCCAAGGCCTAGCTTCTCACAACCATTCATGTTGTGCGTGTTATATTCTTCGCACGAATGGAAGGGACCTACAGTTTAATGCCGACTCCCAACGGCGAATTGAGAGAAGCTTCTCATGACAGATTGTACTCTTGCAGGTTTGTCATGCCTGCGAAGAGGTGGTGCCGCGAAAAAACTTTTGGTGGTGTTTGAGAATCGAACCTGTGTCTCTCGCTTAGCAGTCCAACGCACTAACCACTAAGCCACGGCGACCAAAGTCTTTGTACAAAACCCTAATTTTTCAAACCCCAGATATAATGACTTAAAATTGCTTCTGGGCGGAGAGTTGTTCTTTTAACTCTACGAGAGAAATGAAGTTTTTATCCTTAGGTGGTGCGCTTGCATGGAAATAAGTCACAGCAATAGGTGCTGTGTAACGATATAGTCAAAGAAGTTAATTTTTGTACGCTTTCGTATCCGGACGTTTGATATCAAACAAGAATAAGAATAAGAAGGAAGGTCGGTCTTGTTCATGCAAGAATATGCCAGTCAAGGAATCTATTTTGGAAGAAGCTTATTTTCTGACGTAGCCTTAAATCATATGATGTGCCAAATAAGATCTAGGTTATGGAGAAAGCCCTGGATTTCGTTTGAGCATAAAGTGTTTTTTTTTTGCTTCGACATTCGGCGGGGCTGTAATAAAATCTTTATGTGGCGTATTTCTCACTAAAATCTAGCCAAATGCTCTTCGCTCGTAGTAAATTTTCAGGATAGGAAGACATCATCTATGACCTTCCGAGTTCTAGAAATATTTATCTGTCGTCGCAAATGCTAAGGGATATCGAAAAAAAGGTTTGCAAGGACAAGACACCATAAGCTGTAGAATTCAAGGCTCACGGTAAATAGCTGATAAAGATCATGTTCATGTTTTTTTGATCGTTTTTCTTCATAAAATGTTATTTAAACTATCAACAGGTTACGAGCTTGATGGGCACTTTTACTACAAACAAAGGTTGATTTCTAAATCCTTTTCACCCGAATTCATCCAACTTGCGAGAGGTCTTGCTGTTGCTCTATGTCTAAAAAAAAATTGCCCGAATTAATTTACAATTGTTTAGCAGAGGTTTGAGAAAACAATCATAAAACGGTTCTTGAGCTATTACACTAAAAGCGAATAATTTGGTAAATCTGTAGGACTTGCAAGACCAAAATGTTGAACATTTTCAATCACAACTTATATCTTTGCTACTCTAGTGCAAAAAAAAAGAAAAAACTCAAATTATCTTCTTTTGAAATCGCATACATATATCTAGATACATACATACATAGCTCTCTGGGAACCTTGTGCATTCATAGGTTTTATACTCAGTCTGTGGCTTGGTTTTTCCAATTTTTTTTCCACCCTTTCAGGTAAACAGAAAAAAAAAGTTAAAAAGTCGCTAGTGAATGTGTTTTCGCATACACATACATATGTCAATGCGGTACGATAGGTATGATGAGAACCAGGCTAGAGCTTCAACAACGTATAGTAGAGATGGGGATGGAAAAGAAAATGCGATTGAACCACAACACAAATTCGGTTCGGGTACAGAGAATGTGAAAGAGAGAGGATTTTTCAAGTTGAAGTTGGGAAAACTTGACTTTCCCTGATTTCCTTTTCCCTCTCTTCTTTGATTACTACGCGGCTACCTGTACTATACTCACACGTCGTCAGCGTTACACACTCGTCCTCATGCATATCTGGTAGATGACTCCATTTGCTGCTATATTTACACTGAGGATGAGAAGCTCTTTTCCCATGGACGAGGAAAAAAAAAACTAGTCTCTTTGTACGGGTTTCTGTAATCTACCTATGCATGCTTGGATGAGATGCAAAAAGTTGTAGGATGTGCTATATCGTATCATTAAAGGAAACATGCACTGGGTACTCAAGTTTGTTAATTTGTTGCGCGGGAAAAATTTGTTTGTTAGTCTTTTTTTGCTAAAAGAGTTACTTTTAATTATAATTAATTATAAATAATTATTTAAGAATTGTGCATTTAATTTAAGACATCATAAATAGTTTTAAAGAGTGACGATCTAGACATCGTCAAGTTTCTTTAATGCGATTCAATCAAAAATGCCATCTAATCGGATTTTAAACCAATTTCAGGTTTCAATCTTTTGAAAACAGCTGCCCCTTTGGCCATGAGCTTTCTTATTTGCGAAGTTTAGGGTGACACCAGAAGTGATGTTTGTCTGATGATTGGCGCAGAGTTTTCTAAAGCTTGTGCTGTGTATAGGTTTAAACACCTTCCCAAGCAAGGAAGAATGAAAAAGCGATCAAACACCTTGCACGCATTCCATAGCCGTCCACACTCACGGATTCAAATTTGACACTGATGTAGATTTATGAATCTTCTCCGAATCACTGCGCATAACCAAATCAGTCCACCCTCCGATCAATAGCAGTGCTTTGCAAGCGAAGATCCCAGCAGTTACAATAGCGATGAGGGCAATACCACAAGAGGATATCACCTTTTTCATAGAAAGCTAGGCAGCACTAAGATTCTGCAAGGTCCCTGGCCATGAGGACATACCAGCAAATGAGTATGCTGATGAATTAGGAAGAAGATGTTCGACACTAACTCCTAGGTCACTTAGCTCTAAGCCCTAAGAGAGGCAAACAGCAGATGTACATACCTCTCTTAAGACACTTGTTTAATCACAAAAAAGTTATGGCCTGTGTTAGGTTAGGTAAGGTTGAAGTGACTGCCAGCTTAAGCTAGCACACTATTCTATTAAGTCAGGACCGATAGACTTATACAAAAAGACAGAAAACCTTATATAGGAGTGCATCATACTCTGCGGTACCACATGAAAGAGCTCCGTATTATGGAAGAAGGAGGATACGACTCAATTTCTCTGCCACTATCTAGGGCTCTATCACAAATTCTGCGGAAAACACTTGTTAGAGGATCTGGAAGAACCATGTGATAAACCGGTGAACGATATGATGAACTTTATCAAATTCACAGGATGGTTTATATCACGTTATTTACTGTGTGGGTAACGCTTAAGAGCATTGTGTATCTGGGAGGGATTTAGGTAAACGGTGGAATAAAAAAAAGTGACAATGAATGAAAGGTTACTTAGGGAACGATGAAAAAACAACGCTGTTAAAACAAGTGGTACTGTAAAAAAGCATTGAAGTCTTACGGTCTACCGTGAAATCTCAAAAGCTTAAGGAACGTTAGAAGTCACGCACAAGTTACCGAGGATTGGTGCAAGCTTTATACTGTAGATAAGAAGATTGAAAAGTAGCCGCTACACACATTCTGTCCAGCAGGATCTCTGCTGACACACCCTACGACGGGTCCTTTTCATATTTTTAATATCTCATCAGATTTGAGGATAATTTTTCTGGCATCAATGGTGAACAAGAAAGAAAAAACTCCTACGACACACAGAATCCTTTCCGTATAACTGAATATTTTGATTCATTATGTCAAAGTGAAAGACTGAAACACTTTTTTTTTGCGCTTGCAGCAGAAACAACATAAAAAACATTGAGCAAGGAACTTCACAAGGATATACACGAAACTATTTCTTTTTTTTTCAACCAGAATGACACACCAAACAAATGGTGAATGTATCCTTTCTCTTCATAGTGGATGTGTACTCGTCTATATGTGTGTGTTTAATGGATTTGAATCCTCCTTTCTGCCGCCTAGCCTAGAGCTCAGAAAATGGCATAAAGCTATAAAATGAAAGGACAAAAAAAAAAAACGCCGGGATTTGTAGAAGAAATGAAGGGCGAAGCGTGGCGTTGAAGGTAGTGATGGTGGCGGTGGTGGTGGTAATGGTGCACTTGGGGTATTGTGTGTGGGTTTAAGGAGCTTGTTTTTTTTTTTTTTTTGCAATTCTTCGAGTGGGATTCTTGTTATATTATGTTATGCATGCTGGTGGCTCTTGATTTTTCCTTCTTACGTTCCTTTTATATCCTTCTTTTGCATTTTCCACACAGAAAACTTTCGTTTAAACACTGAATGGGTGCTTCATTCATTTCTTTGAGAAACATATGTATGTATCTCTGTCTATACATAAAGAATATTGTTTGAAGGACCAAAGCATGAAAAAAAAATCAAAAGAAAACAATGGCATCTACTTATGTATTCATATAGCTTACTCATCTCTTGGTGGTTATTAAAAAAAAAAAAAAAGTACACATACACACATATACATAATAAGTTATTTTAAGTTTAATTTTAAGAAGATACATTTTATAGAAGTCAAATTGAGAACACTGGAGGTCATCTTCGGTCCAATGTGTAAAACGTAGTTCAAAAGACATTTGCAACATAGATCAGAGGAAGGACTAATTGATAACAAAGCTGTAGTCCCAGGTATTAAAAGTAAAAAGACAACAAGCCACAGCAGCATCTTCATCAAGGAAACCTTGTCCATACTCCACAATATTTACGAAACACTTTAGGTAAGTTGACATCAAATGCATGATCTTATCCCCCTGCTACAGAAAGTTGATTTGACTATACACCATTAGTTGTAAGACTAGCTTTTGCAGAGGTAGACCAAGAAAGCAAGAGAGGATACAACGTATCATATAGCATAAATATGTATGACAGGCTGTCTACGATTCACTCATATTGCAGCACTAAATTTCTCCGGTCACCATACAAATCTACATTTGAGATAGAAGCTAGACTTAGTCTATTTGTCCATCTAATTGGCATCACAACAAAAGTTATCTTAGCATGATTAATTTCAGTAATCATTCCCACTAGGGCTAACTGAAAAACTTAGAAATCCCACGTATCGGAACACGACTTCGTTGTGTACACTGATGGTTCCAAGATGGAAATCATAAATCTGGGTCTAAAATATTGTGCAAGACAAAGTAGGCAAGCCTCTTGATAAGTATTGGCAAGTCTTCGCAACATATTAACCATAGGTACACCAATGTTGGAGAACAACCTTGCATTCCAAGACTGTTGTTTGGCTGTTATGTATTTACATCTAGCTAAGAAAAGACTGGTAATTTTCCTGGGCGGAAATAACTAACTTGCTCTCTCAGACCGGTATTTCTAACTCCTTTAATGGTCTTGAGCCTTTCTGTAAAGTCGGAAAAATTCAGTTAAAGCTTATCACAGAATTGTATCAAGCTAATGCTTCCTGACGCATAAACCCCAACCAAGAGCCCACCTGCTTGACAAAACCCCTCAAGATTTCAATGTTAAAATCGTCAAAGAAACGGGTATTATAGGTTGGAAGTCACACATAGACGATGTGTTTGCACAAGAACTTTAATCAAGTCAATGAACCCAGAAAACCACGACCGATTCGTATAGGCTTCTAGTGGAACTTTTCAAATCCGAGACATGCATTGGCACAAGGTTGTGCCAATCGAAAATAATATCCCTTTAATGCATCCAGGTATATCTCTGCTAAATGTTTCATACACGATCCTATCCAACGTACTGGTTGAAAGTTTTAGATAAGCCGTTTTGCATCATACTAAGATGGATCGACAATTTAACCACACTTAGCATCTAGAGCTTTTCAAGATTAAATTCTAGATTCTGTCTTACACATACACAGTCTTATGTAACGAGCCGTTAGATGGTTCCAAGCCAAAGATCTTGACGAAAATGGGGACAAGCCACCAAAATGCAAGGATGCTTCCATCAATTATTTACGCCGAACACTGTCGATGTCAAGCTCCATAACTGCAACTTTGAAGTAGTTCACAAGAGAGAATCAACTTTATCAGCTATAAAAGCTAAGAACGCTTTCAAAAAGGCAGCCCTTAGGTTTAAGAAGACAAAGACAAGTACTTTCTGTGGATATTATAAAACTTGTCTGAACGTCCGTTCAAAGTCAGAAGCTTGAACTAAGCGCACACAAATCTAAGAAAACCCTTCATTTGAAAACTTTCACGAAGAGTCTTTCCTCTGAAAACCGGCAACGTCACATTCACACTCATTCTTTCGACGCATAGCTCGGAAAACCACTAACAAAAAAGTTCTCCCCTATGCAATATGATGTCGTCGTCGTCGTCGTCGTTGACGGGAATCCACAAGAGATGCATCCACAGCACATACACTTAATCTATGTGTGCACCGATGTGTATGCGTGTATGTAAGCTATGTACGCTAATGCTATGGTGTCGCCCCGACTTTGACCGAAGTGGTTTTCCATTTTTTTCATGGGGAATGCACGAGCACACCGGCCCCATAATCTATCTATCAGTGCGGTTCTCTCTAGCGCTGCATGTACGAGTACATTTGTATCGAGATACATAACCATACCCACCACAGATATTTATGTTCGGCAGCGTGAGACTTTGGCACACATCGCATTGTACGTCCACAACGACGACGGATCTCCTCGCCCGTTTTGCGCGAGCTATGTGTGGCATTAGATGTTAATGTTGGTTATGTGTGGCAAGGCTGTATGTCTAGATACTTTATGAGCCTAGGTTAGGGCTACCATGCATTTGATGGCGGTTTTTGTGCAACGACACCATGGAAGCGTTGTTGTTGCCTATTTCTCTTTTTGTATCTCATTCTCTTGTTATTCTTGTTTATCATGTGCAACGTATGGTGGTGTATTGAAAGGAGGAGATGAGGGATGGCTAAGACAAGAACTGTGTACACGAGCTAAGCTGAAAAAAACAAGTTGTGAAGTAGTGTAGTGTGTACAGCCGAGAGCTGCAAATCGAGAAGACAGTCCTGACGTGGAATGGTCAGAGAGAAGAGGGAACACCACCAATCAGTGTGTTCTACATACATCCATACAAATATAGAATGCATGTTCGCCGTGTATAGACGGACCTGAATGTGTATTGAAAGTGTGTTTGGCTATGGGGTGTGGTAAACAACATTTGCTTTCTGCCTTGTGTTATGTTTTGTTTGCTATCGCTTCGTTGTGATATGGTCGAGTTCAAGGAGAGTACAAGGAGAAAAAGAGAAAAACGAAAATATGTAGTGTGTGTACCATGTCATGGTTGAGACTTTGGTTTAATTTTGTTGTACAATGACATACACCGCCCTCTATGTATTACTTAACGCAGCGAGAAGTAAGAAGATAAATCACAGCTGAATTAAATGAGATACAGCCTTGCACTTTCGTTCTTTCAAGGTATTAGATGGGCCGGGCGTGGTAGTGTGGAAGAAAGTGACCGGATTTAAGCACCTGTTCTCGATAAGAAGTGATGGCATGCCTAATGGAGGTTGTGTTTTCGAGGTAATTTTGGTGTCTTTAGGTGGCAATGTGAGGAAAATGGAAATCTTTGACCGGATGTGGTCTGCTTTTGTAATTGCATTTGGTTACTTGTGAGCGAGAACCGTCAGGTGCCTGTGCAAAGCAGTCGTTCAGGAATAGACAAACTTTCAGGTATTCAAATTCTAGACAACAACCAGCCGATGGAGCAACTCTTAATGGAAGACAGCGGAAGTGACTTCAATTCCATTTTGTTTTTAAAACTGAAGCTCCACCATCATTGCCTTTACCTTGTAAAAGTGACAATTGATTAGCATCGAGTTAGATAATATTTTACGACGACTCAGGAGATTCACAGCTTCAAGTAGCTTCAAATTATGCGGAAAGCAACGGGGAATGAGGAACAAGATACAATTCATTGCTAGATTAACACGTTCAGGATCTCTAAATACTCGCGAAAAATGTCAAACTACTTTCGATTCTACAAGCTTTGCAAAGTTTAGAAGAAAAAAAGATCACCTGATAAAACTAAGTTGCGAAGCTGAATGTAAAGTACGATTCCAAGCAAAGGCTTCTGGGAACATAGACAAGGAAAGAGGAGCACTAGAACTTCTTGGGACGTAAATTGGGCTATGCTAAGAATTTTTTTCAAGATGATGTCCGGCAGGCTTGATCTTAGACTCACTGACCTCTAGATTAACAAGACTCTACACATAGGTACGTACATATTTAGCGCGACAGCTCATAGAGAGCCAAGGCCTAGCTCCTCACAACCATTCATGTTATATTCTTTGCATGAATGGACGGAACCTACAGTTATAATGCCGACTCCGAACGACGAATTGAAAAGCTTTTTCATGACAAATTATACCTACTCTGACAGGTTTGTCATGCCTGCGAAGACTCTATTATAGAGTAAATAGACATTTGTTTGTTATGAAGGTTGGGGTAAGGTCTTCTGTAGACTTATTGGAATATTGAGAACGCATTGAAAACAAAACAAAAAAAATTAATATGAAACAATCAAATAAAATTTCTAAAGGATATGCAGCACTGTTTCCGATAAGAATATATCAAAAGTTCGCTATGCAGATTTAGGCTCGTGATTTAATTTTGGGCTCAGACTGTGTTCCGCTTTTCGAGGAGAAAAACATCAGATGATAAAAAATCCACAAAACCTTTATACCCCACAAACAAGTGCTTAATCTTCAACAGAAAGCATGGAATTTTCTTCTAAGAGAGTTAGACTAAGTGGTAATTTTTAAAGAACTGGAGTATCGAGGAGGGAAGTCTGTAAAAAGCCGAATTGAAACGCTAATTATGTCTCAAATATGAACGATATCATGAAGGTAATTATGTACATTAGGCAAAAGACTATGGAAAAATCGTCTATTATGGAATACCTCTGCAAGGAAGACAACTATTCGCCGGTTGATAAGGAAATAGCAATAGCTAAGTGAGATAACGAATTTATCTGTATATGTATAATATAGAATTTATTGGACCAAAAAGAACAACAACTTGGACTCATCTTCTTTTAAGAAATATAGCATGGACATCTTTTTGACAAACTTAGTAAGTACAATACTCAAGAGAAGAATTATAAAATATAAATAAGCTGCCAAGGAAGCTCACAGACTACGAAAGAGCTTTAATTGGATGCCACGCAATAGTACGTACCTATATGTGCATACTGGACGTCTTAAATCACAAAAGGCTAATGCCAATTTAAAGTTGAAAACCTGACCTTTGTATTTTAATCAGTCTAACAGTCTGACCGGCTACTGCAGCGTCTTCTAAGCTGAGATTTATGCGTTTAAGAGAGCGGTACAGACCGTCTTAATGTTGGAATTACCAGTGGTGGATATTATAATATGTGTCTACAGTCAAGCTTAGCAGAGCGAGGGCACATGAGGCATTCATTCAGAACTGTGTGCTGCGTTGTAGTGGAGGGAAACGGAAAAGTAGATGAACTACCCGGGAAATGCTCAGACACAGGTACAGTATTGGCTGACAGGCAGTTGGTACTCGCCTTCAACCCAGCCAAGTGCATAGACTAAGCCACAATAAAACTGACTGAGGATAAATGGCAACACCCTAGGGTATGTAGGAAGAGGTGGCCGATTTAAAGTAGAACCCAACCTGGTTGATTTGTGATTGTTGATAGATGGAGTTAATTAAACACAACCTGTGGAGTTGAGAAAAAGAATTAGTTCTCACACAAGTGAATAAGTTATTACCAACTGGTGACCGGGTCCAGATATTAAAATACCAACAATCCTTTTGTCCTTCGGCCCCATCCGAACGCTGTAGGAAACATGACTTAACCCTTTGTTCCCGGAGGTGTCGCTTCAAATGACACGAATTTTCAAACTAATGCACAAAAAATCACTTACAACGCACCGAAAATTACCCGGAAAAAAATTTTAACCGTTTGTAAAATGAATAACAGTTCGTAGAAATACACTTTGTTCTACCATGAAACCACTAGGAAAATAGAGAAAAATAAGTTTAATAAATAAAGTGTGTGGTTTCACTGCGAAACCACTAGGAAGCAAAGGGTTAAATTAGGCGCTTCCAAAAATAACCTCTCTAGAAGCTTAAGAGACGAAAAAGAAATGGAGTGTATAGAAATCCTTTGATGCCACTTTCCTGATCTCCAGGAGCGAAGAATAAACTGCATCGGTGTCAGGTTCTTTGATAGCTTAGACGACTTAGCAAAGATACCACTTACAGACTTAAAACAATTCATCCAGAGATGTGGGTGGTTTCCTAGATACATGTCCTTTTATGTACCGAAGGGCAATCACAATGGGCCTCCATGGATTTCGGGGGTGAAATAGCACTTTGCCACAAAAAGACATTCGCACCTAACCTTACCTATGTAATGTGTGTTCGGAAGGGGTTTTTACTAATCTTGGCACTGCGGTTTGTCTTCAGAATTCCATTAATGTGTTCTAGATAAGTTGTTTAACTCCAGAGGATGTTAAGGAATTTCTCTGGGTGGATAGATTCTCTTTCTGAGTTAAAAGAATGCGGGGCCTTTCATCAGGATGTGTAGAGAGAGTGATTTGTTTACCCCACAGAAGGGTTCGCATTGAATGAATGTTGTTGATGCGCCATCTTTTGTCAGTGAATTGGCTTTTACATTGCCTGCAAATACGCTTCAGGTATGAATCCAGTGAAGGATGATCATGTTGAGATCACCTATCTTTAAATTGATGGTAGGTATTTAGAATAACGTTTATCTAACGATGATCTCCAAGGTTAATTAAGCCTAGGGATTTTCAAAGTTCAGTATTATAGCTATAAAGTCTTACTTGTGTAAAGACAGTTTAAACGATCCATAAACAGTTGATTATGGTTTTAAACAAAAAATAAGTTTCTCTTTTAGTATGTCTAGCTAGTAAAAATAAATAATTCAGAAGCCACCTCAACTTAATAGACTTCCAAACACCTTTTGGCATCACAATTTCGCTTGCAATCAAAGGCCAAACGGAAATAATTATTCGTAAAACTTTGGCATCATTGCTTTGCCCTTAAGCGCGTGCATTTATTGCATAATTCTCTGCATTCGCACACTCATTTGTGTGTGCAATAAAAAAAAAACCGCAATTACATAATACTAACTACACAGGCATACATACTTGTACAAGCTCAATGACTCTTTTTTTATATAATAAAAAAAAAAACAGTTCAAGGGGTGCTTTGCTCTGATGCACACCAACACATACATTCATACATCCGTTCATAATGCGCATCTGCACTCTTTCCTTTGCATGACCTTCGTGTCCTACCCCACTAAAGGGAATGTTGTAATACCAAAACAAAAAAGGACTTTCAAGTACACACAACCAAGTACATTACATTGAACTTTGCTTAAAAAAAGGAATTCACAATGCAGCACGAGAAAGATCAAAAAGAAGCAAATCCACTACGCTTGGCTGATGATATGATTATTTTTATACTCTCTGTCGAGACCGCTGAGCTCACAAGAGTCAAGGACGCACATTGCCCCCACGTCAAAAATAATAGGAAAAAAAGTTATTATTTTAAATAATTCGAGATACGTACTCGTACTCTGCCACTCTGAGCCCAGCAAACAAAGTGTAGAGATACTTCTGCACCTTATTCTCACGATACTGTCGAGTGTGCAATTATTGCAAAGAAAATTGATTCAATTCCAAATGACTTCACCCTCACTCCCTCCCGCTTTTGGTTTTCTAAGAAAAAGTGAAATGAAAAGCATGCTTATCAGATGGGAAAGACTCAAAAAAAAGAAATCCAAGGCGAGCTTGTCGCCACAATGGAATGTACGCTAACAAGTCAGTAAGAGGACGCGAACAAAAATGAAAGGTTTCGCATTTCCGCTTACAAATGTATTTGCTAAGGGCGCTGCATTTACATTTGCCAAATACAAAAAAAAAGCACACACACACACACACACACATAGATACATCCGATGGGTCGTGCAAGGAAAATGAAAAGAAAAGCCGCCAAAATGTCTAGATCGATGAAGTTTTTTTTTGGCAAACAAAACCTAATCTCTACGAGAAGGAATCATAAATCAAACATACCCACGTGTATGTAGATACAACAACCACTTAATGGCACCGAGGAGTAACCCACCGACGACTTGGATATCATTTTCAAGGGAATTCTCGTGAAAGCATAGATCCCTTTCGGGGACGGATTGGATAACATACCCGTGCCATATCTTTGGAGTTTCAAGAATGACATCTCATCGTGATCGGGCGAGTAATTGGGAAACACTTATTCCATGTGTAGGTTCGATGCCTTATTTGCAATTCCATAAATTTGTGAATAGCAACATTCATCATGGGCGGTGATAGACGATAGGAAAGACAGATTTTGTCAAAAAAAAATAATAAAAATTAAATTTGAGAGTGTGACATTTTTCCAAACGGCCGATAGTTTGGTCGGATACGAATTTTCGAATTCGAATGTTTCTTTGGAACTATTGAATGGTTTGTTCGCTAACTAAAACTGTGTTCAAAATCACTAAAAACCAACCAACCAAACAGTTGGAAGTGTGAGAAAGATTTTTTCTCAAAACAGATAGATTTCATTTGCACATTGTATAGGTTAGATAAGGTTAGGTGGCTACTCCCGCTAATGCAGGAGGAGCACACTTAGACCAGAATGTAGGTCCACTGTGATACCACGTAGAGTACCAGATTACCAGCATCAGGGACCTTGCATGATGGATTTGCCTATTTTGCCTGTAGACCCCTTCTTGTATCACACTATGTGTAGAACCATTTAGACAAAGCTCTTTATTCTGTGAATACCGAGCTTGGCTAGATTACTTAGGTGTTCGTTTTAAAATTCTCCGAAAGTCTACCTTCTTATGGCAGGGTAGGTACAACGGGTGACCGTTTCTTCCTCTTCCTCGCCTCGACAGCTTCTGCAGAAATCATTGGGAGGGGCGCTCAGTCTAGTGGCGTGTCTGCCTATCAAACAATGCTCTATGAGGGCTCCTTCTAAAATACCTATAGATTTCCTATTTATGGACAGAAGTTTTCCTGTTCGCTTTAGGTCCAGGTTAGGCCTGATCGGTTTCGAGGAAAGACAGGTGTTGATATTATTCCCTCTCCTATTGGCCATTCTTCTGGTTTCGTTATCGAGGCGAGATTTTATCAGATCTAGAGAGGCAGGCGTTTCCCCCTATCTTCACAGAGGTTCTGACCTGCTCCCTCCTTTGCTAGCTCGTCTGCGGCATTTCTTCACTAACTTGGATCGTACTATCAGTGATTCCAAAGCTTTTGTCGCTGCCTGACTATCTAAGTATATATAGTACAAAAGCGCTATCCTCTACCGCTTTAATTGAAAGCCAAGCCGCAGCTTTTCGGATTGCCCAGATTTCCGCCTGAAATATACTTCAGTGATCCGGCAGCCGTCTGCTGATCTTAAAGTCAGGTGCACAGGAGAAATCTCCTGCCTCCGTACCATACGCTGTTTTAGATCCATCCGTCTATATTTCTATAGTGGATTTATTTAGGATCCCTCCGATTTCCAAACAGAGGCCGTCTTGGCACTGTCCAATATATTAAGCCTCCAACTGAGCTTCTTATCAATAATGACCCCCTGCGAACTGGAATTCAGTGCCATTTAACCTTGGAGGGACGATATGTGGTACTTTGTACCTTCTTGTGAACAAGACCAGTTCGGTCTTCGCAGCATTAACTAAAAGATTTATTGAAGGCGACTTCCATCAAGTATGTTATTACATGAGAAAACTTTCCCGTTATCCCTTTGCTCTCAAGATGTTAAGCAGCTATACACAACAATGAGCCAATGCAGTGGTGACCCCTGTAGACTGACCTTCTTGTTTCACAGTACCCCAAAACAACATGGATAAGCCTGTTTTTAAGCATTTGCTCAATCCAATAGCAAAGGCAACTATCGACCTTCAAGTCCATAAGTGCAACTGATGTGGGAAAATAATTGACCGTGGTTTCTCCTCGTTCTACCTTTGATGCTTCCCATCTCAAATGACACCTGTTGAATGATTGTCCTTAAACTAGAGCGCGAGTATTAGGGAAATTAGAGGAGAGACGAAAGAGGTATCGATGAACTTTGATTTTAAATGCTTGTGGGTTGTAGTGATGAGGAAACACAAAGCTATGTAGATCATTCCACATTCGTGTGATATGGCTAAAGAAAGAATCTCTATATTTGACAGAACGTCCGAAAATATGCTTAAGGTTAAACTGATGTACATTCGCGGCCTGACGCGTATTGCGTTTGAAGGTGCAGAATTTAACTGGCTATTTCTCTGGAGCATTGAAGAAGATTGATAGGACACTAGAAGGCAGGACACAGTTCTTCGGTGTGCCTGTAAGTGAATGGACTTCGAAGTGTGTCGAGGAATCTATTTGCAATATATGAGACAGTTTTGGTGCACCAGACCAGATGTTTGGATTGTATTCAAGCTTTGAGTGAATGAACGCCTTAAAGATCGTATGTATATTTGAGGCTATCAGCGCAAAATTGGTGTAACCCCAAACTATTGAATTAGGAGAAAATGGGGTTTTTAAATTTGGTAAAAATTGTTTTGAATTTAATTTCTTTTGTGAACAACATTTTAATTGTTTTATTTTTAATTTATAAAAAGAACTTCCAAATTAACAATAGCTGTGTATTTTTGTATTTATTAAGTTAATATTAAAGGAAAAAATGTGGGTTACACTACTTCTGCATTTATATTTTGGTCCAATTTAAAAAAATAAGCAAGTAACACCACTTTAGGACAAGTTTATTAAGAAATCAATCAAAATACATAGTACAAGAGCTATTCATCATCTGTCTCATCATAATACACCTCATCCCTGACACTGTTGGAGCAATTCAGGTTGTTATAAAAAGTGTGATGAACTGGTTGGATGAAGTGCAACAATTCAAGAAGGTCCTTTTTCTTTTTTCAGCTATAGTTGGTTTTTCCAATGCATCTAGTTGTGTTATGGTCACTGACTGCATTTTTTAAACACTGACTTCGTTAAAGAGGACATCTTCATTATTAGAATACTTGTAAAAAATTGAAAATTGAGGGATTTTATGGAATCTTAGCCACTGAACTTTCAACCACTCCACCTTGGTGTTACTAACCGACATTTTTCTGTTGGTTATATTTTTTTCCAGCGATTTGGAAGAGAAAAAATCACTTGCACTCATTCGTATTATCTTGAATGATTGCCTTTTTCTTACTTCGAGCCAGTTTTCTGGAACGTATATTTCTTTGATGAATTTCTAATTTTTTTCTATCAGACCAAAATCGTGGTCACATGGTAAATATGAATGTCCACTGTCCAAAAATGTATGATCTATTTCTTCAATAATAAAGTCCGGGTGAGATACAACATACTGACAGAACAACGACATCTTTATATTTCTATTCTGTCCCTCACATTTGTCAGAATACATGACTACTTTTTTAGTGGTCACAAAATTTTTAAAAAAGTTAAGCAAACAAGATCCGATTTCTGGGGGTCATCGCGAAGCATCAGACTCGTCCCAAACAAACATGTAGGCATCATATGTCCCCATGTTGTGAATTCCAAAGCAAAAAGGTAGGGTTTTCATTAAGTCAAAGGTGATTACAGTGGCTTACACCACTTTTGCTCTATTACTTTGTTATATTATGCTCTGTGCAAAAACGAATTTTTTAGCTCCATCTGCTTTTGATTACCAAAAGGTGGTTCCAACACTTTTGTATTGATAGTTGGTAATGTAAGGAATGTATGTAACACCAGAACAGCAAAAAACAAAAATTGTGGGTTACACCACTTTTGCGCTGATGGCCTCATTTAGCATCGTTTGAAAAATTCTAGACATATCGCAGCATTCTTAGCAATTTCGTTCCAATGAAGGTTGCCGTTAGTCACATACCGAGGATGGAAAATATTTCAGATTAGGCGGGACAAGTACCATTTAAGGTTTAGGGCTCGCTTAAGTGATAGAAAAAGTCATCGAGCTTTGGAAGCGATTATAACATAATTTATCTTCATTCAGATAACTGTAAAAGGTCATTTTAAAAACGTCAACCTCTTTCTATAAGCTCCAACTGTTTCTCCAGCTATAAGGACATGCTAGTAATCCGCCTTCCCCTGCGAAGTCTATGTTCGTCGTCGAATTTGACAAAAAATGTACTTATCGGTTATTTGGCAACGAGTAAGCCTAGTTGCATGTATAGTGATACCTCAAAAAATGTTCGAAAACACTAACTCGTCTTTTTCAAAAACCAACTATCTGTATCTTTGTAGATAAACATATCTAGGACACTTGCTTAAAATTTATAAAAACAAAATATGTCTAATCGTACACAAGTACCCGATACATCATAGTCATAGTAGTCATTGCTATAACTATCTCATCCATCTTATGCAGGTCTGTTTAAAATAATTTCTTTTTGCTTGATTGATTCCTCGCCTCCTTCTCCGGTTTGCTCCGCGAAACCAAAAGTATCTAAGACCACAGACAATTTGAAAAAAAAAATTTAAATGTAAATGTATGTTGAGTATGCGAAATTATTGTGATACATAAAAATGTATCTTCAATCGGAGTGTGTATGCTTAAAAACATTACACGTTGGTTGACTTTCACATTCAAGTGGATGTTTGCACAGCACTTGTTGTGTATTTAGATACGAGCATGTGTATACTAGCTTAACATGAAGCGAATCCAAAACATATGAATGAGATACTATTGCTAATTGTTTTCATATATTTTTTTTCTGTTTGCGGGGGAGTTTTTTTTTTTTTTTGTCTTCTTGGCAAGAAAGCATTTTTGCGTTGGCATCGGGAATAGTTATTTATTATGTGTGCCTAGTGAAAGATGATTGACAGTTTGGATTTCAGAGAGAAGAGAGAAAATGCCGATTTATGAATAATGAGGTGAATGATGTGTTTGTTTATAAAATTTTCTTTAGAAATGAACTGAGTGGCACCTACGTTCAACGACAAATTAATTGGTTTTCACGACGTGGTGTCACCGTTCGACTTCCCTCACTGAGATCAATAGTTCAAAGCCGAGATCCAAGCATCCATGACACCTTGACATTTGTAAGAAACGAGTTAACGATAGCCTCCCATATAGATATAAAAAGAAACATGTTTGAAAATAGGACCTCCCATCCAGTCAACTAGCTATCTTGCAGTATTCACTTTGATCTGAGGAGGTGACTCTGAAGTCACATTATGATTCTTGAAATGAAAAATGCTCCTTGGTTGTGTGGCAGGATGTTTCCAGTTAGCCCAACGGTATGGGGAGCCATTAAGCAACAACCTTATCATGGGGGAACCTTAGGATCGCGCTTGCAGATAAATGTTTGACTATGGCTGGGGAAAAGAAATGGTTTTTGTCCGTATCGGGCTATGGCGGGCCATTCGGACAAAACATGCTCAGCAGTCCCTCGATCTTCCACACAAACCAGCTCGTCCAGAAGAAGATTACCATCACGTTAGCTTAGTGTGAGCAGTTCTTGAATTTTCTTATTATTTGAGTGGTTGATGGACTTTTTAACTTGTCGAAGTTCTATAAGCTAGTTCAGGATTTTACTGTGAGCAACTACAAGGTGTCGCAAAAATTGTCACCCGATGTTCTTTGGCTGCAATTTTTTTTATTAATGAAAAACTTTGGTTCTGCTTTTGGATAACGATTATTTGATGTTTTAAATTGTTTCCATTAAGTCGAGGAAATGATATCGGCTAAGTGGCCGCCGCCAGAATTGATTACCATTCGGGCCCGATTTATGTCATTTTTCATCACTCTTGCCAGAACTTCCGGCGATAGGTCCTCACATAATATCGCAGATATTCTCTTTGCGGGCTTCAAGAGTCTGCTGAGACTTGTTGACATAGGCTCGCGACTTCAAAAAACCTCACAAAAAGAAGTGTGAAACGGTTAAATCAGACGATCTTGCCGGCCAGTACAAAACACCAAAACGACAGATAAGGTGACCCGGAAATGCAACCCTCACATTTCGGTTATGGCTCGTGTAGTATGCGCCGTTGCTCCATCCTGTTGGAACCACATGTTCTCCAGTCCGAATGCATCCAATCAAGAAAGGAGAAAGTCATTGAGCATGGCTCCGTAGCGCTCGCCGTCCACAGTAGTTATTTGGCCCGCGGCGTTCTCGAAAATATAAGGCCCCATGACGCCTCCAGCGTAAACAGAACACCATGCAGTAACTTTGAACGGGTGTAATGGCCTCTTCGTGGGTTATACGCGGATTTTCGGTGCCCTAGAAGCGATAATTTTGTATATTTACATATCCACAGAGATGGAAATGGGCCTCGTCGTTCATGATGATTTTCGATGAAAAGTTGTCTCCCTCATGGTCGAGATTCAGGATGGCTTGAGCGTAGGTTACACGCGCTTGGCAGTCAACAGCTAACAGCTGATGCACTATCTGAACTTTGTAAGGGAACATCTTACAGTCTTTCACCAAAATTCTCTGTAAAGACTGCCGATTGATGCCCAATTGCGTGACACCGTCGCCTGGTCGATACTCCGGGGTCCTCTGCGACATCTTCAGCCATAGCTGCAATATTCTCAGGAGAACGGCTGCTCCGGAGCCGACCAGACCTGACAGCATCTCGTGTTGTCCCATACTCCTCTAGGCGAGCGGCTAAACGTCGTAGTGTTTGCCCAGTTGGTGTCGGACGACCGGGAAATCTGCGCTGAAGTTCACACTGCGCCAACACCACCGACGAATTATTCCGCAAAAAAATCGAAACAACTATTCCGAGTTCTTTAGGAGTATAGCGATTCATGTCTTAGTGACGTGTACTTTGTATGTTTACTTCACAAATGTCAAAGTAGAATTGACATTTGCTGCCATTTGCAAAAATGATAGCATCTTCCGACAGGGTGATGACTTTTGCGCCACCTAGTAGTACTAGTAGCACTGAGCTCCACGACTAGGATACCAATGTTTACTCTGCTGACACTAAGCTAGCTTTTGTTTAACACCAACTTAACAAGAACAACAACAAATAGCCCGAGTCGCTTGACTGCATTTTTTATCAGATCATTTAAGCTGTTTAGAGTGCCTTCTCTGAGGTAAACTAAGACCAGAGTATGTCCACTGGGGTGGGAGTTTCGATTCGTCTAATTATGAAACTTTTTGGGCTTGATAATTAAGTTATTGATTGCAGCCGTTGAGGCTAGTAAAACAGTTAACAAAATGGATACCTGGAGGTGTATTTGTGATGTAAGTCAGGGCAGGGTCTGTCCAAAGTAAGTAACTATAACTTAGTAGTAGTGAATAACAAGTGCATGATGTCGTGCTTAAGATCTCATGCTAAGCTTACGATTTAATGTTAAACGCCAAACCAAGCTGAAAGTAGCCTGGGAGTAAAGCGACTGAGCGAAAAACTCTTCACTCTTCGCAAACGCCAATGATCGACTATTAAATGTTCGCACTAAGGCAAATTCCAGGAAAATGCCAACGAATTTCAAATCGAAACCCACCATCCCTTTATCGACTTTAAAGCCCAATATTCGGAATACCGAGGAAATTTATCTATCAATGTTGCATAACGCTGGACATATTGTATTACTTGGAAACACTTCGAAAAGTTCAATCACGTCAAATACATTGGCTTGAACATATCGACCGAATCGATAATAATGGCCAGAAAGACCTTGTTTCAGTTATAAAAAAAAATACTTTTGAAGTTAGAGTTAGACCGAGCAATCAAGCCATCCATGGTTAAAATCTTGAATGAAACAACTCCATGTTGCTTCTACAATAGATACTCTGCCTTATCTAACAATCAACAAATAATGTTAATTTAACTGAAAACCTAATGGACTGCCATGGTGGAGGTTATAACATTTAAATTCGATCAGCGACATCAGCCATCACGAAAATCTTGAGGTTAAATTGAAAAATTATTACCAACGGCTGTGGACTGATGTCTTTATCAAATAACAGAAAGTTGGTAACACTCAAAATTGCTAACGACTTCAAAACTTTTAATATGAACATCAGTGGATGGTAGTCCTCGACGTCACACATGATGTGTGTTATGCATGTATACCATAAATAACTACATACTTTGTGGTGAATAGCTTTCCAATTTAAGAACATATACCATGATGTTGTTGAGGCGATTAAACGACGCGTCTTACATACCTGCAAAGATAAGAAAAAAAAAATTATAAAATTTTTTATCACATGTAGTACGCGTTTCAATATTATTTAGTAATAAAGTTGCGAATATAATTATTAAATTGTACAAACATATCCCAAAAAGCCAGTTCAAGCTTTGTATGGAGTCTTACGACTTATCAATTCGGAACCATGACCTAGATGTTCTGGCATTCTATTTCCAGCAAAACCAATAGAATCGTCGAAACCTTCTGATTAGTACTATTCCTTTGGATTGCCAATATTAAGCTCAGGTTTATTCTGGTCCACTTTCTTTGCAAAACAGACTCGTATGCCGCAAAGGCACAATTGCAGCTATTTATTTATTTATTTTATTTTTTATTTTTGGTTTACAAATTTTATGTAGTTTCATGTGCATTTTTTCTGTCTCGCCTCGATCCTTGCGCATGCGCACAGCTCCCGTCGAGCGCACACGTGAAAAAACAATTATCCTCGACTGGTGGGAATTGAAGGTCGGTGCAGAAACATCCTAGAGCAAAATTTTAAAGTAGAAGGAAAAATCTATCGAATGACACATGCTTATGAAAAAAAAAACAGATCGGGGAAGAAATGGCGCAGTTTTGAAAATTGAGGTCAGTGAAAAACGTGTGCAGCATTGTGAAAAATTCGAATTTCCACATGTGTCATTCGATAGCCAATAACGTACAGAATAAAACAAAACAACAATTTTTCAAAATCGGTCAAAAACTCCGGTGTCAGTTATTCCCACCAGTTGAAAAAAAACACGTTTCGAGAAAAACGCGTTTAAAGTTTGAGGAACGATTTTCTCGTAGCAGAAATCAAATAAATGACTCGACCTTCATGCTTTAGGAAAGTCAGGAAAAAAGAAATTTGAAAATCTATCGATCAGAATTCGATTGGTGCGCGATATGAGGTAAAAAATCGAGCTTCGCTCAAAACCAAGTCCTAGCAATGCAGCAGGTTTTTCAAAAAATCAACTCTGAAACGGCTCGGCGCGCGCTCGTAAAAGCCATGTTACTTCGGTTCTATGGGACCGATCATGATAAAATTTGAGTTACAGACTCTCAAACCCTACAGAATCCAAATCTTACAAAATAAAAAAATATCAATATCCAAAAATTTTTACGAACCTGCGAGGGTGTAGATCCTATTTCATTTACTGGCGGTACTGGGTAATGGTCCTCGGACAGCAGGAGTGCAGACTTACGCTCAGGCCGCGGCATCCGAAAAACCAAAAAACGCCGAAATTTCTACAGACCCTGTTTCTCACGTTTTCTCAGTTATTCTGTCCAAACTTGAAGAGCAAAGCAAAATAAATACAATTATTCTCGATAGGTTAGTTAAGCTCGAAAGTAATTCACGGAAAACGCGTACTTCAACTAGAATATGAATGAAAAACGAATGATAAAAATATGTACTTGGAATGCAAACGGACTTTTGCAAAAACTCGATGAATTGGAAATATTCATGCGTGAAAAAGATATTGACATTTGCTTGATTACTGAAACCCACGTGAAAAATGGATCGCATTTAAAAATCAAAGGCTATAATGATTTCCACGCTTGTCACCCCTCGGGGAAAGCGAGAGGCGGATCATCTTTGTATATTAAAGACTGCATCGAACAATTCGAAGACCTGAAGATAGAGCTTGAAACCTTGCAACTGTGCACAATTAGAGTTAAAAACAATCAGCGTACTCTTAAAATCGCATCTATCTACTGTCCTCCGCGTTACACGCTAGAAAAAAGTGATTTTACTAATGTGTTTAAATCGCTGAAACCTAATTTCATTATTGGCGGCGATTTTAATGCGAAACATACGTTCTGGGGTTCTAGATACATCTCGCAAAAAGGAAGAATACTCTATGGGGCAGGTATGGAGTTCAGCTGTGATTTCCACTCGACGGGCAAACCGACTTACTGGCCAGCTGATCCTTCGAAAATACCTGACCTGATCGACTTTTTCGTTGTGAAAGGAATATCTACAAATCACATAAAAGTTGAAGAGAGCTTTGATCTGTCGTCTGATCATTCCCCAGTTATTTTGACATTGAGCGAAAAACTAGCCTATAACCTAGAGCCAGCGAGACTTACTGGTAGAACAACAAACTGGGAAGGCTTTAAGAACGAAACTGAAGAGAATACTGTACTGAGCGTTCCACTCACGACACCCTATGAACTTGAGGTGGAAGTTGACCGCTTCGTTGAGATCATACAGCTTGCATCCTGGAATAATACGCCCAACCCAAGGAAAACGCCGGACAAATTCGGTTTACGATATCCTCCGGAAATAATTGATTTGGTCAGAGAAAAGAGGAAAGCGCGTAAAAAATGGCAACAGAGTCGTGCCCCGCAACACAAAGCACATTTGAATCGATTGTCCAATTTGTTGAAGAAGACAATTGGGGATTTTAAGAACCGTGCGATAGGCTCTTACCTTGAAAGTCTTACAGCGAAAAAAGATTCCAATTACTCACTTTGGAAAGCTGTAAAAGGCACCAAAAGGCCCAAAATCCCCTCGCCGCCTTTAAAAATAAATCAAAATGAATGGGCAAGGGAAGATAAAGAAAAAGCGAACGTTTTTGCCACTCATCTGGAAGAAACCTTCAAACCGCACGATGGTCAAGTGGTTTACGACGACATTAACAGGCCGGAATTACCGTCTGACGATTTAATACTCAGAAGTGCAACGCTAACAGAACTTAAACAGGAGATCGTGAATTTAAAACCTAAGAAAGCTCCTGGTTATGATTTAATCACCGGAGAAATTCTCAAAGCTTTACCTAGGAAAGCACTAATCAAGCTTCTCCATATAATGAATGCCGCACTCAGATTAAAACACGTGCCGAGCCAATGGAAAGTTGCGGAAGTTATAATGGTTTTAAAACCAGGAAAACCGCCAAATGAGGTAAAATCGTACAGACCAATCTCGCTTCTTCCAATCATATCCAAAATTTTCGAGAGGCTATTACTAAGGCGCCTTCAACCGGTTATAGAAGGAAACAGTCTTATCCCTGACCACCAGTTTGGGTTCAGGAGTAAGCATTCGACGATTGACCAGGTGCATAGAATTACTGACGTAATCGAGAAAGCACTAGAAGAAAAAAAGATATGCTCAAGCGTATTTCTTGACGTCTCGCAAGCCTTTGATAAGGTGTGGCACGATGGCCTTAAATGCAAACTACGACAAGTTCTCCCTGTATGCCTATACGATATTCTAAAATCGTACCTCGGGAATAGACTCTTCCGTGTTAGACATGGAAACGAATACTCGGAGCTTAAAGAAATTTCGGCCGGCGTACCGCAAGGAAGCGTTCTTGGGCCGCTTCTCTATCTGTTATATACTCGTGATATACCGAAAGAAGATGGCACTACCCTTGCTACGTTTGCCGATGACACCGCTATCCTTGCAGTAGGTAAAACAGTCGAAGAAACGACTGCAAAACTGCAAAGCGCACTGAATAAAGTTAACGAATGGACGAGGGACTGGCGGATTGCCCTCAACGAAACTAAATCTGTCCACGTGAACTTCACATATAAAAAACGAATGACTTGCCAATTTTTCTAAACTTGGCCCAAATACCCTTTGCTAACGAAGCCAAATATCTGGGAATGACACTAGACGCAAAACTGAAGTGGAATTCCCACGTGAAAATGAAACGCAAAGAACTCGAAATCAAATATAGAGAAATGTACTGGTTACTCGGAAAACATTCCCAGCTCAGTACCGAGAACAAACTGCTTCTATACAAGCAAGTGCTAAAGCCGGTATGGACCTACGGTATACAACTTTGGGGTTGTACCAAGAAAACGAATGCGAATATCATACAAACATTCCAAAATAAAGTGCTTAGAGAAATTGCCCAAGCACCGTGGTATTCCAGAAACGACGTATCCACAGAGATCTCGGAATTCCTGCAATCGAAGCGGAAACTAGAAGCTTCGCGCGAAAACATAGAAACCGAATAATGGGACATGTTAACAATACAGTCCTAGCTGTTTTGGATGATAGCAATTTATTTCGCCGACTACAAAGAACAAAACCTTGCGACTTGGCGAGATAAGGACTAACCGCGATTAAATTGCGGAACATGCAGGATCTTTCATTGGAAAGTAACCTGCCAAACGTTTTATTTCGTGATAAAAAAATTGCTTGATAAGTTTTAACTTAGTTGCAATATCGAACGAATTTAAATCGAAGGGAGGTGTTTTTAGTCAGTAGGAATCTGACACTACTATGAGACACTATCCTCATAGTGTCTATGTAAGATTTTCACCTACCCTCGGGAAAAAAAAAAAAAAAAAAAAAAAAAAAAAAAAAAAAAAAATTTACTGGCGGCCGACATAAGAAGAATGTAAATACAGAGGCTGCGGTGATACAGAGACCAAAACCCACTTCCTATGCAAATGCCCAAGTCTATACAAAACCAGAAAGAGCACGACCCTTGGTGAATACTTTTCCAACAACTTGGGACATCTGTCTAAGAAACCACCAAACTTACTTACTTATCAGACCAGCGACCCTTGCAGGGTCTGAGCCTGAACTAATGCCCTTTTCCATCCTTCATGGTCTCGGGCACGATGCTTCCAGTTTAGGTACTAGACCAAGGTTTCTGGCGTCCGCGATTGCCTGAACTTTAAACCGGAGGTTCGATAAGGAGGTTGAAACCACCAAAAACCATCCTTAAATTCATTATGAGTTCGGGATGTTTGAAAGAGGCAGAACGACAACCAACCAACTAACAGACACTTCTTTGTTTTCTTAGTTCTCAGATTGGATATTCCACGCTAAAAGATCACAATAAATCCTTGGAGATCTGAGTAAACGCTGCATAATATGCAACATGTACTTGGTTTTGTCCTCATTTACTTCAAGGATAACTCGTTTCGCCTGTTGGTCGATTGCCGTACAAGCCTCTACAAAGGCACGTTGGGAGCGACTGATGATGTCGAAGGCCATGCATTTTGTGTAAACACATGCCCCTATATAGGTATGTTTCGGTACTAGATTAAAGAAATCAAATTATAGCGCATTCTTGCCGGAATCCGGAGTTTTGCTGTTTTTAGATTATGCATTGCACTACGGGTGTTCCAGCATCACGCAGCACAGTTGAACCAGATTTGGCGGAATGCCAGTTAAGCTCAAGACAATGCAAAGATGGTGAGTTTCCACTTGGAATTCGTTGGCCTTTTCCAGGACTTGCCTTAGTATGAATATTTGGTTTTTTGTCGAGGTCACATTCGATGCATATGGAGCTGATATTCCAATTATTAGACATACTTTCGTCTAATACAATAACATCTCTGGTAGTAAGCCATCACAGCCCGTGGCTTTGTTTATCTTCAGCTTTCTGATAGCTGCTCCGACCTCTTCTCTGCTGGAAGGAGGGATTATTTATTCGTTGAGGTGGAGGTGGGCGTTTTTCCTGAGTCATAATAGCGTCACTCTCTCAACTCTCAGAAGTGTTGCTTAAACACATCTACAATTCCCTGCGCATCGATGACTAGGCTCTGTTCACTATTTCGAAGAGCTTACTTTCCGACCTTGAAGCCAGCTGCCAGTTGATTGGTTTTCCTACAGGACTGCCGGTTATTGTTTCTCTCGCGACTCTTTGATTTGCTTGAGCTGGAAGGGAAACAGCTTTTACCATTTTCTTCTTCAGCGTAGGCAGCAGAACAAGGGTTAGGTTAGGTTAGAGTTCCAGGCTGCATTTGACAGCCACGCTTAGACTAGAGAGGGTCCTTTGTGATTCCTCATTAACCTGCTATTTCCTCTAGAAAAACTACCTGCAGAACCAACTGTTACAAAGCTTTGGAGGCTACTTATGGTCCAGCTTCATTTAGACTATGGAAGAAGCTGGCTCCTAAGGAGGATCTTCTTCGAGAGGAGAAAGCGGAACTTGTATGGAGAAGGTGGAGAATTATCTCTTCCTCCTCATCGTCCAAACAGCTTCTACCATGTAGAACCAATATTTCGACTTGATTTAAATAACAGACTAACAGGCTGTGCTTGAAGTTTGTTAGAAAGAGATTCACCTTCAATTAGAGTTTTATTTATGTTGAGTACGAGTTACCGAAAGAAAGACAAACCCTTTTAACACTGTCTTTACACTGTGCGTTTTCTGCCTGAATATTTAAGGGCGCAATAATTTCACACTAAGCTCTTTGATTCCACGTCTCTCGAGAGCAATTCTCAGACGTTCGAAGCATCTTCTATTGAATGTATCTTCAGAATGTATTATTGTGGTCATTGTTAAACGAATTGCATTAAGTTCTTCTTCCCCGTCAAGTAAGACTTGATACAGTCTTCTTTCCGTAGACATATAAGTAGGGGTTGAAGAAAATGAAAAACAAAAGAACTAGCGAAGCAAAAGTAAGCCTAAGCATTTCTCAGAAAGCACTTGATACAGAAACGGCCTGCTTTTGGACACCAGAAAAGTTGGTCAAATGTGGATAATTTCATGCAAGATAAAACAAGTTCTTTTCAAGACATAGCACCTTCTGGTATCATTTGAAATATTTGAAGACGAATAGATATCGAGAGGACAGGCAAGATCGATGTCTTCTGCACAACGAAAAGCAAGAACTTCTGTAGATATACAATGGGTTCTATAAGTTTGCTAAGCGGAGCAAGGTGTAGTCGCAGCAGAACGAGACGGAATCGTTCACTCCTTGGAACTCGATCAACATAAATCTATCAGATCACGCCACGCAATCCGCTCAGATTCACTGTCCTGCTCAATGAGGTCAATTTGATTAATTGTCCTATGTTCCCTTCATAATCACGATCATCTGCATTGTTAGCTGATCGAAGAAACTCAAAACGGAATCCAATATTCGATTCAAGATATCATCTTTTGCATGCATTGGAACAACCTTTCATCTAAATATCGATACCAAAACCACACACCAATTGGCCATCAATTACATGCCAATTCAGTCGATCAATTCCGTACCGCATTGTCGCGTCATACTGTTTCGAAGAACCTTGAAACCTTAAAACACCACAAAGCCTCCGAACGAGTGAAAATAACATCCATGCAATGCGCACTAGTGATATCTTTTGATATGAAATTACAGACAGAAAGACAGACAGAGGAACACGACAAGTTCGTATTATTGTTCTCTTCCTGCTTTTGTAAAATATTCCTCGTCGTATTCACACACCTCATCATCAAATCTGTAGAATCACTTTGCATTCTTAAGAAGCCAGATGAAAAGGAATACAACACAACAAAACTTGTTATTGTAATCCCAAATGACTAAGAAGCATAAAGAAGCATGACAAAGAAGAAGACGAAGAAACTGATCAAAGAAGTGAATGTCGTTCCAACGAAATCATCTAAGCATCCATCCTTAAACCAATTAGATATTTTTTTTTTTAAACCATCAGATACCAGAAGAAGCAAAAGAAGATTAAGAAGATGATGAAGAAGAAGAAAGCAACCGAGCTATGACGATCTTTCCATCTCATTGTGTGTGTGTTAAGTAGGAATAGACGGTTGTTGCACACACGGTTGTTGGTAAGATGAGATATGAAACTCGATTTAAAATTGAAGGCCAAGAGAACGACCAGATTCTTCGTTTTTTGTTCTCCTTTGCCTTCTTGGGTATAATGTGCCTTCTGTCGGTCTCCACTTGCGTACATATATGTGTCGCTATGCAGAATCTGTCAAGAACAGAAAAGTGAACAAAAGCGCAACCAACCAACCGTCCAGTCAGCCAGTCATCCAATCAAACCATTTTCAGAAAAAAACAAGTACACTGAAGGCTATCTCCTCTCGGGCTCCATGCATAACTGGACCAAAGGACAAAAAGAAAACGATCGTATCGGTCTGGACTGGATCAATCGACCAGTTTTTGTTCTCATTTCTCCGCATATTCGTGATCTATTTGGTCAGAACTGCTGAGTTCTGGACAGAAAATTGGAAATTACCTCCCGGCTGTGCGGAACCTTTTTTTCTTTTTCTTCTTGTTCTTCCTCTATAAACCAGGCTTGCAAAAAGGAAACAACTCTCTCTATCTCTCTCTATTGCAAGATTTGGCAAAGTCCAATGTAGGATCCAATCTTAAAATTGGTTTCTAGAGCAACAAAGATGATGACGGAGACGGTGGTAATCATGATCCTTTGCAAATAAAAATAATGGTCCAGGATTTCAAGACTTGTCGGGCCTAATACAACTTAAATATGTAGATGAAAACTAGATAGAGATAGAAGGGAGGCAAAACAAACAAAAAATTGGTTTTCTTCGAAGCTGTATGTTAGGAGAACAAGGCAATTACCTACACATAGATCAACCGAAGGCCAGAAAGGAACTCTTTCCTTTTTGTTGAATGTTTTATCTGATCAAACCGCCTGCCGTTTAAGGCTATAATTTCGCATTTTTATGTGCAATCTTCTTGTTTTCTATGTTATTAACAGTAATTTTTAAAATTAATGCAAAATTATGTGCGGACTAGGGATTTATGTTTGCAGATAGTAACTATAAAAATAAAAATAAATAAAAAAATGGAGACGAAGGGAATGGTTTCTTGAGAAAAATGTCCCTACCTCGTCTCTCCGTCGGACAGATTATGTTTTGACACATTGTTCAGAAGGAAAACTTTTTGTTGCAATGTTTTGAGATGAGGTTCTTGGAATTCTACAACTTGTTTGTCAGGATGGAAGGGAATCGGATTTGAGGGACAGAAAGCTAGTCTTAAGGGTTTTTTCATTTTCTTGAATAGTTGCGTAGGCAGGTGTACCTGAGAATAACTTGGCTTGAGACAGTTCAGGTTGAATAATGTCTTTTGATATTTTGAAGGCTTACAAAAGGAGGTTTAGTCGTCGCGACTGTTAAAGCCTGCTTTGTGCATTGCACTACTAAGTACACTGACACAGGTTGAAGTAGGCAAAATAACTAAAAGTTTTTTCGACCGCACCTCTCGGCAGGCAATGACAGCGCCACATAAGCAAGGGTCTACCTTTTAGCGCATATTTCAAGTGGGTCATCTGTCAAGTCAATTTGTGGCATTTGCTGAACATTCTAAGGCACTGGTGCACTCGAGATTTCTCCTCAATTCTTCCTCATTGAGATTGTTCGTGTCAACGCTGGCATCCATAGGCAGCCTCTGCTAGCTGGTCCCAGGCACTTACATAGGTGTACGGACAACATTTTGCCACATTTTTTTAACTTTTCAGGAGTTCATTCATGATACGCTTATCGATAATGCCCTTCAGGACTGATTCAGGACTCAAAAAATTGGATTTTGGTCCTTGCTTCGCTTTCTCTCCTTCGATACCTGTGTGTCCTCTAACCCAAGCCAGTGTGTCAAGTTATTTTCAATTGCACAGTCATTGAGTTTTTGAACATATTCCGTCGCCTGTGATGTATTGACTTCGGTCTAACTTGCACTTGACGGATAATGGTTGCGCCTCTTCCATTACCGGATCTAACCACAAATTACCTCCAAAAAGAATATGTCGGACTTTCCCTTGACAGAAAACGAGGATCTTCATGTGTTCACGACAATTGTAAAGAATTCAGCGAGCTTGAATAAGGCTCCTTATCTGCCGTATTATGTAAACATCTGAAACCTTTCGTCAACGGCCTGATTAGTCAAGAAAGTCCACACTCGAAGAAATGTTCTCACTTGGGCTGATCCTGGAGAAATCCAAAGAAATCCGAATCGGTACCAGCCGCTGGAGAATGACAATGGAGAGTGTGCACCGCTCCATCAAAAGCGAGGCCTTTGACCTTTGGTGTAAAAAAAAAAAAATGTTTCGGACAAGGTGAAGAGCTGTCATGTGACTTCTATAACACCAGGCTTACAGAGGCGCAATCTTTCAAAAGACTATGCATCTACTTACCTACGCCAAAGATATTGACATCATTGACAGAACACATCGACGTAAAAGCAGCCGAAGTGCGTTTAGGGATGAAAAAGAGTAAAATCAAGTACGTATTTGCTGCCAACAAGAAGGGACTCCAGGGCTTCACTATTTAATGGGCGCAGGTAGCAAAGTTGTATCTGCTTCTGTAGAGGCTCTCAGACTGCACTTAAAGCCTTAAGTGGGTGTTGGCTCTAGCGAATACAATCGGAAGTGATTTTCCAGGATAGTAATCTTTGTCTGCAATTCTTTTTTATTTTTTGCGCTGCGAGATAGCAAGGCAGCGCAAAAAATAAAAAAGAATTGCAGACAACTTATTGACTTTCTTACGAACCACAATGCTTTTTCCAAGCACCTCAGTGTGTTCGCGACGAGAGCGATGACACTGCGAAGTACCTCCCGTCTTTGCTTGAATCAGGTGACGGATCTTTAGTGCTGTTGTGGTGAACGCTAGCAGTTTAAGCACTGAAAGACTTACGCGTCTGCGCAAAAAAAAAAAAAAAAACACCAGTAGTCTTGCTTCTTGGGATGCAATGCCCCTTTTTTGTTATTAAGTGATCCAACATCTAGTATATACTTAGAAATGGACCAATCTTTAAGTCTCGGAGCCCGAGTCGACGAAAAAAATGCCTAACAGCAAAAACTACGTGAATCAGCAAGATAATTGCAAAAAAGAACTGGAAGCTGGTGGTTTTAAAAAGGATATCAGTATTGGAACCGACAGAAGCCGCAAAATAACCTGTCATTACGATATAGTAGGCACATTGAAACCTACTTACATGTTTAGAGAATAGAGTCAGCTGCAATCAATGCTAGGGATGACAATGAGAAGGAAACCTTTGGTCAGAATTCTAAATGAGAAAACTGTTTGACATATTGATGTTTTCCTGAACCGACCAGAGAACCCCTTATTCACACAAGTTTAATTCTTGAGACATTAAAAAAAAAAAAAACACAAATCTCATGAGATATGGTTTCAAGATTAACTGTCAACAGCGCTAATTGGGCTTCAATCGAAACTGCCCCCATACAGACATGTTTACCCGAAAGAATATATTTCCTCTGACACCAGACCATGTCGTGAAATATTCCACATGCTCCATTGGTTTGTGGGTTTCTTTTTTTATAAATATCGCTTCGAATGTTATAAATCACAGAAAACCCCAACTAATTAATGGAGTTCCATGTATCTCACACAAATCACTCATTGCCTCGCAAATTAATTACAAAATATGAGGCTGCCGCACATTAAGTGGCATTTTGACTCACACACAGGACCTGTGTTCCGAAATATCACCTGTTACACCCGAGAGAAGTCCTTGAAATTTTCTCGAACTTTTCTTCGTCCCCAATAAAAAAAAAAAAAACAAATAAGAAAACCATGTTCAAGCAATTTATCACACGTTACTCATATGTGGAATAAAAATTGGAAAAAATGTTCTTAAATAAAAAAAAAAAAAAAAAAACGGAAATTTATTACGCATTTTGTTGAAACACACACACACAGGTTTATATTTAAAGAGCGACATCATCCTCGTTTGAGAAAACCGCTGACACCGTGTGAAACCTTTGCGAATAATATTTTTTTTTTTATTTCAAAGTTTTTGCAATTTAATTTTTTGTTTGTATTTATTTTTTTGCCGATCAATTTGATTTATTTTGGTTCCTTATTTGAGTTGAAGATATATTAGTGTGAGGATTCAGGAGGAAGGGTACAATTCGTGAAGGCGTAGGACAAAGTTTTTCTGCATAATTTGATTCTAAGTTCAATGCCTTCTTTGGAGGCTGTATATTCGTGTGAAATGCGATGACAGGACGGGTAAAACTGATATCTTAAACGACTTTATTTGATTTAGGATTGAGAAACAACACATGCTTAGCTCAAGAGCTGAGACATGAAAAATAGGTTCGATGATCTTTGACCAGTAAATTTATAATAATTGAAACTTCCTTGAAGTCTTGACGAATCGCAGGCTTGAGGTCTGTGCTATTGGAAAGACAGGACACATAGAGATGGCACTCTAACAACAACTTGAGTAGCCATAGCCATAACCTGATTTCCATAGTTGTACAAAGACTATTGCTTCACAAATCTGATTAACCTAACCTTACAAGAATCCTGGTATCACTGTCAGAAACTAAGAGCAAAGACTGAAAATAGTTCTTTTGATATGAAGTTCCGGAAATAACTTCCTTTGACATCTCTGACTTTCGATGTTTGTTTACACTAAGCAATGTTCAGAAATAAATCGAATCTTGGTTGTTCTCTTTCCCATTTTTAGAATCCACGTTCTTTTAACAAGCAGGTCTAGACCCTTACTAAAAAGTGCAAAGTTGAAGGCAACAAGCCTTCTTTAGTGTTTGCCTATTTGTTGTAGTTCTAATCCATTTCGGTCTGAATTCCGCCCATTTTAAGAACCTGTATTCTCTTGTTTAGCAGTCCAACGCACTAACCACGACGAAAGTTAGTTAAAAGGAAATACAAATCGTTACATGAGTCATCACAGGATACTGTGCAATTTGAACCCACAAGGAATAACCCAACCCGTTAAAGGGTGCAACGACTACGGTAGAAATTGCAGTTGCCACCAGAAGATTAAGACGGTACTTAAAAGAGTCAAGTCGTCATTAAGACTATTGATTCTTTAAACACATCCTTGAAATTGGCATCACGGTGGAGAAAGGAACTCGTCCTCGTTGGTTCAAGATCAATCTCTTCGGTTCCTGATCATAGTAACAAAGTGGGAAATGAACAAGCGAGGCAAGGATCAATCCTTCAGATTCACATGGGAAGAAGTTCGCATTCTGCAAGGTACTGTGAAGAGTAAAATCGTCTCACACAACCTATGCCAATACTATGTGGAACGACTTACAAAACTGTTCCATGTCCTGCTATCCTACAACTAAGCAAAAACAGTAGAACTTCAAAACAGAATTCGTGGAGATATCTCAAGAGCTGTGGGATTCTGTATGGATCATGCCAAACTCGCTATACAGGTTTTAGGTAGCCTCCAGTGACCAGCTTTACCTGTCTACCCTACTTTTTATCAGGTAGATTCCAAGTTATCAGTTCTTTACAGGTTCCCAAAGCTTCAAGTCTTTTGACACAAAAAAAAAAAATGTATCAACCAAGGTCCGTCTGTCTAGTTTTGGTGATAGCAACTAACTTTAGTATCAATTCGCATCCATCTGAAGTTATGCCCAGAGTCCTGTGTTCCCCGTGTTTAGGCTCTTCCATACTACATGTTAGTTCAAGAAAATTCAGTTCTCCAGAATATGTTTGGAAATGTCTTAAGCCTATGGCGCTCCTATCTACTATATCTTAAGTTAGGTTAGGTTATAGGGATGACTGCACTTATGTACAGCCTTACTCGGATCCATTGTGTTCCCCGGTGTGGTGTGGGGTACCTAAAATAAATACTACCCCTTCGAAAAGCTAAATAGTTCTAAAGGCCCTTTGACCCTATCTTGCACATGCTAAAATCTGATTTGAAACTTGAATGAAAGCTACTTTTTTCCTGTTGCCTGAATGCCAGGACACGAGGGTTTTAAAGGTTATGAACATGCAAACTTGTCCAGTCCCAAGAGATGTTCTCTATTTTTTTGATTTTCAAAAAAAAAAAAAAAACTCAAAAAACTCGTGGCAGATACTGATGAAAATTATTGTGTGGTCGGTCTTCAAACACATCTTCTTTCATACCATAAAACTGCAAATAATCTGTAGCCTAGGACACAGGCTAAGTGATACCGCAGAGACTCTATTCCAGAAAATAACCTCCCGCCGTGCCAAAAACTAATTAAAATTAACTGCAATAATTAAATTGTACTAAAAAGTGAACCTAGAGCAGAGGATGAGATCCGAATCAGACAGAGTAGAAGATGTAGGTTAAGAATAGAATAGTCCAAGCCAAGTTAATTGCTTTATAACCCTCGTGCACGCGAAAGGATGAGATAATCCCATTCCCATTTATCTTTTATTGGAAGTCAATAACTGAGAGCCGCGTATAGTGCTTGACTTTTAATTTCCTTTACGTAACCAAAGCCGATGAGATGAACTCGCGGTAGAGATTTCTTATCGCTTGAAATAATGTCCTTAAAAGTTGTCGACTTTGTTGTGTGTTTTTTGTCGAATAAATCGTTGGATGCTACTTTCTTGACTTTGAATGACTGCTTGTGTGTTGGTATGTCCAACACAAGTGATGATTTATGATAATCTTAAGTATTATTCAAAAAGAAAAATCAAAATGAACACTGAACAGTGGAACAGCACACGAATATTTTATAATAAAAGCCCGCGGGGTTTTAGTTTTTTTTTTCGTATGCCATGGTACCGAATTCGTCGGCATGACGATGACGAGGTAAAAAGATATAATGAAGGCGATGTGGCGCGTGCATGACATCATCCTTAAAAACTTAGTTTTTACGTATGGAAATATCATCATTTGTTTAGAACGGAATGAATTTTGGGACTATAAGGCGGGTTGTAATCACCAAATTTGTCTGTTTATTTACAACATACGAGTTTACCGTATACAGCGGAAAGTAATGTCTTGCAACACCTCCACAACTGTTGTTTACAATCAACCGACAGACGACTTGCCCTTGCAAATGTCTTGTCATGCGAACCATTTTTGTTGACTTAAGACGCGAGGTGATGATAGTGTGACACAGTATAGTATACGATTACACAACTTGGAAGAGAATGTCACAATTCCTTGCTACACTCTGCTTAAACGTTTTACCTTGATTCAGGCAGATAAATTGACTTGTCACTTCAGCATTTACAGTCAAATCCCTTTTCATAAATTTTGCCAAAAAGCTCCTAAATCGGAAGAAGTACATGTATACCTACTCTTTCAGAGCTGTGTCACGCCTGTCTGGCCAGTTGCAGTAGACAAGTCTAGCAGTAACTCTTATTTAAAGCCAACTTTAGACCAAACATTATAAGTTAAAAGACCTCAAGAATAATATGGGAAAACCCTAATATGGTGCATTGTAAGCTGTAACTCTCCTCTATACTCTAAACAACCTTTCCATCAATCAAAGTTGAAATCAACTTTACATCCTTTAAGACAAACATCAGGAAGCTGTTGCAACTTCTGTGTGAACATGGTACAATCTTTGAAAAAGTCCTCCAAAAGTTTCATAAATACAACGAATGCATTCTGGACATTTACACAGAAGGGCAAAGAAGTCGCCAAGAGTCTAACCCGTTTCTCGAGCTTACACATACATATCTGTGAAAGGAAGTCCATTGGAATTTGGCATTCTAATGAACATACAAAAATATGTATTCAGCTCCCAAAAAAAGGATTATGGTTAATGTAGTGCAGAGTTAATACACTGCACATTTTGACAACAAGGTTATGTTTTGCCTCCACTGATATAGTATATGCTAATCGACTTTCTGCTAAGCACTCCCTGTGCACACACGGATGACATTACTGTCTAATGGTGCTTCCCTGAGAAATAGGCGCACCTGATTCAGATTGACGGAATAGTCTTCCAGTGAATCGTCTTAAAACTAAAGCTATTTTCTTCAATTGGAAGAAGAAGTAGACTAAGATGACTCCACCAGTAAGTAAGCAAAGGTATCAGAGTTCGACTCCCAAATAAAGTAAAACATTTAGGAGTAACCATAAAAAGCAAACTTCTTCGGTCTGAAGTATAAGAGTGCTTTTAGTAAGTTCTTGGCACCTTAAAGAATTTTATGGTTTCAGTGCACCCCGGATAGCTGCCTTGCGAGTTTTGCTGATTTATTTAGGCACTCAAGAGGGGCTGTTACCTATCCGTACTCGCTTACATTCCTGACAAGTTTTGAAGCCTCAAATTTTTGGTTAGCAATGCGGGTAACGGCTAAGCGAGGGAGTACATATCCGGGTATTACTGTATATAGGGTCTGCTTAGCATATTTGTACAGTGGAACTCGTTGACTACGACTTCGCTTATAACGACTTACCGTTTTTAGCGACGTGACACAACATGTTAGGTTTACATAATAGAAAAAAGTTTAAACTTTCAATTCGTTTTGTGCGTCGCACATAGGAGTATTTGCCTCGAAAAACCGCTCAAAAATCAATGTTGCAAAATTTAGAGTTAGGAAGTAAGTTTTCCTAGCTGCAGTTAAATACCCATGAAATAATGCACCGTTGTTATTTTTTATTTTTGTGTATACTCTTCGCCACAGCATCAATTGAAAGTCCTCGATCGTAAGCATGCATTAAGAACCAATCTGTTGATTTGTGTGAAAAATCTTACTGTTAAATAATTAAGTTTTTATTATTTTTTTTTTTTATTTTGTGTACAAAGTTTTTTTTTATGGAGGAATCAACTGCAGGTGTGTACCTTATTACGAAGCTATTTTTATGATTATTGAAGCTTAAATTTTATGGATATTGGATTTATTTGAATTGTATGCAAATGGGATTTTTTTTTCTTTCCCTTTTTTAATGGACCTTCTGTTATATATTTCTGTGTTATTCGGTAATTTTGTTGGTATCAGCTTTTAGAGAAAGATGTCAAGAAGCAGTAGCGAAATTGCTGTCCATAACTGACCCTCTAGATTTTATCGTCCCTAATGTGTCCCGAGTTTAATGAAAATTCAAAAACTTTTTACAATAAAATAAATTCTTTTGCTTGAAGGATCGTCTGGCTTGTGTTTTCTAACTTAAAGACAGTTATATGATGTTCTGAATGAGTATGAAGAGAATGATTTTGAAGCTAAACTGGATCACTTTCAGAGCTGTTTGCTCAATAAAGCGTCTTGCACGGAGGAAAAACTTAAAGATTTTAAGCTTAAAATTGGACGGTATTAAACTTAACTGAACTTTATTTTTATTGGTAGTTTCAACTTAAAATCTTTAAAATTATATTAAGGCTTGAATTTAAGTTAATATGATTAAGTTCACAACGGACAAATGTTAGGTTTCTAAGAAAAAAATGAAGTTTAGCTTCAGAGAGTTTTTGAGGTACCAACTTTGAATGGACTGATCAATCCAGAAGTTATAACTGGTGTTGATGTGCAACTTACTTTTAGATTGAAAGTCATACTGGAAGTTCTTTCTTGTGGATTTGAAATAGATGCCCCAAAATTTGAAGCATTTGCTTACGATACGGCTAAGTTGTATGTTGAGCTCTATCCTTTGCATCCCATGACTCCGACGATGCACCAAATTCTTCTGCATGGATCAGGAGATATTCGAAATGCTCTCTTACCGATTGGGCAGCTATCCGAAGAAGCATTTCAGGTTGTACCGATTAAATTTTGCGATAAAGTTTTCTAGGACGGAGTAGAACATGGATGTTCTTAAAAGGTTTAAAAAAACGTTATTAGCAGTCGGAATAATAAATAATTCTGTTTGTCATATCTATCTATAGGTTACTTTTAAGCTCGGATTCTCTAATAACAAGTTCAAGAGCCTTCCCTGTTAAAAAGCAACTAAACAGTTATCAAAAGAAGCTCTAAAATGCTGTTTCCCGGGATTCCTGGCTCATCATCTTTACAAAATTTTGACGAGATTACAATATCCAATGAAAGTGAAGATGAAGAAATAGATGATCAATGTAATGATGAAGAAGAATCCTGGACAGAGGCCACGGAATAACTTAAAGTGTCATATATTTCATTACATACTAGTTTATCACTTTATTTATACCATGATTTGACTTAAATAAGCTTAATAGCGCTTTTAAAGTTGTTTCAGGCAAGTTTCACTTCATTAAGACAAACAAATATTTTTGAGCGGTTTTTCGAGGCAAATACCTATGTGCGTCGTCCGGTTAGAACGTCGGTCCTTTGATCGTCGCTATATCCGGATTCTACTGTATACTGAAAAGCTTTGATCTTATGTAAATTACATTTCGAAATTAAGACATATCTGTAGATTTAAAAGTCGACTTTTCCTGTGTCTTAGTCGGACAACACAAATAGAAAGGACGGTTTATCTACGTATGTAACTATATTCAGGCAACGTTAAAGTCTTTGCTGACGTTAAAGTCTTCTAACTAGACTCAAAACATTTGGAGAGTACAGGTCTAGTCCGGTTTGAAAACTTAATTAGCTAAGTCGACTCTGCATATAGGGACGCAACGGAATCATCAAACATTTAATCTCTTAACACAACTATGGCATATCTCTCAAAAAATCACCCTTGACTATGAAGACTTTGAACCTACCGAATCTTAGGCATATATCCAACTCAAGTTTAGAAGGCCTTCCAGATTAGACGGCAAACTCTGAGGTGCATCCTTAAAGGCTTTCTTGCGATTAATGTTAATCTATAAATCTAAGCTGTGTTGTGAATAGTTTGTAGATAAGGCCTCAATTGCACTACCGACGACTTATCTCGGACCAATCAATTGCACGATGAGATAGACCCTCAGAAGTTTGTACCTTCGATAACTTAAAAATCAAGGTTCCGTAACAAGACTCCATTAGAGTTAGTTTTCTAGTTCAGCCCCGAATGTATAAGTCAATATATACCGTCATGGTCATGACCGAATACGAGGCACTTCTTTGTGGCAAATGCTTATCTTATAACGACATGCTGGAATGGGAAAGAGAACTTTATCGAGCTTTTATCACATAAGTTGTGCTTATTTAAAACTTTAAGGATCTTGTGGTGCAGTGGTGGAGGTTCTGTCGTGGGACATTCTTGTACAAACGTTTGATAAATGTATCACTGGGTCTAAAACCTCGTGACATTAGCCTTCACGATATAGTCGGGACCAACGTCATACACGCAGTGTATGTGCAATTTAAACCGCAACGTATACTGCATAGCAGAATGCAGAAATCAGTTTCTTACTTGATGACTACCAGATATTGGCATACAGTCCAAATTGCCAGCAGCTATAAAGTAAATATCAATAGAATCATGCAAGACTGCGCTGAATACTGTGTTTGCTCTAAAGAATCATCCAGGATAAGATATGTATCGGAAGAACGAAGTTCTGGCATTGAACCCCACATGGAACCTTGTCCTTTACACCTGACCTTCAAATATGTTAGAGTAGCCCATAAACGTATAGTATTCCCCGAGCAGTTCCCTGAACCATAGAACTGTAGACGTCCATTCCATTTGACGGTATCATTCCGTTGCCATCACGAAGAGCACTTTGGTTACAAACAAATTGCACTACTGACCCAAGATATAGCTTGCTGTGAGTAATTACCCGCCCAATAGCTATCTTAGGTCTTAAGGACATAAACATAAAACCAGGTGCAGCTTGGCGTAAATCAAGGGACATATTCCATAGCTCGTGGGCATGACAAGTAGAAAGACAATGAAATTAAGGGAGTTATTCACAATCAAGCAATGTTTATGAACATATATCACCCGGAAAGCCGTTTTATCTATAGCAACAAAAACGGTAGCTGATTTTAACAAAACCTCATAAAAAAAAAAAAAAAACAAAGGCCTAAGGACTGTTAAAGTTTTTCCGCTGACATTTGCCCTTTCAAGACACTACATACTTGATTTCGTTTGCGAAAGTACTTTCATCGTTAATAAGGACATGCGTGGGTTTTCTCCAGTCACTTGTTCAATTAGGTATTTCCAGGAATAAATTTCTATTTTACTGTTTTGTCGGTGGTACTGGTGTTTACTGCCAGGAATTGTGGAAACAAGTTTAATTAAGAAAACCATTAAAAGGATATTTATATCCCCTTTATCACTTTGAATATCATCCTCAGGATTTTATGCCTTGCTTTCCGTAATTTTATCTAATTCTCTACTCTCTAGACAAAATCGGATATTAAACTTATTTGTCTTGAAGTAAGGAGATTACCTGCAACGAAACTCATATATGTCAAGCCAAAGCGGCCCACAAAACACAAGAGGGTATGAGTTAAGTAAACAGGAAATAGGTTTTTTATTTTTATTTACCACACACACATATGCCTGAGGAGTTTTCTTAGCAAACATCCACTGTTATTTTTTTTATTCCCCCGTTTTCCAATATTGATTGATGAAATCGAAAGATTAGAGACTTTTCCAAATCTAAAAAAAAGAGAAATCCCAAGGTGGAAGGAGTGGGATCCAAATAACAAACAAATGAACTATATATCTTCTTTTTTTTTTATAAAATTGATAATCTGCTGTTTAAAGTCCATTTTGCCTTAGGGAGCGTTTAGGGCGTACAAACATTCCAATGTGGTTTGGAAAACTGTACCATCTCATGTGATATTTCCAGAAAGGCTCTAAATCTAGTCTTGCAAAAAGATAATGCTTATTTTAGTGGATTAACGAATACTGACATAAAAGCGCAGAACTGATTGGTTACAAAACACAAGCCCGGGTTGCCAATACCAGGAGATAAGCTTCAAGGGAGTATATTCTATCACCACCTATGGGTCGTAAACGATATTTTAATGCAACTTTGGGCTTTGTGCTTTAAAAAAAAAAAAAGTTGTAACCTACGCCGACAATTGAGTTGTGATATTTGATAACAAGAAAATGTTAACCCACCATTTCAGAACTACTATAAACCGCATTTGATTCACTAAAGAACTGGACAAACAAAAGATGTTAAGACAGCAATTTCAAAAAAAAATAAAAAATACTGGAATCTCGGAAAATGTCAAATACCTTGTCTGCATAATACACTGCAAACTGAGTTGAAGGAAAAACATTCTAGAAAGAACAAAGTAGGCAACTATCACATACTACCCGAAAAATGGGGGTCAAGATCCCCCCTTATTCATTGGATGCATCATTAGGCCGATTCTAACTTATAGATAGGTTAGGTTAGGTTGAAATGTCTGCCGGCTATTGTCAGCACTATTAGACCAGTGGTTGGTCCATTGTGATACCACATGGATCTGAAGAGATCTCCATACCTACCCGTTAAACCAATTGGAGCTTTTTATGAAGCGAAGGAGGCTTCTGATATCTGTGTTTGTCAGATCGCGTATGTCGTTAAGGTAGAATTTCCTTAATGGAGTCTTCTTTTACGAGAGAGAGAGCTGGGCAGTTACAAAGAAGGTGGGGAATAGTTTCCTCCTCCTCTTCGTCCATGCAGCTCCTACAGAAATCGTTTGAATGGACGCCAAGCCTTGTTGCATGCTTGCCTATTAGACAGTGTCCCTCGATGACACCTATTACGGATCTGATATGCGATCTGTTGAGAGAAATTAAATTCTTAGTGCGTTTCAGATCCAGCCGTGGCCAAATCCACTTTGTCGCTAGACATGTTATACCATTGGTCCACCTAGAATTTCTTTTCTCGATAGCATCCAGCTGAGTTTACATGTAGCGTAACTTATAGATACATGGTCAAGTGGCCAGCAGTGGAAAAAACCACAAGCCTGATGACTCTCACAAAAGTCTATAAAAACGACCTCAATAGCAGTTCTCGAAACAATACTCATACCGAGCTAGATAGATGCGAATCAACTCCTGTTTGCAGATTGAAGATTTTATATGTATTCCACTTGGCATAGTGATAGACTCAACCCGTCATGAAATCATGTCAAGGAGATCTAGCTATCAAGATCTAACCCCGGATTTCAGTCAGTAATACCTGAGACTCAAAGCCAACTGTTGTGAGAAGGTCCGAGACGCCTGACTAAAATGCAGAAGCTTGATATCGTTTTCAAACATCAAAGCAACTATAACCACATTTATGTTAAGGGAATCATGATCACACCATGTGGCCAGTTTTTGCTGGTTGCGAGCTTCCAACTAAGCGAACTGATACTGCCTACGAGAGATTCACTATATAAATTTCCAACAGAATTGACTAGGTGAGCTGCTAAGTCACTAGCGAATGGGAATTGACGTATATTTACAAATTTAAATTCTTACGAGTCTTTCAAGCTGAAAACAAAGCTATCGTCATATAAGCTGCAAAAGTGACTAAAACAGATAATGCCATAAGAGAGTCATGACTCCAAATATTCACATATAGGCAGTCGGCAAGGCTTTCAAGTGAACAGCAGCCAGGTAACGGTCAACAAACATTGGCAGGGTTATACCTTATACGAGTTAGATACCCTGTGCTTGGTACAAGGCATACGAATATCGCAGGCAACGAATAGCAGATGAACTTGCAAGGAATGGGTTGGAACAGCGCTGAGGTCTTTTGGTAGTGACTTTTTCAAAGAATTGGCGAGCCTGCGAAAGATTGAGTTAAGTATTCTTACTAACACATTCTCAGTGGATATAACTGATGGTTCGAGATAGAGGGAGAATTTAAATGAAGCACTCCTACATAGTTACTTATGAGCTCTTCCAAACATAAGAAGATTCTGGATGCAACTTTGTAACAAATGCAGACCACACATCGCCATCTTAATAGCATGGACTAAGACTAGTGTTCTAAGCTTCAATCTGACCAAATTCTCTTACATATATAGAAGTCCGAATCGTATTTCTACCCAAAATCAAGAACTCCAGTTTTGACTTCTTAAATAGCTCGATCTACTTAGGACTCAAGCTTATTGTGGAAATGTTAGGAAAAATATTGTTTAACGTGTTAGGCAATCAATGTTTTATTCATTAAAAGAAAAAACAGTCCAAAGCTCGACATGCCTAAAGGACAGCTCTAGAGAGGAAGTAAAAATATAAATGCTAGAAAATATCCCATAAAAACGCCTTACCCGGACTTTGAAAAACTTGTCCAAATGCGCTGCTGAATCTATCCGAAATCTTTTTCGTGACTGCAACAACTATTCTGTCTAAGCCGGCAGAATTAACAATTCTTGGGAGTTACTTCGGCCAATAACTAAAAGGCCTACCTTAGTCTGAGCTGGTGAACCTCCTGGGGTTCATACCACTATCGGGTCGGTGGCCGTTCATGTGACCACCTTATCTACCTAACCGAAGAGATCTAGAAAAACCATAACACCTTTTTCAAAATATATTTTTAGGCACCTGCCATAAGCTACAAGGACCCATCCCTAGTTCCGGTTTCGCTCCCCAATTAAGACAGCGTACCCTACGCACATAATAAATTCTATAACTTCATCGGGATTATATTTGGTTCGCCATTTATATTCTAATTTATTTCTACCTTCATATCTGCCAGACTAAGGTGTTCATTTATCCTGTGGTGGGAAATAATTTATCACATTTCTCGTTCTTGTCCCCTTTGGCACTACACTTCGTCCTAGACAGCAGAACAAAATAATACCAAACGCTAAGAATTATTACTTTGTTCAAATCTAATTTCAAAAGGATATCCGCTAACAAAACAAAAAAAAAATGGAAAAGAACGAGCGAGAACCCAAAATAAAAGGACATCACCTGTTAAAACGAAACAAAGCAGGTGGTGGTGGTGTTCTTCTTGCCCTCTATCCAGGCAATAGATTAGCTTATACACATGGTTATGTATATGTATCCGTTTGCTGAAATAATAGCGAATTTTTTCGGATCGATTTGATAGGTTCCCATGGAAATGGCCAGTATTTGGTCAGGATAGGGATGAAGGAGTTCCTCTCTGCAGCTGCGCTATGTGGTTTCCTTTGTAGATTTTCTGGGATAAAATGGGTTGCTGTGGAATTGCATTAGTAAACGAAGTTATATTTTACATGTTAGACAGTTCAATTGGAGAGGACTGCATGGACAGATTGAAGGGTGTGCTTGTTTCAAGGATATTCTATCATTTGGTGAAACGCACCTTTCAGTGATATGTGTTTCAAATAAGACGGGGAAACAAACAAAAAGTAACTAATAAGAGCCTTTTTAGGGGAGCGTGGGATAAGCCATAGAATGGTGACAAGTTCGTCATTTATCTCGTTCCCTTCATTACTAGAGTTGGTGTTTTTTTAAAGCTTCTTTAGGATAGTCAAGCAGCTTCAAACAAGATAAGACTAAGAACGATACAAGTTTAAAGCTTTGCGGCTGTTTGGTTGTTTGATGCATTTAGACCTCTCGTTAAAAAAAAAGTGGCAAACCAGAGAGACTTCTTGTTAAAAAAAAAAAAGCACCACCCTCCGAGCAAAAAAAGACTGAAACCTAATACCATCTGAGTTTCAAAATCACAACACCAACACTAGCGCTGTGTGAAAAGCATCAGAAGGGTATTCATAACCCCTTTAGCGCAAGTGAATTCTAAAAAAAAAAAAAAAAAACGTTGGGGCGGTTAATACTGGCTTCAACTGTATTGTTCTTTCTTAAGTGAGAATTGTTAATGGTTGGACCATTACTATTCCACACAGACTAACCATTTTGAAGTCGCCTTCCACTACTCACTTTACTGTATGAAAAAAACGAATGACACATGCCTTACAAGATCGCGATAGACTTCTACACTAAAAGAAAAACGTCTAAAAGGGCTTTCAGAACTACAGCTATGAACTATGCAAGAACGCATGGTTTATTTCATACCAAAGGACGATAGTCTTTGGAGTTTTTTGTAGGGCCTTTTCAGCAGTATCCTTACAGAGATCCTCAGTTCTTGATTGTGTAGTCCATTGCCCTTTTTGGGTCTGTTGATTTTAACGCTGGATGGGTTAGGGTAGGTTTTTTTTATTCTGGGCTGTCTCCGGCAGCGACGATTGAAGTAGAGAATAGAGTTAGGGATAGCTTAGGATAGTTTTAAGTGGAGTAGGCTTAAGCTTGCGTTTTCCTTTAAGGTTTAAGGTAAGCTTAGGTTAAGATTAGGCTAGTGAGGTAAGAGTAAGTTTCCCCCTCCCATTCTCTCTCTCTTCTGTAGGGACAAAGGCCTTTTAAGTTGGAGCTTTCTTTCTCTCTTCTCTATCTTCATTGTTCGTCTGAAGTCTGAGTAGGATGTTAGGGAACCATCTTCTTTCTACTAGCTAGCTTTGGCACGATAAAAGTGTTTGAGCAGGTGGTGTATGAGTAAAACCGCCGTCCCCATGGCATACATTTAAGATGCCTCCGTGGTCTGATCCTGACTCATAACAATGGCTCCTCAGAATGATGACAAGATTCTATAACTCTCACGTCAAAATAAGCCCTACCCGCGGTCTCCACTTGCAATAATTTATTGCAAGAAATGTGTCATGCAATCGAAATTTCCAATGGAGTCTTTTGCACAAAATTTCTTAAAGCTGCTGGTTTTGCTCCTTTGAATAACTATTTTGAGCTCCCGACTAACCCGATACAACCAGTAAAAGTTCCTCAATCCGACTTAGGAAACCATCTTCTGTTTCGACTCAAAGAAGAAATGTAAACCCCCTCACCATTCACAGGAAATGTCAAGTTATTGGACCCTGTGGCACGTGCCAAATGACTTAATGGTTGGCACATCATCGAAAATAATCAAACTTAATTGTTTCATATTTTTTGTTTAACTGAGTACAGCTATACCTTTCCCAAAAGTTGTCCAAACACCGTCTTCAATTTATTAAATCACGTCGCAAATGGCATTATTTTAGTGTGACTTGTGACTATCACTTTAAATAAATAACATTTTCGTCACGTTTTTTACTAATTTGTAAAAATAAATCTTGAATTTCAGTTTCTTCTTTTTTACTTTGCCATCCAATTTGATTAATTCTTAAGGGTTTCCGTAAATGCATTCAATGTTGGTAACATTTCAGGTTAATTTTACAAAATAAGCTCCAAAAAAAGACGTAAATTTCATTTTTATAAATCTTCTTTTACTTCTTGTCGTCAAATAAAATAAAGTCTTCTTATGATTACCAAAATTAAGAGAAAAACAAAAATAAAAAGTAAAAGGAAGGAAATAAATGTAAGTCTTCACAGACACGGCAACAACAACAACAAAAAAGAATCCAACCAATCTTTCGGGAACAAGTCAATGATAGGTATTCTCGTCCCAAATAAGCGTCGGTATATACCTGTTGTCCAAAAAACGAACAGAAGCAGAAATCATCATCAAAACAAACGAAAGAAGGAAGGGTGTTGCTTGTGTTTTTGTTTTTTTTTTTTTTTATACAGGGTGGGACGAAAGTCGGTACTTGAATTTTTTGCTTCCTTTCACTTAAGCTCGTGCACAGACACACATGTATACCAAGTCATATGTATGTCTTCCTTTTGTTAGATGTGAATTCCTTAGCCGAAGGCTTTTTAAACTCGATCTATACTTTCAGTTAACAATTCTTTGTAAATTAATTTGCATATCTCAAAAAGAGAAAAAAAAATTGTTTTCGCTTTGCTTCATGAGTGTGTTCGTTGATTTTTGATGGATGACACTCATAGATATAATTAAAATCTACCGTTAGGACAAGAACAAGCCAAAGACATACTCGTATACCTTTAGCAAGTGTTTGTCATATACGGTGCTTCAAGTGATTTCAGTTGAGAGGTAGGTGGTTTTTTTCTTTTCTGGTTGTGGGTTGTAAACTCTGACTTAATAGGCAAACGCCGATAGCCTCTGAAAGATGTGAACACATAAAAATATGAAAGGATTAACTGTTAATTTTTTTACGACACTATCGTCATCTATTTTATTGTTTTTCGAACTTCTTCTATGTCAAGGTTTTTTGATGGCGGATTTTGTGTCAAACAACGTTGTTGTTGAGCGTGGGTGTGAATGTGGATGTGTACTCCATGGATTTGAAGGCGGAAATCGAGAAAATGTTTTACAAAATAAATAAATAAAAAAAAAAGCGGATTTGAAAGATGAATTGCATTTGGAATGGACGTGTCAGACGTGACCAGATACTGGTTTTGTAGATTTTTGCTTGAGTTCCTGTTTACTTAAGTAAACATAAGCTCTGCCGTTTGCAAATGAAGGAGGTGTTTGTTTTTATTGTTTAGAATCTAGGATGAATTGCTTATTTGCTACTTTGTATAAACTTACGTAATGACGGTCCTATGGCTGCAGACCGATTGGAAAAGTGTGTTGCTGCAGATTTGTTTAACTGTTTGTATACCTAGAACTCGAGGAATAACCCATGTGACAATATTGGTAAAACCACTGAACTATAAAGTTTGCACTTCGGCTGCGAGGTGAGAATACCCGATCCACCTATACTCATGTACTTAAAGATTATCTCGATAGTCCATTTTTTAAGTTTTCAATTTGATATAACTTTAAGCTGACAAGTTGTATATTTAAGCCTTTTTAAGCCGCCTTAGACTGGGTTGGATAATACACTCTCTAAGCAATCTGAATCGGGAGTTTTGGACACACAATGGCCGAGAAACAGTGTCTTCCTACGATTCAACGTCGTGCAAGTTACTGACGAAAAGTATTGTTCGCAATGTTTTGTTCAACCTTTCGAATTCCTAAGCCTTCCCTAAAACTCAAGACCATCAAATTTCTTAAAAAGCATGGGCGATCCGAGGCAATACTACAGCATTTTATATTCAAGACCCACTTTACTACAAATTGCGCTAAACTTGCTGACTCCGCTTCAAATTGCGGAGCTAGTTAGAGTCAGACGTCATACACTAGAGTTTTCCGACTTCTTGTAAAATCTCTAGGAGGTATTATAAAATATTGTCGAATCAGTAGCGACAAGATCCTGATTAGTGGCCGTTATCATGACGCAAACCAGGGGTCGAATTACGGCATCAGTGATCGAGTAACTCGTCACGTAAAAATGAGCATTATTACGTATAAACAATCATTCCGACGTAATAATCCCCTATTTTACGTGACGAGTTACTCGATCACTGATGCCGTAATTCGACCCCAGACTCTTAAGCCAAGTATGCCATCATCGAGCTACGTCTAACCGTTGGCCCTTACCTAAACAAAATGAAATATCAAAACACGAGATTAAGAAAAAACTACTGAAGCCGAGAGACTGGGTGAACTTATCTTCTAAGAACTCTTTGAATCACTACAATTATAAAGTGGGAAGAAGAATCGCGTTCAATACTGCGGTCAAGCAAAGGCTTGCCAAAACTTTCTGACAGTTTGGATCCATTTTAGCAGAGCGAAGTTGGCCTTGAAAATGAACGGGTTTACTGACCTTTTATCAAAATGAACTCAACAACCTTTCGGTGATGGCTCAGACGGAGACGAACCTCCTGAAGAAGAGATGATCGCAGACAAACTGTTAATGAGATTGCGGATACAGGATCTTTATTTCATGAACATAAACTACGACCAGACTTGCGCATCGAGGTAACTACCTCAGATATTAAATACCCTCAAACCATAACACGACACTTATCCACGGGATTGAGGATAATCTACGGCAACTATTTTAGGTGTACGTTTTTCAAGGGTGATATCGACGCATGCTCTTGCTATCTTCTCGGACTAAGCTGAAAGATGCCTACTCTGGAATACTGGAAGCTGGTCCAGAAGCGCATGGCGCCTTAAATGTTGGTTTTTGCCAAGCAAAGTCCGTTTACAACTGGAAAATGTTGTGATGTCGACCAAGATCGAAATCATGGAAAAACTTTAAGATTGGGCGACTGCGAAAATGAAACCCTTGCGGAAAATGGAAATGGGCTTTGAAATATATTTTGAGATCCTTGTTTGTCAATATATGTTGTCCTCAATGTCTTTGGCCTCAGGTCCCACTTTTCTCGAAAATGTCTCACTACTGCAATAGAGGTGTGGTAGCTTTACTGAGGACTTTTTTTATATAAGGAGATTTAGGGATAGATTTGAGCGCATTTATTATCTCTTTTTTTTTTGTGAAAAAGAATGGTCGTAGTTTACGTTAGCCATAGTACCCCGTCAGTATAACTCTTAGCAATCGGGGGTTCGCTCTCTGGGTATAGACATAGAGTTCGAATCGTAGCACAATTTACGCTCTTGGGCCACCTTCGATTAGCCTGGTCTTCAGTGCTACTGTCCATAAGTAGATACTGAGTTTTTACTTGCGATAATATGGAGTTAGATGGAATTAAGTGATTCGCAGCAAAGACTGATGATTTTCGATTAGACGTGACAGATGTCTAAAAACTTTATCACTGCTTGACTACATTGGATTAAGCATGTTATTTAGTTCACACTAACAGCGCTGTCAGATTTACATTCACCTTAACATGAGATAAAAATGTATTGAGTCCTTTTTTGGGAATACCATTGAGACAGAAAAGTAGATTATTTTACAAAGTTTTTATATTGTTAAAGGCCCTTCCACCGCGAAAAAAATAGTTAAAGTGAACGCCTTGGTGTTAAAAGAATTTCCAACGGTGTTTATAACCTCATATGGGGCTCTTAGTATGGTCGAAAAGATTCGAAGGTCTAGTCTCTCACCCCTTTTTTGAACCATCTATGAAAGAGGATATATTATTCGAATTTCCTTACGACTTATCTGTGTTGGACTGCTAGATTTCTTCTTATTGAAGATTGGCCATGATGATATATAGTGGAATCCGTTTACTATGACTTTGCTTATAACGAGTTACCGCTTTTAACGACGTAGAAAAACAATATGTTTGGTTTGCATACAATAAAAAAGTTATCATTTTCAGCTCGTTTTGTGCGTCATCCGGTTAGAACGACTTAATTCACCGGTCCCTTAATCGTCGCTTAATCCGGATTCTACTGTAGATGTGGCGCTGACACTAATGCTTATTTACTCCATCCATGTGTCCCAGCCTTACAAATATGTGATGAACTGAATTCACCACTAGGACTTTGAGACAAAACAACAAACCATGCAGTGGGAACAGTCCGTAAGCCATGCCCCTGTTAAGTTTAAAGTTCAACATAACACAGTTGCATTTAGTTCAAAAAACCACCATCAAGGGCGCCTTCTTCGCCGGCGTATTTTGAAAAATTGCAAGAAAGTATTCTACAGAAAAGACGTGGAGTCATCCAACGTCGTGGGCCCTTTTTGTATGAAAACGCAAAGTTAACCATAAAATCTTGCTTAATAAGATTGAAAAGGCTGGTTTTCGAGGCTTTATGTCGGACTGGTTTAGGTCTTATCTGAAAAACAGGTCTCAAAGGGTTAAGGTCGATGAGATTCGGAGCGAAATTAAATACATTAACCTAGAAGTCCCCCAAGGCTCTGTTCTCGGGCCTATTCTCTTTTTAATATATATTAATTCACTATTTAATTTAAAATTCAAAGGCTTTTTAACTGCGTTTGCAGATGATGTTGGTTGTGCTTACGGATCAGACAGTCTTTTAAATCTAACACCAGATCTAAACTGGGACTTGAATTTGCTGAGAATCTGGTTTGCGGAGCACAATCTGAATATAAGTAAAAAGTAATGTTCTTCAGTTTGTCAGCAAAAAATAGTTTTGAGGCGGAGGTTGTTTTCCATGCTCCTGAGTGCCAAAGATTTAAATTGACCAACTGTTTATGTGACTCAAGTTTATCTCCGCGTGTCTTTTGTAGTAACGTTGCCTGTAGTGATTTGTGTTTTCAAATTGAGAAAGTGGATGTATTCAAATATTTAGGACATTGACTCCAAGATGAGCTTCCGCAGCCACACCGGTATATTGAAGCAATATTTTCGTTCTACCCTCAGAAATTTCTTCTACCTACGAAATGTGTGCTCAACGAACCTCCTTAAGGCTGTCTACTATGGCATATTTCATTCCAAATTACAATATGGTATTAGTTGCTGGGGAGGAGTCTTTTAATCTTTTGATCTTACAAAAACACGTTGTAAGGTTAATCTGCAGAAAACCCCGCCTTTATCACACTTTTCCATTATTCTATGAACTGAAAATTCTTCCAGTTCGGCAGTTGTACTGTTTCAAAGTGCTAAAGACTTTCTTCATCCGCTCAGGAAATCTTAATCTTAGAGTATTTGATAATCACAATTTACGTAGCAATTTTTTGTATCTTGTATCTGTGCCAAAATTTTCGCACCACAGCTTTTCGTAATTTCTATACCGTAGTATCGTGTCGCTTGTTCAACAAACTGCCTTTGTCGCTTAGGTCACTGAGAATTGCTAGCTCCTTCCAGAAACAGATAAAACTTTGGCTTCTGGATGTGGAAAATCTTTTAGATGTAGGAATATAGAGTGCCTTTAGCTTCTGATATTCTGGTGTTATGTTAACTTTTCCAACTTCCGTCAGTTTTCTTTATCTTCTTGCACCTATTTTGTTTGCTACATGAATTTATTAATTGATTTTTTTTTCTTTCTTTCTGATAACTCGTCCTTTTTGTTTTATTTTGGCTTATGATATTTCTGTTAAAACATGAATTTGAAACTTTTAAAGAAGGGTCACCCCACCCACTATATAAAACTATCTAATGTTATATATCTAAAGTGTCATTTAACTCTTTTTTATATTTTATTAAAAAACAAAATGTCACTACTATTTCTCACCTTGCAACTATCTTTAAGTTGAAAGCACTATGTTTGAAATATCGAGAAATAAACATGTAAACATCTAAAAAGTTTCACAGGATTATGATTTCCTGATAACCCTGGCCCCCCGCGACTTCTTTCTCCTTCCGGATCTAGGTAGGTATATACTTTGACAGCAAAAACCCAAAGGATCGAGGCATTAGGGCAACAATACGAAAGGTGTGTTGAGGGTCGACGAGATCTCTAGACTTTTATGAGTCTGAAGTCGTGTGGTATGGTAGCAAATCTAGATCTCCATCTCACTAGTATCCAACCCCGTGTTACATAACTCCCTTTCCTTTCTACCTGTAAACACTAACCACTAACCTTCGCCGAACGCATTACAAGAAAAAAAAAACATATATAACCCTATTACCAACCCAAACGACCAATTATCGTCTATTGAAACGTGATTTAGGAGCGACAAAAAAAAAAGATCAAGGCTTCCGATTGTTACTTTCGAAAGAAAGTATTCACAAGTGCGAGTTTCAAGTCACCAATTCATCAAATTGATCCGTAAGATACAATTTTTTTTTATTACAATCGACTGCCACCGCAATAACATTCCCTTTTTGCCGCAAGTGCGGTAGTGGGCTGAAATTCTTTTATATTACTTGTGCTCATTGCAGATACTTTTTGCACTGAGATTACTAACCAAACAAAGGTTAGCAATCTCAGCTAACAATGTAAACCAACTTAACCAGTGTGCTTATAGCGTGTTTTCGTTTTTTTTTTTTTTTTTACAAGTTTATTGGATCTTTATACTTTAGACATTTTTTTTTTCTGTTTCTTTTACGTGCTTTGAATCATTAAGCGAAATTGTACTTGAAATGAAAATAATAATCATAACAACACAAGTAGGTACGAAGGAGACCACAAAAGATACATAGCTACATGTACGAGTATGTAGAAAAACGTGTGCAAAATCGAAGCAATTATGCTCATTGTGCTGAATTTGTTGATGACTGTTGGAGGCAGACATATCTACATTACATACCCACATGCAGAGTGGTAGATAGACCACAGCTCTGAAAAGAGGTGTACTTGATGTCGCCTTGATTGGCTTGAAGTTGGCTTCAAGTTACTTAGCGTGGATTTTAATAGATAGATAGGTTGGTTGGTTGATAGTAACACTAGCTGGCATTAGTTTGACGACACAGGTATAAAATTTATCACAATCTACATCCAGAATGTTTTGGAACCCATTGTGATACGTAGGTGAGTTCAAACTTCCTATCCAGACTGTATCTATCTGAAAGACGTTTGTTCTATCGCTTGAAGGCGCACCACATACCACGACTATCATCACCATCATCTATCAAAACCAGGGAACAACCAGGGAACCACATTGTGAAGTTAAAAGGGAAAATAATTTTTTTTTTACCCACAAATCTGGTTCTTTCCACTTGTTCGGTTGGCTGATTAGTCTGTTGGACTTTCTTTAGAGCTCTTGAGAGCACAGCTCATTTGTATGTTCTCTGTGTGGCCTTTGGGTTTGGAATTCTTTTCTTTTTTATTTTGCACGCAACACATTAAAACCATATTCATTCGAGTCGTGTGTCCATAAGATTGACGTCGTCTTGAACAAAAACAAAAAGGTTGACTTTAGATCGTTGTATACCTAGCTTTCAAGACAAGACGAAAAAAGCGAAAAGGAAACTCGTGTTGCGAAAACAAAGTAGTCGACGAAATGAAGTGCTTAAGAACACCACACAAATCCAATTCTATTCAGCTATATCTTAACGGGTTGTGGGGGTGAGGGGAAAAGGTAAAACACAAAACAGAAAACAGATAGCGAGAAGAGAGAATGAAGAAAACAATGACAGACAACAGTCTTGGGTAAAATATAATTCTTGTCATGCACGAAAGAACAGCGAGAGTTAGTCTTGATTTTTTGTATGCCCAATGTTGGTTACATATATAAGTAAAAGTTTTTTTTTTGTGTTTTGCATAATGGTTAAGAGAAAGATAATATTCTAAAAAGAATGTATCTTATGGATGGTTACCGTATTTAATGACATGGTAATAGGAAATGTGGTTTTCTTACAATCGCTTATAGGTCTTACGCATGGTACCTTGTTTTGAAGATAGTTTCTTGGGTGTTGTGTGGTTAAGGTAGTGTTACTTGCGACATGGGTAGTTACACAGCGCTACACACTTTTTCGTCACCCACAAAGCACCAAGCGATCGTTGATGCTGTCAATGCTATTGTACAAGTCGAAGAAGGCGCTCTGTACTACTTGGTCTTAGAAATAGAAGGGGCTGATACTGGATGTGGGATGCATTACCGATGCCATGATACAGTGCGATGCTCGAAAGCCGAAGAAATCACACCCTCCTCAGGCGCGACCTCTAATGACGGCTTGCTTTCGTATCACAGGACTTAAGCGCTTCTGTTCCAGAGGAACTTTAGAGGCTATTATTGGACTCACGCCACTGCATCTAAGTGTCAAGAAAGCGTCAAAATAAATTGCGCTTAGTGTCTACAAAAGGCGGATAACACTGTGTCATCAAGTGGGTTTGCTTTCTGCTTTCCCCGAACTAGAGATGCTTGCCAACTTGATGTCAAAATTGCTCTGCTTCGACAGGACGTTTGGGATCATTATACTTTAGCTACTGGTGATCCGCTGCTGAACCGTGGCCCTGGTGGCCGTAGTCTAGTGGGTAACTTCAACGCTTGGAAGTTCCAAGTTCAACTCCTGATGTCAAGAAAGTCGATCAACCGTGAAAAAAAACGGATGTCAACTTTACTGCATAGGCATAACGTATAACACTGGTAGTAGCGTGGTCATATGACTTGAAGTATTGATCGTACTGAGTAGAAATAATAACTTCAGGAAGTTAGAAAAAACGACTGTGAATCATAAGAAATAGTAAAAATACCATAAGTTCTCCTCAAATATTCTGGACACCACCTTCCCACCTTCGGAGCAAAGACCGAAACCTAGTACTACTTGAGGGTATTCATTACCCCTTCAGCGTTAATGGATTAGAAAAAGGTATCGTGAAGACTGAAAAATCAATTCTGTTGTCAGTGTGTATGGACCTAACCACAAAGTCTTGAGTACACGTGAAAAATGTCTAAGCTTAACTTCACGCCATCGAAATATTCTCCAATTTCAACCTGAAGTTAAACATTAAAATTCATTAAGTGCTACTTGAATTCTCGTCAAAACTTAGCTCGTCACAACAAAGTCAATCTGTAGTGGGAACCGGGACATGAAAGCATTGATGTTAATGAAATAACTCAACAACTACCCTGAAAAGGTTCTTTGGAAACACGCATATAGGAACCCAAATGCTTCTGGAGAACTTTGGATTTAGAATGATTCTTAATAGATTGAAGAACAGCATCTGCTTATTCTTTTAAGACAAAGCCCAACGATTCAGGCTGGATCTGTCCCTTCAGCAAAAATTCCTAAAACCGCATTAAATACAGCGATGATATCAGGAGACTTGATTCAAGACACTTAACGCCGAAAATGAAACCAAGTAAGCGTATATGGCTCTGTAAAGAAGCAGGTTGCGTATCTTCTATAAAACTGTCCCTGCTCCTTCTGATTTGAAAAAAAATGAAAATAAACAAATTGTTTCACAGGAGGTAATCTTACCCTGAAAAACAAGAAATTGACTCTGGTGGTACAATATTGATCTTCTAGTTCGCGGTGCCCTCTCCAATAGTCTCAAGTTGACCGATTACTTGATCGACCAATCAACACATAATTCAACAATTGGACCGTTTTAGATGGAGAGATTTCTTGGCAATTGTTCAAGGGTTTTCAGAGCCGCCCTACATTTCTAACTTCTTTGATTCCTTACCCCAGCTGCACTTTGAAAGCTCATAGACCAACATTTTTATTCAAAAATATGGTGAAAGTTGGTCTGTAAGGATGCCCAAATCACAAAGTCTTGAGCTTTCAGTCATAGTGGCAATAGTGCGCACTAGAACCCTACTTTGGACTCAAACGACAACAAAAACTAAACAACCTAAGCTATCAATTCGACGACAAACGATGTAAGCATAGTCATGAGCGCAATACAACGGATAGCGAACAAAGTGTATTAAGTCTGAAAGGAAACCCGGCATTGAAAAAGAGGTAATATGGTCTTTCAGCTCAAGGATGTCGAAGATTCAGGCGATCGGAACCAGCGGATTTAGGACTAGAATCGGAATTTTTGAAATAATAACGGAAACTTTCTTGAGAATTTAAAAACAAAAATGTCGTTTCTTCAAGCTCATTACAGACTGTAAGAATGCTTAAAATTGAAATGGATGGCTGGACACGGAACACAATAGTGATCATACATTTGCCTACCAGGATTAAGGTTCCCGGAACCCTACATTCCACATCGTCCCTCTTGACATATCTTCAGATTTGAAATTAACTTTTCCAAGACCTGCGTATGTCAATGATAGCTTACAGAGAGCCAGGGCGTAACTTCTCGCAACCATTCATATTGTGCGTGTTATATTTTTTGCACGAGTGGAAGGAACCTACAGTTCGTACCGACTCCGAATGCGGAAGCTTTTTTATGACAGATAATACTCTTGCAAGTTATTTATACATGCGAAGAGGTGGTGCTGCGAAAAAAGCTTTCGAGGCTCGAGACTGTGGCATCTCGCTTAACACTCCAAATTTGAACAGAGCTAAAAAACGTTGATACATATTTAAAGTAGCAAAGGGTTTTCACAGTTATGAACTATACTGGATGTGATATAAGTACACTGTTGAGTAATACCTTGAGCTCAGCCTCGATGTTGCTACAGACATTGATGCTCTTCTTTTTCTTTCTAAATATAGTTTAAGCTGCGCCAATGTTGTTGTCTTCTACAAAGACACTGATGATAAGCTGAAGGGATTTGAAATACGCCCTTTGCCCCAAGAGAGCTTAAAGGTAAGTATGCACATAAGTAGGTAAGTAAGTATGGATCTGTTTGAACTAGACAATCACTTTCAAACACAGAATTACCAATCTTAAATCACCGATATCTCTGAATCATCATTATACTGAACGCCTTCCAAAATACCACAGCAGGTGTAATAAAGTTCGAAAGTCACAACCAACCGGTTTATTAAACCGATCTCATAAACATTTTTAACGATAATAACCATAGTGCTCCCTAACCAGATTGTCATTTAAAGTTTTTTTTTTCGGTTTGTTTGTTAAAAACCCAGTAATCCGAAACAAACTATTCAGCACCAAAGAGATATGTTATAGAAACATTCCCCAACAATGGATTTTCTTTTTTCGCGCGAAATACGTGTAAAAATATCAAAAAGACCATGAACCTGAATTTTTCGAGTTTAAAATTCGAAACAAGTTGTGTATCCAAAAGTTCATGAACTGTGAAAGGTTAATTTTAACGATCTCTCCACTTAATATTCTCTTTTCTGTTTTTTTGTTTATAAAAAAAAACCAAAAATAAAAAATAAAAATAAAAACAATTTTCATTTAAATTAACAACAACAATTGGATTTGTTGTTTATTTCACGAACAAAAGAAATTCGTTTTAAATTATCACCGCCAGTTGAATGAGAATTCCGTGTGCCGGCTTGAGAACCACCACCCTCCTCCACCCCAGACCCACCTCTTACAGACCAACATGTCATTTAAAAAAAAAAAAAAATCTTAAAAGTAAAAAAAAAAACATCATTTCCCTCGTTCGCTTCAAAAGCTGAGGGGGTCTACGGGACGGTTTTGGATTTCAAGTTGTTTAAGCCAACCTGTTGGCCTTGAAAATGAATGACCAATACAAAACCAAACCATACACCCGAGTACAATGACACTTGTGTGTGATTGTGATAAACTTTTAATTTTTTTATTATTTTTTATATTTTTTTCTTATATTTTATACACTTTCTTGTATGTTTCAGTAAATTTGTTTTAACTTAAGCGCGCGATGAAACATATCTTAAAAGTCACAAGTACTCTATCTAATGGGTAAAGCTCCAGTAGTTTATACCTATAGAATGGGGCAAATGACGAATTATAACCATTTAGATGGTTATCATGGATATACCACACGTAGTTTGGTAGAGTAGGACCAGCATCGGTGACGAGAATATAAACAAATTAATTTCGGTAGGTTTTATTGAACCCACATGTGCGGCCAAGTGTGTGACTACTTTTAGATACGCGCGAAGGTGAATATGGATATGCTAGTCGGTATACCTATACAATTTGTTTTAAACAGAATATGACGCAAAATATGCGGGTTAATGGAAGTCATCATCCCCCCTGCCGTGGGGAGTTTATTTTATTCTTTTTTTATGGGAAAAGGTGATCGGTTGGTTTGAACTTGTTTGCGTCTTCTTCGTTTTTTTTTTTTTTTTGGGGCTAAGAGCTGATTGAGGATAATTTATTTGCAAAACAAGTGCGACGGTGGTGCCGGAGAAGGGTAGTGGACACATTGAATATTTATCAAACTGGCAAAACTTGTACATCACGTTTGCAGATAGTCGGAGAGGAGCTGAAAATTGGTGGTGGGACAGACAGCTTAATGGATGACAATGCCCCACTACATGATTTCTAACACCGATTGAAAGATTTACAAGACCGCATTAGGCATTTAGTGGTTAGGATTAAGCGTATGACAGCATTTATCGCTTGGGGCTCATGGTTAATTTCGAGATCCCGAAACTAATCTCACTATGCCTCGAAACACTGGACAATACAAGGTGTACTGTGCAATTTGAAAAAAATCGTCAACTATTCGACAAATATTGCGGAAGGCTGTTGTGGACACGCGATAACCGACCGGCTTATACAAAAAGACAAAGTCCATTTCCATTTAACAGGGCATAATACACTGGGATCCTACCTAAATAACAAAAAATCTACGGATAACTGATAAAGATCTTGCAGTGACAAGGAAGGATACAACCGACCAAATTTTTCATGTCCAACTTCGATGGCAGAAAGTACAGAAGACCAATGGTAGCACTGTCAACAACCCATCAACAGCAAAGCAAGAGGTTAATAAAGCAGTTCTGCAGAAGAAGGCGAGAGCTGCTCAGGAGATCTACGAGAAAAAGTAAAGGAAGATGTACCGTCTTCATTGAAAGACGTAAGGGAGTCAATTGAGAGAGAATGAGAAGCAAAGTTTGGAAAAGCATACAAGACCCGAACAGAAGTCTTGCAGGGACGTAGAAAGCAATCGGCCCGGCCGGGTTAGGTTAAAGTGGCTGGTTGGCAGCTAAATTCAGCACACTTACACCATTGTGATGCCACATGGACCTAAGAGAGATTCTGCTTTCTTATGGGCTAAACCGATTGGAGCTTCTGATAAAGCGTAGGAAATTTCTGATATCCGTGCTTATCTGATCGCCTAGGTCCGGTCTTTGGACTAAGGAAACGTAATACAATAACTTTTTAACTCACGTGAATATATTGTTACAGTACCAGTATCTAAGATGAGGCTTACCTAAAAGAAAAAGAAAGAGACATAAATAGATTAGTTATGTATGAGAAACACATGAAATAGCGACAAAATAATTAAAGTACCCTATAGTCTAAGTTAAAAAAGACCTACATTTGTAGATCCCAGGATAAGAAACAGTCCTTTCCAACTAAGACATAACCTTCGACGACGATCTAGACTTAACTAGGTGCGGAATTCCCACATTTGCAAAACCGCAGAGTTTGGAATGGAGAATTGACCAACGAACTGGCAAAAAGTGGGGTAACCCTGCCACAATTTGACGAAGGTTTGGACATTAAATCACCCAATTGTGTCGTTAAGGCCATTATTCGTGACAAAACCTCAAAACCGACAGAGCATGGAAGGCGTAACTAAGTATGACACTTGATATCCAGACTTGTGGCCGGCGCTAGATGACAGAAAACTAGGGAGCCTCTTTAACTAACAATAGGTATAAAACTCTGACGATTTTACCCCAAATAACGTCGCTCTCATTGACGAAAGACATCTTAGGTGTTTCTTTGCAAGCAATGCTAAGAATATTTACCAAAAAGGACGCATAGCCTAATTTTGGTTAAACTTACATTTTAAGTGCTTAAATTCCCGTTTAAAAAATGTTAGAGAGTTTGAGTATTGATGCCAATTATTTGATTTTAAGTCTCAGCTACCTTCGACTTGCATTTCAATTAGTGCAGCGCCTTGTTACATCCTTCTGCAATATCAAACGTCTCTTGTAGTTTTTGCTGCATTTATTGGCGGATTAGGCAGCGAATCTTCGAATCCGTCCCCGAGCGACGGCACAGTAGAGGAAGACCGCGAATCAGGTGGCGTACGGTCTAGCTGGCTGAAGACATTTGTTGATTGAGCCCCAGGTCCACCCAGGTTTGTAGCGCCGCCGCCTTAAGTACGTAAGAAAATAAGGCAGCGAGTGGTACGTATACATTCTGATAAAACGTCTTCTGAGATAGGACAATTACATCTAAGTATACTGAAACCTCTGTTCTTAGAATGGCAACCAAAGTTAATCTTTGTGCAAAGTTTTCCATCTCAAGACTGCAGCCTTTAAAATTTGGCAGAGTTTCCCTTAGTGCTACTGACGTCAAAACAAACATATACACAACATTGCTATAACCAGCCAATTGCTAAAGCTGGACTTATCGGAAGCTCAAGAACTAAACCCTAAAGCCCCTGAACTTAACCTTTTAACACGTAACGGAGTTCATCTTAGGTGGAGGGGATTAGTAAAAAAAAAAAAAGGATTGAGTAAATCAGCCACGGAAAACCTATTCTAGAATATCAGCATTAAAATCTGAGGCAGCTTTTTTTTATAATTCACTAGCGCTAAAGGGGTTATGAATACCCTTATGATGCTATTTGACAATGACCAGAAAAGCACTGCGAATCAAAAAATTGTTTATGTTAAGCAAGGTATACCTACTAGTGCTCCAGATTTCACGTGAACACGTGTACACGTACTGCACGTGCATTAAAAATGTGTATGCATTAGCACGGGTAAACGTGTCAGACACGGGTATACGTGTATTAAAATACACGGATTGAATCGAGAGCTCTAATTTAAATACATGTGTACCCGTGCTAATACACACACATTTTTAATACACATGTAGTACGTGAAATCTGGAGCACTTACCTACCACTGAGGAATGTAGAAATCCCGAGCAAGATCAAGGTTATGAGGGAACCATAGGATCGCGCTTGCAGATAAATGTTTGACTTTGGCTGGGGAAAGAAACGGTTTTTGTCTGTATCGAGTTATGGCGGGCCATTCGTACAAAACATGCTCAGCAGTCTCTTGATCTTCCAAAAAAAAACCAGCTGTCCAGAAGAAGATTAACATCACGTTAGCTTAGTGTGAGCAGTTTTTGAATTTTCTTATTGTTTGAGTGGTTGATGGACTTTTTAACTTGTCGAAGTTCTATAAGCGAGTTCAGGATTTCACTGTGAGCAACTACAGTGCTCACCACATGTTCTCCAGTCCGAATTCATCCAATTGGGGAAAGAGAAAGTCATTCAGCATGGCTTTGTAGCGCTCGCCGTCCACAGTAGTCGTTTGGCCCGCGGCATTTTCGAAGAAATAAGGCCCGATGACGCCTCCAGCGTAAACAGAACACCATGTCATTGGCCCTTCGTGGGTTGTACGCGGATTTTCGGTGCCCTTGAAGCGATAATTTTGTTTATTTACATGTCCACAGAGATGGAAATGGGCCTCGTCGCTCATGATGATTTTCGATGAAAAGTTGTCTCCCTCGTGGTCGAGATTTCGGGATGGCTTGAGCGTAGGTTACACGCACTTGGCGGTCAACAGCTTACAGCTGATTTACTGTCTGCACTATGTAAGGTAACATCTTACAGTCTTTCCCAAAAATTCTCTGTAAAGACTGCCGATTGATGCCCAATTGCGTGGCACGTCGTCTGGTCGATACTCCGGGGTCTTCTGTCTCTGTGACATCTTTAGCCACAGCGTCGATATTCTCAGGAGAACGGCTGCTCCGGAGCCGACCAGACCTGACAGCATCTCGTGTTGTCCCATACTCTTCTAGGCGAGCGGTTAAACGTCGTAGTGTTTGCCCAGTTGGTGTCGGATGACCGGAAAATCTGTACCGAAATTCACACTACGCCAACACCACCGACGAATTATTCCACAAAAAAAAATCGAAACCATTATTCCGCGTTCTTTAGGAGTATAGCGATGCATACCTTGTTGACGTGTAGGTTGTATCTGTTTACTTCACAAATGTCAAAGTAGAGTTGACATTTGCCGCCATTTGCAAAAATTGCAGCATCTTCCGATAGGGTGATGACTTTTGCGCCACCTTGTAGTTGCTTGAGGCATTTACGCACCTCCAGATATGCTTTGAATCGAAACATTATGAATTTAGAGCCTTAAATGTGACTCAACCTTCGATGTCAGTCTTCTCCCCTATGGGATTCATCAAGGGTAGAGTCCTCCAGCACTTCCTTTCTATTGCCAATTTTAGGTGGAACAGTCTAGGAACCTGTACCATATCCCAGCAGATTTGACCCGCCTACAATAAAAACAGAACGGACGACTTTATTAACAAAACTCGGACCGAGGCAGCAAGAATCACAGCAATTAAAACGGGCCACTGGCCTACCGGCTGACCCGCTGCCAAGTTGGACCAGTTTGAGATCTGTTGCTTGTTTTGGGAATGAACACGTTGACGGCTGAGATATGCTGTCAAAATTAAAACTAGATCTGTTAAGCTCTGTAAGATAAAAAATAAGAGCTTCAGTAGCGCGTTGCACCAAAGCAAGGAATATTCCAACCAAATCTGATGGTTTGAATGCAATTGTATCTGAAGTTGGTAGCCTTAGCAAACTTCGGCAATTAATCGACTCTACTTGGCATATTCGTATGTATTATAGGTACCATATTTCACAAGGAGATCCGAGATCTCTCTCTCCTTTTGAAATCAAGTAAATTAAACAAATCTCCAAGAAATGTGTCAGTATTCAACTTTGAAGTTGACAAATGGGAACAAATCAAATTCTACAATGTCTAGGGTCTAGCTTATACCAAATGTTGCCGTTCCCACAATTTGTAAACACAAAAATCTATCAAATAAAACAAGTTCAGACAGTTAAATCAATAAACACCTACGCAACCTAGAAAAGGACACCCATATTATATTTGTTATACCAGACACCTTAGATTTGTATAGGCTTAGTCAACTCATATTACACCTCATTTTTCAAGATCAATCGTCCCGTGTCCGCCTTATAGTTGAAAGTATTAAAAAAAAGATACCGACTCACACTTAACATATGTATGCCAAAAAAATTCAAACTATACCTATCCACATCCATCTATCAAGCTATCTATCAATCCAAATCTGAAGCTCAATTTCAAAACGAGTTCTCTTCTCACATGTTTTCTTTTGCTTCTTTCTTTTTTTATTCCTCTTTGCAGATACATTCTGCTTCGTTTTTTTGTTTTTGTATCTCATGATGACTTTACTTCAAATTAAAAAAAAAAAAAAAAAAAAAAACCAGTTCTAGCTTCAGTAATTTACTTCTCACACAGCAGGTGAATAGAGTTAAAGAAGGTAACAAAAAATAAGCAGGAAAAGATACATACATACATATGTATGATACTCATATGCGTGTCATACAAACAAATTTGAAAAAAAAAACCGAAACGCGGAACGAATTTTTTGATCATTCTTCACTTCTTAGGTTCCTTGAACGACCGAAAGAATAACAAAACAGACAAAATAAAATAAAAATAAAAAATTTTAATATTAAAAGTGATGGTCATGACGAATCTGTGCTTTGAAGAGAGAACGAACCGGGAGGCAAAAAAAAAAATTCTAAAAAACTACGCAATAGGAAATTACTTGTGTGAGTGATTGTTGGCTGGATGAAGGAGTTTAAGAAGCAGATAAAAAAAAAAACCCGAATGCAAAGAGAAGTAGGAGGCAGCTGGTTTATTTCTGGCATTTTCTCTGTCCATGCCAAAGTCAATTGAAGACACCCTCCAACTACTTTTGATTCTGAGACATCGAAACTCTGGGGGAATCTTCTTAATTTGCAAGAGATATTGGCTTTAAATAAACAGAGATACTTTATCTTTTTTTTTCTTAGACGAGAGATAACCTTGAACTTGAAATTTTGTTTTGTTTTTGATTACGTGCCATGTGGCTTTGGCTTTCAGTTGACCGATCTCTGATGTGTTGCAAAATATGTACATATGTGCGTTGAAAACAATAATTTTGTTTGTTTGGTTTGGTCTCAAGCATTGAAGAGGGGGAACAGCTCAATGATGATGCATTTTACTGCGTCTTATCGCTCTAGTAACTTTGAATTAACAGCGCTTTCGTGTAGGCAGGGTTAAGATTCTCCACCCAGTGATCCAAAAAAGTCGCTCTGTCTTATCATCGAAATACCAAGATAAGCTCTCAGAAGTATCAACTCAGAAAATTTATTAAACAACAGGATTCAAGTCTGGGATAGGTACCTACCTCTCTCAACTACAACTTTACGAAAGTGGGCATATTTCAATTGGTTTTCCTTTCTGACATTGGCATCTCTTCTCAAATCAAACGAAGAAAAACTCTTGCCAATCGCTGTTCTTTTCCGCTGGAAAACAACTGGTAGGAAAACCCTAATCTCAAAGCTCTAATTGGATTCCTCAAGGGTCACTGCCGCCTAGACAAACATCTACATCGCATGAACCGTGCAACAAATTCAAGTTCTATAATCGCCTTTGAGAGTGAAGAGACCTCTCTACAGATCCTAATAGAATTTCCAGCCCTCTTTTAACTCAGAAAGAGAATTTCTCGCAGTGAATCTGTCCCAATAGAACTACAAGAGCTACATAGCGACATGACTTGGACACGCTTCAGCCCGTAGAGCCTTTAAATATAACCCTGACGGACAACTAAGTAGAGTAGAGTAGAGAGTAGAGACCTCAACCAACTTGGAATGCGCAATTGGAGGCAATTAGCTAAGGATCATTCTAATTGAAGAGATTCGTTAGTTAAGTAAGGCCCAGATTTACCCAACTTTAGCGCTGCCTAAATAAAGTAATTGTCAACAACTCCGTGACAACATTATGTCTAACAACTTCCTATCCTAGCCTATGGGCGAAATCAGTTCAGTTATCTCTTCATTTCCTTCTATCGATGTTCCAAAGTTTCCCACATGCCCCTGAGTCTTCCAAAGCGAGATCTACCTTTAGACTTTTATTCAAAGAACTGTTAAACGATGTTAACGACGATGGACCGATGCACCATGTGGCTTGTGTGTATAACTTTTGTTTTCCGGTGATTGATGCTAAAGCCAACTTGTTACTCTTTTGAAAGCGTTAATGGTAGGTATGCGACTGGAAGTGCAATTCGTCTGCACAATCAACATAATTGGCTTAGGTGTTCGCTGTGACAGCAAATAGTCTTTGATCACTAAAAGGAAAAGTGACAGGTAGGTGACATCATCCAACCTTGCATGTCTTCCACTATAAGACGTAACGTTAGCTTTCCCGTCAATTTTGAATCTACGGAGAATAGGATGGTTCTTTTGAAATTTTGCTTATCCTTTGGAAAAGTTTCATGCTCCCATCGACATGATTTCGAAATCTAAGAACTTGTATGTATGCCATTTCATTTCACGAACTCAGTTAAAGGAACGTAGTTAAACTACTTAAAAAGGTTTCGTAGTAATAAATCAAATTTACAAAAGTCGAATTTAACGTAAGTATTGTGACTCAATTTCACATTTTCTTTACTGTGAACTCACATCTCGTTTATTTACCACTCATATTGAATTGTTATGATTGTCACCTTAAAATTGACTTAGATACGGTTGTCGATTTTAAAAGAGTGGCATCGATCGTTTATAACTACAGAATTTGGGTTAAATTCGAGTTTAGGTAAAGCTTGAGTTTAAAATCTTCTATTACTAAAGGCCATTGTTTCTCGTCGTCAAACTTGGTCGTTGTTCATTTTGACCCAGTGTGGGTTGTTTGAAAGATCTTGGGTTGACAGGAACTGACATGAGAATTCGATATAAAGTGGAAACTGCGAATAATTGAGTGCAAATAAGAAATCAAAGAAAGTCAAGACTTCCTCCACTCGTCATTAAAAGAAAAAAAAATCATCAAAACAGACTTTAAGTCTTCGAAAAATTCAAACTTTCAAACTGTCTTTTCAACTTAAAGTGAAAAGCCCACTCGGTGCTTAAATTTCGTGCTAATTCATATGGCAACTCACTATCACCAAATAGTAACGCACTAACAACAACACTTCCGAATTCGCGAAAAAAAAAGAATTTACGCACACTTTGCGAAATGGGGTCACTTCGAGTCGTGTCGCCTCACCTCCTACCGTCATCAGCAGCACTCAATACACAGTACGTGGGATGATAATTCGAAAAAAAGAGAACCCAAACCGATGATTAGACTCATGACGAAGCTATAACCATTTTTTTTTTTTTGACAATAATCCCAATCGCCAGCGCAATCAGAAACTCAATCTAATTACTGACCTACTTAGGCAAATCGATGACAGAGTGTGACAGTATGTTCACACCACTCTACAGAGTCCACCTCACACACACACTCTAAATATGAATAGCTTTCATAATTCCTTTTATCAAACTCTTTCTCTTTTTTTTTTTATCCAATCTGCAATGAAAGAAGTGAAATTACATTTCAGATACAAATCTATCTATTCCAATTCGTGCGTGTGGGTTGTTTCAATTTTAAACTCGTGTCGCTCCTTAAGAGACTAATTTTCTCGGTGAGAGTTTTTCTTTAAACGTATCTAAGAGGGTCTTAGGATAATTCGTCCTGATTGCGTAATATTATTCCCAGAGTTCGGTCGTTGAACCTTAATTTCTGTATAGGCACGCTTTTGACCTGCCATCATAAAAAAAATTTATATATATAAAAAAATAGAAATACATACCTACCTCCTTTCGATTCTGTTGACGTATTTTGGTACCCTCCCCTCCATGCTCCATCGTGTAATTATATAGTAAATACATGCAACCTCTATCAGTAGAGGGCACAACAATTGTTCGAAATTAACGATGGGGAAAGGAAAGAAAAAAACGAACAGCAATTTTTTTTAATGGAAACAAAAATGCTCAACCACTTGACATTGTGTCAAAAGCAGCAGGGACCACCCCAATCCAGCCATGAATTCTCACCCATTCTCCGCTGTGGTCATCCCTAATGCGACTCCTATGTAATTTCGTTAACATTTTCGTGACCAAACACCATTTCGATGCTGTTGAGAATTCTTTTATAGACGCTGCATTGGAATTGGTTACTCTGTTTGTTGTGGATGTTATTATGGATTTCCGCAGGGTCGTCATCCGGTCTGATAATAACATTAGATTGCCCTTTGTCAAAATACCTACGCTGAAGGAATTCATTGGCAAAACTATGGTTCTAAATTTGAGTTCCCTAAGTTCGGTGTTGACTTATTCTTCACCACTGTTCTGCGTCATTCGACCAAACGTTTAACTAATCTGTTGAGCATGTCTCCCATTTAACCACTTGGGGTTTTGACCCAAGTACAATCATGTTAACCGTCATAGGTGTCGAACTGTTTCAGACAGGTTTTCTATTCGATTCCATTACCTACCGTCGGTAAATTACACTATAAAGTACCTCACAGATCGTTATAAAAAAAAGTAGTGGGCCAAACTATACAACCTGGTGGGACTCTATTTTGGAAACAGTAATTCAAAATTGTCTCTCCTCCCTTAGACGTCTCATATGTGCACATTCTGCATATTCTTAGTGGGCAAAATCGAAAGGCTTTTCATAAGTAATGAGTAGCAGATATATGCTAACGCCAGGTTCGGGAGCATTGTAAATGCCGTTGCTGGTATGCAGGAAGTTGCCAGGATCAAAGTTATTCTTATTTATTTCGGTGGAGGTTAGTCTAGTCAGATGGAAATCTTACTAATATCCCCAAAAAAAATTTACAACAATCCTAAGCAACTATAGAAATAGGAGCGAGGAGCCTTCGAGCAGCTCCTATTTAAACCGCATCCATTTCGCTAATTTTTGTTCAAAGTGAGTAATTTTAAAGATTCCTGGTCCTTTTTAATCCACTTATCAGTAATATTACAACAGACTGCTAACAGTGATAGTGAGGCGGCCGTTAATACTTTTAAGATTACCATAATTAAGTATAAGCTTGCAACGCTCTGTAAAAAAAACAAAAATATCTAAATAGGATACCAGAGGAAAACACCGTAACACCATACTCGCTACCAAGTCACAATTGGTGAAACCACATCTGTCCAATTCCCTTCTTTTTGCAAAAATCTAACTCAAGTAGCTGGCTGAGTTATATATGGTTTTTGACAGTGACTTGATCATCAGAAGCAGATACAAATTTAATCACACTGCTCCTGACCTATTCTTCAGTCTTAAAATATAGCTTAGATAATTACCGAAAAAATAAATCTGCCTTTTACTCCTTAAATTCCCTCATGATCGTGATTGACATTTTCTGGCATTTAAGTCGCCCTTCTCTTCAAAAAAGAAAAAAATAAATAAATAAATAAATAAAACCCTTACCCAACACCCAAGCTATAGTTTCCACCCATAAAAACACGTTATTAGCATTTGCGGTTTCCATCTCACCACCAGTAACGACTAAAGTCTTGACCCCCATCAACTATCACATGCCTTGTGTTCATGACACTTACGAGGTAGTTGTCGGCTGTTGATGGATTCACTATGTTTCTCATAGAGAACTCATCCAAAATATTCCGTCAAAGTTTTACGACTCAAATGAGTCAGTTGGGTACGGGTTCCTACTTCAAAGCCATACACGTGTTTGCGATTAAGTGAGCGCAGCGCGTACATTTCGAAATAAGCCATATCCAATTTGTTTACACACTTTTACAAACATACACACGTAAATCTCCTCCTCTCACCAAAGACGACTAAAGTATCTTCTAAGGTTGTTTGACAATTTCATGCAAAAATGTTAAAAGATACATGTTTTTGAGGTTGAAATTTATTTATTTTATTTTTCGAAAAATACCAAATAAAATTAATTTTATCACTTGTTTGCACTTTTTCTCTCCGCTCTAATGGTGTTTAGCTTCGTTTCCACCATTCATCGTGTGCTGGGAATGAACAACACATACAGAGAAGCTGGTGGAGTGAAATGTCAACCTCTGCCAAAACAGCAAAAAGGATGGTCGTCCATTGTCGTCGTTATGGTCGTGGTTGATGTTTTAGACTTTGCTCCCTGCATCCATTTAGTTTGTGTATCTTTTTTAGATCGCGAATATAATATTCTTTTTTTTATTTTCTTTCTTAATTTCAATGACTTTTCTAAGTTATGGATTTTTTTTTTGTTTTGAGTCGAAACGTGTTGCTAATTTGTTTTTATTTACTTTTTTTTCTCGATTTTTTGCAACTCAAGTGGTGTTTGTTATTTTTGTTTCTTAATAGCTGGGGCGGGGATAATATGTGGGAATACCATAATTAAGTAGCAAACTGTGTGCGAATAATTGGTTGAAACTTGAATCGGTTGATCTTAAGTTTAAGTCACACGTGCGATATCTGAAATCGAGCTATGCATCACGCCAGAGAATGCACAAGACATGACCTCCGTAGAAGACAGATTGTTATTTTTTTGGACAGCCAGCGATAAAAGATCTTTTTGATACGATTCCCTGGTTCTACTCAATCTTTGGCTACATTCCCAGATGTCTTTATTCCAAAGACCGGTATAACATCCCACATATCTTCTAACGACTTTCCTTCAATCAGCTTATCCTTCTTTCTCTTAAAGAAATTAGAAAGACCGATTGCCATCCACATACATCGTATTCTCATATCGAATTCCCAGCAAAAATCTTTTGATTACACGATGGCGTCTTTTCTTGATACCAATGGAGTTCTCAACACTCTTTAAACAGATCCTACATGTGCTGCACTTCTCAACCTGAAGGTTGATAGTTGCCCTTGTTATTTGATAGAGCAAATGCTGAAAAGCAGGTTTATCCATACTGAGGTGGGTCTTGAGGGATACTCCGCAGAGTGAAAATAATCGCCATTACAATGGCTTTTAGGATCTCAGGAGCGATACGATCGAGCCCGAACGGAAGCTCTTAACGTGCCCCTGCACTTACACAGTAAAAACATCGTCTCGTGTAATGTTATCAGACTCAGAGAAACTGGGTTCTGGTCCCCAAAACCCTATGGTAACAATAAAGCTCTTGATCTGCTGCCTAGGGATCTGGCATCGACCATAACTGACTAGACGATTCCTAAACTCAAATTCTTCTTCGAGGTGAGAGGGCCGGACATGTACAGAGGAGGTGGAGAATCCTCTCCTCCTACTCCATCCATCCTGCAGCAGAAGCTGCGTGGCCGTTGTAGAGGAGGCCCACGCTATAGGCGTGCTTGCCGATGGTACAGTGTCTCGTTATTACACCTACTAAGGTGCTTATGAGCAGTTTTTTCCGTCTGATGAGATAGTGAGAACGTTTGAGATCCAGCTTTAGCCAAATCTGCTTGGTGATAAGACAGGTGTTACCTACTGTCCATCTGTGATTGGCGATGTTGATCGCGTTTCCTTTAAGTAGCAGTTTGCAGGTGGCGAGAGGCATGCTTAAATTCCCCTTTTCCGAAAGAATTGGTAGAGTTGTGTCTCTCTCTGACAAATTCATCAGCCATGCAGTTGCCAGACATGTCTCTATGTCCCGGCACGCACATAAGGTACATTTTGAATTGCTCAGCCATCTCGTTAAGAGACAAGCGACAATTTAGGGCTATTTCGGAGTAAAACGCGACAGATTTGATCGCGGCCTGACTATCAGTAAAAATTGTGATATCGAAGAAGTGATAGGGCATTCGATTCTGATTTTGTAGTATTCGAATTCAATCAAGCGCCACGCCTGAGTATCAATTAAAAATCAACGTACATAGATCGTGTGAATCACCATATTTGATAGATTTCTTCACTTATTATGAGGTCAAGGTCAGTCAAGTCGAATAAAAACTTTCTTTTCGCTAAAGGAATACTCATCCGAAAAATGTTGCCAAAAGTCAACCGGTTCAACTGATCGCCAAAAAAACAAAACAAAATCCATCCTCAAGCAGCTAAAAATCGCATGACGTTGAACTCATTTTGATATATGATGACATTTATGACTGAATTTTTTAATTAAAATCGAAAAAAAACAACCTCAAAATTATATACCTAAAAATAGAAAAGAACATTCAGACAAGGTCGCACATGTTTAAGAGATAGATTACTCGGGCGGCAAGGCAACAACTCACCATCTTAAGTGCTACCGCAGTATGTTTACAAAATTGAAAATCTCCATCAATCCGTCAACAATTTTCATCGAAACACCATTCTAAACAAATGAAAAGTGAAAATTCGGGACACCCTAGTGAATTTAGAAATCGAAATCGTTCGCTTTTACCCAGAGCTGGTTATAAACACGCAACAAGAAACATTTTTGTACGGGTACACGTACACCCATATCGTTGTGCAATTGTGTGTGTGTGTGTCATCATTTCCATGTGAGACTGGTTCTACAATAACCAGATAGACCCATCTCTACAGGTCAGATAAATCTCGAAGTTGATGCGTAAGTGCACACAGAGTGTACAAAACTTTCTTCGAGCAACGGATACTTGAAAACAAAAGTCGGCGCGGTGTGTGTATCTGATTGGGAATGGACAGAAGACAATAATTATGCCCCAACAATGTTGTTGCTTTCATTTCCCCTTTCACATTTTTGTTTTTTGTTCTACGCATAATCGAAAAAACACGAAAAGGGGCCAAGATCGAGCGTTATGAGGCTGAGATACAAATGCGCGTACGCACGTTTGCTTGAAATTTTTATTTTTTTTCGTGTGTAGTTGTGGTTGATTAATTTTAGGTCACGTGCTTGAGATCGTGAGTACGTTGAGTTAGGTTGTACTCGACGAGAGAAAACTAAAAATCAACCGAGAGCTTCGACCTAATTTGCAAGGTTCCACCACTACCAGCATCAAATAGTCGGTTGGAGTATAGAATGCTTTTTGTGTATCTGAGCGTTTTGAATCGTTTCCCCCTTGAACATTCACAGTATGTGGGAGAGCCGAAATACGATACAGACATCGGAAATAGGTTTTCAAGATCAGAGCATAATCCCTTGATGGATTGACAAGTTACTACAACAAAAGTTGATTTAGGTCAGGAACGGGGACAGTCGACAACAACGCAGATGTGATATTGGAGAATTGTTTTCGTTTTTTTTTTGTTATTCTTATGAGATCACTTAAGTAAGATGGAAATATGTTTTTTAATGAGATATACATACGCTTGATAAGAAAATCCAATTCATAAAGATTGTCGTGCTTACCTGGAATGAACAAATTAGATTCAAATTGTTAGAAAGTGTTTGAAAAATTTGTTTGTTAAAGAAAATACATATGTTAAGGTTTGAATGTAAAGTATGTGAGAGGAATGTATCGAGGTACAGGCCTCTTTTGCCGCTAAAAGTCGACAACAATAACTTATTCAAAGCAAGAGATTATTTTATCCATGTCAAAAATATTACTAAGCCCCTTACCAAACCACCATCCTCTCCACATAACCACTTTCAAGGAGTAGGTGTAACAACCTAAACCGATACGTTCATCTTTTAAGGATTTAATAATCTGAACATAGACTACGTCCATTTGCACCCTTGATCAAGCACTTACCAGGTTTCAATTCAAAAATCCCTATATACATATTTACTCGAACACACTTAGGATGAATGCACGATTTGATGACAACTGGCTTGTCTTAAGCTTATGTACTGTCTTAACCGCTCTCCAAATGATGACCAATCAGCCAGACTTTTTTAATAATTACCCGACAACACGAATGTGGAATGGTCCACATAGCTCCGTGTTTCGTCATTACTACAACCAGCAAGAATTTAAAGTCAACATGCATCAGTACCTCCTCCATTTGTTCTCTAATTTCAGTAATGCTCGTGCTCTAGTGTAAGGAAGAGCTAGGTAAAGATTCATCACCGACAACTTGAATGCCTTTTAGAACCATGTGATTTCCGTCGCGCTGAACAAATTTGAGAATACCTTAGAATTTTTCCTTGAACGAGAGAGTCACTATCAAACACCTTGAATGTCACAGAAGCTCACGTCCATCCCACGTTCATGGTATCCAAAGTGAAAAAAAAAAATTACATAGACTAACAAGTGACCGCCATTCAACTAGACGTAATCCACAAAAAAAACATGAGGACTCATACTCTATTAAGTTGGACATCTCGAATGGAGTCTGTGAAGATAGCTTATTTTTATGGACTAATTTACAAGGTAAAGTTCTAGAAGCTATGGACATACATCCACATCTGGGTGGAGATCATTGAGTCCAACCCATTTGTATAGCATGCCAGGATAAGTATACATAACCAGTTAGGTGTTTTGATCCCCATTATTTTGCCAAACCGAGGTAGCAGCGTCAGTCTTTGTCGTAGAGCTCCAAAATGATGAACAGATGCTTGTTCATTTTTATCGAAAGTATTTAATTCGATAAAAGCCTCTTCAGGAGCTAGCAGATAATGAGTAGCAATGTTAATGTCATCTGCGTAGCTGGGCAGACACGTCATGTTCACGTTACATGACACCACATCCAATTGCCGAAGTCAGTAGCGTTTTTGGAGAACCTACCTCAAGTCATAAAAGGATCCGCTTTGTCGGAATCCCAAAATCAGCTGGGCACTGTTCCAGATCATGAATACTCTGATACGCAGCCCTTAAGTCAATGAAAATATAGTGAGATCTGGACTGGACTCCATTGGTCTTTGAAAAAATATGCTTAGGAATTCGGGAGATAAAAAGGATCCGAGATTAGATGGAGTGGCAAGAACCATACTTAAAACTGATTTTTAAGGCAAGGTCTAACATGTTTACGAAAACCTGTGATTTGTGGCTAAAAGAAAGTGACTTTTTCTAAAAAGCAGATTCCTTCATCCTACCTCCCGTTCAATGAGTAAAGTTCTAGAGTGCACTAAGCAACTGACTGAAGACCATAACTTTAACCCCGAATATAAGGAATGCTTTCAATTCTCCAAACTAGGACTTAATTCTTTGACAGCTGTGGTGTGGGCAATTAGGCTCAGAGACGCAAAATAGATAAATAGATATTCAAACCTTCAGGAGGTAACATATTAATGACATACTAAGACAGGATTCAGAATCCCTCGACCATTAACGAAAAAGAAATAGAATGCAAAGTTGTATGGTATAACACAAGATGGAACCAGTGGGAGAAAGGACGATGGATATACTAGCTTATAGTCTAGAAAAAGCTTAGGTTCTACCTAAATCAGCTGTGCACTTCCGCTCGCGAGTTGTACGTATATCTAATAAGTCGAATTGTAAGACATTAACGTAACTCACGTCATGGTGCCCAAAATACAAAGACGAGTTCAATTTTAATTTAATTTTGTTTCGATCGAAAGCAATCTCTGCTTCCATTCTAATGTTGACGGTGAAAGCTTAATTAACAAGAAGTGTAAGTTAGTACCTAGGCATAACGTCAAATTGATAACAACACAACCAAGGAGTAGTTCTACAAATACAGACTTCGGTGAATCTTTCTCTGTAATTTACGAACAGAAAACCCAGTACTAATGAAGATCTCCTTCGAATCTCTTTTGTTTCCTACTTAACCATTTTAGCAACTTTGTTGTAGATCTTCCATAACTTTTAATAATATCAGACCAAGATCAAAGATTAGATAGCAGAAGATGGCACAAAAGTAAAGTTTCTTTCAATTGCAAAAATAACTTCACATAATGCTAATCGCTGTGAAATTCAAAGTAAATCCAATTAGCGCTGCAACAAGAAACTGAAAGATAATGTAATCGCATGAAATGTATGTAGAACCATGAATCGGATAAGCCAACGTGAAAAAAGATAGTAGTAGAGCACACATTGGTACCAAGGTGACACTCGCATGGCGACTAATATAACGTTTAATGCACTTAATATGCACAAGAAAAAAAAACCGAGAATCCCTTGACAAATTGAGAATGTTCTTGCCAAAGGTGCATCAACAAAAAGTGGGTTAAAAATAAAGTCTATGATTGGGATCTATTAAACATTAAGTCATAGAATTAGAGAACTATAGGTCTGTAGAAGCTCTATTACTGCCCACAATGACCATGACTCATATGAAGAACAACTTATTGACACAATGAACAACGACTTAGAAATGCTAACGTGACAAGCACGCCGTACCGTATTCTAGCTTTATGTTTACATACGAATATTAATGAGGTTCCAAAAATAATCGCCTTAAACTAGGCCACTCCAGTGTAAATATACATTCTGCAGGTCTGTAGACGTTATGTAGACGGTAGTCTTCAAATTTCAAAACATAAAAACAAAAAACCTAAGTAGAACTGCCATTTGGTGTTGGAATGATCACAGCCCCGATAACGTTGTCAACTCACTCTAGTTTGAGTACTTTCCATTTCCCAGTGACTAACTCGCGTATAGATTTCAAGGCGTTTAACAAAAAAACAAGAAAAGATTAAGAACCAATTGGCATTGAATTGAAAACAAAGTCCCACTTCAATGCAATTATGGAAACACAAATAAGTCCATTAGTCGATTTGATGGAAATTTCTTTTTACTTGTATGACATTCAATGACCACCCACACACCTTCTCATAGTATCTCAGCCCACATCCCTTTAAGAATTCCAAGAAATTCGATAATTTCAAAGCATTACTAGCTAAACAACTTGAAATAGCATATCGTAAATGTATTTAAATACAATATTACTCGTAAAATGAAAGCAAACTTCTGCTGCACTGTATGCACATTCACCCCTTTGCGTCAAGGTCTCGTGTTTGGTGTTTTAATTTAACACACATCCAAACACACAACTACAAAAGCAATTACATCATTAGCCACCGTACATTAAACTCGTGCAACTATAAATAAATATACAAAACGTATCTAAAGTATCAACACTTAAAAATTTCACTATAAATGCAAACTTTTTACGGTTTTTTAATTATTTTTTGAGGTTTTTTTTTTTTCTTTTTATGCGCTCACCTACACAGAGTTTGATTGTGAATCGAAATATATTTCGATTTAATCTAGAACAACATTCCAGTAGTGCTTGTATAGATACTCTTAAAGCACAATTAGAGTAAAATAAAAATATGTGTGTTATTATGACGTAGTGATACTATTTTGCGCGCGCTCTCTCACCCACTTAATTATATTTCAGTCAGTAGTGTGTTGTGTTTGTACGAGGAGTGTAGTATTATAGTGCATCAACCGCGTCCCGCACATTCAACCCATTGAAGGATTCATATATTCGATAGATTCTGCTGAATCATACAAAAAAAAGGTATCTCGCGCGCAGGTATTTTTAAAACAAGCGTGCAGAAATAAAAAAATTCTTTCTTTATCACATGACACACACCAACACCAGTGACATTTTCACATGTGTACTCCATCGTATCTAATGCAACACGAGTATCTCGCGCTTGCTAGATAAAATGAAAACGTAACGCGAATCAAATGAAAATAAACCACAAAAAAGTGTCATTAACCTAAAAAAAAAGTTTAATAACACTATACCAACACGTTGTAGTGTATAAAGATACTTTTGTGATTTGTTAGTGGTAGTGGGAGTGGTAGTGGGGTTGATAGTGTTAATGGTTGGCCGGGTTGAGTGAGCTTGAGAACTACACTATTTCTTATGACGTCACGGTTTTAGGGGGTAAACAACTTACAATGTTTCACTCAAAGTGATATGCCTCACCAGCCAGCCAGCCAGCTAGCCATCCATGGGGTTTTGTATTTGTGTTGGCGACGTTAGTTTTTCTATCTATTAGGCAATTAGCCGCGCCACATATGAGTATAATAATAATTTTTCCAACTTTTGTTGATTTTTCTAGACGTCGCGGGATACATTCTCGGGAAAGCGACTTGAGTGGAAATGGCTTTTAAAAAGTTTTTAATCAAGAGATACAAATTTTTTATTTTATTAATGGAACGTAACGAGATACAATGTGTTAATGGACTTTTGATGCTGGGTGTCACACAGTTTGACAGAAGTTTTTTGAATAATTGGCGGATGCTTTTGTAGTTCTGTTGCCTATGGTTCGGGTGGGAGTCCTTGAACTCTTGAATGTCGGTCATTCAAGACGTGGACAGTGATAAATAAAAGTTGTCAACAATAAGACAAAACTTTAAAAAAAAGACAGTTCGAAGAGCCTTATAAATTTGAGTCATCATTTTACCAACAACTTAAACCGGAAGAAATTTTAAGCGCAATTAGCATAACAGCTATCAACCCAGATCGAAGAATCTAGTTGAAATCCAAACATTGCTTAAAGTTGAGAGAAGCATCTTAATAGTACGACCGTATATAGAAATAACAAAGAGCTGATAAGTGGTGGTAGTTTGTTTAGTAGTTTCAATGAAGACTTAACAAAGTTTTAAACTGGTTTCCGATGAGGATGAACCAGGATGAAAGCTATCTGAAACCCAAATTCGCACTGCACCCTCTAATAGCAAACAACTTGTAGTCACGAAAAAAGTTTTTAAAGGGATTAAGGCAACAAAGTTTGACGACAATCTAGCAGAGGTCGACAAAGTTTCGCCAATAACAACGATATCCCAATTCTATCAAAGGCTTACCGACACCTTTCGCTCAAATAAATGTAACCTAACAGAGTACTAGAGGGGTTTCTGGATTCAATCGCCAAAATTATAACCGAAATAACTCTCGAACTCTAGATAACGCAGAATCAGGTTTTTCTTACCGGTCCTCTCCTCTGACGACTTTGAAGAAGTATACGAAACTGACTTTTATCGAGGACCAGGATATGAAAGGAGCATAGGAGTAAGTAAGGAAATAAACAACCGAAACAGTGTCCCACAAGAGTGTATACTATGTCCACTACTTTTAATTGAAGTAAGAAGTGAGTCATATGCCACAGTGGTTTGTTAGCGAAAAATTCAGGGATCCAATAAAGTCTTCCATGTCGAGGTTTGCGTGTTTTCTCATAGAATGGTCTTGCAAGTTATTAGGTAGTCAAGCATAGAACCTACTTACAAAAGATGGAAGATAAGTAATCAATAAGGATTATTGGTTGTTGGTTACTTGGAAAAAATTGAGCCAAAATATATTTTTATTAACGACCCTCTTTTTATCATTGTGCTCAAGGCTGAGCCTAGTCACACCATTTGTGACTGAATTAGGTTTCCACTTTACACGCACCTGATTCTTAGGAAATGATTGTAAAGTCATCTTGCTCCCTCCACCATTTCAATGTCGTGGTTTTAAAGACACTTGTCTACAGTGAAACTTATAAAAAGTCCGAAAAGATTGAATTTTAAACCGAGTTCCTGGCCTTTATTCAAGTTGCGAAAATTATTTAAAAAAACAGCGAGGGTAATTCCATGTGTTAGCAGGGCGACTGTGGTTAAGTCTAGACTAGCAAAGGTATACAAAAGCTATTATTTTGAATACCAAGGCACAACAATAATAAATGTAATGGATGAGCGGCAGGAAAAATCTGCGCAATTCATTCAGTGTGTCCATTTGATGGAGCGTGTTCGTGCCGAGGCGACACAAAATTGTAAGTTTTTGAATTTTCACTATTTCACTTTGGAAAAAGGAATACCGACACCTGAATACATTAGTGGAGACATCCACAACTTAATGAGAAATATCAAGGACCTTCTAGTTCAAAGGGCTCCCGGCACAATAAATCTTATAGGTCGCAGTACCTTTTGCGTCAATCGCAGAACTAAATAAGTGATAATAATAATGAAATAGTCATACGCGGATGACGTAGCCGTACTCAAATATTTGGTGTATGTTCTAGTCTAGTCCACAGAAGACCATGACTTCTTCGATTAGGTAGATAACTGGGCGATTCTTAGGGAAAAAGCTTCCCCATTCCAGGAATTCCACCAGTTCATACACTTAAATTGAAGCACAGCTGTCCTTGAATAAATTGTATCTCAAGCTCTGTTTGTATTTTTTTTACAATCGTGTCAGAATTCTCATCAAAACTTGATGCTTATCACAATATTTTTTTTTTATTTTTTATTAAAATTACGTGTTTGCTTAAGAATACAAAATTCCACAAAACGTATCATAAAAGGGTGTCATTGCGTTGCGCATTCATAAATTGTCCTTGACTGCTACTTAGCATTTTTTATTGAGTTTGACTGTGTGCGGATACATCTCATGCAATTTTCCACTGAATGGACTTTTGCTAGTGAGTAGATGCAGTTATTTTCATTTGATTGGGTCCATAATTGGATTGTTATTATTGTGTGTACCTACCGTCTCCCCATAATTTCATTGTGATCTCTGTGTAAGCTCACATGATGCATAAGTGCATGCATGCGTTACACATTTTATTTTTATTTATTTTTATCGTCGTCGTTGCCAAGCAAGAAAAGAAATGAAAAATAAAAAATAAAAAAAGATGAAAGAGAAGAACGACGATAATGAAAATTGTATTACTAAACTTTCTTTCTTGTTTTTTTTATTTTTATTTTTTTATTTTTTAACTTTCTTCTGCGTTTCGATTTTTTTTCCGTTTTTGTCGATCACTATATAGTTGCGAACAATTTTTTTTTTTATAAGAGAAAGTCATTGTTTTGTTTCTATTATCGAAATTTTTTTTTTTTTTTTGTTCGGCGTTTCTCAAGCCTTTCTTTTTCATCGGCACATTAGAAATTATTAATGTTAGCAGTGTTAGTATGGTCGACGCATTAGTTTGTGGTTGGTTACGTATCGGGGTCATGTTCATGGGGAAAAATAAAGCAAACAACACGAAAGAGATACTGTTGACATTCATCAGGAGATGATAAGCAATTCAAAATGAAGAGAGAATGAAGAAGAAAAAAAGCAGAAAGATGACAAATCACAGATGATGGGGACTTTAATCATTGTTTTACAATACAATACACAAGCATGACTTTTGCTTTTAACTATTCGAAAGTGATGTGATTTTTCTTTCAAGTTTGAAAACAGTTGTGGGAGTTTTTAAGGGTGCCCCATGATGATACATCACATTTATAAGTTAAGTACAGCCTTATTGGTTTGGATCAGCTACGCATTTTATCCTTCTGTACGGTAACAAGAATATGGAACTGTACAGCGAAGAGGAGCTATCCAGGTGGCGAGGTCCTACAGAACAGTGTACGAATGACTTGCAGAGGGACAAAGATTATAACCAACAATATCGTTACGGTAATGCGCAGGAGTGAGGCAAATTGGAACTGAGTGTGATCCTACATCGAGGAAGTTCTGAAGATAGAGACAAGAAAACAGGACATAAATCCGTCAAGACCTTAGAAGATTAGAGCCCATAGAAGCTAAGAATAGTTCTGGAGTTAGTTCGTTTAAAGATAGAGGGTAGGGGTTTGACACACTGGAGGAACTTGGTCACTACTAATGGTGCATGAAACATTCTTTCTTCAAAATTAAAAACAAAATTATACCGGAACATTTGCTGATTTGACTTCTCTCACAGAGATAAAGACAGTGGACGGTTAGTTGAAGGACACTCCAGATATTAGCTCCTCAGACAGCGCACTTCGCAGCGGTTTTAGATTGTACTCTGTCTCTAAAGCGTCGAATTTTCCATGAGACAAATCCACTTTCGTACAGTTGTTAGAGTTCTTAGAAATGTCATCACTCACAAATCTGCTGATCCAGATGGTATTCAAATTTCTGAAGAGGTTTTCTTACACGTTCGTATCTGCACGAGTAGATGAGAAAGTGTATATGTCCAATCCGTGAACACCCATCTCTCCATCAATTTAGTGAAAGTAAGATTGTTGCTCTTGATATTTCAAAAAGAGAGTTGGTCACCAAGCTCTTTTGTCGAAAATGCAAGAATATGGCATCAATATACATATCATTTCGAGGTGTTTAGTTCAGGTAGAGGATGGTTTTAAATATTCGATTCACCATATAAGTGCTGAAGTTCCCCAAAATAATAGACGAAGCTATTTAAACACAAACAATTAGAGTGCCACATCTATAAGCCCCATCTACAAAGATCTTATATCTCGCAAAAACTACAGAGGCATACTTTTGATTAATGACACATATTAAATCTTGTCCAGTGAACTGTGTGAATGACTTAAGACAGTTTGCACCACACTCATCGGCGCGCACCAGTGTGGCTTTCGACCTGGCAAATCGATCACACTAAAGCCAAAGTCTGGAAAAGGCATACATTTCATATCGAAACACTTCACCTCTTCATCGACTTTTAAGTCGCGTATAACAACAACCATCGCATGAAGCTCTGCTGCATTCGAGGATCACAAGAAAAATAATCCAGCTGTTCCGCCTAACACTGGAAAAAAGGCCGTGTACTATGCAATTTGGAAACAGTTACTCGGAATTATTTAAGACAGTCTTGCGATTTCTTCAATCCCGTGCTGGAACAGATAGGGCATGGAAGGCTCTATCTTTCATAGATCCGTCCAGATTCTGGGATACGTAGACATCATCGTACGATCTCAGCGATTGCTTGTAGAGGTTTTTAGAAAAACTGAAGAAAAGTGAATCGAGTTGGTCTTAAACCCAAACCAAATAAAGGGTGTTTTTTTTTATTTTGAGGTTTGAACTTTTAATAAAGCACGTAAAAATCGTGGTAATGGCCATGATATTGTTTTTATTAGAAAGATAATTTTATGTCATTACTGTCTAGGGATGACTTTGGGTTGGCTTGAATGAAGCGCAATCTGCAAGCCCAAATTTCAACCACATTTTCGAATAGCCGTATATCGGCAATAACGTGGCGAATGTTGGCTTCCAAGTTGTCCATCGTCTCCGGTTTATCGGCGGAGACTAGTGACTTCACATATCCCCATAGAAAATGGGGAGGCCAATTCACAAATCCATTAAGTGAAATTATGCACTTCTCTTCCACGTGAATGTCATTCAATTGGAGAATGAAAAAGTCAGTAATCATGGGTCATCATTTTTGTAGAAATATTGACCAATGATTCCACCAGCCCATGAAGCACACCAAACACTGACTTTGTGTATATAATGGCGTCTCAATAATGACTTCTGGATTTTCTTCACTCCAAATGCGGCGGCAATTTTGCTTGTTTATGTTGACATTCAACCAAAAATGAGTCTTGTCGCTGAACAAAATTTTGTGGTGAAAATGAGGACCAAGAGCAATCTTATTTTCGGCCCATTCACCGAACGTACGACACACACAATGATCAAGCGGCTTTAATTCTTGAAATGAGACACCGAACTGAGCACAAATCAGCTGTCAAATTGCTTGTCACTGGAGAATGTGTCGCCAAATCGAAAAACAAACTTCTATCTTCGACAAACAAGGAAGCATCTTTCCACCGTTTAGGACAAAAGTCTTTACATTTTCGGAAGTATAACTTATACATAAAGAAAGGGTGCAACTACCTCGAAGTACCTAAATGTAAACTCTACGATCGACCCCTTAGTGGAAATTCGGCGAAGAATAATCTTAGGAAGAACAAAGAGCAGCTGTGGTCAAAATTCTAAAACTAAGGACAAAGGTCACGGTGTATAGAACACTTATTGTGCTAGTTCCATTTAATGATGCCGAGTGCTGGGCGATAAGCATGGTAGCAGAGTAGATACTGAGCTTCTTCGAAAGGAAAATTCTTCGTCGGATATTCGGTCCTATTTGCGATAAGAGCTCTACCAAGGCGTAGATGTAATTCGAAAAGCTAAATTAGGTCGAATACATTAGCTCGGACACATCGAGTCAAAAGAATTTTCAAATTGTCATGGATATCAAAATGACAAGATGCTTGGCCTGGCAAACTGGCAACAACATGCCGGAGATCAGGCAAAGGCACTTCAACAGTCGGTTGCTTCTCTTAACAGATCGTAAATGATTGTAAAAAATTTGACAAATTCTCAAGTTAATTGTAAAAAAAAAAAACTTCCGTCCAAACCAATCCCAGTTTAACTTTTCTGGAATCCAATTAGACGACCTTTGAGTCAACAACTAATCACATGGCCTACGTTTACTGGTCAACTGAATTTTGCGATGATGAAAACCAAAGCCTATTAGCCGCGATGTAACTAGTTGAAACTCAGGTTGAAAAGAGGTTTGGACTCTAACCCGTACTAGACCGAGCATTATCATGATCATTCCACGAATTGTGACTTCGTAAGGTCATGTCGACTAAGACTGTGTGATTCACGAAATTCAAGCGAATTTCGATGACAAATTCAAATTATTTCGATGCGTTGTCCTATTGTAAACCATCTCATAATTAAATGTAAAACACTACTAAAGTGTAAATGTCAAAAAGTAACAGTAAACTGTTTCCAAAAATGGCCGCAACCGGTTGTCAAAGATCTTTCACTTTTACTTTCAATGTTAACCTTGCTGTTTAGGATTCATCAATGCACTGTAATGTTTTTAATTAAATGTCTGTGTAATGTATTTTAAAGAAAGTCCTAATAAAACCAGGTTAGTTTATATTAAATGTGTATATGTATAATGTATTTAGTGTATAATTGAATTTTACCAAAGATCTGCACCGCTCGACGATCAAATACCAAAAAGAAAGAATTTATCGATGATTGAAGTTACAAGCTGTTAGCTGACGATAAACGATTACAAAGTACCGATAGAGAACAAAAGAGAGCATTTACGTTACATGATTTAGATTTACAGTGCAATGCATATCAGAAAATAATCGATGAGAAAATAAGAGCATAATTTAATTTGAGTAAAGTTTAACATAGGGTAAATTGCGAATGTTTGTATGATATTAACAATGACAATAACAATAAGATTGATGATAAGAAAAAATGATTACAAATGTATACAAATTGGATTAACATTAAATAAGATTAATTGAACATTCAACATTCAGCCCCCCCTGGAAGACCAGGTCTTTCAGAAAAAGGAAGTGGGGCCAATTTAACGATTGGTCGAACGTATTCGCCGGTTTGCGTAACTATGGTTGCTACTCTGACACGTTTGTCCGCTCCTGGATGGATGATTTTGATGCGTCCCAAGATCCATTTCGATGGTGGTAAATTTACGTCTTTGAGCATAACGACATCGCCAACTGCAAGATTGACCCGTGAATTTTGCCATTTTGGGCGTTGCTGCAGGGAAGTCAAATACTCAGCATGCCACCTCTTCCAGAAACCTTGCTTCAGCGCCTGTAAAAGGGACCAATTAATATACGGACAAACAGATTGAACACATAAATCAGGACGAGGGACGGATGTGTAAGCTTCGCCGATCAAAAAATGAGCCGGACTAAGAGCGATAGGGTCCATATCGGAGGTTGGCCACATAGGTCGAGAGTTTAACAACCCCTCGATCTGAGTCAAGAGGGTATTCATCTCCTCGTAGGTCAGCTTGTGATCCCCTACTACGCGTTTAAGGTGGAATTTTATGGATTTAACTCCCGCCTCCCACAAACCACCAAAGTGAGGTGTAGAGGGGGGAATAAACCTCCACGCTATGTTGTCCTTGGAGAGGTGATCGATCACAATGCTGTTGTGCTGCTGGCTGAGAAGAAGCTGAAACATCTCGTCGAGATTCCGTTTGGCACCATGGAAGTTCGCCCCATTGTCGCTCCAGATTTCGACGGGCTTGCCTCGACGCGACGCGAAACGATCTAGGGCGGCAAGGAACGCGACAGTGGAGAGATCTCCAACCAACTCCAAATGAATGGCCTTTGTCGTAAAACACACGAAAACCGCGATATACGCCTTGACGAATTTAGGGTTTCTTCCTCTAGCTAAACGCAAAGTTATGGGCCCGGCATAGTCTACTCCGACCTTTTGAAACGGACGCGAAAACTGGACACGCTCCGACGGTAAATTGCCCATAATTTGAGTTGATGAAGTCTTTCTATACCGAAAACAGGAAACGCACTCGTGCACCACTTTACGTAGGAGGTTCCGACAACCGATTATGAAGAATTCTTCGCGAAGGAGAGCAAACATTAGCGAAACACCGGCGTGTAGGTTTTGTCTATGGATATGCTCAACAATAAGTTTTGCGAACCGAGTGTTTTTGTCGATTATAATCGGATGCTTTGTAGAATAAGTTACATCTGAGTTCTGGATACGACCCCCGACGCGAAGCACTCCTTGGTCGTCCAGAAAGGGATTTAAAGATAGCAACTTGTTTCCTTTTTTCAACACTTCGCCCTTTCGAATTATGTCTATTTCGGAAGAAAAACTGTTCGATTGGTGGAATTTGATAAGCCTTGTTTTTGCTGTAGAAAGCTCACTAGTGGACAACGATTGTTTGTTTCTTAAGGCAGGACTTACACGCGTATTCGAGCTGAAGCGAAGAATGAATGCGATAGAACGAATTAGTTTTAGATACCGAGAAGAATTATCTATTAAAGAATCAAGCCCGTTTTGGGTTTTCATATTTGACACTAATACCTGCACAGGCGAATTTTTTCGCTCCTCGAAATTCTCGATTGGAATGTCTTTAATTGAATACTCCGTATCTGGCCATTGACTTCTATCTCGCCTCATCCATGATGGTCCGGACCACCACAACTCATTTTTTAGCAAATGAGAAGGTGGAATGCCACGAGACGCGCAGTCAGCTGGGTTGTGCTGGGATCGCACATGATGCCATGATTTTCTGGGGATTGATGATAAAATTTCCGATGTGCGATTTCCTACAAAAACTGCCCACCTTTTTGGCAACGCCGAGAGCCAGTGGAGGACGATTGCAGAGTCGGTCCAGGCAAAAACTTGAATTTCTTTATCCTGCAAAGAGGTTTTAAGTTTTTTTATTAAACGAGTTAGCAGAACTGCTCCACAGAGTTCGAGGCGAGGGAGAGATATGACCTTAAGAGGGGCTACCCTACTTTTAGCAGCGACGATGGCGCAAGTAACGCTACCAGCTGAGTCGACGCTTCTGCAGTATACGACTGCCGCATAAGCGTCAAGCGATGCATCGCAGAATCCGTGAAACTCTACATTTTCCCTCGATGACCACATGATTCTTGGTATTTTTAAAGATTCCAGCTCGGGAAGGTCATCACGAATAGAGCGCCAGTGATTCGAGTGTTCTGAGGAGATGGGATCATCCCACTTATATTTACTACGCCAGAGATCTTGAAAAGAATCTTAATGCCTATTATAACGGGGGTGAGAAGTCCTAGAGGATCGAATATCCTAGAAGACTCGGAAAGAATCCTACGCTTTGTTAATGGAGAGTTATCGGTTAATGTTACCTTGTATGAAAAGGAATCATGAGCTGGTGACCACTGCAGTCCTAGTAGTTTAACGGAGCTGTACTCTTCGAAGTCCTTTGGTGACATCTCACGCTGATCTTCTGGTAAGCTGAGAAGTACCGGCCAACAATTGGTGGTCCACTTACGCAGATTGAATCCACCTGACTTGAGCAAGGCTACTAGCTCCAAACGAAGAGATTTCAGTTCTTCAATGGAGTCTGCACCTGTCATTACATCGTCGACATAAAAGTCATTCAAGAGCACTTCTGCCGCGCGGGGAAACTGGTCTTTGGAATCGAGTGCCAACTGAAAAAGAGTGCGTACAGCTTGAAATGTTGCACAGGCAGTTCCGTAGGTTACAGTTAAGAGACGAAAAGTTTTAAGAACGAGGTCACTAGATTTTCTCCAAAGGATCCGTTGAAAGTCTGTATGCTTCCTTGAGACTCGAATCTGGCGAAACATCTTTTCGATGTCTCCAGAAAGGGTGTAACGATGACGGCGAAAACGAATAACGATGGAAAACAGATCACGTTGATATGTTTGACCTACCAAAAGCGCCTTGTTGAGAGATTGCCTGCAATCAGTTTCAGCTGACCCATCAAAAACCACTCTAACCTTTGTGGTGCTGCTGTCGTTCTTCATAACAGCATGATGAGGAAGGTAATAACATTGACTGGATGGTAGATCTATCTCACTCTCAGGTACTTCCTCCATGTGTCCTAGTTGTAAGTACTCCTCCATGAAGCTAGTGTATTTTTCCCTCAAATATGAATTGGATTGAAGCCTGCGTTCGATAGATTGAAAACGATTTAATGCGACCTTCATGCTGTTCCCGAAATCTATCTTTTTATCGAATTTGAAGGGTAACTCGACCATGTACCTACCGTCAGGTAAACGAGAATGTGTCTTGACGAAAATATCTTCCGCTTGTTGATCTTCAGCAGACAACTTAGGTTTATACTGAATCTCTTCAAGCCGCCAAAAGCGCTCGAGATCAAAGAATTGCGCATTATCAAGCTGAACGCAGAATGAATCGACAGTATTGTCTTTCGAAAGGCTGTGGCTGGCGATGTTGCCACAAACCACCCAACCGAAGATTGTTGGTATGAGGTCAGGCATTCCTTGCTGACCTCGAATGGCAGAACCGTTGAATATGCTGAAAGCCTTATCAGCACCGATGAGTACGTCAACATGACCTGGTACATTGAATTGGGGATCCGCCAGAGTAAACGAGGAGAAAGTGTTCTTGTCAGCAATGGTAGCTTTAGAAGCAGGTACAAACGAAGTGAGTTTAGAAACAACATAGCAATTAACTTCAACGAACGCACGAGAAAGACGAGAGAAAAGTTTTAGGGAAACAATTCCATTTGTGACGCCAGCTGATGTTGATCCAACACCCATGATAGGAATGCGAGCGTTTTTGCGATTGAGGCCCAAGCGTTGAACAGTCTGTTCGGTAATAAACGATACTTGGGACCCCGAGTCCAGCAACAATCGAAGGTTTTGAGGAGTTCCTTGCTTGTCATGAGTGGTTACGATAGCAGTAGGCAATATTGTTTGAGTGAAACGATTGGGATTGAACGACATGTGATTTGAGGCTACTGACGAGCAAAGCGATAGATTTGAGTTTGTTGCGGTGGTCATGGTTGGAATATTGGAAGAACTTGTAGATCGATTCCTATTTAAAGGGTTTGTCGACGAGGGTTGAAAATCAAGATGGACGAGTGTGTGATGACGCGAATTACATGTTTTGCAGCGGAACGTTGATCGGCACTTGTTTGATGCATGTCCAGAACGTAGACAGTTGAAGCACAGCAAGTGCTCTTTCACGAAACTACGACGCGCGTTCATGTCGAGAGATAAAAAACGTTCACATTTCGTTAACACGTGTTCTTGTTTGCAGTTCGGACAATTTTGGTTTGATTCCACGAAATGGGTGTGAATAGCCTTGGATATTTTACCACGAGATTGATTTGAACGAGTAAGGGATTGGCAAGACTCCAAAGCACTACAACGAAGATCTAAAAATGTCACTAATTCATCAATTGTGCAATTGTCTCTTGAGTTTGTTTCTTCTGCCCAAGCTTGTCGAGTTTCGTGATCCAATTTCTGCAGCAACAGATATATCACCCAAGGGTCTCGGCCTTTGGCTCCTAAAGCATTCAAGCCCCGAATCGTCTCGTCCGCACCGTCAGTGATTTTTCTAAGAGATTGAACACTGTTTGTTGCACTGGGTAACGATAGAAATGATTGTATGTGCGATTGGATAATTAAATTTGCGCGATCGTACCGCTTTTCTAATCGTTCCCAGGCATCTAGATAGTTGGAATCTGAAACTGTTACATGACGAATTAAATCTGCGGCTGCACCTCGTAAGAATGATTTGAGGTAGTGGAATTTCTCCGTCGGAGAGAGATTTGGCTTAGAGTCTATTGAACCGATATAAAGATCCCTAAAGCAAGGCCACTCTTTATAATCCCCAGAGAATATTGGAACTGAGATTGTGGGTAACCGAATCGAAGTTGACTGTTTGGAATCCTTAAGATTTTCTAAAAGTGAAGCTTGCTGATTGGCTAGTTGTTCGATAACGGATTCATTTGCGGTGAAATCAGTCGATTTCTTCCTTTCGCGAATGACTTTTGTAATGGTCGATTGAGCTATGAAATACTTGGACTCATATTCCGAAAACTCAGGCTCCGGATCAATGAAACCATCTGTTTCCGAAAATGCCAATAACTGTACGTGCAACGCCTCGAAATCTGACCATGCTTCCTCTAACTTTTGCAAGCGAATTTCTAGGAGCTCTAATGAAACACGACCGTCAATACTTTCCGCAAAGAACGCCGCCTTTGTTAGACATCCTTTAACATGACCACGTTTCACCTTTATAGCATTCATTTCGATACGAAAATGTAACCACAAGACGAAATATGTATATGTTACACGAAAGTTTTCTATATACGACAAGGAAATTAAATTGATTTGGAGAATCAGAATCTCTCACACCACGTGTCTTACGGAATATCCACCGAACAGAAAAAACCAAGCAACTGTCCAATTAAAATTATAAGAATTAATTTAATCAAATAGCACTGAATCAAAATATTTGGCTGCGAAGGACCATTATGTTTAGGATTCATCAATGCACTGTAATGTTTTTAATTAAATGTCTGTGTAATGTATTTTAAAGAAAGTCCTAATAAAACCAGGTTAGTTTATATTAAATGTGTATATGTATAATGTATTTAGTGTATAATTGAATTTTACCAAAGATCTGCACCGCTCGACGATCAAATACCAAAAAGAAAGAATTTATCGATGATTGAAGTTACAAGCTGTTAGCTGACGATAAACGATTACAAAGTACCGATAGAGAACAAAAGAGAGCATTTACGTTACATGATTTAGATTTACAGTGCAATGCATATCAGAAAATAATCGATGAGAAAATAAGAGCATAATTTAATTTGAGTAAAGTTTAACATAGGGTAAATTGCGAATGTTTGTATGATATTAACAATGACAATAACAATAAGATTGATGATAAGAAAAAATGATTACAAATGTATACAAATTGGATTAACATTAAATAAGATTAATTGAACATTCAACACTTGCATCACATACTGTATTGAATGCAAATCAGGACATTGCAACCCCTAAATGCAAAAAAAAAAAAACAAAAATTGCGTTAACGCACTATAGAGCCCGCACATGTGTACCTTATTATATGCACCCTGCATGCCTGGGTTGTTCCAATTGCATCTGTGTGTGCAATGACGACAAAAAAAATGAAAAACGAATTATCATGCAAAAAAAAAAAATTACAGGAAAAGGTAAATCATAACAAAGGACTGCAGAGAGAATGACTGTTATTCGCAAAGGGAAAGGTCATGTACGTACCAGTAACCTAGTTTTGTTGTATGCGTGTGTGTAGATGGCAAAAATGTAAGTGCTGGCGCACTCGATTTTTTTTTTTTTTTTATGGCATAAGGACGTAATGCGGGTCTTCCATGCGTAATAACCACGCTGTAGTGCTCCAGTCGTACCGCACACAGCACAGCACTCTTTTAAGTAATTGTCGACGACCCCTTGGTAATGAACGAATAATGGACGAGGTTGTGGATTCAAACAAAAAAAAAAATAAGGAAGAGAACAAAAAAAATATATATAATCTGTAAAATGTGCATGGTTGACAGGAGATGAATGGGATGTTTAATAAGAAAATAATTGAATTGTACAATGCGTGGCGTTATTTATTTTATGTATTGTACTTGGCAGCGATTTGTGGATGACAGTGTTGCGAGAATTTGCATTTTCAATTATTTGACAGGAAGCCGTCCAGGTTCACTAGCTAGAAGCCACTAACACTACTGACAGTCCGATTTATTTTTTCCTATAGACAACTATGACAACATTCAAACTGCAGCAGTTAGAACATCGTTTACACAACCCTGTATTCAATACTGTCATCGGGAGGAAAACCTTTACTCTCTGTTAAGCAATCGATCGTGTTAAATGAAATCCGAGTAACTTGATGAACCGACAAATGAAAGTGGCCAGCCAAGGATGAACTTCAGGATCACTACTAAATATTTCCGATGAGAGAGACAAAAACGAGACTAGTACTGCTTCACTGTGATTTGTAACTGTGATGTCCGTATACGACTTGATGACTCAGTGGAGCTCACTCACGTAATTGACAAAATACCATGACATGTTACGATAGGCCTGAACTCAGGGGTTATTATTTATTATTGAAACAAAGAGAACGGGTAGTAGAATGTTAAATACCATGTTCCAAGATTCATTGGTCTTGGTTAATGGCCTTAAGTCTTCAGGAAGTCCAAAGTCAAACCTGATCTGTATAAGATTCTAACAAACACTTGAAAATTTGAACTGAATTAGTTGTTAAAACGACTTACACGTTTGGCACTCTGCTTTCTGATGTGGCTTTCTATAAAGATATGCGGAGAGGTCTCGTCACTCTCAAGGTACGGTTTGTAGATAGGAAACAGAGAAAGATTAAATCTGTAGAGATGCTTCCTTAAGAGGTAGCGACCACTTATAAAGACGGTTATAATAAAAAGAAAGCAACAACATTTATTATGTTTTAAGGAGCTCTCTGACTTCTCAGAAAGGCTCCGGACCAGCAAAATACATTGCAGCACTGGTCTTGGCAAGCAAGTGGAATCGTTGCATTTTTTTTTTCTAGCCAGATACAAGAGCTGTCTTGGTGCCGAGGATTACATTGGCTTTCACTATAACTCTTTGCAAGCCACCTTTCAAGAAAAATAAAGGTAGTCCTGCCACAGCTATTGTGGTGCAAGATTTTGGTTGATGGATACGATTCCTGCCTAGAATGTGGAAGAGTATTTAGCTCAGTGTAATTAAACAAGCTTCTATTTAACTAAGAAGGTAATATCTTCTCATAATAATGCCTTGGCTCAGTGGATAGCGCGATAGACTGCTAAGCGAGTTGACACAGCAAAACAACTAAGGTGTCTGTGGAGGAGTCACCTCTTGTCAGGCGATAGGAAACCTCCGAATAATTAATTTGTCATGAAAAAGCTTCGTAATGGCTGCAAGATGATGAATTATACTTTGGTTCGCTACGAGTTGTCACGATAAATACTTGCCCTCATCGGTCATCGGTACCGATGGCTAGGGCCTCCACTTGAAAGATTCTGTCTGGATAGAGCCAGCTAGTAAGAGAAGACACCTTTTGGAACTTGCCCGCTCTGTTATTTCCCTCTAGACAAGGATAAAGTTGTATAGTCGATTGCTACATGGTTTACATATTAATTTAGGGACATAGTGCGTCCCGTCATATCTGATTGACTGAATCTTGAGGGACTTATTGCTACCGATTCTTATACGAAAATGTCGAACGGAAGTAGGTTAAGGAAAACATCGTATGTCAACTCGCCAGTCCTAGCATTTTACAAAACGCTACGCCGTTTCGTCAAGAAACAAAAATGCAATCTAAAGTTAAAGAGACCAATTCCAGAATTTTTGAATATTTAAAAAAGTAGAGTATCGGACCATTATGACATTTGTACATTTGGAGCATTATTGTCAATTTGCTCGATGGTACCAAAGCCAAATTGGCGAGATGTCAGTAGTGGAGTGTTAAATAAAAACTTAAAACTACCAGTCATCATAATTCAAACTAACTACCTCAGAATTTTGCACATTATCCCACTAGATATATATTTATTTTATTTTTTAGTATCTAACAACTTTAACAAAACAAAACAAAAGACTATTCACACGCATGTACATACGTAGTTAAAGAAAATATTTATTTAATTCTATTCTTAACGTAGCGTAACAAAGTGTTTAGAACCGGTTAACTTGGGGCTTAACTTTGAAAAATTAGATAAATACAGGGACATTGAAACAATTGTCTTGTTTTGTTTTCCTTTTTGTGTTAAATTGCGATGTCATAAAGCAAAATATAGTTCAGAAACCGTGAAACCCAATTTCCTTCGTACACTGCTATAATTTAGTTGTCACCATTAATAATTTGGGCCGGCAATTTGGAAATATTTTACCGTTTTTCCAATTATATACAATTTTTCTGTTAATTTCAGCATTTTGTGAGGGTTTTACATAACCTTAGTACGAGAGAATCGAAAAATTCTCGTTAAATATTGTTGAATGGCAAATGTCGATGTAATTAGACTAAGAAACTTTGTAAGCGAATTTTGACATTCGACATATCGAATGAAATGAAAACAAAATGGGTTGAGCAGGAATAAAAGGGAGAAAGGAGGAAAAAAAATGCACGAAAGAAGTTGCATGGTTGACTGGAATTAATTGTTGAAGATGTGTTGGCATATTTCAAAATGTCTGAAACGTCGGATAAGACAAAGTAGCCTTTCAGCAGAAAACAGAATACGAAATATAAGAAAACAAAATTTGATTACAGATGTTTCTTTGCAGAATTTGTCTTCCTACAAGGAGACTCTCAAATGTTGGATATGAATTGATGACATCATTTCGAGATACGCACCGGAGAGCTTAAAGATTGGATAGTACGTTCATGGAATGTAAAGGGTTTTTCATTAAACGTGTCTTAACTTTTAAATTCAATAAAAAGAGCTGTGTGCGAGATATCACAGAAATCTTTATTGCGGATTAAAGTCCATTCAATACCATTACACTTTTAAAATTGTATCATTCAAATGGCCTCCGCGGCATCGTTTACAGTTATCGATCCGAGAGGTCCAATTTTGTATGACTCTGTTGCATAAGTCGGGCTAGATCTCACCAATGGTAACAATGATGTTCTCCAGTTGGTCAATTATTGCTAGTTTGTTGCCATAAACTAGCGACTTAACGTAGCCCCAAAAAAAAAGTCTAAGGGCTTTAAATCGCACGATCTTGGCGGCCATTCCACATCGCCTCTTTTGGAAATGACGCGTTCTGAAAACTTTTCTTGCAACAACTCCAATGCAGTGCGCGATGTATGTATGGCACGTTGGAACCAAAAGTCGTCCAGGTCCATGTCATCCAATTGAGACCACAAAATCTCAGCTATCGTAGCCCGTTTGGCCATTGACAGTCACCGTTTAGACATTCTCGTTTCGGAAGATGCAAAACCCAATGACACCGCCAACATCCACACCAAACAGTAATTTTCTCCGAATGCAATGGACACTCTTGATACTACTGTGGATTATTCTCTCCTTAAATTCGGCAGTTTTTGGTTGTTCACGAAAACCCAGAATGTGCTTCATCACTGAAGATGATCCAAAATTCGAGTCCGTTCCCAACTGATTCAGAGCCCAATCAGCGAACGTACGACAAGATTGATGATCTTGGGGTTTCAGTTCTTGTGTCAATTGGATATTAGACGAATACATGCCCAAGTCTTTTCGCGAAATTCGTCAAGTTAATGTCGCAGAAATGCCCAACTCCTGCACGACGAGGAATCGAGAGGTTTGGGTCTTCAGCCACACTTTCAACAACAGCAGCAATAATCTCCCTTGACCACGCATTTCGGCTTCGTACTGCTCGGTCAGCAACCGAACTGGTTTCCCCGAATTTCGCGATAATTCGTTGAATTGCTCACTCGGTTGGACGATAATTTCGGCCTTAAATATTTCGTAACTCGCGAAAAATTTGACGAACAGAACTCGAAATTTTTTAATAAATATTAACAATTTCGATGCGTTGTTGAATGGTGACTGGTAAAATGGTGACTATGACTAAACACAAATGTCAAAGAATGACAGCGTTGTCACTTAAAATATCAAAACAATAAGCTGGCAAAGTTCGGACATAGTTATTGAAAAACCCTTTATTACCCGCAAACTGGACATCCGTAACTCTATGTACCAGGAACAATGTGACTCCTAAATAGAACTGTTGATTTACTAGAGAAAGTTTCTGGTGTCTACACATCGAAAGCCTCACTGGAGGCCCTATTTAGAGTCAGCTAAAACTGGGGACACATTCCATATACTAGAAGAAAGGTAAATATGGTTTTTACCCCAATATAAGGCAACAGGTCTAGTAGGCTGTCGAAGTCTGAATTTTTTACTTGCATTCTCCCCTATTCCCTATAATGAATTTAACACCTAGGAAGGCCCTCTGAAGTTATGAAGAGAGTAACCATCAGGTCCTGGTGCTTGATATTGCCAGACCATAACCAAGTTATGTTAACCTCCATTGTGAGCCAAACGTTACCGGTCTCAGAAGAGATATATTACGACAAATTTTAGCAAACACAGGATTGTAAACACATTATGAAGAAGACGTTAGCAACGTCGAAGTTTGAATGAATATTTATGATTTTTCCAACTTAATTATTATCGACAGAAAAATTCTTCAACCCGATGGTCTTGAGGTTCCTTCTGTTTTCCGCATTCCTTTCTTTCAGAAATTGTCTCCCTTTGGTTCTATCTCTTCATATTATCTTGCTCGAGATTCAGTTTATCTCCGATGTTTCTAGAATAGTTTCAGCCCCACAGAACAACAAATACAAATTAAATTTATTCAGCACAACCATGACCATAGGTAAACGGAGTCGTTATTATGTCACATTGTGAAAATGTTCAATTTCCCACTCTCGTAAATAAATAAATAAATATTAGTATCTAAACTCTGAACACTCACCTGATGAAATAGAATTCGCCGAATCACTTCGCGGCGTATGATGATTCACATTCTGCTGCATCGATGGCAGTGGTATTATTGTTGTTTGTGCTGGCAGCGATGTACATCCATGCACCGATGTTATCACGCTATGCTGGTGTGGATTATATGACATTTCATTATAAAGCCATAGATCCTGATCGACATAGTCTGGTGAATCCAACGAAGTCGGTGACATAATCATTTTCGTTGGCATAACAATTCCATTTGATGAGGATGTTACTTCTGGAGATGAGTCCTCCAGTAGACTGAATCCACCATTATTGGACCAACGTCGTTTCATCATTGCAGGAATAAAACTGAATACCGTTAATTTTTGTGTTTTGTTCCGTTTTTTTTTTCGATTTTTACGAATTTTTTATTGATTTTTTTTATTTTTTATTTAAACGCGAGATTATATGTATAAAAAAAATGTTTCACGACTTTTCTCAAAATAAATAAAATTGTAAACAATGCGCTTGTATATATAAAAAAAAAATTAAAAATTAAAAAAAAAATAATATTTATATATAAAATGTATGTAATTAAATTCAAGGCAATAAAATTTCCATTGTATGTTGTGTTCCCCTCTTCGTGTTATCGATCTTTGCTTTTGGTGTTGTTTTTAGTCGCTTTCATGGCCCTTTTTTGTGGGCTTCGTGCGACGAAAGGCAGTTTATTGTATACAATTTTTTTAATTTATTTTTAGTTTTTTATTTTATTTGTCCACTTTCATTTCTTCTCTTTTTTTCTCTCTAACTCTCTGGTTAAGTCTTTCTCTCTCACGTGATCTGTCATCAGTCACAGCTGTCAAAACGCATTTTTATTATAAAATTATTTATTTTTTATACACAAAATTATAAGGAACAATGTTTTTTTTTAACGCGACGACAGGAGACGATGAAAAAAAAAATTATCGTACGAACGACCGGAGAAGAGGAATGTATTCGGTCGTTTCTTGTGTATATCACAGATTTACGATGTTTAAGTGTGAAATACGAATTCGCGAAGAATTAATCCGGTTTTTGAAAGATTTTTGCGCAAAAAAAAAAAAGAAAATCAATTTTTTTTTTTTTTATAAATCTGCGCTATCAATGTCGACTGCAAAAAAGAAAAATGAAGATAATGGTCTTGAATTAAGAGAGACAAGGTAAAACTAAATTATGGCAACACTGTTTTTTTTTTTTTTTAATTTACAAGCAAAGTTTTTGGAGATACCTTCAGTTTTTCTTTTCGTATTTTTGGGTACAAACGGAACAAAACGCGGAAAGACGACACTAATAGCCATTATTCGTGTGTGTGCGCTCTTTCGTTAGATGGGAATTGTGTAAGTCATTAGACCACTGCGTGAGCTATTGATTACACTTTCATGCGCGCTGCGTGTGAGCTGCTTGTGGCGCTTGGATATGATGGTGATGTCACCATTTTGTTGAAAATGATGCTAATGATACTTTTATTTTTATTTTTTGCATATACCATACATATTTAATTAATTAATAATTCTAATTTGACATTGTGTTCTAATGACCCTTGAGAGACTGAGAGAGAGAGAGTCATAAACAGTGAGAGAAAGGTTAAGAGAAGATTCAAAATGGAATATTATACACGACGGCATTCTAAATATTTCATCCGGTTTATTCGCATTTTTAGCACATGATTATCACAAATCGAAGATGTGTTGCTTGGTAATGGAAATTATATTAAGATGAGATGAAGTTGGAGAAAGGATATGAAATGGTATAGGTAAACATGATTGATGATCACATGAAAAAACAATAAGTCTATTTTAGTCCTCCCTTGAAAATAAGTCTTTGGCAGACTTATAGTACGAAGAGGCTCCAGTATAAGAAACAGAGTGGATAAGGAGCAAAAGTTTATGAACTTAACGTGAATCACTTTACAATTGTACAAAGAATAGAAAGATTCGGAGCGAACACATCACCAAACCACCTACTACTGATATCTATACGACTTTCCTTAGTCCATAACGTATTGCCAGCGTATTGGGTTCCGGGACATAAGGCCATCTATGTGAATGAAAAGGCGGATGAACTCGCAAGAATGGGTTCTGAAATGGATCTTACAATGGCCGACGACTCAATCCTACCCCCACTAGAACTTAAAAAGTCCAGCATCACCTCGAAATTCTAAAAACTCGCGATCGACCTCATGACAGCCACACCTCAAGAACGATCTAAATAAGAGAAAAACAAGAGAAACCACCGCACTCAACAGAAGTCACCTTTCACTTCTTATAGGCATTATGAAAGGTCACTGTCACAATCTGCTAACGGCCCCTAAAGGGAATGCGTGTGAGTACAACGAACCTATGCAGAGGATGTGGCGACGTAGACGCCGAGAATGACACATTACACCTCTTATACGAATGGCCAAGTCTTAGCAGAAACAGATAAACAGCCATCGAAGATCATTTCTTAATTGATCTGGACAAATTATCAAAGAAGCCACAAAGAACTATCCTACAATTCCTTCGAAACTCAGGTTGGTTTAGGAAGGACAATTGATAAAAATAACCCGTGTTCTATTTATTTTAAGTACCTCACACCACACCGGGGAACACAATAGATCCTTTGAGATCCGCATGAGGCTGTACATGATGCCTGACCCCTATAACATAACATATTGCCAGCGGAATCGGACGCCGTACGAACGTATTTAAAATGGAGAAAGAAACTGGATACGAAATTTTTGAAAAATCACCTTATGAGAACTTCTCAGTCAGCTTTGGCAAACACTCATTTACAATTACAGGTAGAAGTCTTTGCACATCTACCAGCTCGGACAAAGCAATATTTCTTCTCCTCAGACAGCCAAGCTACTCCAAAAGCTCTCGATCTAAGCTGATTCTGGAATTCCTGATTGATTCCAGCTCATACAAAATTTGGTCGAAACGAAAAAAACTAACTAATTGGCAAAAGATGGCTACGTTCTTTGGCACTGAAGCCTGGAAGCCCTTACGATGCTATCCACATAGCGCTAGTGTTGGTGTAGTGATTTGGAAACTCAGGTGGTATTAGGTTTCAGTCTTTTGCTCCAGAATGACTGTCGAGAATTATTGGTTTTGTTGCCATTGCTTATAATTCACAAAATTTCTTTCGAACATCCCGATGTCATTATCACAAATCAGTACGACCAACACTTGCCAGCCATATGACCATAAACCATATCGCAAATTAGTTAAAATAAATTAAATCCTAACAAAGTCTGTCCCAAGTATCTATGAATAGAATATTCTTTACAAATGTATTCAACAATTAAAATCAATCTACCATCACTAAAATAATTCTTAATTACAGATGCGTGTCAGTTTAAAAATAGCACAGGGAGGAGGAACCTTATTAACATTTTCAATTAATCAAAATGTCATTAAGTTAAGATTTCAATTTGGAAATGATCACATCAAATTGAATATTTAATTTAAAAACAAACAGTAGGCTCATAAACTAAGCCAGAGGAGCGGATATTGTCTTTTTTTTTTGTATAGAAGCCGGTGATTAACTGCACTAATGTGAAGTCATTTCCTTTCATTAAACAAACAAAATTATAAACAATGGTTACCGAAGTTGAATTAGTGATTTTTTTTATATTTTACGGATTAAACATGGTTCCATTTAGAATGAATTCGAACTTAAAAGAAGATTCGACTTAATAGATCGTTTTTCAGTGCAAGATACCTTTGTGTCATTCGTGACCCCAAGCTCAACTGGAAACTTAACATAGAACACAGGGTAAAGATAGCATGCATGCTTTCTACGCCTGCAGCAAGACTTTTGGCAAAACGTGGGACTCTAGGCCAAGATGGTCTTTTAGATGTACACTGTCGTAGTTCGTCCAATCTTAACATACGATTCGCTCGTGTGGTGGCCCACCTTAAGCAAAGCTTACAACATAACAACACTAAGTAGAGTCCAACGAACAGCTGGTATTGGGACCACAGGAGCGATACGATCGAGCCCGACGGAAGCTCTTAACGTGCTCCTCCATATTTTGCCCCTGGACTTGCATCGTTTCGTGTAATGCTATCAGACTCAAAGAATCTGGGCTTTGGTCCCCGAAACCCTATGGCTATAGTAAGCCTCTTGACCTGCTGCCCAGGGATCTGGGCTCGACCATAACTGACTACACGACTCAATAATTCAATTCAATAATAATATTCAGGTTCACTTTCGGAAAGATCGAAATGGAACAATAACCTACCCCGATCAAATTACCAATTATCGATCTTCACCGACGGCGTACGTGTATTCAAAACGTACTTCCTCCCAGACTCTTTGAGTGTTTTCCAGGTGGAGGAACTAGCGATAAGAGAGGCCTGCAAGATACAGACCTACTACCTCAAACAACATAGGAATCTTTATTGGTAACTAGGCCATCAAAGCGCTCCAGTCTCTTACTACGACCTCTTAATAAGTAGAACAGTGTAAGGAAACTATAACGCAGGCAAACGCTCGGTTTAACATCACTCTTTTCTGGGTTCCCGGCCATAGTAACATAGAGGGAAATGAGAGAGCTGAAGAGTTAGCCAGATGTGGTTCTACCCTGAATGTCTGTCTTGCGGAGTCAGTCTGCTCCGATGGGACCCACCATCCAGGGCCAAACCCAGGTACCGCACAATTGGCAAGACCTTCTTTACGAAATTATCAGAGATTTTTGAAATAAAATTCAGCAACATTATTAATTTTTTGAATTCCACAGTATGGATTTGAAAACTACCTCTAATGACACACATCGACACCCAGGTAACGTGAGTCGTGGTATCAAAACGGCGCAACCGCGCTACTTGTATCTCTGGTAGCCTTACCAAACAACCACTGGGGTTAGGTAGGTACCCCATTCTATAAATGAAAAACATCCGAATAAAAATTGATTCGGTGCTTCTCAGATTTAAGTTAATATATACCGACATACAACATTTTAATTTTATACTGTGTAGATAGAATTGAGTGTCGCCCGACCCGGCAAACCGACGTTAGACCAAATCTTCACCCTGCGGCAAATCCTGGAGAAGACCAACGAGTTCCAGTTATAATTTTGAGGTAATGAAGGAATTCATCTTCTTTGGAGCAAATTTAAACTCTACCAATAATACCCTGGTGACAACCGCTGCTAGGATTCAAACTCCTAACTCGAAGGTCCAAAATCATGCTCTACAAAACTCTGATCTTGTCAGTCTTGCTTGATTGAACTGAATGCTGGACGAAAAGTAAAACAGAGGAGCAGATCTTGAGATCCTTCGAAAGGAAAGTTGTACGTCGAGTATTTGGTTCTGTCTGCGAGGAGGACGAATGGAGAAGAAGATACAACCGCGAACTCTACGAGCTGTATTTAGATGTAGATCCAGTTCGGAAAGCAAAAATCTGACGACTGCCTTGGCTCGGCCACATCTAGCGAATGGACGGTACCGCTCCAGTTAAGAGGGCGTTCGAATCTCAGCCACCTGGTTCACAAAAAAAAGGGAGACCAAATTAAATATCAAGAAATCGCGGAATTAGTTCAGGCTCAGAACCTCCTACGGTCGCGCTGGCCTGACATACCTATTCGTACAGATTAATTGACAGAACAACAAACAGGAATGATATTTTGAACTACGTTGAGTAGCAAAACTTACAAGAAACATGAGAAAGCGGGTTTTGAGTTGAGTTGGTAGGTAAGTATAAGTGGCGGTTCAGCATGAACCCAGAAGCACCAGATATTCCTTTTTTATTACCACGACTCGTGTGACCTGGTTGGTGATGTGAGACAGTCGATGCCTAAATCCAGCCTGTGGAGTTAAAAAAGTGGATCAGATCCCGTATCCCTTTAACGGACATGTCATTAAAGTTGTCGAAGAATGGTTGGTTTAGTGTGCGTTAAGACACTTGCAGGGAAAATGGGAGAGAGTTTCCTTCTCATTACCTAGTTTGGCCGCATAGTCTCCAATTGGACAATGCCCTGGGATTCTGGCGATATTTGGGTGGGTTCTGTTTCCATCTTGCCGTACATTTCTTTAAATTATTATTAACAATCACAGTTTAGGACAACTTTTTTAAAAACCTTACTTTCATTTAAAAGAAAAGCTCAACTTAGTTATTTTTTAACTTAATTCTCAATTGCCAGCCAAAAAATGTCGGGTCGAAGTTATTAGTGAATCGGAATCATAATATTCTGGTATGAGTCCCATCCGCACCCACTGCCACCACCCTGCTTGGTGACGATTTAAAACTACACTGTGCGGTAGGCCTAAGGCAAGTTACTAAAGAGATGCTCAATACGAGCGGGTGGCACAACTTCATAGGCAGTCGTCTGACCTTGCCTAACATATTAGAAGTTTGTAGTTACAAAGGGTATTCGAATCCATTTTTTTGAGTTTCCAAGCCACCTCTAGTCAGCCTTGTTGCTGCAATAAATTCGGTAGGCAGGAGGACCACTCATTGGGTCATGTTGTGCAGCCCATTTTCATTCGACTTGAGTCTTGCTATGTCATTCTTCTGCAATCTAGATGAAAAGTTTATGAAAACTTTAGCAACCCTACATCTGCAAAAGATTTCTATTGCCGTTCGTCTCGCTCAAGGTTATTACAAATCAATAATCGCATTAAGTGTCGTAACCACCTCTCAGATATTTGTCTGTAAAAATAAAAGAAATTGCATTGACATACAAATTTGATCCCGACCATATGTTAAACTTCTGTTGAATGTATTCCCAGCTGCAAGATGAGTCAAGTGACAAATGTATACAAACCACTCAAACGATTTGTGTTGCTGAAGCGGTGGCGGTAGATCTGTTCTAAAGAATGCGCTCTCGTATGCATGCCAGTAAATAACATATTTTCGAACCGAATCGCGCTGCTTTCTTCTGTGCTGTGCACATCCACTGTGCGATATCTCACTCTCTCTCTTAAGTATTTATACGCCAGAACATTAACAGCGTCATTGGGATATCTTAAATGTTGATGACCTCTCAGGGGCAAATTCAAGAGAAGTCCCACCACAAAGTCAGCCATAAACTGCGAAGCGAAAAGGCAGCACGCGCCACACATGCAAACATTTTCTTAAATTTATTTATTTTCAAAAAAAAAAAACCATTTTTTCTGATTCTGTTTGTTCATTATTTATTGACAGTGGGTGGGGTGGGGTGATGGTATTTTATTTCCAAACGACGACGTGTGCACTGCACCGCAAATTTATTACAATTTTCACTTTCATTTAGGTTTTTGGTATCTCTAGTCGCCTATACACCGACCAAAAGATAGATCAACCGACCGATCGAAATAAACATTCAACAAGATTAGAAAAACTGCATTAAGGTGCAATGGTGTCGAGTACGGACCTGACAAGCAGGCGTGGTGGTGTTTATCAGGTGGCCTTCACTTTTATAGACGAGTTTCCTTGTAATTTATTTTTACAACGTGACATAAGTGTGGAGGGTGGAGGTTGTTTACATTGTATTCTGTTTGTCCCCAGCTATATCAACATTGATAAGGAGTTGTAATATCTCGTCAAGTTTTACAAATATCTTCGGCATACTAAGTACTTACAACAAAAAAACGAATAAAACATCTGAAAAGACTTTCAATGGCTTTTTTATGACCGCAAATAGCCTCTTACTTGTCGATGAATCACCTGAAGATCGGAGAGTTGTGAAACGTAAATATTTGTTAAAGATACGTGTCACGACGATATTTTACCCTTCACCTTCTGCCAACAAATGGAGTTATTTTAACTTAAGTTCCGCTAGATAATGTGGGCACATTTGTTGTTCCAGATACAGTTTTCCATGCCACTCATAGTGGTATTTCCAAGAGTCGTCCTTGTGCCAATTAAACCTCGACCAAAGAGATATGTACGACAATTTTGAATTGCATACCAATCAGTTGATGACCAGATATGGTATGACTCATTGGCACTAAAACTGTTGAAGAGGCGGAGATCCCCAAAAATTTCCAAATTTGAAACTTAAATGACGAATTTGGAAACAGCACAGAAAGCACTTTAAAATGATACCCTACCTTATCCTCTTACAAACGACTATATATTTTAGGCAACGGCCTTAAATAAGCATCAAAACCTGCATGACCTCAAAGCTGGTCGCGAAAAATGGCTTCAAATAGTAAACAGGTAAGGTCATGAGATAGGTTTGTCGAAAAAATTATGGAAAAAGTGAACTATGGAGACTGCTCCACGCAGTACTCATTGAACAAGCCCGTAAAGCCCACAAGTTATGTCGCTTGAATTCTCTTCTCAGAAAGTAGCTAGCGGATTCATACACATCGTACGATGTGATGATGTGTGATGGAACAATCAACAACCTTGGATGAACGGACTGATCTTTTTGTGTAAGACCATAGTAAAAATATTAAGGACGACGATTTGCGGATCCGCAGATTAGCTGGCGGAGAGCCTTAACTGCTATTAAGCAGAAAAACCACCATCCAGAAAGTGATGAGGTAGACTAAGTATGAGTTAAGTAGAGACAGAGACAGTCAGCGGAAGACTTAGCCAAAAGCTTTGAGTTTTAGCCATGCACATACCCACGCATTCAGAGTAGATGAACACCAATACTCCAGCCCTAGTCTTCGAATCCACCCGGAAATGAACAACGAAGAGGAGGCAGACCTAATCTTCCACAACTTGAAATAGGACGCCAACCAATTTAGAGTTAACAATGGAAGACAACTGGTAAGAGATCGTACTGGCTGGATAGGCATTTGAGTTAGGGGCCCAGGTTTACCCCCGAAGCTGATGATACACCAGCCAAACTAACGTCAATCCCTTTGGATCCGAGTTCTAAATCAGAGAAAGCCTTACACAAAAATAACCTGAGCTTTAGCTGCGTGAGCGTGCGTTTGATAATATACAGCACTTCAGAATAGAACTCGGAAGCTCTGCAGGTAAATAAGAATAAAGGAAATTGTCACGATCGTAAAGCCAAAGTCTATCACGAACCGAATAAGGTTTTCCAACTGTGGTCCTTATGCTCCAAGGAATTCAACCACGTGAAAGCATGGATTGTCTCCCCAGTTTTTAAAACATGGTCAAACTAAAGTTCAAAGTTTAGTCTTCTTGAAGGACTCAATATTTTTAGCCACGAGTTCATTACACCTTGTCAGTATACTATCACATTGTCAAGCTTTTTCACAGTTTCCATTGGTATATTTCTGAATCGTTTCGCATTTTGCCGGCTATAGCAAGGAGCTTTCTATTTATATAAACCACCAAACTCTGATTCATTGAAAGTTAGAAAAGATCGGCGATATCTTTGATGTGAAAAGTCAAAGAGAAGGCGACAGCATTGTTAAAATGCTCAAGTCTACACAACACGATCAAAATGTAGGTACAATTCTGACCGCAAATAGTTTAACCTTCACAATGTGCGCTTAGACCGAACGAAATGAATCATCTTCTCTTCGTAAAAAAAAGAAGATGTTTAGTGCAGCCCTATCTGGCTGAGTGTTGCATTACAATGGATATACCAATCTATGGCTTGCTGGTGTAGGTCATCGCTGTTGAAGAGGATTGTGATGGAGGAACCTAGTCTACTTAATTTGCGAAATTCTCTACAATATCACAGCAGCTTCACAGAAACTTTATGATTTTGACGTGGAACATGCTCTGCCTGAATTCGAAAGATGAAAAGAAACTTGAATCTTAAAACTGAGTGACAACCAATTGTTAGCCATAAAGATGCAATAGAATTCAAAGAGCTGCTGTTGAAGAGGTCCAAAAGGCATTTTGATGTTTCCAGAGAAGTCCGTCATGTGTCTGTGCCATAAGAAACAACAAAAGCTGTCAGTTGGTACATTTCTCTTGAGCACCGAGCAGAGTAAGTGAACTTAGTGCTAAATAATTTAAAACTAATAGACAATATTCCAACACCTCGTTACACAATCTAGACGAAAAGAAAGTAAGAATTTTTTCTAAAGTAAAGTAATTTGAAGAGTTTAAAGACTGCAGACAAACCCTTTATAGAACCAGAATCCCTCTACAGATTTTTCGAGAGCTGCTGTTGATTCAGTCAAAACTCTATACAACCAATGAATCGCATTTGCTCGTGGTCTACATTACTGCGTGGAACGATCCAAAAGTCGCAAACAGTCTTAGATCTGCGTGAGCCTATGGTCTACGTAAGAAGTTTCTCCACACACGAGGACCCAAGTCTGAATACTGACAATATATGCAAATGCTGTAAAGAGGCAAAAATCCTCACTCTTTTGTCGAAAATATCGGCGCTCTAAACAACGAAAAAACAGCAATCCTGCCATATAAAAAAGGAAGTCCTTTATAAACCAGCTTATGATTGTCTCTTTAGGGCACATCATGAAAGATTTCTCCGGGCACACAATTTTGTTCACACAGTCTGTAGTGGAGTACCACAGGGTTCAGTAGTGAGTCCCCTTCTTTTGAATATAAAGTATGGTGGTGTGGTACAGATACACAGGACGATGTCCTTTAAACCGAGACTTACTGTAAGTAGTTAGCTAAAAATTAAGCTGCATGGGAAGCTGATAGAGTATATGAGCCTTGTGGCACAATGTTGTGCGTATTCATTGTTAAAATGAACAGAAGTACATATGTATGTTATTATCTTCTCAGCTTTCTTTAACCCTATGATGGTGACGGTGTAGATCATAGGATGTTTGTTTGTGACTCGTTTTCGGATTGGTAAACTCGATGTTTGATAAAATGCTGATCCAATAGAGAAATAAAAAACGCCTTAAGAAGCTTCAAGTTGCCAAATTCACTTATAACTGCAGAGCATATTGATTCAACAAGAATTGATAGCAACATTGACTCTAGACAAGTCGGACTTTTATTATTGCTCAACAAAAAGAGCTTAACATACACAAATGAGAAGAAATCATAGCCATAGACATAGTTTCCATTTCGTATTTCATATCATCCCCGGTTTAAATGAAAGAAAGTTCAATCTGCGAAGCCACAGAGAGCGGGGTTTTTAAAAAGCAACAACGGTTTAGCGTAACGAAAATTGATTGCATTTAAATAGACGAATATTCATTGCAATGGCAAGCTAAGCATTCTCGATTAATTCACGTAAATTAATGGTCGCGTCATGGAATGGGTTAAGTGCTCACTATGATGACTACCATTCCTTCCACACGCACTCACATATGTACATATAAGCGATTCTCATCCTCGAATGTGTGATTAATTACAAAAGTAACCACAAAAAAAGGAAAAACACATCCCAGCCCAATTCCTATCGCAAACAGCACCCATATATCTTATGTCTGACATATCAATTTCTATTACTAATCGAAGCAGCGGAGGACTCCCTTGAACCACCATGAATCGTTGGCCTGATGCTGCTGTGGTGTTTTGCCATGAGATACACTCCCGTACGCGTACACTTGAACTTTCCATCTTGTTTACTCCAAGGAGCCATACAAGCACAGCAAGTTTAACTTGTTTATCTCGAGACCAAACCCTCGACTACAGTACCACATATCGCAAATGCATACCACATATGACGTCGTACTGGGTCTCCATTCCACCACAACTTGGTCGATGGTTACTTTCAGTTGACTTTGGCCTAAAGCTTCTTCTTTATTGGAGATGAGATGTAATCGAGTTTCATTTTTAGAAAACAGCGCTCGCAAAGTAACAAGCTCTCTTGGGTTAGTGTGTTAGTAAAACAACTTTCAATAAGCCGGCTAAACACACACACCATGTTTGGATGAGTGAGGGTTATTTAATTTTATGGTTAGTATCTAGATGCGAGAGATATTATTTAAAAATTATTGCTACTTTATTGTGTGGATGGACTGGGGTGCGGGTTTTTAGGAGAGATGACGGCGGCATTGGCAAGTTGAATGACCAACCATGGGTAAAAGTTTCTAAAAAAAAAAAAAATAATAATAATTCCCAATTTTGTGATCTCGAAGGTGGCAGTGGGCTCGGAGAGTGAAGGATTTTGGTGACATCATTGGAACCAGATGGTTTCTTTCAGCTTCCGTTGGGACTAGGGTAGGGACTTAAACAGATAGAACACCACCAAAGCGTTTGGACTTTCCTTGTCTTATTAGAGCGCTTTATCCAATAACGGTTTAAGCAGAAATCCTCGTCCTAATTTTCACAGAAAAGATGTTAGAGTCTAAGCTTTTCTAAACTTCTTTATTTTTGCCAGCTTGACCTCGCGGAGGTCCGTTCTCGTTGCTACCAGATATTTCAATGGAAATATGGACTCACATATGAATTCCCTTGGGTTAGGGAATTAAGCGCCGGAGAATCCGCTCTAGATTTCCTATCTGCAATAGAACTAGCGAGCCATCGAAAGGCAAACTAAAACCATTCATTTCTAAGGACTTTTGCAAACGAATACGAAACTTGAGGGCACCAATACAAGTGACCATATGTAATTTTCTCTTTGTGTGAAACAGATGACAACATGAAAGAGTACCACAATCAGTGGTGATGGCATGTGTCATCAGAACCTTCATGTTCAAACCATAGACACATTCGTTTCGAGATGGATGGAACATACAAAAACCATCTATCCTACGGCCCAATGAGAAACACTGACTGGGCAGCATACAGAGAAAGCCTCAGTCACGCAATAAAAGATAAAACCCCTCAAATCGACAGCAGAGACAAGCTAGAATAAACTGCCCTCTTAAAACGAAAAAAAAAATTCAAAAGGGAAACTTCAGTGTGGAGTAGATCCTAGAACCAAAGTCAAGGAACTTTTCAACAAAGCAAAGCGCTCTGGCGATTGGGAAACCTACTCTGTAGCTCTCACCAACTACAATAATGAAATTAAAACGGCCAAAAAGGATCACTCAAGCGATTCTGTGAAGATGTAACACAGACATCTTCCGGATGTCGACTGCATATGGTTCTTGCCACTGACAAATCCGTCACCTTAGGTACACTTACCAAAGAGAACGGTCTTCAAACACAAAATAAGAAAGAAACTCTGGAACTCCTTTTTAAAACACACTCTTCAGGTTCAACTGCGATAAATGATCTCACCGTCTTCCCAACGGGAACCGACATGGATACCGCCCAGGGAAGACCGGAAAGCCATCCCACTGCAATTAAATGGGCAACCTCTTCCTTTAAGCCATTCAAAGCTGCAGGTGAGGATGGTATGATTCCAGCACTACTGCAGGAGGGAGCTGACATTATAACACCCAGTCCGTCTAAGCTTTTTAGTTGCAGCTTAGCTCTTGAACATCTGCCAGGAGCATGGAAACGGGTAGTAGTAAAATATCACCCAAGGCGACAGGAATCTCGACAACAGATCCATTGAAGTATTTCAAGTTCAATATGTACAACCAGACCAAATCAATAGAACTCCAAAACTAGTGTGACCAGTGTGGCTAAACTCGATATCCACTTCAACACAGTTGACAATCAGAAAACCCCTATGTCGAAGTCTGGCACCCTAAACAAGCTCTTCCTGAACCGCCTTAAGGAAAGGTTATCTGTTCAGTTAATTTCGCTGGTTGTGGACCTAAGAAACTGAAAACTATCGAGTTGGCACCCGAGTCAAATAGTACTACAAAGCGCTTATTGAGTTTCCGATGAGGTCGTCAGGAACTACCACTTCTTCTAGTAGGCACTTCAAGGAAAGCACTTAATGTTACCTACAGCTTATCATGAGAATTCAAGATACAAACCGCTACCAGTCTAGAGTGTATACTTTTACCTCTAACTTCCTTAGTGAGGTTTAAAATTTCATATTAAAAAAAAAGTTATCAAGAAAATTTTGCAAATAACTTCATTAGTAAAGGAAGCCTCCTTCACCAGCTTCAAAGTTCAAAGTTCAATGAATTATACTACTCCTGCAAAGCCCAAGACCAATAGACCAAAAGAAAAACAACCTCTCACTAGTCCAACAACAAAACTACTATCGATTTTTACTGACACTAGTTTCAATACATTCACGCTCGTCCATCCAGTCTTTTGTTAGGTGGTGGACTGTTTTTTTTTTTTTTACTCCAATAGCTGACCCCACAAACGGCCGCGATAGCATGTTGCCGTCGCCGTCATCCGGGCAAGGCTAGGGAATACGGTATAAATAATCGGTAAGTTAGTCCAAACATTATGGACGTGTCACAGGCGGTTTTGAAGCACGAAACAACAGGAAGCATTGCATTATTGTAAATTCCCTTTTCTCTACACTTTCGTTGTTCTTTCAACCCATACAAACACGCAAATACACGTGCCTAAATCAAATGCCCACCCAACAATAACAAGAAAGACTACCAGTACATTACATCGCCATTGACAGCGGACAGCAAAACACACGGTTAAAAAAAAGGAATAATTGCCTTTTTCAGTCCCAAAAGATACTTTTTTTTTGTTTCTTTCAGTTTTCCACTATGTTTTGGAGAAACAAAAATGTATCCACAGTGGACGAAGAATATGAATACGAATTATATATATTTTTTTTTGTGGGGTTCACTTCCCACCTTTTCTTTTTTTTTTTTTTTACTAATTTTTATTAATGATACAAGGTTTACCATACTTACTCTTTGTTGTTATTATTATTTTGTTGGACACAAAGAGATTTGTATGTAGGATGTATGGAGGAAAATGTATCTAAGATGATTGATGTGAGAGTGATTGATTGAAAAATTCAGATAAACAATGACGAGGAGAGTCGCACATTGTTTCTTCTCAAATTTCAATATATTTTCCAAAAGCTTTAGCAACACACAAAGAGTGCGGGAAAAATCTGATTAATTTATAAGAAATACATTTTAAGAACTTTATTTTTGGTTAATATTTTTGGGTCGTAAGATAGAAATCACTGCGCCCGAACGTGACTGATGCGAATTTGACGGTATTAGGGAGGCGAACAGCGAAACAATAATGTTGAGAAGGCGGTTTTTTTTTTCCTCTCATACTTTCCAGCTAGAGGGAAGTTTTGATGAAAAATGAAATATTGGCACGTAGATATGGGTTTAAGTGATTTTTGGTTAAAATGTTATTATTTTCTATCCAAGGTTTTTTTTTATTTAAAGGAAAACAAAATAAGATTGACCAATGGTAAACAATTGGAATAATTATGAACCATGGGATTCCAAAAGGTTGAAACAGAGTTGCCAATGTTGAATGCGTTTCTGAATTGGATAAAGGAAAAACAGGTCTAAACAGCAAAAAATGGAAGGTCAACATTTATGACAAAGGTTAGGTTAGGTTAAGTTAGGGTTAAGTAATAGGGTTGACAGGGAAATGAAGACTTTTTATTAATTTGCAGGATCCTCTCAGATTTCTGTAGAATGGCCATAATTTCCTAGTTATGACACATGAATTGAGAGCATTCTATCTATCTTTTGAATTTTGCTGCCAACCTCCTGTTTGAGGTGGTATCGACTTGATCGGGGTCGAATGAAGATCCTTCCCTTGCCAGCTCATCAGCTGTTTCGTTTCCAGACAACCCCTTGTGGCCCAGCAGAATCTTAAGTTGTGCTGCCCGCCAAGAACCCTTAGCTCTTATAAGCTTCGATTTTACTTTTATGGCAGAAATCGCTGTTATTGCCGCCTGACTGTTGATGAAAAAGGTTATATTACCTGTTGGGCAGCTGTTGTCATTGCCAGGACCTCCGCTTGGAAGACACTACTGTGGTCTGGGAGTCTGATCGATCCAGACATTCCGAGAGTCTCGGAAAAGAATCCAGCGCCCACGCCTATATCCATTTTGAATCCATCCGTATAGAGACGGAGGTTGTTGTGTCGTTTTTTATTACCTGATTGTCCTGCCATTCGTCCCTGCTGGGAAAACAGGTTAAGAAAGGTCTATCGAAGTCTAAGTAAGGCAACATGTAGTCTGTGCACACAGTGCTGCCTATAAATTTGCGCAGGATCTGTGCATGCCCGGTCAGTTTCTAGTTTCGCTTATGCGAAGACCACTTTTTGGTGCTGATTCTTGCACAAGTAAATCAAGCAGGAGTAGGTTGAGTATTGTCTCAAGTCTCGCTGTGGAGGTGGTCCAGTGGTGCTGATGCAGGCTATCTTCTGAATCTTTGTTAATAGTTTAAGGTTAGTTGTTTTGCACACTGCCTCCCACTAAACCAGGTTACCGTAGGTTAGTATAGGCCTCACAACTGCCGTGTAAAGCTACATGATGATTCTAGGGCTGATACTCCAAGTTTTACCGAATATCCTGTTACAGGCATAGAAGGCTATCGTTGCCTTCTGTACTCTCTCTTTTATGTTGAAATTCTAGTTTAGTTTTCGCTCAAGTATTACTCCTAGATACTTGGCACAGTCTGACACTTTAGGCGGAGTTACCTTCAATGGATGGCATCCTGGATTCCGGTACTACCCTTTTGTTAGTGGACAGGACAAGCTCTGTTTTCTGTGGATTAACCGCAAATCCGCAAGGCTTGGTCAAGTTATTTATTACCTCCAGGGCACCTTCTAGTTGGTCGCTTATAGTAGATAGGAATTTTCCTGTAGCTAGGTCCGCTTGATCATCTGCATAGGCTACTACCTTAATTCCACTTAAACCCAATTTCATTAAGATTTCGTTAACTACAAGATCCCCTCCCTGCGGAGTCCCTCTAGAGGCTGATACTTTCACGTGTATACCACTTAACTTTGAGTTAATGTGTCTGCTCCTTAGCATGCAAACTATCCAGTTGGTGGTGATATTGTGTATGTTTAGATCTGGTAATGCTCTTTTTATTGCGTCTATGTGGACGTTGTTGAAAACGCCCTCTATGTCCCGAAAAGCAGCGAGTGTGTGCTGCACTTTCAGTGGTTTTGCTATGGTTCTGACAATACTGTGTAGCGCAGTTTCGACGCATCTACCCTTCTTGTATGCATGTTGATTTGGAGATATGTCTCTAGGATTCAAATGGCGTCAAATGTAGATGTCGATCAGCCTTTCAAACTTTTTTAAAATAAATGATGTCAGACTGATAGGTCTATAATATTTCGCGTTGGTATGACTGGGGTTACCAGCCTTAGACATGAAAACCACTTTGACCTCCCCCCATGGCTTATGTACATAACCCCATGTCAGGCTGTTTAGCAATATGTGTTCTTTAAGTGTTTCACTGCTTTCGCTTTTTTTCATCATCAAAGGGGAGATGCCGTCTGTTCTCGGAGATTTGTAGGATGAGAAGGAGTTTATGGCCCTTCTAATCCTTTCATCGTTAAAAAATATCCGCAAATGCAGCGTGCCCTATAAAGGATTCATATACCGGCTGCACCATTACCTCGGAGTTGCATCCCAGAAAATGGCTATTGAGTAATAGATCCAGTGTCTCTTTGCAGGACTCCGTCCAGTGTCTACTAGAGTCCTTGAGGGAGCCCAGGGCAACTGGTTCTCTGGCAGATTGGGTAGTGCTCTCTATCTCACTGCAGAAAGTTACCATGAGCATTGTTTTCCTCGCTGCGTTTCGGCTTTAAACTTTCTTTAGCTAGCCTTATAGCTTTCCCAGTCTGTCTAGGTTAGTGCGTTTTGCTGCATTAAAAAGTCTTCTCGTCTTTTTTCTTATGTTATGCAGTTCCTTGGACCTTAGTTTTAAATACCATAAAGCGTTGTTTCCTAGAAGATGGCGAACGAAAAGGAAAGACATAGACGTCGAAGAAAACGATCGTATTTTATATAAGTTCACCTTGAGCAGGGAATCATTAGCAAAGCTTTAGAGTTGTATCGCCGAGGGCAGGGTAGGTATTAGCACTAGGAGGCGCTACCTATGGATTTAAGAAATATAATTAGTTCGACAATCCTTACCTTGGATATCACTTGGAGGTCGTCAAAGAATGATTTGCCTGGAGTGCCTTGTCTAACTCTCGCTGGGGCTAGAGATTCACACAGAAAGTGAAACCGAGATTCCTTTTCGCTACGGTAAAAGATGTTGTGAGGGACGCTAGCTTGGCTGCGTGGTCTCCTATCGGCCAGTAGGCTGTACTCGCTACGACTCTAGCAATATCTGATCTTGACCTGCTCAATAGGTCCTTTTTTTTATTTTATTGTAATCCGGCCATGTCTTTCTGAATATGACGTAGTTATCTAGCATATTCCACCCTTAGTTGGCCGACTTTAAAAAGTAATGGTAACGGCTGCTAGCGGAATATGGACATTTTCTGTGAGGGAGCCTTTAAAGGCCGATCCCATCTGACCAATTCGTCAAGTCTTTCTTTTCTGTCAATTTCACCGTGTCCTAGGATCGAGGTGGGAGTGACTCTCGTGCGAGTACCTTGTTGGTTCAGTTCTTTCTCACATTGCTCTTGAAGTCTTGAGGATACAGTGCCCGAATCAATAGCTTTGATGGGGTCTTGGCTATCAAAAAAGATAGCAGTTGTGAATGGGTGTTGGAGATTTTTAAGCACGCGGCAGGCTCCGTGGATAGCAAACAGCTTTGTTTGGAAGACACTGGCAAAGTCCGGTAGGCAAAAAGGTTTCGACTGTTGGATAGATAGTTGAGCCAACTCCGCAGTTCGTAAAGATAAGCGTGTTAAAATCCTTGATCTCTTTCCCGTTCTTCCTGTCTGTCCTGGTTGGGAGCCTTGCTGAAAAATATTTCCGCAAGTGCAGCGCGGGAAGAAGGTAGGCAGTCGAGGACGCAACCAGCTCGTTTGGTATCGTCTCCAGGACTTTATTATTAAAATAGGGATTTGCGGTCCAGCACTCGAATTCCCTGCGTTATATGTTCTGGCATAGGTCAGGTCGTAATAGATGTAGGATCACAGTTAAGATGGAGGTGGAGGTAGAGCTTGTACTTAGGTTTTGGTTTTGGTGGTAAAGAGCATCATTTCGGATTCGTCAGGATTTACCTACACTGAGACCACAGCTTACCTTATTTCGAGAACTCTCCATGAGTTGGCTTATCACCAAGAGAAATATTCCTGACACCAATATTACGTCATGAGGTAATCCCAAACGGCAAGTGGAACAAATATAACCGCAAACATATCAAGTAATAGAGTTCTGTTTGTCATAAATGCAAAGTTCTCGGGATCATGAACAACTTAAAATTGCGATGACAATCCACGACTTGGAATCCATTAGCCAAAGTTAGTAATCTTTTTCGGCAAAGAAAAGAAGGAATCATCCTATCTATACAACTTAATATAATTATAAATTTAAATGTGTTTCTATAAAAAAAAATAAAATTCTTTTCATCTACGACGAAAATAGCAAAAAGCAAAACTAAATCAGTTTGATGCCGAGTTTAAAACAATTTCATCCGAAAGATATACTAAAACACAGCAAAGCAAAAGAGACCGACAAAACAACACCAAAACGTCAAAATAAAAATAAAACAAAAAAAGAAAAAAAAAGAAGAAAAATGGCAGCAGATTGCCGTCTCTTTTGGATTCTTTTTTTTTCCTTTTAACCAGTTGGACGAGAAAATTCAACGAAAAAAAGAAAAAAGATTTTTTATCATATTGCCGTGTGTGCTTTATAAGGAAATCTTGAACAGTGACAAACAAGGACGAAGCAATGAGATCACAACCCACGAGACTTTAAAAAAAGAAAGACATAAAACCTTAAGACAAACTTTCCACTTAAAAAAACCTCGTGCCTGATGACACATTGAAAGGAATTAAGTCGGACTTGAAGGAAAAAAATTACAATAAAACATTAAGCACTTAAAAATAAAATTAAAAAAAAAAACCCCCACCAAACAAACAACCAATTGCGCTGTTTGACCCCGTTTTTGTGACTCTTAATCACTGATCCATCTGTACCCCCATCAACCAGTACCAGGAACTCATAAAAACAAAAAAACAAAAAAAAAACGCATGAAGTTCTTAAAGCGTCGGTACGTAAAGTACGTACGTGGCAAAAGCCAAAGCCGAAAAGGGCTCCTCTTCTTTTGCAAAAAGAAAGAAAAAAACAACACTTTGAATGATTTTCTTTTCGTTTTTTACTTCGTCTTCTTTGTTTTCTCTTTTATTTTATGGCCCACTACGTGTTAATGGTTCCTGTAGCGGTGGTGGGGAAAAACCCTTTTGGTTTTCTTAAGAAACCTCAAGCAACCAGTAGGTCAACATTAAAAAAAATAAAAAACATAACGTGACCATAAAACTTGTAGTAGACGGTGAAAGTTTTTTTTTTATTTTTTTATCGGTTTTCATTTCCGAATGCCTTATGGAGGTTCTTATGATCAAACAAAAGTGAATCAGATGAGGAAAATGTATAGACATGATGCTCAATCGGTATCATCTAAACATTGTCCCAGGTGTTCATTTTGTTGTCGATTCGTTTAGAGATCTTATGTCTAAAGTAACTCAGAAGATGTTCTTGACCAGATCTACGTATAACTCAGCTTAAGGAATCAACAATTTCGCCAATTAAAGAGAAACATCGCTTACAAGATCCTCTCTGCCGTACTGTGTGAACGCCAAAAACCTCTCGTCAACAACCTGATTTGACCTTTTCAGTGTGGTTTCAGGCCAGGAAACTCCACAATCGATCAAATTCTCACTCTTTAGCAGATCCTAGAGAAATCCCAAGAAGTCCAAATCGAAACACACCATCTATTTATCGATGGTGACAGGGACGGGCCATGTCCAGTTTTAGCATTCCTGCCAAACTCGCCCATTTGTGCAGGATGACGATGGAGAATGCTCGCTGCTCCATCAAGGTCGGTAACGTAACGATATCATCGAAACCTTGATGTCAAAAGACTTTAGACATGACTTTAGTGATGCATGCAACGTCTTCAACAACATTCTTAAACGAATTGTGCGAAACGCTCAAGCCAAAACCAGCGGCACAATCTTTCAAAAGTCTTTGCAACTACTCGCGAACACTGACGATATTGAAATAATTGGTAGAAATCAGCGAGCTGTCACCGTTGCGTTCGCGAGTATTGGGACAGAAGCGGCCAAAAACAAAGTATTTGTTGTCGGACGGACAGAACGTCACTATAGACAACTATAACTTCGAGGTAGCAAGGGACTCTGTCTACCTTGGCTCTGCTATTGAGTGTTAATGTCCTTTCCGAAGAACTAAGGAAACTCTGTATAACACGTTGATCATCCCAGTCCTGCTCTATGGCGTTGTAGCATGGAGTTTATTAAAAGTGGGTGAAGATACCCCTCGTCGCTTCGAACGAAAAATTCTTCGTAAGATATTCTGTCCCGAGTGCGTTGATGGGCTCTGGTTCTGGATGTTCAACGACGAATTATACGACATCCGCCTGGTCGTTTAAGATGGCTAAGACATTTAGAGCGAATGGACACCAACGCTCCGGCCCGGAGAGTCTTCGAATCCAACCCGCAGGGACAACGCAGTGGAGAAAGACTTCGCCTAAGGTGGCGTTCACAAGTAGAAGAGGACCTCAACCAACTTGGAGTGCGGTTAGCTAAGGACCGGGCTAACTGGAGAAGCTTGTTGGTTGAAGCCCAGGTTCGACCCGTACTGTAGCGCCACCTAAGTAAGTAAGTAAGTCATACAATACGAATGTGGGACGCTTTACACTCATTACAATCCACAAACATTCAAAACCAACGTCTATCACAATCTCCTCTAGTTTCTTTGTTAAAATGTTCCCACACTCATGCTATGTATCGACATTATAATTGTACGGCCCTGAAAAAGTTCAAGGAAAAGCTTGTCAGGTGCAACGAGTTCGTGTCCTACACGGGGATGGAGGTAGTCCTCGATTTTAAAAACGTATATTTAGGATTTGAGAGAGCTTTTTACAAGTATTATCCGAAATGCAACCATCTTTGTCAAAAAACACCTCTTATTAAAAGGGCTAAGCACTTTTCCACGAGGGTGATTAACTCAAGCAACATGCCCTTAAACTCATGGATGGATCAAGAGCAGCTGCAGTATTCTAAAATAAAAGCAACCACTTGAAACAAATAGGCAAAATATTCACAATTTTCCAGGCAAACCTTTCTACGCCCAACGAAAACTCCACATGGAATATCGCCATAGCCAAGCTGCTATTAAAATTCTAGCCTTCATCGAGATGAGTTCTGAAGTGGCTCTCAGAGAAATTTAACAATCTAACCACACTGAACCGCCGCAGAGTGGAAAGTAACAAGGATACAGGATAGCTGACCCCTTCGTATATAGAACTGAAAAAACATCTCAGGAAGCTGGACCCAGAAACTCGAAAACTCCAGCAATTTGCCAATGTAAAAACTCTTGAATCCGCGAAGTGTCTTCAGTGCATTGTTAGACCTGTCAGCCTCGGCTTTTTTAACGAATTCCTTCATGGGATTGTGGATGCCATAGTGACTTTCACCAAGCCTAGAGAAAGTAAAGCACATCACCATGCTAGAGATTTCGAAAACTTCATTTGGAAAGTCATCATAAGACGTCGAATTGGAGTCCCAAAAGGGTGTTGTAGCCTCTTCTCTCATAGTAAAATGTAAATAAAATACGAGTCAATAAATCCAAACCAAACAAGTCTTCTAGAGCAAAAGAAGTTTTATAGAACTTTTGCCTAGTCCTAAACACGTGTTAATGCCTTAAAAACAATTGCAAACTACGGATACGAACCATGAGGCACTTCGTACGTAACGCAAAACTATCAGAAGTTGTGTCGCTCGAGTACATCTACATTTTGAAGGTTAGGTGGTGAATTTTACGTTTTTAAAGAGAAACTTCTTATGTCACGTAAGTATAAATTTACATGTTAAGAAATGGGAGCGTAACGAAAAGTGAAACATTAACTAAACACAGTTAGGAGAGTCAATAAATGAAAGTTGTAATGGTTTGTAGTGATAGGGGTTAAAGAGCTCATGATTAGGTGAACGAGTCAAATGAGTCAAATGAGACGGCAAGGAAGTTCGACTTCTGATATGCATAGGTACTAACTACCTTGAACGCACACATCTTTATACTAAAACAAGTCTATTCTCAAAACAAAGAATTTTCCAATTGGTCGAGGTTTAGTACAGCGCTGTCAATGGCTATAGAAACACGAAATACTATTTTTATAGCACATTGGGCTGCTGACATTTTCGCCTATCAGCAAGTTAGGCTTCATTTTTAAAAGGTCTACTCGACAGAAAACAGTTGCGACAGAAAAAACAGAACTCACAAAGTTTTACAACAAGAAAGTTCAAACATCAAATAGGGGAACTGAGCAAATGAAATAAAACCTAGTCTTCGATTGAGTCTTTGGTGTGAATATGCGGTCCAGTGCCACCACAAGTGTCAAATCTTAAATTCAGACTTGGGCATCTCCGAAAACCTCACTCTTTGTGAAGACAGGGCTTCAACTACGCCAGTCTAAAAAAAAAACCTGAGGTAATAAAAGCTAAGGACTTCAACACAATGTACGTCATCTTTAAGACTACTACTTTCGTTTGTCACAAAGTGTGATGAGTATCAGTTTGACGGAACTAAATAGAAGGTCAACATGTGACGCCCTTGAACCTCCACTGATCTGTTACAGGGTTGCCAAGTCGCACAATTTGTTCATAATAGCCCCCAAGAATACCATTTATAAGTGAAAGCCCTTGTCTCTGTCTCTTCCATCACACTTTTCGCTATTTTAATCTCTCTCCAGTAGGAATGTTAAGAATAAATTTGTATCCCCATGTCAAGCTCGAGAGATAAAAGATACAAACGTGTTCGACAAAATGTATGTTAACTTGATTTATTCAAATGCAAATTTGTATCTTAATCAATTAAAAGGAATAACAACGACGACGACGACAAAACCAGAGCCAGCAGTGGCTGCAGTCTCTCAATCCGAATATACGCACACACACAGCGGCGAGTAGTGTATCTTTGTATCTTTGACTGTTTCGCGCAATCTTTGACCATAAATCTCTCCCTCGAACTGGCATCACACTGGTAGTGGTGATTATCGTACTGGTATTAGTGTTGTAGTTTAATTAACCATATGTGGTTTGGGTCGTTTGGTTGGTTGGTCATGATGAAGAATTCCACATGTCGTCGTTGTGTCGAACATGGTAATGACCTTTTTTGTGACGATTATTTCAGCTTTTTTTTTTTTCTTTCTTGAAATCAAAAATTCTTCTCGTATTGTTGTTTGTGTTGATAATTCTTGTGCGGGGATATTGTAGTGAACCGCATTCGATAAAAGTGCAAGGTCACTCACAGTGTAGGGGGCTTCTCGTTTTAATTCAAGTCAATGACTGGGACGGACTGAACAGGCCTCGGCATACCAGTTATGGCAATGATGGGTTTTGTTTGTGTGTACCTTACCTGGAATTAACTAGATACAAATGGATAGCAGTAGCGTAAGCAACGCGCTTAGCGATAAAGGTAAATGTCTGTTTAATTATTAATTTTTTTTCTTTTTTTTTCGGTGAGACTTTGTTTTAAGTGATTTTTCATGGAGACCGGGCTTAATGCGTGTTTGTGTCATTGAACTTAATTTTTGGTGGCAAAAATAAAAATTCAAAAAAACAAAAAGAGGAAAATCTGGTTTTGATGATTTTGGATTTTTTTTGTTTTTTTTTTGTTTTGCACAAAAAACATGCAAGAAAATTTAAATATTTTATTTAAAATATTGTTTTTTGTATGGTTGTTCCAAGGAGCCTTATAACCGAAATCCTGTTTGTGGCTTTGTCAAAATGGGAGAGGGGAACTTCTGTTGACCTTAAGGATTGCTTTAAATGCTGTGTAAGCCAAAAGAGAATGTTGTCATTGTACAGACAGATGAATTCAGCAGATGGGCAAATTACATTTTGTCTTTGAAAATAATGAACGAAATTAAGTTTAGTTTCAGAAAGCATATGCATTACGTAAGTGAAACAATCAATCACGCCGCCTATGAAAAGTCAACCTTAGGTTCAACTAGTCCTTCGATGTTCATTTTCGGAGGTCGTTTCAACATTATACGAAAGAGAGGTAGGGAGAAAAGCCTCCCGAGCAGATATAGTACATGGGAATGCAGTTCTAGCATCTTACGCTGGACGTACACCATGATGGTGAGACCAAATATCGCCAATGCCTCTCGTTGGTTTTGGGCCAAGAGAACTGAACTAAGCACAATGAAAAAAAAAACTCAAAACAGTACCAGGACGGACTTGCATTAAGCAAGTCAAGGGCGATGAAGCCGTGTCCAACAACAGAGATGGAGAGACGATAACCTCCACCACTTCACCTTGTAAATGAAAAAGCGACAGGAATGTACATCGGGCTCAGGGACCGAGTTTAACTAACCCCTACTGCGAGCAATCACCTCTAAAATGGCATGGGAATGCCCGAAAAAACTCAACAAACTGGCCAATATCAATAAAGTGCCAGATCACGTTGGAGTGGATGGCAACAAACCAAGTCCTATCGACTAACGAAGGGAGGGGGTACCAAGTTTATTCGTGAGAAGGAAACCAAGCAAACTAAATTCTCCCTAACTAAGGCAAGCAAAGACACTCCTAGGAAACTACAATCGTAGCAGATCTGAAGCCTGCATCGGCAAAAAAAGAAATAAGTTTTGAGCACTTGCAAGTGTCCACACGGAACACTACAGTCATCATGAACACATCAGGAAGTTGGGCCCAAAAAAAAACAACGAGACATTCAGATTCTGTAGCTCCCATCCGTAACCCCAATATAGGTTCTTAACGAAGTGTTGGACGAGGTGGTTTAGCACGAGAACAACCTCGGCTGGCCAGCGGGAGGCACAATAGATGTTTAAGGTCACAGTGCACCCCGATACAATTCATTAATTCATAGCAGTCGGTAGATTGGGTTGTAAGGCTGATTCACTTCTCTTAGCCAACTTATGAAGGCATGTGTCGAAATAACAAACGCATTTTTAATAGGAAGTTATGCTGGAAATCCATCATCACAGACCGAGTCAAAAAAGCTTTGGTAACCCTTTACACCTGCAATAGAACTATCGGTCGTATATGGAACGCTCAAAGTTACCTACAGGCTCTACATGTCCATAGTCAGACCCATACTTCTTTATGGAGCAATAATATGGTGGATTGCACTCGACAAAAGCTCATACCTAAATATCATGTCTAAGGTTCAAAGAACGGTATGTCTCTACATCACTGGGGCTGAGAGATCAACCCCATCTACTGTGCTGGACCTCGAACCACCAGTTGCGGCAAATGCAGCAGCCCACTTAAGAGCGACTTCAGATTGGATCCAACTAAATTATGGTGACTCCCATATCTTATGCAGATTCCATGACCTACTAAACAAATTTAGTCGAACTCCTCCGTTGAAAGTTTCGATTTCCACAGGGGATAGTTGGCATATAGGGCCCCATACACCACACAGGCATGCAATCCAGTGCATGCAAACTGAAGATGTATTTTTTTTTATAATTCACTAGCGCTAAAGGAGTTATGAATACCCTTATGATGCTATTCACACAGCGCTAGTGTTGGTGTAGTGATTTTGAAGCTCAGGTGGTATTAGGTATGGTGTTGATTGTGTGGTTGCGTATGCAGCATGTGTGATTTCAAAAATCTGATTGTACATACATGCAAGTGTGGTGTATGGGCTCTAATAGTTTCAAGAAATCCGTCGACAACGATGATGTGGGCTGCAGTATCCACTCATACAAATTTAAAATAAATCAGGCCATACTTCTCCCTGATAACTGTAGTGTTTTCGAAGCCGAAGAATTAGAGCTCTCTTCAATGGTTTTTATAGAAGCTTTAGAGATGAGAAGGAGAAGGAATCTACAACTCACCTCCTTTGCCACGGTCCAACACTACCTCACAGCAGAAGAAGATTTCTTGGTCACTTTCATTTCAATGATAACCCCCTTACGTAAAATCCTATCCTTTGTTAATAATGACTCTACGGATAGAATTCACACACAGATAAATCTATAGACATCACAATGGGCTCTGAGCCCAAGTGAGTCCTGCGGGACACCTATCCACCTAAACTTAGAGAGAAACTGCAGCTTTTTTTGCATCTGAATAAGATAGGACTTCGAGAAGATGATACCTATGCAGGTTATCTCTCGAAGACTAGGAGATAGCTGCACATATACATTCAAAAACCAGCTGGCAGAAGAAATTATATTTTGGCCTGTCAATGGAATTGGCTTAATATCTTTCAAGAATTGCAGTAAGGTAAGCCCGACGGTGTCTGAGCACTGAGACATGAAAGAGAGAGGCGACCTGTTTTGATTTCTTTTGACGTCTCTTAAAGGCGTCGCAGATAGCCTGTGAGACGACAACAATACCACGGAACACTTCGTTTGTGATTTTCCAGCCTTTGCTCGAATCAGGAGACGGATCTAACAACCTAAGCTTTTCATTACAGAAGTGCCTACTCATTCAAGACAAATGAACAAATAAAACACATTAAAATTGGATTTTCTGCTTGGTAGCACAATAAACCAGTCTTTGAGTCTGAGTGCTCCAATATCACTGGCATTGTTACACCCAACCTCTGGCTCAATTTTGAACGATGGGAAGCTACACTTGTCATAGGCAGAAACTTTTTATTCTACAAGCACCTCAAACCAAGCCAAACACTAATTTCTCTCATATTTTATTGAAATCCTGACCCGATTCCTACTCCCAACACCGAATTGGATTCGGTGACTTAAATTAAAATCCACAAGCTTATAAACAAACTTGTTTTCCTTGAAAGTTCATTCATTCCTTCGTCGAGGAAAACAATCTAAATTTCATTTCAAATCCGGTACCACGCGATTTTTTTTTTATTTTTTCCACAACAATCGCAAACAATTATGTTTTCCCCAGTATTTCCAGGAGGAGGAGGAAGGAAGAAAAAACAAAATACATATATTTTCCCAACCATTTTGTTGCAAAAAAAAAGGATTCCTTTTATTTTCAGGAAAACAGCCAGAATTCCACGTACCCGTTTTTGGATATCCTTTCGACTTGTGTTCCTTATTGCTACACACACAATAGGAAAACTTTGATTGCCCTTTTGATAAAAAAAAAAGTGGGAACAACGAAAAAAAACATGGTATGCTCCTCTTTGTGTCCCGAAATAAAAATGAAACAAAATCAGGAAGAAAAAAAAATCCACAAAAACCCATTCACTATAAAATAAATTACTTATTGACAAAAACACACAAACACACAGACACTTAGAGAGTGAGGGAGACCTGTTTAATTTAGGTTTATTGTCACGCATTTACTTAGTTTGGAGCCATGACCAAATGATTGATTACGCCGCCTCCCTGACAAAACACCGGGAGTATAAGTATTTTCATTAATGCTCTACCACTCGGGTTTTCTAGGAAATCCATCACTTGTAAGGTTTTTTTTTATCTCTGGTGTCCTTTTTTTTTTTTCTGTGATTTTTCGTCTTCAAATTACTTAGCCCCCTCGATCTACTGAAGTGGACTTTTGGGTAGAAATTCTCAAGGCGGGCACACAAGTGGCTTCCCACGAAGATAAAGATCCATGGCAAAAAACAAGTTTTAATTTACATCCACTTAAGTGTATCTACGAACTTAAATGAACACAAAATGGGGAACTACAACATTTTAATTTCATTTCGTTTTGCAAAACTTGAGAGATACTCGTACGAGATACGATTTTTGTTTTTATTGTGTCTTCCTATTGGTACATAGTATTTTTAGAAGATTAAATGAGAAAGCCTCTCTCTCTCTGTCTCACTCTGTTTTCATAGTCCTTTTAGGACAATGTGCAATGTTCTGGAAATTGCAAATGACTAGGATTACCAAATGGATAGTCGTGGGTGATGAGAACATGACAGATAGATGAGGTTTTTTCTTTTTAAGGATACGCCCTCTATAAAGAGTGAACAAGAGAGAAGGAAAATGGATTTGATAGAAAATAATGCCAATAAAGATGTGTTCAAACATGTAGCCATAACAAATACAAGCAAAAGCAAAAGGAAATCCTTGGGATAGGTATACTTTTTTAGTTGATTGACCTTAGTTACGGGAAAGCCTATTGTCTAATTGTAAGCTCTATATTGAATTTTTGGGGGAATCATCTAATTTCGTAGAAATATTGTTTACATTTCCGGTTAAGATTGGTTTCTGTGACATTAAGAGCCCACGTGAAGCACAACTCAACGCATGGAAATGAATAAAACGTTCAAATAGAGCTTAGACCTCAAACGAAGAAGATCATACCCAAAGCTGGAACAACTTGCCACTCAGAAGAGATTGGAAAACTGAACGCCAACGCCAACATAGCGATTTTCGGTGAATCCTTAAACATCAGCGAGATTGGATAGTATTTTACCAACATTGCTTCTAGTGTGGACTGACAGCTTAACAATCGTTTGCACTCTGATAGTCTGATATACGAAGACCAACAAAGTCACTGCAGTTAAAGAACTAGAATTGGTGCAACGTCTAGTTGGTTAGGTAATTGGCTGCTCCCGCTAAGCAGAAGCACACTTAGGCGCAGATGTAGGCCCATTGTAAAATCATTGTAATACCACGTAAAGTACCAGAAAACGGCACCAGGAACCTTGCAGTCGGGTGCACTGGAGAAGACTCCTGCCCCCACAACATAAGCTGTTTTATATTCATCTGATTCAGATTCATTTAAGTTGAATCTCACGAGATTCCCAAGCACTTCTGCTAGGAATTCTTGTCTTGTATTTCACAGTAAAATCAACGTAGGGGACAATGTAGTCCGTTTTACCAGTAATTTTAGTATTGCTATACAGGATCCTTAAGTGACCGTATTAACGTTTGCCAACTGTGAGGATTCCCTTAGCCGCAATTCTGCTTTGGCTGCCGTTTGCTTCCCATAGATATCAATAGGAAGTTAGTGGAGCATTGCCTAAAGCACAGCAGCAGGTGTTATTCTTAAAGCACCCGTGCTACAGATGCATAATAGTCTTTGGATTCTACTTAGAAGAATCGCATTACACTTCCAGTGTTGGCCACCAGACTAGTGCTCGGTACATCAGTATGGGCTCAAGACCCCACATCGAGCCCAAACATCTACGACATGAATAAAGAGCAACAGAGGCCTTCCTGGCACGGTCCAGTAAATTAAGTCTCTTATCGAGAGTGACCCCCAAGTATCTGGTTGATTACTCAAATCATTACTTTAACGTAGCATGCCTTGGCGAGTATGGAAGCGAGTTTTCGGGAATATAAATTCGTCACTTTGTATAGGAATAACCGTTATCGAAACATGTAAAGACAGTTTTTATGTCCCGAATTTGATGGTATGGGCTTGAACGATATGTAGTTTAACCAAAGGACTGCCACGTGTCACTACCTCTTGTGCTAATGTCAACTCGGACTACACTGTCCCGTACTTGAACTTCGAGAGACCTTTTTCATGTGCCTTTGGTAGAGGAAAACCGATTATGTAATAAGTTCAAATCCAGCTATATCGATAACTCCAAAATTTACATGGGACGAGGAGCTAGAACTCTGCAGCTCAACAAGGCTTCTAGCAGAATACATCAAAGCTTGTTAAATGTTAAGGGTTCTTGGCGCGCAGCATAATGTAAAACTCTGGTGCTCTGGTCACAGAGAAACAGCTGGTCAATTAGCTAGAAAGGGTTTGGTTTGGCCTTAGACCGACAGCAAGCAGACGGTATGGTATGGCAAGCTCTGCACTCCGTAATCCTTAACGAAAGCAAATAACATGTGGAAATCATTAACCACCTGTGGAAGTATCAGGGAGGTTTTGACAATGCAAGGATTAACAAGCTTCTTCAAAAAGCCACGAAGTCGCTTTCAATGCTGGTAGAGGTACTTACTCGCCACAACATGCTAAAATTCCATACAAAGAAATTACATCTAACTGATGATGACATATGCAAGGGATGTGATGGTTGAAGAGGTTTGTGAGGACACAGCTAATTTTTCTGTCATTCTTCAATCCGATCGACGATCTATCTGGCACTTCCATGTCAGCTAGCCGGCTATGGCGCTTGTTTGATATTTACGCTTCTTTTCTTCCAGTAGATATACAAAACTAGAACGGCACCACGCTCACATAAGAGATTGACTGAAGCTGGATACGCTTCATCACTTGGCTAAAATCTGGCAATCACATCTGCCTTGCTTTTTGTAAAAGATGTCAAATAAGGACAGCTCTGGGAAAAGTCAACACCGCTTACAAAAGAATCCTTGAAGTATTATACAGACGGTTCCGAAACCAAAAAGTGTTTTAACGGATGATTTAAATCTCAGTCCCTATTTCCGCCTTTCAGAGCATTATAGCTTCTCCCAGGCGGAGATTATGGAAACCAAGCCTTTGCTGATGTTAAATTTACTTAATATCTAGTATTAACATTTTCACCGATTGTCAGACCGCTATACAGTCTCTGGAATCAGTCTCAGATTCTTCCCGATAAAGAGAAACCCGGAGTACCACCAGCTACACGCAAACTTAATGTAAGCCTGGCAAACCCAATCAAATTAAATGGTATAACCTACCAGACTAGCAGACTAATCAGACCTTTAATATACCAAAAGACCTCCAAGAGAGTGATTTCGCTAAATAGAAAGCTTCTTAGAATCACTGTAGGTGTCACACACATGACATTTGCAGGGAGTACCAGTCGAGTGGCATGTGTGCCTTTAAGACAGAAGCTGAAGGGACAAATCAAAGGAAGTAACAATCATCCACCTCCTCTGTCGATGTCCAGTGCTCTATTAAAGACAAAACCATATCAATTCCTTTTTTGCTTTATCAAAAGCTCTCACTTCAATGAATAGATGCCTCCTACAACTATGTTCAAAATAAAAGGAGCAGTGGGAAATGCCGATTTTACTTTATAACTTTAACCTAACGTAAAAAATAAAACAAAAAATAAAAATGTACTTCAAGTCATTATTCTAATTGTTCAAAATAATACCAGGTCGTTCAATAAGTTTTGTCGTTCGATTTTGTGGTTTGAAATACATACTTCTTATTATTCAATATAATCTCCTTAAACTTCAATACACTTGTTCCAGTGATCTTCTAATTTCTGGATTCCATCCCTGAAGTGAGAATCCGGACAACTATCGAAATACGTTTCCACGGCTGCTATTACCTCTTCGTTCGATGAAAATTGTTTTCCACGCATGCATTTTTTGAGATGTGAGAACAGCCAGAAGTCAGAGGGAGCTAAATCTGGTGAATAGGGTGGATGTTGCAACAATTCATACTTTAATTCACTGATTTTCGCGATGGTTTTTCGAGGTGTGTGAGGGTACGTTGTCTTGATGAACAATTATTTTTTTCTTCTGCAAACCAGGTTTTTTCTCACGAATTTTTACATCCAGCTGGTCCAAAAGGTTACAATAATAATCTGAATTTATTGTTTTACCAGTTTGGGGGTAATCCATGAACAAAATTCCTATTTCATCCCAAAAAACTGATGCTAACACCTTCTTGGCCGATTTCTGGACCCTAACTCGCTTCGGAGCCGAAGTATCGGGTTTACAGCACTCCTTAGCCACTTGTTTTGTGGTAGACCCAAGTCCCATCCATAGTGATGAAACGACACACAAAATTTTTCTTATCCTTTCTAAAACGCTCCAAATGTTGCTGAAAAAGTCGCATTCGCATGCGTTTTTGTTCCGTTGTTAACGAATGCGGCACCCATTGTGCACACAGCTTTTTGAAACCCAAAACTTCAGCCAAAATATTGCTCACACAGCCTAATGAGATGCCTAGGGTTTCTACTAAATCTCTCTCGGTTAATCGACGGTCTTCCAAAACCATATCTTGTATTTTTGCTACGATTTCTGGGGTTGATGCACTTTTTGGACTTCCTTCACGTGAATCGTCTTCAAGACTTGTACGACCACGTTTAATTTCACTAACCCATCTTTCTACTGTTCTAATTGAAGGTGAAGAGTACTTGGACACTTTTAACAACCGTTCATGAATTTATTTTGGTGCTACACCTTCCAAAAATAAGAATTTTATTACTGCACGATATTAAATTTTTTCCATTGCAAAAAAACACTATGCCATGTCAACTTTCAACACCTCTAAATGTACGAATGAGTTAACAGATCTACATGAAACTTCACAGGTCTTCATAAAACAGTATTACCGTTCTTAGAAAAATAAAACGAAGAACCTTTTTTTTTTTTTTACCGAACGACAAAACTTATTGAACAGCCTAGTAGGAGTTCTCATAAAAAACAAATATTTAACATAATAAGATTAATTATTTTAAAATCTGTTACTGGTTTAATTAAGGTAATTTAAAACTAAGTGGAAAATCCTTTATTTTTCCATACCGACGTGGCATAGAGCCTACCAGCTTCTGACAGCGAGTGAGTGCTATATTAGGACAGGCTTCCTTGAAAACCTTCCAAAGCAGTTGGTTGTTTGCTGGTTTGGAATTTGCGATATATTTTTTGATATCATACCACAAGTTTTCTATCGGATTTAAGTCAAGGGACTGTGCTGACCACTTCACAACTTGAATGCCCTTGACCCGAAACCACTCTTTCGCCTTATAACTGGTGTGCTTCGGGTCATTATCTTGCTGGAACAACCATTTCAGCGGCATTTCTTACTCCGAATACAATTGTATGACTTCATCAAGGATTTTTACATACACATTTTGATCGTGATACCATTTATTAAGTATATAGGCCCCTCCATAATACGAAAAACATGCCCAAAAGATGACCTTCGCACCACCATGTTTACCGTGTACTGAAGTAAATATTCTGTGTTGGGCGAACGACGAAAGTATTGTCGGGAACCAGTTCCATCAAATAGGAAAATTTTATATTCGTCCGACTTACAATCGGCATGACTTTTGGCAAATTTAATGCGAGCTTGCTGATAACAAAGAAAGTCAGAGGCCCCTTTCGTGGGCTTCGAGCGAAAAGTTCATTTTCTCGAAGCCTTCTGCGAATCGTAACATCACTAACAGGAGGGTTCACCTTGTCCTGTATGACTTTGGATGATGCCGCTGGATTGCTCTTTAAATATCGTTCTATCATCCTATCATGCACTTTGAAGGTTTTGTGTTTCCCCGAGTTTCTGGCTTTTCGGTAAATTTGAATGCATTTGCTATTGTTGAAACACCACATTCAAGAGTTTCTTGATTTTGCCTGTAGGATTTTTCCATTTGGCGCAGTTTACAAATGAGTTCTCACTCTTCTTGACTTGTATGCTTTCCTCGTTCCACTACGATCAGTCAAAAAAAAAAAATATCAATAAAATTGAAACAACGAATCTGCTTGATAAATCCAAGTTTACGAGAAAAATGTTTTCTCAGGGAAGCACTTAAGATGCTTTCAACGTAGCGCTCCTATTATTTTGAACACAATTGTAGATCCTGAGGTATCACAATATACCAACGACTGTACTAGTCTCTAGCTTAACCTAAAATAGCTTAATTTCATCAAAAATTGAAATGTATACTCACATCACGAAAATAAATGTCAGTAAATTTAGTAACGAGGTAACACGAGTGACACTCAGCCCAAGAAAGTCGACTCCACTTTCCAAATAGAATTAAATTTTTCAGAAGATATCTCCAGAAATCGAATGAAAAAAAATGTGTTGCCATTTTTTTTTTAATTAAAAATTAAAAGAAACAAATTTTCAAATATTTACCTTGAAAATCTTGAAAATCTCGTTCTAATCCACTTGTAAAGTAATCCAAGTAATATGATCGTTGGTTGTAGAATTCCATTAAAATTAACAAAATCCAATTAAACAAAAGATAAATTATCCAAAATATATATTTTTTTTTTTTTTGTAGGTATATGTATGTTAATCCCAATTTGTTATAAGATTCTGAGGTACATTTCACAAAAAAAAAACACAACTTTCTTTTAAAAAAATTTTTTTTCACTTTTTCTCTCCCTTGGAACCAAAAGAGACACTTCTTTTCCTCTTTTTTATTGGTAATTTTCTTTTCTATTACGAAGGACAGATGAAAACAAAACCGAAACAGAACAAAATAAAAAAAAAACACCCGAGTTTTTCCAAAACAGACAGCGGGCGTTGGACAGTTGAATGCACTAACTTGATGCACAATACGATCACGATTGGAATAGGAAGGCGCACAGAAAGACGGCGACAGACGAAACAGATAAATAGATGCAAGGTGTAGACACAAATACACACAAATATGTAGACTAATCGCACCCTAACACAATTTCAAAAATTTCCCCAAAAAAAAAAATGTGTTTCTTTTTTCACTCTCTTTTGTGGTATCTTTTGCTATTTCACGTTCACTTTGAATGTACCTTCTTCGTTATGTGTGCGATGTTGTCGTCGTTTTTGACTTTTTTTTTTTTGTTGTCGTCTGTGTCTAGGCCGGTGGTGCACAAAACTCCCTCTAAGATATGTTATACACCACCAAGAACCATTCAAACAGGCTTGCCTGCTGCTATTATTGCAGCCCACACATGGAATGGTATTTTTTCATTTATATCCAGACGCGCACCTTCGGGAATTTCTTTTTCTTTCTTTCCCTCTCTCTCTATTTCCCTTTTTACGAAAGAAGACACAGAAAACACAACCGAGCCCGATGGTAGAATCCGCACGCAATCCAGAGATAGACTTTACACTATAAATAGAATTCTCTTGTTGAAGGTTTTAGATACACCATTCATCCATCCATACAACACACTATTGTAATGTTACGGCTGATGCTCTACAGCGGCGACGACGGAAGACGATGACAACGACGACGACGAACGACGATAAACGAGGATGACGACGGACGATGATGGTGATAAATTTAGGGATTCCATAAGACGCAACGCACTATATAAACATAAACACTAGAGTGTGCGCTTCGAGACACTATTAAAACAATTTTTTTTCTACTACTTGATACTTGAGATACAATTTATTTTATAATTTTCATCCAAAAAATCACTTTCCAGATACTACTACGCAAAAACAAAACCATGTGCGTATAATTAAAAAACAATTTAATAACAATTAAACCGGAAAATGCAGTTGATTTGCAGCCACACTAACAACGGATACGGATAGGTAGCGAAGAGAAATTATGTCAAAAATTATAAGAGACAACCAACCAACATACGTTTACGATGGCCAAACAAATACTAAATCAGCCGACCGAATATTATGAGAAAAACTTTACGATGAACGAAAGTGCAAGATACACAGTGAAAACACAAAAATTTATAAAAATGCCGATGCCGACACACTAATTCACTCTCTCTCGATGCGAGTTTCTCTCTCACTCTCTTTGCCTTTTGCACACAACCACACCACATAAACACTCTCACATTGTCTGTGAATAAACACAATGTGAAGAGTAAAAGAATGTTAAAAGTCAGAATCGAATCCAATCCAATTACATACTCAATGGTTCGGTGCGGTTGGTGTTAAGTTTTTTTTTCGGATATTTTTTTTTTTTTCTATCAAAAGATACAAAGTTACTCACATCACAGGGTGATATCCCAATCGCTACTGCGGAGTAGATACCAACACAAATTACATTTTGTTTTTTGTTGTGTAGGGTAAGTTCTCGGTAAATTATCATGCGCAGCGCAAGTTCAAGTGTACGATGGTTGATAGTGTGTGGCAATGGTAAGCTTGTGTTGGTGTGATGCGTTCCCTCATTAAAATTGTTGGCCGGCGAAAAGCCATCACCAAGAGGAAATGTCAAGAATCAAGAAGGTGAATAGTGAATAGAAAAAATAAATACTAACACACATACAATCGCAATCATCGGGTCAGTAGTTAGTAGAAACAAAAAGAAACGAAAAGAATGTGAAAATGACGATGGGGACGACGAGCGACGGCGGCATAGCCACGTGTGATTTATTGTGTGTATCTGAAAAAAATAGACAATCGCATATGTATAGGCGCAGCCAGCGTTGCCACTGGCAAATTTTCGGAAAGGTGGCAGGCAAAAAAAAAAAACAAATGAAAACAATCGTGTTCCATGAGGCTGGTAAGGGGGCCTTTATTTTTGTTTTGAAGACTTAACAGTTGAAGAGTGCTTGAACTTATATTTAGGTACTTTCGGGACCTTTAGTTGCTCAAGAGGGTGTTCCAGAGGTTTGGAAAGGTTAGGAATGATGTGCAGTTGAAGGTAGTCACTTGGAAACCTATTGGTCTAAATTCAAACTTTAGAGATGCGTTAAGGGATAATTACCTATCCAAAACACATACATATGTTCAGTGGAATCTGATTACTTCGACTTCGTTTATAACGACTAACCGTTTTAGCAACGTAGACACAAAAACATGATAGAATAAAAAAGTTAAAATTTTCAGTTCGTTTTGTGCTTCGTCCGGTTAGAACGACTTAGTCGCCGGTCCCTTGGTCGTCGCTATATCCGGATTCAACTGTATTGCATCGTTAGACATGACCTTAGTTAAGGTTAGGTATGTGAGTCGATGTAAGGCGTATTTCCTCCTCATAACACTGAGGCTTATAGTTGGGATGCACAATTATTGGCTCCTTTGTTACTTTTCCAGCAATCCTGTCGAGCTTGAGAATCTTAAAAGCTTTGAATGGAAAATACGGATAGCTCTGTTTCTTAAGCCTTTTGTTATTATGACTCATGATCGGATTGTCTGATCAACCAGTTCAAGGTCTAGTGGAGATCTTTTCATTGCCAGTTTATTAGCCATTTTATTTCTCTTCGTTCTGCGACCAGGGAACGAGTAGAGCTCAAAATTATGCTGAAAGCCAAGAACCTTTTAACAAACTCGCAGCCTTGTCAATGAGGATAATAAAATCATCTCGGGGTATTATCCGCATTGTTGCCAAGAGGACTAGCTCAGCAACTACCAACATTCTGATAGACACTGCTGTTGTTTCGGAGTCTGAACGAGTTGCTTAGTTCTTCTGTCTCGGAAAAGAGCAATCACTTTTGGAAAGACAGGCAGTTTTATTTATTCTTAGATCTGGGTGAGGTAAACTAGTGCTAATCATTTACCTTGGGGATATTGCCTTATTGTTTACAGCGTTCGTTGGACGTTCTAAAAGATTGAAATCCAAAATGAATTCACTTTCTTCGTGAGACACCTTAGTGTACACATGAATGACATCTTCGTTTCCTGATATGTTCGATTTCCAATCATGTCTTCTTAGTGTAAAGAAGTCTTGACTTGACATAGTGAAGTCCGTATCTACTTCTATCTATTCTAGATGAAGTGTTCTATGGGACCGAAAGAGCTTAATTTTTTAAAGTCAGATTCTTTAAGCTTATCAGACGTATGTCAACTGGGAACCTATTGCCGCGACATCGTCAATTCCAGCATAAAACACTCAGACAAGCAACATTTTAGAGCAACTGCGTTAAGGGTTGTCTATGGTGGTAACAAGTGTAACGTTTAGCAAAATGGGAATGCATGTCTAGCAGCAAGATTCCCTGGGATATCGCAATGATCTGAAGGCCAACAGAGTGTGATACTATATATACTTTCAGTAAACTAGATTTTATTGATTTAGATACGAAAAATCTGATCGCAGTCTGACTAAATATCTAATTCACAAATTTTGAATTTGACACTGCGACTTTGGCCTGTAAAACACTACAATAATTCAGAAGGCTAAAGGAAAAGATTCCCACGGCTGTTTGAGGGCTATTCGTAATGATCCCAAATGGACTCATCAAAAAGGACTTACTTCTAGAATTTCTGTGGTGTAAATTGTGTTTGATTCCAGTGGCGAGGCGATAGGTTGAATGAATGGGTCCACGTTATAACATTAGAACTCTGCCGAGTAATTTGTTTCTACAAGGTTGGCGGCTCTCGAACCATGATATATGTCAAATGCTCTTGTTGCGATTATGACTAGTCATAGAACGCTACAGGAAGAGGACATTTTTGCATTATGTATTTATATTACATAGAACTCGGTGCAGATGTACCTGATTATGGACCGACAATGAGAAAGTTGATTGAAAAAGAGTTCCGTGTGGTTTAAGGAAAACTAAAAAGAATTATAAGGATCTACATAACAATGATAATGGAATTTTTTGCCTTTGATGGTATTGCCGAAATTGTTGACTCTTCTCTGTGACTGTCAGGCTTACGTTTGCAATCATCTTTGATATGATACCCGGTGGAAAGCTTATCTTTGGGCTTATACACACATATGTACATACATTTTCGTCCTTCCAAAACAACTTTGTATTACAGAAGTTGATGCCTCTATTTTATGTGGAGAACTGTCTTAAGATTCAGAAATGTTCACTAAGTTTTAGAATTAAGTAGAAATTATATTTTCTCCAGTACAGAATTGATCGCAACGCCTCTGTAGGCTATTGGCTACAAAATCTAGGAAATTTGTGTTTGTACTTACCAAGCTTGACACAAAAATTCGTTCATGATCGTTAATTAAGCAAAATTATTGCTTTTAACAAAAACACTTAACACAGACGCTATAGAGCTTGGATCAAATCAAAGTGTCATATATGTAAGTTATCCGATCCGTCTTCCCACGGGCACGACTTTGCTTTTGTTTTTAAAATGAATCTTTGACGAATTAACTTAATAAATAGTTGCAAAGGCAGGGATATAAGTAACTTTGCAGTCAGTTGGATTTGATAGACAGTCCTTGTTTAAATTTCCCTTAATATTTTATTCAAATACCTTAATTGTAGTCCAGTTATAGTTTTATGATTTATTCGACTTACCTGCAAAGAAAAATCAGAAAAAGGAAAAGTTAGTTTAATTCGTTTGAGCATATGTTGATTTAAATGAGTTTCAAAGAAAGTGAGGTTCCAATGTGGATTGGTTTTAAATGTTCGTAAATTGGAATCAGGGACGCAGCAGACCCTCAACCGGGTGTGTTTTCTACGGAAACCTGTCAAAAGGCGCAAGCTTGACTTAAACACTTAGGTAATCACTTCAACAGAAACTGGGAAGATGTAAGTAAATAGATTAGATAGCAAAAAAGTGGTCAATTTCTGTAGAGAAAATGAATACTTTGTGGGAAATGATTAGGATTGTTCAATCTAGCTATCTTCGTGTCTCGCGATGCGCCCTTCGGATGGCTTGTGTTTTGTGATTGATCTGCATCCCAACACTGCATAGCCTAACGTAATCTGACCAGATATGATTATTTCATTCGTGTGTAGGACGAATAAATGTCATGTAGATCGCATCCCGTTCCTGGACTATTTCAGGAAACTAAGGTAGAGTTCTTGACAACATCGTTTTATTGGCCATGGATTGTTGACAGGACAGATTTTTTTTTTTTAAATTGAGACAATGGACCAATTTTGAGTCAACATTTTTGATTTAATGGTAACAGGAGGGAGAAACGGGCAAAATTAATGCCCAACATCAGCGACTCGAACAGATTGATACAGTGGACAGCTATAATTTCGAGGTGGTAAGAGACTTTGTCTAGCTTGACTCTGCCATCTTTTTTGACACCAACATCTCATCAGAAGTCAGATGAAGTCTGGCACGCACTTGATATTAATATCGTGTCAAGAACAATGAAAATCATCTTACGTCTAGATTGGATTAAATTAGGTTAATAAGGTTATCACTGCGGCCGCAAATGGGCCTATGGTGATGTCCTCTTAATTAGAGCTCCTCCATGATGCCGGAGTGCGCGATGAAGCCGGCGATGTCTTTGGGTGAGCAGGTGGTTATATCTTCCGCCTCGAATTAGTGTTTACCTAGAAAACGATAAGTGTTCTTATGAGGCAGTTAAAGTGACATATTATGTGTTACGTCTAAAATAAAATTGTTTTGGTGCGATTTGTTCCAAAGACTTTATAGAACTTGTCAGATAATTATCCATCGACTTCTGTCGACTGTTATATTTTAAAGTTGACGTTCCACGTGATCATAGCTGGCTCGGGTCAAAATTTGAGTCAGAAAAGGAATTTGCCAAATTTGCATTGTTGAAGAATGTCAGGTAACTTTACAGTCCAAGGTGGGATGCGTGAGGGCTGTATAATGACTCTCCTGCCATTCCTAATGGTATTCAGTGAACATTTGACAAACAAGGACATTTTATTTGAAACATTTCGACTAAGTCGACGAAATCTGCTCACTTTCACGCAGGATTATGGATCTACATCAAGTCACTGTCACTGGAAGCTGCAAACCTTCGTAAATAAGTATCTTCGTAATATATTAAGGATTTTCAGGCCGAACTGCGGTGAACTGCATCTTGACCGAACAGCTCTACATAAGAACAAGTCAGGGACCAATCGACATCATAATATGACGAAGGAAGTGGCACTGGACCGGAAACACCTTACAGCGCTGGAGGAAGCTGAAGCGAGTTGTATTACCCACAATGGCACGATGAGTATCAAAATAAGTTAGTATGACTCTAGGATACAGACAAAATAGCGCGAATGACATTCTTAAGAAGTCTCCGTAGCGTTTGCTATCTTTCAGAAGGAAGGACTGCAGATTACTGGCTTTTTAAATATCAGTCTGACAGAAAACTTGATATTGCACTATCGTTAAGAAGGAGCGATCGCAATTGTTTTCCGTAAGACCTCAAGCAGATACAATGGATCTATGTGCCAAATCTGTGGTCACATATTGGACAACAGTACTAATCTAAGCTTAAGGGCACTCGAACCAACCTACCTTACCTTCGAATCAAACTTTTGTTTCCCACTTTCAGTACTCTTGGTTCTAAATTGAACCAATTCAACATTTTGTTTGAATACAACCCAAGCTCGAGCATGCATTTTAAAAGCCACTGTAGTGTTGGGGCATGCAACGAAAAAAATCGCGCACACTCTACCAACACAACCACAAATGGTAAGAATTGTCCCAGTGTGAGTGTCCGCGCGTTGCCTTCCACTTTTCATTTTCTATTTCTATTCGTTTTCGCTCTCATTTTATCTAACACATTTGATGCGGTCCGTAGCCTAGAACTTGCAATTGCAATATGTGTCTGCTGCCATGGTCGTCCGTCGTCGTTTCGTCCGGTTCTTTTCTCGCTCTCCCACAGTCGCAGTTGCATGTGTATGCAATCGTAATAGGAATAGGAATGGGAATGGGAATCCATGATGAAATAATGCGCGAAATTGTTTTCGTCGTTTTCTTCTGTTGCTACAGTGGGTACTGAGTGGGTAGTAGTGTGGTGGTAGAGAGATATTCTTTTTATTTCTTCCTCTTCTTCTTTTTGACGCATTCCATCTTGTTCGGCAAAAGCAAAGGAAAGGAAAGTAAAAGCTCAGAAAGTCAAGTTTTACTTATTTATTCCTTATACGTGGTTAGGTAGGTACAAAAATAAAAAAACCAAGATACATATTTTCATTTCCTTTTGTGTGGCTCTTTTTTTCTTTTTTTTTTTGTGCAACTCCGTAAATGGAAGTGCAAGACGAACACGCAGAAGAGAAGAACTATTAGGTGAAGCAACGACAATGAAAAACCGGCATTCTAGCCTCGAAATTAGTTGTTGATATTCTTATGTAGAAGTCGTTTGTATGGGTGTAGCAAGTGAGTCGGCATGTGTGGGGGGAGAGTAAACAGAAATAGGTATGTAGGTACCGACCGATGTGTGTAGCACAGCAAAACGCATCTATTACTTGAAATTGTACCTAGATATGGGTGACAGTTTTCGTTTTTCATGCAAAGATAGCTGCGCCTGCTGCTGCGGTATGTTTATTTTTATAATGAATTCATAGGAAAGATTCTTATAAGTTGTACGTAGACGTGTCCCGTTGGAGTGGTGAACACTAAAAATAGGAATTTGCAGGCATAGGTACTTTGAATGGATATGGGTCAATTTTATTATAATCCAAGCTGACTTTGTTTTAATTTTACATTCAACGATCGAAGGGAGAAAAAAATTTACGTTTCAAACATATGCGAGGGGAATGTAGGTTCCGATAGTAGAACTTGTCAAGGTAATGTATTTTTTATGTTTAAGTTGGAGTTGAAAGACCAGAGAAGGGTAAGGCGAAGTCACGAGCTTTCAAAAATTTGAGCTGGGTTTACAAATTTTAAATGGGAATAAATGTGACATCCACTTTTTCAATTTTGAAGATCCTTGGGTCGAATTACACCATTTTATTATTATATACCCCAACATTTCGTTGCCTTTTGATAAAAGACCTGTGTCTAAGATTTCCAACATAAGCCAGACAGTCGCTCGTCAGAATGCCAGTTAATAGATTCTCTTAACCTCTACTGAGGGATAGAAGAGTTCAGCAGACTACGTATGAAGATCGGGGAGTCTTCGTTTGGTTTGTCTGCATTTCATTTCATCTTTAAAGAAGACGCAGGCAGACAAGGCCTTAAGAAATCCTTGTCTGAGCTCTGTCTATAAGGTTCTTGAGACATTTCATTTTTCTGGATCTACCTAATAGTGAATTTTTGACATTTATTACAGTCTTGCATTTTTGATCAAGTATTTTAAAAGTGGCCTGATTGCTTCTACAGTACAGTATCTCCTAGTTTTACCTCTCAGGATTGCTGCCTTGCAAACCCTGAAAAAGCCATCATCATTCTCTTCACCAAAATGAGAATATTGAATCTTTGACTCTATCGCTGAACAAATCCCAAAGTAAAATTCCTCGGAGTTACTCTGGACCAAAGGATCATTGGGAGTCCCCAACTAAAGAATATCACAAAAATGACTACAGTTGTTTAAAGCGTTTTAGGAAGATAAGATCCGAAAAGCAAAAAGGGTTTTACATGGGTGTAAAAGATTCTAGCATCTCAGTGTGAAGACAAAAACCTCAGTTGAAAGGTCGCTTTGAACAACCAAGCAGTGATTAGGTAGACCGGAGTCAATACATCACTGACAATGAAATGTGCTTATAAATCAATGACTGTGCAAATTAAAATAAGGGTTAGAGGACACAAAAGCATCGAAGGAAACGAAAAGGAGGAAGCGGGGGTTAGCCTTTCACCTTCTAAGTCCTAAACAGTTCCCTATTATAGGGGGATGAATGGTGAAGGACATAAGTGGGCGCCAAATGAACATCTGAGATGATGAAGAGCGCGGCAAAATGCAGACATGCCTTAAAGGCGATTGAAATGTCTGTCATCTGCACGTAATGTTGTCCACAGGACACGTTAACTGATAAAAATGGGTCTTCTAGTAGATGATACCTGCAGGCTGTGCCTAGAAAACGAGAAAACAGCTGCACACATAGCGTGTGAGTTTGATATCGGCTGCAAGTGGATACATGCAAATAAAGGTTAGCGTTGATACGAGGAATCGCAGTCAAGGAAGAGTTGATAATGAATTTGTATTAACACTTTGAGAAAATAAATAAAGTAACGGAGGAAATCAGAGTGACTGGGGCCGGGATACTTGTTGGTTTCTGTCCCCCAGTAATGTGGTAGGAAATATACATCAGCCACAGGTCATCGGGTATCTTTAGTGGTCACAGTAGTATCTCAGACTGATACTCGCTGATACTACTAATTACCCTAAGTACATACATATCTGAGAGCATTAGTTTCACATTTCACTTCACACTCAAACATTAATGAACATTGTGGTCCTTAATAAGTAAATTGTTCACTACTACTGAGTACTCAAAGTTTTTATATTTTTAAAGACAAAAATACCATCGAATCAATAAAATCGCCTTAATGAACAGGAAGCTACAAACAGTTCAAAAAATGCACATACAAGTCATCTTCTGACGTAGAGTTTGTCCCATAAGTTTCCTCATCAACTACGTCAATGTAACATGGGCCCAATCGTACCAATTAACGCCGACTTACGCACAGTATGTCAACCGGAATTAATCGAATCAGGAAAAAAAGTTTAATAAAATAAATTAGCCAAACAGTTGTTCCAACCGACAACACCAATGCAATCGGTTTGCACTTAACCAAACACCGAGTTGTCTTGCTTTCAATTTGTTTAAAAATAAAAAATTAAACACAAGACTGTAATCAATAGGACATTTTATTTGTAGGCGAACAAGTAAGTAGTCGCCGAGTACCGATACCGATAAAGAACCAAAGCGCGTCGTGTTCTGAATTACATATATTTGCGTACTTGTATCTATGAATGTATACTCATATAAACTTTGTATTAACAATGTTCCATTGAAGACGACAGTGACTTGGTCTTGGACTGGTTTATTTGTTTCGAAGATACAACAATAACAGAACAACCTGCAACAGGCCAACTGTGCCCGAGAGTAAACAGAAAAAAAACCGAGAATTTTCTGTTTATGCATTTCACTTGGGTTGTTTTGTAAATTTCTTATGCATACACATGTTTTGGCGTGGTCGTGATCGGGACGAGAATGAGACATATGCGTCTTGTGATTGAAATAGAAGAAATTCTACCTTTTCACTTGTATAGAGAGATTCACGTTACCCTGTGTCGACTTTGCGGCGACGACGACGACGACTATACGTTTGATTGATAAATAGCGTACCGTGTGTATCGCTAGCGTTACGCGCTCCATAGGGAATTAGGAATATTGAAAATTAAAATTGTTTTTGCGGTTTCCCATGAACAACCACAGGGGGTTGCACATGAAATAGAATCAGCCGTGCCACAAGGCTAAATACAATTTCGTTGCCATATAATTTCCGCTTGGAGCATAGTGGCGTCAATATATGTACATATGTATTGTGTTAATGGAAGAGATTTGATACTTGTCAGATACCTAGATGGCTGGATGGTATTTGAGATAACTTTCAAGGGAAATTAAACAGAATGATTTACGATAGGATAGGGTGAAAGTTATGGTTGCATTGTGGGGTGATGCTGTCTTATGTATCAAGGTATATCGAAAATCCATAGGGAGACATGCTTATTTGTCATTAGCTCTTGAGCATGTAAGATTTTCGTTTTTATTCCAGAGTTACATATCTATCGTCAGCCAAGAACCAAAATTCAGTCAGTAAGACAAAACAGTCAACCTTTTTGTCCTCTTTCTCAAGTCGTTTTAGTCTGAGTTGTTGCTGGATTTCTGTGGAGTTCTTCCTTGATCTCAAGGTTAGGTACAAATGGCTGTCTACGAACTAGAATAGATCCATTGTGACACTGGTGTAGTTGGTAGTGTGTTCGCTTGTGACCCGACCTGTGCAGGTTGGATCCCGGTCGGGGAAGAGCAACAGCCACCGAAAATAAAGAGAGAAACGAACAAAATCTGAGCTTCTCAAACCACTACACCAAAAAGAGGTTTCTGCCTGGGAGTACAATGGACCGAAACGAGTTTGAGTACTTCTGGGATTTGAAAATAGCCTTTAGAAAAAAAAAAACCTTACAATAAATGTGAAGCTGAGGATTCCAAAAGTTTTCATTAAAAAGCCAGATTAGCTCCCGAATGGAGCTTCTTTCAATAGATCGAACTGGACAAGGATAAAGGACAACAAGTCCTAATCTACGTCGAAGATGCATTTACGACTCGCTCCTGGCCCTCATAGTCCCAACGTGCGACATGGAGTAACGACCATTGTCATTTGCTTTACTAACGAAGCTTACCGTCCATTCTGCAACGTGCTTCTTCCTCCTGATTTATATCAAAGATGCCTCCGTACCCTTCCCTTGGCTCATAATAATCGACATTTGGATCCCGAATAACCGTGTTGTATTATATGTAGATGTTAGGGGTCTGAATTCATCAACTCACCCAGGTTGTCGAAAATAAGGGTTTTCAAATACAACTTCCCTATTATTGCAAAAGCTTGACAAGTAAAAAGAAGGCGTCATTTCATCTAGGTACGTAGAAGATGGTTTCGTGACTTTACCTACTGAGTTAGCCACACAATTCTGAGTGTGCCTCCGCCCTCCTCACCAATATCAAAAACGCCTCAGTGGCCTTTCTTCGGCTCTTAGCAACGGCACACAAGGCGGGGCACGCCATCGCCCTACGTTGCTAAGACTTATGAGTAATTGTAGACGAAGAGTTGTCAATTCCTCTTTTTTATTACTGCAGCTTTTGCAGAAGCAAGAAGGCTCAAAGACCGTTGTGCTGATATGCAATTCTTGTTAAGGCAATCAGCTTTAGGACATGGCGGGTAACCAGATTTAAGGCTTGCTGCAATGCTTGCTTGCTTATTACAGATTTCAAAAAGAATAAATTAAGATTGAACCAAATCTCGTCAGATCGTCGCCTCGGCATCCATACAATGTAAGCTGGAGCTGGAAACTCATGCAAGCAAGTTAAATTTTACACTATTCCGCTAGCTTAAAGATTATGATCGTTTGTTGGCCACTGAAGATAGTTAGGTTTATTTTATGGTCCGTTGAGTCTTATCGCGCCACATTCTTCCCGTATCTAGTTCGTGTGAATAAATATCCACACCGTCTCCACAGTCTATGTTGGACCCTATCAGTGTATTTAGCTGTGCTTAAATCACGCCGTGGCTTAGTGGTTAGTGCGTTGGACTGCTAAGCGAGAGACACAGGTTCGATTCTCAAAAACCACCAAACGTTTTTTTCGCGGCACCACCTCTTCGCAGGCATGACAAACCTGCAAGAGTATCATCTGTCATGAAAAGCTTCTTAATTCGCCGTTCGGAGTCGGCACTAAACTGTAGGTCCCTTCCATTCGTGCGAAGAATATACATAACACGCACAACATGAATGGTTGTGAGAAGCTAGGCCTTGGCTCTCCACGAGCTGCCGTGCCAAATATACATACAAATCACCTATAAGGTAAGTCTTACATTTCATTGGGAAGCCTGCCCAAGAAATCTTTCCGGAAGCATAACTTCGGGATGATATAAGAAGATGGATAGTTTTCCTTCCTTTAGGGAAGTGAAGGTTCAAAAGATGACAAACATACTACATTCCCTGTTGTGCTGATGTTTGCGTTGCGTATGTAAGAAATAAGGATACGACGTATGTACAACTACTGTGTCCATTTTCTTACAGATGTTAAAGGCTATGTATGTTTTCTTTACGTGATGTTCTATGATGAGATTCCAGCTGGGTTTTGGGTCCAATATGACCCTTTTAAAGAGTGACCAGTTCTATTATATTGAGATGGAGATTTTGGGTTCTTCCACAAAACAATCAAATTAGAGGCTCACGTACGTAGTTATACAAAAGATTCATTCAGGTTGTGCGGGGCCTATCTTTAGACCTTACTTGGCGTACCTCATCCATTATCTTATCGTTTAAAAAAAAAATAAAACCAATTTTTTTATTTCAAGCCGCAAGGGAATCCAAATATTTAACAAAACCTCCACGTTTGAAGGTATTTACATGTGTATACACATGTGTTTGCCTCCCCAAAGGGATTTCCACAAGCCACATATCAACCAATTTTATTGGACACATCCGTCCGTATCAGATCGCCACTGTGCTCCCATTTTTTCTACCAACGACCATTCCACCTTTACTACCCTTGACCTAGAGCAGATGGTCTCGGCCATGACAATAACTCTTTCCGTTTTGTCCTTCACATGCTCTTTCCATTTTTGTTTTTGTACGCGAATTTCTCTCCCACCCTCAGCTGAAATGATTTCATCAGAACGAGAAAAAAAATGTTCCTGTTGTCCAAAAAAAAAAAAAAAAGTTCCAGATCCACACTGATAGATAACACTTGCCATTGAATTATTCTTGACGTCTGTCATTGCGTGTGTGTTGGTTATGTATCTGTGGCTTCCTTGCAATTTTTTATTATTTTTTCATCAGTTAACCGAAGTGCCATGACACATTTCGCTTTGTGCCTTGTTATACGGTACGACGCGCTTGGATTTTTTTTTGCTGCAACGAGTCTTTACCTTGCGGCTGCACCTATATATCACAAATTAACTTTGAAAAGTCAAATTTGCCAAGTATTTAGCGAATAAATATGTATCTAGACGTGTAAATATGTAAATATTTGTAACGCGAAGCTTCTGCGAAACGAAAATAAAATGCAGTTAAGTCGATAATGGATGGAGATGACACTGTTTCACGTATAGGGTGGATGTCATTTTAGCCGCTACTTGTGCAGTTGTTATCAAGATGGACACTGGAGAAATGGCAATGTCACATAAAGCAATTCAAGTAGTATGCGCAGACATTTTAGGTGAGCCAAGCAGCTCCCACCATTAGAACAAATGCAACTGCAGTTCTTAAAGCTACACTCGCTCTGATTCCAAACCAATACAACTTCTAGAAAACGGGCGAGATGAGTGACAGCAAGATCGCAAGTCATGCAAAACTTCTCAAGGAAAAGCCATCAACCCGAATACAATTATGATTTTTACAGGCACAAGTCAAAAACCGAAGAAGGAGTGAGCTCCAAAATCTATTCGATAAAACCAAACATTACCCGGTCAAAAGGATTTCCGAACCATGCTAGCGTGCTCCAAGGGGTTCTTGTTATCACCGAGGCGACCGCAGTTAGTATTTAGGAAAGTCATTGACATTCACATAAGTTGCTAAGCTATTTCATAAATTAGTTTTAAAGTCAGTTCGCTTGCCGTGAATTACAAAGTGATACTGTCGTGAGTCTCGGGACACAATGCTATCTATCCACAGGAACGAAATGGAGCTGGCTAGGAAGGGTTCAGCACAAGACTTGTCGTTGGTCGATCGCTCAATACAGCTCCCCTAGCACTCGTTAAATCCAAAATAGCACTAGAGCTCCAAAGACAAGTTGACGAGATATGAAGCGCACTCTCATCATGCTCATGCCACATCTTCAGAGAACATTGTAGATCACACTTAACACTCTTTATAGAGATTATTACAGACCACAACCTATAAGCAGTCCACCTTAGAAGAATGCGTTTAAGTACAGACGACTTATCCAAAGGCTTCGGCGGCACAGCCAACTTCCTATGCGAATCTCCAGCCTATGCAGAAACAGAAAGACGGCCCTTGGTGAGTACCATTTGTTCAACCTGGGCGATCTAAAACTCATTACGAATTCAAGGAGGCCGAACGACCACCAAGCAGCTAAGACAATCTCTTATCTTTGTCTTCCCTTTCATATGGGACTTTTCACGCTTGGGGATTGAAGGCTGTATTCCTTTAATTCGTAGTATGTCGCGACATTTAGCAAAGGCTTTTATGATTGATTACGGTCCAGCTAGCTCGGTAAAATATATAAAAATTCATCTAGGATTATAAACCCTAATAATTTCAAAGTAGTCAATAAGTTAGGGTGGTCACCGTGGGTCAGTGGTTAGAGTTTTGGACTTCTAAGCAAAATTACTTACATAGGTTTGAGTACCTTAAAAACCAATCGGTTTTTCGCAATGCCACCGTGGCAAGGGATACGAACAGGGACCCAACGTAAAGGTCTATTTCGATGTCCCTTTCGACCCGTTTGTGCCTTCATTCAGTCATCGGCTGGCTAAATAATCGTCTAAAACCTAAACTTTAAACTCAACTAAGAATTCGAAAAGATGGCTGTCAAACCATTCACAACTTAAGAAAGTGATCCCGCATAACTACATAAAATCCACAAACGTGCCGTTATTGTCAACACTTTAAGTCTCCGACAGAGAGTCGTAAGTCTTTCCAAGCCCCAATTCCAGATACAAAGAATGATATTGAAAATGTCAGACGTTTAGTTAAAATTCCTTTTTATAAGAAGCTTAAAATGGCTTCTGCTGTCGCCGTTATTCTCCACTCCTAACCAAACCTATCGAAATTCGGCAGAAGAATAGACCGGCTTAAATGAGCTATTGATGACCTAAGCCCTTGACGAGCCATCTCACGGAACATGGATCCACACAGTATATTCACCATGAATGACAGAGATTAGAGGACATCTGTCATTCCCACGTTTTTTGCCGATCATAAATCGGTTAAAAGCATCAAAAATTTGGATTTCAGCCAGCTTCTAAACAGTCTAAAGGAGGATTCTTTTCAGGATATTTAAGGATTGCAACAGAGACTCATAAGTATTTTTCACAAGCTCAGTACCCAAAACAAACAATGATCCTACTTCTCTAAAGGGCTGACGAGCATACGGCCCCACAGAACCGCTTTAGGCGTAAGTAGTAGTGAACACGCCCACCAACGAAATCGAACTTGAAGCGTGTGCATATGGCCGCCTTAAGAACTAAATTCAAGGATACGGATGTTAAAGGTTTAGCATGACTGCAAACAATTGAGGCTCCGCAGGAAACAAAGTGTCTTCATCTCTGGTAACCAGGCAGCGATAAAACTTGTGGATTCCTAGCATTTATTTTCTAACTCCGTCTTAAGTTAAGAGAAGCTGTTTTCCAATAAAATCATTGGGTTCACGACGACAAGAGCATTTTGGGAAACGGGATTGCAAATAAGCTTGCCAGGCGAGGCATACAATCTACATTTCTAGGCCGACTTCGCTTTTGTGGTTAATCCACCAGCCATGCAAAGGTAGAGCTCAAGTCATCGGACAACCAAAGAAGCTCTTGAAATGGAACTCAATAACTGGTAAATGCTAAAAGAAGTCTAAAAACTTCAAAAATTCTATGCAACTACTTGTATACGAAATCGACCCATTGGACAGAATGCCACAGTGGATAGCTACAACTTTAAAACGAAGAATAATTCTTGCCAATCGTTGGTTCTTTAGACTGAGATGGTTAGAACAATTGACCCCAACGCTTTGGCTCACAGAGTCTTCAAATCTAACCCGTTAAATAAGAATCGGGCTTTAGTCCAGGTCCACACCGGATCATCTTCAGCCTTAAAAAAAACGGAGTTCAACTACCAGACTAGGTTAAGCCAAATTCATCAACCCCTCCGACAATAAGAGAAGTCAACAGTAAGACTTTGTGGACTTATTTTCATTTCAACAAGCTGGACATATACTTAATTGACGAACTGTCAAGCATACTGTCTCCTGTAGCTCGAAGCAGACAAAGCCAATTACTTCGGCAGGGACTTCATCCCCTTTGCCAAAGTGAACCAAAAACCCACAAAAATGATTCTAAGGTTCTTCAATCTAGTTAGAGATCACAGCAGTAGAGCTTTTCTGGGTTTCGTGACCAAGGGGATGATGCCCAGAAAGATTAATCTTGGCTCAGTCGGAGAATATTGCAAAGAGAAAAAGATTGGTCAGGCTTACAGTTTCAATATCCGACCTATCGTAGTATTTTCCCTAAAGACACTGAGAAACAGCAAATCTTTACAAGCGGTTCTTGTGAGATGGATCCCGTTGAATTCCAAGTCTCATTCGCCCCTTATACCCTATTTTCTTACCCTTGTACTTGTAAGATTCAATCAATTAGGGAGCACACATTCTACCAAGATAGGGTACAAGATAATCAGTTGTTTGCTTTGTTTTTGTTTCGCTCCATTTTTTTATTGTTGAAGACGGCAATCTCTGGCAATGTATCTACAGCCAGACGGGCTGGCAAAAGATATAAAAAAAACGAATTCGTTCTGCGCAGATATATATTTCTTTTTTTTTTGTTTCGTTTTTGGTTTGTTTCTTTTTTTTATGATTAAGGAGAGCTTGGGCAAAGTAACACCCGTACTCGTCGTACTCGCATGATAAACAAGTGCCTCAGGGGTGGGGTGCGACGTGCGAGTGCGATATTTAACACATTTGTTGTGCTTCCATTTTATTGTCTGTGTGCGTGCGATTGCGACGACGACGTGACGGGGGGATGCAATGCGCGCTGTGTAAATATGTAGCTTCAGATACAGTATCTCTCCGACTATTTGTGCATATTGGCTCGGGGCCGGGGAATGGTGCCATGGTGGTGGTGCTTGTTTGATATGCGATGGCTGATGATGCATTATTTGTTCAAATAGAGGTCACTGGCAGTTATCGGGGCAATTTTCTAATCAGACAACTCGTCAAGGTTATCGCACTGCTGTGTGCATTATTAGCGCGCATTCAAAAAAAAAAAATACACACACCCCTAGTCCATGTGTATGCTATGGAGGGTGTCGATGTCAATGTCGGTGTTTCGGTCTAACTGGTGTAGGTATGCCGAATAATTTCGTGGGTATCAGAGTGTTTATGACTTCATGACTCTGAATGAAATTGAAATTTTTAACGAGCCAGAGGCGTACAGTGTTTTTTTTTTTTTTTGCATCATTTGCATATTTTGTCGTTCGACATGATGTGTTGGTGATAACTATGCGCTGCCGATAAGAGGACTTTAAACTTTGTAGTTCATACAAACATACATATAATGTTTTGTTGGTTAATTTTGACGGGTTCTGTGCATACAAATTGCAGCAATTTAGAAGCTGTCGCCAGACGGTATGTGCTATTTAGGCTTGACCTTTAAATGAGTCAATGTTCGCGCACACACACACACAGCTTTGCATGAAAATAATAGTGAGAAATACTTAACGAGTAATGATCGAGGGGGGTAATTTGATTTTATTACGCGCACTAAGCTTGAAGGGGTACTGTGGCTATTTTGACAGACAATTGTCGGACAACTCGTGCGAATGATCTCATGTGCAATTAAGAATTTTTCGCCGCCTGAAGGTCACTCGCTCAATGAGGAAGTAAGCATTGGGGATTCAAAGGTGTGAGGTGCGAAAGAAATTATTAGTTTGGCCAGGTTGTTGCTGTAAGGTAATAAATTGAATAAATTTTGCAACCAATTGGAGGTGGCACTGATATCTGAAAAGTTTATGAGACTTTTAGTCAATGTGCAAAATTAAGGCTTTTAAGACGGTCTTGACGATTTGAGCTGTAAATTGTTTAAGGACCTTTGGTGTACAATGACCTAGATTCGGGCAATGAGAGAGACTATCTTTTGCCGACGGGAAACACAGTTTTACTCTGGAAAACTAAATGGGCAAGCTTGTGAATGAGAAGATTCCACCAAGAACAACTGACAGATTATAGAGCAGAGTATAAAAATCAATATTATACAGTGTTATCCAATGACCGATGATGAGAGGAAAATATGGATGCAGCTCATCGACAACATTGTGATCTTGAGATTTCATTGGCAAGCCATGGAGACTATAACGACAACTGTGAACGTTTTACAGGCTTCTGTAATGTCAAAAAGTATGCATAGGTAGTATTCAAGTACAAGCCCTGATAAGTTGACTTTCGAATTTCAGACAGATGATGTACGATCGAGAAATTATTTAATAGACGTTCGAAAAAGCGTGTCAAGACTCACACCATCTTACGATACCTCAAATATGTTCAAAGGGGTGCAACCATTTGAACATCCTTTGCATACCTAATAAGGTGCAGCATCAACAGATTGCGGGAACAATTTAAGGACCATCTTGTAGAAGGTGCCCCAACAATATCTAATAGGTTAAGTTTAAGTCTACTTAGACGAGCACTGAGGCGCTCTCTCGATTTCAGAGAGAGATTTGAACTTGAATCCCTGAATAAAAAGAAGCGTCGTGCAGTGTGGGGCACATTATCATCTTGACTTGACTATGCAAGCCGTGGAAAAAGGACGAGAACGATGATAGGATCGTTTGCAAGAGCTCTAATCGATAACCAATGAAGAGTCTAGGTGGTTTTCTGATTTTGGACAAGAAAAATTGACAGTTCGACAGCCTATTGAAGTTGAAGACCTAGCTTCTTGCAATCATTCATGTTGTAGGTACGTGTTTTTAATTTTTTGCACGAAAGCACCTAAAGTTTTTATTATCAAGCCTTCGAATGACGGATTTAGATGCTTTTCATGACAAATTATATTTTTCGAGGTTTGTAATTGTCTGCCACGAAAAATAACCTTGAATTCGGGTAAACTTGTTTAGACTTCAACGTATTACCCATAAGACTGTACTATTGGACTAATAAAAACGACAACTGGGGTTTTAACTTGATAGTTGCACGCCACCAGAGCTTGACTTTGTGATATGCGGACAAGACGTGTAAAGTATTGTGCAGCATTCAGCGAATTTAGATTACCTAGGGGCTTCTAACTTTAAGCCTCACATACTTAAGCCGTGTTTTTTTAGAACTATACTCACTTCAGTCAAGAAAACGATTCATACTCAGTAGCAGCCGCACCAACCAATTGGTTTGTGGCTCGAATTTGTTTTCTTTATTTGACAGCTTTTAAATGTCAAGACCGAGAAAAAGCAACAAATACGATCGGCTTAAAGCTAATTTATGAGATTTTTCGCGCTCTGGTGGTCAACTTATGTAGTTCTATCCTCACTTGCTGCTACTGGGAAATTTATCCCCACTTGGTGTGTTGTTATTGCTTTGTGTGTTAAATCTTACTGGGCTGGGTATACAGCTCTCAAAAATACACGGCTATAGCTATTCATGAGAGTGTGGATGAAGGAGATTCTGTTTCATTAGTATTCCCTTAGGATCAAGTAACGGTCCATATGACCTAAGTTACACGGTTTCGAATACAACTGCAACAGGAGAACTTGGGCACCTTGTCGAGTATATGTGTACGTATACACAGCTCTGAAAAGTCTAAGAGTACTTTGCAGATAAACTGCGTTACGGGCTACTACTACCTAGACAAAATACCTAAGAAAGTGCCTCTGATGGACAGGTATGTCATTGGTCTTATAAGGGTTTTCATAACCTAATCCCATCAACGCTAGGGAGTTATATATAAAAAAAAAAGGTACGAATGGCCCTTGTGAAAAATTTGTAGCCGTGAATGCTTTTTTATAATCAAGTCGCAGTTGGTATTAGAAAAAGGCCATGACTCCATCCTTTTGCATAACCAGCCAATAATACACTAACATCTTCATCAGTCGAATAGAATCTTCTGGGTAGAGAAAGCACTCTCATCTAAAATGAATAAGGTACACTCAGTTCTGCCAACAAACATTGGTCAGATCATAGGAATGACCAAACAAGCTTAGTCTGCTGCAGTGAGCAGTTATAGAAAAGGTTGTGTGTTCAAACAAGTTCAACTTGAGTACGGTGACGTGGTCATAGATGCACCACCCTTTTTTCAAATGATCATAACATTTTGAAATGTAACTATTTTTGGTTTGTTTTTTGATATTGATTTGATGGATTAATTATGAAACTACGTACAAAGTTAATTTCTTGGTAGCAATTGAATATTTTAAGTTAGCATAATTTGTTCGAAAAATGACAAATGGTGCATGGTGCACCATGGTATGTACTAAATGCACCAGTCGTGTGTGTACAATGCACCGAGAGGGTACTTAATGCACCACCAATTTATTTAAAGAATTAAAACAAACATTTCAACTAATAAACGTATTTTTATTATAACAAAATAACAAAAGAAGCTAAAATAAAAATAAATAAAAAGACTTCAAGATCAGGGTGCCTTCCTCGGAAGCCTCGAAGCCAATCCAAGCCAGCCATTGAATGCGTTTTCCAGTTGTCTGGTATATTTTCCATCTTGTTAATGAAAGCAACTGGCATTCAGTGGCGGTTATGCCATACAAAATATTAGCACACTATGTTATAAAGGATCTGAGCATTTTTTTCTGCTGGTCCTTTTTTTTTTCTGCTGGTCCGAGAAAAACTTTCTGTGTGTATAAATTGATGTTAAAGGCAATGTTGAAGCTTGACACCTCTTAGATTTAAGAAAGTATGGCCGAACAGTGTGATAAGAAATACCAACATCTTTGGCAGCCCCTCGACATCGAATCGACATTCCGCCTTCGATACTTGTGAGTGCTTTTTTCATTTGATCTTTCGTATGGGTTCCCTTCTTCCGCTCTAAAACTGGCTTTCGTGGCATCTTTAACAAAAACAGAGAAGCTCATTTTCGTTGTATTCGTGCTCAAAGTTCAAGATCGTTTTCTCGAAACAGGTATTAAATTCGATCGAAATAAATGGGTCTAAATAACAATTGTTATTGCACAATGCACCATGGTGCATTTAACACTATGCTTATCTGGTGCATTATGCACCACTATGTAAATTTTGTTAAAAATGAAAATAATCCAAAAACAAAGTAGCTAAACTATAAACAATTTATCTTAAAATATTATTAAAAGACCGAAAAACTGTATTATAAATGTTAAACGAAGAAACTCTTGACTTCCACTTAGATATTAAAAAAATAAAATCATCCTTTATTTTTTGTTTTTCACTAAATATTTATAAAAAACTTCGCACACGTCTGCCAACAAAGAGAAACATTACCAGACTGAAATCAAAGGAAGTTATTTAAAGTAGCGGATATATTTGAATAAGGTTGCCACCCACACAGTTGCCGGTAAGGTACATACAGCTGTGGTGCATTTTGCACCACTGGTGCACTTATGACCACGTCACATTACTTTTCATTCTAATATGTAAATGGTGGTTAAATTTTAAGGGCCGATGTTGAATGTGAACCACACCTAAACGTCAAGTTTTTTTCTGCATTTCATTTGACATTTCTCAATTTTAGACTTACTCAATTTGAACCATGGAAAGATACACAATCGAGCAACGCGTTAAAGTTATTCAGGCTTATTATGAAAATGGGCGTTCAAATCAAAATGCATATCGTGCACTTCGTGATTTTTTTCGGTCAATTTAATCGTCCAAATGTGCGTACAATCGGAAAAATGGTGCAAAAATTTGAGCAAACCGGATCTGTAGGAGATGTGAAAACACCAGTGCCTGCTCGTACAGCTCGTACTGCAGAAAATATTGCTGCTGTTCGCGATAGTGTGGCTGAAGTGCCGTCCACCTCAACTCGTCGTCGTGTCCAACAATTGCACCTCTCACGCTCGTCGTTGATGAACATTATTCATAAAGACTTCCATTTACGCGCTTACAAGGTGCAATTGACTCAAGAACTAAAGCCTCTTGACCATTTCAAGCGTCGTCAATGGTCAGAATGGTGGCAAGAAATTGCAACAGTGGATGATCAATTTTCGAAGAAAATCATCTTCAGTGGATTCGTCAATAAGCAGAATTGCCGCATTTGGGCGAATGATAATCCAAGAGTGATTGTCGAAAAACCAATGCACCCACAAAGAGTGACTGTTTGGCTGGCGGCATCATCGGGCCGTATTTTTTCCAAAATGAGGCCGGTCAGGCAGTTACTGTGAATGGTGTTCGCTATCGTGAGATGATAACGAACTTTTTATGGCCCGAATTGGAAGATATGGATGTGGACGATATGTGGTTTCAACAGGACGGTGCCACTTGCCACTTGTCACTTGCCACACAGCTAACGAAACAATGGCTCTTTTGCGGGAGAAATTCAATGGCCGTGTTATCTCACGTCGTGTCGATGTTAATTGGCCGCCACGATCACCGTTGACACCGTTGGACTTCTTTATTTGGGGTTATTTGAAAGAAAAGGTGTACGTCGATAAGCCAGCAACAATTCAAGAGCTAAAGGATGAGATAATTCGGCACATTAACGGCATAGAACCTCAATTATGCCTCAGGGTCATCGAAAATTTGGACCATCGGATGGAGGTGTGCCGCCGAGGTCGCGGCGGCCATTTGGCCGATATTTTGTTCCATACATAATTGAACCATACCAATATTATCATAATAAAAAGAAATGACAATAATTTCCTAAATAATTTGTGTTTTATTCAAAATCAACATCGGCCCTTAAAACTTAACCACCCTTTACAATAGGTTAAGCTCAGAGTTGCAGAGATTAATCGGCTAGGATATAGTGGCTGCTGATTTCACATCAAAAATTTCGCCTAGCTACCAAATAACTTGGAATGACCTACTCGACTATAATGCTTCGCTTTGTAAAGTAAACATCATTATCGGAGAACGTCTTGGAGACATGATCTCCAGTTCCACTATTGGTATCTTCTTCTTAAAATATTTTCAAAGAAAATTAGAACCCGTATCGCCTCATAACGTCTAAGGCGGCCAGATACTACAAACCGCCCTAGAGTACTAATTTAAAGCGCAAGGCAGTTGAAGAGGAACCTTTGTAGAAGGAGGGATTTGAAGGTAGATGAAATACATATGTGTATTACCATGAACTGTGCACGGGCACGATAAGGTGGAAAAGAGCTCTACGCCTCTTGTTTCATGGAATGTCAGTCAAAGATATGATAGGTAGCTCTATACAAAATTGGTGATACAAATCGGTTAGAAATTCTAGGTGAATAGATGGTACAGTTTCCTAATCAAAACTCCCACTCATATGAACCAATCAAAACTCAATCACTTATAGGCGACCTTACTTATATAATGCAAAGCTAATTTTTTATTCTTAACGTGAGTCCAGTATTAATTTTATAAGCTAACTCATAGAGTTTGGAACCGATTATTGCCCCCAATACATTATAAACATTATCACGTCACAAAGGCATTGACTTATCACATTTAACTTAACAAGTATATGTATGTGTTTGTGCATAACTCACGCTAGTTCACGCGAATCATTCTTAAAAATTATATTGTATTGTACTTTGAACACAATGCGTGTTCCGTAGAAAGGCAAAAACGTCTTGCGTAATTCCGTCTGAAAGCATTAACATCGTTCAAGGTCAATACTAAAATTAAAACTCACACGCTATTCTTTCGGTCGTCCAAATGGCTATCGATAGAGTTATAGGATATACAATTTATACAGTAGTAGCTACATACATATACAAATATATAGTCATAAGTCAAGACCAATGGCGAAAATGAAAATTAAAGTAAATTGGCGAAAAAAAAAAAATCTAGAAGCGATTAAGTTGACTTTACCTCGGAAGAAGGCTTAAGTTTCTAATGCTTTGCACGTCAGTAGGATGTTGAAAATTGTTTACACTCATACCCGACCAGAAGGTTTTGTTATTGTAGATATTCACCTCATGTATCGGAAACTTGTAGTTTGTGTCGGCAAAATGACATTAAAGCAAGGTTAGGGTAAGTTTACTTTGTGATACCACATAGATCTTGGAGAGTTTCTTCTTATCTACTCTTTGAACCAATGGGAGCTGCTGTTGCATCGTACGAGATTTCTGACATCTATGTTTATCAGATCCACCAGGTCTTTTTAGTGGAAGTCTTCTAAGTGAAGTTTTCCTTGCGGGAGAGAACTGGACAGCTATAAAGAAGGTGGAGAATAGGTTTCTCCTCTTCTTCGTCCATATAGCTTCTACAAAAATCTTTTGATTTATGGTGCTGATAAGCAATCTGCTGAGGGATGTCAAATTCTGTTTTGTCGCTCGACACGTACCATTTGTCAACTTAGTTAGCATCCAGCTTAAATAAAAGTTTACATGCAGCGGTATCAAGGTACCTTTTCTCGTGGTTTGTTCCATATCTGGCGAGTTAGTCAGCCTTACAATTCCGTGGAATGTTTCTATGCCTGGATACCCAAAAATGGTAAATATTAAACACCTCTGTAAGAGACGATCGGTAAGCTAGTATTGAGTTTATTTCAAGTCATGATAGCTACGTGAATGTCTAAAAATATGCAGATATCTATGATGGATATGAAGTCTTTTTAGAACCAAGATAAGACTTCTTTAACCGCCAATAGTTCCACGCTACAATGATTTGGAAGACGCAAAGAGAGACTAAGATTAAGAAGTGAATCGAATCATCTTCTAAAAATACATCTTCCTTCCTAAATAATCTGAAAGGTATGGTAACAAGGAAGTTTTTCTTAAAATTCAACTTGGGTGTGGTGAAGTCTGTGTGTTCTGGGTAGATTATGAAATTATTCAGAATGGAGGCTTTCCCAAAATCATTACTGGACCACAGTGAAATTGCTTCATGGCGAACGCTCACCAGTAAGGGCGGCCTTAGAATATAAAGTTACAACGATTTCTTTTGCAATTTGCTTTTTTTCGATAGAGCGTTGGTTTAAGTCACGACATAAGTGAACTGACATGGTCGTTCCTAGAGTGCCTTATCTAGCTAATTTTTCAATTACACAGTTTCTTGGAGTTGTGATCTGCCTCTCATTTCCTTAGATTTTGTTGTGTTGGAGTCCCTTTTTATGGAACTTTACATATGACGACGTATTAAGAGAGCGGTGCATTAGAGAATGATACGAGCGATGGAATCATTCCACAAGAAACAGATGGACTCGTAGACTGATTTAAAATATCGAGGAATAGATAAGCAGGAAGCAGTAGAAATTGAAGTTTTATTTAACGCAATTGCTAACCGTCTATAGCTGGTTTAGGAGTTTGGACACGATACCACACCTTACAGTCCAAGCTGATCATGGAAAAGATCATATCCAGCATATGCTATCTTCCACGTTGGCAAAACCACTGTGTAAACTTCTCCATCTGTCCTACTCCTCTAGTATCTTTCGGAGTAGATGGAAAACTGCATTTGTCCAGTCTAAAAAAGCCGAATTATGCGAATCCATGATTTGATGGCGTATCTTACCGAGAAGTGGAACGAATGTCTGGATCACTTTGCGGAAAGTGACATTGTTTTGCTTGATATTTAAAAAGCATTTGACAGAGTTTGGCACAAAGCTCTTTTGTCGAAAATGCGTGCATATGGCATCGATGTTTTTTTTTCTCAAATGGATTAGGAACTGCCTTTGGAGCCATTCAATTCAAGTAGTTTTAGACGGTTTCAAGTCTTGTGTTCCCCAAAGCTCCATTTTACCTTCAACTCTCTTTCTCATTTTCCAACCCATTCGTTCGCTGATGACAGTACTCTCAGTTTCTTATATTCTTTGGACGTAGAAGATAAACGGCAACTACCTACCTACCTACTTACCTTGACAGCATAATAAAATGGTGTACCATAAATAGGGTAGAGTTTAATGCTTCCAAAACCAAATGCTGTCTTCTGGCTCTTCAGCGAAACCCAAACCTCGAACACTTATTCATGAATGGTACCTGAAAGGGACCGGAGCACTCCTCGTGATGAATTACATACTTGACGTCCCTCGAGGGCAGCAAGTGGTTGGTAAGTAGCTCAGTGGGTAAGAGTCCTACACTTCTACTGGGTAAGGGTACAGGGGTGTCTGGCAAAATGGAATTTGCAACGAAAATTAGCAGATAGCAGAAAAGATTCAAATTAGAAAATGAAGACATTCTACCTTCACACAGGATCTTCGCTCTACGGCGGCTCTAGTATGTAGCACTTATCAAGCAAGTGACAAAACAAAGTATGATACGCCTCCAACGTTTGATAGAAAACCTACCAAACAGACCATCTGGTCATCTGGTGATTCTTTCGGACTTCTCCAAGCTAGAAATGATTAGCACGATATTAGATTCCATGAGTCGATCACTCCATTTTAGGAGAAGATTTTAAGTAGAGATCCAGAATCGCTCAACCTGGGAAATGGGCGATCTCTTGCTAAATATAGGACTAGTGTGATGGTTCAAAGATGAATTCTCAGTTTGGGACTGCTGTCTTTGTACCAAACCGTAAAGTCTCGAATGCATTCGGAATGTGCGGAATTGTATTCAAGCTCAAATTGTTTGCTATAGAAATCTGTGCTAACGTCAATCTCGATATTGACTTTGAAAATGCAACAATCAATGTAGGTACTCACCGATAGTTAAGCAGGGTGTAAAGCACTGAGTTCCCACTATCTTAACTTAAAAGCCGGTACAGAGTGCTTCAATGCTCTCCAACGGTAAAATTAAGTGAAATTCTGGTGGAAACCAGGACACAGAGGCGTTAAAGGTAATGAATTTGCTGGCCAAACACCCAGAACAGGCTCCACTGAAGATGCCGAACCCTTCTCTGGCATTCCAAAATCCATATTTAGAACAGCACTAAACAAATAGGAAAAACTAAATTAGGGGATACTATTCAAGGAATCAGATAGGAAAAAGGTTTATCCGCCCTGAAAACATCAGAAGTGCCTTGACATGTGACTTTCTCACCTTCATTAGGAAAATCGAAGACTTCTTGGCTTCTGGCACAATAGGTTGCACTGCCTCCTGCTTAAGAATCACAGTCACAGAAATTAAGCAAAATTTGAAATAATCGATGAGACAAAGTCTTTAAATCCTTTGACCTTAAAATCATACTGCCCTTGTAGCTCCATCAACAGTAATGGCTGGCTGTAGCCGTAGGGTTTGGACATTCTACAAAGGTTCATGCCTTTTTCAAGTTTCCATTTACGTCCTGAAGAATTTATGTGTACCTGTTGCTGATTCGAATAACAATCTCTCTTTCCAACTTCTGTTTTCAAATTCCAGCTAGAAGCTCTGTTGTATATTTCCATGGGCTGAAATTAAAAAAATTTCAATGTCACAAAAGGTGACATTGTGATAACCGAATTATCATTACTCGGCTGGTATGTGATGCACATAAAAATCAGCCAACAAAACCAAAGATTCTTTTTTGTTTTTTTGGTTTTTTGTTTTATAAAACAACAACAGTCAAGCTGAGATACAAGGCAAAGCCATTGCGCTATGTGTTGTTGTGGGTTGGCTTGCTGGATGGATTAATCTGTTTCTTTTCGTTCTTGCCGACACATACGTCACCACGAACGAAACACAACAATAGAAACAAAAACTGAAGAACGAACAAAGTAATAAAAGTATCTTTTGCATGGAAATGTAAACACAATATTTTCGGATGATAATAATCGTTCTTCATGACAATGTATGCGTGCGCATGAGGCTAAACAAAACTGATAAGCTTTTTTTCGGCCAAGTTCATTTAACTGCACTACGCGCTCGATCGAAAACAAGTCGATTTGAGTCATTGTATTGGTGTGTGTTTGGAATGAGATACGATTGCATGGCACATATGCACGTACATATTAAGTAAAAGTATTTTGGGACGCGGGCAGTAAATATTTGGAGGCATTTGAACGATAATTGCTACAAAATTATCTTTTACAATATATATTTTTTTTTTGAATAAATACACACGAAAGTTGGAAGCGGTCTTTCTCTAATATTGAGTACAAATATCATTTGGCTTCAAGTCAAAATGTCTGTCACGCAGATGGAAAGGAAATGTGTCATAAATGCGAATTTTTTCCTCAAAAGAAACAACGAGCGACTAATTTAAATTTTCTTTTTGGGGAGAACATCAAATGCAGAGTAGAACATGTACAAGGAAAAAGACTGTTTTGAGAACATTCAATTGATAAATCTAAGCGGAAAGACAAAATCTATATTTAATGAAATACCACAGGACAGAGTGATGACACCGATTCTTTTAAGCATTGTTGCATCACGACTTAAATTGCATGTTAAGTGGTGAATAATGAATAAATGATTTCACTACTCAAGATCCTCAAGAAAGAAAACTTTGTAGAAATAAGTCTCCTTAAACTCGTTATATCGGCAGATCTTTGAGAAAGCTCAGGAATTTTAAATTGATACTCACCACCTTTTATCGATATACAGAGAGCATTGTATAAAAAGTCTTAAAAAAGGTCACCTAACACCGGAAATGATACCAGCGCTTAGGTCAAAAGCAGTTTTTTTGGTCCAAGAAGGCAACTGAATTTCAAAACCATTTCTCGAACAACTAAAGTGACTCTGTATAAGACCCTAATCATCTCAGTCTTGTTCAATGGCATTAACAAGGCCGCCATTAGTGGTTTTGATAGAAGAAGGCTTTTTGTGATCTTCAGTCCCATCTGCATAGATGGTGAGAGGAGAAGAAGATAGAGCGACAAACTGTGTGGGGTCTTCAGTGACATCGACTTAATTGAACGAGACCGGATGCACCGTTGAGCGGTTGTTTTGAGAAAAAAGTGCTCCTGGTGATCTTCGGTTTCGCCTGAAAAGACGATAAGTAGAGGAGAAGGTAGAACGACGACTTCAGAGGGGGAATAGTGTATAACCCGACGACTGAAAAAAAATCCTAAACGGGGTTTCAGCTTAAGAAGGGCAAAGACTGTTGTGTTTACAAACAGATCAGAGGACTAAGCACACTTTACAAAATTCATTGTTTTTAAGGCGCACTTTCAGCATCGGAGTAGGAAGGTAGGGTCACAAAAATCCATCGGCAAAGCTATCACTGATGACATACCAGTACAATTATCCAAGCAGAAGGTGACGTTTTGGTACGAAGCTAATTTTTTTAATTTGCTGCAACTTCATAGTAGACAACTATCGAGGCATATCTTTGTTTAATCTCTTCGCATATGTCCCCTACCAGATTCCATGCAGCGTACTGTTTGGGTGACTTAAGTCGTTTTGCAGTTTACTCAAACAATGATCGCGTCACTAAAGGTAGGTAGGTAGGAGTTAAGGAATCCCTCTTTTTCGTTTAACTCTTCATAGTTGACGAGATTCTAAGCAGGATTCAAAGTGACAGCAAACGCTGATGATGTTGTCATATATGCTTGTATCGGGACCATTTTTACAGGCAAGCAAGATCAAGGTCATGGGGAACCTCAGGATCGTGCTTGCGCATGAGTGGTTAATCATTTCTGGAGCGATAAGTTCGCTGCTGAAATATTTTTATATACTTTGAGTAACGGCAGGACATTCGCACAAGATATGGTCCGCAGTTTCTTGATTATCCAAGCACACTTGATACATTTCCGTGAGGCTTATGCCCATCTTGCTAATATAATAGTTGAGCTTCCGGTAAGGAAATTCGTAGCTTTTAATGTGGTGTGATCTACACAGGAGCGCTAGATACAAAACATTTGATCGCAGCTTGGCTGTCAATATAAATCACAATTTTTGTGTGTGAAACTTGATGAATCTTCAGCCATACGGCGGACTGTCGGATAGCTGTGACTTCGGGGATTAGAAGACAGAACAAGTGTTATAGAGCTGAATCCAGGACCTTTTTCATACACCAGGGGCTATGATGGATTTTCAATTGGTTGATCTTAACGAGGTTTTCTCGTTTTTTCCGGTTTCTTAGATTTGTTTGAATGTGAAGAGGTTAAAATGCCAAACCTTGAGAAAAAAGTGCTTTCTCATTCATTCATTCATTAGTTTTTATTCACATATTTCATACAGAAAATTTTGAGCTTTTAGTACAATAATGTAAATTATAAAGATATACAAATTATATAATTGACTATTAAAAAAAAAAAAGTTTATGTTACTAAAAGTGTTTTTCATAGTAAAAAGGCAGCCTTACATTAGTTAGTTAAGTGTTGACTGGTTCAATTATTTTGTAATGCATTCAGAGTAGTTGAAGGATGTTATTGCACAACCTTCAGTCAACGAATTATCTTCTATACCGGTCTAAACAGTTTGAGTACTTTCGTCTAGTTCCATTAGAGCACCTGCACGATTCATGAAAGTCTTATATAACTTCATTAACTCTTGTTGCAATATTTCCCTAACCTTGCTTACACACAATCGCTTCTATCGATCACCATTTCCATGTGTAAGTACAAAGCTGTAATCCCTTTAACTCCACGGTTATGGTCATATTCGTCGTCAGTAGTAGATACGCGCTTGATAAATTGCGAATTGATTTCAATTTCAAAATAATACTCGTAAAACGATCACCACCTAAGGCCAATACTTTGCAAGTACGAACGTATTTCTCAAACTTTCCTTTCAATTTATATTCGATAACTATTTTTTCATTTTCGCTTTGTCCATGCTTACCTCATACCCATTCATTTAAAAAGAAAAAAAAAAATCTTCACATGTTGCAAAAAAAAAACGAAACAATAACCCGCTCAATAAGCAGTTCAAGTATCTCGAACATGTACACCACATCGTTCAATTGCAATTTGTGCTTCGTTGTCTCTCAAGTGACGAAACCGTCCCTCTACTTGGACAATGTGCCTCGAAGAAGACCGCAAAAAATAAACATTAACATAAAATTAAATATTTTTTTTTTATTTTTTATCAAAAATAGTCATGGTGTTACGAAAGAGCACATTGAACTAATGAATGCAAAATTAAGAACACCACCACCGCCGCTAGCACACCGCTGCTGCCAACACTTAACATTGCAATTTATATCTCGGCCAAATGCCAAACTATTTTTACCGACGGATGCAGTGGATTAGAATGAAATTCGCGGTCATCTTGTGTGGAGACAAAAATGCACATATATGTATACACATGACTGTGTGTGGACTAGAACGACAATAAGCAACGTTTGATCTTTTCGCCTTGCTTCTACAGAGTTGGAGACAGGGTGTCACTAAACTGACTGTTTTGGTTCGTGCAGGAGCAAGACCCTTGTTCGTTTAATACTTCCAAATATTTTAAGCCATCGTTAAAGTTGGGCCTCCCTAGGGTGGGTTGGTGGATTCAACTCCTGTCATAGCATAGAAGTGCACATACAGGGTGAAGTTCTCATTGCTCTTAACCAGACGAGTTGCCAGGTACGATCCCTTGCACTGTACAATTCAAGTTGGCATACAGCCTCCACGTGCTCCCCCTGTATAGCTTTCTCGGCACCTACTGAATAGTGAACCAGTTTATGCAGTCGTGTTCTACTCGAGAACTAACCGCCTTGGAAATAAACGAATCCGATTTCACAAAAAAGACCGAACCTTGGGTTTGAGGATTTGGCAATCGCGGAAGCCAGAAACCTGGGTATAGTAAACTGGAAGGAACGTTATGCTGCTCCTTTTTTAGTGCACTGCTAAACTAATACAACCAAAGGGGCAGAAAAGGTGATAGAACCTTTAAGCCTTTAAAAACATAAGACAGTAAGCTCATTTTCTCAAAATGTTGTTTCCCTTTGTTGTCCCCGTCTCACTGTAGAGTACCCGCCGCTCCTGCCTGCTATTTAAGTTTCCAAATCCCCGGAGTACTCACGACTCTTGTACTTTCAGCCAGAAACCCCTTTTTTAGTGTAGTGGTTGGAGAAACTCAGATTTTGTTCGTTTTTCTTTTTATTTTCGGTAGCTTTGGCTGTTGCTATTCCCCGACCGGGTTCGAACCTACACAGGTTGGGTCACAAGGGAACACACCACTCACTACACCATCGCCACTTCTGTTAAGGTACTTTTAGTATAGTGCTTGAGGCAATAAATCGATCGATAGCATGCGGTGAAACTGACTGCCTGATCCGACATTGTGCGGAATGCGCTGCTTTCCACACTGAAGCACTCAGACACAAAAATATGTCCATTGTACTACCAGCAAGTACAACTCTTTTACTATGTTTTTTGTGCGACGCTGTTTCTTAGAAAGACGAGTAAGAACTTCAGTGATAAGGGGCTTAGGTTACCAGCACTCATCACGTCAGCCCTAAAAATATACCACCTGATACAAGCAAAGGCAGGACAATCACATAGAAAATGTTCCGCAGTGTCGTTACCCTCTCCACAAGCATCACAAACAGTGGTGTCACTTAAACCTAACACAAGGAGAAGTGTTCCGTAATAACGTCAAATAGTTGTCTGCAGCCTTTTCTGCTGAGAGACAGCAACAATGCCGTTCTTACAGACGTTGGATCTGTTTAGTCTGCCTGCATCCTGGAGAGTCATGCCACCTACAGTTGTGCTAGCTAGAAACCAAACCATCGATAAAAGCCCTAACCGAAAATATGGGCAAACCTAACATGGGTTCAGAGCCGGAGAAGTTCTCCTCTGAACCTTGCCTGGCAAGCTCACCGGACAACTCATTTCCGGTAATCCCGCTGTGTCCTGGGACCCAGACAAGTCTTAGCAAATTCAGTCTTCCAACCGAATTCAAACTATTTTGGAACTAGTAAAAGGATTGGGCAAGGCCTTAAGTGCAGTCTGACTAACGCTACAGACGCAGATACTCCGTCCCCTCCACTTGTTTTACACAATATAGTTCACAGCCATAAGTATTGCAAAAATCTCCGCTTGGAAGACAGATGCATAAATACCTAGGGGAAAGTGAAGTCTAACGTTGTCGCTTTCCGCAAAGACTCCAGCACCTGAGCCATCACTTGTCTTAGAGCCATCTGTAAAAATTCAACTACATTCCTTACCCGGCTCAGAATCTGGTGAAAACCACTCCTGTGCACAGGGAAAGTCGACCGTAAATCAACACAGTAGTCTTAATTCTGAAAGCATTGCATCAGATGGTGCTGTTTACTCTTAGAGCAACTGATTCAAGCCACCTATTAACAATTAAAGTAGTCTCATTGCTTATTTGTACGACTTCTTTTAGCAACTCTACTACTTTAGTCTTCTTTGGTATTTTTGGCCGAAGAATGCCTTCGCACATGTTCTATATCCTTTCAGTTCTGTGGTACCCTTTCTGTAACTTTATACTCCTTCGTCCGCGTCATATAGCAGATGTCTCTGCTAGAAGTAGTTGGTGACTCGTTTCCCGATATACCCTCATTTTGGATGGTGCTTCCAGAATGTCCTTCCAGCTTGCAGAGTTGAACGCATTGGCTTCTCTTCTCCATCACCTTCCTTCTACGGCCTTTTGGGCGGTGTCAATCACGACTTTAATGAGATCAACGGTCGAGTGAGCCTCCGAAATCTGTATTGGTGGTCAAATAGGCCGAAGTAAAGTAGCCTTGCTTCGCGAGCCCATTCATGTCGTGCTGTGCGTGTTATATTTTTAGCAAGAATGACTTTTTCATAAAAGATTTACAATTGCCTGTCGAGGTGATGCCACGAATAACGTTGAGGCTTGAATTTACATATGTCAGCTCTCTAAGCAGTCTAACGCGCTAACTCATTAACCACGACGACCATAATGAATGCAATAAGAAATGCTTCTACAGGGGATCTTACCTTCATAAGAAAGTTCGAACAACTCTTGGATTGAGTTAGATAGAACTTTTAGTTCGCAGTGTTCTCGTTAATAGGCCGATACCGAATTTTTTTGACTTACCTGTAAATAAAAAACAAAGAAATAAAAATAAAAATTTGTGTACATACTTTGAAATGTTGAGTTTAATTCGATAAAAATTATTTTAGGTAAGGGTATACATATTTATTGACTGCAAACCCAAATAGGCTAAAAGTGAGTACATTGTAAGAGCACATGCACATGTGAACCTAACTTAGAATTCCAGTTCAAAATAACAACGGTCAACGACTTGTGGACTTCTGCAATATCAAGGTGGCACCCTGTATCAGGAGAAAGCCAGCAACAAAATCAGTCGACTGCTGACTTTCATTTTTCCTTAAGGTTCACAATGGGCTACTATCTACTTTACTACCTTGAATTTCCTGGCCTAAAACCACACTCGCAACCGCCAATCAGCTTGTTGATTAAACGTTTCAGGAGTTCACTCCGTTGTTGTACTCTGCAGTTGCCGCAGGTGAAAGGACCTCCTTTCATGTGGAGCACGGAGCTATTGAAAATAAAGGAACATTGAAATTATGTGAAAAGTGTTCTCATGCTTACTTCTCGTTCGCTCGTGTAGTGGCCCGCCCTAAGCAAAGTCTACAACATCACAAAACTAAGCAGAGTCCACAGAAGAGCTGGTATTGGGGACCACAGGAGCGATACGATCGAGCCCGACAGAAGCTCTAGGTGTGCTCCTCCATACCCTGCCCCTGAACTTGCAGATCAAATACATCGTTGCGTGTAATGCTATCAGACTCAGAGAATCTGGGTTTTAGCCCCTGAAATCCTATGGTCACAGTAAAGCTTTTGACCTGCTGCCTAGGGATCTAGCCTCGACCATAACCGACTACACGATCCCTAAACTCAAATCTATAATAACATTCTAGTTCACTTTCTGGAAAGCGGAAAGGACGGAATGGAACAATAACCTATCTAACTATCAAAATACCAAGTAACAATCACTGGTGGCTCCAAGATGGAGTGTGGCGTTGGAGCAGTTGTCTTCCCAGTGGAACTGAACGTTTCCAAATCGTACTCTTCGAGTGTTTTCCAGGCGGAGGTACACGCGATTAGAGAGGACTGCACGATACTGAGCCTCAGCCCTACTACCACAAATAGCATAGGCATATTTATTGATAGCCAGGCTGCCATAACAGCAATCCACTCTTTCTCTTCATCCTCTAAGTTAGTAGTGTAAGGAAACACAAGCAGGTAAACGCTCGGATTAACATCACTTTCCTTTGGGCTCCCGGTCATAGCAACAGAGAGGGGAACGAGAGAGCCGATGGGGCTCATCAAGGGTAGTATTTTCTAACACTTTCTCTCTATTGCCAACTCTAGGTGGAAAAGTCTAGAAACCTGTCCCATATCCAGACAGACTTAATCAATAGGACCCGTACCGAAACGGCAAACTAATGAAACTACCACAGTTACAAAAATAGAACGAGTCCAACGCCTAGCCGAAACCTGCATGTCAGGATGCCTTCGTACAACTCCAACTGCTGCACTTAATGACATCTTGGGTTTGCCACCACAACAAAATTTCATGCGAATGGAAGCCAAACTAGGCTTCCACCCACTCTTTCTCTCAAGCAATTTCGACTCAAGGACACTTATCCCTGCTTGAAACACTGGAGCACAACACGATCTTCAGCATGCCTCCAGACGACATGCTTCCCGAATACTGCTTCAACAAAAACTTTTCAATATGTAGTTATCCCGCCAAGGGAGGACTGGGAGAACCACCTTCATCACCTTCTGACCTACGGAAGGATCCAAAATGGAAACAGGAACTGATTCCGGAATCTTTGAAGAATCGTCATGGGGAAAACCATATTCATCTTCTCAGACAGTCAAGCTGCCCAAAAAGCGCTCGACTCGAATGTAATCCAATCCAAACTAGTCCTAGAAATCCGCAATGGAATCGCGGACCTAAGAACAACAAAGTCACCCTTCACTGGATTCCTACACATAGTGGATTTACGGACAATGAAAAAGACGACTCACTAACAAAATTGATTGGACCCGAATCCTCCTGTGGGGTAAGCAAATTATTCTTCGAAAGACACGCAAAGGGTCTTTGCATGCAAAAATCTAGAGAAGCCTGGCTCAACACACCAGGGCAAGCTTATTAAAAACTGCTTTTCCCTGTACCATCACAAAGAAAATCTAATTTCGTTGTGAACCTCGATAGGAGTAACCTTAGAGCACTAATTGGACTTCTTAGCGGTCACTGCCGTCTGAACAAGCACCTACATCACATGAATCTTGTAACAGATTCAAGTTGTAGACCCTGTTTTGATGGTGAAGAGACCTATCTACACATCTGACGGAATGCCCAGCTCTCTTTCAACTTAGAAAGATAATCCTCAGCGAAGTCATCCCTATGGAACAACTTGGTGCCATCCACCCAGAGAAGTTTCTTAACTTCCTGATATCTTCTGGGGCGAAACAATTCAACTAGGAAACATTAGGGAAAGCACAACAGGATTTGTTAGAAACCGCAGTGTCAAGAGCTGTCAGCAACCCTCCCGAACATTATAATAATAATACAATGACGCTCTAGCTGCGGTATCGGCGAAGGTTGAGGTGGAGCTCTAGAGTTTCTAAAATGAATGACAATGACGCTCTAAGACACAAAAAAGGACAAACTTCATCTTTCAGACGGCTTGTTCTAAGCGAACTCATGTTTGGGTCATTTTGGTCACCCTGTATTAAAAAATAAAATCCTAGCAGATGTTGTGAGAAAGTATAAACATATGGGCGGACGGATGTGGGAAGTAGATTTCAAATTGAAATTCCATTTCTTCGATTTATCTCACTCTATCCATAGATCTTTTGCTTCTACAGATTTTTTTTTTTGCTTCGTTGTCCAACAATGGGGACTAAGGGGACTTTGATCTGTTTCGAATGTTGTACTCATGCACGAGTATATGTCGATCTAATATTTCCCAACGAATAGCAAGTAAGTTGGTTCTCTCTGGCTGTGTGACTTTCCATTCGATTACAAATCATTTCTTTCAGTTGAACTGATTTCCTAATCTTTTTCTAAGATTTACATAGAAACACGTAGATACTTTTATTTTTGCTGAGTAGACAGTTGTGCATGGATGACGATGATGACGATGGTGATCGTCTGATGATTATGAGGGCAGAAAGAGTTCAAAACACTATTTGTTGCACAAGTGACTAATGAACGAGCAGTGAAACGTAATCAGTAAGATTGTCAGTCAATCGTTGATCTTTTTAGTGATTTTACATCTGAGTGGGTAAATCTCAAACAAGGGGGATATAGCCAGGTGATTTGATGTACTGAATTTCAAAATATCTTTAGAAAAAGCAATTCATAAGTTTCGTCACTTCAGACGAACCTTTGAGCCATTGACCTTTGAGTAAGGCAATGGATTACCAGGGTTTATCGTTGAAAGAGACTTCATTGACTTTCACAAAAAAAAAAATCGTTCTCAATGTTGATGCTGAATTTGACAATACTAAGCATTAGTCCATCACCAATGCTATGAGAAGTAGGGGCATCGATTATCCGACCATTAGACGGGTCAGAACGATGCTCTTAAGCAGCAAAATCTGTTCAACCTTTGGCAGAGTCCTTGTGGTCATATCGACAGCAAAAGGCTGCCCACAAGCTGGTGTTTGATACCTCTTTTGTGTTTTTTTTTTTTAATCATTGATGACCTTTTTACAATGCAACGTTTGCTATTAAACAATTAGCTACGCTGATGATTTAGTCATCTTAATAAGCGACAAGTTTGAAGGCAACATGTGCGAACTCATGTAGAGCGCGAAAATAAATGTTTCTAACTGATGCTCTAGAGCAGGCTTTTCGTTCAATCCTAGGAAAAATCTCATTTAACTTTTTACAACAAGGAGAGAACTGAATTTAGGCTCCAATTTATTGAAACATCCCGGTGCTCAGATGAGCAGCGTATATCAGTGGCGCTTTCGCAAGTACTGAGACGGAAGCGGCGAAGATTGGTTTGACAGTAAATGAGGGCGAGACACAGTATATCCTGTCAACAATAAAAACACCCAACACCGACTTCTTGGACAGAACGTCTCCCTCGACAGATATAACTTTGAGATAGTTAAGGACATTGTCTACCTATTGTCTACCATTGTCTATTGCAGCGCTGAGATCAGACGAAGAATAACTATTGCCAATCGCTGCTTCTTTGGGTTAAGAAGGCAATTGACTAGCAAAGCCTTCTTTTGAACAACCAAAATGACCCTATATAAGACCTTAATAATCCCAGTCCTGCTCTATGGCGCAGAGGCATGGAATTTATCAAAAATGGATGAGGACACTCTTGGGTGCTTCGAGAGAAAAATTCTTTGTGTGATTTTCGGTCCCGTCTGCATTGACGGTGAGTGGAGGAGGAGATACAACGACGAACTGTAGGGGGTGTACAGCGACATCGACTTGGCCAGAAGAGTGTAGGTCCAACGACTGAGGTGGCGCAATACAGGGCACTAGAGGAAGACCGCGACTCAGTTGGCGCACGCAAGTTGAAGGGGCTAAAGATCGAGCTGAATTGTTGTTTGAGGCCCAGGTCCACCCCGGACTGTAGCGCCACCTTTAGTGTCAGATGAGACTTGGGAGTTGTCTTAAACAAACTAAATTGCTTGGAAAAAAGCTGGGGTCTGTGTTCCAGGGTTATTCACTGGTTACACACCATGATGTTAAGACCCATCACAACATATGCGTCTATCGAATAGTGGACCAACGTTTTAAAAAAAAAAAAACCACCACCAAGCTTCAACGGTTTTAAAGATTAGCATGTCTTGGCTTATCAGCAACCACTCGAAAAATGTCGCGGAGTGTTTCAAGCCGATCTTCACGTCATAGCCTTCGCCTTTATTTAACTAAAATCAGGCATCAAAGGTGAGACCATCAGAAACACTGCCACAGCGACGGCAATAGGGAGCAGTTTCATGCTCCTTCAAGCAGCCATGACTTGTTAAAACTCCTGTCACTCAAAAGTTTGCTTCTCTATGACACTGGTTGCCAGTCGATGTGTCCATCTTCATTTGTCGGATTCGTCTCACTGTTGTTGCCAGACGTCCTATCGTTTCTTTCGTTTTCCTTTACATGAGTGTCTTATAGAGCTTGTGACCTTCGAGAGCGCACTAACGGCTTACTACGACGCAATAATGTTTAGTGTTTCCTCTCCAGCATTTGCCCTCTATAGCGGTTTCACATCGCGACTTACAAAACCGTATTTCTGTTCTGCAAGACCATCAGCTGCTTCGATTGCAGACTAGAGTCTATATTATTGTTTATCATTTCTTTTGGTAGCAGTACTATTCTAGGACATTTGCAGAGCTCTGGGAAAAAGCCGTCTTGTAGGAACGCGTTCTACGTTTAGAGCTCGATTGGGTTCCAGGGCTTTTCGGTTCTGCTTTTTTTTTTTTTGTATACTTCGAGAAGTTCTTCGTGATTGATTAGTGGTTTTGGCTCAATTACGTTACAGGGTTAAAGAGAACCCCATATTCTTATTTGCAAAGTAGCACCGGTCATGTAGTTATGATTATCTACCCATACATCTCTATTAACACCTTGACTGCCACGTGATGTGGGTCACACTCTATACGTTTTTGTATGGATGTTTTTTGCGTGGCAGTCAACGTGTTAAGTTCGTTACAGAGTTCCCTAAAGCATTATCGCTAGTCGAACTTGATGACCAATTTCGCCACTGTTGGTAAGTTCTTCACGCCCGATCTGAATTCTGTGATCTCATCATGGACATATGCGCGTTTGCGTTACATGCTGTGCTTCGGAATCCGTTTTGGTTATTGCTTCTACCTTCTACTGCTGCTCATCTAACATGTTAACTTATTTGGATTTGGATACTTTAAATTTAGACTAGCTAGTACCAGTTTTTTGTCACTGGACCGGCAGTGACTGGAATATAGCCCTGGTCGCTGTGTGTGTAGTGAACGCTAACTAATGACAATTAGGTGGCAACAGCGCTCTTGTGCAATTGAAACACTTCTAAGGCGAAATTTGTTTACGCATTCGGCAGTAAGCCTAGCTTATGCGCACCTTTCTGATTTCCAGCGATCATGTAATGGAAATATTATAAAAGGGCTTATGCCATATGCAATCAGCTCTAGAATGGTTTAGGAATACTTAGACACACTAGAGTATAAAAGATTAACACGATCACCCTAAACCGGGAGTCAGGCTATGTTTTAGGGGAAGGTAATGAGGATGAACTACTAATAGAGGGCAGGACCCTTCTGTGAAGAAATCTGTAGGGAAGTGGGAACTTTAAGACGCAAGTTATGAGTGACACCTCTAAAACAACTTGGAAAAAAGTTTCGAGGACGTGTCAGTTTAAGTAAAACTGGAATATAAAAAAAAATGGGACTTTGTAAGCTCAAGATACACTTTCAGGAGTTGAGCCTAGAGAAACGATGACACTAAAAAGCATAGGAAGCTTCAGGTAGATAGGTAGGAAGAAGTGATTGGAGCTTCCTGCCAGAAACACAAATAACGCGGATGCGTCGTTTTGATACTACAACTCACGTAACCTGGATGTTGATGAGCGTGGCTAAGAGCGTAGATTTCAGATCCTTCTTGTGGAGTTTAGAAAGGTTATAATGTTGCAGAATTTTATGTCGGAAATCTACCTGGCTCTGACTAGTGCCGAACAGCCACAGAGAAAGGGGAATATGGTTTCCTTTTCGTGTGAATTGTTGCAACTACGGCAGTGTGAGTTGAATGGAATGCCTTACTTGGCAGCGTGTGGACCGATTGGCCAGTGGCCTGTACTAACTGCTGTAATTTTTGCTGTCTCGATGCGGGTCCTATTGATTAAGTCATTCGTCCTGTTTTTATTGTAGGCGGTCCCACATCTGTCAGGATATGGCACAGGTTTTTAGACTTTTCCACCAAGAGTTGGCAATAGAGAGAAAGTGTTGGAAAATATTAGCCTTGATGAGTCCCATCGGGGAGCAGACTGACTCCGCAAGAGAGACATCCAGGGTAGAACCACATCGGCCAGCGCTTCGGCTCTCTCGTTCCCGTCTATGTTGCTATGGCTGGGAACCCAGAGGTGAGTGATGTTAAATTGAGCGTTTGCCTGCGCTATAGTTTCCTTACTAGTTTAGAGCATGAGGTAAATGAAAGAAAGAAAATCTGCTGTGAGAATATCAATTGCCACTTAAAGGTGGCACAATACATCTTTTTCAGGTTTAAACTCACTCCTTCCGAATTGTGTAACTGTCTAAATTAATTTCTAAATACCCCACCTGGTCCTCTGTTTACTTACACGTAAGTATGTGTGTTATATTCCAGAATCGCACGCCCACAAATCAATTGTGAAACATGACTGCACATAAGATTAAAAATAAATTACCGCGGGATGGTTGGCGCTACTTGTGTCTCTGGCAGGCTCACCAGTTTCAACCACTTCTACCTACTTACCTACCGCGGGATGGATACAAAGTAAAAGTAATATTTCAATCAATCTTCTTATTTGAGACTTTCTATCTCGTTACTTTTCCAATGTTTTACTTTTCCCTTGTTTTTGCATTCGCACAAATCGTGTGTACCTACCCTACTCCTACCCCAACAAAAACAAACAGCAAAACAGCAGTAGACAGCAGAAACAAAAAATAAAACAAAATTCCAATTACGCACACTACGCAACGGATGATTACCTTTCACAAAGTTTCGTAACCCTCGCATAAAAAACCGAAAAAAAAATAATAATAATCAAAACAAAAAGTTAGAAAGGTAAATAACACTACTTTCTGAATCAGAATTCTTTATTTTTTTGCTTAATTCACGTAGTACATGCGTATTCGTATCTGGAAGGGAGACCGACAACGAACAGAAAATATACTTGTACACTTCTAACCAACCCCAAGCAACGACCTCGTCGGCAAACAAAGACGATGAGATACTTTATCTAGAATCCCCGCATTATCAGTTCGCCGACTGTCGAACGTAATTTCGGCGCGCAGCAGTTCATAGATAGTAATTGGGTTCCAACCTAAATTCCCCGGATAGCCATGACCCCAATTTGCACCACTATCCATGTGCCAGTATGTGTGTATGTGTATGATGAGTGTATCTTCTCTTCTTCTTCTTCTAAGTGTTTTGCCTGATTGAAAAGCACACACAGGGGAAGTGTTATCTAGGAAATAGACATAAAATTTGGGGCACGATGCTACATGGATGTGGGGCAAATATACACACTTGCAAGCTAACAAATGTACACGATCTGTTTTTGGAAAAACTAATCTCAAAGCAACTGGTTGGGCTTTTTATTTTTATTTTTTGGGTGGCCGAAGGGGGGTGATTTGCGACTACGACTGTGCGTGAGTTTTCCCATTTAGTGTGTCGAGCTCGTTGCGTGCCTACAACATGGGTGGTGCTAACAGGTGGGTGTGGTGGTGGCGAAAATGTGTATCTAAGTTGTCTGGAAGAAGGATTGGGATTAGGATTCCTCAATTAGTAATGAATTGATTAATTAAGAAAACAGTGATTATGAGCCTACGAGTGGGAGTAGATAGCCCGGCGAGTTCCGAGAAATTGCAACATTTGTATGGATAAGTCGTGGCCTAATTTCACCATCGACTATGGGGGTAGATTGTTGCAATGGTTCTTTTATTTTTAGAATCACGAAGGAGGTCAGGGTGAGTACAGACACACGCGTACAAGTATCTCAAATCGATAGGACAGGAAATCGAATTGTGTCATGGTTGTATGTCCTTATATAAAAACTGAAACCGTTAATAGAAGGCAATGGTAAAGGCTGTACGATATGTTTAACCCATATAGCGCTGACAGCTTGAATGAATGTTTGGGTGTGGATTCGTATCGTCCTTGGATACTAGAAAGTTGATGGAGCAGTCAACGATGATGACAAGTTTTTGGATAAGAAGCAAATCACTGGGAGAAGAGGGTAAGAAATAGTCTAGGGTTCATTCGCCACCCCAGCATCTCACACAAATAGCTTCTCGTAGACTGGTTTCACCAACATAGATCCATACAACATGTGCCTATTATATCTGCTTACCCACCTTCACGTAACAAAAAGAAAAAGACTCTACCATGGCCAATTGTTATGAGTTTTCGTCATATCCCACTGACAACGTAGGCCGATAAGTCTAAATGCCATTGACAGACCCCTTATGCTTAAGGTGCATTGGTGTTGTATTCCTGGGAGAGATAGTTTACCCTTTAGTCTACCCGAGTTTTTTTGTGAAAAACAATAATGAAAGACAACGTGAAAGACAATTTCGGTACAAATATGTTCATCGGCAAATGCATAACTCATCGAATGCGAATGGTTCTTGTAAATTTGCACATTGTGAAGGCTAGGACATCTGTTGGTTTTTTGATTTTTTTTTAATATAAGTTATTTCGAACTGGCTAGAAATATTTTGACAGATATATGCAGGTACAAAGGGATACTTTTACGTTTGAACAGCGCTGCCTTTACAAGGTTAACAACTGGTCACAGGGCTTAACAAGTGAATATCAGTCGCACTTCTCTGAGGAGAATATTAAATAAAGACTTCGGATTATTTGCTTACATGGTCCAACTCGGTCAAGGGTGGAAGCAAAATGACCATCCGTTTCGTTAAAGCTTCTCTGAGTTGAAAAAAAACCTCGATTTCAGGCGCAAAATCATCTTTTCGGACGACGCAGAACTATAGTTTATATTTGGGGTTCCGAAAATCCGAGCAATGCATCCTCAAGGAGTGGTGGCATCATTGGACCCTACTTCTTTAAAAATAAAACTAGCACCAGCGTTCCAGTGATCGGAGTGCGCTACAAAGACATGACAACTGATGAACAAGGTTTGGTTCCAACAGGAAACGTGCCACACCAGTTGTCAAACAATCGGTGTTGTGCATACTAAGTCCGACAACCGTGGTCATCAGTCATTTCAGAGACGTGCTTTGGCCATCGCGCAACTGTGATATGACGCCATTGGATTTTTTTTTTTATGGGGAACTGTTATGGACCGATCTACAAACTAATGACGTAGTGAAGAAAAGCATCCATTTGCGACAATGTTTGTTAGTAATTGGTAATTTGTTAGTAACGAACGGTGTAGTTTCAATAGCAATTATTGTGAAAAAATATGGCTCATCACTTACAAGGCTGCTGAGTGAACAAAAGCTCATGAAAAATGAATAATAACTTCATAAACAGGATGGACAACGAAATTTGCAATATCCCCCGACAATTTCTTAGAAAAAGATCATATAATAGGACCCGGGTTCTAGAGACTGCATTCTTATTTTAGAGCTATGGAATGCCTCCCATTGACCAACGAACCAAAATCTATACAGCATTGAAAATGGAGTCCCATAGACATGTAGTGCGACTTGCCATTTCATCGGTGCTTATAATGTGACGTACTTGCATACATACATTACACCGAACAATTAAGCACCATAATGACTGTGGACGCAACAAAGACAGAAGAACGGCGATTTATCCTTTCTATGAGAAGTGTGATGGGCATGACCAGGAGAGAGTGAAAGAGTATGAAGAAAACCCAACTTCGGTCGATGAAATAGTCCTGCTAAACAGCCTAGAGGAAGTCGGCACAGCCATTAAAAAGCTGAAAAACAACAAGACCGCGGGCTCGGACGGATTACCGTCAGAGCTCTTCAAAGCTGGTGGCGATGTTTCGGTAGGGAGTATGCACCAGATCATCTGCAAAGTATGGGAGGACGAAAGCATGCCCGACGACTGGACTATCAGCTCTATCTGTCCCATCTTTAGGAAAGACGATCCTATGTCTACCGAGGCATATCCCTGCTTAATATAGCCTACAAGATCCTATCCAGTGTACTGTGTGAACGACTAAAGCCGTTTTGCATCACACTCATTGGCACCTATCAGTGTGGCTTCCGGCCGGTAAATCGACAATTAACCAAATCTTCAAACTGCAGCAAATCCTGGAAAAGTCCAACGAGTTCCATTCAGTTCGATACTTACCATCTTCTCATCGACTTAAAAGCCGCATACGACAGCATGCATCGCACCGAACTATAATATATAACGCGATTCGGGATCCCGAGAAAACTGATCCGGTTGTGTCGGGCCACGCTAGAGAACTCGCAATGCACCATGCAGCTTGGAAGCAGAACCTTCGAATTATTCCAAACATGCACCGAATTTCTGTAAGGACATGCACTGTTGTGTGGCCGCCGTAAACACAGAAGGCAATATATTTAACAAACCCATCTAGTTGCTGGGAAACGCAGACTATATCGACGGTATCGCCCGTTCCCAGCGTGCTATTATTACGGCAATAGAAGAACAAGCCAAACGAATTGGTCTCATGATGAATGAGGATAAAACAAAGTACATGCTGTCAACCAAAAACCGATCCGTCGAACACCGTCTAGGACAAAACCTAACAATTGGCAGCTATAGTTTTGAGGGTATGAATGAGTTTATCTACCTCGGGGCAAGTATAAACTCTACAAATGACAATCTACTGGAGATTCGACGAAGGACAACCTTAGGCAAACGCTGCTTTTTCGGTTTGCCCAAACAACTAGGGTTCAAACTCCTAACTCGAAGGTCCAAAATCATACTCTACAAAACCCTGATATTGCCAGTCTTGCTTTATGGAGCTGAATGCTGGACGATAAGTAAGACAGCGGAGCAGATCTTGGGATCTTTCGAAAGAAAAATTCTGCGTCGAATATTTGGTAATGTCTGCAAAGAGGGCAAATGGAGGAGAAGATATAACTGCAAACTCTACGAACTGTACGGATGTAGTTCAGAAGGCAAAAATCCGTTATGCATGGGCATAACACTGGCAGCAGGGTGGTCATATGGCTTGAAAGTGTTGATCGTACTTATGACATCGCGATGTTCGAAAGAAATACTGTGAATTATGAACAATGGCAACAAAACCAATAATTCTCCTCAGTCATTCTGGACACCACCCTTGGAGCAAAAAAGAATGTAACCTAATACCATCTGAGTTTAAAAATCAAAATCACTACACCAACACTAGCGCTGTGTGAATAGCATCATAAGGGTATTCATAACCCCTTTAGCGCTAGTGAATTATAAAAAAAAAAAAGGCCGAACCTCTGGTTTAAAGATCAGGCAATCGAGGGATACCAAAAACCTTGGTCTAGTAAACTAGAAGCAGCGTGCCCGGGACCGTGAAGAATGGATGCACATTTAAATACACTCATCCACTATTAAGAATTCCTAACCTGCATCATGATGACGTAATAATAGACCCAGTTATTCTATGGCTAGAGCAGATTTTTTGTAGAAGCTGGCTTCTACTTCACTAAAATGTTCGGAAGTGCCGAAGATTCCAAACGCTGGAAAGCGGAACCATGGATCTATGAAGGATTTAAGGCCAGTAACTTGACATTTTTCTTATTTAAGATTCCAGGGTGTGATTACAGTAGGGTTTCCTTGGCACTTAGCTGTCTAGCTAGGGGCAGGCCGGAAGTTAAACGGTAGTCAATCAGTCGCTTATGTGCCCCTTCTGGTACTTTGGCAGGGTAATAAATATTTTATCTCAGAAGAGTTGGCTATGCTAAGACGAGCTTCCATAGTTGTAATGGATACGAACAATGACTCGGTTAGAACGACTTAAATTTTCCCAGATCCATGAACCATAGAAGCCGGTGATAGCAAATTGTGCCGTTTGAAAGAAGGATAGTCAATCCAATACGAAGGGATACTTAAGTACGAGTAAGGGGAAGCTAACCTGAAAAGGGAGCTCGAAAGGAGGAAATCCAAACCTGAAAATTTAAAGAACAGAAAGGTTTTAGCCTAGCCTGCTAACTGTGCTAGGGCGATGAACAAGTTAAGCAGTCAACTTGCAACTTGAGGAGGAAAGGCACTCTACTAGTACTGACATCAAAAAGAAGTACGGACTTCGGACAAAAAAGGCTTATTTATCACTTTAAGTAGGACAATGAAACGCGTTCATCCCCGCTTAGCTCTATGTAGTAGTAGTAGCAGTAGTTCATCCCGAGCGAACTAAAAAAACAGAATAGTGATTCAGGGATTGAGAACAACAATCTTCACCGACGCAATACTTTTAAGATGAATTGTAATGTCAGTTCAGGAATGTTCTCAAGAATGTTGTAACTATCCAAGTTCCACTGCTTTCTGAACACACCAGTGGTTTTTCAGGTGAAATGGTTTGCAATTCACGAGACTATGTACCTTACGCCCAAACAAGACTTCGGTGTTTTGCATGACAATCAGGCTGCTTAAAATCAGCTATGTCACTATCCATGCTTCTGAAGTAGTACGAGGTGAAATCGCCTTGTTAAGCTATTGGGCTTGACCAAGCAGAGTAAGACTTTCTTTTAAACGCCAACTAGAGGTGAAATTGTCATATTCCTAGATTTCAAGGGAAAGATATAAGAATCCTTTTCTTTTGAAATAAGGTTCTAGAGAGTCATGTCGGGACAATGACTTCCAACTACCTACCTAGACCAATTGTGATCCCAACTGGGGGAATGATATCGCTTTTTCGCGGAATTAGCCCACCCAAAGAAATCCTTAACGCCTTTGGGTATTGCCTTCATTGTTATCTTCTAGTCACGTATTCTGTAAAACAAGAATTAAGCTCTGAGGGGTCTCTTACTCACCTGGCTAAGACCAGAAAACAATACAACATTAAAAATCTTTTCTGCCGAGCAAAGTTTTCCTTAAACAGGAAAATACTGCGATTCCAACCAGGATCGAGGTCACGGAGGAACCTCAGGATCGTGCACGTGGATGCGAATGAAGGGTTGACTGTTTCTAGGGAGATTAATCATCTACCGAAGTGTTGTGACTTGTTTAAGTTTATTCTACCATACAAGTGATTCACAGGGCTTGGGTATCATTTTTTGGCCTCGGGCCCCACTCTTTTCCTAAAAATGCTAGAGCAAGCCAATACAGTTATTGCAACTTTTGTGATGATGTTTAAATAGGAATTCCCAGTTCGTTTTTGGTCTGGAATTACACCTGATACTTGACTTTCTTTAAAAATGGGATTTGATTGATTTAGTGTTCTATTTCTGGTTTATTTTTCCTGGATTTACCCTAACCCCTTCAAATTATTCCTTATTTAATGCACTTTGCTTGAGGTTGGTCAAAGTTTATTCGTAATTGCCGCTGATAATCAATCACTATGGTCCTGAGGCTACACACACAGCGGTGCGATAAAGTGATACAATGGAAGAAGCCTAAGAATACATGGGAACATTATTATCGCAAGCAGAAACTTCTCGCATGGCATTGCTTTATCGCTTCACGGTGCGCACCACCTTATGTACGTGCGCACAGAGAAGCGATAAAGCGATGCGATGCGAAAAGCCTACATGGGAATAGTTTTGTCACAGCAAAAACTTCTCGTATGGCATTGCTTTATCGCTTCACAGTACGGGGTACCTTAGAGTCCTAACCGGAATCCTCAGCAGACACTGCTGCCTGAACGAACATCTCACCGCATGAACCTTGCAACAGATTCAAACTGAAGACCCTGCCTAGAGAGTGAAGGGACATCACTTTCAACTCAGAGAGAGAATTCTTGGTAGCGAAGTTGTACCAATAGAATGCCATCTACCCAGAGAAGTTTCTTAACTTCCTGACTTCTTTGGAGTGAAACCACTCATCCAGAAGACAACAGGGAATGTACAACAAGATTCTGAAGAGAAACTGCACTGCCAAGGGCTGTGAAAAATCCTCCCGAACACAAATAACTTATTGCCTCCGCACCCAAATTTTACTGACTTTGATAGAAGCAGATTACTGTGCTAGCTTTGCAGAAGTGATCATACCGCTTAGCATCGAATGCATCCATTTGATAGTAGGCTCATCAATCCTTTAAGCAGTGAAAGCTCTTTCGATAGAAGCGTGTTGTCAAAAGCCATCAAGAATTTTGCACTTAGCTATATCCTTAATTCCGAGACTAAATCGTGAAATCGCGGTCTTACACATGGCTGTTGACGCTGTTAGGAGCTTGCATTAAAAGACACTGTTGTGGTTTGTTCCGATAGATTTCAATGCGTCAAACATGTCAGAAAACATGCCTACGATTACGCTACAGTTCACTAATTAGATAAGATTAGTAGGTGAGGTGGGCACTAGTCCCTTATCACTGCGGCCACAGGTGGGCCTATTGTGATATCCTCTATTTAGAGCTCCTCCATGATTCCGGAGTGAGTGATAAAACCGGCGATGTCTTTGGGTGAACTGGTGGTGATATCTTCCGCCATAAGGTAGTGGTTACCTAGAAAACGATGACGTCTTTTTGTGAGATAGTTACAGTGACACAGTATGTGTTCTGCTGATTCTTCGTCTTCGTTGCAAATTCTACATGTGTTGTCTTGTGCTATTCCTATAGTCATAAGATGTTTTTTAACCCGACAATGTCCGGTTAGGAAGCCTGTGACTTTCGAACCTGACTTCTTGTTAATGGCAGAAGTTTCGTTCTTTTTGATGAGGTGGTTGGTATAAAGGCTTTAGCTTGTCTGTTACCTTCCATTTCTGCGGTTGGAGCTGTTCTCATTGCTCCTGTAGTGCATACAAAGGCTAGTCTTTGCAGGCTAGTCTTACAGTTCACAAAAGGCCGGCCGTATCTTGCTATCTTCTCAAATATACATACATAGGTTCGAAAATGGTGAAATTTGAAGTATGTATGTCAAGGCTTAAACTCAATTTAAGCAAACCTTCAGGAGCTTCAAGATAATTTTGCTTTATTGGACTGTATTGCGCAGGTGATGTCGAATTAAGCCTCGTCTGCATAAAAGGTATAAATATTGGCGTTCAGAAGGAAATGATAACTTACTTTCGGTCATGACTGTACAATGTCAATGAGTCTATCTAAATAGAATTACGTCAATGGTAGATAGATTTGTTTGTTTCTTGTCTCATTGTATCTATGTATCTATCGCAGACACTTTGGCATGGTTCTAATTTATTTCGTTTCATTCCACTTGACTATAGAACGATTTGTGTCATTTTATTGAGCTATTCCATTTGTTCAATGCTTTCATCTTTTCTCATTTTGTATCTAAGTATCTAAGTACATACATTTGCGTTGGAATTAGCCCAAAATCCATGTTTGATCAAAAAAAAGCAAAAAAACCACATAAACGCGGTAAAACTAATATGAAAAGAAAATTTTACCGAAAAAAAAAAAAAATTAATTGAGGGCAACAGCACAAGTAGATAAATTGGCTTCACACAGATTTATGGGGACAGAATGGAATTTGCAGCAAGTGCGTAGGCGTCAGTAAGTGTGTTCATTTAAAGATTCGCTGGGAAAGTTCCTCTTCATTCTAGATGCCCCGGACCTATTCAACACGTTAGCAAATGCGTCTCTCTTTCTCTATTCGTATTCGATAGATACACAGCCGCAAAGATAAAAAAAAATAAAAAAAAAAAATAGTTCGAGTGTAGTGTGTCACGAATGACTAAACACCAGTCAGCTGATTGTTTGTTGTCGAAAAAAATTTTCATAGAGCAGCTGACCTCGTACATTTTATCTTATTCGTCGTTTATTTTATGAATTTTGTCGTCTGATTTTTTATTTATTTTTTACTATTTCCTCATCCGACCAATGACCTAAATTTCATTCACAGAAAAAGTAAATAGATCAAGTGTGCAAATTATATTTACTACTCGTATTTGTTTGCTGGCATAACGACGGGTGACATTCATTGATGATGGAGTGTTTTGTGGGGGGAAAGGAGGGGATTCTTGTTTGATAATTTGCGCAATTAAAATTGGGAGGAGGGGGGAGGGCAATTATAGTCTAAAAGTATAAACAGATGGTATAAGTTGAAGCGCCTCACATGAGGTAGACTTCTGGTTTTAAGCACGTGATTAAAGGTGGATTAGTTCGATAAGGTCGTACGTAAATAGCTGTGTAAAATAAAATATACAAGTGTTTGCTTCGAGATAACAAATTAAGTTATTGAGGTTAACCTAGAAGGGCGTCTGCATAAACTTTGACTTTTGACACACTTCTCTAGAACCAAGGTCTTCTTTCAAAGTATGATAAGACTAATGTGTGCGTGGCTGGCCTTAGTTAAATAAGAATCAAGAGAAAGTCACACTTTACGGGCACCAAGGATCATGGATAGACTTGGCATCAAAAGTCAGGCTAGGGGATGCTTCATGAGTAACTTTGACATATAAGGAGATCAATCAACCTTAAAAAGCCCACTTTCCTTCTGCAGCACTAAGAGAAGCTCTCAAAATGACGCTCAACCATGAGACTTTGACAATTTAGAAAGTTTATTAACCTCTTAAATAATAAGAGAAGTAAAATTCAGTATTAAGCAAGTGTGCTCCTAACAAACTTTCACATTGAAATACCATCTCAACAAGATGGACATATGCAAGTCCCACGAGCACTTACCGACTCTGCTTGGAAGCTCAAGAAATTGTGCAAGATGCAAAAATGCATCACTCCAAAACTAGATAACCATTCATGTGCCAGCACGATTCTAATCTTGCTGGGATCATGACATTCTCAAAGTTAGAGGAGTACTTTGTCTGCTACAAAATTTGTTCGATGACACAGTGTCCGCCAAGTAGGTTGGAGGTCTCTCGGAGCTTAGTCTGAGATTTAAATTCTATGACACCAACTTAAGCTGTGCGAAACTTCATACAAACAACATATGTAGGTACTTTGAAAAGGAATTTTTAAGACATGACGGTGTTAAGAAAGAGATTGCAATGATTAAACCTAGTGACAGATATGATACCAGCGAAGTGGGTTACTAGTATTTGAGTAGGGACACTCTGGTCCTCAAGGTTGGCAGCTTGATTTCGCGATCTTCACCAGCAGACCTAGGCATGAAAACAGAGGAAACAGCCACATCTTCTATGGTCATTACTTCCAACATCAGCACTAGATCTTTTTGGAGGCAGACTTGAGTATGTTAACGAGCGCCTTACGACAATTTGCATTAAGGCTCAATTAGGCAACAATATCCTAATACGTGAAATTTATTCTGGATTATAGGTGGTTCACGGAAGTTTCGCATTACTTACCGATTCCAAACCGCAATGGATCTACGGAGGTCCGAGCTAGCCATACAATAGCCGTGTTTTTTTGAGAATTATACTCACTTCAGCCAAAAAAACGATTCATACTCATTAGCAGCTGCACCAACCAATTGGTTTGCGGCTCGATTTTTTTTTCTTTATTTGACAGCTTTTAAATGTCAAAACCGTGGAAAAGCAACGAAAACGATCGGCTAAAAGCTAATTTATGAAATTTTTCGCGCTCTGGTGGTCAACTTATGTAGTTCCATCTTCACTTGCTGCTACTGGGAAAGTTATCGCCGCTTGGTGTGTTATTATTGCTTTGTGTGTACAGTTTTACTGGGCTGGCTATACAGCTCTAAAAAAAACACGGCTAATCTAACCTAAAGCCTCCTGATAAATCAACTGTCAATCAAATCGATTAGTATACAATTAACGCAAGGGACTCCTCCAGTATGACGAAGGTCTTTACGCTCCTTGTTGTAGTCAAGATACGAATATGAGCATCCTAAATATATCCTGCAGCTTGGCGTCAGACTTTCCCCATCGAATGTTCCTCTGAAACTCTTCTTTAATAGTAGAGTTGCCAAGATTGCACTCAGTCTCAGGGAAACGGGTTTATGGTCAATGACACACCACGGCTAAGTGGCCATCCTATCGAGGCAGTGTGAGTTGGAGGTTGTTATCTGAACTTCTAGGGCTAAATGTTTAAGTATAGACTGCTAGGTAGCTATTGAGGCCTTCTTTTTGATGATGGCATTGAAATTAACTTGCCGGCCTAGAAAATCGTCCGATAGTTCACAGGTCATAGTGGTGGAAGGAAGGAAATAAGAAAGCCATTGAACCACCCCGACGAGGATCGGTCTCTGACAGATTTCAAGCGACGGAAGTCCCCTTTATACTTGAAACTGTCAAGTGAAGAACCTATGAGCACATACGTATCTATTAAGAGCTGAAAAAAAGTGGAGAAGTCTAAACTTAAAAGTACGCCGAATAGTGTCAACTGGTACGGGCGATTTATTTATTTTTTTGTGGTTAATAAATTAAGTGTATGTCATAATATATATTAAAATAAAATTTTATTTAAAAGAATCTTCAAAGAAAATAATAAATAGGCTAACTCACTTTTTTTTATAATTTTTGGCAAGCCTGACAGTACTGATTGTTGTTGTATTTCGTTTGATATAATTTTTTACTTTGAAACATATTTACTATCAAATTACGCACTTTTGTTTCTTTTTTTCAAGACACTATTTGCAATTTTAAAATCGACCTTGTCAGAAGAGTCGAGATACATGGACTAAGGCCCAATTCACACACAACTGGTATGTGGTGCAGGCGTGGTGCGAGCGCAAAGCAGCTGTAGCTTACTCAATTCATATAGACATGACACGCTGACTTGAACCAACTTGGTGTGCAGACATGGAGGCGACTAGCTGAAGATAGAGCTGGCCGGAGGCGCTTGAGGTCCAGGATGACCGCGAACTGTTGCACCATCAAAAATAAGTATTCTTAAGGGGTTTTAATGGAATGGTAGTACTCTGCCCAAACGTGTGATTTAGCCTTGCTCATTGCTTTTTAGAATATTTAAGGACAGTCCATATAAGGCTTCCAAAACTTATATTTGTACCAAAGATGAATAAGAATATTTAAGGACAGTCTATATAAGGCTTCCAAAACTTATATTTGTACCAAAGATGTCCCTAGTCAATTTTCTAAGATTGGAAAGGTTTTCATTCGACCATGGTGGGATTGCTTTTTCTGTTGTATTTGACTGAGCATGAGATCTCGAAGACTTTTGCGTTCAGCATCTAAGTTTGGGGTTTAAAATCGGCTTCAGAGTCTTCGCAAACCTTATTTGATTTTTTAACAGCTTTATACACTTTTAATCCGGATCAAGAGCTTTCCAAAGTTTGCGTTTTGCTCAGCGATCAATGCGTAAAGAAAATAAAAGTTTCAGGAAAAGAAAAGATCCTTCTAATAACTGACTGCACGGTCCCTACACTCAAATTCAATAATAACATTCAAGTTCACTTTCCGGAAGAATAACCTACCACTATCGAAATAGCAAGCATCGGTCTTCACCGATGGCTCCAAGGAGTGTAGCGTTGGAGCAGGTGTCTTCTTAGTTGAACTGAACGTATCCAAATCGTACCGCCTTTCAGACTCTTCGAGTGTTTTCCAGGCTCAGGGACTAACGATTAGACAGGTCTGCAAGATACTTTAGCCTTAGCCGTACTACCATAAACAACAACTTCGTCCTCCAAATTAGTGGAAAAGTGTAAGGAATTTTTTACGCAGGCTAACGTTCGGTTCAACATCACTCTCCTCTGGGTTCTCGGCCATAGTAAGATAGAGGGGAATGAGAGGGACAACGCGCTAGCTAGATGTGGTTCTACCCTCCATGCCTCTCCTACGGAGTCAGTCTGCTCCCCCATGGAACTTATCAAGAGTAAGATTACCCAACACATCTATCTATCAGAGCTATCAGAGATTTCTGACATAAAACACTGTAACATTAGCTGTGTTTTTTTGAGAGCTGTATAGCCAGCCCAGTAAAACTGTACACACAAAGCAACAACAAAGCACCAAGTAGCGATAAGTTTCCCAGTAATTGCAAGTGAGGATAGCAGTACAAAAATTGGCACCTAGAGCGCGAAAATTCTCATAAATTAGCTTTTAGCCGATTGTATTTGTTGCATTGGCTCGGTTTTGACATCTAAGAACTGTTAAATAAAGAAAAAAAAATGGAGCCGCAAATCAATTGGTTGGTGCGGCTGCTACTGTGGATGAAGAGAGTGAAATCGTTTTTTTGACTAAAGAGAGTATAATTCTAAAAAAAACACGGCTATTAAGTTTTTGAACTCCACCGAATGGATCTGAAAACTAAGCTCTTCCATCAACATCCAGGTGACGTGAGTTTTGGTATCAAAATGCCACAACCACGCTACTTGTGTCTCTGGTGGGACCTTACCAGACAGCCACTTTTGCCTACCTAAAGATTTTTCTCGGGAACTTGACTTTGAAAAGGGCGAACGCCTCCATTAGCCTAAGCAATATAAAAATGCTTTAATTCTAAAAGTCCTTTCAGTTTTCTACTGGCGGCTATCACATAACTTTTCTCCTAACTGCAGACTCATTACCCTCTTGGGTTCCCTTTTACAACGTTTTGATAAAATCCGTGTGGCTTTTCATCGGTTAACAAGTGAAAGTGATGAATTTGACGCTAATAGAGTCGCGTCCAATGAAAGTGAATGAGATTATTTTTCTCACTTACCTACCTCTTCGTCTTCGTCTCTTTAATTCTGCAACACAGTTTCCATTGAAACATTTTTACCGCACCACCCAAAGAAAAAGGAAATTATAATGAACTGAAAAAAAAAGCAAAAACATGCTTGAAGAAACTGGATCTGGAAGTGGAACTGGAACACATCTTTAAGCTGGGACGGCTGTTGCTGCGGCTGCTGTGCTAATCTGGATCGTGTGCACAAATTTACACCGCAATGGGTGGTGAAAGTAGTCTTAACCGAGCTCTGAAGTTGAAGGCCTTCTCATTGTACAAATACATGCGCAATACAGCAACTGGTAATGGCATTACTGTGCATCGAGTTTTGGAATTCTCGGTAACGAGATCGAGTCAATGTATCTCGTTCGAGATGTTACAATTTTGCTTGTGTTTACCTTGGTCGATAATAGATAATAGTTATGAGTAGGTTGTATCCATTAAAATTTAGTGTGTGACATAGAAACGAGAGACAGTGGGAATCTTTTTCTAGTGAAAAGTGACCATGAACCTTCGTCCAAAGAGGTGAAGGACATTGATACAGCTTATAACGACACTAAGGCTTCTTGTAGGTCGGACAGAGAAGTAGGTCTGAGAACAATTACAACCAAGAAATAGTCAACTCCATTATTCCTTTTTCTTATATTTTTCGTCCAACTATTCGTTGCCCGCTTGAGATGTTTTCCGAGTATAAACCAAACTTGGAGAGCAGTTTTCAAAACAACTTAATCATAAACAAAGTATTGCCGGATTAGCCGGCTTTGTCTGCAAATATTGGATCTCCATGCATCCTTTGTGGGATTCAATTTTGTATTCAAACTAAATATTAAGACAAAATTGAGACCGTTTTCCCTTCTAAGTCTAGCGTGAGAAAAGCTTCACCAACAGCTCCCTCATCTGTCTTGATTGTAAAATCTGGTTCATGCCACGTCAAAAGGCGCATAGATTGAAGCACTTATCCTTACCCGTTGTCCACACTGAAATCCCTTAGAAATGCTTCGAGCTATCATATCACATCCTTTAAAGATCTGTATCAAGACCGTCCTAAGCTGTATCAAACCAATGCCTAAAAAGGAGGGATCACAGCAGCAGCACTACACCTTAAAGTCTTAGATACACACCTAAAGCCTTCAACGAAATCCTCAAGTTCCATCTAATGATGCGTGTCATTGAGGGAAATGACCCAGCAGACAGAATAATGTTCTTGAAGGTGTTTACCAGGCTACGCTTGACCATCTGGAAATTAATTCAACTGTTGCGAGTGCGGCTGGTATCAGCTTTATAAGAAGCTGATAACCTGAGTTTACTTGTATGGACTCTACAAGCTAGCCATTAATCTACGACATATAGCCGGGTGCACAACCTGAAAATGTGGTCGAAAAGGATAGACCGAGTTGTCCGAGAACGAGCACTTGAAACCCAACAAGACTATAGGGAGAAGAAGAAATTCTTTAGATCTTGAAGAATAGCAAGCCCTAGTGACTTGGCATACCTCATAACGTGGTGCGACGAAAAGACGAAAAGCAAATCGTCGAAATGAAAAACTTACGTCATATTGAGCTGTTATAGTCCCATCTCAGTGATTTGTATTCCCAGGAAACCAACTGTTGGCTGTAATTGCAAGGCCCCCAAACACTTTATTTAACCTAACCTTAGTTATTGTACGTCGCTAAATCCATATGTTCAAGAGAGTTCCCCAAGCATCTCCTCGTTAACTGGCATTGACTTACTTCCTTCAGTCCGAGGTTGACCTGGATTTCAACAAAAAAGCGTCTGCAGCCAGGGGCCAAATCGTCTCTTCCGTGATCGTATAACTCGTCACGTAAAAATTAGCATTTTTACGTATAAACGATTATTCCGACGTAATAATGCTCGTTTCTATGTGACTAGTTATACGATCACGGAAGAGACGATTTGGTCCCAGCTCTATCTTCAACTAGCTGCCTTCAGTTTCAAACGCCAAGTTGATTGAGATCCTTTTCCACTTCCGTGCTCCACCTTAATCGCGGTCTTCAGCTTCTGTGCTGTCCTCCGGGTTATATTCAAAGACTGTTCGGCCGGTGCACTGGTGTCCATCCGCTCTAAATGTCCCAGGTCCTTCTTGGCCCAAAGATAGGGCTTTGTCTGAGGTAATAGCGGAGCCTAGGTAGAGAAAAGATTACGCCTCTGGTGTTAACGTTTGAGGTCTGCATAAGTCCTTTAAAAATGATATTGAACAAAATGCATCGCCTTATCTAAATCCTTTTTTGAGATCTTTACCGGCCATCGTCATTGTTCATAAGCGAATGAGTTTGACCAGGATACCGATGATGGATATGGGACGATGTAGTTCATTCTTATATCTACTCTGATTTGCCAGGCCTTAAACTGAACTGGTAGGGACCAATCAGGGTTTCAAGCGTTTTCATAAATTCACATTGAGACGATCAGACTGCGATTTCTCGTCTTTCATGACAGTTTAACAGTCCGCAGGAATGGTTCCTCCAGATTTTCATCATCGACAGCCTGAGTACTATGGTGTTCCCGTCTTTGTACTTGCAGGCTCACTACATCGAGCGAATGGACGGGAACGTTCTTGGTAAGAGGATTTTCGAATCCCAGCCACGTGATGCAGTGAATCACCACTTCATCCGCAACATAGCTCAATATGTCATGCAGAAATGTGACACCTAACCTCTGGTTTGAAGATCATGCAATCACGGACGATGGAAACTTTGGTCTAGTAAACTAAAAGCAGCGTGCTCCCGGGCACGTTTAAGGATGGAGAGCAGCATTTTTTCAGGCTTAAACCCCCCATAGGTCCCTGGCCTTGAGTTGCTTTATTTATCCTGCGATAAGGGTTTCGCACTTCCTTTCTGCCTTGGCACATCTTCATTTCGTAGTTCCCGCGGTGTCCATGCTCCTTTTTCGTGTTGCAAATCGATCCTTACTTACAACACCGTTTTATATGTATTTGTTCCCGGTTCGCCTGTGAGCAGTCAGCAAATTGCAAATTTTTTCGAAGTACTCTACAATTTAAATCTTTCGAAGTTGAACTTCCTCTCGATGATGCTTCTGGTCGCTTCATCGTTAGATATTCACAACTAGGTAGTGGTCCAAGTCCATGTTGGCATTTAGGATAGTACGTCTAGCACACTGGAGGAGTATTTCTCATTATTTCCAAAGTGATCAATTTGGTTGGTGATTTGTTGATCAGACGACTACTTACCACATTGCCTTTTCGATGGTCAGTTTCCGAAGCTTTGTACTACAAACTACCATGATTCGTCCTGCTCCTGGTCCGCAGAAGTTGTTGTCGTGAAGGCGAAATATCCTCCTATTTCCGTCCTTGATGTTGAAATAATCTCAAAGGAGAATCTATACGTTGTATCTTCTCTTCTGTAGGCTCATGAGCACAAATGAGGCTGATGTTATGGAATTTTCCCTGGACATGGCGAAAGCCTTGCATTTTTTTTGTCCGAATCTTCCTATGACCGAATCCAAACAATCGCTGTTGTCGCTCGCGGTAACAGTTTATATTTTAGATGTTACAGGTCTGTTTTACGAGCGCCTGGTTTATTTCATCGCACGTCCTTGATGGGGGTTTTATCAGCTTGGTATCAACTCAGGATCTCTGCTAATTATTCGGCTGCGTGTGGTTCATTCCAAGAGCAAACATTGCATTTGTGGATTCGTAAATCTTTGTCCTTTATCCGTTCGGCAGGATGGTCATCATAAAGATTCGTTTGGTTCTTCCATTATTCGATAGTTGACCTTCCGTAATAGGCAAGTAAAACTGACGTACGACGTGTACGGACCTCTAGCTGGTCCTTTGCGACGCTTCTTTATATTGTCCCCTACTAGTCACAGCTAGTGGTCCGCATGACCCCGACGGTCGTCTTAAGTTCGCCTTACAGCTTCTACAGTGGACATCGAGTAGAGATGATGATACGTTTTCGCACTCCTGGGTCGAGTTACTCGCGATGGAAACTTCACATCTGACTTTAATGGCTGCACTTTCCGTAAAGCTGGTGGCTCCACTTAAGCCAAATCAAGTGTCGAATTGCTGGTTCTTTGGGCTTTGTGATTAGGGATCTGTCTTTTGTCAAAAGGGACATTTAAGAAGTTTGATAGTTACTCTCTTATTGAATGTTGTCTCAGCGGATTGGATCTCTTGGAATGAGGTGCCATTATATACAGACACTGTTCTTGGCAGAAGTGGCTCACAATCTTTGTTAAACCAAGGTTTAATGGAGACTGATTTTTTGGTGGAATGAAGAGTTTATAGTTCCACTCCGTGAAAAGTTACCTTGATGACGGATAGAGACACGAGTACATTTGCATTTAACAAATTAATCAACTTTAAGCCAGTGATCGAGAGGGAATCACAAAAGGCGGGTACAGCCATGGACATCGGAAGCATTGTTATAGATGGATGTCTTATTTCTTTTTGAAGTTAAGTGATATATTAATACAAAGGCTTTAGGTGGGGTGCCCTCATTAGTAGGAAAACTGTAACCACTATCGTTCGATGAGTGTAGATAGTATTAATTAAATGCACAAAGCTTTAGGGGTCAGTGTGAATAGGTTTAGCAATAATGACACCATAAAACGCCCATTTATCAAAATGCGGTTGAATTGAATTTATAGTTGAAACAATAACTCTCTGTCGATAGACGCTAATGAATTTCCTTGGGTTGGTGGAAAGTTTAAATATGCATAAGACGGGAAACAGGTTAAGTTTGAGATTCTTTGAAATATCAGCTCTCGATCTTTTGATGGACGAAAGACAGGCTTAAAATTTTGGGTATATAAGCCGTGTTGATTGTTGGTTAAGGTATCAGTTAAGATTTGATATTCAGTATTCAACATGAAGTTGTTCATTGTGTCTTGCATGCTTATTGCTAGCGCCCTAGCTGGCTACTATGGCGGAGGTGACGATGGTGGTCATGGTGGCGGTGGCCATGGTGGTGGTGGCGGTGGAGGTGGAGGTGGTGGACATGGCGGCGGAGGACATGGCGGCGGAGGACATGGAGGTGGAATAGGCGGAGGACTCGCTGGTGGACATGGTGGTGGAGGTGCTGGCGGTGGTGGACACGGTGGTGGTGGTGGCGGTGGACATGGTGGTGGTGGTGGTGGCGGTGGACATGGTGGTGGTGGTGCCGGCGGTGGTGGAGGTGGACACGGTGGTGGTGGACATGGAGGTGGTGGTGCTGGTGGTGGACACGGCGGTGGTGGACATGGAGGTGGTGGTGCTGGTGGTGGACACGGCGGTGGTGGACTAAGTGGTGGACACGGTGGTGGACACAGTGATGAATTTGATGATGATTTTGAAGCTTTATTCGGTGGACACGGTTATGACTTTGATGGAGGATTCGGTGGACACGATGGCGGACACGGTGGTGGAGGCGCTGGTGGACACGGAGGCGGACACGGTGGTGGATCAAGCGGAGGAGGCGGTGGTGGACACGGAGGAGGTGCTGGTGGACACGGGGGAGGCGCTGGTGGACACGGAGGAGGTGGTGGTGGACACGGAGGAGGCGCTGGTGGGCACGGAGGAGGCGCTGGTGGACACGGTGGTGGATCAAGCGGAGGAGGCGGTGGTGGACACGGAGGAGGCGCTGGTGGACACGGTGGTGGAGCAAGTGGTGGAGGCGCTGGTGGACACGGCGGCGGTCATGGTGGTGGATCAGGTGGAGGAGACGCTGGTGGACACGGTGGCGGCCATGGTGGTGGAGCAGGAGGCGGAGGCGCCGGTGGACACGGTGGAGGACATGGTGGTGGAGCAGGTGGTGGAGGCCATGGTGGCGGAGGCGCCGGTGGACACGATGGCGGACATGGAGGTGCAGGTGGATATCATGGTTAAGTCCAAAACTTCAGTTGTTTAGTAATATTAAATAAAGTTATAGTTCATTAGAATGTTGATGTTTATTAGAAAGTTGGTGTTTTATTCCATTGATGTATCGACAGATGGTTTGAGGTTGTAAATTTGTTCTTCTGGTTTTTAGTATCTCTTCTGGATTAGTATTAAATTCCTCAGAATCAGGAAAATTGTTTACATTTCCTTCAATCTTGTTCTTAATCATTTTAAAGCCAATTTCATTCGTTGAAGTGTATCGAATGCATCACTTTTACAAAGACTAAGGGAAAATATTAAGCTTATGTCAGGTCTAGTTATTCTGTCTTCTTCAAGCCACATCATAGAATGATCTCCGTTTAAGGGCGACAAGTCCATTTACGACTCGTTTATAGCATCACCGTTCTATGCTGATTGATGCTGACGAGATAGAAATCGCTGAGAATGCGCGTTCGACGAAGATTTGGACGGTCCCTTGCAGCCCGTTGACGTTGTATCTTCTTCAAACAACTCTTCTTTATTGTGGTGTTTGCGTTATCGTCTTTCTCTGCGGGTGCATACGCGCATATTAAGTTGATGTTGGCGACTTAAGCCTTGATACGAAAAGACGTTTGTTTACTTATCGGAAGTTAAAAACTAGTAGCCTGATTCCGTCACTAAATTCTGCTTTCTGTAGCACCCACAGTTCGTCATTCTCATTTTCCCCCGCCCATCTCATCGCGTTCCTTGGATGGCAGTTATAATTGTATTGAAGTAGTCTGGAGCCTATGCTTATCGTTCAGCTGTTAAAGGTCTGAATATTCTACCATCGTCGTTGTACTTATTTCATTTGCTTGCGTCGCCTGGATTATAAGGAGACTGCCCTAGTGGCCCCCTCGCCCACTTCTTATAAGCTACTAGGGTTCATTATCTCAAGCCAAGTGATCTTACTTTGATCTACCAGACAAATTAATATAGAAACTTTATTCATTTTAATTTTTATGTATTTATATTTATTTATGTCTTCTAAAATTTTACAAAAAGTTTACACAAACATTGACGCTGTACCAAATGAAGATCAGATCTGCCGTAGGTTGCATTAGGTTAGGTGGCTGTTCCTGTTTAGGTAGGGAGAAACATTTAAACCAAGATGTGACACCAGCACCAAGAATATTCCACAATAAATTCCTTTGATTTCTAAAGAAAGACATTTTGGGAAGCTATATCGGTGTGAACCTCAAACTTCACAATTTTAAGACCCACGGATAATTCACTTAATTTTGTAAATATTGAGGTCGCTGATGTTTTCCTTTTCATCCTTGATAGGACAAGGCAGGTGTATAGAACCTGTGTTACCATTTCTTCCTCTTCCTCGTCTCTACAGCTTCTGCAGAAATCGTTTACAGCGACCCTATTCTAATGGTATGTTTAGCTATCAGACAATACCCCTTGAGGACTCCTACTATCATGCTTTTCTATTAATAGTCTTCATGTTCTCTTCATACCTAGCCTAAATCTGTCCCTTTTCACCTATTGTTTGCGATTCTCCGAGCTTCAGCATCAAGGCAAAACTTTATCCATCCTAGAGAAGTAGGTGATTCCTCCCATACTTGCTCCGTACAAAACGATGATTTAGATCGCAGATTCATTCAAGGACCCCGCAGATTCTCAAACACTCTTGGCCCTCACCTTGTACATCTTCTTAGTGTATTTTAATATTCAGATTGTTAGTTATCGTTATTCATAGACTTGTTTAAGCTCTAATTCTTTCGAGGGGCTCTCCGTTGTAATACAATTTATCGTGTCCTGCCAGCACTTTTTTTTGTTGAAAATCATCACCTTTGACTTGCTGGGATTAGGATTCCAGAGTCGACTGGTCATGATTTGTGGGTATTTACGAGAGTAGTATCACATCAAAATCCATTCCTCCCAAGGCAAAAAGGAAGCGACTTGTTTACCTGTCAGTTTAGCTTAAATCCCTTTAAAAATCTCAGAATCTGATTGGTCCATATCATTTTGACTTTAGATCAGGAAAGTACAACACCGACCAAATCTTCACACCACGGCAGATTGCGGAAAAAAACCCGGTAATTCCAGTTTTTTTTTTTATCGATTTTAAAGCCGCGTATGACAGCAACTGTCTAGCCTAGCTATCTGTGCAGGGATAGAGAATGCACACTGCTCCATCAAGGTTGGGAAAAACGTCATCGCGACCTTCGATGTCAAATAATAATTTAGGCAAAACAACGCGCTTTCCTTAACATCGCTGTTGAAAGAATTATGCCAACATTAGAGGCACAATCCGTGCAATTATTCGCCTTAGCTGATCATATTGACATTATCGAGCGTAATGTCAATAGCGCTTTCGTGAGTATTGAAACGGAAGTGGAAAAGATGGGTTTAACAGCAAATGACGGCAAAACGAAGTACATGCTGTGAATGAAGAAAAGACACCCAACACCGACATCTCGAACAGAATGCCACACTAGACAATATAGCTTTGAGGTAAGTTAAGATCAAACGCAGAATAACTGTTGCCCATCGCTGTTTCTTTGGGCTACGAAAGCAGTTGAGAAGCAAGGCAAGGCTACAGCGAACCTTAATTGTTCCACTCTATGGCGCAGAGGCGAGGACTTTGGCAAGTTTCCTTTTCGTTTCCGTCTGCATAGAAGATGAGTGGTGAAGGAGACACAATGACGAATTGAACGGGCTTCACAGCGCCATTGACTTGCCTAGAAGAGTAAAGGTCTAACAACTGAGGTGGCTGGGTCAATGTTCCGGCTGGAAAATCTTCATAAACACCCCCGAAGGTGAAGGAAACACCAACTTAGCGTACGAAATTAGAGGCAGCTTTCTGAAGATCGAGCTGGCTGACAACGCTTTTTAGTTGTGGCCCAAGTCTACTCCGGACTGTAACTCCATTATAGGTAAGTAAGTAAGTTCGTAAGTTGTAAAAAGAATATACTGACCGGAAATTTAAAAATGAAATTTTGCTATAGTTAGCTGGATCGCATTTGTCTTTTCTTTTTTTTATAAACCCTGTATCATCCAATAAGGTCTGTTCAAAAAAAAACTGTTCCATACTTGAATAATTCTGCAGGACTCGTATCCGATCCTGGTGCATTCGTAACGTTCAGTTTTCATATGGTGATGGGGAAACTATGGAGTGACTATTGCTGTTGTGCGGTTTCGGAAAAATCTTCCTATGTTTTTGGCAAACCTAATGATGTCACCGATCACTTTGCTGCCTAGTTGCCTTACATCTGGTATCCACATAGATCCCAGTACTCGTTGGCGTAGTCTTGCACTGGCGGGACAGTAACAGCGGAAGAGTTCTAGACCCCACTCGAAGTTCCCGCAGATGTGTCCATGCTTATTGCGATTTATGACCCACCATTGATCGCAATTCCCATTCTGCACATCGTCATCTGTGTCTACCTAATATTTGTGAAATTGCCGGTTGATCCCCTTATCAACTGCTGTCTTGATGACTGCACTATACGTTTTGATTATTAAAAATTCTTCTTGTAGCCGAATCTAGTCCTTAAGCAAAGAGATTCAATTAATTCGCTGATCAACGTCTAAAAAGCGAAAACCATGACACTAGAATTTATCTCAAGAGTCTCATGTTAAAAATCAGAAAAAAAAGAAACCACTTAACAAATAGTTCTGTCACCTTAGTGCCTAGCTTAAACATACTCCTGTCACCTTGATAATTAATACTGAATATAAATGTTATAAATCCACAAAAACATCAAATTAATTTTTTCCATCTCACACGCCCCCACAAAATTTCGCAAAAAAAAACTGAAAATTCTAACAATTAGAACTAAAATAACCGCGCGTTATTTTCAAAGACGAATTGGTGCTCCAAATGTGATGCGTAATCAGGTCACAGACCTATTAACACAATAACAGCGCGATATCGCACCAAATGTAAACATTCACACTGACCTCGATTTTTTTTTTTTTTTTTTGTTATCTTTTCTCTTTCCACCCTGAAAAGAAAATATACATAGATACTCTATGTCTGGGATTTTTTTTATCAAAAAAAAAAAAATAAAAATTTCATCTAATGTATTGGTATTACTATACCAAAACATTTCGCCTATTTTATCACGTTCTGAAATATACTCTCTTGTCGTGTTCCATTGAACCACAAACGTTGCTTGCTTTTTTTTTTATAAAAATAAAAACGATATTGCTTATCTAAACTGAGTGCAAAAAATAAATAAAAACGAATATCATCTGTTTATCATGGGCTGGCGCGAAACCAACCGAAAATGTTAGACATTCGTTCTGTACTTGAATGCACATGGGTTTAAAGTTGTGTTAGTGTTGGAAACAAATTTTTAAAACAAATTTATTTCTTTGAGGTCTTCCTCTTCTCATTTTTTGTTCTTCTTATTCACACTTTAGTTGATTTGAGTTTTATTTTTAAATGACAAAGAACGAACTTGTGAAATATATTTCAACTGTCTCTGTCATTTTGTGGTTTTAAAAAACCAACAAAAAGCTGCCAAGCACTTTTTTTGAAAAATTAATTTTTGAAAATATAAATTGCAATTCAGGGAGGGTGAGATATGATATGGATTAAAATTTGACAATGACGTCAATCGTAATTTATTTGTGTTGGACACGGGACACGGGTGAATCAGATGGAAGCGAATTGAATTGGTGTTCAACTAACGAAGTGCAAGTCATTTTTGATGGAGCAGTCAAGGTCATTCCAATGGGGTGTTTCAATGGCCAAACTTGCATCATCGATGATGAGTGTTGTAAAGCGAAGATGATGAGAACCTTAATCTATAGACCGCGAATAACATAAAGGCATATCTTTACCACGCTGCATTCGGATGGTGAGCGCTTGGCGATAAACGTCATTTACATCAACGTCTCTTACTTCAGCGTGGACCTGCTTTTAGTTTAAGTGAACCTTTGCTTGGAGGAGCACTTTTAACTTTATTTTGTATTTCCCAGAAGCCCCTAATTTAACTCTAAGTTGAACTCATCCGTTTCTTAAGCATTCTTCGGGCATTTTTGATATTTCTTGCTAATAATCCCCATTAAGCGCTGTTAAGAAATTCAAATTCACTTTTAACAAAAGAGGTACCACAAGTTAAGGTAGTGTGGCTTTTGCTTGTAAACTGAAGTACTGAAGTCAACGCTATCAGAATCCCGATAGCGGTGGTTTCTCCACAACCAGCCACATTTTTGAGACGTTGTCAGCTCGCTCAAATTTAATAAGTAAAAATTATTAAGACAGCTACGTGCGGAGTTTATTCTTCTTTCTAACGGTATACAAACCATCTATCTACGAGTTTTCATTTGCTACCAGTTGAAATATAACTAAGCAGTATTTTTTTGGCATTCTATTCTGAAACAAGGTTCCAAAACACAGTTGCGTTTGCGTGGAAGACGTACTTTTACGCCAAAATACTGAAATGTCTTAGAAACGACCATAGCCACGTTTTCAACCGATCACCCAAATAAAACTTTAAGAAAAACTTCCCAACTGGCTTTCCCACCAGAGCTCAGTGGAAGAAAGACGAAGTAGTAAAGGATTTTAACACGATCATTAACACTGACGGATTAAAGATGAACTGTGGTGTGGGGGCCGGTGTCTACTCGGAATCACTGAAAATATCAATATCATACCGCTTGCCGGATTTCGCCACCGTTTTCCAGGCGGAACTACTGGCAATCCAAGAGGCTTGCGCGCAACTCGGGCGTGACACAACGCACAAATAATAAAGATAGCCAACCCGCTATCAAAGCTATTGACTCAGCTACCATATTCTCCAAACTGGTGCTTGAGTGCCGGAATGAGCTTACCCGCTGTGGTGAATGTTTCAGGGTCACACTGCTCTGGGATCCAGGGCAAAGTGACATAAAAAGGAATGAGCATGCAGATGAACTGGCCAGGCAGGGCTCAGTTCTACACGGCTCACTTGCGGCAAGGGTCCACATCCCCTCACACTTCCTGCAAAAGGCAAACCTCCAATGAAGGGGGTCAACCAATCATATGAAGGAAGATATGGCCGACCTACGATAAGAGTAGAACAAAAATCCTAATAAACAGAACCCGCCCAGATATCGCCAGAATCACGGCGATAATCACGAGGCATTGGCCAATTGGAGACCATGCAGCCAAACTTGGTATCCCATACAACACCCACTCTCGCAGTTGGGGGAGCGAAAATTTGAAGCAAACTTTCTCCCATTTCCTCTGCAAATGTCCGGCACTAGCAAGAGCCAGACTACGTGCACTGAACCAACCATTCTAAAGGGATACAAGATCTAATCCGGTTTCTTAACTTCACAGGCTGGATCTAGGCACCGACTGTCTCAAATCCTCAACAACACACATCACCAACCAGGTCACACAAGTCGTGGTAACAAAAAGGGAAATCCAGTGCTACTTGGGTTCATGTGGAACCGCCATCTCTACCTACCTACCCTTAGAAACAATAAAACAAGAGCACAGAACTTTGGCCTTGAACGAATTAACTAAGCTTTTATATAAAAGCTCCAGATTATTACTAAATCCACTGACGTAGCGACAGAAAGTGGCCCTTGGCATCCGAATGGAGAAGACTGCACTGCTATCTGACCAGCATGATTTCTCACAAGAAATCAGAATCTTTCAGGGACCCAGATTTATTTTCTTATTATTTTCTAGTTTTTGGTACAGCCCCTGATTAAAGTAAAACCGTTTAACTTAAAAATTTTTTTTACCTTATTTTAATTTTCTAGTTTTTAGTTTCATTTTTGGTCATTAATTAGACGTAAGTTGGTATCATTACGCAAACTCCTCATCCTTTCCAACTCTCTCATTGTGTCTTTATTGCATGGTTTCTTTCCTGTTCATTTCTCACAATCTAGCTCCTCAATACACAGCCCTTCAAAAGACCTTACGCGACTCAATGCTACATACGCCTGACCCTCCGCAAAGAGTCTGGAGCCAAAATACGCCACAGCATCTTCAATAGTACTACCCTGCATTTTATGGACTGTGGAGGTCGATAACAAAATTATTGGCAACATCTTTCTCTCGTCCGTTCTGTGATTTAATTATGCTAGGAATTGCATGGCTTTGTAATGGATAAGGTGTACGCCGTCATGGCATTTCAGATTATAACAGAGACATGTGGTAAATTTTTATTATTATTTCTATCCACACTTATAATCCTGGTTACTAACACAGATTCCACTATACTGTATTTAGAAAAACATCACGCAGATTATCTTTTTCCCCTCGTAACACACTTTCATTTGATACTCATATCAAGGGGGTCGTGAAGAGAAAGATTCGGCCGCCATCTTGTGACGTCCGCCATCTTGAATTTTGCGTTGTTTTCCTTTTTTGAGCTATGTTTTAAGTTTCAAGTCTCTAGCTCATCGGGAAGTGCGTTTAAAATCGATTGCAAAATTTGAATCGACGCGACAAGTGAAGCTAAATAAAACCCTTCAAAAAGGTTCAGACGTCATCTTGGGGCGTCCGTCATATTGAATTTTGCGTTGTATCTCTGTTCTGAGCTATGTTTTAAGTTTCAAGTTTCTAGCTCATCGGGAAATGCGTTTAAAATCGATTGCAATATTTGAATCGACGTGACAAATGAAGCTAAATAAAACCCTTTAAAAACATTAGAAACCGTAAAACTGTGAATGCCGAATTTCATTCAAAGTCAGAAACAGAAATTCTAATCCCAATACCAACACCTCGCTGGAATTTTTCTAAGTCCGACGGGGACTACCTTTCGAAGGAATCCAGCAACTTTCTTTGAATCTGGGTTTGAGAAGTTTCTCAACACCCTGGTAGCATTCATTGAAGTGCTTGAAAATCATTCAGCTTATAAATAATTTTCTAACTAAAAGGTGCTATACTTCATCGGCTCAAGAAGTTGAGTCCATTATGCCCGTACTTAGTTCAGTCAATCCTCTCTAACCCGCACATCATCGGCCTACATGTAGCAACACAACACAAACAACCTTGCAATCGCCACCCAGAATAAGTCATTCACGACACAGTTGGGCACTAATCTTTCCTCAATTTAACTTTTAGGTTGATGCCACTTTTTCCACTTTTTAATTTAAGTATTTTGCTCGCTTCTTTTCTGGCATCGTTTCTCGGTATATCGAGAGCCATGTATTTCGACTGAAATGTATAATAATATAATATTTACAATCTTTAGGCAAGGAGGATATAAGTCTTTATATCTAATGGAATCAGGCCTCAATCAACACTCTTCCTCCACCAACTCGATTTATAGCATAAAAAGTTGAAGACAAGTGGAAAGTGGGCCACATAAAGGAAGAAATTTGTTTACTGCTCATATATATGGTATACGGGTTGGAATGTTTATTTCTTATAATTCTTTGGTACACAGCTCGTGGGCTTTCCTTTCAATTTTGTTAGCTTATTATTGTAGGTATCAATCTTGAAACATCCACATAAGAAATAATCTACAGAAACTAAGTCTTGGTGGGCATGGCATACCACCTTCTCTTGATATACACGAGTATATGCGAACTTTTGGCGAAACATTTCGGGGATTGTCAAGAAGCTGTCCGAATTTCGACAACAGAAATTTCTAATGTCAGTGGAATTATTCAAGTTATAGGGCTAAAAAGCATGAAAGGCTGATAGAGCTGCATGTGCGCCAAGTTGCATCCCCTCTATCAACACCGAAACTTCAAAATCTAGAGCGAAGAATTGAAGAGGCATTTTCATGGACATGAAAATGCGCCTTCCATAATGCAACCTTTTAACAGGAAATGCAACTCTGCTAGAGAATACAGCGTGGATGATTCATTCGTGGAATGTATAGCAGTGGATGCAGACTGTGGTCGGTATGTAATGGCATTGGTAAGCATGTGGCTTTCTGCTTTCTCTACAGTCTCTGTAGTTCTTGCATATCAACTCAGGCATCTATGTTGCTGTACTATCTATTGGTCCTTCCCTGTGAACTGTCTGCTATAAGACGCGGAGCAAGAGTCATGGCTTTAAGACCCTCTTTAGCATCGGTTATCTGAAAGAATAAGATTTCACCCAAAAACCCAAAAAAATGGCTTGTCTCGGCTGGAAGTTTGACCAAATTTTGAAAATGATAACGATCAGTGTTCGGAGCTTTGCCTATGGAACTAACTAAGGTTCGAATAACAAACCAAAAAAAACAAAACACACTTTTCCCGACACCACCGCAGAAAGGAAAACCGAAAAAGGACTCAACATCTGTAGTCTGTTTTGACATTTCTCTGGACACGTTCATAACATAATAAGTTTAATTTATTGGTTAAGTTTTTCGAAGTGAAAGAAGAGTTCTCAGACCTACTGCTGTGGAGGAGCGCCTGGTGCTTGTAATTCCGGCCAAGCCATTGAAAGTTATTACTTGTAAAGAGCTATTTCTTACACATCTAAGGTCCTTTTAATTTTGTTTGATGATAGACAGAAGATTATTTATTAGGGTATAACTAAATTTACGGTTGGTTCCATGTTGGGCAAGTGTTGGCAAGAACATTTTATCCCCTCCTATTCCTGCTTTTGGGTATGAACAATGAATTTGATTGTATCCAGAGCAAACATGCGTTCCGATAGTTTAAAAAATCATTTGTGATTACTTTCAGAGGTCGCTGGAGGGTCGATGTTCTTCAGAGGTAAAACTGAGTTTGAAAACAGAAGGACAAAGAAGAGGAGTCTGCCTTATATGGTTGATGGTTTTTTGGCTTCCCTGAATCATTCAGAAATCGTTATGAATTTTCAGAACAGGTTATTGAAATAGCATTCGCGAATGTTTTTCTGGTTCTACATAGATTGGGGTTTTTGTGTAGGAAGTGGGCCGCACTATCTTCTACGTCTGTCTATGTGACTTTAGTTTTGTCCAACTTGCTGCCTTACTATGGTCCACAAGCTTTATTGTTTTAACCCCAGACAGTTTTCTTAAGCTACATATAAAAATCAGTGCAAGTAAAGCTTCAAAAGCTCCAGTTAGATTGGTTCTAATGGCATCAGAGTGGTGCTCATGCATACAAGTCGTTAGAACTTGCATGAGTTTTGTGACCTTCCCGATCGCAGGTCATCAGACTAGGCAACCATACATCAGACAATGACTGTATACATTAAGTGAATGATTGCTCGTTTAATTATTACTTCATATGTAAAAGGCGACTGACGCTTTCCTTATTATCTTCCTAGACCAGAGCTTGTGAAAGCATTAACACCTTGACTGCCACGTCACCCACCGGTGGGTCACACTCTATATGTTTTTGTATGGATGTTTTTTACGTGGCAGTCAACGTGTTAAGGAATTTATCGGATACGACACCCCACTGTACCATAGTTTCATTAAAATTTCGGTAGAGACTCATATCTATAGTAGGGATGATAGAATCCAAGGCTTGTGTAGGCTGCCTCACAGTTCTGAGGTTATGTGTCTCGTTATGAGCATGCACTCCACACAGTCAGAAAGTATTGGGTTTATGTTGAGATGTTCCAAAGCTTGTCTCATTGCTTTAGATTTTAAAATAAAAATAAGGTAAAAAAACTTTTATGTATAACCTCTAGCGTGAACTCTTTACACTATAGTGATCTTTTGATTGGTGCTACCACTATCTCAACCGATCGACCACTTGTGTAGGCGTGTTGAACTGGGGACATGTCTAAGTCTGAAGAAAATATGTGTTTCTCCAATGTTTGCAGGAACTTAAATCGAAATAAAACAAAATACAGCACACTACCAAGAATATAAACTCTTTTAAAAACGTTGTTTCAAGGAAATGCATCCATAAGTTTTCAAGTTCACAGCAAACAAATAAGCTCTCATATAGCCACGAAAAGTTTCGCAAACATATGTTACGTAGTTATTTCAAAATATTTTTAAAAATATGTTTATATTTACTATACTAAAATAATACTAAAATGTTGCTCATACATAAGATGCCACATTGCGCTTAAATTAATTTTGTATTTCTCGTCATCAAATTAAAATTATTTCGTATTCTCCTGGCAATAAATAAGTTTATCGACCCAAATGTAGCCTTGAAAATATTTGTCACTGCATCAAAAGTCCAATTTTCTAAAAATACATAAGAAAACACTTTAACTCCCAACTGTTGGCTGCACTAAATCACTTAAACAGCGCCCGTCTTTTTCTCAATAATAAATGCAAATAAATTGTACTTTCATTGTCTGTTGCTATACTAAAATTGCATTAAATCGCATCCAAAATGAAATAAAAAAAATATATATGTATATAAACCAACCAACACACAATCAATTTTTTTTATGAAGCTCTTTGTGAAAAGAAATCGGCAAACAAATAAATTTAATTAACGCCACCACATGACGTGACTTTTTGCTCATAAGACGAGAGTTTAACAAAAAAAAAAAATAAAAATAAATAAATAAAAATATTCCACATACGTCATGTATACCGCTCCTTGGAAAGCGTTTCAAATATTGCACACGAGATACATACATATGTAGACACATCTAATCACAGAATAAGAGGGGTCATTAATTTTGGGAATTAGTCATTGCTTTAACGATTTTTCGTTTTGTGTTCCTATATCTATATATATCGTGCTTTTTTTTTAAATTGCACTAAGCACTAATTAATTTATTGTTTTATGTTTTTTCTCTGCTTTCACTTTGTGTTTAATTGTCCTGCATTTTGTTTTTTGTTTTCGTCTGTTTCACTTGCAAGATAAATATAAAATAAAATAATGCATACATATGTACTGACATTTAACCTTGATTTTCGCCGAGTGTGGTGAACGATAAACGTACATCGCCAGGTAGAGAGAGGTAAAGGTCACTGCTTTCGTTCAAGGCCAATCAAAGAAATGACTTTCGGACGCACAGCTCGAGGGGAAATAGTCTGATGAGACTTGTGATTTGTTATAAATTCTTTTCTTTTTTTTTTTTTTTTTTCTTGTAAAGCAATATTGTTGTGTGCTTTGGTTTATTATTCTGCTATTTGTGGCACTCAGTCTCAAATGCTTTTATATTTTCGTTTGTCTGATTACAATATGTGTTATCGTTAAAGATTTAAATTATTTTGGTGTTCTCTTGTTTTGTTGTAATTATTGCTTGATTATTTACAAGCTTTTCAACACGGCGATGATATCATTTCCAAAATGGGGGAATATTACATGAAAGTAAAAGAGAAGAGTCACCGTCAACACGAAGCGAACAGAATCGGAAACAGAATCAGAAATAAGAACGAGATTCTGGGATTAATTGAAGAGTGTTACGTAATTTTTTCAGGAATAGGAGGGGAAACCGAAAACGGAGGTCAATGTGGTGAAGTGAGCTCGGATTAAGCGAGGATAGTTTTGTAGTTTTTTTTAACGATCGCAAAGCTGTTATTTTCGTTCTAAGAAAGACAAGACAAGACAAGCCTTTAAAGCCCAAAAAGGAACCTCATATAATCCAAGATCTTTTGTTCTTTAGTCAGGCTCAGAATTGCTCTTAATGTTTTAGTGCAATATCCACCGAAATATCCTTTTCCGAACCCCAAAAAATAAACTGAGAACTTAACAAAGTAAAAGTGTCCTATTAACCAAATGGACTTTGGTGCTTCAGCCAGGAGGATCATTGAGTCCCATCCTTCAGCTTCGAAACGACAAGGAAAGCAGAACCTTCGTTATAAGGGCAAAACTATCACGGAAGCCAGAAAGCTTGACCTAACAACTGGTCAGGAATCGAAGAGGATCCAAGTCTCTGGTGTCTAAGGCAAGGACTCTTCAATGAAAGGGTGTACGTAAAGTAAGTTATTGAATTACTGTTATTGGAAAAGAATTGGAAAGGGGTCCACGAAGAATGTTTCATAGTCTGTAGTTAATTTATTACCCACTTATTTATTCCTGATTTGACCATCTTTTGTCAGCCTTGTACAAATATATGGGAAAAGGTGAAGAATGATCTTGAGCTGATACTGTTCAAATGGTCTAGTAAAGCTTTGCATATTAATTCTGGATTTCATTTCATGCCATTAGATTAGACTTACCAACGTTTTGATAAAAGGGACATAAAGATGACTTACCTGTAAAAGGAAATAAAGAAAAAGAATTTAGAAATGATATATACATAATTGTAGGTATATTAAAGGTACAAAGTGCTAAATGATTAGGTTCAGTGTAAGTCTACTAGAAAGATAAAGAATCCAAAGCAACCGGTGGAGTTTACTTCGAACTGAATTAATACTTATTATTATTATGTATCTTAAAATGCGTGGATACTTTAAAAGGGTTTCGAAATAGAGTGTTAATTATGGAGACAAATTTGCAAACCGAAACATTTCCATCGCTCCTTCAGTTGGGAGCAGTTGTTAAGGAAACAAACCAAAGCCACAACAGGCTAGATATGGACTCCAAATAGGGTGATCTAAAAATCCATGCTCCCTTAAATATTTGTAGTGAGCCCTGCTTTGTATGCCGACGCATTATTTTAGTGTAGGTCACAGGTGCCACGAGCGTAAAGTAATGTTTCACCGTAGATTTGGTCTTTTATGCATTTGTAGAGATCATTTGTGCAGGCATAACTGACAACACCGAACCTGTCTTCCTTAAGAAAAACTACAAGCATATTTCGTTTGCTAATGAAACGAAATCTTCGAATTCAAAGGCCTATGTATACCTTGCTCCGAATTTTTTTTTAGACGTTACCCATATCCTCGAATTTTCCATTATCGAATTTTTTGATCACGTTTTGCGCTCAATTAGCTCTACCGGCCACAGCTTTCTAATTTAGAGGTGGTTATACTCTATCCATCACTTAGGCGATTAGTATAGGGTTGATCATCATATTCAAGTCATTTAACCTCTAGACTCTTAAGCACGCAACTTTGTATACATAGCATATGCATGAGAGATGCCAGCTAGGACACTTCTTGTGATTGTCAAGAGCCTGACAAAATCGACTGAACTCTCAACTAACTTTTTGAAACAATTTTCTTATCTGAAAGCTAAAGAGAAAACGGAATAAAAAGAGGTTGTCTCTGACAGTCTCTGATGGCTTCAAAAAATTTCATTGCCCAATGGGATCTAACACATACCCACATATTCTTAGAAGGTATAGGGCTGATAAATTTTCAAAGTGTGCCTTCAACTGGAACACAGGTGATCGTATATTTTATACCTAAAGGGTTGTCCACACCATATCTGATTTTGACACTGATAGTTCTTATCTGGTCTTTAACCAATAAGCGTCTCCAGCCAGCTCGATCTTAAGATAGCTGCCTCCAGTTTCACACGCCAAGTTGGTTGAGGTCCCCTTCAACTTGCGTGTGCCACCTGACTCGAGGTCTTCCTCAACTGCACTGTCCCTCGCGGGCGGATTCGAAGATTTTTCGGACCGAAGCAATGGTGTCCATCCGCTTTACATGACCCAGCCACCTCAGTCGTTGGAGCTTCACTCTTCTGGGCAAGTCGATGCCGCTGTACAACCCGTACATTTCGTCGGTTTATCTCCTCCTCCACTCACCGTTTTTGCAGGCGGGACCGGAAATCACCCAAAGAATTTTCCTCTCGAAGCAGCCAAGAGCACCCTCATCCATTTTTGATAAAGTCCATGCCTCTGCGCCGTAGAGCAGTACTAAGATTATTAAGGTCTTATATAGGGTCGCTTTTGTTGTTCGAGAGAGGGCTTTGCTAGTCAATTGCCTTCTTAGCCAAAAGAAGCAGCGATTTGCAAGAGGTCTTCTTCGTTTGATTTCAGCGCTGGTGTCGTTGTCTGAATTCATAACGGAGCCTAGGTAGACAAATTCCTTAACTACCTCAAAGTTATATATCTGTCGAGAGAGACTTTCTGTCCGAGATGTGGTTGGTTGAGTGTAATTTCTTGTTGACAGCATATACTTGGTCGCGTCCTCATTTACCGTTAAACCCGTCTTCGTCGCTTCCGTCTCAAAACTTGCGAAAGCGCCACTGACATCACTCTGCTTTCTTCCGATTTCGGTATATGCGAGTAATTGGACGGACTTTTGAAAGATTGTGCCTCTTGTATTGGCGCGTGAGTTTTGCACTATTCTTTCAAGAATGATGTTAAAAAAATTCATATGAGAGCGCATCGCCTTGTTTAAATCCTTTTTGACATCAAAGATCTCGGTGTTTGAGGCTCCTGTTTTTTTTCCAAGATTTGCCGTAGTGTGAATATTTGGTCGATGTTGAACTTTTCTGGTCCAAACCCACACTGATATGGACCAATCGGGTTATTGACAAACGACTTTAGGCGTTCACACAATACGGCAGATAGGATCTTGTAGGCAATATTAAGAGGACTTATACCTCTGTAGTTGGAGCAGTTCAGAGGGTCTTCTTTTTGAGGATCGGACAAACAATGCTGAGGTTCCATTCATCGGGGATACTTTCTTCCGACCATATTTTACAGATGAGTTGGTGTATGCTCCTTACCAAGTCATCGTCTGCCGTTTTGAAGAGCTCGGCAGTCAGGCCATCTGCTCCAGCAGCTTTGTTGGATTTCAGCTTAGATATGGCTATCTTCATTCTTATGATAGCTCTAATGCGCTCAAAAAATTGACAAACTCTGTATTATACTTTCGCGGTATGAAATGGATTGATTTTGGCTTAAGCAATGTTGGAAAATATTGCAAAGTTACTTCCAAAGTGGATGCTGTGTTGCCGAAACAGAAAGAAATTTCGGTCGAAATAATGACTCAACCTCCATGATCTAGCTCCATGCATAGCCACGTGTCACGTCGTAAGACAGATTTGACATTTGGTCTGGATAAAGCGAATTGAAAACCCATTTGTATGGGCATTACCAACCCAACGAGTGTATCCTGAAGTACAACGCGCACATGACGAATAATCTGAACGAACTTGATGTGTGAAATTGTAACTAGGCCAAAGGCCGATCTGATTCGAGAGGTTAGGTTAGGTTGTAGGGGTGGCTACACTTAAGTGCAGCCTCATTCGGATCTTGCCATTCTCAATCTTTGGAATGAGGAAATTAAAAATAAGTTCGTGTATCGTATGTTTTTTCCCCAAAAAAAGATTTTATATTCCCTCAAACAAAGCATACTTAAAATTGTACCCCCAAGTCAAAGTTAAACCAATTTAACCCAAGAAACAACTCGTTTCAGCCCCAGATAAAAAAGTTCCAACCATCTTTTGTTTTAAGATTTCATTTTATGATGGGAACTATTCATAAAAAGTAAATTATCATCTAGTTTACTACCTACTGACTGGGGAAAAAGCAAAAAGAAAATGAAGAAAAACACAGGGAAAAAGAAGACTAAAAAGGAGACGACAAACTTGTCAAGAGTATACTCGTGCAAATTATAAGCTCATTACTCAGCAAAGAATCAGAAGAAGAAAGAAAAAAACTTAAAGACTCTTCCTAGAAGCGATTATGAGGTGTTCACATACTTGCCGCATGTTTACTTCTTTATAATGTTCCATCAACAGCAGTGATAAAGTACAGTGGTCAATTCAGAAGCTTATCATTCCAAAAAAGTACATCTCCGGAAATCTTGATTCTCCATATTCTGAGCTAGGTACAGCGGATTGTGAAGAACTTCAAACGAATGAACGGTCTTAAAGAAAACAAAGGCTTTGGGCACTTTCTGAGAACAATGCAACATGACTAGGGGTAGGGAGCCCGTTGGACTCCGCTAACGACTATAGCTTTGCTAAAGAAACAATAGGTTGGACTTGCTAGCAGTTTTTTTCCTTTTGGGAGCTGAGGTGAGCGATGTGATATAAACTCAAAAAATGAAACCTTGATACTTTCACGTAGTGGGAAAAAGTGACTTTGCTTAAAGCCAGGGGAAAACCGTCGAACTAGATTCAGCCCAGGAACAAAATGGAATTTATATGTACATAACAAAATAATAGATAACCCAATCTTAAGCTGTTTGTAAACAACCCGTATAAGACCTTACATTCCAAACTCTGCTTAAATATGGAGGAAAGTTAAAAGCACAGCACAATATGGAATTCATATTATAACAAGACAATAAATGACTCGTAACGAAGAAAGAAAGCGACTTTACAAATGACCCATTTAAGACCTCACATAAGGCCAGAAGGTAGGTCGCCGTAGCCTACTAAAACACGAAAATGGCGAAAAATGTATTGTCTGATCGTATTTAATTCCCGCCAGTAAAAAGGACTTTTAGATTCGGCATCTCTGAACCTTTTACTACCACTTCTAGTGTCCCGCACTTGGTTGATCAACATTGAGGCAGTGCCTCCTATATCATTTTCTGTGAGTTACGCGTTATTTGTAATAAGGAACTCAACTTTCGTTCCCACATTACCAACAGAGCTAGCTCTACTCTAGGGTTTGTAAAACGGGGGTCAAAAGAGTTCTCAAATACATCATCAAATTGATTTAACATAACAAACGCTAGGCCCATATTTTAAAATGGTTGCTTAGTATGGTCACCCAACTTAGATAACCATGCAAAGCGAATCGAGGTTGTTTAGCGTTGGTACTGTTTTGCGTGGTCTCCTTTGGGTAGATTCTTAGAATTTACTGATTTACTTACACAGTCTCTGGTAGAATGTCGAGAAGTTGCCAATGTGCTCCTTATCTAACAACTCTTAGCTGGCAACATTGATTCCGTCATCTCATTTGAAATTCGTAAGGAACAAGTAAGGTCTGGATTCTAAACAGAACAGCTTAAGTAGCAGCTGTCGAAACTTTTATTACAAATCAGTCATTTGATCTTGGGACCATGTGAGTCTACATGACAATTCCTTAAACTGTCTCATACCTTGATGCCTTCAATACGGTGTTACACAAGTTTTCTGCATAAACGGGAGGATTAAGATTGCGATTTCAGATCATGAAACTTGGACAAAAATACATACGACGGTCGATTGTAAAGGATTAGCGATTGATCACTTAAAATGCATCAAAGAAGCTCGTTGACCCAACATTCACATGGAAAAAAGAGTAAACTAACCACAGCCAGTAGGTTCACATCCAAAGCGACTAAGACGAACCGCCCTATTAGCAAACCGATGCCAGAATCGTATTAAAATACAAAGGAAAGGTACATAGAGTCACTGTGGAGGTTAGTCAGTTATGGCTCAGTTTCACCTCGGACTATTCTGAGATCTTAAGCCAAACTGATGATTTTAAATACTTTTTTCCGGCACAACTTCTTCAACAATTGGACCACTGTGCATGGCGGCGTATAAAATTAGATTTCGTCACGCGTATCAGACAAAAAAGCCACGAGCAGTATATAGTTCACAGAGAATCCCATTTACTTTTGCCGCGCCACAATAATAACTCACGCAGATCAACTATTGTAGCCATTCTACGTTTTTGGGGATTTGTGCCTTAAGGCTAGAATGGGCACTTGGTAAGCTAGTCACTTGGCTCATTGTTATACGATTGTATTTTGTAAGCCTAATTAGGATCCGGTTTTTCTTTTTCTTTTTTCATGAGTCTTCAGATGTGTGCGTCTTAATTGCTGTTTGTGAATCACACATTTAACAGGAAGATTTGCGGCAGGTAAACAAGTCAAGTGAAGCTTAATTGGAGCGACATTTTAGATTCGGTTGTTGACCCTAGCAAAATCAAATCCACTGATTCCTTATTTCACATTCCAAACTTGTGGGGTTTATAAATGGACAACTGTCAAGACGAAGCCTCAGGCAGGTAGTTATAAATTAGAATTCTTAATTTTTAGACGCGGAATTTTTATTTTTTCTTCGTTTTTAAAATGAATAAGGAAGATGTTCTAGCTCTGGGTCGAAGTGTAATTGGTTTAAACTTCGTTTACAGTCGATGACATCATGAACAGAAAATTTCCCCACACAGAGATACACGATTAATTGTATAAAATTGGAATTACCTTTACCTGTCTGCCTCTCGCGCAGAAATAGGGGAAAAATTCGCTGGTGTATGTCAGCCTTTTCGCCAATTAATTGGGATATATACGTTAACGTACATCTGCTAACGTAGACCGATACAATAGATAACCAGATGCGAGCGTTCATTAAAAAAAACCCAAAAAGATGAATTAGGCTAGAAGCAATAGGGAAAAAGGCGTGACAACTTAAATTTAAATTCAAAAATAATCATGGAAAATTGCAAGCGGAAGTTTGGGGGTGATTAGATGAAGTCGTTAGTGAATTATTCCAATTAGTTGCACCTGTTTGCTGCGGACGTTAAGAGGTTGTATAGCAATGCAATATCAAACGATAGATATAGAGCACCATTGGAATGTGTCAAAAAACACAGACAACCCACTTAAACTCTTACTTTCCACATTAAATGAGACACGAACATTTAGGGTTCTTTGTTCACCTTCTTGGTAGACTCATGAGAAGTTTGATTACAATCGTTGATGGCCGTGTGCACAATTCCAGGCAGTTTTTATCTCAAAAAGCCAACTGATAATGACAAGGTTGTAATCTGTATGCAACCAGAGTTAAATGGGCCTCATATGTACAGGTGGTAGGGTAAGTGCCCGGCCACTCTCTAGTAACCGGTCACTTTTGTCTTTTTTTGCCTATAATAAGAAAACCACTTAACATAATCAAACGGTTTCAAAGGCAATGTGGTTGTTCATATGTCCCAGATAGCATCCCAAAAAAGTGTATCTATAAACCAAAAATTGTGAACACAGCACACACTTTAGTTAGTCTTCGTCAGTGTAGAGGTCAAATATGGGTCGAATTTTATTTTTATGTTAGTGGTAGATGGAAAATGGAACCTAAGTTTTTGTGCGTTTTTCCTACAAAAAATGGTAAATGATAAGCTCTACCCTTCTCAGAATAAGAATAAGTAACAATTTAAAGCAAAATCATTGCAAAAATTAAAATATTTTTCAAAAATTGTGGGTGGCCGGTTTCTAATACTCGCAATTTCAGTAAAATTTCAGAACCCGGCCGGGGGGAGGCGACTACTAAATATTTTTTTATAACATGTTTTTAGAATCCGGCTGGGATATAAAATCGTCGTAATGGCAATGTTTTTATCTGGTCGCAAAGACAATTTGGGGTTTTTTCGCGTGAACATATCTTAAAGTTTAAAAGTAGATTCCAAAAAGTCAAAACTTTGGAAGCGGGAATCTATGAAGAAGAGGAACCACATTCAAACAGAACCAGCAAAACGTTTACCAATGTAGATCACATGGCAAATGTATTATATAAGATTCAACGTAATGGAAAATGCATTCAAAAGGCGGTATAGCATGACATAGCCAGATCTACTCTTCAAGGTCGTTTGCGCGGTAAAATAGCGGAAGGTGTTTTTAAAAAGAAGTCTGCTCATGATTTGCTCAACACCGTAGAACAAAAAATGACAAAAGACCCTATTATTATTATTTTTATTGGCTAGGCTTTGCGACAGACTCATATGGCACTGCGACCTAAAAGATCTATTGTGGCCGGCGCCAGTTAAACAAGGAGATCCTCTTTCTTTCTAGTGAAGTTGAGGATATCTCCAGTCGAGGCATTACGAATGTCAACCGATGTTATGAATTCTTTGTGAAGAAAGCGTTTCCTGATTCTGCAGACAGCCACGCACTCACATAGTATGTGCTGGGCTAATACAAGATTCTATTCAAATATTCTAGACCAGCCAAAACTTGGTTGATATTCATCTTCAAAAGAAACCCCGAGTTGGCCAATAGGGAAGAAGTAAACTATTCATGTTGGTAACCTCAGCTCCTCTATTGTCAGCACACTTCACAATTACCTTTCTTATCCAAAGCCGATAGCGTTTGTTAGCAAAAGAACTGCAAATTGTTCTTGTTGATTTCAAAGTGCTACCTATATAGGTAACGGATTAATCTCTATGGAATTAATACAAATTAACCGATCTGCATTTTTTGTTATTAAACTCATGATTATCTACTTTTTTGAGATTTTTATGTTTATTTTGTTATCTCTTTGTTTTTCAATTATGAAAAAAATTTCGGAAAAAGCTAGCAAACTAAATTAAATACATAAAGCTTGCATGGCAGGATACTAAAATTTCAGTACCTAACCGGTAACTAAGGGTGACTTTTCTCAAATAAATGGTAATAGGTTTTAGGTGAATCCGTTTCTAGAGAAAAGGGAATTAGGGTAAGTGCACTAGTACCCGGCCACTCTCTAGTAACCGGCCACTTTTGTCTTTTTTTGCCTAAAATAAGAAAACCACTTTACATAATCTAACGGTTTTAAAGACACTATGATTGTTCATATGTCTATCAACTAAAGATTGTGAACACAGCACACACTTTAGTTAGTCTTCGTCAGTATAGAGGCCAAATATGGTTCGAATTTTATTTTTTTATTAGTGGTAGGCGCAAACTGAAACGCAAGTTTTTATGCGTTTTTCTGACAAAAAATGGTAAATGCTTAGCTCTACTCTTCTCAGAATAAGAGCTAGTAACAATTTAAAGAAAAATCCTTGCGATAATTGAAATATATTTCTTAAATTTTGGGTGGCCGGTTTCTAGTACTCGGAATTTAGTAAAATTTCAGAACCCGGCCAGGGGGGGCCGATTACTAAATATTTTTTTTTTACATGTTGTTAGAATCCGGTCGGGATATAAAATCATCATCATGGCAATCTTTTTATCTGGTCGCAAAGGCAATTTGGGGTTTTTTTTTCGTGTATACTTACGCGTTGATTCCAGAAAGTCAAAACTTTGGAAGCGGGAACCTATGGAGAAGAGGCATAACATTCAAACAGAACCAGTCAAACGTTTCAAGTTACCAAGGTAGATCACATGGCAAATGTTTTATATGAGATTCAACATAATGAAGAAAGCATTCAAAAGGCTGCATTAAAGTATGTCATAGCCAGATCTACTCTTCAAGGTTTCGGCCGTGCAAACGTAGAGTGACGGAAGGTGTTTTTAAAAGGGAGTCGGCATATTAGCCGTGTTTTTTTGATAGCTGTATACCCAGCCCAGTAAGATTTTACACACAAAGCAATAACAACAACCCAAGTGGAGATAAGTTTCCCAGTAGCAGCAAGTGTGGATAGACCTACATAAGTTGACCACCAGAGCGTAAAAAATCTCATAAATGAGCTTTTAGCCGATTGTATTTTTTCCTTTTGCTTGCGTTTGACATTTAAAAGCTTTTAAACAAAGACAACAACTTAAATAAAATTCGAGCCGCAAACCAATTGGTTGGTGCGGCTGGAAGTGAGTATAGATCGTTTTTTTGACTGAAGTGAGTATGATTATCAAAAAAACACGACTATTATCATAGCATAGCAAATTAAACAGTTGATTTGCTCAACACCGTAGAACAAAAATGTTTAAAATACACCAAGGAAAATACTATTCAAATATTCTTGACCACCCAAAACTTGGTTGATATTCATCTTCGAAAGAAACCCCGAGTTGGCCAATAGGGAAGAAGGAACCTATTTATGTTGGCAACCGTCAGCTCGTTTATTCTCAGTATACTTCACAACTACCTTTCTCTTCCAAAACCGAAAGCATCTATTAGCAAAAGAACTGCAAGTTGTTCTTGTCGAGTTCAAAGTAATCTAAAGGCAACTCATTCATCTACATATATGGAACCACCGTTCCGCAATTATTATTTTTTTAAACTCATAATTATCTACTTTTTGAGTTTTTTATGTTTATTTTGTTATCTCTTTGTTTTCCGATAGTAAAAGAATTTAGGAAAAAGCTAGCAAACTAAATTTAATACATAAAACTTGCATGGCCGGGTACTAAAATTTCAGTGGCCGAATACTGAAATTTAGACAATTTTAGTGGCCGGTAACTAACTCAGCGTGATTTTTCTCAAATAAATGATAATAACTATTAGCAACAGCAATTTAAGCATGTTTTATTTTAATTAATCGATTCGTATTATCTTCACCTATTGATAATGATACATAGTATTTCGAAACTCCATATAGCTTAAGAACTAAGCTATGTAGAAGTCAAAAAAATAAATAAAGTGGCCGACTACTAGTGCCCTTACCCTAGGCAAGAGGTATGTAATTGTCAAGAGCAAGGATTGTCTAGTTTTTTTGAGAAGACGCAGCTATGGTTGAAACAACTTGTCATGTTTTCTTTTTTAGAACACCAATATAGAGCGAACAGGTCCTTATTCTATGGAAATCCCGATTTAATTGTAGTTGAAATAGGCTCCATCTAGACACATTCCAGAACGCAATAAGATCTTTCTATCAACATTAAGTGCATGTTTCACAATAAATTTCAAAAAACAGGAAATAAGACGCCATGCATAACCTCCAACGACGCGCCATCCAAACGAGAAAAAAAGACTTCCCAACAACAACCAGTTTCCGTCGTCGTCTTCCTACTTTCAAATGCACAACGCACACAGGGATAAACTTTGCAAAAACTACATTGAACAAAAAAAAAAAGAAAAAAAAAGGCGAACACCCCTCTTGCGAACTGCCTTCATCCCCTTCTCCGCACTCCACATCTTATTTGCAACCTCAATCTCAAAAACCAAATGAAAAAAAGAAAACGAAGCAAACAAGCAATGGCAGCAGGAGTGAATCGTTAGTCGGTCAGTAGTTGAGAATGTGAATAGAAAACCTGAACCTGTTTCATAATTGCCGTCTGGAACTCTCATGGCCAAGGACACGGACACTCAATACGGAATGCATAAACACGTCTCTTTTTAGATGAGCTAACACATCATATACCTAACACAAGCACACACACCCATGGAAGTGTTAAGTCCAATCATACAGAAATTTCTACTTGAATGTCCTCGAAAAATGTCCGCAAAAAGTTTAAGGAAAAAAATTCCAGCATTTGTATTTGGTTGAATGGATATCCAAAAGGTTTTATAATCTCCTGATGGATCGCAATGCATTTCCTGAATCCTTGCGAAATGCATCTGCATCAATGTCAAGGTGAAAGTACAAAATAAAAAATAAAACCCGAACCGAACTGGTTCGAATTTCCTTTTCAAACAAAAAACAAAAACAAAACTCGAAGGAACCCTTTAAGTGCTCCTTCTTCCATTCTCCTTTAGCGTTCCCGCTATGCTTGAATGTGTGAGTGGGTCTTTTTACTCGATTAAGTCCGACGATGACGCGACCTAGACACCAAAAACAACAAAACTTAGCGGCGCGACACCGAGAACGACGGCGACGTCGCCGTAAACGTTTCTTTTAAAACAAACACATGACCAAGGAAGCGAACAAGAAAAAAAACTCCCGAAAGAATGAAAAGGGATATTTTTATAAACAAGTCAAGCAAAAATCTCCCATGACCTTGAACATGAAAACTCTACACATACACAAGCAGCCACACTCACTTGATGCAAAAATGTGCGTTCCTGCTTTCCTCCTCAAACTCTCCTTCCTGAGGGTAACGGCGACAACGACGACGACGATGATGACGACGACGATAAAAACAAAGCACATCCCTGTTTGCCACGGAGACCCCCGTTTGACAGATCAACAGCGCTTTTGTGTGCTACACGTGCAGTTGATATCCTTGTCCAAACTCAAACCCATACATTCAACCAGTTCATCGTGTAGAGAAGGCAAAAAATCAAGAAAAAAAAATTGCAAAACGCATAAACAAAAACTTTTGTGTTGCGCAGTCATTTTTTTTTTTACCAAATTCTCAACAAAAAGGAAGAAGAAACCGAAAGAAGAGAATGAAGGCGACGCAAAAATAAATGCTGTCCTTGAAAATTTTTTCAAAGCCCCCATGAGTGTGTGTGTGTTTTTTTCAATAAAGTGCAAGGAAGGGTTTGCTTCAAAAGAAAACAAAAAAAGCGTGCAACTTCAACTGCAAATAAAGTGTGTGCATGGAGAACGAATGAATAAAACCGCGCACAGCAAACCTGTCTCATAGATGCATCAGCTTATGTAGGGTGTGTTTATTTAAGATTGTTTGAAGTTGATTGGAGAAACGAATGTAAGGTTTCATAATGTACATACATAGATAAATGATGGTCATCGTTATTTTGACATGACTCACAATTAGTATATGGATACTCTAACCCATTACTTCCATGTTTTCATAAGCTTGCTCAAGTGCAAATATTTTCTTTAGAAGGACCTTGAAGTAATTGTCCTACTACTTATGAGTCTCTTTTCCGGGATACAAGTCCTTTCCAGGCAACCCGGCACATTCCCAAGTGACGGATAGGGACCCATAAGAGTATCACAATGGGCTTTGAACCTAAGTGAGTCCCACGAAAGACAACTTTCTACCTAACCTAACTTAAGCTATGAGTCTCTATTTAGAGCCGTTTCTAAAGCAGCCCAACATCGACTCTGGCTATTTTCTTGTTGCTGTCAAAATCAGATCTCGTCCAATGATAAGAAGCTGCAAATAGCCCAGCAGAAGTAAAATTGCCGTTGGATGCCTTAACATGCCTGGAGTATGCAAAGTCTACTGCACTTGAATACGAATCATCTTCGTCGACATGCAACATATGCATGTATGCATGCTGAATCAACGTGGACTCAGTTCAACAAGTCAAGACACGTTGACTACATTGACTTGACAACACCGAGGTAGTGGACAATAATGCTCTAGCCGAGAGGATCTGTGAATCCCATTCTCTGGGTTCAAGATGAGAAGAAAAATCGAGCAAAGTTATCGCGTATAATAGATGGCTTGACCTGGAGAACTAGAGCAGCGGAAATGGGGTCTAAGAGGACGGAACGCTACAGTGTATAAAGTTAATTTACAGGTGTAAATAAGTATAAAGTCGTCGTAGATGTTTCAACCCAGAAACATTCTCCTAGACGGGGCTAGGTATGGTAGCAAGAGATTATTAACCAGTAGCACTAAGTAAGATAACCAGGAATGGGTCCTTCTAACATATGGGTGAACTGCCAATGTTAAAGCCAAAGCCATTAAGTGTGTCCCTGATATGATTTTTGTTTTTTTGTTTTACTAGGACGACCAATACTGTAGAGCAATGACTTTGTTAAAAGAAGGAGTAGGCTCTGGGATCTACTCACTAGAACCACAGGAGTGTGTTTCAAGCGGAAGTTCTAGCCATCTCTGAGGCAGCCTGTAAACTATCAATGAAGCTAGTCTAGCTAGTCTCAAGAAAAACTATTGACATTTACATAGATAGCCAAGCCGATAATAAAGCCATTTCATTCACAGTTGTTAAGTCAAAAATCTTGAAGAGCTCAAAACCCTCATCGCGAACCACAACGTAATACTCTGGTGGATCCCGGGACACAAAGGTATCCACGGGAATGAAATGGCGGATGAATTAGCCAAGACGAGCTCAGAACAGGACCTATCACTGGTCGACCACTCAGTTCTGCCCCCTAGCTCTCGTCAAATTTAGCATTGCATAAGACTTCCAAAGACAAGCTGATGAGAGATGAAGTGCACTCTCATCATGCCGCATCTCCAGGAAGCTCTGGACAAATATCAACAAGATAAAAACGGGGCACATTCTCGCACTAAACAGATAAAACTTAGCTCTCTTCACAGGGATCATCACAGGACACAACCTACTGGCGGCCCACCTCAGAAGAATGCGTTTAAGCACAGACGAGCTATGCAGAGGCTGCGGTAATACAGACGCGAAAGAGAACATAACCCACTTCCTATGTGAGTGTTCCAGCCTTCGGCGAATACTATTTCAACGACTTGGGCGATCTGTCTAACAAGCCACCAAAAACCATTCTAAAATTCAGGATAGTTCAGGGAGGCCGAAAGATCGTAATTGCACTCACCTAGACCTTTCCCTTTTTTTTTCCTTTTCAGAATGAACATTCCACGTCAGAGGAACACAATGGATCCGTTAGAGATCCAAGTGAAGACTGCATCACGCGATGCACCCACCTCTTCAACCTACCTACCTTGTTTAAAGTTTGGGTACAGAGATGAGGTAACTTTAACTAGCTAACTTTATGATTTATCGAAATGATTATGGATCATCGTTTATTAAATACTAGCTTTTACCCGCGGCTTCGCCCACCTATAATTTGAGAAGTTACACTTTAAAAACCAAGGTACAGCCACTCTGCGTGCAAAATTTAAAGTTGATTGGTTCCGTAGTTTTCGTGTTACAGAGGAACAAACAAACAAACGGACAACGTTTCACTTTTATAATATTAAGTAGGATTTGAAGGCGTACTTTCATAGACTAAAGCTTGTTTCCATAATTTCTCCAGCATCAAAAAACTTATAAGTAAGGTTCTTTATGGCCTGTGACTTAACAACACAATTTGGAAATCAACATCAAGAAAAGACAGAAATAGGTGTCCAGTCTGATGAATAAAGCCGTCTGTCGCCTTTCGCCTGATTCATATACTAGGATCTAAAAGAATGCTCTTGGAATCTAGCAAATGGAGCGTACGGAGCTTGTCAAAATCGTTTCAATGCGAGCAGCCTTTACGACACACACGACACCCGACAACGATTACAGTTTAATACATTTTTCAGCAACCCGGTAAGCAACATAAAGTTTATGCATAACCACCGCCATATAACAACCTGACCGCAGAAGTTCGAGCATAGAAACTCCAGCCAAATGAACGATGTGCTAAATTCTTGATGCGAGAACCTCGGGTACAGGGTGTAGTACATCGATCCACGACCAGTCGATCCAGTGTCGCACCATCAATTAGGGTTTCAATCGCGCTATTAAAAATGAAGGAATTACGAGATTATGTATCTCTTGAAGAAATCTCGAAAAACTACATGTGATGAAAACATTTATATGGAACGACCAAACACGCCCATTGAGGTCTACGATAAGAAGACGACAAGAATCCATGAATACCCAGTTTGGAGGAGAACTTTTCTAAAAAAAAAAATAAAACCAAACAAAAGTCTAAGAGAAGCAAACAACAAGTGGACCTTTTTAGACACTCGTGTAGCCTTGTGAAGCTATGGCTTAAATGCGATGAAGCTAAAACCGACATATAGAAAAAGATAGAAAGTCGCTATCTACACTTATAGCAGTGATCACGGGGCATTTTACACTGCGGTACCACACCAAAAAGCTCCGTATTATGGAAGAAGACCTTTGTAGAGGTTATGACGACGAGGACGACCCGTTTTCTTTCCCACTGTCCAGGCGCCTCTGGGACGATACTTCTTCCAAGATCTAGAACAACTATTCGATAAACCAGTAACAGACATGATGAGCTTTATCAAATCAACAGGATGGTTTATATCACTAACGCAGTATGTAAGTTTAATATAACGCCTAAGAGCAATGGGTATTTTTACCTTAATGAGTTTCAGAATGAGTTTCAGTCTGGCGCAGAAGAAGAGGAGTTCCGCTCCCTACCCACATACCTTACCTAACCTAACCTAACGCACCCTTGGTAGCACTCAATATATGATTCTGTTTTTGAACGTTCCAAGAACTCGTTTATCTTGTGGCCTCTACTGATACCTGTCACAATGGGCAAGAAACAATTGATTTACTGGCATTGTCATCTCGCAAAGAGCCGACACAAATTGTCCATTAAGATCGTGTTGTTTGACATCGTGTGACTTCTTTTTGTGAAGTTCATTTAAGTTTCAGATTTATACAAATAATTTCTGAGCTCAAGACTGAGATTTAACGTGTCACGTTTGAGATTATGCCACAAGACAAAGTCCTGTAAAACATTGGCAAACATTTTAGAAAATTATTTCCAACTTGCAACCTGTAGTTATGTGAGCAAGGTCCTCTTAGTATTCAAAATAGGTTTAAACATACAAATATTTGGCGCGACAGCTCATGGGGAGCAAAGGCCTAGCTTTTCAGAACCATTTATGTTGTGCGTGTTTTATTTTTCGCGCGAATGGAAGGGACCTACAGTTTTATTGCCGACTACGAACGGCGAACTGACACATTATAACTCTTGTAAGTTTGTCATACCTGCGAAGAGTAGGTGTCATTAAAAAACGTTTGGTGGTTTTGAGGAGCAGTCCAACGTATTAACCACTAAGCCACGGTGACCACCAAAGTAGGTTTAAAGTCCGATTTTAAACACTTCTCAATGACAAAATACATTGGCTATCCTGCCACAGAAACACCCTGTTCAGCCATCATATTTTTGATCCCTTACTCATCTATACACATATCAAATTACTTGACAGCTGTTCTTCTATGAAATTCGAGTTCAATAAGAAGTTTTAATGGAAAGTGAACATAAATAATAAAAAAATAAAATAAAATAACACCCTAAAATTGGCATGCTTTCCAATTTGGAACGTCTTATCCACAACATGCGCCTCCGTTGTTTGTTTACTTTCGGCGTTTTTAAGTTTTAAGCGGAAGTTAAAATTTAGATTTTCTTGTTTTTTATTTAATTGACAAACAGACTCAGATCAGGGGCTTTAAGATTCTCACATTTTAATTAGAAAAAAAAAACAAGAAACATCTTGAATTATTGGATTGATTAATTAATTAATTTTAATTTAAAAGTTCTATGACCTTAGGCATTGATAAGTCTAAATATTTGTTTATGGGATTTTTTTTTAAACAAAATATTCCTACGCTATAAGTTTTCATTAATTCAGTTTAATTTATTAGTATGTTAGTGGTCAAGGGGATTTATATGGAAAGACGAGTTACTTTGGAGAGCTTAAGTTTTTAAATGACAAATTAGTATTTAGTGTAGGAATGTCTGTAAATAGTAAGAAATTAACAGTTTAAGAAGTATTAGGTTTGCGAATACATCCCAAATAGCGATAGATGCGCTCGTGAAAACAGTTAATGCTAAACCAGCAGATGGCGGTAAGAAGTTGATAGGAGTTGATCGTGGTTAGAGCCACTGCTTTTCACGCTCAAGGTTCAAGGTTCATTTCCTGATGTGCAGAAAGTCGATCAACTGTGAAAAATACTGATTTTAACTTCACCGTATGGGCAAAACTCTGGCAGTAGGGTGGTCATATGGCTTGAAGTGTTGTTCATTCTTAGTAGTGATAATGACATCAGGAAGTTTGAAAGAAATACTGTGAATTTTAAGCAACGACAACAATACCAATAATTCTTCTCAGTTATCCTGGAGCAAAAACTGAAATCTAGTACTACCTGAGTTTCAAAATTATTATAGCAACTGTAGCGCTGTGTGAATAGCATCATAAGGATATTCATTAACCCTTGAGGGTTAGTAAATTGTAAAAAAAAGTTTACTTTAGAAACAAAATCATTTTTTGAACCTTACTACGGGGGGATCAGTTGCCCTTCTGTTTTTACAAATAAGGAGAAAAAGAAATGTCGGTTTTATGGTCCTGCCTAGTGTCTGCCATTAACCAAAGTGCGGTAACGAATGTCATTCACGGTTCCTGCCATTCTGCCGACATAGCGGAAAAGGTACAACCCGACTGACCAAAAAGTGACTTAACTGCATATACATATTTATGAAAGTAGAATATTGTCTGGGTGGTGACCGTTTGACGACAAGTAGAATGCGAACACGGTTTGAATATAGGTAATCAATCTCGCTCACTTGTGAACACTTCATTGATCACTTGTGAAGCCGTGATGAAGCTCAAGAATAAATGGAATCGGAGACCCACATCACAAATATTTCCGGACGGATTGGTGATGAATATCGTGAGAAATGTGTCGTCAGTGCGCTTGTAATACATTTCGTATTCAATGTCCTTTAAATTGGCGTCCACCAAGCCGAATCATTCAGATTCAGACCCAGATATCTGGTCAGTAGCTCCTGTGCACATTTCTATAAGATGGTTGAGACTCGGAGGTTGTCTGAATCAATCCGTTCAAATGCAATAATACTTAAAAAAAAAAAAAAAAACACGCTGCGACTTAACAACCAAGCGAATCCCTTTAAATTTCTCGATGAGCTACACCAACTTTCTCAGATCGAACTGATAATAATGATTCATAAAGCTTCTCTGTCTAACGGTATATGAATCACTTTTCTACCCATTTTCATTTGCGAGCAGTTGAAAAAGAATGGGATTGTATTTTTTTGCGACATACCAGGTGCAGAGAGAGGTAGTTCTCCGTCAAAACCGCGTAAAACAGTAACTTGTTGAGGATGCCATCAGCCTCTTAAGCATTAGAGAATCTCAAATCCATCCAGTTAAAAATATGACTTATTTTTGAAACTGATTTCTTTCGAAGAGTCGTCGTTCTCATTTTAGTTCTCCAGAACGGAACTGTCAAACTGTCGGTGTCTGTGATGGAGTTTGAAGGAGAATATGCAACGTCGAATTACAAGAAGTATACAGCATGATCGGTCTGTACAGACAAATTCCAACATATCTGCTTAGAAAGTTGTGACATGTAGAGCGAATGGACATCAACGCTATAGAACGGAAGTCTTCGAATAAAACCCAGAGGAACAATGCAGTAAAGAAGAAAGATTTTACCTTCCGTAGCGCGCGTAAGTGGAGAGGAATCTCAACTTTGCTAAGGTAAGAACTACTGGAGAGACTTTCTGGTGAGGCCCAGGTCCACCTCGGCTTGTAGCGCTATGAAAAGTAAATAGTTTCAGAATTTTTGTTGTTGTGAGAATTCCCTACGTAGAGCTCCTTGATGCCGGATTGATGCTTTATTCACGGCAATGACGACGTTCTCGCTTGCCCGACGACGGGACAACACACAAATGCGTTTTTTAAGTAACGTCTCTTAGTTTATTATTAACACAAAATGACAAACATTATAAATTGAGTGCTTTCAACCTTTAAAAAAAATGGCGTAGAAGTCCAAGGCCTAGCTTGAATTTACAACTCCGTCTACCTCCAACTCAGCTTGAACTCCAGGATTTAAATTTCACGTATGAGAACTTCGTGTACCAAATGACCTCCGATTTCAATCCAGTCGCTGCAATTCCAGTCCTGCTATATAACGCAGAGGCTCGGACTTTGTAAGAAGTAGATAAGGATGCACTTGGTCTAATCTTTTTATTCAGGTGATCTACGATCCCGTCTGCAAAGACTGAAGGTACAACAACGAACTGTATGGGGCTGCATAGAAAGATCGTCGTAACCAGAAGAGTCTATATAGATACAACGACTAAGATAGCTGTGACATGTAAGGCGGATGCAAACCATGAGCAGTTCCGCCCAGGGACTGTAAATAATTAAAAATGTCCCGCTTTAGCCAGGAGAAATCTTGATAGTTACATTCTCTACGACCTAAGGTCCTGGGGTTCGTATCTCTATCTAAATAGACTTTCAACGAAGATTCCCAGGGTAAAAAGTTCTATGTGCACCAAGGCTAATCTACTCGAGCTGGGATTATGCTACCCGTAGGGAGTTTAAGGTAGACATCATGGCTATGAAGAAGTCCTAAGGACAGTGATAGTGCAGAGAGAAAAGTTGGTTTCAGTTCATAAAGCATAAGCTTGTTGCTGGAAACGGATTTTTTTATCTGCATTTAGACCCATTAAAGCACTCAATCATACTTCACCAGTTACAAACGTTAAATTCCTTTCACCGATAAACTGGAAATACACCCATGACTGGATCCCTTTAATTAGTATCCGATTCCATTTGCGAAATATAATAATATTCCTCTTCTTGTTGTCTTTCTTTGGCTTGTTGAACCCTTTCACCGTATGTGGCCTACATTCAAGCAGTCATCATGTGTGTCTCTTTATTTTTTCATCCTTTCCCCTGTGTTAAGTTTTATTTTTAGAAATTTTCTCAGAACTTCTATATGTCCAAGGGCTTCGCCTTCAACGAACAAAATAAAATAAAACACGCAAAGATCAAGTGAAACAGAGAAGGGTAATTGACGTCCTAAATTAATCAAAGGAAACTCTTGCTTCCTACTCTTAGGTAGGTAGATTCTACCTCTAGCCGGATCAAGGCTTATTTTTAGAAAACTCACATTAATCAAAGTCTAAGTGGGCGCTCATAAGGTTTGAAATGGATGAGGCTAAGATTCTGAACTCCTTTGCAAGTGTCAAGAGTCTGCCAAATAAGGCTCCACGGCGTATGCACTCGACCAGTAGTAATTGCCACAAATCGACTGACCCCAATTAATAAATGTCAGTCAGAAGCCGGTTTAATTGTCTTGCAGCAGGAAGACAGCTTCAGCGAGAACCGAGTCTTGAGGAATTTTTCCATTTTCATTTCTTTTTGACTTCATTTGAACTGGATTCCCCTCTGAGACAGTGTGAGCGACGATAGTCGTGGTTGACGTTTGAAATGTGGTATTGGGGCAAGGGGAACCTATCTTGTATTCACACACATGTATCTGAAGCGTTTGGTTTGAGATTCAAAGTGAATTGCATGATAGAACAGATGGTAGTGGTTAACCTTGAGCTGTAGATGTGGAGCAAATGTTCTTAAGAACTAAGATATCGCTTGTTGCTTTGGTTCGGTCTGTCGTCGTTGGACGGTTGGTAAGTTAGTTGGCTTGGTTTGGTTGCGTGCGTGCAGGTGCGTAATTTGTCTGTAGATACATACTCGTATCTACATGTGTTTTAAGTTTAAACTTGTTTTAATGGGATGACTTGTAGTCGTAAATTGATTTTTATCTTTTAGACGCAGTTTCTGTGCGGAATCGTTGTGGAGTGGAAAAAGCGTGGAATATACATAAGAATGTACATATGTGACCTTTTGAGACAAATGGCTTTAAGCAAAAGAACTTGAAACGTATTCGTTGTGTGATAGCAACACTTGGATAAACAAAGCAATTAAGTTCTGCTGGATAGTAGTTAACAAAGGGCACAGACATTAGACATAGCTTCAAGATCAACTGAAATAATTAAATACTCGAACAGGAAATCCAGCTTTGAAGTGAACCTTGACAGGAACAATAGCTAGAATACTCTGAGGTCACTGCCTTTTGAAAATAGATTTACACCATATCATCAACTAATGTACTAACAAAAAAATGTTCAGTCAATCTAACAAGTTTTTATAGAGCTTTTGGTCCATGTGTCTAACAATCGCGTTGGAGTTGGGAAGTCTTAGCGGTTTTTCTATCAGTCTTTTTTGACTCCGAATAGAATTAAGTCTTAGAAAGTTGCGATAGTAAGCGATGGTAAGAGAGTTTTCAACTCATTTCACTTTGTTGCCTTTCTAGAAAACATCTGCAGTGAAAAATGCTTGGAGCCTCTAGCTTTCAAGACATTTTATACCGGGTTAGTCGAAAAATACAGGCACTTAGGCCTTGGAAAAAACCTTAAGCGTCAGAGATCAGGTTGAATTGCATCCAGTGGAGATAGAGCGTTTCGCAGAATTCGGAAAATCTGCTTTACAAAAATTAAAGCAGTACGAGTGCTCGAAGCTACATCCATTTTCGTATTAAAAATAGAAGAGGTGAGAGCTGTGTATCGTAGAAAGAAGATGATTACTCTTAGAAACGGTGGAGTTATCTGTATTAGACGAAAATATAAGGTCAAATTGTATACCCATGTAATATCGCATTCCAAGGCTTAAGTCATAAAGACGATCAGTTAGAAGAAGTTTTTTGTCGGAAGTGGTATTTGAAACAAAACGAGAAAAGGTTAGTAAAGTAACGACCATTAATTGCTAGTAAAGCGCAGCGCCCAGAAGAAATGTCTTCTATTTGGAACCCATCAGCGCGACTGGTAGGAAACCTTATTATTATTCATTTTGAAAAATTCTTGATACCAAGGGTGCCTTCGACAATACACAGCACGTCCAGATATGCAGGTATATATATCCAAAACATAGGAGTAGATAGTATCTACTGTGTATATGTGGTAACACTTGTAGTAGCGATAGTGACATCGGGATTTTGGATAATACCAATAATTGTCCTTAGTCATTCTGGACACCACTGAGACTGAGACCTAATACCACCTGTGTTTCAAAATCACTACACTTACACTAGCGCTGTGTAAATAGCATCGTAAGGGTGTTCGTATCCCCTTTAGCGCTAGTGAACTATAAAAAAATAAAAATAGGAAAAAAGAAAGGTTGTCCTAAGGAGCTCCCCTCTTGCTACGGTTCATTGTTGTAAATGAACTGCTGACAATGCTCAGCGATCATGTTTTCAAGAGTATACAGAAGACATTGCGATCCTAATCTGATTCAGCGCTATTCGAAAGACAGAAATCTAATCACCGATTAGTCTACGTGTTTCCACTAACACGCGATGGAATAAATGTATGCATGTTCCTAGATCGCCTGCTCAATCATATTAATTATATTCAAGTTGCAGACGAAGCACAAAAAAATCACAACCGAGCTTTTTAAACGGCAAAACTGATTCAGCCGCTTATACAGAGAAAAGGGGAGTCGAAAAGAAGGTTGATCATCTCGAATTTAAGGTAGCGCTACAGTCTGGAGTGGACCCGGATCTCAACCAACAAGGATTTTCAGTCAGTTCGATCTCCAGTTTCGCATACCAAGTTGGTTGAGTTCCCCTTTAAACCATTAGCGGTATATTCATTAAATTTTAGAGAAGAACATCACATTTAGATTTAACTCTCAATCTCAAACAGGGATGCTTTTGCCCCAGATCCTTCGGCAGATACCAGAAAAACTCCTTGCAAACTTTCATAACAGCAATGCGTCGGGTAAAATCATCGCTACATCAACTGTTTATCGACTTTGAGAAGGTCGCAAACAGATTGAACCCAGATGCTATCTTGTTGGCCTTAGCAGGAGAAGCATCCCAAAAAAGCTCATGACAGGATAGAATACTCTAATCACTTAATTTTAATGAGGAGAAATCGAAGATTTTGAGATTGGGCTAGCTAGGATGGAAGCACATCCAGTGAAACAATTAAATTGACTCTTTGCTTATGTTGAATGACGACCGAAGGATAACAATTGGAAATGTCAAGTGCGGCCTTCTGTATTGCTTTATGTTTGCATTTTAGCGATCATATGGTTAGACACAATCTAGTATACAACCTGACTCCACTTCCATTAATGTTGCTCTAGTCTTTGTAATAACAACTGTTAAATGAAAGAAGCACTCGTCTTTTTTGCGTTACAAGCTTTGTTTTCCCCGGCAATAGAAAGGAAGCGTATGACGCACAGACAACCGCTGCCACCAACTGTCAGTACCAAACCATTACTATTATAGTCATGTTGTTTACTTAATCGACACATATGTGTGTGTTAAGCATGCATCCACGTACCACGTACCCGACTTGTGAACAAACGGACCGACGTTATTGTTTTCAATTCTCGATTCGCCGATGTTGTTTACAAAGTCGCACACACATGTCCGTGCGCACTTATGTAAATAAGCACGCTTTGCGGTGGGTCATGGCAACTGAACACATCCCCACTGCACCCAGTACATCACGCCTTTTAATACAAAAAAAGTGCACGTAATGGGAAAAACTGAGGGTCCACCCCCGCCCGCACGTAATCGTCCCCCCACAACATAAAACACACTTTCCGCCGCGAACAAAACATCAGCAACGTTGTAAACTGTTACATTGTTGGGGTAGTTGGTGGTGAGCGCCCACATTCGATGCCAACACCGAAAGACGAGGGGTTACTGGGTGGCTTTTGCTTACGTTGAACTGGCTGTCAGTAAGGCAAGCAGACAGGAGGCCAGTAATCATAAACAAACTGTGAGGCGTGTAACTGTGCAGAGGGGTTGGGACTGACATTCTCGTCGTATCCGTTGTCGACATCATTATGGGATGCTATGTGCGCGTGGATGGAGGAGGCGACTTAGGTTGTGCTCCAGGCATGGAATATGTTCATTTGGCCAAGGTTACTGGCTCCGCCGTTTGCATGTCTCATGCGAATTTAAAATTAGAAATTTTATTTGCATGAAACGATGAGGAGAGATTCAGATAAACGAACGAGTGCCGGAGATGTGCAACGATGTAGTTTCGCTGTTCCTCTGAATGGGAATGGGAAATACGAAAAAAATAAAAGAATTGAATATGTATGCGTGTGTGTAGTGCTTGGCTGTTCGACGTTGCATTGAGCATCATTTGACGGTTGCTGAGCCATAAATATTAAGGAAAATGGAATCGTCAAGTGTAGCTTTTTTAAAGGGACTTATTTATGATTAATTCTAACGACAACTATAGGTATAGCTTAACTGCTAGATGTGATGCACATCCACATGAAGTCAAAGTCGGGGCTTAAAATTTTTATTTATGACAAAATGAGTGGAAAGGTTCGACGCCAACAAAGCACTTAAAGGAGGTAAAACATCATTACTAGACGGCATTCTCATTAATCCTTAGAACTGCAAGGATACACCTTTTATGGTTTTAAAGGTGTGTAGGTATTAGGTATACGGAAAGGAAAGAGTTCAGATGGATTTTTCTTATCTATCAACTCTTTCTCTCTCTCTCTATGGAGGGTGGAATTACTCACATAACTCCTACGGATGGGTTTGCAGATAAGCTCATTTCTCGGGAAAATGGGCCATCTCAAGTCATCTGAACCGTACGAGATTTTCCCAGCAATACTTCAGCAGTCCAAAGATATCATTCTTCCCTGACTGCTCGTTATATACAGAAGCTGTATCTCCCACACCTACATTCCGCATAAATGGAAGCAAACTAATGTTGTGTTCATTCCCAAGGCTGGCAAGAACACATATACACACCCAAAAGATCTCCGCCCCATCAGTCTCTCCACATTCCTCTTAAAGGTATAAGAAAGACTCATTGAGATCCACCTCAGATCAACTTGTTTTGTTGTTGTTTTGTTTTAAATGCATTTTTATTTATTAAATCTAGTACTCTTATTTGCTAGGAAAAAAACGCTTAAAACTAGCTTAACTAACTTAACTATGTTATACTAACTTACTGGCCCTACACGGGCACTCTAAGCTAAACTTAATTCTTAATATATGTCTTTCGACCTAACCTAACTTAATTTACTTAAACAATCTAAGGACTAAACTATTGTAAAACTAAGAAAATTGTTTTGAAAAAACTTAGTAACAGGACTTTTTGTATGTTTCCTTAAATCTAAATTAAATTGAAACTTAAAACTACCTTAAAATAAGCCTTAACCTAACTTAACTTAACATGCTACGTAATTAAATAAGTATATTTTTTTTTGTATTTTTGTGGTTTTTGTATTTTTTTTGTATTTTTGTATTTTTTGTATTTTTTTTTTGTATTTTTGTATTTTTTTGTATTATTATTTTTTTTTTTCTTAAATCTACCTTAAAATAACCTTAAACTATGTAAGCCGGCCATGGCCAGCTTTGTCCATCTCAGGACTAGCCCGGATCGATAGGGTTCGACGAGGGAGTTCCCTCGCTTTCCGACAGCCACCAGAAAGTCTGGTGCTGCCGCCCAACATCCCTAATGTCGCGCTCCGAAACCGACCTACTGAGCCGGAGGCGCTCCTCAGTGCTCTCAACGACGTCTCGACCGTAGTTGAGTTGCCTTTCCACAGTTGTCCGGGCCACATGGAAGATTAGCGGCACTGCCGATCTATCCTGGATCAGACCTTCCCTGTCAAAATGCAGAAAAGCCTCTGGGGGGACGAAGCCGTTAAGGCGCACCCTCTCGTGATACATAGGATTGGGGTAGTAAGCCCCAGAGATCAGGTTATTGACCGAGTTCATTGCTCTTGCAATGTGCCCTCGAGTAAGCTTCACTAGGAAATTGTCCACTCTGATTAGGTCCGCCTTGTTGTATAGGACCTCGTTGGAATAGAATTTTCTGTATTCAGACTCTGGTGTTCTGTATAGGCGAAGGCAAGGCCTAAGGCAAGCCCTCTCAAACACCCGAATCCTTTCCATCAAGATTGCTCGCACGTTGAACCACACGGGACAACCATATGTAAGCATTGGCCGGATTAGGGCCGTATAGCAGATTACCTTTACCCTCGCATCGAGTTGGCTGCTGTAAAACAGTCTTTTTGTAAGGGCAAAAGCAACTCGGGCTCTGGCCAGAGCAGCATCCACATGTTTGTTAAAATACAGATATTGGTCTAGCCAGATCCCGAGGTATCTGACTACACTTCGACTCTCTAATGGTCGCCCGTGTTGTCCCACGATTGCGAACTTTCGCCAATTCTTTCTGGTATCCCTAGAGGCCCCAGACAACGGCTTCCTAAACAGAATGGTTTCCGACTTCTGAAAGTTGATCTTCAACTTCCAGTCGTCGCAATATAGCTGAATCTTATCGAAGTCATGCTGCAAAAGAGTGACAATGACCTCGATCTTTGGACCTGATCTGTACGCAACCAAGTCGTCTGCATACGCAATAGCATGATGAAGAGAACCTACGAGATCGCTCGTGTAAATGTTGAAGAGGACCGGCGAATTTACTGCACCCTGTTGCAGCCCATTGTTAACTTCGAATGTACCAGCAGAAGTCACATTGCCATTTTTCACAATGAACCGTCTACTGGTCAGCATGTTACATAGCATGTACAGCAGTGGTTTGCTTATACCCAACCTGCTCAACTTGTAAAAGAGCCCCTCTAACCATACGGTGTCGAAGGCCTTCTCCAAATCAACCAGGCAGGCACCCGTGCATTGGTTCTTGCATTTGTTCCATTGGATATCAGATACCAGTTTAGACGCGGCATGTATTGTATCATGACCCGCCTTGAAACCGAATTGATTATCAGGAATTATTTTATTGTCCTCAACCCACTTAGCCAAGGCTCTATGGACCACCTTTTCGAATACTTTACTGATGTTCGGCAATAGACTTATTGACCGGAGATTCCCCGGATTGGAGCTATCTTTATCCCTTTTGGGAATAGCGTGAACCACCGCTGTTTTCCAATGCGCTGGATAATGTGCATTATTCAGCGCATTATTAAACAGAGTGGTATAAATGTCCACCACTACCAGGGGGAGATGTCGAAGCACAATGTTCGATATTCCATCGATTCCCTCTGATTTCTTCCTTCTAAGTGAGTCGAAGATCGTTTGGAGTTCGACCTTCGATATGAACGGGGGATGAACCCTTTCGTTGGCGACGACATTATTTGCCATGTTATCGTCATTGAACTCGGTGAAACCGGTGTTCTCAGATCGCCAGTTCTGTATATCACTTCGAAGGTAGTGGTTGTGCACAAGGACGCGATTCTCCAGGTCGTGGTTCGGGCGAATGCTAGCATTCACCTTATACACTTCCTGGAAAGTCGCTCCTATGACTTCCACTTTCTCCTGCGGATTCTCGACCACAAAGAAGTTGTCATCATCGCCTGCGTTCCCCGGATCAATGCCTGCTGTAATCAGTACTTGTTCGTTGTTCGTCGTTCGGGGGATCTTAAGACATGGCAAGTCGCTAACGTTTTTCCTCCGAAATATTTTATTTATTTGCGGGAACATACTCGGGTTGCTGGAATTTACAGCCCGAATTCTGTTGTTCCAATGCAAGTTTACAGAAAGTCTGTAGTTTTCCTTAATTAACTGTTGGACGTTTTTGATCAACGACTTTAGTTGCCTTATCTCCGAGTTTTGTCTGTCAGTAAAACGTCTGTACAAGGTTTTTAGTCTCGACAGCAGCCTACTTTTATGTTCGTGGAGTGCGTCAGTTGTTGCATTGCGGAATGTGTCAACGTTGTTAGTGAGTTGGTACCGAGGTATCGTACTGTCCATCGTTCGTTTGATTGTCAGATCAAGGTCTTTTAGGTACCCATCAATCTCTTCGTTTGACAGGTTCCTGTTGGTCGGTGGGTAGAGCGAGTTCGAAGAGAGTGCTCTTGTCAGTACTCTGGAGAAGCGTGTCCAACGCGTCCTACTGTAATTGTAGGTGTATGCCAGAACATACTCGTCCAATTCCGCAATTTCGTTTGGAATCCCAATGGCGGCACTAAATCCGCAATGGTCACTGTCATACACAAATGTGTGCAGACAGTTTATCGTTTGTTGGTTCGTGTCGGTCAGTTGTAGCCGTGAGTCGTACAGCAAAAGATCCATATAGGAATCGCTTCTGGGAAAAGACGCACTATCTGTAGCTTTCAAATCGAGTCTATACTCGACACTGTGCAGACCCCACCAATTGAATAGTGAGCTCCCCCTAGCATTTGGTATATAATTTCCCCAATCTCTATGTTTGGCGTTAAAATCTCCGGCCAAGAGGTAATAATTCTCCGCCGACTCCAGCTTAAGACATCGAAAAAGTGTATCGAGCTCTGAAATAAATAAGTTCGATTGAGTAGCTTCAGGTGCATAGACCGAGACCATGTACAACTTCTTTCCACTACGGAGAGAGATGCGCACGATGCACGCTTCCAACACCCGGAACCTTCGCACTTCACCGCTGTACACGACCCTATGGTTCAAGCCTTTCCGAATGAAGATCGCAACACCTCCTCCTTGTATGGAGTTGGGTCGGTTTCTTCTTACAATTTTACAATCTGTGTGCCTCAGCTTATGTTTTTGAGTTAGCTTAGTTTCGCTAACCAGAAGTACATCAGGGCATCGGTCTTGTAGCAACTTATAAAGAACAGCTCTTCGTTCGATCCTAATCAATGAATTTACATTCACCGCGAGGATCCTTAAGGGAATCTCATCGAGCGTATCCATTACGACTGGAGGTGCGTTAGGCCCGGCAGAAGCGCGTAGATCTGGTCCACCCGCGTCGCCTGCTCTTGTATCTGACTTTGCAGTTGGCCCATCTGCCCTTGAATAGAGAGCAAGATAGCCATCAAGTCACCCACCGCCGCTGGTGCTTTAGGCACGGGGGCCTGACCTCAGATCAACTATTGACATTAACCTGATCTCAAATTGTCAGCATGCATACAACAAAGGCAAGTCGACCGAAACAGCTTTACTCAAACCATCTAGAGGTCCATTGAAAACAAACAATACACCTTAGCTGCCTTCCTTGATATTGAGGGAGCTTTCTACAACGCCAAACCGTATGCAATTACTGGGGCACTGGCAGATCTTGGAGTTGATGAATCACTCATCGCGTTGATTACCCAACTCCTCTGCGGAAGAGTTGTCAACGCTCGGATGGGTGAAGTCATGGCTCAAAGATTTGTCAGAAGAGGCACTCCTCAGGGAGGGGTTCTCTCGCTTTTCCTCTAGAACATGACTCTAAACAGAATGGCTACACTGTGGTGGCATACGCGGATGACGTTGCTATTGTTGTCTCAGGAATGCACCCTCAGGTTCTTAACGAACTGATGAGCAATGCCCTCTCTATTCCTACCAGATGGACCGATAAATTTGGGCTTAATGTAAACCCACACAGAACAGAGCTCGTTCTCTTCTCCAGGAAATACAAAATTCCTGTGACCATCCCTCCTAAACTTAACGGTATAAGGCTAGCTTTCTCCAATGAGGCCAAATTCCTTGGAGTCATTTTCGATAGGAAGCTATGCTGGAAACCCACTGTCACTGACCGAGTCAAAAAAGCTTTGATAGCCCTTTACACTTGCAAGAGAACCATTGGTCGCAAGTGGGGTTACACGCCCAAAGTCACCTACTGGCTCTATACGTCCATAGTCAGACCCATACTTCTTTATGGAGCTTTAGTATGGTGGACTGCACTCGATAAAAGCTCATATCTTAACATAATAACCAAGGCTCAAAGGATTGCTCGTCTCTATATCACGGGGGCCCTAAGATCAACCCTCTCTGCTGCGCTAGAGACCATCCTGAACCTCACACCTTTGGATTCCCTAGCCAAGCAAGTTGCGGCAAACGTAGCAGCCGGTCTGAAAGCAACCTCGCTTTGGAACCAATTGCCTTATGGTCACTCCCGTATCTTACACAGATTCCACAACCTGCCAAACAAATTTGATAGAACTCTCCCGTTCAACTCCTTTGAATGGGCATTTAAGGTAACAATTCCCCCACGGGAGAATTGGTATAGTTTCCACAAATTCGTTACTAAACAGATTCATATCTATACAGACGGCTCTAAAACCAATGAAGGTGTGGGCTGCGGCTTACAATCACACAAACTTAACATAAACCAGGCGTTCCGCCTCCCTGATCACTGTAGTGTTTTCCAAGAGGAAATAATGGCGATAATCTACTAAGGATATCTGTATCTTCAGCGACAGCCAAGCAGCTTTAAAATCTCTATCAAAAGTCACCAATAACTCTCTGACGGTCCTCAACTGCCTATCGTCTCTTAATGAGATGACTGAGCAGTTTAACATTCACCTTTGCTGGGTGCCTGGACATAGTGACATCCCTGGTAATTGCAAAGCCGACGAACTCGCCAGATCTAATATGACCCTAGAGATTCCTTCTCATAACAAAGGGTTGGGTATACCAAACAGTACAGTGAAACTCATTATCAAACAAAACATAACTAGAGAAATTAACTTCAGGTGGAAAAACGGTCACACGTGTCACTCCACCAGACTTATGTGGCCTGAAATTGACGACCATAAGTCAAGGGAGATTATTGCTCTCAACAGAACACAAATTCGCACCATGATTGGTGTTATCACAGGCCACTGCCTACTAGGACAACACGCCAGAAGATTAGGGGCTCTCTTCAATGACTTTTGCACAAGCTGTAGGGATGAGGAGGAGGAGGAAAGTACAACACTCATCTCCTCTGCCATTGTCCAGCGCTCTTCCACAGCAGAAGAAGATTTCTTGGACACTATCATTTCAATGATAATAGTGACCTTAGTCAAATACCCCTTCGCAAAATCCTCTCATATTTAAACAACTCTAAATGGTTCTAGAATAGAATTCTCTCTTAGAGAGATACTATAGGCATCACAATGGGCTAACAGCCTTAGTGGGTCCCTCGGGGAACCTATTAACCTAACCTAACCTAACCTAACTCTTTCTCTCACTTTCACGTGATGATTCTCGTTCCTAAAAAGAAAATTGGGACTTTATCCCTTCGAAAGTTTGTTAAAAAAAAAATTAAACGTATGGGTATTGGAGATATCCAGAGGCTCTAATAACCTCACCAGAGAGCGTATCACCCTTAAGATTCAACCGGAAAGACATAACTTGACCTATATACATAGGTATTATCGAATAGGAGAATACCACGATATGTCGAGTTTCTAAACAAAAGGTTCGGAGACTTCTTAAACTACTAAACGACAGGGACTTGCAGAGAAATATAGGAGGCAGAAACTTTCCTCCCTTTTCTTTGAACTTACCCAGCCCTGACAATTTTTCTTGAAGCTTTGTCTGCTTTATACAAAAAGGGCCGGTTAGTTTAACTAGACACTTAAAACAATACAACGGATTTTATTTTAGTGTCTGTATCAAGGACAAATAGCAGGGAAGTTCGTAGGAAGAAACACACTTTGCGTATTTTTATGGCCATAGAGGGTACTTTCGAGAATGCGACTTTCGACTACATATGTGACTCTACCAGGCGTCAAAGTGTGGCCAAAACATAAGCATGATGGTCCAAATCAATGCTAATGAATACAGTATTGGTTGTACATACATATGTACATGCGGGTTGTTATCGGTATGTAATTTCAGATGTAACTGCTAAAAATATGCGGATGAAATTGTCGTAATTTCTGTTGGACCATGCCTAGAGACTGACTGGAGCCAGTGGTAAAAGGCATCACTTTGTAGGACCCCAATGAAGCCAACTACATATTTGCATATTGCGAAAAACTTTAAAGAACGGCCTGTATTGGCTGCACGGAAGCTTTCTTGGGTACGCTTGACTCTGCTTTACATACTCTGCTTAACATATCTCCTCTTGATACTTATATCATGGGCTGCAATATCAAACCAACTACCATCGTAGACGGTATTATTGGTATTATTCACGCTGTAACAATAAATACAAATACAAATAGGTACAAATACACTGGGATTTTGATGGCGCGGCACTTATAGTACAACTCTGATCCCATGGATAAGCCATCCGATGTCAATGATACGGTACAATGCTGCGGTACAATTTTAAAGTCGACTTTGTCCGCATTTAGGACCGGCTTCATACAGAATCTGAATCAGGAATGGTTGTGTAATCGCAGCTGAATGGATTTGTTGAATATAGTGCCTTCTGTGTTTACGCCGGCCATTCACACTATCTGCTCCAGCACAAAATTAAAGAAGTCACACGACAGCGCGTCTCCTTGCCGAAATCCGGTGCATGTTTGGAATGTTCCCAAACTGCACGGTGCATTGCGAGTTCTCTAGCGTGGCGCGGCACAACCGGATCAGTTTTCTTGCGATCCCGAATTCGGCCATCGCGTTGTATAGTTCGGTGCGATGAATGCTGTTGTATGCGGCTTTGAAGTCGATAAAAAGATGGTGAGTATCGACTTGGAACTCGTTGGTCTTTTCCAGGATTTGCCGCAGCGTGGAGACTTGGTCTATTGTCGATTTGCCGGGCCGGAGGCCACATTGATAGGTGCCGATGAGTGTGGTGCAAAACGGCTTAAGTCGTTCACATAGTACACTGGACAGGATCCTGTAGACTACATTAAGCAGGGATATGCCTCGGTAGTTCTTACAAGACATGGGATCGCCTTTCTTGAAGATGGGGCAGATAGAGCTGATAATCCAGTCGTCGGGCATGCTTTCGTCCTCCCATACTTTGCAGATGATCTGGTGCATACTCCCTACCAAAACATCGCCACCAGCTTTGAAGAGCTCAGACGGTTATCCGTCCGAGCCCGCGGCCTTGTTGTTCTTCAGCCTTTTAATGGCTGTGCCGACTTCCTCAAGGCTGGGTGGGAGAACTACTTCATCGACTGAAGTTGAGTTTTCTTCATACTCTATCACTCTCTCCTGGTCATGACCATTAAGCAGCTACTGGGAATGCAGCCAGGCTTTTACAGGTTTAGCTGCTAAAAATCATTGAAGCTCAGAAGTGAACCAACATAAACTGACAGTTAGGTGAACGGCAAACATAACCTTCAAACTAAAAGAACGTGTTGAAATTGTAAGACGGGCAGGACGATGAAAAGACATTGACGAAGTGACTTGTACGAACGCTTTATTGCAACTGTTTCATATAACATTTTTAGTCGAGTACATAATGTACTTGTTACATGCATTAAAACTGTGTTATCGTTCGATCTTGGAATACATTTGGGAATACATAAGTAAATAAGCGAAAATGCAGGCGCACGGATCTAGGATGACGATAGATGGTTTCATTTTAACTATAGTATGATTCTTACAAAATAAATATGCGCAACTGATATGCCGACTTTTGATGGTTTTAGTTTCGGTTTTAAGTCTCCACGAGACATATTTATTTCAGACTTCATGTCAGAAATTTAATTTTTTTTTTATTTGGTCTGTTGAAACAACAGATCAACAGCCAAAATAAAGAAAAAGAAAAACCAAAAATAGTAGAGTTTTCAACGGATGAAGAAGAGCTACTTAGAGAGACCGAAGGCAAACTAAAAAATGGGAACAAAAATAAAAAAAGGAAGATGAGTACATCACCAAAAATCTCTTCTCCAAAAGAAAACTACCAGAAAATTACGGAGTATGCCCCAAATAAAGAAATTAAAAAGCCAGCCAAACCTCCACCAATTATTGCACTGCAAATAACAAAGTATGAAAGCTTAGTTAAGTTAATGGAGGAAAACGAAATTAAAGCTAATACCGCATTAATAAATAGTAACGACATTAAAATCAATGTAGCTGAAGAAGACTCCTATAGAAAACTTACAAAAATACTTAACCAAAAATGAGTACAATGGTACTCCTATGAAAGCAAACAAACAAGACCAATTAAAGTTGTTGTGAAAAAATTACACTTCTCTTGCTCACCAGAGAATATAGTCTCAGATCTAAGAAAGAAAAACTTCAAGATCTTGGAAGCTGTCAATATGCTTAAATTCAAAAGCAAAATACCACTTCCAATGTTTACGCTTTCTTTTGAGCATAACGAAGATATCAAAAAGATATACGATATTAGAGATATCCTTGGAATGAAGGTAGAGATTCACGCCTTAAGGAAATCAAAACTCGTCCCACAGTGCAAGAATTGCCAAAAGTATGGACATACGCACAAGTACTGCAGCTCTAACCCAAGATGCGTTAAGTGTGCAGGAAACCATCATACGAAAGACTGTATGAAGAAAAAAGAGGAACCAGCAAAATGTGCCAATTGCAACGAAATGCATCCAGCCAACTATAGAGGCTGCTTAGTTGCAAAACAGATTCAACTGGTTAAAGACAAAAAAACATAAACAAACACATCCAAACTCTGAAAAGGACGCACCAAAAAGCAGAAAGGATATACCTAAAAGCAAAAAGGACGCACCAAAAAGCAAAAAGGACTTACAACTGAGAACGCCAATAGAAGTACCCAACGGCCAGAAAAATACGAAAAAGGACCTAAGTGAGATAGGGACGGGTACAAAAATGACATATGCACAGGCTGCATTAAAAGAAACAGAAAAACCATTAAACATAAATAAAACAAAATCAAATAATAGTATGGAAACCTTCTTGCAAAAAATCCTAAATAGAATGGAAAACATGGAAAAAAGCAATAAGGCTATATTAGAAAGAATATCACTCCTTGAGAGGAAAAGCAGCAACAAAAAGGCTGTACAAAAAAGACAAATATGATGGATCATATAAAAATTCTAGAATGGAATGCTAATGGTATCGAGAAGCGCAAAGAAGAAATTCAGGTAATTCTCGACGTGAACCAAATAGATATATGTCTTGTCTCAGAGACGCACTTTAAATTTAAAACAGATTTCAAACTGCAAGGGTACGAATTATATCACTCCCCACACCCCCATAATTCGGCAAAATGCGGGGCTGCAGTTATAATAAAGAAGACAATCGATCACCATGTAGAGGCTAAATTCCAATCATGTGAGATTCAAGGAATATCTATAAATGTAAAAACTAAAAGTGGACGAATATCAGTCGGATCAATTTACTGCTCTCCTAGCTATAATATCAAAAAACATGACTTTAGTAACCTCTTCCGCATATTTTGCAATAGATATATCGCAGGTGGAGATTTTAATGCCAAAAATAAGTATTGGGGATCTAGACTGACAAATACGAGAGGAAAAGAATTATATGAAATGATTAAAGAAACTGGCGGCAAATATCACTCAACGGGAAAACCTACCTACTGGCCAACAGATAGGAATAAAACCCCGGATCTTGTCGACTTTTTCGTAACAAAGAATATCTCGTCAAACACTATAAAAGTAGAAGAAGGACCAGATCTTGACTCAGATCATTCCACAATACTTATGACACTTGGCGAAAAAATCACTCTCAAAGAAAATATCCCAAGACTAGCTAATAAACTGACCGACTGGAACTACTTCAGACAGAATCTTGAGGATAGTATCCACCTTTTAGGAACAATTGAAACAAAAGATCAATTAGAGGAGGCTGTACAGACTTTTACAGTTAATATGCAAAAAGCTGCATGGGCTGCAACACCTAAAACAAAAACCAAACTAAAACAGAATTCTTACCCAAAGGAAATATGTGAAATAATTGCAAAAAAGAGAAAAGCTAGAAAACGCTGGCAACAATCAAGGGCGCCAAGCGACAAAACAAGGCTCAATAATCTAGTCAGTAAACTCAAAAGATCGGTAAGAGAATTTAAAAATGAATCTCTTAAATCATACCTTTCCAATTTGACGAATGATGCTAGTACCGACTACTCGCTCTGGAAGGCGACAAAGAGAATGAATAGGCCAATAGCACATATTCCACCAGTTAAAACCAGGGAAGGTAACTGGGCAAAAAGCAACAAAGAAAAAGCGAATTTATTTGCGGAGTATCTTGAAGGCGTCTTCCAACCGTATGAAGATAAAGACTGTCAAGAAACGGAAGAACTGTGCGAAGAAGAGGGACATATTCAACCGGTAACGGCAAAAGAAATTGTCAAAGAAATAAAAGAAGGCATCAATATCAAAAAAGCCCCGGGATTTGATTTGATAACAGGGGAAATCCTACGACAATTCCCAAAAAAAGGCCTAAAGAAACTAGCGCAGATTATAAATGCTGCATTCAGGATAAGGTATGTACCCAGCATGTGGAAAGTAGCGGAGGTAATTATGATACCAAAACCAGGCAAACCACCTAGTGAAGTCACCTCCTATCGCCCCATATCGATACTGCCTATGTTGTCCAAGCTATTTGAAAAGATGTTGATTAAACGTCTGCATAAAATCATTGAAGAAAAATCACTAATCCCAAACCATCAATTTGGTTTTAGGAATAAGCACTCCACGATTGATCAGGTGCACAGAATAACAGATAAAATCGAAAAAGCATTTGAAGAGAAAAAGATATGCTCTACTATATTTCTCGATATAGCACAAGCTTTCGATAAAGTATGGCACAAAGGACTGATCCATAAATCGCAAAGCATCTGCCTAAGCAATACTCAGATATTCTAGAATCCTACATATTGCAGCGATTTTTTTGAATTAAACAAGGAGATGATTACTCCACACTGAGAGAAATAAATGCTGGAGTGCCACAAGGTAATGTGCTAGGCCCTGTATTATATCTTCTGTTTACCAGGGATCTGCCAAATAGCGATGAAACAACCGTGGCAACATTTGCAGATGATACTGCTATCCTTGCTGTGGGAGAAAATGTCGAAGTAGCGACAAAAAAACTACAGATGGCAGTAAATAACATATCAAAATGCACAAAAAAATGGCAAATTAAATTAAATGACCTAAAGTCGGTCCATATTAATTTCACCAATAAGAATGTTCAGCATATCCCAGTGTTCATAAATGGTAATGCAGTAGAATATGCAAACACAGCCAAATATCTAGGCATGACCTTAGATGCAAAACTGCGCTGGAAACAGCATGTAAAGAAAAAAAGAGAGGAACTGAGCATGCGTTACAATAAAATGTATTGGCTTATCGGGAGATACTCTTGTCTGTCAAATTACAATAAACTGCTTCTTTATAAGCAAATTATAAAACCAGTATGGACCTATGGGCTCCAGCTGTGGGCATGCACATGCAAAACAAATTTAAAAAAAATACAAACATTCCAAAGTTAAGTACTACGAAACATAGTAAATGCACCATGGTACATAAGAAACGCTGATCTACATAGAGATCTAAATGTTGAAATGGTTGAAGATGAAGTAAAAACAGTTGCAAATAAACATAGACTCAGACTTCTCAACCACGTCAACGTAGAAATGACAGATTTATTAAATACTGACAATCTTGTTAGAAGATTAAGAAGGAAAAATCAATTTGAACTAACTACCTATAGATAGTTAGAGTAAAAGAAAGGGAACTAAAACAATAGCATATAGTAGACCCAACACAACATTAAATAATTATATGAAAGACAAATTGCTGATTAGTCGAACGACTAGGTGCAATAATTGGAAAGGCTGGCTTCTCCCCTCCTGCGATGAAATGCCAAGATGGCCTTACCGTAGGGAAAAAGGAAAGAAGGGAGAAGGGGTTAGTGGGTAGAAATCCCACACTGTTACTGAGTACGGGCTCAGTTTCGTCTTTTGAAGATTACCACCTCACAGCGCAAAAAAAAAAAAAAAAAAAATTTGGTCGGCAAATTTTGTCAAAAAGTTTCATTTTCAAACATGTCGCCTAAGAGTAAGCAGCGATTAATAATTGCTTTGAAAGCTTCAAATTAAATTGAAAACTTAGAAAAATCTGAAAGGAAAAAAGAGATGTACGCCGCTTGTAAACATTTAATTTTTTTCTTTATTTCTTCGACATTTCTTTGAAATTGGTTCGCAATTTCTTGCCAGGACTTTAGACAATATGGCTTTTGTAATTCCACAAGTAGTAAAGCTCAAATTGTCAGTCACTGTCAACTTTATTTCAGAGGTTATTTCCACAGAGATGGCAAGAAATAAAAGCAGAAATTGATTTCATGAAATAAATTATTTTAAGAAATCTGCGGTCTTTATTGGAAATTTCGATTACATGACACATTTCCTGCAATGAGGTGGCCGTGGTCGTGGCTCAGTGGTAAGTGCGTAGGACTGCTGAGCGAGTTGATACAGCTTCAAGTCAGCACAACAAAACCGAACGTCTTTTCGTGGCACCACCTCTCGACGGTCAATGGCAAAGTATAATTTGTCATGCAAATTTTTCTTAATCCGCCGTTCGGAGTCGGATATAAAAGTTCTCCCTTCATTCGGATCCATGACATCTTTAGTCAATCTCCGGGATAATTAACAAGCTAATACCCCTTTAGATCTAGCCAAAGCATTTATAGGCATGGCAAGTTCAACCTGAAGAAGTACAGGTGCCTTGCATCACTCGTCCCACGGAGTTACAGGTTGCTGTGTATTTTTAGAAAGGATTTTATACAGCCTCACGGATTTCTTGATAGACTCAATGGTTTGTTGTCATCACCGTCCAACATAAAGTTTACCTTAAAATATTACTCCTTCCCTGGTCAATCCAACACTAAATCAATCAATCATTCAAAACGAACAAATAATAGATAAACCTCAACCTCTGCGTGAAGCAAACCTCAAGAAACGTTCATCGTTCATTATAGCTTGCGAATCACGAAACAATGCAGAACTTAGACGGGGAAAAACTAAATTATCTTTTTGTTCTATCTATTTCTCCATCATTCACATGACGTTTCGTGTTTCTATAGAACGTCTCCACTAGTGTGCTTGGATTAGTATGTACATATCTACTTTTTCGCCGCGAAACGTGGAATGCTAAGCCCCCAGTCCTTTTGTTTTGCTTTTATGCAAATGATCTCGTAAATAAGGTGCTCAATGGATATAAGGAAGCATTAGTCGCTTGCTGGGAGAGCATTAACAAGTCGAATGGTTATATTCAGAGGAGTAGAACAAATGACAGCTGTCACGCACACGTTTCATTTTCGTTTTGTTTTTACTTCGACTAGTATACATATGCTAGGCAGGTGATGAAATGTTATGCATGAGGAAAAAGAACTTCATTGATGGATGCGATGACAACTGTATCTGTGGATATACTTATCGTAAATTTCTGTTCAACTTAGAGTCGGTAGATGTCATAGTTTTATAGTGAACGCTACAATGACAGTGCGTTGTTTGGTGTGACAGTTCCTTGGCGCATGAGCCAACGAATTAAGCTTGATCTAGCAAATTGAAATTGAAAGAAATTTGATCAATGGGGGTGGAGGCTTTCGGTGTCTGAAGCAGGGACTTTGCATGGATCGAAAGCTCATTAAATGAGTAGATAAATGACACTTCGGTAAATTTGACATTTCAATTATTCTCATCTAGCGCACACTTATCACATGTACTACTCTGGAGACTTTCATCGGTGTTCCTCGGTTTTTTAAAGTTCTTTTAAATGCTATCCATGCTCTTTCGGGAACTCATACCTTTTTTGATGAAGACTTAATCTTCTGTGCTAAGCGTTAGTTTTCCTATAATTGGAAAATGTGATGATACCGAGCAAGATCAAAGTCATGGACGAGCCTTAGGATCATCTATGCTGGCGGAACAGTGGCTTAAGATGCACTCGGCAATCTCTCCATCTACTTAACAAAATCAGCACATGGTGTAAGGACTAACAGTGGAGCTCTCATAATCTGCGATCTATCTTTATATAAAAAGTTACAAAATAAAAGCGAGTTTATAAATGTAGATTGGGCCCCTCGTTAGTGAACGAAAACACATCATCACTTCTACGCTGTGCTTTTTGGATAAATCGAATGCTGAACGAGCGTTAGAGTCATGTGGCCCACTTACCGTGTTATCTGAGCTCTTTTCTCAAGAAGTAGGGGATTAAACGAAAAGGGAACACAAAGAACCTGTTAAAGATCCAAATCATGTCGTGCATGGTGTTGAAAACAACACGAACATAGGATGCAAAGACTGATTCAACTTTTGACGATCTCTGTAGATTTATTAAAGACAACTACATTCACGTTGGATTTTAGTACTCTGAGTAGACCACATGTAGCTTACGCAGAAAAGAGGTACGACAACTACGATATGGTATGGTAACTGCTGTCAAGAGCAGAGACAGCGGCTGTTTAGATGGGTTTTTGCCTTAGTCTAAACAATCAAGAAGACACCATATATAACCCTCATCATCGTCGTTCTGTTGTATGGTGCAGAAGCATGGAATTTATCAAAACGAGATGATATTGCACTTTGAGTCTGTGAATGTGAGAATGAGAAGAGACTAATTCGGTTGACGGTCAGAACCAGACTGACTCGTTGTTTATTACAAAACATAGCTGTAACATCTCCCTTTTTCAAATATAACATTTCAATTATAGGAAGTAGCTTAATATACCTATAAATATATATAAGTAGGTCTGAACTTAAAACTAGATTATTTAAATGTTACATAATTCAAGTTTATTTCAATATACTTTTTTTTGCTTTTTTTTTTTTTTTTTTTTTTTTTAAGTAATTAAATAGATCGGGTGATGTTGGTCAATTATTATTATACTTTTTTCTTTTAGTTTTTTGTATATATAATATATATGTAACAACGTTTGGGACACCGAAAAAACAAATGTCAGGTGTATTTTACGTCTCATAGGTCCACCTGTTCGGTGCTTTAATTTCTCTGCCAAAGCGTGAAAAAACACCACCCTCTTCGTTGCCCCTTGTGGACTCCCCGCCAGCTGGACTATCCGTTGCATTGCATTGTGAGCTAAGAGTGACCCCGTCGGAAAGTTTCATTTCATTTTGTGCGTGCATGCCTATGTCTGTGTCTTTATCCAATATGGTCTTAGGTGGAGAGATTATATGCTGACGATTTCGGCGATAAGTTTCATCGTTTTCGCCTTTTATAATGTACGACCTCGGTTCCCTGCACTTGTCTATAACCAGTCCGGGGTACCAAACTGATTTTGGAGTCTTTTGATAATAAATTCTGTCTCCTTTTTCCAATTCTTTTAAAGGCCTAGCTGATTTGTTATAGTAATGGCTCATTTTTTGCTTCCTGTTTTGTAAGTATCTACTAACTTTTCCTGGGTCGACGCTATGATGTTTAAGACTTTCTATATTTGTTGGTATTTTAGTCCGTAGTTTCCTATTCATTAAAAGTTCAGACGGAGAATAGGAACTTTTATTTGGTGTTGTACGATAGTGTAGTAATGTTATATAGAGGTCTGATTTACCTTCAATGCTTTTCTTCAAAAGCTTTTTAATAGTTTGGATTGATCTCTCTACTAATCCATTTGATCGGGAAATATACGGGCTTGAAGTGACATGCTCAATATCCCAATCTTTACAAAATAACCTGAACTCTTCAGAAGGAAAAGGCGGACCATTGTCACTAACTAAAACTTTTGGAATTCCATGCCGAGCAAATATAGATTTTAACTCTACAATTACCTTATTTGCAGAAAACCCCTGGTTTAAGACTGCAATCTCAATATATTTTGAAAAGTAATCGATTACTATTAAATACTTTTTTGCTGCAAAGTCAAAAAAGTCAATTCCAATTTTGTGCCATGGCACTTCGACAACTTCGTGTGGTAATAATGGTTCTTTAGCATTTGAACTTCTATGTCGAATGCATATTTCACACCCATCGACTATGTTTCTAATTTCACTATTGATATTCGGCCAATAGACCAACGACCTAGCCAAACTAATGCATTTTTCAGATCCCATGTGACCTTCGTGAATCAAACCCAATATTTCCGCGCGCAATTGTTTGGGTATGATAATTCTATTCACCATAAAAAGAATTCTGTCAATAACCTGAATCTCATTCCTAACCTTAAAATATGGCCTCGCTATTACATCTATTTTATTTTTTACAACCGGCCATCCCTCTTTGCAATACTCCATCACTTTTACTAGAGCAGGATCCTTAGCGGACTCGTTGCGTATTTGGTCTAATTTTGACTCACTCACGGGTAAGGTCGATATGATTAAGTTGCAATGAAGATCGATTTCCTTATCAAAATCTCTCAAAAATTCATTTGGGAGGGCTGCTCTAGATAAAGTGTCTGCCACATGCATCTCCTTACCCGGCTTATAAATGATTTTAATATTGTACGCCTGTAAACTAAGCATAAATCTTTGCAGCCGTGGAGGAACGCTATATAAAGGTTTAGCAAATATTGGGATCAGAGGTTTATGATCGGTTTCAACCACGATTTCCTTACCGTAAACAAATTTATGAAATCGAGTGCACCCGAAAAGAATCGCAAACAGCTCCTTCTCAATTTGTGCATAATTTTGTTGACAAGAGGTCAAGGTTGCTGATGCATACGCAATTGGATTGTTATCATGCTGAATAACTGCACCTACAGCTGATTTAGACGCATCGACCGAGAGTTTGATTGGTTTGTTCGGACATTTGTTGCTGATATGTCGTTGTCCACATTTATTACAGTCTTGGAGCGGTCTGTATTTGTTTGGTTGCTGTTGAAAAGTTGATTGGGAATGTTGCACTCGCTGCCGTAAAGATTCTTGCTGATTACTCCTATTGTTGTTGCCATGCTTGTCCCATTTTGTAGTTTGTTGCTGCTGTCCTTCTCTTACACCTAGACCGCCTATGAATGTATTGTCCGATTTACCGGAATTACCATCACCAACACCAATGCCTTGCTCCAGCTCTCTCGACTGTACTTTGACTGCTTCCATTGTTCTGGCCATCTCAATAATACTTTCCAGTTTTTTCGTGGATTCATTTAGTAGCTTTTCGCGTATGTAATTATGAATCCTATTTAACCCGCTAATAAACAGGTCACGTACCAAGTCATCTTTTAATGTTCCAAATTCACAGTTCTTGCTTAGGTTTTTTAATGCCGTTACAAATTCATCCACTGTCTCACCGTCGCCTTGCCTTCTTGTGAAGAAATGATAGCGTTCCATCAATAGATTGACTTTTGGCACAAAGTAGTCATTAAATTTCTTCACCAAGTACTCATGTTTAACCGTTTCTTCATCAATCTCGAAAGAATCAAATATTTCAAAGCACTCTGCACCCATGTGGTGAAGCAACAATGAATTTTTTCTCGCGTCTGAGGCATCCTTCAGATCACTTGCGCATAGAAACACTTTAAACTGTTTGTGCCACATTTTCCACGCCGCACATAAATTAGAACTTTGCAAATTGAACGGTTGAATACATCCACTATCAATTGCAATTTGTCGAAAATTATTATTAACGACAAGCGGTACTTCCTTTTTTCCACTACTGCCTTCGTTGTTTGACATTTTTTTTTTTTTTTTTTTTTTAAGTTTTCACACCTGACACCATGTGAATGTGAGAATGAGAAGAGACTAATTCGGTTGACGGTCAGAACCAGACTGACTCGTTGTTTATTACAAAACATAGCTGTAACAGAGTCTTGGAGAGGAAATTTCTTTGCTCGATGTAAAGTCTCATCTGCATAGACGATACATGAAGAAGAAGAGTCTACGATATATTATACAAGTTGTCCAGCGACAAAAGTCTTAGGTGACTAGGTCACGTAGAATTCCAGCCTGAGGACTATTTGAATCCATCCCTGATGAACTACATATAAGAGACATCATCTTGGATAACGTAGACAAGTATTTAAAGCCTGATCTCAACTTACTAAGCAAACGCAATTAGAGACAGCTACATAAGGATCTGGCTCACCCTGTTTAAATAAGAAGTAAAAATTTCGGCACAGTTAGTGCGATAGGCAATCCCGAACTCAAAACACTACAAGTTCAGAAGTGTTATCTTCTGTCTGACTTTCAGAGACAATTTCAAACTTTCTCTGGACGTTATTTCTGATGCACTTTCTCGTACTGTAAGACGGACATGATGCAGCGAAGTGAGACTAGATGCTTGAAGTTCAGAGTGTAGATGTCAAACCATCATTATGCCAGGCAGAGCATTCAAAGGAAGTGCCTTGAAACGGCTTTGCGACGATGATACGAATCGACACAAAATCTGAGATTCCTCCTAATAGCTAATAATAGAATAGAATAGAATCCCCCTTTGGCAGACGAATTTCTGATTGAAAATAGCAAGGCAACTCTTGCATCATGCGAAGCAGTCGAACGAAAAAATTCCTTAACATGTTTCTTAGCCAATAAACCCTATACACGAAACACCAAACGGACTTATTTGGTATGTATTTGATTCACTCGGCCAGTTGTCACGGTGGCTTAGCAGTTAGTGCGTTGGGCTGCTAAGCGAGAGGATACAGGTTCGATCTTTAAAATCACTAAATGGCACCAACTCTTCGCTGGCATATCAAACTTGCAATAGTATAATCTGTCATGAAAAAGCTTCTCAATCTGCCGTTCGGAGTCGGCAATAAAACTACAAGTACTTCCACTCGCGCGAAAAATATAGCACGCACAACATGAATGTTTGTGAGAAGCTAGGCCTTGGCTCTCTATAAGCTGTCGCGCCATGTATTTGTTTTGTTTTTTTTAGGCCACTCGGTCCATTCCACTGTGTCAACAAGCATGCAATTTCGAAAGCATCGTCATTATAATTCTGTTAACCGGCCATCCCTCTGTACGCTAGACTGATATAAAAAGCGGTTACGAAGCTTTGAATCCATGACTGGCTATTAGCACCCCATCCACCAAATAGAATTCTAAATTCGATTTCTAATTAAATCCCGTGTCGTTCAACCCTAAATCCTAATCCTCGTCACTAAATCTGCGGGCAGCCAGTGTCACCATCAGCATCGGTTTTTAATGACACTGACCCTTTTCCCAACCTCCAAGTCCTTGTACAATACCATCGATGTTGTGCCTGAAAACTAGGTTAGCCACCAAGGTTCAGCATGATTTATTTATACATTCGGTTTCTTTTTACACTAGCCCCCTATGTCACTGCTTTAACATTAACGTCGCTCGGCGTGGCCAAATGAATATGTATGTTTAGCGCGGCGGCGTTCTCTACCATCACCACACCGACGATGACAGCCCACTCTGTCGTCGTATCGAACTTATTTTTATTTTCCACTCGTTTGGTTTCACAACGCACACATTTTCTTTTCACATTTTTTCCCTTTCTTTTGTTTGTTCCTGACCCAGTAACGAGAAGGAAAGAACAACGAAGACAGAGAAGGAGAGTGAAATTTTAAACTCGAATGTCCTCAAATTAAGGGCACCGAACCTTTTTTTTCTCACACCCCCCGCCCGCCTGGCGGTTCCAACGAAATGACACACAAAGGAAATGCGGGTTAAGCTATGAGTGTGTGTGTGTGCAGAGAAGGAAGCCAAATTAACAAAAGAGAAGGGTTTACAAGGAACCAACAAAAAATAAGAAGACGGACATCGAAATCAGGATCAAGGTCATTAGGCCGTTTTGAATTTTTTTTTTTTTAACACCGTGGTTACCAGTACGTTGAATCTACAAAAGGTCACTGGTAGATACATCTTTGTTCCCATCACCTCCGTGAAGATACCATTTAGTCGAACAGAGATTTAATCGCTTTAATCTGTCAGAAAAGACCCGCGGTACCGCATTACATTTGCATAATTTATCACTTCCTTTCGCGTTTATAATTCGCATCACCATCATCATCACCATCCTTTCCGCCTGAGGAGAGATATAATTTTGGCGAAGGCCGCCAGACGTCTTATTGTAGTCGACGTAGTAGTGTCATTATCTCCCCCACATTGCAGAAAATTCATCAAACATTTTGTCTGGGTGTGTGTGTGTGTGTGTGTATGTCTGTCGTGGGAGGGGTGGAGGCCAGTGGCAATCGTCTATCCTTTCGTTGTTTTGGTTTTGCAAATCCAAACGAGAGATGGTCGCCTAAAATGATCGATTGAATTGGGTGTGGGAAGTGGGACAGCAAAGTAGTGTTGTACTGGAGAGACGATGTCTGAATGAAAATGTACGCGTATTTACATGTAGACATCCGGAGAATGGCGCAAATAAAGATGGAAGGTAGAAAAAAAAAAAACGCTCCATTATAGCGCATGCGGCTATTGAAAAGGAGTTCTTTTGTGGATGTATTGGTGAATAAGGGTGTAACCAGAGTAAACAAACAAAAAAATAAAAAAAATTAAACACCGGTTTTTGTTTGTGCACGCAGTACTGGAAGGTGGTCTTTTAAGGAGATTAACTGCAATTTCGTAAAAAGAAAAGAATTCTTTTGTTTAGGGTGTCTCAGTGTAGGCGATGCTTATTTAGAATAGAAATTGTACAAATGTGATTGCCATCGGTAAAAAGACTTGGAATGAACGTCCAAATTGCGAACGAATTGGCAGACAGACCTGGCCAAATTATATTTTTTGGTCCCATCTTTTAATGAAAGAGTCCATTACGATTATAAAGAGGATGCATGAGAATAAGCAGCCGTGCTGTACCAGCAATAAGACCAAACCATTGTGAAGCACATTGCAATGACACCGCTTTCTATACAACTGGGTCTCTTATAGATGAGCTCCCTAGATCTGGTATCCTTTTAGAAGAAAGTCGAGTGAACCAGTCTATTGCACAGCTGTATCTCAGCAAGAAGTATACTCAAGTATCGGTATCCAGCTTTCCCAAGAAAGGAATGTACCTTAGTATTTAGGAGTAAGATATCCTAGATAGTAAAATTCTATAGGCGATCACTATTAGGCTTCACTACTCATTGGACAAACATGCATCTTTTTTTTTTAGCGGAGATATATAGGTGTAAATATGCCATTCTAAGGCCTGTTGACTATATTATGAAGAAGAAGTGAAGTATCTGCTTCTGTGGGGACAGTTTGCCTGCGCTTAAGACCATGGTTATTCGGTTAACCACTTTTAAAATAGTTCTGGAATGCAAAGCCTGCCTGAAATCGGTCAGAAGGTTTAGGATTTCTCAGGACTTAACCACCCGTTGAGTTTACCTTGGATTTCCATTGACGGTTGAGTATAGAGTGAACATAATAATGATGATAAACTAATCGAATATCGAAATACTGGCATTCTAAGGAATCACTAGGCTTTCGCCAAGCACCACAGTGTGTAAGGGGTGAAGAGACACTATGAAGATAACGTTTATGAAGAGGAAGAAAACACTGCGGAATAGGTACTTTCTAAATGATAATTATTCTCTTACTCGGACCTATGTACGTTCTTCATCACTAATACCCATAAGAGCAGCAAAAGTCATCCAAAATCTCCCACAATATCAGTGGGTTACATGAAAATCTTATATTTAATGAACTACCTGCCCTTCATCACAATCCACAATCATTCAAAACCAATGAACATCGGAACCTCTTTTAGCTTCTCCTCGAAAGTTTGCCTATGTTTACTTGCAGGCAGAACAAGAGATCCCTTGTGAAATTAATAATTAAGGGATTAAAAAGCATGCCACTTATTGCTGTCGAATGTGAAACGTATAAACGTATCGATAACCCCTTAAAGCCAAGATGGTACAAATTGACGATTGAGAGACGAACAGCAGTCGCAGAATTTAGGAAGAATATGTGAGAAGATTCTAGGAACAACTTAAAAAAATAAATACTGCATAGAAGTAAGTTTCATAAGCTCCACAAGAAGTCTAGTCAACAGGGTTAGCTCATCACATAACGTCTTTATTTTAGGCAACTCCGATCCACAGCGTTATCTTAGACGGTATTCATCCTTGCTCTAGCTATTAAGTGAAACTGATATGCGCTTGTAATCCGAAGCCTATGGTCGAAGCTTTTCTTAAAAAGATGTTACTATGGAGATCCGGATATAGCGACGATCAAGGGACCGACGCACAAAACGAACTGAAAGTCGTTATAAGCGAAGTCATAGTAAACGAATTCCACTGTATTTGTTTCCTTGAACCTTAAAACTATCAAGACACTTTTTATTCAGAAAAAAAGGTTTCCTTCGTGCATACATATAAGCTTCAGTTAATTTTGTATTTTAGGCTTAACACCTTCTAGCTATACAGTTGCATTCCAACTTTCAAGTCCAACACAAAATTATACAAATGCTTTTTTATCATTCTCTTAAGCCATTCACCCATCCATTCAACACTAGCTATCCAAACACCATCCATCTAAGAACATCAATTCAATTATAGATACATTCAAGCGTTTTTGTTTTGTTTTTTTCCGACTGTGATTCTGCCCGAGAATTCATCTCTGACCGGCTTTTTTTGACATTCTTTGATATGCGGCAGCAGTTTCGCACGAACACACAGACAATCTGTTCAAGGTAAAATGTTTTTTTTTTTAATGTTTGAAAGTGTGAATGAACACTTCACTGACCGACAAAGAGAAAACAAAACCAAGAACACAAGTACAGTACATAAGTGTACATACTTATGTATGTCATAATTTTAGAAGAGAATAGGAACCAGAAACGAAGAGAGAATTGTAGAAGAAGCTTTTTTTAAGCTTGAAATACACTTGGAAAAATTTGTTTGAAATTTTAAGCAAAGGATGCCGTGTTACTGATACAGCGAATTTCAAATATTGGTATAGCTAACACTTATTCTAAGATTCAACTGTCAAGCCACCCAAAAGGAGAAAGAAGACCACACAAAAATTTGCTGCTATGAGCTCCTCGATAAAAGAGCGATCAATGTCCTAAATTTGCCGCAAAGTTAATGTTTTCCGCGAAATGGTGGCCTTCTTTGACAGTACCGTGTTGAGAAACGCATTAAGACACTCTTCATTCACTTCTACATTGTAAAGTAGGGTTAGTGGTCTCGCGATCAATAAATTGCCAAGCAACGTGATATGAGAAAAAGCAAGTTTGATGGCAAGCCGTCAGCAAAACCACTAACCAATTACGGAAGTACAAGGACCAGTGTGCATTGGCACCACCAGTACAATTACAACAACACCTACAGCAGAACTCAAGACTACCCTCAACCTCCTTTCGAATAGTAAAATGGTCAAACACCTAACATGTAATCCATATTCGCCTACCATGACAGATCCGAATTAGACATTGGTGCAAGAATCTTCTCCGAACCATTGGGCACAACCTACCGAACTACAGCAGTGTTTTCAAGCGGAGATTTTAGCAGTGACGATAGCCGCCCATGAAACTGTTATGAGGACAATACCCCAGAGAGATACATAAAACTTTTTTTTCGACAGTCAGGCAGCAATAAAAGCAATTTCTGCGACAGAAATAACCAAGGTTCTTGGAACACAGCACAAGGGAGGGCTCAGCTGGATCTCTGGGCAAGAAGAGATTCGCCTAGCTCACTTAAGTTCGAATCAGGGGATAAAGCTCTCAAAGAGACAAACAACAAGGTCTCTTTGAGACACTTGGAAGTCACCACCAGAAAGTTTTGGTAAAGCTAGAACCGAAGTTCTTACGCGAAAAGATAGAACAATTCCTATCTGTCCTTGAAGGAGTGATTATGCGACGGTTTTATGCCTCTTGAGCTCAGTTTCACGGAAGAAGACCTTTGTAGGGGTACATTTTCATGAGAACATGACCTATTCTTTCAGTAACCGCCAGGCTTCTACCACTGTAAATAAAATTCCCCGGACGACTGTTCTTCCAGGATCTAGATTCTAGAAGAACTAATCCACAAACCGGTGATCAACATTATGAACTTTATCAAATCAACATCATTGGTCTGTATTTGTATCACTTACGATGCAGTAGGTAAGTAAAATATTTATTGTGGAGGTAACGCTATTTTTTCTCTTTATGGGCTTTACAATGAGTTTTGACCTGAGTATGGTGCAACGAAACTACTCTTCGTCTGCCCACGTACCTAAACTAACCTAAGCTCCTCTAGCTTGTCCTCCAGGACAAAGATGGCATAATAAGTTTTGTATGAAATTAGGTTACCAGAGTCGAGCTATAGCTGCCCAAACATTAAAATATCCATCTATTTGTAGAGAATGCCTGCTTCTCTAGAATTGATAAAAGCCCGCCTCGATACCGAAGCCAGAAGAATACCCAATAATAGGTGGAATAGTATCAACAATTGCCTTTTGTCGAGACAGATCTGACCTAACCTGTATCCGAAGCGAACTGAAAGACTTCTGTCCATTAATATAAAATATATAAGCATTAAAATAGGAGCCCTCACAGGGCACAGTTTGACAGGCAGGCACGCCACTGCATTGAGTGTCCCTTCTAACGATTTCTGTAGAAGCTGTAGAGACGAGGAAGAAACGGTTAATCACTTCTTTTTTGGCTAGGGAGGCAAACCCTAGCATAGCATTTCTATGAAGACCTCAGCGATCCAGCCAAGTTTAATATTTACGAAATAAAGAGCTTTGTTTGTGGGTCTAAATGGTCCTGCACACAGTATGGGTCAGGAAGGTTCTGCACCAATACGGTTACCCATAGTATCTTCCTTGAAAACAATGTTCCTGGTGCTGGTTATTCGGTCCTTTACACGTGGTATCACAATGGACCTACGTTCTAGTCTAAGTGTGAGCCTGCTTGAGCTTCGCAATCTAACCGAACCTAACCCATCTATTTGTATCAGTAACAAAATTCATTTAAATAATGTTCAAAACTATCTACCGCTACTGTTAAACGCATCAGCATTTTGCATATGAACAAACAGAAGACAAAAAAATTTCAAAATATTCTTTTGCTAACTTTTTCTCTTAAATTGTTTTCGAATGTACATATGTACTCGCTATAATGACTAACAAGCAATAACAATGCACCTTAAGTGTGTATTTAAAGCCAACGAACCATAGTTATTCATTTCGTATAGAAAAAAGCTCTCAGAATTGGTTTGCTAAAAAAAAATAAAAAAGACGACATCTACTGCGAACTTGTGGAACTGGATTTGAAGCTTTTTTTCTTTTCGTATTCCATGCAGTAATCTAGTTATCGCTAGATGGAGACATATTCCCCATAAAAGAATGACAAGAGGGAAAGTAATTGACAATGAAAAGTGGAATGATAAAATTGGTAAAGAGCACCTGTATGCTGAATGATGATACCGCATTTGATCCCGAGAGTTTAAGGGTCAGCAAAAATAACACTTTTGAAATGGGGATGGAGCTCGGAATGGATGACACGATATCAGGACAGAGTTTGTGTGACTGCAGACTGGGTGAAGCTGATTAAATGGCAAATGGGTCGGTAAGTGGGTTTCATCCGGCACTTCGATGATAACACCATGGAATGACATAAAACAAAGAAGTTTCCTATGTGCTATGATGAAAAGCATTGTGTTCTTGGAATGAAGACGTTAACAATAGTAATAAGGAAGTTTATAACCACTTCTACGAGAACTAAGTGTCGAATCAATCAGCTCACTACACTACCAAAGATCCTGAAATCTAGAAACATGTGTCAAATGAAGATCTTTGTCCATGACTAAGACATCAATGAAATTATGGAGGAAATATGATAAGAAGGACCCAGCGAATCTATGAAATGACGAAGATCATGGAGATGCACATCTTTTTTCAGCGTTGCGAGCTGATTCAACAAAACCTCCAGTCGTTGCGCTTCAGAAAGTTATCCTTCTATTGTCATAACTGGGTGTTTCTTGCCCCTATGCGACAGCGATAAAAGATCTGAGCTCCTATTTTTGACGCAAATGGCTTGTCTGAAGCTGCCCACAGCAAAATTACCATCTATTGGGAAACAAGAGCATTGAGAGCAACGAGATTGCCGATAAGCTCGACAGACAAGGAGTTCAAACAAAGTTCATAGGCCCGTTTTTTTTGTGTGGCTTATCCACCAGCCACACTAAGATGATGGTGCTCAATCTTAAGACCACCAAGAGAGGCTCTCAAAATTGAACAAAACTTCCAGACTTCGACAATCTAAAAAGTTCATTAACTGCTCCAACAGTAAAAGAAGTCAAGAAATTCCAGCACTAAGCAGGCAGGATGCTAAACTCTTAACAGACATCTTCATCGGACATTGATCAATTGAGCATAAGTCTTACAGCACGGATATGGCTTGTCCCGCTCGGAGCAGGAGTGGGAGGCTGTGCTGAAAGCATACCACACTTTTGTATTAGACTTGAACAAATCTAAAAAAAACCGACTGAATCTAATGATTTGTCAAACAGTTTAAGAGCAGAGATATAACTTGCACGAACTCATCTGTAAAACATGGTCGTACGAATGTAACATAGCCACCAACCGAACGACGAACCCTGATCATCCGAGTCCTGCACCAGAAGTATTAACTTGATTTTCCAGAGAAAGGTTTTTTGAGTAATTAACGGTCACGTCCAAGTATTCAGTAACATTGCTATAAGCCTCCGAATCCACTCCAGAAGTGGAAACAAATTGTATCCAAGTTAAAATTGGAGGCAGCTCGCAATCAATTGATTTGCCTGAAGAAGCTTGTTGGTTGATTCCCATCATACCCCAGGCTATAGTGCAATCTATGCAAGGAAGTAGGTAATGAAGACGGATTAAGAAGACGCATATATAAAATTTTCTCTTGGAGGTTTCTTATAGCCTGTTGAAACTTAGCTCTTGCCTCATCGGTGCGCCCTCTTTATATATATATATATAGGCTTGACCTACTCCCATAAATAAAGCCCTAAAAAGCAAAAACTTAATTCTATAAGTGTCGACTTGTATTAACGCATATTTTCTCAGGAGGGGACGGAGTATTTGCATCTGAAGCGAAAGCTCTCCAGGCAGCGCTTAAGGCCTTGCCAATCTTTTTGATAGATCTAAAATCATTCAAGAATGCAGGACTAGTTTGAATTTAGTTGGAAGGCTGAATATGCTAAATGAGATCTTTTCCAAAGGAGAACTTCTCGGGCCATGAACCTAAGTTAGGTTTCCTCACGTATTCGATTAGTGTTTCTGTGTTTATAGCAAATGCAACTGTAGGCGGCATGACTTTTCAGGATGCAGGCAGACAAAATTGATACTTTCCAACGACTGTAAGAAGTGCACGCCATCTTTGCTGTCTCTCAGCAGGAGAGATTTTAAGGCAACTCATTGATGTTTTAACAGGCCACTACGACACTGCCAAGCATATTAACGTGTTTGTGACAAGTGATTGTTTTGCACTTGTCTTTGATCATATCAGTTGAGCTGATGTACTGAGTACTGGTAACCTAAGAGCCTTATCACTTAAACTCTTACTTCTCGGAAAACGAAGAAAACATAGTAAGAGGGTTGTACTTGCTGGTAGTACAATGGGCCTGCTTTTGTTTATTCTCAGTTACGCTGGCACATGAGTATACACACTTTGGTACGAAGTTTCGGTACTAGATTGCCTGGCTACATAGGCAAACCAATATTATTTTTTATTTTGACTTCAAATTAGAGACCTGCCGCCAAAAGGCATCGATTACCGATGGTCCTATTCACCAACAAAAGAAACCTCCCAAAATTAAATGAAATACAATGATCCAATTATCAGTAAGGGCAAAACTGCCACTATCCACCGCATGTACACAGCCATAATACGGCCCATATTTACGTATGCATGCCAAGTTTGGTGGCCAGCCGCAGTAAAAATCACAAAATGTAAATATTCTGACGATGATCCAACTCCTGGCAGTCTTAGGGACCACATGTACAACCAGAACAACACCGACTGCAGCTTTCGAGATGATGCTGGGGCCAATAAGTAAGGTAAGGTTCAACTTTTAGAAAAGGGCTCTGATAGGTCACCAAGCAATCGTCAAGTGGGTGAACATCGAATCCCTGACTTCAACCTAAACCTCAAACTAAAAATGTCATCAAGAGAGAGGTAGGCAGAAGGAGGTCATTAACCCCAATCACAGATCCATTCCCACAAGTGGGTCAAAAATGGATGCGGGTGTAGACTCCGGGATCAATGCATCAGAACCAAACATCACACGGTCGATAAGACTTCCAGGGGGAAGTTCTAGCTATCACCGAGGCTTTGTCACAAGGTCACACTCATTTGTGTCCCGAAGTATAAAGGCATCCATGGGAATGAAATGGCGCATGAGCTCTCAAGAATGGGTTCTGAGATGACTCACCACGAAATTCAAAAACTTGCGAACGAGAGGTGGATTTCACTTACGACATGCCACACCAAAAGAACGCTTTGGACAGAACTAAATAAGAGAAAAACCAAAGCACTTAACAGAAGTCACTGCTCATAGGTATTATGAAAGGTTGTGACAACCTGCTAGTGGCCTAAATAAAGAGAATTCATTTGAGTGCAATGGACCACCAATGGAGAGGATGTGGCGACGTCGATGTAAACTGCGGCTGCCAGAATCACCGTGCTGGTCGGTGTTCATAGTGCCGCCTTAGTAATTTATGTTGGAACCTATATTCAATCCAAGCCAATCACCGTGTACTCAGAGCCACTTTAGTACTGATATCTGCCCAAATCCAAGATCTTTATTATAATAAGTGTCCCTCACGCAATGTTAAACTCACAATCCTGGGAAACGCTTTTCTGGTGAATCTGTTTTGGGCGCTTGTTTGGTTAGGAGAACTGGCAAGCAGGGGACCACTGGGTTTGAAAACCATCTATAACAATTGGTACACAGCTATAAAGGTAATGTCAGGATCTGCAATGGAAAGAGCTGCCAAGTATTTAAAGCTTCCGAAGCCGAAGGCACTTAATCGAAGCAAGCATTCCGAAGGCTGGAATTTGTGACTTCTTCTCTGTACAAACACCTGGGTACGTAAAGAAACTTTGCAAATTCTCCTATTGCTCTTCTAACCTATTTTTAATGCTCTTTAGTACCGCACCGATGATGCCTCTTATGTTGTGAGGATTCTCAGCTCACCGATCTAATTGCTCCACCATGGGACTTTACGTTTGCACAAGGAAAGGATCCTCATTGGATCCCGATCAGGCAGATACCACCGCTAAAGTCCCGCCTTGTATCCTAAAACAAGAAATTGGGAGCAAAATTAAAAGAACTGCCAACGATAGATGGAATGCGCTCAGCTCCTGTGTCATAACCAGGAAACTATGGCCATTCTACGATAAATAGAAAATTTATAGAATCCTGCAAATGAATAAAAAGTCCCTATCTTCCTTAATAGGTATAAACACCGGGCACAACATGCTAAACTACCATGCAAGAAGACTGAGATTGAACGCAGACGACCTATGCAGGGGATGCGGTGACGAGGAAGTAGATGAGGATACTCCACACGTCTTCTGCCATTGCCCGGCACTCTGCCATACTAGATTTTAAATCCTAGGAAGACACCTTTTCCAGGATCTAGAAGAACTGTCCAGAAAGTCGGTGCTTGATATACACAGATTTATAAACGCTGCGGGCTGGCTTGATAGAACTTAGGCTTATGGTTCCTTGTAAGGGGGCTGCAACCCCTGGGCCATCACAATGGGTCTACATTGACCTAAGTGTGACGGGGAAAGGACTTCCTTCCCCGTCAATTCTCCTACCTAACCTAACCTATGTTTGCTTACTTTATCTGATACGAATCATGACTATTACGTTTTTAACGTTTGTAAAGAGGCAACCAAGCTGTCCGATAGAAGTTTGATAATATCAACTTTCTGCGATAAAATTTCCTTGACATTTTATACAAAACCGAATCACAGACATGGCAGACCCCACCATCTCACACTTGGGATAGCGTATACATCGATCCTTTTCAAAAAACAGATTGCAATACTCTCTGTACATGTTCTTTTTAACCCAAAGGGACATGTAACACAAATTGCAATTGACACTTTCGAATTTGCAACGCCTGGATGGATACAATCCATGAAACACAAACACAGATGTATATCTAAATTGACATTCGGCATTTTCCAACGTGTCAAATTTAATATTAACTGGCACGATAGACAGACTGCTGTGGCAGACAATGAGAAAGTGGTAATGAAACAGAAACCTACAACTGTGTGTGACATGTAGCACATCTATCTTAAGGACTTTATTGGCATACCGACATCGACTGACTTCGATGAAAGACAATAACTCTGAGAGAATAACTTCTAGAGAAAATAACTAAGAGTAGACAATTTGTACATGACAAGATCCCAATCAGTGGATATGAAATCCTGAAAATATTTCCTATGGCACCTGATTACATGCAGGCGTTTGGGAAGATGATGATGGTCTGGAGCAGATGTTTATTGTGGTTTTGCACTAAGTTCAAATTCAATTAATAAATTCAATTCTATCGTACCTGCTTCCTTAACAATGAAAAGCTTAAAAAGATAAGCAGCCTGGCAAACCAAAGGACACGACAAAGGCCAAGAGAACGATTATATTTTAATTTACCCTCTCGTGGCTTACAGAACCAAGACCTTGGAAAGGTGTTGCAGTGATTGGATTTCCAACTTTATTTTGTCAATTGAGAAGTGCGGGTGGTTCACATCAGAAGCTTACTATCCAAGTGGAAGTGGATGCTTCATAAGAGAAACCCAATGAACACTAAGGCGCTGTTTTGATCCAACATCTCAAGTGACCTGGTATCTTTGTGTGTGTAAGTGAGAGAAAGTGTGATCAAATCCATCCGATAGAATTAATGTAACGCTTCAGTCCCCCAATACTAACACACGAAATCTCCTTAAGGTTGCCGAGGAATGCGTTTGCCTACAATATCTTGTCTAGCTCTAGTTAGAACCGGACATCTGCAGAGGAAGTGAACGAGAGTTTCTTTCTTCACCGGTGACCGATACTGATTGCTGCAATTCTGGCGATGTATGCCCCTATGCACTGGAACCTATAGAATAGTGACTTGGAACTGGACACATTGGAACTCAAGTTGGCCGAAATGGCATTGTAATAGAAGTTTGGAGGATATGGATGTCGAATAAATGGCTTAGATAGCAGTTTGGATATCCACTGAGATAGAAATGCTATGTTTAGCTATTAAATGATTATTGAATAAGCGGCAGGCTGCACGAATTGTCAGAAGCTTCACCTGGAAGATGATTTCAAAATTCAGCAATCCATTCTTGAGCCAATGATATCGATACCTTCTTCTATTCAGCTCTAGAGAGAAAACTTGGTACCGTCCCAACCAGTTCTCTTCCCTCTTCGTATCAGATTTAGGATGTTATTGTGGCCATATGGTTTGGCAATCCAACAATAAGGTTCCCTTAAACTGATTGCATTAAACAATACAAGTCGAGAGGTAAGAGGTGTAGAAGAACAGCTAGGGGGTATAGGACATTACCGCAGTACTTCTGTAGTGCCTACGCTTGCTGTTCTTTGTAACTTTATAAGTTTTCTAAGATTGTAGCCACTAGCCTTCGATGTATGGAACCTTTTTGTTTGTTTCAAATCGATACCCATGACCTCTTCATAGATTATAAGGCCACGTATGAAAACATTTACGGAGGCGAGCTATACAGAGCAATGTCTAGTTTTGGTATCCCTGCCAAGCTCGTCCGATTGCGCGGGATGACAATGGAGAATACACGGTCAAGGTCGGTATAGATATCAGAAAAGGATTCAGAGAAGGCGACCCGACTACTTAAACATCGTTCTTGAAAGAATTGTGCAAAACTTACGCGTCAACACTAGAGGCATAATCCTTTAAAATGAATATTCCTACAGACATCCCGTGACGTCACTGGCCGTACCATAGTGATAAGAACAGTCTTATCAAGTAAGAAAAAATTTTGGATTTATCTCTAAAGGCGATTAGAGGACACTAGAGTGGCATAAACCCTCTCAAAAAAGGGAACCTCCAATATCTCAGTTAATTTAGAATTCTAGGTAACCGCTAAAACTACCTTGCTGAGTGTGGGGACAACCCCCTTCTCCAGGAAGCATGGTTGATTCAAGATATCGCTTCAGCATTGTGGACCCTTTGTTATCAGCTGTACCCGATATAATGTGAAGTCAAAACCAGAGCATGGTACCTCGTCAAATCTTCGATAAACCCCCAAAGAAATTACTTTTTAGCAATAACGCTGATCGCTCCTGGCGGAAAAATTACTTGAGCCTCCGATTGAGAAGGCAAGGCAGTATATAAAAAGGTGAAGACTGTGCCGTAAATCACCGTAAAATTTATTGGGACAGCAGTTCATTCCCATTAAATAGCAGCACTGATCTGCAAAGTATGCAAATGAACCTTGAAAAGTTGAACAATGTCCAGACTTTTGTACTGTTGTCAGAAAGTAAAATATTGTAGTAAGCACTCGCATTGCTGAAATCCTAAAAGCAGGACTTCAGTAACTAGACTGGACCCAGAATGGTATAAGGCAAGCCTGAAACTCAAGGGGAGTGATGTCAGGAAAGCTCTTTCTTTCTATAAAAAGAAGTGGTGATTGGTAGCACCCACACCAACCACGGGCAGCCACAAACAATCCTCCTATTTTTTTAAAACACTGTTTACCCATGTACCCACATTATAGGTTCCCATGGGTACAATGTACCCGTCAGTGGTTCGAAGTCGCAGGATACAAAAAAAAAAACATCTAAATAAGCAATCAACGTAAACAGCTGACCTGGGCCCCTACTCTGTATTGCGATTCTAAAGTTCGAATCGTTCGAAAGTAGAAATTTTGTATGGATTTTATGAATTGCGTTTCAAATTTCCCATACAAAATTTCCGCTTTCGAACGATTCCAACTTTAAAATCGCAATACAGAGTAAGGGCCCTGCACTCTTCCTTATTGATGGCTTTGGAGAAGCCTTCAACAATGTCGATACTGACATCTGAGCTCAATGGAAAACAGAAATTTGCAAGTGATTAAAGCTTCATGAGCCATACATAAGTTCACTTTCAAATATCCTTACAACTACTGAGTGTTTCTAAAACAAACTTACCCATTTTTCCATTTGGACTGTACGGGTCATAGCTTCCGGTTGACATTGGTGATGCATATCCGTTTGACATATTTGTATTATAATTATGACTTTGTGAGCCTGGCGATGGGCTCAGAGGTGGTGCCGAACTGGGTACACTACTGGGACTGGGCGACGAAATCCAATCGTCAGGTCTACAATCAAACAATTTCATTAGAACCTAGACTTCCAATTCCCCTTCTAGTATAACTTACCCATCGAGTCGTACCCTCTTCGTTGGCACGAACACCAAATGACCGTTTGTTGAATTTGCACTTGTTGAGGCCGATACGCTTTTCACTGAACTATTACTAAGGGCGCCGCTAGCACTGAGGACTAAACTACCATTCCCAGCGACGCCCACTGACCCGCCGCCAATATTGACGACACTTATTCCCGATGGTCCGGTGGAAACTGTTGGCAGAACAACATCATGCATTGGTTCCGATTTGATGGCAGTGAGAATTTTCAAATCGTCCCCGTTGGCATTGTGTCCACCGTTGACATTGATACTGCCACTACCACCTCCTCCTCCACCACCACCACCACCTCCACTGTCACCGCTGAGGAGATGCTGACCACCGGCTTGCTGGATGATCAAGTGTTGACTATTGGCAGGTGAGAGCTGTTGCGACGAATGCGGATGTGTTTGAGCTTGTTGCTGATGCTGCTGTTGTTGCGGCTGTGATTGTGGTGGATGCTGGACATTGAGTCGATACATCATGGATGACAGATTCATTTAAATCCTTTTTTAAATGTGTAAGCTATTTTTTTTTTTTGTTTTCGAGATATTCTTTGAAGAAGGACCTCGTCCAGAAATTTTTGATTTTTTTTTTTTTCGTTTTCAAAAAAAAACTTTCTATTTTCTTTGAGTTTTACTTGGTGTGCGCTCTCTTGTCGTCACATTATGAATTCTCCAGGACGAACGCTGCTTTTGCCAAGCCTGCAATGAAACAAAAACAAAAAAAGTCTTTTATATTTTTGAAATGAGAACATAGAGAGAATGAGGTCATTCGTCAAGGATTTCAGGTCAACGATTTGGTTACGGAAATAAATTTCCAAGTAAATGCGCCACCACTCCCCAGTAGCACATGTACACGTGCACCAGATTCGCACAAATAGGTCCTCTGCAGCAATCTACCCCTAAACCTCTCGCCATATTTACAGCCAACTACTCTGCTCACAATTGCACTTGCACTTGAGCTAAATTCAATGCATATAGGCGGTGTCAACACCATCATCGAAAAGAGAGTGACATTTCATAATATGCACTCTCGTAGAGAAAATGAGAGAGAATGGGAGCAAGTAAGAGAACTGTATAAATATCGATGTGGAGAGAGAGAGATAGAGAAGGGGAAACATGCAGGTTGGATGGTTAATTTGTTACAAAAAAGTTAAAAATGCCTACGTTTAGCCCAAGCGAATGGTGAAGTGAATTAAATATAAAAGGATCTTAATCCTAAACTGCAAAACAAGAAAATGACGGACAAATGCTACGATGATGGCGGGCATTCAAATGGAAAAGTTAACAAAATTATAGGACAAACAAATTTATATTTCAGCCTCGTCGAACGACTTTAGTAAGACACCAATGAAGGCGGTAGCTTAGACGTTTATAGGAGGCAAAATAGAATCCTTGCATAGGCATTTTATAGCCTTATTATGAACGTGGGCTATGTCAAGATATATTAATCTTCAGTTCATTGTTACAGCTAGTCTTTGCATCTAAATTTTTTTTTACCAAAAAGTCGTAATCCGCTTCTCCGAAAGCCAATAGATATCGATTTGGACTCGCCATATTGGAGCCGCCATCTTAAATGATAACGACATACAAAATATTTAAGTGTAGTATCACAGGAACCACGTAAGCATACCAATTTGTACGTTAATTGGATATTAGAAGTAGGGTAGGTGAAAGTCGAGTTGAAGGATTTTTCTACAATTTTCAGAACACAAAAAATATAAATTTGGAGGTGCAAAAGTGCAAAAGCCCGGGTACCTTGCGGACCACTCGAGTAGCATGTGCTACTTATTACTAGCTCTTCGATCTTTCCCCACATAATATGACACATATGCGTTCACACACTGAAGCTTTTGAATATCCCTTCCAATCTTGATTTACATGACGATGTGATTTCCGTGGCGAAAAAAGTTTCACTTCAAAACTCTAGAACTCTGATACTAAGATCTAGGTTTATACAATAGAGATTTTCCTTAAGGAGGATGCTGATGCTCGGTACCGAAATTGCTACTACATACTGTCACTCAGTATATCTAGCTGTTGATCCACTTACGTGAGATTAATCGCATTAGGCAGTCAAATGGAGCAGACCGAGACTGGAAATGGAATATGTTTAAAAACTCAATGATTGTACAATTTAGAACGACTTGACACTGGGTTGGGTCGAAGGATATAAAAAGGGGAACAACTTGCCGAACCTGATCTTCTGGGTTCTGAAATATTTGCTTCCCTAGATTGAGCTATAGTGAATGACATGATCAATAAGTGCCCCACGAACTAGAATTGCAAAGTTGAGAAAAATGCAGACAAGAGATTAGAATTGTCTGTCGACTGCATCGAGAGAAAAGTTCTAAGCAAGACGGGGGAAACTCTTAAATGGGACATAACACCCGAAAGATGGACTTCTAGAAGATGAAACCTGCAAAGCTGTCAAGATGACAAGACGACAGAGTTTCCGATACCGACTAATAAAAGATATTACATTTTCGGCCGCCGAATATATTTCAAACAAATGCTAACATTGCCACGAAAAATATCGGTCAGAGAGGAGCACCTCTGACTGAGCTGACTCGTATGAGAGAGACGAAAATGGATCCAATGAATTCGTTTCGATGTATCTCTCTGAATAGCATTTAGTAAGAAAGCTTATCAAATTTAAAATATAGACTCCGACAAAGATCTCCGACAATATACGGAAGCTTTAGAGCAGCAGTGGTTTCATAGCAAATATGAGCGGCTTAGTGTAGAGACTTTAGTGGTGTTACCTTGTTATCTAATGATTTGATGACTTGACATTGAGACATGTTCTTAAGAAATGTGTCATATACACATGTAAAGTTCTTTTTTAAGATGCAATAAACCCATGCGACCTCAGATTTCCTAAACACCAACGAGACTTATTACAAAAAAGGGGTAAAATTTAAATACCATGCCTACTCCATTCGGATCGTCTTCTAGCCACAGTCAGCTTTCACGACTTTCAATCACCATTTCAGAAAAAAAAAAAAAACAAAACAGGGCATTAACAGTCATAATATTTCAGAGAGTGTGGTTGTGTACCCACCCACACATTCATCAAGCCTGTTATTTCAAAAGTTGTTTGTTATTTTCGCAACGAAATGCTGAATTAAAATATTTTGCGTTTTTTTTCTTTTCATTCACTCTCCTCTGCATGTGCGCTCGTGAAAATGACAACCACCACCAGCCATAGGCTGGTGAATACAGCGCCCACCCCTCTACCGCGCATTCAATGAATTGCGACCCTCAATGTTAAACTAGGTCAATGCAGCAGTTTAATGCACTAAAGTGCATTGTACAACGAGGCTCGGTCGAAAAGCTCCGACGACATCAACAACGACGACGTCGACATTATGGAGCCATCTCCGTAAGTGCCATTGCAAAATTTAAGCGCCCCCGGGGTGTGCGAAAGAGGTTTTGTGTTTTTTTTTTTTGCTGGGGAGGCTTTCAATTCATTGTGTTCTCATGCTGCGCCACCCCTTGAACAACCGCCTATTCGCCTACCTCGCGTATCATCTAGAGGGCATGCAAAACTGTTTTTATTACGAGTATAGTAGTAGCTCGCATGTGCAATGGCCTCTATAATGACTCAAACATACACACAGTCGCAGGGAAAGACGGCCGCTCATATACTCGACTCATGAACTTTAATGCACGTATGTGTGTGTCTGTGTAGGTACTTGAAATCACTACCCCAACCCTCGGTCAGGCAAACAAAAAACAAAAACCTGCAAATACGAGGGAACGCGTCAATCGACCGAGTGCGCCGAGCAAGTGATAGTGCAACTTGGAACGAGGGCGTCGAACTGCTTCCTCAGCTTAAAGCTGTTTTTTATTTTTCGTTTTTCTCTTCTCGGTTTTTATGCTATAATCACGTTATTGCAGCTTTCTTCGTGCTGGGAACGAGAAACATGTAATCCGGCAAATCGCCCTACAGTGCACAACAGCCCCCATCCCCCAACAGTAATTGGAATGCAATGCCTTTGGATTGGGTGTGGGGATATGGGGTGAATGGCAAACTTCGCGAAAACGTAATAATAGTTAGTCTAATGTTATTATTTTGCGCTGCCTTTGCCTAATCCTCTGCCTTGCTGCCTCCTTTCTGTAATAACAACAATGATGAGATAGAAAAAAAGGGGGTTAAGGCCTTCTAGCTTTCACCAATTGTGCAGCAAGCAAAACTCAATGCAAACTCAGTTAAGGGTGTCGGTAGATTAAGGGTTTCTGTGTTTCTCATTTCCTTTGTTTCGTCTACTTTACCTGATAGGGGGGGTTGGGAGGTTCTGTGCTATGCTGCGTTCTTTGAGCGTAATGGAGTGAGGTGAATTTGCGGAATTATTGCAACTCTCTTTTGTTGTTGCACGTTTCTCGTTTTTTTTTTTTTAAATTTGTTTGTGCATTTTGTTGCTTCTTCTGTCTGTTAGTTGGAAATGGCAAAGGAAGTAGTTATGCAACGAGAAAAACGAACAAACGGAGGCATAGGCATACGAAAGTTTGTGTGAGGTAGGCTCATTCAGGAAATCCATTAAAAGGGGGAAAAAAAATCCTCTTATAGGCCTGTGTGTTGGTATAGAGTGTTATGCATTTTTTTTCGAAAGGGTATTGATTTCCCAAGTTAAGATGCTTTTGCGAGTACTTAACGATTGGGGCACAAAGCGATACGTCATAGTGATTGGTTTTCAATGGAAATGATTGCATTTGAACTTTTTGTTAATGAATCGAACCTCTCAGTTGGACTGTAGAGTCTAAAGTCATGCCACACGATGTGACCTTTTTAAAACCTTGGCGCATTACCATCTTAGAAGATATGTCGTGGGTAGATCTCTCCTGTTTATCTGGTAGGTCACAGTTTTACTTTTTTGTGTGTTAGTGGACTGTAGAACCTGTATATTCCATCGATTTTTAGGTTTAGTTTCTTGCGATGTTCCTGTAGATTTTACAGTACCGTCGACAATATGATTTGGTAGTACTTGGGTCATTTTGCTAAATTGAATCCCGAGATGAGCTCCTAACAGTGATCTCGCGATGATTCCAAAATTAAACAAGAGTTTGTTTTAGTGAGCAAGAATCTCACACACAGACTCGAGTTCGGCGATCTTCTCGTTGAAAAAGGCCTTGTGGTTTCATAATTGGGGTAATCGGTAGAAGCTAACAAAAGAAAGTTTCGGGATGCTCTATGAAAGGAACTGATCACGTTATGATAAGGCCGACTTCACAGTCCAAGAAGTTAACAGGATGCCACAATAAACCTTTCCTCTCTTGCTGCACAGATCGCTTGAGTGCTTTCAAAATTATGATCCATTTAGTAAAACTACTGGTTTCAAGAATAGATCTTATAAAATGGTCCATGAGATTGAGATCATTGTATGTGGAGCATTCCTTAACTAAAATAAACAGGGGACTATCAGAGGCCGACAACAGGTGGGCTTAGTCAACCGTCAACAAATAAACAAAACGCATACGGACATAATCAAACCCACATTGGTTAGGAAATTGGAGGACACCTTCAGCTCCATAAAGAGGAAAGAAAAAATTTCGCATACTTCATCACTAGCTGTCCACCTCTGGCTAGAACTAGCTAACGCAAGATAGGTAAATGTCCAGATGTTCACCTTTTTCAGCGCTCCTTGCATGGCCTGGCTTATCACGCAGGAAAAAATCCTGACACACTTCGTTTTTTGTTTTTAAATGCATTTTTATTTTTTTTTTAAATTCAGAACTCTTACTTGCTAGGAAAAAAAACGCTTAAAACTAGCTTAATTAACTTAACTATGTTACTCTAACTTACTGGCCCTACACGGGCACTCTAAGCTAAACTTAATTCTTAATCTATGTCTTTCGACCTAACCTAACTTAATTTACTTAAACAATCTAAGGACTAAACTATTGAAAAACTAAGAAAATGTTTTGGAAAAAACTTAGTTACCGGACATTTTTATATATTTCCTTAAATCTAAATAAAATTAACTTAAAACTACCTTAAAATAAACCTTAACCTAACTTAACACCTAACATGCTACGTAATTAAATACGTGTATTTTTTTTGTATTTTTGTATTTTTTATATTTTTTTTGTTGTATTTTGTATTTTTTGTATTTTTTTTTGTATTTTTTTGTATTTTTTGTATTTTTTTGTATTTTTTATTTTTTTTTTATTTTTTTTTTATTTTTATTTATTTTTTCTTAAATCTACCTAAAAATAACCTACCTAATCTGAAACTTAAACTATGTAAGCCGGCCATGGCCAGCTTTGTCCATCTCTGGACTAGCCCGGATCGATAGGGCTCGACGAGGGAGTTCCCTCGCTTTCCGACAGCCACCAGAAAGTCTGGTGCTGCCGCCCAACATCCCTAATGTCGCGCTCCGAAACCGACCTACTAAACCGGAGTCGCTCCTCAGTGCTCTCAACGACGTCTCGACCGTAGTTGAGTTGCCTTTCCACAGTTGTCCGGGCCACATGGAAGATTAGCGGGACTGCCGAACTATCCTGGATCAGACCTTCCTTGTCAAAATGCAGAAAAGCTTCTGGGGGGACGAAGCCGTTAAGGCGCACTCTCTCGTGATACATAGTATTGGGGTAGTAAGCCCCAGAGATCAGGTTATTAACCGAGTTCATTGCTCTTGCAATGTGCCCTCGAGTAAGCTTCACTATGAAATTGTCCACTCTGATTAGGTCCGCCTTGTTGTATAGGACCTCGTTGGAATAGAATTTTCTGTATTCAGACTCTGGTGTTCTGTATAGGCGAAGGCAAGGCCTAAGGCAAGCCCTCTCAAACACCCGAATCCTTTCCATCAAGCTTGCCCGCACGTTGAACCACACGGGACAACCATATGTAAGCATTGGCCGGATTAGGGCCGTATAGCAGATTACCTTTACCCTCGCATCGAGTTGGCTGCTGTAAAACAGTCTCTTTGTAAGGGCAAAAGCAACTCGGGCTCTGGCCAGAGCAGCATCCACATGTTTGTTAAAATACAGATATTGGTCTAGCCAGATCCCGAGGTATCTGACTACACTTCGACTCTCTAATGGTCGCCCGTGTTGTCCCACGATTGCGAACTTTCGCCAATTCTTTCTGGTATCCCTAGAGGCCCCAGACAACGGCTTCCTAAACAGGATGGTTTCCGACTTCTGAAAGTTGATCTTCAACTTCCAATCGTCGCAGTATAGCTGAATCTTATCGAAGTCATGCTGCAAAAGAGTGACAATGACCTCGATCTTTGGACCTGATCTGTACGCAACCAAGTCGTCTGCATACGCAATAGCATGATGAAGAGAACCTACGAGATCGCTCGTGTAAATGTTGAAAAGGACCGGCGAATTTACTGCACCTTGTTGCAGACCATTTTTAACTTCGAATGTACCAGCAGACGTCACATTGCCATTTTTCACAATGAACCGTCTACTGGTCAGCATGTTACATAGCATGTACAGCAGTGGTTTGCTTATACCCAACCTGCTCAACTTGTAAAAGAGCCCCTCTAACCATACGGTGTCGAAGGCCTTCTCCAAATCAACCAGGCAGGCACCCGTGCATTGGTTCTTGCATTTGTTCCATTGGATATCAGATACCAGTTTAGACGCGGCATGTATTGTATCATGACCCGCCTTAAAACCGAATTGATTATCAGGAATTATTTTATTGTCCTCAACCCACTTAGCCAAGGCTCTATGGACCACCTTTTCGAATACTTTACTGATGTTCGGCAAGAGACTTATTGACCGGAGATTCCCCGGATTGGAGCTATCTTTATCCCTTTTGGGAATAGCATGAACCACCGCTGTTTTCCAATGCGCTGGATAATGTGCATTATTCAGCGTATTATTAAACAGGGTGGTATAAATGTCCACCACTACTAGGGGGAGATGTCGAAGCACAATGTTCGATATTCCATCGATTCCCTCTGATTTCTTCCTTCTGAGTGAGTCGAAGATCGTTTGGAGTTCGACCTTCGATATGAACGGGGGATGAACCCTTTCGTTGGCGACGACATTATTTGCCATGTTATCGTCATTGAACTCGGTGAAACCGGTGTTCTCAGATCGCCAGTTCTGTATATCACTTCGAAGGTAGTGGTTGTGCACAAGGACGCGATTCTCCAGGTCGTGGTTCGAGCGAATGCTAGCATTCACCTTATACACTTCCTGGAAAGTCGCTCCTATGACTTCCACTTTCTCCTGCGGATCCTCGACCACAAAGAAGTTGTCATCATCGACTGCGTTCCCCGGATCAATGCCTGCTGTAATCAGTACTTGTTCGTTGTTCGTCGTTCGGGGGATCTTAAGACATGGCAAGTCGCTAACGTTTTTCCTCCGAAATATTTTATTTATTTGCGGGAACATACTCGGGTTGCTGGAATTTACAGCCCGAATTCTGTTGTTCCAATGCAAGTTTACAGAAAGTCTGTAGTTTTCCTTAATTAACTGTTGGACGTTTTTGATCAACGACTTTAGTTGCCTTATCTCCGAGTTTTGTCTGTCAGTAAAACGTCTGTACAAGGTTTTTAGTCTCGACAGCAGCCTACTTTTATGTTCGTGGAGTGCGTCAGTTGTTGCATTGCGGAATGTGTCAACGTTGTTAGTGAGTTGGTACCGAGGTATCGTACTGTCCATCGTTCGTTTGATTGTCAGGTCAAGGTCTTTTAGGTACCTATCAATCTCTTCGTTTGACAGGTTCCTGTTGGTCGGTGGGTAGAGCGAGTTCGAAGAGAGTGCTCTTTTCAGTACTCTGGAGAAGCGTGTCCAACGCGTCCTACTGTAATTGTAGGTGTTTGTTGGAACATACTCCTCCAATTCCGCAATTTCGTTAGGAATCCTAATGGCGGCACTAAATCCGCAATGGTCACTATCATACACAAATGTGTGTAGACAGTTTATCGTTTGTTGGTTCGTGTCGGTCAGTTGTAGCCGTGAGTCGTACAGCAAAAGATCCATATAGGAACCGTTTCTGGGAAAAGACGCACTATCTGTAGCTTTCAAATCGAGTCTATACTCGACACTGTGAAGACCCCACCAATTGAATAGTGAGCTCCCCCTAGCATTTGGTATATAATTTCCCCAATCTCTATGTTTGGCGTTAAAATCTCCGGCCAAGAGGTAATAATTCTCTGCCGACTCCAGCTTAAGACATCGAAAAAGTGTCTCGAGCTCTGAAATAAATAAGTTGGATTGAGTAGCTTCAGGTGCATAGACCGAGACCATGTACAACTTCTTTCCACTACGGAGAGAGATGCGCACGATGCACGCTTCCAGCACCCGGAACCTTCGCACTTCACCGCTGTACACGACCCTATGTTTCAAGCCTTTCCGAATGAAGATCGCAACACCTCCTCCTCGTATGGAGTTGGGTCGGTTTCTTCTTACAATTTTATAATCTGTATGCCTCAGCTTATGTTTCTGAGTTAGCTTAGTTTCGCTAACCAGAAGTACATCAGGGCATCGGTCTTGTAGCAACTTATAAAGAACAGCTCTTCGTTCGATCCTAATCAATGAATTTACATTCACCGCGAGGATCCTTAAGGGAATCTCATCGAGCGAATCCATTACGACTGGAGGTGCGTTAGGCCCGGCAGAAGCGCGTAGATCTGGTCCACCCGCGTCGCCTGCTCTTGTATCTGACTTTGCAGTTGGCCCATCTGCCCTTGAATAGAGAGCAAGATAGCCATCAAGTCACCCACCGCGGCAGGTGCTTTAGGCAGGGGGGCCTGTGCAGCAACCTTTGGCTGGTGTTGTTGTACCGTGTTTCCCCGACCTGCCGCCATTTGGGCGTAGGTTGTATGGGGAGTAACGGCTTGAGATGGAATTAGAGCGGGCGCGGGTGAACGTTTCACCACGGTTTTCTACTGGCGAGCCAGGTTTGCTTTTTTTATGTCCTGGTACTTAGGACAACCCCGATAATTAGCGGTGCTGACACACTTCGTCTTTATACCCAAGTGTCTAATCCTGCAAATAGATATGTTGTCACCTTGAGGAGTTCGTCTGTAAACGAATGTTCTTCATCTACTCAAACAGAAACTAGAACGACTGTTGTGTCATTGTCGTCGCCGTGGCTTAATGGTTAGGGAGAGGACGCAGGTTCGAGCCTACTACTACCTAGCGGCGCTACCTCTTCGCAGGCATTATAAATCTACAAGAGTATAATCCGTAATGACAAAGCTTCTCAATTTGCTGTTCGGAGTCTGCAATAAAAAACTGTAGGACTTTGCCATTCGCGCGAAAAATATAACACGCACAACATGAATGGTTGCGAGAAGCTATGCCCTTGGTCTCTACGAGGTGTCGCGTCAAATATTTGTATTTGTGTCCTTGCTTCATGTAAAAAAAAGGTCAAAAGCTTGTGATTACAGACTAAGCCTCATGAAAGTAGATTCTGAAATAATATCTGTGGACATTTCAGACGTAGTATGTAAATACCAGGATGTATCCAGTGCTGAAAGGAGGTATCAAAAGACACCCTTAAACTTTTTCTATGCTTTGTCAATGTCAAAACGTCAGTCAAGGTTTACGTTTATATCATGGTGAAGTTAACGAACGAGCAACGTTTGGAAATTATTAAAAATGATTACCGAAATTGTGAGTCGGTGGTCGCTACTTTAAGAGCGCTTACTCCAATTTGCGGTCGTAATAATCGTCCCCCCAGACAAACTGTGCGTGCTTACTGACTTACTTAATTAAGGTGGCACTACAGCCGGGATGGATCTGGGCCTCAACCAACAAGCGTCTTCAGCCAGCTGGATCTTTAGCTAGCTGCCTCCAGTTTCGCACGCCAAGTTGGTTGAGGTCCCCTTTAACTTGCGTGCGCCACCTGCGTCGCGGTCTACTGCGATGTTCCTAGGGGGCGGATTTGAAGATTTTTCGGACCAGAGCATTGGTGTCCATCCGCTTTTCATGACCCAGCCAGGCGGGACCGAAAATCACCCGAAGAATTTTCCTCTCGAAGCAGCCAAGAGCACCCTCATCCATTTTTGATAAAGTCCATGCCTCTGCGCGCCGTAGAGCAGGACTGAGATTATTAAGGTCTTATAAAGGGTCACTTTCGTTGTTCGAGAGAGGACTTTTCTAGTCAATTACCTTCTTAGCCCAAAGAAGCAGCGATTTGCAAGAGTTATTCTTCGTTTGATCTCAGCGCTGGTGTCGTCGTCTGAATTGACAGCGAAGCCTAGGTAGACAAAGTCCTTAGCTACCTCAAAGTTATATCTGTCGATGGAGACGTTCTATCCTAGACGTCGGTGTTGGATGTCCTTTATTGCTTGTTTACAGTATATACATCACGCTGCTTTCATCCGATTATGTCAATATCATCGGCGTATGCGAGTAATTGGACGGACTTTTGAAAGATTGTGCCTCTTGTATCGGCGCGTGAGTTTTGCACTTTTCTTTCAAGAATGATGTTTTTTGCCGACCTTGATGAAGCAGCGTGTATTCTCCATCGTCATCCTGCACAAACGGACGAGTTTGGCAGTGATGCCAAAACTAGACATTGCTCTGTATAACTCGTCTCTATAGATGCTGTCATACGCGGCCTTAAAATCGATGAATAGATGGTGTGTATCGATTTGGAGCTCCTGGGTTTTTTCCAAGATCGCCGTAGTTTGAATATTTGGTCGATGGTGGACTTTTTTGGCCTAAAGACACATTGTGTATGCGTGCTATAGTTGATTAATTCGAGTCAACATATTCACTATTGAATGTGCCTGTGCCAGTGAGATAACGCACCGGTCGTGATCGGGTGGTGTGAATTTCATGCCGGAGGTGTGATTGGACCGTATTTTTTCGTCGATGATGTTACGGTCAATGGAGTTCGCTATCATGCCATGTTGGAAGACAATTTTTGGCCAGAATTGGATGGACTTGACATCAGTGATACGTATGTGGTTTCAACAAGATGGTGCTACATGCCACACAGCTAGTCAAACAATTGATTTATTGAAGGGGAGTTCGGTAATCGTGTAATCTCGAGAAATGGTCCGGTCGAATGGAATCCTCGCTCATGCGATTTAACGCCGTTGGATTTCTTTTTATGGGTTAACGTTAAGTCGTTGGATTATGCCAACAAGTCAGCAACGTTAGAGGAGATCAGGAACAATATCGAGCGCGAAAGTGCCAACGTGTGAAAGAGTGGTGGAAAATTGGCTCCAAAGAATCATAGAATCACTGCAAACGCGCTCGCGGTGGTCATATGAACGGGATCGAATTCCATACCTAAATTTAATATGTGTCCTACACCTACACCATTCGTGCGAAGAATATAACACGCACAACATGAATGGTTGTGAGACGCTAGGCCTTGGCTCTCCATGAGCTGTCGTGCCAAACTACATACATACATACATACTACACCTGCAATAAATTTCAGCGCGATATATCAATTATTCTGTGTTTTATTTAAATACAAAATTGTTATGTCCGTATTGAAAAGCCTTTAAATGCTTGATAATGCGAAACAAATCCTTTTCAATATAACTGCCATCAAGATAACCAACTTAAACCAATTGCTCAAAAATCAGGACGTCAAGTCGCAATGGCAATCAAGAAAGCTTTGAAATAATTCATCTTAAATGGCTTACAACCTTCACAACGGTATGAACTTCAAAGTAAATCAGTAAAACAATGAAAAAAAAACAAAACAAAAAAACCAGGTGAACACTTCAACCCTTAAAATTCCATCGACCAGTTAAAAATGCTTGGCAACACTCCCTAGTGGCAAACATAAAAAAGTAACCCCCGTCTGTACGTACGTCAATTTACCATGTGTACACCTAGGCCAACCCAGTAGCAGACAGATAGATATAACTACGCTAGAGAAGTCTCTCTCTCTCCCTACTCTCCGTCCACTTTCTCTCACGATTTTTGTGTCTCTATTGTGTGCGCTGTCCGTGTATACATAGTATATGTATACTGACGTGACCTGACCTATTCAATTTCGTTGGAAGTAAACAAGGACTATGCGTCGTCTGTAGCCAAGTATTAGTTCATCAAACCATTGCAACAATGCCAGAACCACCCTTGAACCATCACCACCCCTCGTCTACAAACCCCCGCAACACATTATTCTGTGGACTAGAGTTTCTTTTTCCTTTTTTGGTTCTTTGCCTTTCGGCATCGTTATAGATGAGGACTGCGCCAGTCCAATGAATCCTTCCGCTATCGTCCTTTGGGGTAGTGTACTCTTATTTATTTTTGGTTTTTGTTTTTATTGATGGTGTGTGGTAGATTTTAAAGACTATTCGGCTACCGTTGCTATTTTTGGTTTGTGTGGATTTATTACGAAAAAAGGGGTGTTTTAAGGGTGGTGGAGGAAGGAGGAGGTTACATTGATTTTTGTTTTTTTTCTTATTATTATCCGGGTGAATGCATTGTGTAACGAATTAAATTTGAATTTTAAGGCTTCGTAACAAATCGGCTAGGCATTACATACACATAAGGGTGCACTAAATTACTTGTTAACCTAGATATAAGGAAAAGCATTAAACTAGGTTTAACTTGCCGATTTCTGAGAAGTGATAACCCTATTAACATTTTATTTGATATTTCAATTGGACTTCTAAGAAATTGGGCTTTAAAAGGAAAGTTTTAGTAACACAATTCTAACTCCTAACTCAAAATGGGATGAATTAACCTTTCCAAAGAAGTCATTAGCTTATATGAAGCAGGCTTGGAATGCTTTAAGATTCAACACAGGTTTCTACTCCATGACCATGATTCATTGCTTAACACTAGTGAGAGGGGCGTGTCACTGTCAATCCAAATTAGGAAAGACTATCAAGGCACCAAGGATTGGAAACCCTGAAACGATTGTTAGACATACACAGGTATCAGAACAGGTACATAAACAGTTGATCTGTGGGGGGCATTCCTTAAAAATAGCACGTATTGGTATATCAGAATTCATGAGATCACCATACATAGCAACGCTAGACGGTATGCTACCTGTTGCTTCGCTTAGTCTTAATTGTCAGAGGAAGGCACCAAAAAACAAATTAAGGCCGAAAGAAGCGGTGTTATTTTAGGACACAAAAGGGTGAAACGAACAAGCGATCGACAGGATAGGTTAAGGGTTAGGTTGGGTGGCTGTCCCCACTGAGCAGGGACCCACTGTAATATCACGTGTAGAAACCGGAAATCAGCTTCAGAAACCTCACATGTGGAATTTCCTTATGGGTAAAAGGAGTATAAGCTCTGCGTAATCATATTGGAGTATCCTGTGCCGCACTAAGTGCAAAACAAATTAGACTCACGCACAAAACTCTTAATTTTAAAGATGTTGAGCCTGGCTAGGTCGTTGATGTGAGTTAAGAAGTACTCTCCTAGTGTTTTCCTTTTTAGCCTTGCTAGGGCAGAGTATGTGCAAAGAAGATTTGTAATCGTTTCTTCTTCCTCCTTGTCTCTGCAGCTTCTACAGAAATCATTAGAAGGCACACGCATTCTGATGTCATGCCTGCCAATTAAACAATGCCTCGTAAGGGCTCCTACTATAATTCTTATTAGTTTCCTATTCACGGACAGAAGTCTTTCTGTTCTTCTCAAATCCAGGTTAGGTTGAAGTGGCTGCCAGTTATTGCCAGCACACTTAGACCAATGATAGGTCCATTGAGATACCACATGGATCTGAAGAGATCTCCATACCTACTCGTTAAACCATTTGGAGCTTTTTATGAAGCGAAGGAGGTTTCTGATATCTGTATTTATCAGATCGCCTTAGTCTTTAAAGTAGAGTTCCCCTAAATGGAGTCTTCTTTTACAGGAGAGAGCTGGGCAGTTACAAAGAAGGTGGGGAAAAATTTCCTCTTCCTCTTCGTCCATGCAGCTCCTACAGAAGTCTTTTAAATGGACGCCAAGCCTTGTTGCATGCTTGCCTATTAGAAAGTGTCCCGTGATGACACCTATAATGGATCTGATATGCGATCTGTTGAGAGACATCAATTTCATAGAGCGCTTCAGATCCAGCCGTGGCCAAATCAGCCTTGTCGCTAGACACGTTAAATCATTTGTCCACGTAAAATTTGTTTTCTCGATAGCATCCAGCTTGAGCTTAAGATTACATGTAGTGATCAGTATACCCAGGGTCTCTTTCTGTGAGCACGGGTACGGTTGTTCCATATCTGGCGAGTTCATCAGCCTTGCAGTTCCCTGGAATGTCTCTATGCCCCGGCACCCAACAAAGGTGAATATTGAACTGCTTCGCCATCTCTATAAGAGATGATCGGCAATCTAGAGCTACTAATGAATTTGAAGAGACTGATTCCAGGGATCTGATCGCTGCTTGACTGTCTGAAAAGATACGTATATTTGTGGACGTTAGGTATACAATGATTTGGAAGACGGAAAGAGAGGCTGAGATTAAGCCTATCGGAGAAAACACCACCACCTACACCCTCATTAGTTTTAGATCCGTCGGTGTAAAAGTAGATCAAATTGTCCTGAAGAAATGACTTATTCCCCTAGAGTGATCTGGAGGGAATGGTAGCAAGGAAGTTTTAATTGAAATTTAGCTTGGGTGTGGTGTAGTCTATGTTTCCAGGGAAGATTTTGAAAATTTTCTGTAGACTATTGTGAAATTGATTTGAGGCGAACAGCCGACTAAGCAGCCATTTGTCTACCGAGGATATCGAGGGGTGTCAGGTGAAACAAAATGTCCAGTGCTGCGGAGGGTATCGTACGAAGTGCCCCGCTTATGCATAGACATGCTGATCGCTGGACCTTACTAAGAGGATCCCGGTTAATAGCCTTATCTAAGGTGGTCCACCAGACAGCCACCCCGTACATGAGTATCGGTCTTATAACTGAGATGTAGAGCCAGTGAGTGATACGAGGTTGTAAGCCCCATTTATTTCCAAAAGCTTTTCTGCAAGAGAAAAATGCAAATCCAGGTTAGGACAGATCTGTTTCGACAGACGACAAGTGTTGATGTTATTCGATCTGCTATATGCTATGAAGCTAGAATTCATTATCAAGGTGAGATTTTATCGATTCTTGAGAGGATGGTGGTTCCCCTTTATTTTTAGAAAGGATCCGACCTGGGACTTCCTTTGCTAGTTCGTCCGGTCTGCAATTGCTCGGAATGTCCTTGTGTTCTGGAGCCCCAGCACAGGGAGACGTCGCATCTGTCAGCAATCGCAATCTGCCTTCAAATGGATATATCATAAGCTTAACCTTCTACAGCGACAACTTTAAGGTGTATTCTTCCAGAAGCTGGCTTCTTATAGCAAGTTTTAAGAATCAATGGCTTCCTTAGAGTTAGAAATTAATTTAAGGTATTCTTATCTAGATAAAATGGTCGTTATTATGTACATTCAAAGCCAGGTGGCCTTACAGGCTATGGAATCGGCAACAGTATGATATGTAGGAAAGAGTGAATGAACGCTTTAAGTTGCAGGGATACAGAAGTTTTTTACCCGATATTATGGCATTGATATTCATGTGGTGCAACTAGAAGCAGCCCACAATTACTACTGGAGAAGTTATAAGGATGAAGAGGAAGTTGAAACAAATTTTCGAGCTGATACAAACCATATTGAAGTCCTCAGCGTTGATAGTTCTCATTAGCGGACTTATTGGCTATCGCCTTTTAAAACTCTGCAGAAGTGATTTGTGTAGAGTTTGAGAGTCCGTCTTTGTAGAAAACAAAGTTTATAAAAGTTCTCGACGCTTTGCTACTCTACACAGATTCGTTTTCATCCTTCCCAGCATGTGTTTTTCTTTACTTATTTTCCTTTACGTTTGATTAGATCTTCACCTCTTACCTACTGGGCGATCTAATTACAAGTACTTCTAAACTTTGCCCTTTGACCTTTGAGCTACAAATCAGATTGAAAGTCTTTCATTAAAATTTAACGAAATTCCTAGCCCACTTTGATTTGGCAACACTGTGCAATGTCATCAAACAAATACAATTTCCCTCCCTTGACACATTTGTAAGTCAACATTGGCCGGGCAAATTTCGAAATTTAGGAATTCATAGGACTTATCTATTCACCAGAGGAAAATGCCAATTTACCCCGTCGGCAAGTGTACCAAAGACTGTATGCAACTGCAGGTACAACATGAACTTTACCCCATCTGAATCTCGTGTTTACTTCTATGGCGACAACGAATATGTACTTTTGTGTCCCGCGGTGATGAAATCAACTGTATGCAGGAGAATCATTTGTGAGAGGGTGGACTGCACCAAATAAAAGACCGTCAGGGGTTGGATGACTGGACACACACAAGCAATACAGTTAGTGTGGCGTATGTTCATTTGTAAAATGAAGGGCAGTGGGAGTCAACAGAGTGTTGAATAGGCAAATTCTCATTCTCTGCATGACCGAGCTCTCCCATTCCAACTGTGAATGGGTTGTGGTGACATACGTATGTACTATGGATTTGACCTAAAATCGCAATATAATATCGCGAACAAAGCATTGACATAAATTCCAGATTCTAATAGGAGTGTGATGCTGAAGGTTGTCTTCACTTTTTTATGAGAAACTAATTCCGCGCAACCTTTTCGCGGTTTAGCGTGGGGGCTTTGGTGATACCTTAAACTGCTGCCACTGATTCAATCAGTCCCAGCTCAGTAGACTAGAAATTTCATGTGTGTTGCGGTTGGTTTGTTCGTATAATTCTATAATTGGAAGCCATCATAAATTAATCATGACAGTCTAGAAGGAATTTGAGTTCACATAAGCCGATCAAAGGTTAACGAAATAATCGACGCGCAAGTTGACATTTGAGTTAGAAGTTACAACGGCGATTCTTGGGTATCATTGCAGTGCTTTTATGAGGTGTTCTCTGGTCGTTAAGGAGGGTAGGAGGTTTGGCATACTTTAAGACGTGGAAAATACCTTCGTGTCGAGACGGTGTTATTTGATGTGGATGGGGAGTAATTCATTTTCTAGTGGAAGGTGGTTGCATGCTTTTTTCTGAAATTAAAAATCAGAAGCAATGCAATCTTAACACCTATCTCAGATTTTCTTGTCTTCAAGTTACTTTCTAAATGGGAAAATACAGTAAAATTCTTAAATTTTGTAAGGATTGTGGTGGGCTTATTTGTGGGCCTAACCTTATAGCATTGATCAACCTAATCTTACTTAAGAAGATCACATATACACATCTTCTCGGACATCGAAGCTCTGGTTTTGTAAAGTTTTGAATTTGAGTATACCTCGAATTGTGTGAACATTTTTATGGTTCATTAGGGATTTGAAAGTAACGAGATTGGGAATGAACTTGCTAGACGATGTTTATATTCTCATCAGAAGTCTATTTTCAGAAAAAGGTTCTTGCCGCCAGTCTTTATTTAAAGTTTACCCACACAATCGTCTTGTTTTCCAAAGTAGTGGAAGTCTAACCCAAGAAAGTTTAAAAAAATTCTATAGCGGACTGTAAAACTCATGGGATGAAATATGTACATATATACTTATATCATCATACTCGTTTATAAAGGGTTGCCATCTGTTGGTTTCTTTTTGAATCATATGTTATTTTGACACTGACAGCTCTTATGCGCTCAAAAAATTGACAGAAACTCAGTATGAAATGGATCGATTGACGCTTGAACAATGTTGGGAAATATTGTAAAGTTACACCCAAAGTGGATGTTATGTTGCGAATTTTGAAAAGAAATTTCGGTCGAAATAATGCACCATCTGCAGCTGGTGTACGCAATTTTTTTAAGAAAGTTCGTGAGACTGGTTTGCCGCTTCATTATTGCTTCTCTGTTTCGGCCTTAGAGCAGCTCGAAAATGAAGACAATTTTGCTCAAAAAATCTTTTCAGGTGAGGCGCATTTCCATTTCGGCTGCTACGTTACAGTCAATGGAGAGCGCTACCGAAGCATGATAACCGATTTTTTATGACCAGAAATCAAGGATTTGAACTTGAGTGAGCTAGGGTTCCAGCAAAGAATGGCTTGAGTTGCACATAGCCTCACCAACAATCGATTTCTTGTACTCTAAGTTTTGGTGATGTTGCTTGGCCGCTACGGAGCTGCGATTTGACGCCGTTAGACTTTTTTTTTGTGAGGTGCCATTAAAGATCGATGCTATGCGCACAATCCAGATACTATTCAGGCACTCAAGAACAAAATTGGTCAAGGTATTCGTGAAATAGGGGCTGAAACCATCGAAAATGTTTTGGAAAATTGTGTTGACAGGTCTTGGTTTACTGCCAAGCGAGCCGAGGCAGTCATTTGAATGAAAAAAGGCAAATTGCTGTTTGGATAATGGATGAGATATGTAACTCTCGCGCTTAACACAGCGAATGAAACTCAATTTTGAAATCAATGAATGGGCCGGCAAAGATGCAAAAATATAGGCGGTAATGGCATTTGACACTACTGAATCCATAGAACCGCATGGCATATTTGCTGCAGACATCTATACAGAGAAAAGCACTACGGCTTACAAAATTACTCTAATGGTAAAAAATGAGACAGGAAAATCTGGGCTCATCGTTTTTCCTAACAACTGGACAGCCTCAGTACGACGCAACACGCTTACGTCAAAGGCAATTGCAAAATTGTTTCTAAAAAATCTCTTAATACCAATGACTGCTGCTTGTGTTATGCCTATGCAGTAGGGTTAACATCAGCTTTTTTCGCAGTTGATCGACTTTTTCTTTGATATTGGGAGTTGGAACCTGGAACTTGGAACCTTTAGCGTGACAAGCGATGATGCAACCACAAGCGATGAACCATGGCAACCCCCAAATAAGAATGCAGACTCTCTTTGAAGAAAGATGAAACCATGGAACATTGTACTGTTCCAATGTTCTGCATTGTGTAAAATCAGGTCTAAGATACTCTTTTGAAAACATCTCATAGATGCTAAAATCATCACATCGTTAGACATCATCGGTTATGCTGACGATATTGCAGTTGTACAATAGAAGTAGCCAAAACATTAGAAGAAGCGTGAAGCTATGGCTACAGACAACTGATTTGGAGTTCGGGGTCCACAAAACCGAAGCCGTTCTCATAAGTATTCCAAAGGGTACCCAAACGAGAAGTCCTCTCGGGTAATAGCGGCAGTACGGAGGCTATTGTCAAATATTGGAAGACCAAGGCAGCCAGCAAATCAATACTCCTGTATGCGGCCCCAATATGGGCATCAGCGACGTGCCATTAGTCGTTCATTAGAAGGATTAACTAGGCGCACAGAATTGCATCTTCAAGGGTACGCTGCGCCTTCAGAACTGTCAGCGGACCCTATAAGTGTAATTTCTGGCCGTATGCCCATCGACCTAGAAGCAAAGAGGACTGTTGCACTACGCGAAAACGAACACGGCGACACAAGAACAACCATGGAAACTATAAAATCAGAATGGCAACACAGGTGAAACATCTCAACCAAAGAGCGATGACAAATATAAATTGTTTCCTAATGCTGGTAAATGGATTAGCAGAAAGCACCCCTATCGGGGCATGCTTCCGGGAGTATTCTACAAGTATGAGTACGTGGATGATTTATTGTGCCAGCACTGCGAACGGAAACCCCAGAACGCAACAAAACATCTTTTGGACAAAGAAATTGGCGGCCAAGTGACCCCAAGAAGTCTGATAACATTCATACTGGCGAGGCCTAGGAGTCTGCAAGAAAAATTATCACAAGCATAATGCAACAATTGCGTAGAAAGGAAAGAGCAGCGAAAAACAACAAATCTGCTAGCTCTGGCAGCTAAAAAAGAACTGAAGAAATGTGAAGCCTGCTCCGAATGCGCAGGTGTTGCAGGAGAAAAACAGATCAGAGCAACAGGCAAAGGTGTGTTTTTAGCTATCGGCAAAATGTTAACCCTTATTCGGCATAAAAATCCGTATAAGAAGTAACTTGCTTGCTTGGATACTTATATTTGGTTATTATACGACTGAATTGTAGTTTTAGACCACGATACCTCATAGGTGTTAGCTAGGTCAATAAGTTTAAGGTTAAATACCGGGCGCCATTCTAATTCAATGGTACCAGAGTCATCTAGTTCAATTAAGACGAACCATTTTTACCAATGAAAACAACCAACTAACTAAGCGACCGCCAAAAAAATCGTGTTAAACCCATTAAACTGGAAGTCTTACAAAAAAATAAGATATGTATGTAGACATGACGAAAACAGAAAGACAAAATCAATTTTGCGAATCTTCACTTTACCACATGGGACATGTGAGAACATAGCGTGTATCTTCATACAAACATATTTTCAAAAAACCCAGTCATCAGTGAGAAAAAAAAATTCAAATATTCATCCAAAAAAATCAAAAAAAAAAAAAAGAAGATAGGTAGGTGGGATAAAATAAAAGTAAGAAGCACAGAACAAAACAAAAAGTATAATCGCGTGTTGATGTATACTATACATATTTGTATCTGTGTGTGGTACATACAGAACTGACTGGGTCAAGTTGAATTCGGGTGTTGGTTTGTTTTACTTCATTTTGTTTGTTTTAGCTGGTTGTTGGCTTTTGTACCCACATTCGTCGACAATGAGTTTCAAGACACTCTGTTTTCCTCTTCTCTTCTTTTAGTCTGCGTTGCTATTTTATGTTATTACTTCTTTCTTGTTCATCGGTTTACTAACAAAAAAAAAAAAAAAAACCAAAAAGTTGTTAGATGAGGTTTCTTTCATTTAATTTGCACGTGTATCTATCTATCACAACAGTCAAAGTACATAGTAGATACCACACACAGGGGAGAAGTAATACTTTTACTTCCATTTGAAAAATCTGCATGCACCAGATACAATTTCAAATAATGTTTATGCAATAGGAATATAGACTCACTTTTCACTGAACATAACATGCACTGCATATGCACACAGACAAATACTAACACAGCTCGGTATATGTACTATGCAAGTGTACATAGATTCATTTGTATCTTTTTTTTTCTTCTTTTTTATTGCTGCTGCTGCTGCTGTTGGGCTAGAGATGGGTTACTTTACTTTACTCTCGCTTCGTCGATCGTTAAAACATTTTTCTCACTAAGGCCCTAAACACACATACACACAACACAGATGCACAGCCACAACGCCAGCCGCCAGTCGTGAAATGGGACTGGAAGAAGAGAATAGACTTAAGTGGTAGTGGTTTGGGGAGCGAATGATATTATACCGAGCTTACACGACACTGACCTGTGTCATAATAACAAAACTTGTTCGCACATAAGAGTGCAGCACTCATTCACTGTAACTGCTGTAACTGTATGGGTGGTGGTTTCCTTTTTATTTATTTATTTATTTATGTTAAGTGCATATTTCTAAAATGCACACCAGAGAAATAGAGAATTCACTTAGGGGGGAAGGAGGCAAAAAAAAAACAAAACAAAGCGCACGAATTATTTGAAGAAACGCACCGCACTTCCGTAGATTTGTATCTTTTAGTTGAAAACTATTTATTTTATTTGCAACAACATTTTTTTTTCTAAAGTGGGGCACAGCCCTGCATCAATACACACGCATGCAGCATGCACGCAATTAATTATAGGCACACCACACAATTTTTTTTTTTTTCACACTCAGAACCGACAACACGAATTGAGACTTTTCTTTTTGTATCTTTTACTTTTTGGTTTATTAAATACAATTTTTTTAAAAGAATAAAATTTACATTTTACTTCATGGAATTACCGTCAGAATGCGCTCGTTCGCTTGGCAATTTGCTCTCCTCCTCGTGTGCCCCACTAAACACGACCGATAATAGCCAAGGGAAAGAAATCCAAATTATTCTTTCAGCCAAGAAAACCAAGAGAGGGACAGAGAGAGAGAGAAACCCCAGAAAGAGAGTGAAGTTTTTTTTTGCAAAAAAAAAAATCTATCTGTGAACTACAAATCTATCTATACAAACTGGGGCCTATGCGGTTTCATCGACGGTCACAAGAAGCACAAAAATCCATTCTAGACAGAGCTCTCGCTCTCTTGTGGTCGTCTCTCTGAAGAATGCATCCGAATCAGAAGCACATAGGAGAGCGGGAAAACACTTTTTTTTTTTAATTCTCTTCCCCGAGTTGGTGTTACTTTTTATTTTTTATTTTTATGTAAATATTGCAAGTTTGACCGGTTTCAATTTCGTATCTGTCAGATGCATTTAACAATTTTTTTTTTATCTTTTTGTTGCAACAAATTTGAACGTTTGAACGTGTGTGGTTTTTTAGTATAGTTTTGCCTCGTGCGGGGGTCTCTTGGACGACGGGCGCGAATTTATTCACTCGTTCGACCAATTCACAAGTGATACTGAAAAGCTTTTTCTCTGGGATTGTACTGTGTGGTGCATTCTCGAATGTATTTTCCTACACAAGCAGCAGCAGCACCGCAGCAGTAGTGGCAGCAGCAGCATTACTTGGTCTGTATGCGCAACAACGATGCAGAGAGCGGATAAGAGAGATACAGAGTGGGCGGGCGGCAACGGCGGGTGGTATGCGAGAACAGAAAAGTGAATTTAACAACAGAAATTATGATGTTTAATCCGTTCGAAGCTTTCGATTTGAGGTTTTCTTTTCCAAATGCTTTCTTGGGAGAGAACTGAATGTTTTGGTTAGTCGTTACCATGCAAAGCAAAGCGGCTTCATGTGTGTGCATTTATAATCCTCTTGTTGTTTGCATTGTATTCCGGTGGGAATTGGGATAGTTTTTCTTTTCCAAGTTTAGGGCGCATCATCGAAAGGTCAATGGGCGGCGGGATATAGGGGGAAGGATCAAAGCTCGAAATAGTACAGAATTTCTGGAGAACCGAAGTGAGAGAGAGAGAGAGCGGAAAAGGTATGCAAAAAACAGCGTATGCAGTCAGAATGGCATTCTCTTGAATGAATATAGAGAAAAGATTGACATCTTCACATACCTAGTAGAAATGGAACAGGAAGGTATGAGAAAGCATCTTGCATGTGAACTATTCTTGTCAGATTCGGCTTCAAGGAAATTTTTGCAGTGAATTTTGAAGTTCAAAACCAAAAATAGAACATGAAATCGAAAGTACAAGTAGTTCTTGCTGGTGAAACCTGACCTCAAATTTTGATCGAAAATCTGGAAAACGATATATGAATGACTAGAGGCGATCGAGATTTGGAGACTTTATACAAAACGTTGTCACAGTAGATTTTTTTTTTTATTACCAATCATTTGTTCCAACTATCAATTTGCTACATATATCTTTAATGGTTAAGGTAAAGGAGGCAATACAATGCCTTCTTAGTATGGCTTATCATCCCTTTAATTATAATTTTTCAGGCTCAGATTCATTAATAGTCTATGTAATTCAGGGGAATATGTAAAACATGCCATCGCTTTAGAAACAAACAAATATTCAAACTTATCTTCTTCATAAAATTAATCCAAGATCCCTACAACTTTTAAAAGTTATTTAAACTGTCAATGCTCTGCGGTCTTTATCAAGAGTGTCTTAACGACAAACAAACTCAATAAACGGAAGAGGTTCAAACCCATAATAAACGAAAGTAGTTACATATATGTATGTACATGTATATCTACAGGGTGTTTTTTAGAGGAATACAAATTCAATATGAAATAAAATACTTGAAGCTAATGTTAATGTCTATGATATTAGCTTTATTTAATAGATCATTTGATTCCACTAGTGTTTAAATATTATTTCGGGCATATGCGCGCCACGGCTAGCTCGAATGAAGCGCAATCGTGAAGTCCAATTTTCGACAACTTCATCGAGGACCGTATATCAGCAATAACACGGCGAATGTTGACTTCCAAATCGTCCAACGTCTCTGGTTTATCGGCATAGACTTGTGACTTCACATACCCCCAAAGAAAGTTATCTAAAGGTGTGAGATCACAGGATCGTGGGGTCCAGTTCACAGGTCCTTTACGCAAAATTATGTGTTAAGCAAATGTTTCCCGCAATAAATTGATGCTGTCGCGCGCCGTGTGGCATGTTGCGCCATCTTGTTGAAATCAAAGCTCTATCACGTTAATGCCATTCAACTGAGGAACGAAGAAGGCAGAAATCATGTTTCTATAGCGCTCTCAATTGACGGTAACATTCTGGCCGGCATCGTCCTTAAAGAAATATGGGCCGATGATTCCACCAGTACACCAAACAGTGAGTTTTAGTGGATGTAAGGGCGTCTCGACAAAGACTATTATCCACTAGAGTGGACGTGGTGCGAAAACGATTCATCGTGTTCCGAATAACTTGCTCAGACGGACGATTATGTCGACCGTAAAATAGACGTAGCGCACGATAAGTTTGGCGAACCGAACCATGGTTTTCAAAATAATTTTGCACACTTTACACCCGTTATTTTGGCCCTGTTAAATTGACAATCTGTAGAAACAGTGTTGCCAGTTTAAAATCCAAACCTCTAAAAAAACGCCCTTTATATATCTAGTCAGTAAATCAATTTCGGACTACACATCATCGACACAAAAAGTGTAAAGTATCTGGTCTGACTGTTGACATAAAGAGGTACAGGCATCAATAGTCCCACCACATGTGCAATCAAATTCGTTGAAGAAAACGAAAACCTTTACCGAAAATAATGCATATACATATTTATACATATGCCGGACTTTTTGAGACTTTTATATGTTCCAAGACAATGGGAGGTCGCCAAAATCATTATGGTTCCAAAACCGGGGAAATCTGCAAACGATAAGAAATCATATAAACCCACTTCGCTGCTGTCGATAATATCTAAGGTATTTGAGGAACTTCTGCTTAAACGATTACAACCAGTAATTGAAGAAAGACGCATGATTCCAGATCATCAATTCGGCTTTCGGATCAAACATTCCACAATCAATCAGGTGTATCGAATAACGAATAAAATTGAAAAAGCTCTAGAAGGGAAAAGATATGCTTTAGCGCTTTTCTCGACGTATAGCAAGCCTTCGACAAGGTCCGCCACAAAGGCCTAAGGTATAAGCTAAAGGAAAAATTGTACAGAATATTGGAGTCTTACCTTTAAAAAAGGGACTCTTTGTGTTAACCACGGGAATGAATATTTGGGATTCAGAGAAATCTATTCCATAAGGAAGCGTCCTTGGTCCAATCCTGTTCCTGGTCTACACAAGAGATATACCACAAGATTAAGGGACCGTAGTAAAAAGGTTTGCAGATGATACGGCTATCCTCGGAGTCAGTCGAATCATCAACAGGAAAACTTCAACGGGCTCTTAACAAAGTATGCGAGTGGAAAAAAACCTGGCGAAAAGTCCTTAACGAGACCAAGTCAACGCACGTCAATTTTACGTACAAAAAGGTAACTAACTTATCTATTTCCATTGACTCGGTACAAATACCGTACGCAAGCGAGGCAAAATACCTAGAAATGACTCAAGACCCAACATTTAAGCGGAAGTCACAGGTTAAAAAGAAGCCATGTCGCGCGTTGGCTACTCGGAAGATACTCGAAGCTTAGCGTATACAACAAACTGCTTCTGTATAAGCAAGTTCTAAAACCGTCCTGGTCATACGGTACACAACTTTAGGGCAATATAGTTCTGCTACAAACAGTTCAAAACAAAACGCTAAGAGCAATCGTGAATACTCCAGGGTAGTTATATAAGGAATAGTGATATTCCCAGAGATCTAGGAATTACTACAGTGAGGGACGAAGTAACCAACTTTGTTCGCAAATTTCATCCTCGTCTTCACGTTCATTGCGATAATGAAATAATCCGTACTCTGGACGTGACAAACCTCGAACGCCGATTACAAAGAATAAGAACGTTCGACCTAGCGACATAAGGCAAAACCGCATGTGCTGACGGTGTTAGTAGGTGCCTTCACTGGAAAGCTACCTGGCCAACGCGATTAACACTACAGAAGCATAACTACTTGTTAAGAATACTTAGTCGTCATTCATCACAAAATGAAAAAAAAGAGAGGAACAAATTTCCTACTATGCGACCGGTCCTCATAGTGCCTCTGTGAGGGATGAAGTTTAGTCTGTAGGCATACACTGGCTGACACCAATGACATTATCAGGTCAGACATATGAATCGGGCATAACCAATGGTATGGACCACTGGCATCTTTTGAAGATTCCTCACCTCCAGGCGCACCCGAAAAAAAGACAACTCTTTCGGTGTAACTGATCAGATTTAGAACTTTGACGAAACTCTTCGGAAACCTATGTGAGCTGACAGATACACCTATATACCTTGTTGACTGTCAGGTTTTGCAGAAAATCTGGATAGAACAGAGTTTTAGGGAATGGCTTTAGATCTTACTTTAAAAATTCTCTAGGCGTACCAAAAGATAGCGCTGTACTCTGGAACTAATCAGGTTTAAAAAGTTAGTAATTTAACTCCATTTAAGGTACATATACGAGGGTAAGGTGAAAAGTTCTCGGCCTGACAATGAAAGACTGCGATGTTCAGTTAAAAAATGATTTTATTTTTCTACATAATCTCCCTTGACTTCAACACACTTGGTCCAGCGTTTCTCCAACATCAGTATTCCTTCTCAGAAGTGAGAGTCTGGATCGTTTGCGCATTGGTTTTTGACCGGCATTCAGCAAATGCGGCACTCATTTTGCGCAGAGCTTTCGCATCCCTAAGTTTTTGTGCAAGATGTTTCGCATCGTCCCTTGCGATATACACACAGCGTCAGCTATCTCATTAACCTCACTCGCCTATCGTCCAACACGATATCATGCTCTTTTTCGATGGTTTCGGGTGTGGTTGCGGTTTTTGGCCGTCCTTCACGTGGGTCATCTTCAAGAGACGTGCGACCACTTTTAAATTCAGCTGCTCACTTTTTAACGGTTGATATGGAAGGAGCAGAGTCCCCGTAAACTTTTGTCAACTTTGGATGAATTTCCTTAGGGGTTAACCCATCAAAAACGAAGAATTTTATGACCGCACGATATTCAAGTTTATCAATTTTAACGAAAACACGCAAATCGTCTACTGCAACTTGAGAGAACAAGTTGAAACTTGTCATACGAACTAATGAGAAGTGCACCCAGGCAAGAAACATAAATTTTTCTGATTGGAACACCATCTCTGCGTCAGGCCGAGCACTTTTCACCTTACCCTCGTATGTTCTACTTTGGAGCAAGAATGTCTTTCTGCTTAGTCTATATAAGACGGATGTGTAAGTCAGGCAGAGCTCTTTTGAATATTTGGTCGATAGAAATTCGTCTGACCAAAGCAGATTGCTGATTGCTTTTATCCGACCTGTCGCCCTGTTAAATATGGAACCGCTCTGCTTTTTCATCCTCCATTGGGGCATACTTCATAGCCATCGACATTTTTACTTGAGCGTTTCTAAGCATTTTAGTTTTTGAGGAGATTACCTTCAGCATTAGGTGAATGTGCAAATTTCTTACGGGAATCTGGGAGACTCGTGTGTTAGAAAAACTAATCTAGTTTGAAGGCTGATAGCTCCTTTTTGTTTTCTAGGCCCAAGTTTACCCGAACTGTAGCGTATTCTAAGTAAAGCTTTATAAAAAAGAGTCTAATTTCATATTATGTATTCATTCGCCAAAACCCTGTTCTCAAAACAGTGTGCCAAAGGCCCTAACATCGTGATATGTTGATAAGTCTCCGTGCCGCCTAAGTAGAAACACGGCTTATCAGTTAACCAGTGAAGATTTTCCCCAACTGGAATCAATCAGAGGCTTAAGGCGCTTGTCAAAAATTCTAATCGTCACTTAGGTTCAGGACAGCGGTAAACTTTAAGAATGGAGGTCACAGTAGAACGACTTTATTTAAACCAGAGCATGGGCTGTGGGGTTGCAGCGCTTAGTTATACTTCAAACCGAAGACTTCCCGAGCATCTCCCAAAAAGTTTAAGTAGAGGCTGATTTATTTTCTATAGTGTGCTCAAGCGGAAAAGATTAACAACCTATTTAATGTAAACAATAGCGGTAATCTGAGAAGGACCATGTTTCGGATGGCAGTGCTGTTAATTAAATTATGTCACACCAGAGTTGGAAGAATTTAAATCAAGAGGAAGCATTTTAACATGCATGTATGTATTAACAGGCAAATAAGCGAACCGTTGTCACCCTAGAAACTTTGCGACTCCTAAAAGATCAGAACTCGAAAGAAAATCCACTGTTAAGTCTGAATAGAAATTAGCTCATCCCGGATTATGACCAGGTCATTACAAAGGTATGTATATAGACTGGCGTGAATTTGTACAAAGCGATACAATGAAAAGGCTTGAGATCATTTCGAATCTTCTTCAGCTATTTATACAAGAATCTGGAGATCAAAGTGCGGGTCCGACAGGACAAACTCAAATCTTAAGTAAAAACGTAAGCAATCTAATAAAAATAGACACAACAACCCATTAAGACTTTAACAGCTTGTAAAATGGAATTGGAAACTAACGAAATGGAATAAGTCGGATTCATCTTCATCTATACTGATGAATCCAAAATTGATGAAGGAGTAGGCGCAGGAGTTTTCTTCCAGCCGCTTTATGTCTCGAAATCAATTAGGCTTTCAGATCATAGCAGTGCCTTCTAAGCGGAGGTTCTGACCGTGACAACTACTCTTGTAAGCAAACTAGAACTAGTAAGTAAAAAAGAAAAAAAAAAAAAAACTCCCTCTTTACCGGACTTTCCAGCAAGCCTATTAAAGACTTGTGCAAATTTATTAAAACTTCAAAGTGGTTTCAAAAATCAAGACGATGGGCGTTTTTATTGTGAAAACCGTCCCATTTGGGCAGCAAAATGTAAGAATAATGTTGATTCTGTTTCTTAATTGCTTAGGCAACAACTCCTTTTTCGATAGGGCTTCTGAATCCACCTATAGAAAATGTTTCGTCAACTAAAACCGCCCCGAAGGGTGAAATGAACTAGGACTGCTTGACAATCCAGGCGAGGGATTCCTGAAAAACTACACCGCAAAAATGACTGATGTGGCACACATTCCCTTGATGGTGACAAAGCAGTTCTCTACTATCAGTACAGAAAGCCCGCCTGTCTATCAGTACAAAAAGTCGATATCTGATGATGAATTTGTAAAAAGTTCTAGATTTTTGTGAAGGATTTTACAGAGAGTGGTGCATTTAGCATACAAAAAGAAAATGCATTCCTAGAACTTACTGGAATTTACATATGTCCCCACATGTGATGAAACTACGACGTTCTATTCGATATACCCTCACAGCTAGCATACCTAAAGTGAAATTAGGTAAACAAAAAAAAAAAAAAAAAATCAAAAAAGAAAAGTGGGAACATCCAATTCGCCAAAATCTTTTTCTAATCAACTTCTCATCGATTGATAATTGTTTTCAATCAATTAAATCTGTCAAATCGATTTAACTACGTAAATCTGGCAATAACCTCTAAAGTAAACAAAAATAACTTTGAAAAGCTCCAACATCTAACGGGGTTACGATACGAATACTAATACTAGTAACTGCTTCTACACAAGTAGGTATTTTTCTTAACAATGGCGCAGCCAAAGTAACAACCAACAGTTCCACCTTTTCTGCCTACTGGGTGTCAGTCTGGGACCAGAGTAAGTTCTGTGTGTGTGTGTAGCCATTGGTCTTCTCCATCTTTACGGGAAGCTTGGGTCATCCGATTTACAGAAATCTGCAAATGGGATACGACCGAAGATTCTCCCATAAATGACGCCCGAATTCCTCCAATGCTCACCTCAACCGAATACCGATTAAGATACTGCGGGGCAGTATTGGAGCAGAGCTTTTTTCCCTCTAAATGGGGGTCGGAATGGCAGACACTTTATAGATCTTCACCGAGCTAAAAATGTTAATGCTTTCGGCTACACAGTTGTTGGTGCATATAGTAGCCGACATGCATACACTATAGCGTCCCAGTCAATGGGGGGAGTGCAGTAGAAGAGGCGTTCTATTGCTGGCAAAGCTTTTCCTCGATACCCATAGATGCGATGCGATGAAACGACCGACGACAACGACAACGACAATGACTACGTCGGCGCTTTGTGCACGCGAGCACAGACGTTTTTATTATTAAACTTGCTTCGGAGGAGGTTGGAGATGACGACGGCGGTAGAGGCAGAGGCGGAGATGGTGCTGCTGCTGCGCTCGCGGGCTGGTGGTGGGGTTGCCGTTGAGCCTCGTTGATTTCTGAGGATGTATGCGGCACGACGGTCGACGGATGCGCATACACATACATCCCCAAACACACACACATAGAGACATCCATCCATCTGGCTATATGCGCGCATGTAAAGTGAAAATTATTCATTTTCTAAGGTTCAGTCTTAGAGTTGAAGGTCAGTCGATGTTTTATGTCATTCAACTTGCCTTTTGCTGGTAGTAGCGGTGTGGCGGTGGCTAAGGCGGTGTATTCAGCGACGACGACGACAACACGATGTGATGTACCCATGATATACATAGGTATACGGTGGCTTCTCGTTCGTTTCGTTTGTTTGTATGTATGCCCGAGTGTTCTATGTGGTAATTTGTTCGATTTGATAAGATAGGGTGGGCGGTTTGGCGGGTGCGCGGGGGAGCTGGGCATTATTTTGTTTTGACGGAAACTTTTGTTGCCGTCCTACTTGCTCTCGTGTGCGCAGAGCTGTGTAATGTTTTTCTTGACGTTTTCCTTTTGTATTTTCCGTTTAATAGGTTATTGCATGCGCGCTCACTAGGCGAAGCAAATTGCCTGACAAGAAAACTCTGATGTTAGGTTCGAAGGGTGGAGGACGGGGGGAGGGTATAGGGGGAAATTCATTTCATTTCTCTGATACACAGCAACAGACTGCTCAAATGAAGCCACTAAGGCTCTGTGTTACAGAGGAGTGTGATGAATGGGGACGCCCGGCAAAAGTCTGCGGCGGAATTTCATGAATTGATGTTTGAATTGGTTTTATGCTCTTTTCTACTGTGTAAGGCACGTGTTTAATTTATTTTTTTGTGACGGATAAACCGCCGATCAGAGATGTTTACGACCTCATTTTGGTTAATCACTGATTTGGGACAGATTTTTTTATTTTTTTTTACAGACGAGAGCGCAGATGGAACTGATGCTTTCAAGGTCAAGTTTGATGTTTTAAAAGGGGGCACGTATTACAGGTCTAGGTAGTTAGAGGATTCAGAAAATATGAGTTGAAAAGTATGACGAAACATGGGAAATAAATCATTATGTTTGGACAGTGGTTGGTGGTTATTAAAGGTCGTGAGGTGAAGTATGATTTAGTGTCCTCTTTGTTGGATGTGGTGTCGTAAAACCAAACATGTGTGTAAACTACCGATTTGAGTTTAAAATGCTTGTAAGGTCAGCCAAAGACTTTAAGTTTTGTTATAACTCATAGGCTTAGCTGGTTGAAGTCTCTCAAGAAACTAGCCAGTAGCACCTACCGATCGATGTTAGTTTTAAAATGCTTAACCACATTGATTATGAAACGATCAGGCGATAATTAAGAAGTTCTCTCTCAAAAGTTAAAAAAAAAAAATATCAGCCGACATCGCAGTGACTCCACCGATATATGTATGTTTGTACTGGGTGTTCGGGATGTTTTCTGGTAATAATTAAGAAAAAACCACAAATAATTTGCTGTGAAGTCATTTTTCATTTATTTTGAACCTTGAAAATTTGTTCTGATCACTTTTTTAATATGATATCGGGTAAATGGTTGCCGCCAGAGCAAATGGCGCAATGTTCTCGTTTTCGGCATTTTCGAAATGTTTTGGGCTGAAAAGCTGTCATTTCCTCCCGTATATTGTATTTCAAGGCTTCTAGGGTCCATGGCTTGTTAACATAAACATTGGACTCCAAACAACTCTACACGAAGAAGTCTGGAGGCGTTCAGTCGGTTGATCGCGGAGGCCAGTCAAAATCACAACTTTTCGAAACTAGGCGTCCGAGAAACAAAGGACGCATGAAAGCGATTGTGGCTCGGACACAGCGCGTTGTGGTGGCATGTACTTTTCCATGGTACAAATTCGCTTGGACTGACACTTGGAACGCGGGCTGTCATAAGCCGATCTGAAAACAGGCCAAATGCCGCAGTTTAAATGGCCCACCCTGTATGTACGTATGTTTGCATTTCGAAGACAATACCATAACGTTCCGGATTTAGTAACTATCGCCCAAAATTAAATTGACACAAGACAGAGTTACCAAATCACATGTCTATCTTCATATGAAAACATGAGTTTGAAAAACTATTGCAAAAGTTAGTAGCCAATGCAGTGGAACGAAAAGGACTGATCACAGAACACAGAATATTGTTGATGAAATGACAGTTACCTAATAGATCTATAAATGGTGTCATCTGACTTTAGGAACAGTTCTTTAGCTACGACTGGTTGAGCTAGGTCATTTGGTTTTTCCCAACGATATATTTCATTCAGTCAATACTGGCCTGTAGCCATTTTAGATTTTGATAAGTTAAGCGTTGTTGAAAAGGTTCGATAAAAGTTTTTGAAGTATCTCCACTTTGGCAGACAAGCCTGCGTTGATCTGTAAACTAATAGAATGAATAGAAAGTATTTGCAGTATAATTGACTTGCTTGCAGGGACCTCCTAGAAAAAAGGTACGCTTAGACCTAAGATAGGTACATAGATCTATTGTGATATCCCAGTGAATTGAAAACCCTAAAACCATTTAGATCGTCCGTACTGGAAGTGTTCAGATCATTACGTGTGTTTTTTTGGTATCCCGTATGGGATTGGCGAAAAGAACGACATCGGGGATAAGCAATTTGCGTGTTAAATGCAACAACAACTTATCCCACATAGCATTAGCTAAGACCACAAAATTTTCTGGTCTTAACTTTATCCCAGATAAAAACGGTGCTACCAGACTTCAGTTTCTATGGAAACGTGACAACTGACGTGCGTTAATGTCAGTCGAGCGATTCTTTGTTATGAAAAAATGGCTGAGCAAGACAGAAAGTCCGTAAAAGCAGATATGCAATATGCAAAATAATTCGATAAATTTATATTTATTGTTAGCATACGTAAAAAGTGGTCAAGACCTGAGGAATTGGGGCTGCTGAGATGTTATTTAGCTTTTGTTTTGGTTGTCTATCTCACAGCTGTTAAGTTGAAATGTCAATCCATACGCAGTGCTGCCAATTTTCTTGTGATGACATTATTAGTCCCCGATGTCGTTTTTTTCGCCAATCCCATATGGGATACCAAAAAAACACACCTATTAAGTCCGTTGAAGAAGAATGATTTTTCTGATACTGGCTTAAGTCCCCTCCTCATCTCTGCAGCTAGTGTAGAAATCGTTACAGTGTATGCTCAATGGTTGCATGGTTGCCTAGGATCCAGTGCCATGTTATAATGTTTGTTAGCTTTAAAAGATTGTTTTTTTCTTTGTCGAATTAACACTTTCAATTTTTAAGGATCGAGGTTAGGTCGAATTAAGGAGGGCATTAGCTTTCAACAGAGCTTCATTGTCCTCAAGGTACCTACTATTTATACCTTGTGAGCCTTTTCTGTCACTTCGTCGGCCGCAGAATTCTTTAAAACCTTGCAGTGAGCTGGGACTTAATAAAATGTGGTGTTGTGTCGCCGTCTTTTATAAAACTCCGACACCGACTATCTTGGCTACTTTTAATCGGTCCGTGAAGGTCGAGATGGACCCACTGTAAATGACTTGGCACTCTGGCAATTGTAACATGGTTTGAGGCGCAACCAAACTATTTAACCATAAGTGAGGATCGGTCACCCGACTACACTGTGCATGATTTTCGGCTGTAAACCTACGGACAAAAGAACTTCGCGAAATTATTGACGAAGCAATAAAGACCTACATCGGTCCGGAAGTGCCTATATATTGGTGAATGGACTAAGTTAAATTGAGCTTAGGGCATTGCCCTCTTCTAATCTGAAATAGGCATCAGTTGATGAAGAAAGTTAGATTCACCCTCTCTTAGAAGTCTCTTACAACAAATCTGAAAAATCTGATTAAACAAATAAAACAACAAAATCCACTCTAATTAAATGTTGTAAATCAAAACATCCTTAGCCGAAACAAACCCCAAAATGAATTTTCGCACGGAGCAACTTCAACATCTGGTGATTCTAAATACTCATACCCACACACCGATACATCCTTACCATCTGAAACAAAGCACCAGCACAGCGTTGTAACCCAAAAAAAAAAGTTATTCTCATCAAATTCCAGAAGGAGAATTTTACAAAATTTAATTTGCATAATAAAATCCCGTGGAAAAGACCGACACCAATCGCCGAAGGACCTCTCCAGTGGGAAGCATCAACTACATGTCTGCCCTGAAGAGGGGGTGTTACGGAGCATGCTTATAACAGCGCCAAGGACGACAGCACTTATGTATGATGACGTCTTAGACAGTGAAATCCCCCCGATAAAAAACTTCGTGAGAAATGAGGAGGCAGAGATTTGTGGTACACAGACTCTCCCACTTAACCCATGTACATCGTCTTACCTCACCCCTACCATATCAGTCGTTAGCAGTGTCCTTGCCCTTGCTAACTTCGCTCTTAAATTCAAAAAAAATATAATATATTTATATACAAGTACACATAGTGTTGAGCCTGCAGCTAATTTGGTTGCCAGGTGAAGGACCTTGTTACCGTCAGTGTCTGGCCTACATATACGTGCGGTAGAATCCCGATATGGAGATATAAAATCTATGCTCTTCTCCCTCTTTATCGCACGCTGAGCATGGACACTGAGAGAGAGTGAATGAATCGATACGGGGCTTCCAAATTTATTTGTATGTATTCGTACATGACATACTAAACAATTCAGTAGGCCTCTGCCATTTTGCAGCGGATGCCGCCATCCCCCTTGACAAGGAGCGTCTGCTGTTTCCCATCCCCCCGTATATATCCTTTTGCAGGCTTTTCCCCCAAAACGGGTGTGGATTTTATGCCAAATGTCGGCGCTATTGCCAAAATAATATCTACCAACCGGCTGTGTATGTTGCTTGTGTGTCATGCGGTCTATAGATACTCGTACATACATAGATACACGTGCAATAAAATTCGTCTGTGAAGCGGCGAAATGAATGAATCGTGGCCGTTGTCGTCGTAGTTGTGTCGTTGTTGGTTGTGTGCTGCTGTTGTTGTTGCTTTGGGTTTTTTTTTATCGCTCTCTTCGGGTTATTAATGGATTCACCGTGGTAGCAGTGATGGTGGCGACAGTAGCCGGAGATGTAGGAGGTGGGTAAAGAAAATTTGGGTTGAGGAAGGTCTGTCTGGTCCTATCGATCCTGAGAAATGCTTTGTGTGGATGTGCGTGTACATGTATTTAGTACGCAATTTTCTTTCGCATTTTGCAGACGATACAAAGTATCTATTGCGTGTATTACAAGTATATAGACTCTTGAGAGTATATGATACCCAGACAGGCTCTGGGAAAACGAGGACATGCCTCATTTTTTATGACATAGCTGAAGTTGTGTGGTGCCTTTTAAGTGGCGATATGTGTACCTATAAACCGGAGAAGCTGTGTACACAAAAAAAAAAATAAAAAAAATTTTAAAGATAAGCATGCCTAGAGGTTCGAATTTAAGTTATTCTTTTCGTTTTTTAATTGTGTGGCGTATTTTGCCCTTTGGCAGTCTTTGAACTTGACAAATGGCCATGGATTATGGGAAAAGGTGAAAGGTTATCTCGATTTTGCCTGTGAATAACAAAAGAGGTATTGATTATAGTGGTAAGGGATTATTTTTCAAACACGTGTGGTGTTGTTTTTCCGTTCAGGGATGTCACACAAAAGGAACATCATGTGACCTATATTAACGTGTAATAACTTTTAGTGGTTCCTACGGTAGTTCATTTACATTGACCTTGGTTTGGAGGTTTCGATTTTCTTTTTATTAGTAGCTTGAGTCGGTGTGTGGACATTTTCCTATAAAATATTTACTCCTCCTGTTAAAGACTGTTCATTTAAGGCATTCAAATTGAAGAACTTATAACGAATCTTAAAAGACCGCAACTGAAAGGATTAAAGTTAAATTTTCAAATAACTTACGGTGATAGGTAGAGTTGCGCGAAACAGTTCCAATGATGGAACGGACATGGAACGATTCTTTTTTTGCTCGAAACTAGTTCCGGGAAACATGTCCGCGGAACTATTTAGTTCTATGGACATTTTTGCGTTGAAGGAAATGATGTATTGATAGTTCCTTGAACATGTTTGGAACTTTGTAAATAGGTAGATAGGTAGGGAGAGGTAGGCAACAATAAGTCTTTGAATAACTTTAAAAGAAAAATAACATTTTAATAAAGACATTTATACCTACAGATGGCGCATTGGCATTTCAAAAATAATTTTTTTTTTTCAAAGCAAAACCTGTGAGAAAAAAATTATGCACGAGAGTAAATTTTTAAAGAAATAATTCACAAATATAACTACCATTAATCCAACGTAGATATTTTTGGATTTCACTTCGCTTCAAATTGCCAAAAAAAAAAAAAAAAAAAAATTCCATTCTCCAAACGTAGCACATTGATTTTAATTCAAATGGGGTGGAACTACGAACGAAAAGAACTATGGAACTAAAAGAGCTAGAGAACATATCCAGGTCCAGGAACTATTACGATGTATTCGTTCTCGGACATGTTAACAGTTCTCTCCCTCTTTTAGTTCCATAGTTCCCTTCGTTCGCAGTTCCACTCCAAATGAAATAAACGTATGGACATGATGAAGATTTCCTTTTAGAACGCATACAAATCAAATTCTGGCACGCACATACTAGCGATAAGCTTCACACACACGGTTCTTGTCGATCAGCAAGCAAATTTCGACATGTTTAAGTTCAGTTTACGGAAAGATCGGACATGTTTCCGACAGAGGACATAGTTCCGGGAACTATACAGATCCGGAACGACTCAACTCTAGTGATAGGTAGCTACTACTTACGAACCCTTTAATCGCGCAAAAATCGAACCAAACGATCTACGACTATGAACGTGATTGGGATGAAGTCAACCACTTAAATCCCGTTTTTTTTTTTATTTAAAGATGCAGGGACCACTAACAATAACAGCAACTTAATGTCTGCAAATCTGTTTGTAAAGTCCTTTTCACATCAAAATATACCTAACGCCAACTTGGTAGTTCTGGAAAGTTGTATTGAAGTCAGTTGTCAATTAAATGTTGCCAAAGACCTCTTAGAACAGAATAAATCGACATTTAAGATTTATAATAGGTGTGTTTTTTTGGTAATCTATATAGGTTAAAAAAAAGTGTGAGCAAAAAAACGCCTATCGAGGGTAACGAATGCCATGATAGCAGTTTGGCAGCACTATGAGAAATGACACGTATCAGCTGTTTTTTCTTGCTGATTTTTAAAAAAAAATTGCGGATTGTAAACAAAATTGTGGATGAAAAAAACTCAAACGTATGTTTGTTGGCTAATTATTAATTTTAGATGATTTCTTTATTGCAAATTTTCTATTAATTACTTCTTTTTTTCATTATTTGTGTTCCTTCCCTAGCATTTTTTTTTACAAATGTCTTTTATGTCACTTTTGACATTTTCGATAGCATTTTTCGATAACAATCGAGAAAAAAACAGTTTGGTAGCACAGTTTTTATCGCGGCTAAGGAAATAACGCTGGATAGTTATCCAGATTGAGCAATTCGATACAGGCTTTGTTGTTGTTGTAATTCACATGGAAAATAATTTTTAAGCCTATACAGATAACGAAAAAAACGCTTCTAATATAATATACCTAGCGCCAACTTGGTAATTCTGGAAAGTTGTACTGAAGTCAGTTGACAATAAAATGTTGCCAAAGACCTCTTAGAATAGAATAAATCGACATTTGAGAGCTCGATTCAGTTATGTGATGGATGCATTTGACAGCGCTAAACTTCAAACGAATATTCAACTGCGTTCTTTCCACTGCTATGAACCATGCTCTAAGGGGCTTCCAAAAATGTAACGTTAAGGGAAGTAAGTGATCGTCTTTATTTTTCTTTCGATATACCGTCGAAAATACTACCTTTGCTTACTCAAGCCATTAAGACAGAAGTTTGACAACCTTAACCGATAGATTAGTTCCTCTTTAAAGATTTGTGAGTACTTTTCGACTCAGACTTACTTTAAATCGGTAACTTTTCAGACAAACTCTCAAAATCTCAAAGGCCACGCGTTCTCACAACCCAGAAAGTCCAGTAATGAGCTAAAAAACTTGAAACTTCAATAACTTTAACATGACTTTAGGTATCCAGATGTCACTTTTTCTGATTTATAAGACATTTTTTGGAACGAACGTCCGTGCTTTTTCGGGTTGACTCTATAGTCATCAATAAAAGACTAATACCATACGGAGCAACAAAATTGAGCAGACTCGGAACCTTATATTTAGAAATTGTGATAACCTTATTTCTGTGGCGTATACTTGTTAAAAATAAATAAGAAATAGGTAGAGGGACTAGGGGCGGGACGGGGTCTTTTGAGGTGAAGTGAGAATATTACACGGGCTACACGGGGTTTTTGAAAAATTGACCAATGCACATGAGATATGGGCCTATCTCTTGTAACTGATGCGGGAAATAAACCGTTTTTTCCACCACTAAAAAAAAAGCAACGTGGAAAGGTCGACAAGTTTTCCATACAGTAGCGCACATTGAATTGAAACGTGTATCAACTTATTTTGTGATTAATAAGACTTTTAAGAGTATTTAGAGGCTTGAGCCCATTCTGCCCGTAACCCTTTCTTTTCCTAGTTTCTCTAAATTCGAGTCACTACCTACACACTGGTGCAGATTTCTTTCCTTAAACCTTCGAGCCTTGTACCTTCAATAGGATTCTCAACAAGCCGCCGTATGTCATGAGTTGATAACACCATTAGTACTAACATCTAGAAAAGTCTTTGGTTCGCAGGACTTTGTTGGTTCATCAGGCACAAGTAAGAGTAGGAGCGAGATTTTTGACGAAATTAAGCCTCACAGTAAAGGTATGCTACAGTCATTAATCTTCTCCCGACAATCTATTAAGACATAATAGGAACTGATAAACTGAGTGTGGTTCATTGAATTAATGCCGTTGACACACTTTCAGTCCTCAGCACCATTGGTCCACCAACGATCTGGTGATTACAGCGCTCGTTTTAAGTACATCGAGACATCCTAATCTTCGTTAATCTGGTCTATTGGCTGGGAACGCATAGTAAGTGGACAAGTTACAACTTAAATTTACATTTCAAGTTCAACTTCTGCATTATGCAATTGGTTTCAGTATGCCTAAGCACCTTGAAATACCAAACAAAAAAGTGAGACTTTCTTCCGCTTGGATTTACCAGCTTGCAATTGTGAAATGCCAGACTATAATGATATTTAAAATTGATTCGTGAAAGATTTCTTATAACTTACCGCAAAGTTTGATGCCTTCATTCACATATTTTCTTAAAAACTGTTTAACGTATGGCCTTCCTGCAAGTAAACAAAATAAAAAAAAACTGGTTCGTGAATTTACTTTTATAACTTTTTCAAATATCTTAGAAAACTTTGTTTTAGATAGATAAATCTTTATTTTGTATAAATAACTTCTACCGGATAGTTCCCACACATTTTACACTACAGATACTTTGTTTTTTGTCAAAGAATATTGAATATAAATCATTTTTATACTCTTTCTACAGCAGCACCGAATTAAGCACCTTTCCGTCGCCAGACAAAAACTTAGTGGAAAGTTAAGACAAGAATAAGCAACAACTAGGTAGAATGAAAACAGAAAAATTCTCTGAATCTCAAGCTTAGCGGAGAAAAGTCGGTATACTCTAAAGACCCCCGAAATTAAAATTGCAAGGCAAGCCAAGTTAATAAAAAAAAAAAAAAATAGAGGAAGTTAACTTTTCAATCCAAAAGGAGAAGCAATCTTGAATTTCTAAAGGGCAAACACCATAGCGAAGGTAAAAAAGACAACTTTAAGCAGAACCCAACTAACAACTGAAACGATGATGACAAAAGGATTGAAATGATCAGTTTTGCTTCGTACTTCCAACCCTCTCAAAACACGAATTTTACTGGTTCTAGCTGTACTGGTGTTAACTTATGACTGCAATATTTTCTATGATTGCTGCTATACGTCAAATATCCTGCTTACCCGTCAGCCTACATACATATACGAATAAATTAGATTCGCCTATTCAAACAGATTCAGTCTACTGATTGTTCCTCGTTTCTCGTCCCAAGGTACATTTTTCATTCCGCCTCGCATGTCGAACACTTTGCAACGGTTCATTAGAAAAAAAGATCACACAGCAAGATTTAAAACTGAATTAAAAAATTATCTATCTAACGATAAGCATGTCTCGGCATCACCGGGGCCATGCGAACTTGCCCAAGAGGCACTTGTTCACCTTACTTCATTGCACATCTTTGTCAAAAAAGTTGCAATACGCAGTACAGTTAATCTCCAACGCTCTACAGAAATCTAGCCAAGCAGACCTATGGGTCACATGGCTATCCTATCTGACTTCCCTGAGCTTGAAATGATCAGCACGGTATCGGAATTTATGCGCAAGTTACTCTGTTTTGGCGGCAAGTTCGAGATGGAGATCCCGATCCGTAAATCCTGGGATACCGTAATTGCCATCGATACCTGCGCCACTATCATTCTCGATTCTGGCATAAAGGGGTTAGTCATCAATATATTCACCGATAGTCAAGCAGCGCTCAAAACACTGATTTTCCATTACTGTTACTCAATGGCCGTTCTAGGCTGCTTCAATACTCTTCAGGACCACTCAAAGCAAATTAAAGTCAAGCTCTGGTGGGTACCAGGACACAGAGGAATTGAAGGCAATGAAATTGCAGATCAAATTCAGAAAGGTACAGGTGCCGAAGCCTTCTGTGGCATCCCTACTTCCGTGTTCAGAATAAGTGTGGACAGATGGGAAAAACGAAACTTTTTATCCCACTGTAACAACACTCAGGGACTCAGACAGGCTAGAAGGGCCACCCGCCCCTGAACAAAACCACAAAAAATATTCTCAATCATAAAAGGGACGATATTAGAAGACTTGCCAGTTTCCTCACCTGTCACTGCAGCCTCAGATATCACTTACATAAACTAAATATAGTTCAGGCATCTGAATGCATACTCTGCTTAGAGGAAGCGGTACACGTACTATGTGAGTGCGTGGCTATCTGCAGAGTCAGGAAACGCTTTCTCCATAAATACCGGAGGACATTCGTAATGCCTCGACTAGAGTTATCCTCAACTTCATAAGGAGGATAAAGGACCTCCTTGTCTAACTGACTCCAGACACAGTAGATCCTTCAGGTCGGAGTGCCATATACGTTAAGTCACAGAGCCTAACCAATAATAAGTAATAATAATAATAGGATATTATCTATCTCAGACCCAAAAAAAAAAAAGGAAATCGTAAACCAAAAACAGTTCCCAAGCTGCTGAAATTACAATAACTGCTGTTTCACAATGCTAAAGCCCACTGCGAAGAAGCATCCAAATAGCAAAGGAAAGAACAAGCAACAAACAACGATAACACAAATTGTTGTGGTCAGGAATTTCAAAGATAAAAGTCTGGAAATGCATAAGAGGCAACTTAGGGGGGTTGAAATTAGAATTGAAGACTCTGGAACTACAATTTAAGTCAATCAAATGACTCAGTGCACCAAAAGTCTAGTTAGATTAGATTAGATTAGTAGGTGAGGTGGGCACTAGTCCCTTATCACTGCGGCCACAGGTGGGCCTATTGTGATATCCTCTATTTAAAGCTCCTCCATGATTCCGGAGTGAGTGATAAAACCGGTGATGTCTTTGGGTGAACTGGTGGTGATATCCTCCGCCATAAGGTAGTGGTTACCTAGAAAACGATGACGTCTTTTTGTGAGATAGTTACAGTGACACAGTATGTGTTCTGCTGATTCTTCGTCTTCATTGCACATTCTACATGTGTTGTCTTGTGCTATTCCCATAGTCATGAGATGTTTTTTAACCCGACAGTGTCCGGTTAGGAAGCCTGTGACTATTCGAATCTGACTTCTCGTTAATCGTAGAAGTTGTTTCGTTCTTTTTTGGGAGGTGGTTGGCATAAAGGTTTCAGCTTGTCTGTTACCTTCCATTTCTGACCAGTAATGTTGTGCTTCGTCTTTTAACCAATTTTTTAAACTATCTTTGGCTGTACTTATTGGGAGGCCACAGAATGGTCTTGGCAACATAAATGTTGATGCAGAGCCTTTTCTGGCCAGTTCATCTGCCTTTATATCCGCTATGGCCCGGTACCCAAATAAGATGAACTCTGTTTGTGTTAGCCAGTGTTAAAAGTCTAGTTACGAAAGCTTTAACCGTTGGGCACCCTTGCTTTCATAACAAAAAGGAATCATGCTCAGACTACTGCTTGAAGACTGCTATTGGAGAAACGGCAAGAGGGCATCGTGAAGTTTGTCTGAACATTGGTCTTCTCCCAGGTATTTTTGGTGGCGACAAACTTAAACAAACAAATATCAGATGGGTTAAACAATTTCATTTGCGAAAACAGCCCAAGTGCCAAATCATAACAAGCAGAGAGTACTTTAGTAAACTGCGAAGGGTTTTTGTAAACTACTGCCTGCATGATTAGTAATTATGACAGGAGACTTGGTGTTGCAGAAACTGAAACGATTCCGACGAACAGGACAATAGACACAAACCTCGTTTTCCTTGTCGGAATCCGGACCAAAAAGAAATATTATATAAAGTGCCACGAGATCGTTCGTCACTATTACACTAGTCAATTGTACAACAGCTTTAAGGAAACCATACATTTTCTTAGCGTCGAAGTTATATTAACATGTGATGAACATATTGAACATCGCCACGTCAACGTCCGTTAAGATGAGCTATCTTTTAAGGCACAGAAACTCCTTCTCTGTAAAGCATAAATGACACAGAAGCTAAAACGAGCGTTTAGCTAAATATAATAGAAAATCCCGCATTGTGCAACATTTAATATCTCTACCGGCTCATTGAAGCCAGGTAGCTAAATCCTGCATATATGTACTACAAATACCATCTCCTCCAACGGGTTGTCGTCTTTGCGCAACTGGCTACATCATCCCAAAACCAAGTTCAGGAAAGATTACCTAATCAGGGGTCCTACCAGGGAGGAATGGAAGATCGGACTTACCGATAAAGACTGTAGTATCCGTGCGAGTATTCACTTGAAATACTTTGGAAATATCCAAATCCTTCCGTCAACCTGACTCAGTAAGGGTATTGCAGACTGAGATACTAACAAAGCATGTCGGGCGATAAGTCATAATTGTACCGATAAAAGAAACCTAGTGTTCTTGACGGACAGAAATCACAGCCTCTAAGCTCATTAAGCAGTACAAAGAAGATCTCGCTAGGTCGCTAGCTAGATGATGATAACTATATTGAAGACAGAGAAAGAGTTGATGCACTTGAGAGAAATGAAATGGCTTCGCTGTAATTGGTCCCTAGCGGAATCTGTGGTTCACGGAAAGTGGTTAAGAATGGTATCTTCGCACTCCTCCTATTAGAGGACAATCATAGGTGAAGCCGGTTTACCAACTGATTTAAGCCACCTAAAAAGGATAACCGAAATAATAAACAGGACGCCTATGGATGTAGCCAGATCCACAGCGGCCTGTATGGGTTATTGATCATTCAGAAAACAAGTAACAAAATTAAGGATCCCCTTCAACACTCACTGCGGTAGCTGCAGCAATGTACCAAATGTGAAACATTCCTTGGCAACCGAGGAGAACCAGCTTGAAACTCAAAGAAATATTACATTTCCTTGCAGGATAGATCTAGATAAAAGTTTTACGCCGTTTTAGCCCTACATGTGTCCGTACTCGTGCTCAACCAACAGATAGTACTATGGCTGAAGCCCCGAATGAACCATTCTGTAGTTCTTCTAGGCGAGCAACTAGCGTCCATAACCTTTTTTCCTTCTTTCAACGACTCGGAAATCTCTTTTGTTCCAAACAAGTACTTCCAGGTGGCGTATTTCCAGAAGCTTTCAATCTCCGCCAATTCAAAAGCAAAATCTAGAGACCTCTCAGGACGCTGTTAAAGTATTACAGGTTCAACTTTTTAGAAGTTTATAGAAACTTTGAAAGATACACATTTGTTTCACTGTAATTGGAAAATAAACACACAAAAAAAAAAAATTATAAAAAATTTGTTTGAATCGATCCTGCCAGGAGTCGAACCTGGAATCTTCTGATCCGTAGTCAGACGCGTTATCCATTGCGCCACAGGACCGTACACAAACTATCAGTCCAACTCGTCTTATAAAACCAAACTCATCAGCCATGTTGTCACGGTGCTATAAGTTTATTCATAAATAAAAATGCAAATTAAAACGACCTCGAGAATTAAAGTGTGCGAACGTGAAGTGAAGAGATGTGTAGACTGTAGATGTGTGGTCGTAGATACATTTTTTACATTTTATTTTCATCTATTAATTGCTCCCTCTTTTGTTGACTTTCCCATTTATTACAGGCCGAGTGTATAATTTGCATAACCAACCAACCAACTTAGCACAGAGCATTGTACTTTGGAGTGTAGATTTGATGTGTTCGTTCGTTTTGGTGTATTTAGATAGATTTATGCGAGTAGGCTAAGGGGGATTCATCTTTTTATTCGCTCATAGACTGTGTGTCTTTGGCTTGCCACCGAAGTAGTAATGAAAAACGACGAACGACTATAATGGCAGGGAGTGTAATTATTTCCAGTACCACCAAGCAAAGGCGATTTACACCTGTAATTACTTGCACACGCTAGAGTTACATATGTACATAGATAATGTATCGTGGAGCTCCATGTGTTGTAGTTATTAGTCATCACCATCATCGCCCACCACACATAGACAGGGAGGTAACTTAATGTCTATTTGGTTTCATTGGCGGAGCTGGTTTTATTATACGGGTTTAGGAGACTTCCACGATATCGGTGGATCCTATTAACAATCAAAAGGAAGCCGACGTTATGTTGTCAAAGGATTAGGATTATTTTGACAATCGGTTTAGATGCTTCATTAAGCCGTTAAGTTGCGGCAAAAAACTAGGGAACACTGGTTCCATGATTGACATTTACATTCGCAGACTTTCCATAACTTTTGCGGTTACATCTAAGCAAAACGTTTAGCTAATGATTAATGAATCCTTAACTAATTATTTGCCGTAAATAAGGTCGAAGGAAGCTAAGTAGTTATGTCATGTAGTATTTGCTGCTTGTTATTTATGATTTTAATTATGAGATTACAAATCTGAAAATCCTAGGAAGAGTGACGGCCTCCTTTCTTGAATGTAGAGATTAGTCGAGGTTATAGGGGTGGCTGCACTTATATACAGCTTCACTTGGATCTCAAAGGATCCATTGAGATCCCCGGTGTGGTTGGCCCCCCTGAACCAACCCAAGTTCCGAAGGAATTGTAGAATGGCTTGTTTGACAATTCGCTCAGATCATTAAAACAATGTTTTCCGAGCGTTGTCTTTCTGTTACTCCTAAGGCTTGGGCATTCGCATCTACGTCGCCATATCCTCTGACTTCGGTTGAGTACGATGATTTCTTTTGTTTTTCTCTTATTTAGTTCTGGCCAGAGCGTTCTTGAGGTGCGGTATGGCATAGATTATTCCTTTTCCACGTCTCTGTAGGTCCTGCAGAAATCATTGTATACTACCCAAATCCTGATCATGCCTGCCTAGGATACAATGACCCGTTAGGACGTTAGTTAGTTTCAAGAGCTGGTCTCTTTTTAATTGAGGACAAGCCAGATTAGATTAGCGTTGTTGCAATAGTCAAAATTAGGTTTATAATACCCATTGACTTCTCATTGGATCTTCAGTTAAATGGAATTTTTAAAAACCAATCCTCCAACGGATGTCGTAACACCGATCCTCACTTATAGCATAATAGTTTGGCGACCGGTTTGAAAAAAAAACCGAATAAGTCCGACTTAGGTAGCTGTGTGTAGAGCCGGTGCTTCAGCCTTTATTGTACCACCATCATAAAGAAGTGAGATGTTGAATTGTAGAGGACTCCTAGTTGCCTCCTGTCCAACCAGCATATCTTCATTAAAGAGCTTCCAAGGTATCAGAACTTTGTTAGCGTTCTTAGTTTAGTATGAAGGTCATAGAGGGACTTGGGTACACTTTCCGAGAGTTTACCTTCAAATAATGAGAAGGTGTCATAAGTTTCTAATCGAAACTCAACCGTTTGAAGTGTTGATCGTATTGAGTTGTAATACTGACATCAGGAAGTTCGAAAGAAATACTGTGAATTATAAGCAAACAACACCGAAAATGTTCCTCAGTTATTCTGGACACCACCATCGGAGCACAGACTGAAACCTAATAGTACCTGAGTTTCAAAACCACTACACCAACATTAGCCCTGTGTGAATAGCATCATAGCGGTACCCATAACCCCTTGAGCGTTAATGATATTATAAAAACAATTTTTTTTTGTTTAATTTCTAGGACACCAGTTTATATTGCATGAACACGTTCCTTGCGTGACCCTTTTCCGCACAGACCCACGGACGTTTTTGAGCTCGATAGTCAGCGTCTCAAGAGCACAAAGACGTAGGATGACCGATTGTGTTTATAATAGTATCGAGTCACCAACATAAACAACAATACATAGGTGTGTACTTATAAAACCACATAAACAAACGCTTCTTCAATCACAGCAATCCCACAAATCTGATACAATCACTTCCCGTCTAAAGTTAGTACCATTCGCAATTCGCCGTGTCCTTGGCACAACCCTACTTAAAGTGTAGAATAACAATTCCCTCTGTTCGCTAATTGCCCTTGCCTGTACGACTGCATACACATGTGGTCTGCAATTCAATCTCACCCCGTGGTGGAGAAGAAAGAACAATATTTATGGAATTCATGCATGGAACTCACGAGAGTGCAAGTGGATGAGAATGAGAAAAAATAAATAAAATCTAATCAGAGGTTCGGCTCTAGAGTTCCCTTTTATTTTCACTATCGATTTCTAGAAATGCGTTTTCGATTCCAACGCAACAATATTAGTCTCATCATCATGGGATAGGAGGCAATAGCAGCAACAATCACACATTCAAATGCATCCATGATCTGGTTGGATGATTTCAAAGTGGAACAACAGACGCCAATGCAAGGCCACTTTTGAATGCATGTAACCAGCACCCTTCGCATTCCACCACGCAGTTGGTTATATTTTTTTTTTTTGTTTGTTGATTTCGCTTTAATATAACTTGCAGCGTTTCGATGTAAACCGAGAAGGAACTAGTAGCAGCCTGGCCGTGCGTTAGTGCTTCAATAACACATTTTCCGATTAAATGCCATTGGGTGGTCGAGGAAATAACCGGGTAATAACAGTGCAATGGAAAATTATAAAAATAAAAGAAAAATTACACTAGGAAGCCAGTTTGGTGAAGTAGAACTTAAGAGGAATGTTGCCTCAAAAAAGGAACAACGAGACTAGTATAAACAAAATGTACATGCGTCTGCAAAAATTAAATAAAAAAAAACAAGACATGAGCGATCATTAACCTAATTCGGACATGCGCATACTGCAGGCGGAAGCTGACCATAATATACAGACAAAATGCCTAAAAACTAAAACATCTACCAAAATTTGAAAAAAAAAAAAACTAGCCACCATCACGGCGATAATAACGGGGTATTGGCCAATTTGAGACCATGTGGCCAGACTAAGCATTCCATACAACTTCCACTGCCGCAGCTGCGAGAACGAAAATGAGAAAGAAACTCTCTCCCATTTCCTCTGCAAATGTCCGGCACTAGCAAAAGCCAGACTGCGCACACTAAGCCAACCATTCTTCGACGACCTTAATGACATCTCGGATAAAGGGATACGGGATCTAATCCACTTTCTCAACTCCACAGGCTGGATCTAGGCACCGAATGTCTCACATCTTCAACAACACACATCAACAACCAATTCACACGAGCCGTGGTAACAAAAAGGCACACCATGTTGAACCGCTACTTCGACCTACCTATCTAGTACGACGCCGATGCACTTAGAAGAGTAACGATGTCTTCAGATAGAGGAGGGAACAGAGGGAACATAATTAAAAAAAGTTTTTTCCTTGGTTGCGTTGTTCTAATTGGGAACTTGTAAGGCGTTAGTTTAGGATAACCTTCGATAAGTCCTTCGCAGAAATATATAGTGCTGCTCCCGGCTGAGTTGTCGGTCTTAAGCTTGTAGTGATTCAATACAAAAGAAGCACAGGTCAATTATGATACCACTATAAGTGCTAGGATTTGGAGCCCCGATCTACTGTTGAAACCATTTAGGAGGAGGATTTTCTGACGTGTAGAAGAAGTGTACGAAAGATTCTTAATCCTCCGGACCGAACTAAATAAAAGGAAAACAAATGATAACATTTAACAGAAGTCATCTGTCCCTCCATAAAGTCATTACGACAGGTCCCAATTTGCTGGCGACGACCGGAGAACACTTCTTCAATGATCTGGGTGAATTGTCAAACAAGCCACCGGAAACCATCCTTAAAGGCCAATCAATAGTAATATAATCGTTGGTCCATTATTCCAGGTATCCCACTGCGGGGAACAGATTCTTTTTAGATTCGAGTGAGGCTGTACTTTATAATGTGCAGCCACCCCTAAAACCTTACCTAATCTAGGTGAGGTTTTGTTAAGGATATGTCACACTTCTCTGTGTGCTTGATTCTATGGTTTTTGTTCGATTATTAAACTGGTTGAGTCTGACGGATCCAGAGGCATTTTCTTTTCGGTCTGCAATCGAGTGTGATGTAGTTCATCTATCGTCTGTCTCTGAAACTAGGAGTTTAATGGAAATTCAAAGTTTGGACCTTTGTATCTAAGCTCATTTGTCCTTCAGATTCTACATACAAATTGGGGTCCTTTATTTTGTATGTACGTTGAAGAAAATATTAAGTCAAGCGGCAGTAACTTTTCCCAGGTGAGGCTGAACGATCACCAACAACCTAAAACAGATATTTCTTATTGGTCTTCTCTTTCAGACTGGGCATTATTATTATTAGTAAGGCTCTGCGACAGACGCATATGGCACTGCGACCTAAAAGATCTGTGCCTGGAGCCAGTTAGACAAGGAGATTTTCTATCTTCCTAATGAAGTTGAGAATATCTCCAGTCGAGGCGTTACGAAGATCCTCTGGTGTTAGGAATTCTTTATGGAGAAAGCGCTTCCTGACTCTGCAGACAGCCACGCACTCACATAGTACGTGTTCTGCTGATTCGTCTTCCTCTAAGCAAAGTCGGCATTCAGATTTCTGAACTATATTTAGTTTATGTAAGTGATATCTGAGGCTACAGTGACCAGTAAGGAAGCCGGCAAGTCTTCTGATATCGTCTCTTTTTTATGGTTGAGAATATTTTTAGTGGATTTGTTCAGGGGTCGGATAGCTCTTTTAGCCTGTCTGAGTCCCTGAGTGTTGTTGCAGTAGGATATGAGGTTTTGTTTTTCCCATCTGTCCAGACTCATTCTGAACTCGGAAATAGGGATGCCGCAGAAGGGTTCGGCACCTATGTACCTTGGCCGAAAGATTCTTGGACCCATCGTTTTTGCATGTACGCACAAACAAGTATTACAAAGACTATAAATATCATAATTACTTATGAATTAGTTCGACAGTTGTGTCGTGTTTTAAGCTGACAAACTTCAAGTAAAAAAACGATCCTGCCAGGAGTCGAACCTGGAATCTTCTGATCCGTAGTCAGACGCGTTATCCATTGCGCCACAGGACCAGGTGCGATTTCATACTCGATTTTTGTTCTGAACCAGCAGACTACCCATTGAAGACAAAAAAAAAACCTAAGATCCATGTACTTCAGACGTATCTTCCACGATTACTCTTTCTACACGTTTTTGTTGAACCATGCCTCATCATCATCGAGATCGTTTTCCCTTAATTAACTTTTCGATAATCGGCATTTGCCGTTTATCGATTTTTTCGTGCATAGTAATTCATGGATAAATGGTTTTCTCTTGGATATTTTCGAATGCAACTTGGATATATTGTATGGAATCATGCAGGGAAATCGAGAGAAATAAACGCCTCCGGGTGAGCTGGAGAACCAACCTTTCGGTTAACACCCGAACGCGCTAGCCAACTGCACCGCAGGCATTTGGCGCCTTTTAATCTTTAATTAATAATCAGATTTAATTTCACTGTGGCTTTTGTTTCTGCTAAGATTCACGGTAGATGCATTACAGTCACTACTCACTACTGTGTCGGGTAGAATCTTAAGTGTCCAATGCCTACCTGAACATCTTTGAAATTAAGTCACAAACATTTTCCTCTTCACAATTTCAAAAGGTGAAAGCTAATTAATTGTATGTACGCACAACCGGTCTTCAATTCGGCAAATATAATTCAACGGGTCCTGTGGCGCAATGGATAACGCGTCTGACTACGGATCAGAAGATTCCAGGTTCGACTCCTGGCAGGATCGACATAAAACTATTTTTTTTTTGCTTGTAATATACGGGCAGTTACTTAAATACTTGTTAAACGTTAAAAACCCGTTGTGTATCTTATCTAGAGTCTGCAGTACATTTAACATATTAAGGCATAAATCACAGAATGACTGAGTCTCCATTCTGTTGTAAGAACTCATAATTGGAAATGTTTCCTCCCGATAAACTTTCATTATGGCTAGAAGGCAGGTCATCAATATTAGTCCATATTACAGGTGCTTGAAGTAGATTTAATAACAGTTATGTACATAGAAGAAGTCCTGCGGAGTTCTGTTTTTGCAAGAGAACAGAAATTCTAAAAACAAACTGGGATTGACTTTAGGAAGGAAATAGAAAAAATTGTCAAAATTCATATCCCCCACCCTGATACTTACACAATTGATGTACTACTTCTTCTAGGCGGTTTGGAGTACATTATCATATCAGCTAATTTCTCGTTATCCGACCACACAAAGAAAAGTTCAATTGGCATAGGCTAAATAGCCTCTTTAGAAGTTGGAACTAGTCGCTATACTTCCTTGATGGCGACGTGGATGCCACTGCTGATATGATAACTGACATCATCCTCTTTCGTATGAGTTCCTTCATTCCTGAACGAATGAAGGGCATCAAACCAAAGGAAAAAGCGTGGCTTGACCTGTGCTTGCAGCACAGCTATGAGGAAGAAAGTGGTCAGTTTTCGGTCTTATAAAACCAATCCTGAGGAAAAGTTCCAACAAGCCAGGAATGACTGCAATGTCCATATTCATGGTGTCAAACCAAGGTCAACCATTTTTGGTCAGTGGTGAAGTACATAAAGAATTACGATTCGACGGTGATCACAACATTCATTTGCCAGTATAACGCTCCAAAAATGTGTTCTGTCTCCGCCTGTACTTAAGAGCGTCGAATTCACCATGTTGTAAATCCACCTTCACATTCGTACAGTTGCAGGAGTAACGTAGAGGTGTCATCATATACAAATCCGCTGGTCCAGATGGTACCCCACTAATACTTCTGAAGAGATGTTCTTCCACGCTGGCAAAACTACTGCGTAACCCAGTAGTTTTCTCTGCTATTCCTCTAGTCTGTTTCTGAGAAGATGGAAAACTGCAATTGTCAAACCAGTCTCAAAAAAAAAGCTAATCTTCTTCTTACTCCAACTGATAAAGCTGATAAATCGTTAGCTTATGAAATATTTCGATTCACGAAAATTTTTCAATGATCAGCAATACGGTTTTGGTAGCAATAAGTCCACTGATTGCGTATCTCACCAAAAAGCGCGACAAACCTTTCCATCACTTTGTCGAAAGTTAGATCGTTGCGCTTGATATTTCAAAAGCATTTGACAGAGTTTGCCACCAAGTTCTTTTGTCCAAAATGCATGCCTATGGGATCGATGTATTTTTTCTTCAAGGATTAGAAACTAACTTTCAGGATAATCAATTCGAGTTATTTTGGACGGTTTCAAGTCTACAACTCACCATATGCATGATGGTGTTCCCCAAGGCTTCGTGTTGTCTCCGACCCTCTTAATCGCTTATACCTAAATGATCTCTTGCCTGCGACTTCTGGAACGTACGTTTAACACATTAAATTACGACCTTGACAGCATAATACAACAGGATTCTACAAATAGAGTGAAATTTAATACATACTTCCAAAATGCAATGCGATCTTCTTCATTATCCATATGAATGGTACCTGCATCGCTGAAGCCGAAAAACTGTACACCCTCGGTATGTGTGTTAACAGCTAACTTCGTTGGAATTACGTCGCCAAAAATGTTGCGAAATGTTTAGGTTTCCTTAAATGATGCAAAAAAAATGTTACCTTTTCTGATCTTGCTTCAATGTGCAAGGCGTTTAATCGTCTAAAGCTCGATTATAATGCTCACATCTGGCCTAGTGCAAATCATGCTGACCTATCAGCGTGCCCTTTACAACAAGGGAAAAGCTGCTCGATGGACAGAACAGAAACGGTTCTTAACCGTCCAGTATATGAAACTGGGAAAGCCCTTCACCGGGCTTGACCTAGGCACTAGGCACTTTCCTAGATGCAGAGGATTTTTTTTCGATTCCGACTGTAACCTTATGATCATTGCAGGAGCTGGACTAAGCTACGTATAAAGGTCATGGAGGCGTCGACGATAGTCACAGTGATTAAAAGCTGTGCACAGGATGTTCTATCACCCTTCCCGTGATCTCTTGTCATCGAAAATCTTCTCATCAAATAACAGAGATCAGGGTGTGATATCATTGGAAATGCGGGGATCTGGCAGTCATTGTTATATGCGAAGGAAGGTGATATGCTGCTTGTTAAGTGTTGGTACAAACGATCTTTTAGGTCAAAGGCCTGAGTAGATTCAAAAACTTAATTCTCCTTAAATCCCACCAATCAAGTCAATGTCTTCGGTAACCCTTCATCGTTTCCACCCTCCAGATCACCATATTCATGTTCACATGTCATCCCATTCAAATGCAAACGCTCTCTCCATTTGGTTAGCAAAACAACCATGAATGCATGCAATTAACTGAACCGTCAACGGATGAACTGATCTCAACGGATGCGACAAAGATCGCCGCCCAAGGTTATAGACAAACGGCCACCGGCACCGCATAGTGTACACGAACGTGTACAATAAAACTAAAAAAAGCTTAACACTTTGCCCCATTCCGCCCTCCCAAAGTTGAATGAAACACAATTAAGCGTGCACTTTGTGCATATTTTGTGTTTTTTTCGTTCTGTTTTGGTTTTTTGTTTCGTTGCAGTCGTTGCTTTGAGCTTTTCTTCGAACGCCGGCATAATTTTTCCACACGGATGACGCGATCAAACTAAAGTTCAAGGCGATCATTCGCTTCGAACGCGCACAAACAGTACTGCATTTAAAATAGAAACGAATTTGGTTTGGATTCGTTTTGTGTATAGCAGATACATTGTACTAAACTGATGCATTCGTCAGATACTTGAACATTTCTGCTGATACACTTCTGACGGAACAAGTTCAGTCGTTTAACTTAACCCCGGCGAGCGTTTTGTTTAACCGAATGGGGTTTGTGGTAATACACTCAAATTGATCGGAAATTGGTTCTTCCGACCACCCCCCTGTGGGATGTACTGGTGCTGTAATCTTTTGCACATGCAACGATAATTTAAAGAGAATGACTAGCTCGATGTGTGCACGGATTCTAATCGATTTGCATTCTAATTGATTGCATAAATCGACGACAAATGACTGCTGCTGGTCAACGAACTGTGCGCATACGAGTACGAATGATTGAAGGGGGATTTGTTGTGAACACTGGTATCTCTAATGCACACTGATTGGCTGATGTCCTTTTTCTTTTTTTTAGATTTATGGCGTGTAAATGAACGCAGAATTAGAGCAATATATTCAGACAGAAGGGAGCGTGACAAAGCGAAAGATATGAATTGATGAACATGGAAGTTCATTGTCACCCGAATTGTTGAAGTTGTGGAAAATTTAAAGAAAATTCTATATTGAGTGTCCTTTGAAATCATCTGTTACAGGTTGAGTAAGAGAACTTTAGAGCGAGTAACAGAGTCAAGATCCAACAGAACCAGATCTATGTACATCGCATATTCCTCCATCGGTTTATTATGACAATGGAGTCCGAGCTCTACGACTGTCAACCATAATGTCAGATATCAGAAAAAGCAGTTAGGTGATAGTGCCTTTCCACCGGTCTTAAAAGAATCGTGCGAAGCTCATGGCAGTGAAAGACGGTGAGCCGTCAATGTTTATGCTGTGAGTAAAGGAACTTAATTACCGAAAATGTCAATATCAAGAGAAAAGCATGACTGCAACCCCAAGTTAACATGGAATGACTGATATTAATGATAGACAAGAAGACATATATAAAGTAGTGGGACTTGAAACCAAAGCTAGCTCGACATTCAAAACATTATTTTCCATAGTATGATGGCCCGTCTTGCAACTCAAGTTTATGCTGCTTATCGTTATAATCATAGACAAACATGAAACTACACTCACAATTCTTTTGTCGGTGCGATTACACCCTACGACCTTTGCCTTTGTTCGCCTCCACCCCGTATCATCTTGTTCATATCTCGTTTTCTTCGATTTGCTGTTTGAGGTCTGCCCTGGAACGACGCTTTTTCTGCCTCCCTACCAAAACAGCCTCAATACCTTCGAGGAACGCAGGGGTGCACCCGACATTCTCTTTTTTCATCGACTTCTTTAAGGTCACGTTGAATGTGCGTCACTTCACAATTCTATTTTCCCCAACACTAACCCTCGTAATCTAAGAAACCCCTTGTTACTTCTATGTACCAACCCACCACACCTCCTATAGCTCGAACGAACTGATCTCCCATAAAAGTGAGATTTACGAAATAGCCTTAAATTCGATCTCCTTTTCTACTTCTTAATGTTAGTTTAAGTTTAAGTCTGATGTTAAGTTAGTTTAAAATTGTTTAGCTTGCATTTAGCCGAATAAATGGTAACTTTCGTGATGAAGAGCTAAGACTTAGCGCAAGCCCCATCTGTCACCCGATTTGAACAAAGGCAGGACAATAATACAAAGGGTGTTCCGAAATGTTATTGTGCTTTCTATAGGCGTCGTAGATAGTAGTGAAAGCGTAATGCCTCGTTAGAATGTAACCTTTCTGCTGGAAGATAGCAAAAACGCAAAGAATTTTCCATAATCGTCGGGACGTATTCTTTTAGTTTGTCTGTTGCATGGAGAGTTATGCCACCTGTGATTGTATTTGTTTGTTTTTATAATTATTTTAAGAGCGGTTAAAGGATTTAGCATGGTCTCAAGCGCAACCTAACTGTTGCTACAAACTTAGGTACTTCTCCTCCTTTAAATGTACAGCTTATATGTATTTTCGCTTGAAAGAGAGATGGGTAGTGAGTGAAACCTAAAATGTTCGCCATTTACGAATACGCCAGCACCAAAGGCCTGCTCAATTTTGGAGCCGTATGTAAAAAGGCGACTATATTCTCTTTCCAGATTTAGACTCTGGCGAAGGGAATTCTTAAACACGAGAAAAGTCGACTTAAAATGTATGTAGGAGCTGTCATTCGGGTGGCATTGCATATTTAAAAGATAGGGGCCGTCGAAAACCGTTAAGTTAGATCATCAAACCTCCAGGTAAGAAATCACTTCTTTTTAAATGGAATTATAACCATGATTACTCCAGGGCCCCTAATCTGTATTGCAATTCTAAAGTTCGGATCTTTCGAACGTGGACATTTTTTATGGATTTTATGAATTCCGTTTTAAATTGCCCATACAAAATGTCCGCTTTCGAACGATCCGAACTTTAGAATCGCAATACAGAGTAGGGGCCCAGCTTTATGGGTATACTCAACACTATGTTTTAAGGAAGGAGAAACTACTGGTTTTAACACAACAGTTACAACAATGAACAGGTTAAAGAAGTCTTTCTTTAAAAAATTTCTGTGGTAAGACTCAGTCATTTTCAGCATCCTTCCTGGACACTGTGCTATTGATATTCACAATTACTTTTTTAACAGCTGCTGAGATGAAGAAAAAATAGAATCTGTTCGGCATCTGTTTGTCGAGTATCCTGACCTTCTGACTTCTGACCACCCGGTTCTTAGGTTCCTTGGATACAAATTAATGGGCACGATGACTTTAATATTGGTTTTCGTAAGCAGCGATCTCAGAACGAGAAACCCATTTAACTAAGACAAACTATACCCTCCACTTATGAGTCATCCTCTTTCGGTTTCCTTCTTCTACTAGGTACATAGGTATGTACTTCTTTTTCCATATCGTTCCGTTTTTCGTTTTTAATGCATTTTTATTGCTTTAATTCATTGATTCTTACATGCTAGACAAAAAACGCTTAAAACTAGTTTAATTAACTTAATATGTACTTCTAACTTACTGGCCCCACCACGGGCACTCTAAACAAAACCTAATACTTATTCTATGTCTTTCGACGTAACCTAAACATCCTTATCGTAAGGATGCATGCATAGTAAAATCTCCGCGTCATTTTTTAAGAGTTCGCGCCTTTGTGAATGTGACAAAAAGTAAATGTTTCACTTTTTGTTACGCTCCGATCTTGTAACGAACCAACAAAAATTATACTATCGTGGCTAAAGAAACAAAACTTCAATAAGAAACTTCTGGAAGAAGAACAGGAAGAAATACAATCAATACTTCAGCTAATATACTTTCCGAAGCTTTAAATTTACATAACTGCCGCACATTGACAAAGACCCAACCACTGAACCACAACGTTCAGAATGTGTTTTGAAAATTCAACCTCTGTGCTTGAACCGACACCATATACAACACCTCCAATATATACAACATCATCAATTACTACCGATATAAACGTAAGGGAAACCCGCTGACGATTAACAACCCTAATCTCCAAAGTCCAACCTCACAGCATAAATTCAAACATGAATGACCTTAACGTAATAAAATTTATTTAAATGACCACACAAACTACATAATTAAAATAATTATTTTGAACGAAAAAATAAAAGCAATTTTGTATAAGGCCATCGTTGTCATTTACAGAACATACATAACAATTGAAACTTCAGTTCGAATGCGAATTCCAATTGACCGAATGGCCAGTTACTCCCAAATACGTGAATCAATCAATCAAACACCTTGTTTGTGGTTTATTTGTATTCAATTGGTAGCCGGTGTTTTGCTTTTATTTTGGAATGAATAAAAGGAACGGCTTATGGCATACAAGTTGCGCATTTATTTCGAAAACAATCGTTCAAATTATCAAAAGCTGTTTCACACACACATACAACTATACACTATACCCACGCATACGTTACACCCTGATACACACTGTAATACGCTTAAGCGTACTCGTATGTCTTATCGGAAAAGTATTTATTTATAACAATATAGCTTAAGATAGGCAACGTGAGCGCTAAAAATAAGGCATCTGAATAGTTTCATATTACGAGGGTAATATGTATACGAATAGAGAAAAGTGGAGTCAACGGTCCTGTGGCGCAATGGATAACGCGTCTGACTACGGATCAGAAGATTCCAGGTTCGACTCCTGGCAGGATCGAGTTAAATTCCTTTTTTTTATTTTTTATTTTGCTCTCTTTATGTTAAATGGTGATGGTTACAATCTTTTATATATCTGCCCTCGTAGTGTAGACCGATAAATGAGACGATATGGAAAACCGGCAAGTGTTTCGTTTGCTCTGAAATTAAATAGTCAATGGAAGTGGAAACATGGACAAGTGGCAACCCAAAATGTAGGTTAGGTTAGGTAAGAATGGCAAACTGTATTCAATGAAGCCACACTTAGACCCAAGTAGGTCCTTTGTCTGAATATTTCCTCCAGAAAACTACCCGCGGCCGGAGCTTGCTATAAAGCGCTGGAGGCTGCTTATGTTGGTATCAGCTAGTTCGTTGGGATTCTGGAAGAAACTGGCTCTTAAGTAGGCTGTTCTTTAAGCTAAAAAGGATGGACACGTACAGAGAAGATGGAGAATGACGCAACTTCTGCAGAAATCATTATAGAAGAGGCCCAGCTTTTGGCATGCCTGTCCATGAAGCAGCATCCAGTGATAACACCCACTATGTTGCTGACCCAGATCTGTTTTGTGATGAGGCCCCATCTGTCCACCAGAGGTTAGTGATGCCGATCGCTTTTATTTTGAGGAGCAATTTGCAAGTGGTGAGTAGAATCGCCGGTAGAATCGATAGAGTTATAACATTCCTGGCAACAGTTGCCTGGAATGTCCCTATGCCCCGGCGTTCAGATAAGATGAATTTTCAGTTATCTCGTTAAGAAAAAATTTAGAGCGGTTTTGAATTGAAGGAGACAGATTCGAAGGATTTTATCGCGGCTTGACTATCATACACATATATGTCACATATATAGGTATATTAACTATGATAGAGTTTCTCTGATTGCCATTATCTCGGCTTGAAAGGAGATGTTTATGTATACATTCTTGGAGAAGACACTACATCCCACTCTCAAGAATTATAGGGGGTTCAAAAGGCACACAAACTCGACATCTGATCCCTATTTGGTAAGGTCCACTCTAAGTACGAAACGAGTTCTACTCTGTAAAGTTAGACACTTAAGTGTCTTTTAAACTTCTGAATACATGTAGCGTATTCTAGGAATCGAGTTTTATTCGACCTGCAACACTTCATTATAACTTAAGCACTTTGCTTGCAATATTGCCTTAGACTGTGCTGGTTGCCTGGACACTGCGAAATAGAGGGAAATTGATTTGCTGACAAACTGCCAAGAAGTGAAGCAGCTTTACCACAACGAGACAAGTGTGTTCACATCCAATAAACCTTTTGGGCCATTAAGGCAATAACAGGCAAAAAAAAAAAAACAACTAAGAAGGCAGACCATAGATGGCCTAACTTAATAGGACTTAGGGTTTTGTGTCTACCAGATGAAGCTATAGTTGCTGGATTAACTTTCGAAGATCTAGAAATGGCATGCAGGAAAGTTTCCACCATGTTGACACTTGACATTTGTTTTGAGGTTTCTGATTTAAACAATTCAATCACTTGCTTTTCGCTTTGCCACCGAAGCATCATCACTCTTTTCATTAAATTTTAATTAATTGTACTCAACTTTTGTTAACCGTAATAAAGTATTACCCACTTTTGTCAACTGTAATACAGGTTATGCCAGTGCTAGATCGCAGAAAAATAGGGAAGATTCTTAAATTGGACAGGTCTCAGCTAGATACTAGCCACACGGTGTAAAAGTCAGTGTTAAGGTTGGATTCTTTTATCCAAACTGTGGCGGGTAGCCGTAGGTACATAAACCTGGAAGTACAACTCGATTCTTGTATCAATTATTTTGACAATTGTAATCACCAACAGTCCCTCAAGCAGACTCACTTGGAGCAATTCAAAAGTCTTCAATAACTGTTTTAACGTGACTATATTTATTTTCCTTAATTTGCCCTACTTATACTAATTTACAATCAATGAATGCTTAGTCAACACATAATTCTTAATAACAAAAAATTGCTAAATATGCACATTGTGAACGAATATGAAACGAAGGTGAGAGTGAAAGACAACAAAAAGGTGAAAAATGCAACATATTGGTTTAATGTAATTGAACTTTATTGGAATACTATTGTGCTGAGTGTGCATATATACTACAATTAAACTGCGAGTTTAACAATCAGAGAATAGCCCTCAAGATTGATACTTTTTAGCAACCTTGAGTAAATGAAACCCATTTAGGTTTTATAGAGACATGAAGGGTCGATTTGTTCCGCTGAATTATTCAATAATGATGCACAAATTCATACGCGCAACGAAGTCGAAAGGTGGCGCTACAGTCCGGGGTGGACCTGGACTTCAACCAACAAGTGTCTGCAGCCAGCTCGATCTTTAGCTATCTGCCTCTAGTTTCGCACAAGTTGGTTGAATTCCTTTGCCCCTTGCGTGCGCCGCCCCTCGGAGGTGGATTCGAAGATTTTCTAGGCTGGGACATTGTTCTCCAGCTGCTCTACATGACTCAGCCATCTCATACGGCTAATGAAGCGCCGATTTCCGGTCTTAGCGACTAAAATGAGCTGCCAACTCAATGCTGTGGAAATCATTATTTTGGCATGTGCTGCGCTCCATAATATTGAATGTACATAGGTATATGATCAACGAGACGTTTTGGTCTCCATGTATCCATCGTTTTGCTGAAAAGTTGGAGGCGACCGCATTCGATACAGCACATACAGAAATAAATCAGAGTCGTCGCTACGCAGTAAACAACACAGCATATGCTCAGTTTATTCGCAAATTTTCGACTCATTGACGAGGGGGTTTGGCATTTTTTCAGTGAGCGAGAATAAGAGAGAGTGGGGGAGAGAATATAAAAACACACACACACGAACGAAATTGTTATCTATTCATTTCACACTTCATTCACAAATAATGGTGCGTCAATCATAAGTGAGTGCGTATAAAATAAATAATTATAGTTTAAAAGACTAAAAAACACGAGCAAAATTTCATAAAACCGCAGACATCGATTTTTAGTCAAATCGAGCTATAAATGCCAGATTTGTCCGCCATCTTGAAGCCGCCATTTTGAATTTTGTTGACAATGAGAACGTATTGTCATGTATGCATGCCAATTTTCAAGTTTATCGGATCTGTGGATCTTTCAAAAAAGTCCAGACTGGTGGTTTAGTTACAACTTTTATTGGTAGTGAGTGACAAACAATCAAAGGGGTGGTTGGAGTATTTTGGCTTTGATTGGAGGTAAAATCATAGGTAGCTTTTTCAGTTTTAATCAGGTTGAACTACTTAGCAATTTGACGGGATCTATAAGGTCACTTCACGGCGGAATAAGTGTCAGAAAAGATGAAGTGGGTTGCCATTAAAAATAAAGTTCGTGAGTAACTTAAAAGAAGTTCAAGTGAGCCTTACCTCTGTTTTGTTTTTCTTGTTTCTTTCGTTCAGTCTACTTCTAATCAAAATTTTAACCTGTGACTTGCTTGTAGAATTTAATTGAGAATTAATCTGAAGTATGAACATATGATAAAGATGAATAAAATAAGACTTATGCCTACGTGTCATGAGAGTAGCGAAACAACAATTTATTCCTATTTTTCTGTGCTGTTTTCTCACAAGCAAGTGCAAGAGGTAGAATGTGCAAATGAAAATATAAATAAGTATGTCAAAAGAAGAGACATAAAAAAAAAAGGAAGTCATTCATGTACAAACAAGATGTGTCTGTCTGTCAAGGTAAACATCATGCGGATTGACAGCCATTCGAAGCGCACTCAATTAGATACCATTTAAATAAATATTTGTTCGGTCCGATCAATGTATGGATGAAAGATGGAACATCAACTCTCTGTGTGGATTCCGATGAAACTCGAATAGAAACTCAAACTCATGTTAAAAGAACGTTCCAGTCAACATTAAGTACTTGCAACAATGTTTGATAATCTTAATCTTTATTCATAGTTTCCCAATCCTCACTTTTCATGGGACCGATTCAAGGGGTAAAGGAATGTTAATCAATTTGTGGAGGAATGTACGAGCTGCTTACCACATACCACGTAGTTGGTGGCAATTACTAATCAGATTTAATTTTCCTCACTCCATCCTTCGCCGGAATTAAAACAAAAAAAGAAAGGAGAACCTCCCACTGGTGGTACCACAATCAATTGACGTTCATTTAATTATCAGTTTATCACATTTTAAATGTACCAATCTCATTGCAAATTGCAAAGTATCTCGATTGCAGCAGCAACAGAAACCACTTTGCAATTTCTCCCAATAACTTGTGCATCAGGTTCGTCTGTGCTAGCATCCCCACCATTTACATCTTCTTTAATGCACTCATCGTTGTCGTTGTCTTCTCCTCCTTGTACACTGGATAAGGGCTTACCACCTCCAAATCATTTTTAGCACCACAAAATTCTAAAGTGGTATTTCCAGTGTTGCAACTATGTATCTTGGAATTTCAGGCACGCACCATCCCGTGTGCATCTCTCTTTCTGTGGTTCTAGAACATTAACTTGTGGAAATGGAAAATGAGGTTAGCAGGCATATCTATCAATTTGCCGCCTGCGTTCTTGTAGGCGAAAGTGGTTATAACCGAGAGTGGAAGGATTACTACTTGTGATGCTGCAAATGTATGCACTTGGGAATGCGTAGTTCTGATAAGGACACTTAGCAGCTATAAATAGAAAGCAAAACAACTGTACTAAATGTCTTAGCTGGGAAAAAACAAGATCAGTGGCACGAGTAAACAGGTTCTGTGGTATCGAACCATATAGGAGCATCCATGCAGGAGCAGATTCTCTACCACCTGCAGAAAGTTCTAGACATAACCCTTGTCTCTGAACGCTTCTTACAAAGAGGCTGGAAAATGGCCAATGTCCGCAATTAACACTGAGAGTTCTAATTCAGTCTTCCTCATCCCTTTGATGAATTTGTTCATTTATAAATTTCTTACCCTCTGAACTTTTCCGATTACAAATATACAAGAAAGGCTTTTGAATCCGTTAAGTAGAGCTCTTTTGAGCTCCTGTACAGTAAGCAAACCCAGTAATTAACTGCGACTACCCTGAGAGTGTACAAAGTTAAAATTTTTTGTGAAGACTATAAATTGACAGAAGTCTGTAAGACTGTAAAAATCACCCTCAGGACAATTCAAGTACCTACCGGTCGTCTTGACTAGCATTGTGAAACACTATTTTCAAAAAGGAGCCCTATTCGATGGCACTGACAGCAGAGTGCAGATATATCTGATTACAATGGGAGTATCTAAGGGACCTACGTATATACTAGGGAAATTCATAAACAGTAAAGCGAATACGCTGACGAAAATCCTGGATGAATTAGTACAAATCTGCCGCGAAGCAATGTTGATCATAATTATTTCTCAGCCTCAAGGCAAAGTAGAAAAGGATTGCAAAGGTCTGATTCTTAAGGGAGACCAGCATTAGTGGAGAAGGAGGTAGAGCGGACATCCATCCGTATTGATCAATTAGTAAAAAAGCTCCAATACAGTAAGATTGGCGCTTGTTTACGAGTGTGCTATGCCACACTCTGTCACAAGCTTTCGAGATATCCAGGGATATTTTTCGCATTCATTGCTGGTGGACTTATTCATTTCATTTTTCAGACAGGAGAACCATTTAGTCACTTGTGGAAGACGTTGGTGCTTCAAACCGTACTGACTTACATTTTTTTTCGAGATAACTAATAAGGTTGTTATTGCAAATGCCTTTCATGCATGACCTTAGAAAGCACTGACCTTAAATGTATGGCTCGCTAGTTAAAAAGGGCAGGTTTTATCGTCAGTGTTTGGGTATGGGCTGGACGTGCTCAAGTTCCTACCTATCCGAAAAGAAGCCTATAGTTTGACAAGGTTGGAATAACACCTTTCCTAAACAAGCAAAGAAATACCATTTGGACCTGAAGATTTGTTGCGGTTGAGATAAAGAGTATTGAACTCAGTTCAGCATGGGTGCATGGGTTGAGAAAACCAATAATGCACCCAGCAGATTGACTTTTTTTTGAGTCAGTAATATTTTTCAACCACTGTAGACAAGAGCTGTGATGGTCGATGAGGCAGAACGTGTATTGCTCTTGACAAAAGACCAGAAAGTTTCGCTGCCTTAAGGATACTGCGGTATTTGTTGCGTGACTTTCTCCTGTCTTGCAGGAACTTGCCAAGCTTTTAGGTTAGTTTATGGCTAGATTAGGTTAGGTATTAGGGATGTCTACACTTATGTACAGCCTCACTCGGATCTCAAAGGATCCATTGTGTTCCCCGGTGTGGTGTAGGGTACCTAAAATAGATGAACACAGATTATTATTATCAACTGGCCTCCCTGAAACAACCCGAGTTCCGAAGGAATTGTAGGATGGCTCTCGATGGCTTGACCGGAAATTCACCCAGATCACCCAGAAATGTTCTGCGAGGGTTGTCTTCCTGTTTCTGCCAAGGCTTGGGCATTCACTTAGGAGATGGAATGTTTCCTCCCCCGCATCAACGTCGTCACATCCTCTGCATAGATGTTGTGATCAAACGCATTTTCTTTAGATGGGCCGCTGGTAGGCTGTGACCTGTCATAATACCTATGAGAAGTGCCAGGTGACTTCTGTTGATTGTGATCATTTCTCCTGTTTTACTCTCATTTAGTTCCGTCTAGAGATGCGGCATGTTCTGGGTGAAATCCGTCTCTCGTTTGTAAGTTTTTGGAATTTTACTATGATGCTGGATTTTTTAAGTTCTAGTGCGGGTAAGATTGATTCATCGACCATTGTCAGATCCATCTTAGAACCCAATCTTGCGAGCTCATCCGCGTTTTCATTCCCGTGGATGCCCTTGTGTCCCGGGACCCAAATGAGTGCGACGTCATGGTTAGCACTAAGTGCCTTTAGTTCATCGTAGCGGCGTTTCACGGTTCTGGATCTAATTGTTGTGGATGTGATGGCTTTGATGGCTGCCTGACTGTCTATGTATATGTCGATGTAACTTCTTGGGAGTGTCTGTCATGAAAGTTATCGCGAGGCCTCTGCGATTGCTATAGCTTTCGCCTGGAACACGCTCCTGTGTATTGGAAGTCTTATCGAACGCGTCAGTTTATAGCTATAGATAAAGATAGTTTACCAGACCTCTTCAGTACAATGTTAAAGACTAAACCTTTCCTGGTATACAAGAAATAAGCCTCATATCTATTCTAAAGTCGGCCAAATCAATATGAACTAAAAAAGTTGTAATAGACAACGATCCTTATTTCATTGTTTCCCAGCTTCATTAATACCTTATTCACTACACAGCAATAGCGATAGAACTCCTCGTTGGGGGTTCCATGGGAAGACAGCTGTTTGGTTTTGCGAAAGATGCTTTAAAAGAACAGAAATCTAACTGAGTTTGAAAAATCATTTAATTTTTAATAGGTCATTCGAACGCACGCCTTATAAACGTAGACCCTTTCCACTTTTCGCAAAAGCATAAATTAAATTTATTTTAAACAATGCCAAAAGGCAAATGATGAATATTCTTTCCACGAAAAACTATCTAGATTGAAATTCAAACTAAGAATAGATGATTTTAAAAATACCCAAGCATAATACCGAACCTACCCAAACCATGACCTCCGACAAAAAAATGTATTTTTAATTAAAGCATTACGGTCTGCCATACCGTGCGTCGTCGTTGTTGCCATTCACAAAAACCACACACAAGGGGCAGAGTGAGAGAGTGGAGCTTCTTCAATCGAAAAGATAATTATTTTGAATGTTTCTTGTTAAAAGAAATGCGTGCAAAAAATACATTCGAGATACTTTTGCAGTTTTTCCTTTTTTTTTTGGATCGTTTACCGTGTGGGTGATTTCATTTCACTTGAAATGTGTTGCTTATTGCGTTTTGATTTAAATCTTTGTAGGTAGTTTTAAATGTTTAAATGTGCATTGTGTTGGTTTATATTTTGAATTTGTTAACACATTTAGACGGAACTTCTAGGGTATTTTGTCCATTGATTTACGATATTGAGTACTTAAAAAAAGTTGTACGATATTATAAAGGAAATTGCTCATCATTAACATAGTCATAGTCTAGCCATGACATGCAAATTGATAACGAAACAAGCTGTTAGATAAAGTCAGTACAAGTGATGAAAAGAGTTACAAACTGTCACGGAAAAAGCTAAGAGTGGCCATATGACCTCGCCGTCGGACAATGAGTTTCATGGGAATTCGGAACGTCATTTAAAGTATGTAGATACGTAAGGCTCAAATCATTTTAAAAAAAACGGTAAGCGGTAAAAGAAAAGAATCATTCAAAAATGATTTCATTTTATAAAAATGCGTAGTAAACTTAAATACATATGTCTACTCTTCTTTATGATGGCGCTACAGTACGAAGTGGACCTGGGCCTTAAGCGACAAACATCTCCAGCCAGCTCGACCTTCAGCTATCTGCCTCTAGTTTCGCATGCCAAGTTGGTTGAAGTCCTTTGCCTTTTGCGTGCGCCACATGAGTTGCAGTCTTCCTCTACTGCACCGTCCCTCTGGGTGGATTGTCTTAAGGTGTATACGGACATACACGTTCTGTAGCTTCTGCGTGATAACTCGGGACATTCCAATACAAATACATTTCTCATAAACTTCCTCTGCTCTTTGATATTTTTTTGGTGGCACGACGCTACCAATTGTTTCTAATCCTAAACTGTCTTCTCCACCAAGCAGGTATTATTATTCTTGGAAAGATGTCTAGTTAAGCTTTGCGGGCTCTTAAAAACACGTCCGGCATCGTAAAAGGTAGCTGTGAAGAAATTCTTGTATTTAATCGTATGTTCAGAAATGCAAACTGGTAAGTGATGTTTCGTTATGATGTACATTCAGCACAAGATACTTACTATATGTGCTAAAATATTGCAAATTTGAAACGCTCAAGTGCCTTTTTCGACATCGTTAATTTTTCAATACAATTTTTGAAATGTCATACTTATTTTGAAAGCAATTCTACATTGAATTCGTTGAACAATGCCGTTATTCACTTATAATAATAACTTTGCATTTGAATGAGTCTCTACAGAACTGTCCTTGGCAGTCGCATAGTCACAAGAAAAAGGGGGAAGACCGATGATAAAAAGAACACAGATGGTCGAAACGCGACAGACCTACCCCAACTGAAATGACATTAAGCTACTCTTCAGCACACTGATGTGTATGTGCATATATTTTCATTTTCGCCGCAGAATTACGAAGACGGCTACTACTTAAGACAACTTTTTTTTTGTTTTGTTTTTGATCGTCCTGTATTTTTTCTGGTCCTTCCATTGTATTGTTCTGCGATGCGACAAAAAGGGGATTATATTACCTATCCATTGGAGTTTGCCGTTGTTCTTTTGTTGTTCTGCTGCGCCTACATGTTGGTGCATAGGACGAACGTGTTTTTTTTTCATTTCAAAGGATTTATACAGAATTCTAAGAGTTGGAGGATAATATTTGAATTTTTTCCTCGCAAACGCCAACAATATGGTAGAGACAACGGAGTTTAAGCCTTTACATTAGCGGATGTGAATGGGCGGATACGTTATTGTATGTCTATCTTTATTGTCTGTGAATATACCGACCACGAGAATATTACACGATTTTCCAGTGATTAGCTTTTGGTGAAGAACACAGATTTTACATGATCCTTGAGTTCATTCGAAAATCTATGCATCAGTGGCTTTGGTTGCCACTTCATTCTTCGCCTAGAAGTATCTTTTATAACTTTTTAAACATCTAAGACGTCCTTTACCCATTTGGAATCACAAACAACAACTTAAAGTCCTTACAACCCTTATCAGATACACGCGGCTTTGTTAATGCGATTTTAACTTCAGTCGTTAAGTCTTTTTCACTTAATCCGCGACATAGAAAAGTTATTTTCTGTAATTCCAACTCAACACCTACCTACACGCATCTGAAACACTGAGTCAAGCCATTCAAAGTCAGACAGTGATACCAATTGACAGATATGAATACAAATGCCAAAACCCCCGACACAATACAAAACAAAAATAAGTTTGAAACGGGGCGATACATTTTGAATGAAAAAGTTAACAAATGACAGTTCCAGCAAAAAAAAAAAAAACTACAAAATTTCGTATAAAAAACAGACGACGTCTGTCATCGAAAGGACCCGCAATGAATTTCGTACGCAAGTTTCATGTTCATGTTTACGGACCTCCGAATGTTTTCTTTTGGAATTTTCTTTGCCGCAATCGTGTAAGGCGGAGCACAAAAAAACAATTTAATTTTCTTTTTTAATTGAAAATTTATGGGCAACATTAGAGTGATGATTTGTATTGTGTGGCAAAGGCATCTGTGTGGGTGGATATATTCTATAAAATTCTGGGGACAACAAATAACGTCGATACACGATATGGATGAGTGATGACTTAACATATCACCTTGACTAAGATGCCCAATTGTAATTTAGGATTCTCAAGAATGAATAGAGGGTCTCCTGCATCTCCTACATATCGCATACAATATTTTATCTGCTGAGGGAACGCCATAAGTCTTTCGTCATCAACCCGATTGGTCTATATCAGCATGGCTTTAGTCCGGAAAAACTCTAATTCTTAACCATTTTAAAATTCATTGCCAATTTGGGACGGTTCAGGGAGGCTGACTTACTCCAATAAACTTAGACACATACTCGTACACCCTTCTTCTTCTTTGTCTACTCTTTCAGACTGGACATTCCACGCTGGGAGTACACAATGGATCCTTGGAAATCCAAGTGAAGCCATCATATGAGGTACAGTCGCTCCTTCAAGTACATGTTGTCGACAAACATTTTTTCTCTTAGTTAGGAACTTAGTCCATCAAAGCTCCGCTATAAGCTCACTCAAAGCCACCAGTGCTGAGACTTAACGTAGAATAACTCTTGCCAATCGCTGTGTTTTTTAGATTACGAAAGCAATTGAGGTGCAGAACACTCTTTTGAACAATTAAAGTGACTCCACACAAAACTCTGATCATCCAAGTTCTGCTCTAATCCCTAAGGTGATCTTCGGTCCCCCAGAGAAGATACAACGACAAACTGTATGGGTTATTCAGCGACTTAGTCAGGAAAGTATATTAACAACGATTAAGTTGACATGTAGAGAAGATACACACTAGCGGGGTCTTTGAATCTACCCTGGCGTGCGAAACTGGAGGTAGATACCTAAAGATCGAGTTATAGGAGACGCTTGTTGATTGTTACGTAGTAGAAGTCACATTCCTGTTATGGCTTATCCACTAGCTGTATTAAGCTGGAACTCAATTCACGGGAACACCAGGAAAAGCTCCCAAAATGAACTTTGCCAGGTCCAAAAAGTCCATTAACCCCTCAAAAAATTAAAGAAGAAAAGAAGAGTACGCATTAAGCAGACGGGATTCTAAGCCTCTAACGCAGGTCCTTACTGAACTACCTCAAGGCCCATGTGGCGATTCTGCTTGCTCCAGTTGTAGGAAAACGTTGATCGGCACAAAAAAATCGTTTGGATCGCCATGCTAATCTGGTCTTAGGCACGTAGGTAAGAGGCTTTTCGAAACCTAATTTTCATATTGCAGAATTGGAGTCCTCCGTTTCAGGCCGAGAAGATAGCAACTCCATTAAAAAAAAAAGACCATTTGGTGTGGTGGCTCCAAGTTTGGCACTGCTAACTCTTTTCATGTGGATGTCTTCGATAAAGTAGTAGAGAAGGGTGCAAAGACAGATACAGAGCGGGTATTTAAGGGCCACAGTCCCATCTTAAATTTAAAACGAATAAAACCTAAACCCTGTATGCTATTCGATGAACTTGTTAGTGATCATGCAAGCTGGAGACGCATTCCCTTAAAACGTCCTCCCACTATTTGGACTAAGAAATTTACATCAATTCAGAAGTTGTCTATTTCAAAAAACTAGTTCCTCGTCTAATGCAACAACCTGCTCCAGCGTCAGGGCTATAAATCAATGAACTCTATCGAAAAAAAAGCACCCACTCGCGCTGTATTTATTGCACGTTTCCTGTTGATTCCTCTTTGCTGTGTCCAATTCCCGTCACAAATCTGCAAAATGTTTATGTCCACACGCTGTGCGCGAGATTTAACTATCTCTCGGAACACAAATCCACCCCAAGCAGCCTAGCCATCATTTTTATAGCCCAGCATCAGGTCGGGCCTAGGGCAACAGAAAATTCATTGTTTTACGATGCTCCCCTTGTTATTTGTTGCACAATAGTCTGTTCCGGCTTTGTGTGCTCTCCTCCGATGTTTACACATGAGTTCTGTCAATTTTGATGGCTGACGGATTCAAAAAGTCATAAAAATGAGTGACAGACAAGCACACACATGCAGGTCGTTCCAGTTTAACGTTTTCGCCCTGTGCTACAGCACACCCTCTCCCAAAACACTGCTTAACAGCCCAGAACCCTGCATACACCAACTAGTCGCACGACTTTAACTAGTTAAAACCGTCTGGCATTGATATTGGAATTTAATGAGTTTGGCAGTGAGCTTGACGGGGTATGGGGGTACTGAAATTGGACGACGTAGATGGGTCATGTTTATGTACGAGAGATGTATGTTCGAGGCAAGGGCGGATGAATAGATGAATGGTTGAATGGATGGATAAAAATTATTATTAGCTGACGAGCATTCAGTTAAGAGGGGGAAAACCGACAAAAAAAAATTGCTTCGATCCGAAACGAAATGCGAATAGAGCACTTAAATCAAACAATCTGGGAGAAAGAACGTCTCAGTTGCATTAAAGTGCGAAGAAACAATTGCTGGTCGTTGTGTGAATAGTGAGATTCTTGGTAGACAGTGCCTAGAGTGGGCGTTAGTCTAGAAGTTTTCCGCGATGAAGCCACTGACTGTGGAGCGACTTAAAGAGACAGAATATCAATCTTTTGGTAAACGGTGCTGTCCTTAATGCAACATCCGACCAAAAAGATCAGAGAAGATGAAATCGTATTCTCACTTCCACGAGTAACATTTGGCTAAGCTAAAAGTCAACATTTTGAAGCGTATTAGGTTAATGCAGCTTACTAGCTACTAGTTATTATGGCTGAGTTTTATTCTCGGCATAGAGTGGATTACTTAAAGAAGCTTAAGAACGAAATACGTCGTACGTCTACGAAACGAGTATTGTGAAGTAAATCCAACATACAACTAAGCAGAAGTTTCCATAAAGAACAATAAGCTCTTCGAACAAAACTAATGTGACCTTAAAAGCAGCTTAAAAACCTTAAACTCAAAACTTTTAGTAGGACCGCTGGAAAGTACAGCCTACAACCAAACTGCGAACTTAGAGTGGCTTCACACCGGATCAGTCAAAACGTTTTATTTTGACTTATCAAACAACAATACATTGATTCTTATGACCCGACACACACCAAAGTGAGCGACACAAAAAGCAAAACCGGTGTATTTGCAACCGGGTTAGTCAAAAAACGATTTGACTGATCGGGTGTGAAGCACCAGACAAACAGAGAAAGTTTGACTTTAATTGTGATGCATTGTTAGTTGTTAGGAAGTGGCAACCCTGCTAGCAAGGCTTCATGCCATTAGTCCACCTACTTGAAACTCCTGGATTGATGTCGTCTCAACCCTGACAAACAGTTTGTGAACTGTTAAGCTGTCAAAATGCTGCTGTTAAGCAGTGTGATCGCCTCTTTCAAACCATGCTACCGGAACGAAATTAAACCAGCTATAGCGAGGCTCTAAAGAACCAAGTGTTTTGTCTCATCAAAAACAAAAGTGATCGTTTCTGCCTTCAACCAAATTTTCAGGTTATATCAGATCCTAGAGGAAACCATATCCATCACATGTGTATGTAGATTTCAAAGCCGGGTATGACCATCTAAATAGGAATGAATTATATCATGACATTGTTGTCTTTTGTCATCTTAACCCATTTATTCCCATGGTTGCGTTAACGCAACAGTAAACCTTTTCTTTTTTTTTGATGCACTTGCAGTTCTATTGCATTAATGAATATTTGAACCTGCAAATAATATTTTTTTTATGCATAATAGCTCTTGGAATTTTGATTAAAATCAAAAATAAAACTAACAAATTTCCAAGAAAAAACCTTGAAAGTTTATATGTTCCCTAAATATTATTCATGATCCTATTTTTCACAACCCGAATGATGTTTCATGTAAAATATATTTCTAATAACAGTAATTTGAAAAAAAAGCAACATTTACTCTCCATAAATAGTTTTAATGCGTTTTAAAAAGCAACGTTGCGAAAACGCAACATTGGGACAAACGATGAAGTTTTAGTAGGCATGAAATAATATTTAAATTTTTTATTGTAAAGAAAAAAAAGGAGATCTTGATACCACAACCACATATGATGTATAATAAATATATGGGGGGAGTAGATTCTCATGACAACGCAGTGGCAAACTATCGCATTAATATTGGCGGTTAAAAGTGGTGGTGATCATTACACATCAACAGTATCGACTCTGCAATAGTGAATGCATAGAAGCTGCACAGCATTGTATATAAAGAAAACCACATCTCGCAACTGGACTTCAGGTCTGAACTAGTTCGTAGCCTTATTAGTGTAAATAAGTGCAAAACAAAATCTAATCGAGGACGAGGGTCAACTTCATCTCTACCATCCCCTTCGCGATTAGATAACGTTGGCCATATAATTGAAAGGAATTATGACAATTGGAGAAAACGTTGCAGAGTTTGTAAGAGCTCAACAATGTGTAACAAATGCAAGATTCCATCACATTCTCCTTGCTTTAAGGCTTACCATATTTAGTTTTTTTTATATGCATTGTCCCAATGTTGCGTTAACGCAACGCTCAAAAAGTAGGAGTGGCAAATTAAAAAAAAAATAAATAAATATCTGGAATGTTTATAAATGTTTAATTAACAAATTATGAATACAAATATCTGCGTTTTTATGAATATTTCTAGTAGTGGTCCTAAATGGGTTAACTAAGCTCATTCATTTAGACATGATAACGGCGAAAGATTACTTCTCCGCGAATGTCGAAAAAACACCCACCGTAATGGTTGATAACATCAGAAGACTTGTCTATCTTGTACCAACAACATCGTCAAAACAACTAGATGAATAGCTATTAGCTATGACGTCGACTTGTTATGGAACATACGCAACCAGCGCTCAAAGTTGTTAGGTCATGTAGAGCGGATGTCGCGGAGTGTTGTCCAATTCACCTCAGAAATTATACAAACTGAATCTTTATCACTTATACATATAGGTATATAAGTGATCGAGAAAATACAGCAGCATCCCCATAGCATCGTCATTTGTAGATCAATTCTCACATAAAGTTGTTATAACATTGGGGAGTTATGATATGAAGTTGATCTGAATTTATTAAATCGGCTTGAACTTTGTTTTCTGCTATTAAAAGGTAGAGCTTTGAGAAGCAGAGGGTTTTTCTTCGGTGAATTATCAAAATCTTCGCTCAAAACCAAGTTGTAGACACCAATAGCCCAATGTTGAAAAGGTATTTATTTCTATAACGTCCTCTGAAGTCATCATGAATTGGCGTTTATCAATTGTAATACAGCCCATCATCATCTGCAAATACAGCCCATAATACGAGGCTTATACGAGGTTGATAGCCTTTGCAAAGCAAAGATCACTTGATCTTTAGAAACTGGGTGTACACCTCGGGGTTGTGAAGAACGAGGATATCCCAAACAGATAAATAACGTGCATGGAGCCAAGTCGGACAGTCAAAATCAAGAATCTCTTGGTTCCGACAAGTGTAGGATCGGCGACCAGATTAAGCTTTCTAAGCTTGAATTAGAACGGTTTGTAAGAAAAAGAGGAATCAAGCCAAAGACGATGCTTTCAATGGCCATACTATGTCTAATATTCTCTTAACTAATCGCCCACGTAAAGTGAGGATAACGTAGATATAGTAAAAGCTCTCCGGGTCGTGCCCGTCATCCCCGTTTTTTGGACTGTAAATCTCTATGGTTGCCCCTTCTGGAAATAACAACAATACTCGAAAGTGATGCGAGTTGTGTTAACATTTACCTTCATTTGGGCGAACTCAAAGACAACCAAATCATCCGCAAAAAGTAAATGACTAATCCTCAAGTTGTCCGCTGTAACATCTAGTCCATGTATATAATCGAAGGGAGTTACTGGTGAAGTTCAACAGCCACAGTGAAAGGCATCGATTAAACACCGTTTACCCAAACATGAATTCAGTGATTTGTATATAAGGACAAAATACCCCTAACAAGAAAACATAGGTTATAAACTTCACTGTTGTCCTACTAGTTCCAAACGAGTTTCAAATTGTTAATGGTTTCTTGAACAACTGCCACCCATAATTCTTACAGCCTTAATTTACATTCCAATTGACCCATAAGTGTCAGTTAATATTATGTGCTTGTTTTTATTTGATGTTATATTTGAACAAACAGTAAGTGCGCCTTCGATTAGCCTTTTATGGGTTCTATAACTCCCAGATTCTTCAGCTTGACTCACTCTTAGTCTGTATCATTTTACTTTGTAGTGGACAATAACATTTTATTATTTTATATCAAATCGGGATTTCCTACGCACAGTCATATCCAATAAAATCATCTGTCAATCCGATAATTAAATCGGCAAGCAAATCGAAGGAGTAAGTCTGCTCTTTGTTTACTACGAGTCGCTCGTAAAGTTATATTTAACTTTAGTGCTTTGTATTTGTTGATTTTTATTTTAATTTGTTTGTTTTTCCTTTTTCAAGAAAATACATTGTAGTTCACAATGATGATGGAACCGGTTAGTGTGGTAATATTTACTTATGTTTGAAGGCCATCTTTGGGGTTTGGATACATATCTGAAGCATATTTCTTTCTAAATTTTAAATTCCTCAAAAAATCTAAAAGGTTTGCCTGCATCAAAGGTGCTCTTCAACTTTCGTGCAACTTCAAATCTAAATATCTTTAAAGCCAAACCGATTGTTTTAAAACCCTGTTCACTAAGATTAACTACACAAGCCCTTTCAACTCGAGCATCCTCGTGGTCATTGAATGAAACAACGGTGGTAAGTCAGTATGCTACACTGACGGATCTTAAATGAAAAACGACTCGAACTGTAAGCCAGTAGTCTCTCTTGGATGCTTTACTTCCATTTTTCAGAAATTAGATTATAATTTCATCATATCAAAGAGATCTCTTCGACTTAAGGTTTGCCTCGAGCTGCATTAATACCCTCAAGTAGGTAGCTGTTAAGAACAACATTTCTATATATTCATTGAGTTTCCGAAAACAATGGCGTCTTTCAACACTTTCCATTTTCCTTCTATGGATCCACCAGCCACTACTTAGCTGATGGAGCTCAAGTAACGGAAGTACGAAGAGGAGGTCTCAAAATGGAACTCAACTTCAGGTCATCGACAGTCTAGAAAGTTTACTAACCCCTCAAACAACATTTCAATAAATTCCTGCATTAAACAAGGGAAATGTCAAGCTCCTAAAGGACCTCTTCACCGAACATTGAATACTCAATAACCATCATTACCAGCTGGATATGTGCCGACTCTGATTGGAAGATCAAGAAACTGCTGAGCACATCTAATGCGACTGTCCCATCATAGCTCGAAACCGGCAAAAACTTTTCGATAGTGGATTCATTTCCTCAGAAAGAGTCAACAATTCATTGGGAAACAGGTTCCTTCACGACCTTGCTCTTGCTCATGATTACGACATTCTCCAAGTGTAGGAGAACTATGCTCGTTGCAAAATATCTTGTAGGTTGTACTGTTTTTCTAGTCTCCGTCAGGTAGGAGTTTCTGACAAAGCTTATCTCTGGTAATGCAAGAAATGTACCTCTCAGCTTAGTCCGATGAGATAGCAATTCTATATATTACGTGACTATCATATACTTAACTTCTACTTGCCTTAGCTTATAAAAGCCGTAGCAAAGGCCGAAAGGCTGCATTGGTTCAATGTCGAAGCGCACTAAGGGATCAGCCATTCCTATATGCAAGAAGTACCAGTTCAATGCTGTTAACTTTCTTGTTTATGGCACGCTTGACAGCTGTCCTGTTCTAATTAAGGAATTACTGGCGTCGAACAAGATATCGTTAGCTGGGTCATGCTACAGCACGTCAATTTGAAAAAGATTGTAGATGACATTTATGATAGGCTAGAAAGTGATCTGAAGGAAGCTTGTACATCCAAAGGTGTAAAATGAACACAAAAAATGCACAACCACTACCTTCGAAGTGATATACAGAACTGGCGATCTGAGAACACCGGTTTCACCGTGTTCAATGACGATAACATGGCAAATAATGCCATCGCCGATGAAAGGGTTCATCCCCCGTTCATATCGAAGGTCGAACTCCAAACGATCTTCGACTCACTTAGAAGGAAGAAATCAGAGGGAATCGATGGAATATCGAACATTGTGCTTCGACATCTCCCCCTAGTAGTGGTGGACATTTATACCACCCTGTTTAACAATGCGCTGAATAATGCACATTATCCAGCGCATTGGAAAACAGCGGTGGTTCACGCTATTCCCAAAAGGGATAAAGATAGCTCCAATCCGGGGAATCTCCGGTCAATAAGTCTCTTGCCGAACATCAGTAAAGTATTCGAAAAGGTGGTCCATAGAGCCTTTGCTAAGTGGGTTGAGGACAATAAAATAATTCCTGATAATCAATTCGGTTTCAAGGCGGGTCATGATACAATACATGCCGCGTCTAAACTGGTATCTGATATCCAATGGAACAAATGCAAGAACCAATGCACGGGTGCCTGCCTGGTTGATTTGGAGAAGGCCTTCGACACCGTATGGTTAGAGGGGCTCTTTTACAAGTTGAGCAGGTTGGGTATAAGCAAACCACTGCTGTACATGCTATGTAACATGCTGACCAGTAGACGGTTCATTGTGAAAAATGGCAATGTGACTTCTGCTGGTACATTCGAAGTTAAAAATGGTCTGCAACAGGGTGCAGTAAATTCGCCGATCCTGTTCAACATTTACACGAGCGATCTCGTAGGTTCTCTTCATCATGCTATTGCGTATGCAGACGACTTGGTTGCGTACAGATCAGGTCCAAAGATCGAGGTCATTGTCATTCTCTTGCAGCGTGACTTCGATAAGATTCAGCGATATTGCGATGACTGGAAGTTGAAGATCAACTTTCAGAAGTCGGAAACCATTCTGTTTAGGACGCCGTTGTCTGGGGCCTCTAGGGATACCAGAAAGAATTGGCGAAAGTTCGCAATCGCGGGACAACACGGGCGACCATTAGTGAGTCGAAGTGTAGTCAGATACCTTGGGATCTGGCTAGACCAATATCTATATTTTAACAAACATGTAGATGCTGCTCTGGCCAGAGCCCGAGTTGCTTTTGCCCTTACAAAGAGACTGTTTTACAACAGCCAACTCGATGCGAGGGTGAAGGTAATCTGCTATACGGCCCTAATCCGGCCAATGCTTACATATGGTTGTCCCGTGTGGTTCAACGTGCGGGCAAGCTTGATGGAAAGGATTCGGGTGTTTGAGAGGGCTTGTCTTAGGCCTTGCCTTCGTTTATACAGAACACCAGAGTCTGAGTACAGAAAATTCTATTCCAATGAGGTCCTCTACAACAAGGCGGACCTAATCAGAGTGGACAATTTCCTTGTGAAGCTTACTCGAGGGCACATTGCAAGAGCAATGAACTCGGTCAATAACTTGATCTCTGGGGCTTACTACCCCAATCCTTTGTACCACGAGAGGGTGCGCCTTAACGGCTTCGTCCCCCCAGAGGCTTTTCTGTACTTCGATCAGGAAGGTCTGATCCAGGATAGATCGGCGGTGCCGCTAATCTTCCATGTTGCCCGGACAACTGTGGATAGGCGGCTCAACTGCGGTCGAGACGTCGCTCAGAGCACTGAGGAGCGCCTCCGGTTTAGTAGATCGGTATCGGAGCGCGATATTAGGGATGTTGGACGGCAGCACCAGACTTTCTGGTGGCTGTCAGAAAGAGAGGGAACTCCCTCGTCGGACCCTCTCGATCCGGGGTAGCTCACAAAGGTGGGCAAAGCTGGCCATGGCCGGCTTACATAGTTTAAGAGTAGGTTTAAGGTAGATTTAAGACAAAACACAGCGCAAAAATACAAAAAAAATTAATAAAAATCACAAAAAAATTATAAAACTTAAAAAAAATAAAAAATAAAAAATGAAAAAACCAAAAAAAAAAAAGTACGTATTTGATTACGTAGTTAGTTAAGATAGGTTAAGGTTTATTTTAAGGTAGTTTTAAGTTTTAATTTTATTTAGTTTTAAGGAAAAATATGAAAAAGGTTCATTTACTAAGTTTTTTTTCCCAAAAAATTCATTTTCTTAGTTTCAATAGTTAAGTGCTTAGATGTATGATAAAAGTTAGTTAGGTTACGTCGAAAGACATAGGATAAGAATTAAGTTTAGCTTAGAGTGCCCGTGTAGGGCCAGTAAGTTAGAGTAAGATAGTTAAGTTAATTAAGCTAGTTTTAAGCGTTTTTTGTCTAGCATGTAAGATTTAATGAATTATAATAATAAAAATGCGTTAAAAATGAAAAAAAATGAAAATGAATGAACACAAAAAATAGAAATTTACTTAAAACAAATTAAAAAAAACAATTCGCCCAACGTGGGGCTCGAACCCACGACCCTGAGATTAAGAGTCTCATGCTCTACCGACTGAGCTAGCCGGGCATGTGTTGCAAATATTTCACAATCATGTACTGATAGTTAAACTGCCCGGATGGACAACAATACATTAGCACGTGCTTTCCTAAACAGATGGATACCCTCACAGAAATGATACACTTTAATCTCAAACGAAAAGAAAACGAATAGAAGAATAACATTCAATTCACTAAGCATCGTCGTTCCTATCATTCGCATGGTGACACATAATTCTCTTGTTTGACTGCTGCTCCCGTGTATCTAATTTTCCAAACGACGTTCTATCGTCGTCGTCGTTTTCAGAACAATTCAAATAGCAAGAGCACCAGAGAGAAGATTTATACACACATACTGCAACAACAAAACGAATATAGCACCAGCATCATCGAAAGTCATCATTTGTGGTGACCTAGAAAGTGCACACGGGCCTGCTTTACGCTAGCGTAGGCACCATTTACCTTGAAAGAAAAAACCTCCTTTTCTCGAACAAAGAACGCACACGAGAGATAGAAGATACTATACACACATGCTTTGAGTTGCTTACATTCCCTGAACGAGTACTGGTTACAGCTGTGGGGCCCCATCCCCAATGAGATTTGCTAGTGTTGCGTTGCGAATGTTGCAGAGACAGTGGGGGACATTGCTAAAGGTTCACTAAAACTTATTCTAACGTTGAATTGTGATTGGTGCTTCTACTTATGTACTTGTGTATCTATGTCCTTTGGAGGTGCTTCAAAAATTCCCATAGATACATATACATATCTCCGGAACTTAAATAGTAGAATTGGTATAAACTTACAACCACAATTTGGCAAACGTTTATCAAAATTGGAGTTTAAAACTTTTGAGTCGCTTTCCCTACAATGAAGAGATTTTTATTGCCCTAGTAGTAGAAGAAGGAGAAACGAAAGAAACAACTCTTCTTCGATGAATGTTTCAAATGGTAGCATAAGCATAATCTCATTCTAGACATGAAAGTTGGCAATCTCCGTCTCCGTCTTCGAAATAAAACATGCCTTCGAAACTTACATTTCGCTTCAGATAACGAGTGATCACTCGTTGATGATTTTATGCTGTCCTATCCTGAATGATTGGTGATTGAAATTTAAGGACTTTTGTTGTCCCCAAAATAGCAAGTTCCAACAACATGAGTAGGATAGGGTAGGAGGACATGAAACACAAGCTGGAGAACTTGGGATTCGGAGAAATAAGGAAGTTCTGTTTCAGACCTTGAGAATACAGAATGGGTTAAGTTCACATAAGCAGCAAGAAAAAGTTTCTCATCTTCGCAGTCTCACGGTGAAAGAACATTGACAGCTAAATTGCTGAATAACGTGAATGTATTGGAGCTAAAAAGAAAGAATCCTCTAGAGCCATTGAATCGCGAACAATTGAGAGGAAGTAGCAAAAGTATGTACGTGTGACAACAGAACTGCTTACAAAATTATCAAAGAGTTAATACAAGTAAGTGGCGTGAAAGGTGTCTTACTGATGAGGGTATACCTTAGCAATGAGAGCTTTATTTTCCTCAAAAGCAATGTGTTTCTAAATTAGTGATCAAATCAGTGAAACAAATTACAAAATCAGGGTTACAAGCCACCGTCAAGCCGAAACACTAATTCTCGGAATCGCAATCAAACTTTTTAACTACCCTGATCTAAGTGTGCTGGCTTTGGATAGCAGCGATTTGAACCTAACCAAGTTTTTTTAAGCTGTGTCAACAACATAGAACTAGCAGCATCTTTTTCAATCACTTGCAGAGGGAGCCTAAGAAGTTTTGAGCTTCTCTCACAGTGGGAAAAGGATCATAGGACACTGAATACCTTAAAATTTTAGGTCGAAAATTAGGGGAAGGATTGTATCATTTTTCGTTTGTCTAATAAAACATACCGAGGGTGTTCTTGTCCTTTTTTTTAGAGAAAAAGCTAGATACAAGTAGATATGACATTTTAACGACCGAAGTGACAGTCGATGGAAGGAAGAATCGAGGCAAATGGACAAGAACTGGGGGGACTAAAATATAACGCCAAACACTGTACAAAAAGCTGAATTTATCTAAGTCACTAAGGAGGCACCAACGTTTTTTCCTTTTCGAAGAGATACAACCACAAGCTCTACTAATTTGACTTCAGCCAAGAGTATCTTCAAATCGCAATGACCAGGAAGAACAAACTTCCGTTAAGTACCCAAGTTATTGCGGATACCAGATTGCTTGGTCTGGGCTGGTCTAGACAGAGTAAGTAAGATGCAACATATTGTGCTGATTTGTAGGTCATGTTGTGCTTAACATCTTTTTGTAGACTTCATCAGCATAATTTGAAAATCCACACTAATTCAGATCCTTCAGCAGGTAGTCTATGGCATAAGACAACAGTAAAAAGGTTCAAAACCTTCTTAACTAGCTTGAACAATAGCGGAGCTTTGTAAAAGTAGAAAAATCCATTGGTTATAACATTTGCGGGCCCACCAAAATAAAATATGAGTGAGCATATGGAAATGTCACTCAGTGTACACAACTAACTAGGAAAAGAATACAAATTTGCAACGTTGGCCGATTGAGCAACTTCTATGAGATATTCTCTGTTTTCCTATGCATTTCGTTCTGGAAGCTTCCCAACGATACTGTGGTGTGCAGTGAAAGTATCTCCTCGTATCTCTCATTCAAAATACGCGTTCCCGTGATTTTATTCATGACTGTGTGTAAAATCTTGTTCGAATGCTTTATGCTAAGCACTTAATGACTTGATGTAGCGCAGCAAATGATTAAGATGAGAGAGGGAGGAAGTGTACAATTAGGAATGTACATTGGCAAAAATGTATTCTAGATTTCGAATGGGAACTTGGGTGCAATAAATATATGTGGCCCATTAGCTCAGTTGGTTAGAGCGTCGTGCTAATAACGCGAAGGTCGTGGGTTCGATCCCCCCATGGGCCAGTAAAATACATTTTTTGTCCTGCTCTTTATTTGAAACATTAACTTATATTACCGTTAAAACTTATGCATTTGCTGGGTTCATCGAGGGCATAAAAATAACATGAATCCGAAATTTCAAGTTCATATAACAATGAGACGATGTGCAAACCGCAATCAGAAAGTTGAACTTTTCAACAAATTTTGTTTGAAAAATATCGAACTATTTGTTTTGGAGTTAACTGAGAACAAGCATACAAGTCGGGATTGTGGCAAAATCTGAAAACTGCTAAAATATCGAAAGACATATGTATGCATGTGTACGTATATATGTTTAAGTTCTGTAGTAGCAATCAGACAACAAAATATCATCCTTTTTTTTACCGAGGGCCATTAGTTCTTTAAAGACGTCGATCACCATGAGCATTAGAGATGAAGTAAAAGTGTCAATATTGGCAGCTACGACGAAAAAATTGGTACCTATTACCATAGCAATAAAAGAAGAGACTTTCAACCTTATGGGGATAGCCTGAGGCTAGCAATGCAACAGTATGATTTAATCAGCCTTCTTATCTGTCTAAGATCACCGATTCTTTCTAGTTCGTCCAAAGGGTCTTTCGTCTTTAAGTGATTATTGTCCTTTTAGTCAAAGTTCAAGTGGTCTCAAAGCCAAAGCTTACCCGGTTCCTAATGGCGTTTAATATTTGTATGTCTTGTCACCCATCAAAATTTTATTTTGCTGTCGATGAACGATGATTAAAGGGTGTAGCTCCAAATGAATTTAATACACGCGAATAGTTAGACTCATGCTTTTTTATGGAGCAAAAGTATGGTACACTGCACTCGAAAAAAGTTCATACTTTACCACTATAATCAAGGCTGAAAGAATGGCGTGTCTCTACATAACTGTAGCCCTTTGCTGCCCTATAGACACTCTTGAGTCTCACACCTCCAGGTTTCCTAGTCAAACAAGTTGCTGCGAAAGCAGCAGTCCATTTAAAGCCATCTTTACTCTGGATCCAATTACCATATGGTCATTCCCGTATTTTACCCAGATTCCATGATCCACCAAACAAATTTGAAGGAATCTTCCCGTTCAATCCTTTCAAAAGAGATTTCAAAGTCACAATTCCCACACGACAGAACTGACATAGCTTCAAGAAATTCATCGGCAAAAATATTCAAATTTATACCGATGGTTCTAAAACCAATGATTGTTTGAGTTGCTCATGCAAAACTTAATATAAACCAGGGAATCCGCCTCCTTAATCTCTGTAGTGTTTTCCAAGCGAAAAAAATTACAATAAAGCAAGGATGATGTGCAAAATAACATCGTTAAACTCTTGAAATACTTATCAAATTATTTGACAGTCTTCGACTGCCTATGAGATGACTGAGCAATACAACATTCACTTTTGTTGGGTGCCTGGGCATAGTGACATCCGTGATAACTGTCAAGCCGACGAACTTGCCTATCTGGAACCACCCTTGAAATTTCCTATAATATCAGGGACATGGGTATAATTAACAGTACAGTGAAACTCATTAATAAATAATTCATAACTAGAGAAACTAACTCTAGATGGAAAAGCGATTATACGTGTCATTCCACCAGACTTATTTGGACTGAAATAGATGACCGTGAGTCAAAAGAGATTAGCACCATCATTGGTGTCATAACTGCCTTATAGGACAGACAACATACTAGGAGATTAGGGGCTCTCTTCAATGATTTTTGCAGAGAGGATTAGGAGCGCTATCTCACAGCAGAAGAGGACTTCAAGGTCATTATCATTTCGATGATAACAGAGATCTAAGCCAAAACCGGTGCGTAAACTCCTATCCTTTCTATATGATCACAACGCTCTTTGAGCCTAAGTGAGTCCCGCGGGACACCTATCTACCTAACCTAACGTAACTTTGCACCTTAAGCCTTTGGTCAGGAACTAATAGACATCACAATACCACGAATGAAGAGACAGCAGATCAAACACAGCCTACGGCATAAAGGCATTGCTATTGCGAAGTATGCGACTCACACAGTCAGGTAAAGTCAGTGTTTCGCTCTAAGCAAACGTTACGAAGAACAGCTCTGGAAGAATAAAGCTCACTTGGGATGAGCAAAAGGGAGTTCCGCAGATTCCGTTTTTGGCACCCTATGTCCTAAGAAAGGATCTTTGAGGACATTTAAGAAACTGTGGTTTCGAAGGATACTGCTTCAATAATAAATTCTATCAACCTACCTACCTTCTTAAGAGTATGTCAAGACTTTTCAGTGCTGTTTTGAAATCGATTGCTTATAGTAGTTCATCATTAAAGAAGGTATGCCCCCATCAAACATTTTCAAGGAACTTCCTCTCACCTATCGTTTGTTTAACTTAACCACACACCTGCGTTCCACGACCTAACCGACAAGAGGGTGGCAAATTGAAATGACATTTAACCTTAGTTTGTTGGGAATAATCCAATTTGCATTGTAACCAAAGTATTTCATCACCTTGTATACGGTTGTTGTCATTTTGTCTACCACTAAGGTGCTTAACATATACAAACAAAAGTCTATTACACTAGGCAACAGTGACCCTCCTTGATGGGTTTCAAATAAAAATCCATGTTCTCTTTCTAATAGATACTTAGGTATGTTAATTATTTAAATGAACTTACATTGATTTTACATCCGATATTCCGTGTTCTTTTTGCTCTTGATTTATCCAATTTGTATAGTGAAGTTTCTTAATTTATTTATTTTCTTTTTTGCTTATATTTGTTAATTTGTAAATTTGTTACATGCACTATTTATTTTAAATAAAAAAAAAACTTTTAATTTTTACTTGTGATTTTAATTTCACTTTTTGATTTTAATTTTAAAAACAAACTCTAATAAATATTCGAAGTTAAGTAGATAGCAAAATACACTCCCGCACAAATAAAATCGAATGTACGTGCACGATATATAGTGGAAGTTATGCATATAAATATGTTTTATATATATAAAAAATGGCAGTAGAGTATTGAGATAATAACTTTTTTGCTTTTCTAAATTTTGTGTCACTGGTTTTAGAGATGATTTTTTATCCTCAGGTTTTGTTATCTAAAAATAAAAATAAAAAAATGAATAATTATTATATATTTGAGACTTGGGTGTAAAAAAATATTTACATATGTTTATAGGTTAGGTTAGTTGGTTGACGCTGTGAGATATACACACTTATATAGATCAGTGTTGATCTATTGCGATGTCCCGGTAGGGATGTTAGGATTCCATACTCGTGAAAGTAGTCTTTCAAAATAAAAAACTTAAATTTATATTCAAAGTTCTTTGAAACCACCCTGAGGTTTTTATAAATTTACACAAGTTTTAATTATGCTTGTTGAATAGTTCATTAATGGCTCTGACGAAATGTTGACTTAAGGTTTTAAATCTTAGGTGCCGAAGAGCAGCGGCAGCGAAATTGTGGGGTATTTCCTATAACCGCAGCTTTTACAGAGCAGCTGGCAATTGTGCAGAAGCTGAGAACACGATATGATGTTGGCTACTTCGAGTGTTTTATTCCTAACTTCTTGCCTTAGATTGCATGGTAGGATTTTAAGCTAAGATCCTTAAGCTCTTCGCAGCAGCAACGGACAAGCCTCTATGGTAGAAATATCTTTTATTGCAGCCTGGCTGTCACGTAAATCTCTATATATATAAAACTCTTCCCTGGCTGACTGACAGATCAACGCCCAGCCCAAACCGTTAGAGCTAGAAACACGAAATTTGGACAGTAGTTTCCTTTTGTGGCATAGACACCCACTAAGAAAGGATTTTTCGAAACTCGGCTCCAAAAGGGGAGATATAGGGTGTTCAAGTTTGTATGGAGTCAACAAATTAAATTGGAATTAAGAATTGAAATTTGGTAGGTAAATTTTACAAAATTATATCCACGGGCCAAGCAACAGGGTGTTAAAGTTTGCAAATTTATAGTATGCGCAACCGTAGCCATCGGCACATTCGGTTCGTGATCGTGTGTTGTTTTTGTTTTGCCGAGTTGCGCAAGGGTAGTTTTTTCGTTTATTTTTCTTTGATTGTATTCTTGCTTCTAATGGATACACTACGTAGTTTATTTACAATGCATTCGCAGTTCGAAGTAATTCGACGGGGAACGAGTGTGAACGATGGGACTACTGAAGCGATTTTAAAAATTCAATATTGAAATGGTGACATTTTTTTGCTTCTTTTTATGTTTGAAAGCTCCATAGGGACAGATGATTATTAGCGGCCTAGTATACTCCTTAGTATGTATTTAACGCTTGCGAAGCAGCGGGTGAACTGCTAGTATGTCTATAAAGGGTGGGTCATCTATTGGTGTGTTTTTGAAGGTCGTGTTATTTCGATACTGGAAATGTTAGCGCGTTTGAAATATTGATAGATATTTAGTCTCAGTCGTCCGGCGCGGACAGACGAAAGTATTGCTGCTGTTGTCCAAAGTCTGCATGAAAACCTTAGAACCTCAACTGGGCACAGAGCTCAACAATTGAATATCAGTCGCACTTCTCTGGGAAGAATATTATTTACTTGCAACGTCCAACTCACTCAATGATTTCAGCAAAATGACAATCAGCTTCGTCATCATTTCTCTGTATGGATTAGGGATTCCGAAGGGTTTTCAAAGACTGACTGTTTGGTGTGGGTTTTAACTGGTGGCATCTTTAATATTAATTCTTTAAAAATTAAGCTGGCAACAGTGTTACAGTGAACGGATTGCGCTACAGATACATGATAACTAATTTTTGTGGCAACAATCGGACGTTTTGGCTTTGGACTTTGGTTCCAATAAAATGGCGCAGCATGCAACACCAGCTGTCAAACCATTGATTTTTTGGACATTTAGTGCGGTCATCGTTTTATAAGGCAGTTTGGAGAGGTGCCTCGGCCATTCCGCAGTTGCGATTTGACGCAATTGGGCATAAATCCCTGACGCACCTAAGGAAAACTTTTATCGAGCTATTTGCGAAATAGAACGACAAATAAAAGAGAGTGTACTGCAAAATTGGGCTGACAAGACAGACTATTGCCAAGCCAATAATCGAATGGTGTAGTCTCTTTAATAAAGCAACAATCGTTGAAATATATTTAAATTAGTTTCAATAGCAATTTCAAAAAGAAACCAACCCGCGCTTTATATATTCGTACATATGTAACAATTTTAAAGAGAAGAACTAGCTTTCATAAAAAGCCTGATTGCAGATCTAGCATTAAACTTGTACCCACTATCATTAACTTGAAATCGGCCCATGACAATATTTATAGAACAGCGGTACATCTACCTACTGTATTGATAGTCGAGATCTTTGAAGTACAATAAATAAGGCTGTCGATGCAATAACTTCCACACACCCATCGACGACTTAAACACAACGTTGCTATAGGCACTTTACAGGAACTTTACTTACCAAGGCTAACATGACTTGCGCAGGAAAGTACTCTAAAACTTATGGGATAAAACCCTGATCATAACAATTGGAAAAAGACCAACTTGGTGTAACGAAAAATAACTCTTACGGTTAATGAGTTAACGAACTCATTTAGTGATAAAGCACTGATTTTCAAGTCAATTGGATAAGCGGAAGTGGATTAAAAAAAGCTTTACAAAATTTAACCCCAACTAACTCACAAGTGATTAATAAATAAAAGCTTGTAAAAAGATGCACATCCCAGAAGTGACAGAATCCAATTTTATAAGTACGGGAATCAGTACCTGACGAAAGCTGATAGTGATCGGTATGAAAATATTCAAAAGCAGTGAATTCCTTAGAGCAGAAATAGATATACACATTTAAACACCTGCATCGGTAAATTAAAAAAGCGTTCAAGTCATGAATACATGCTAAACTAAACGTTAAGTTGGCAACCTAATCGAAACTATTTTAAAAATGTTTACGTTGTAAAATCTGAGTTTAGACAAACTATTATCAATATCCTCGATAGTATAGTGGTCAGTATCCCCGCCTGTCACGCGGGAGACCGGGGTTCAATTCCCCGTCGGGGAGAAATAGTGGTTTTCCTTTTTCTTTTTTTTTAATTTCTCTTTGCTCATCTTCGCTTTTGTTAATAGGGTGCGGTTTTGTAGATACCATCGAGATACATTTTGAAGCCCTCGAATACTGAACTTCATTTAACGATAGAAACCTAGAAACAAAATTTTAAATGTGTGAAAAACTTGCGGCAGAGAATCGAGTGCTAAAGTTAAAGGTCATGCAATTGAATTAAACTTGGAGAGCGGATGAACTGTCAAACGAGGGAAGAGGTCAGAACTTTTCTAAAAAATAGATGAGAACCGCATGCTTCACTAAAATTGATTAAAGAAAAAATGGCTACAATGGCGTGGAACAATATCAACACTTGTCTTTTGTCGAGACAGATGTGGCCTAACCTAGATCTGAAGCGAACAGAACGACTTCTGTCCATAAATAGGAAATATATAAAAACCATAGTAGGAGGCCTTATTGCACATTGTTTGGTAGGCAGTCACGGCACTAGATTAGATGTCCCTCTCTACGACGTCTGCAAAAGCTTTAGAGACAAAAAAGAGGAGGAAACGGTTACTCATCTTTCTTGCACCTGCCCTGCCCTAGGAGTGTATTTCTATGAAGACCTCAGCGACCTAGCCAAGCTCGATATTTACAAAAAAAGTGCTTTGTCTGTTGGTCTAAATGGTTCTGCTCATAATGTGGGACAGGAAGGGTTGTGCACCGATACGGCTACCGACTGTATCTTCCTTGAAAATAAGGAAATCCATCATGCAAGGTTCCTGTCGCTGGTAATCTGGTTCTCTACCTGGTATCATAATTCTGACCTGAGTGCATTCCTGCTTAAGTGGGAGCAGCCACCGTACCAAACCTAACCTAGACAACTTAACAAGTAAATCATAAGGGTCTCATGATCGTGTTGATGTCTATGGAAAACCTCTTTACACAGCGATCTAAAAAATAAATGCCTTCCACTTCAATCAGAGTTAAAGTTTGATCTTGTGTAAGATCCAGATCATATAATTAATTTTACAGACTGGGCCCACATATTTTAAAACTGTCGTGTGGTACGGTATAATAGGGTGTGCCCCTGTTTTTATTATCGGAACTGTAGGAATAGGGTAAGTCTGGGATGTGTGCTGGAAAATATGTAAACAAAGTGGTTATGGAGTTGACACTAATATGCCTGTGAATTTGAGAATATATATTTTATTATATATTACTTTAGTGGAAGCTAGGATGTACCCAATTCTTTTATGGTTGAAATGCTTCAGGTTTTATATCCCCAGGATACCTACATAAAAAGTGTTCAACGTCCTTTTATTCTTCCTCACTGTTCTTACAAATTGCAGATTACAAATATAGCCATGTGTTTATTGATGTAAATTTGTCTTAAAATTATTTTTAATTTAGTTAGCTGTCCTTGCTGTCTTCTTGAGCCTAAAACCATGTCAAGCCTATTGGTTTTTAAAATCCCTCTATAAAAACGTTGGTATGAAATTCTGCCTCACTTCCTGGAACCAAACGACTTCTACTTTCTCCAGTGACACCAATGGAGAGCATATTGTGGGAACTACAGCCCAAGCATGCGAATTACATTCCAGTTTTAGACGGATAAATGTGTACCAAGATTTAGCAACACAACGAAGTTGCGTTATAATAAGGTGTCACGATAGGTGGCTCCCAGAAATGAGATGAAAACCATCATGATGTACGAAATCGAAGACTGACTATGAGGCTTCTTAGTTGAGCCCCAGAAAGTTCGCAACTAGCTTGTGCGTTTTATGTACTTGAATCTGTTTCGCAGGACCTAGTGAAAATGCTCATATCTTAGTTCCAAGGTAATAAATATACAACATCTTTGGGTTTAGCAAGAAGTAAATCATAACAATAGGGTATAGAAAGAAGTTTTAATATTACTAAAAATGCTATATGAATACTTCTTAGGGATTTTTGATGTCCTATGGACCAAAAAGGGATTCAAAATCTTAATAAATTTTTAAACCTATCATCTTGTGCGAACCTTCATTAAATTGAATTCTTAAAGTGTCCACTATGAAAAGTCCATAAACAACTTCAGGTGGTTCACTTAAAGTGACACTGCAATTCCTAACAAAGAGTCCTACAGCCCACATGCAAGCAACCAACAAAAAGTCATAAAGTGTACCCTGTGCACGAGTAAATACATTTACAACTCCTCAGAAAAGTCGTAAAATAAACTTAAAACTCAACTCATTGCCGAGTGAACTGTAGACTGTGGAGTTTCACTCCGGGTTTATAGTCACTTTCTTATCAGACGTTGAATTAACTTAATTACTTCTTTTCAGTCATTGCTGCTGCATCAGTGGTGCCCATCCTTGTGTGCACCACACCCTAATGACCTTCTAGCAGTTAATGCGTGTCGTACCTACCCCAACAACACATTTGTGACACAGCAGATGTCCACAATTCCTGACGGTGGGGGGCTGTGAGCTGCAACCACTTACTTGACATAATTCAGCTCCGAACATAAAACCGCAAAAACATGAAAACACAAAGGCAAGCCATTGTCATTCGTTCGATACATGCAACATGCCATGTCGCTTGTACTGGTGTCGGTGCTGCAACGTAAAAATTAAACCAAACCACAGGTGTCTGCGAATGCAACGGTACGTCATTTTTTTTCTTATGGAAATGTCGCACTCTAAATGAATTTGGATTTGAATCTTGCGGTAAGCGACCGTGTAATTTTAAAATTTCTGATGGAAGTGGTTATGATAGCTAAATGCAATACGAAGGACGAAGATCAATTGTGATTTAAGCTTGTGGTTGTTATGATAGGTTCGGGGTGATTTGTATATTCAATTGGAATCAGAATAAAAGCAAAAATGAGTGTACTCTAGTACTATCTCTACTAGAATCCCCGACGGGAAATTGAACCCCGGTCTTCCGCATGACAAGCGGAAAAAAAATGTTCTCCAAAACTCCACCAATGCCGAATTAGTGTTGATGGATACCAGTTCTTCAGCTGCACACTTGTCACATAGTTTGCCAATTTCTGGTGCCACTACCCTGCTACAGATAGCTCTCGATCTGACATGCGAGAATAAGTTAGAAGTAGTTTATAGTTTTGAACCATACGAGGAACCAGGATCCAATGGTATTTTTCTTGCGCAACTTCAAAAGACCTTCGAGCCTGTAAAATACATTCTGGTGTTTATCTTCAGATATGCCAAGTAAGACTTTAACAAAGCTCAACGCTAGCCACGTCTAAATCGACTCGATCGTAAACGTGCTAAAAGAGGGATATTACGACGGTTGTCAGATAAGTTTTTTAGAAAAAGTAAGAAAAAACTTAAATTGATTAGTTTAAACGGTTTATTATTTTTTCGAAGTATTCTCCTTCAAGTTTTACACACTTTTCTATTCGATAGAACCAGTTTTCGAAAAATGTATTCCACTCTTAAGACGACACCTCAGAAACATGCTCTTTGAACGCCTCTACAACCTCTTTTGGTGTTGAAAACCGTTGACCACGCATTTTATGAGTATATCCAGGTTTCGTCTCCTGTAACGATGCTAAACACGTTTTTCGAAGAACCACGGTTGAATTTATTTAGCATTTCTTTGCACCATTCGACAAGAGCCTTTTTTTGAACATCGGTCAGCTTGTGTGGTATCCACCAAGCACAGCTTCTTCACAGCTAAATGTTCATGCAATATTGCTTGAATTGCGGTCTTACTAATGCCCAAGCTTGCTTCTATTTCACGATATGTTACATGCCGATCAGTTTCAACCATGGTGCGTACAGCATCAATGCTTTGTGGAACAACAGCACCGCAAGGATGACCATCACGCTATTCATCACTGACGCTAGCACGACCGCGTTTGAATTCTGCAAACCAGTTGTAAATTCTTGCATTTGATAGTACTTCAACATCATAAGCCAAACGGAGTCGATCTATACATTCTTGTTGCATTTAAAATCATAAAAAATCATCCAACGAAATCCTTCACGAGAAACTTCCTTTTTTTCACGCAGTTGTTAATTAAAACACACTGTAGAAACGAAACTAATGAACGCTTTTTAACGTGTCACTGTTTCTTACCGTAAAATGTTTCAAATTTTATGAATATGATATTTAGAAACATCAAACAAAATTAGTGCTGCCAAATTCTAAAAACTTATCGGACAACCTACGTAAAACCGAACTAAGAGCAACACATTAAGATGTCTACGCCCCTACATTAAGAAGTCGAAAGGGCTGAGAATAAAAAGAAAATAACGTTTCTTAACTCTAAGAACACTGCAACCTAGACTGACATACTGGGATCGAATTATGGCTTCAGTGATCGAGTACCTCGTCACGTAAAAATGAGCATTATTAAGTATTAACGATCATTCCGACGTAATAACTAATAATGCCGTAATTCGACCCCTGTTTCGGTATTCCACTATAAGACCAATGTGAACTTTTCTATACTAACCAGAAGAGAAGCAAAAGGTTCCGATAAACAAGCACTGAAACATGGAGAGCTTATTTACAATAACGACGGCAATCAAACGACACTATTGACTCTGCTATACTTCTTTATTTTATAAGCTTTAGCGCATGGTTTTGAACCCTATTAAGTAGGGGCCAGGTAAGTTTGGAAAACACCCACCCTGTAGTGCGTTATATCATATATTGTCGCACACATATACACGCACAGACGTCAGTTCATTCTCCACTACGAAATCGATAACAGGGTGACTTCCGGACCAGCAAATCGACACTAAGTCGTACTGCATAAGATTGCCATCTTCTTTGATAAGGTTGAGATGCATAATCCTTTCATTGCCTTAAAAGAAAAGCCCTACGCTTTAAAATACGGGGTGTTTTGTGCTCGCCGTCGGCAAGTCCCAAACGCATAAGCTAATTAAGGGGTCACGCGTCCCGTATTTTCCCGGGATACTGCGGTGCAAGAAACTACCGGACTCTTCTACTACACACTATGTTTCTATTCGCTAATCTACACACTTTGAATTATACTTAGCTTTTGTTTTCCTTCCGCTTCCTTCGTCCCTTGGGGTTTCCACTTTTCCTCGACTGTTCTACCCAGCCATCACTTTTTTTTTACACTCTTCATGCTACTAAATTCTATCTCTTTACCAAACTCGATCGCTTCAACTTAAACCGATCACTTCAACCCAAAAAACCGCTCGCTTTTGTTTTTGCTCTTTTCTTTTATCTCCTCGCTACACTACGTGTATCCTTCACTGGTTAACCAAGAGGTGACGTTGGGATATTTCCCAAGTCCCTTCTTTGTTCTGCTCAACCCGCTGGCGTCACTCATACACGCGTGGCATCCCACTGTCGTAGCCATAACGGGCCTCAATCACGGCTTCATGTACAACACTCCGCTAGTTTGCTGGAGTGTGCCACTGTTTTTTAACCCCTGCTGAGTCATGTAGGTGAGTCTAGCAGTGGTTGCGTTCAGACAGATTTTTTTTCTAGCGAACTCACCGCGGTTCTTTCGGAGTTTCTGGTGGCAAGGTACACTCTGCCGCCGCATTCTCTACTATGCTGCGTCTACCTGTTAAGACCAAGGAAGCGGTCACTACCTCCGAAACTATTTCAGGTGGACTCTTTCGCAGGTTTGGGGGATAGGGCCTTCACGACAGTGTGCTAGTCCGCACATTTGTGAAGTATATATGGTGGGCTCTCGGCCATTGATGTCGTTGGAGACCTTCCGCCTCTTCTCAGGGTTTTAGACGTGTATCTTCGCTTTTTGTGCTTGTGCTTCGAGACCGCCTGTCTCCCTCTCTACTCTGGGGACCTTCCGTCTCTTCTCTCTTTGCGACCTGCTAATGGTTGTTCTTCCAAAATGCCAGAGGAGTAGACCGATGGCTAATGGGACTATGGCTGCCCTTCACTCTCATGGGATTTTAGATGAACAACAAAGTAACGGGGACGTGTAGGAAAGTTGTGGTAAAATTTACCGCAACAAACTTCTGTTCAGAAAAGTACTGAGTTCGTTTGGAAATCATTTAGAAAGAACCGCTACAATGGTTACAATAGTAGGAAGGAAGCTTAATTTTGTTGACAACTTTGGTTGGCAAAAGTCAAAAGTATATAGTTGTGAGGACAGAACTTACGCAATCTTGAGATTTTACTGATTTAAGTATGTCTGACGTCCATACTTCTCTAAATTTAGGAACCAATGCGTCATACTGATTGTTATGCAATCTCACCAACAATTGTCCATTGAAATTGTAAGCATTCAGCAACACATTTGCCTACAAAAGTTTGCTTTCGTGTCTTTCTTCAAATTTATGAACAAATTGTGCTCAACATTTTTCAAAATGACAATCAGTGAACCATAAAATATTGGCTATCAGTCAAATCTTCCCAGACGGGGATAAGAAGAAGGCGCCCAATATAGCCAGCCAGCCACATTGAAAGTTTATTAGAATCCCTCGCTCGTTTGTAAAAAAAAAAATTAAAACGGTTTGTTCTCTCCGTGTGGCGTTAACGCATCAATAATCGAATTTTATACCGCTTTTCTTCATATTCTCTGACTTCACTAATGGCTGGACGACGAAGACATAGACAGTAGTCGGCACTCCTTTTGCGTGCAAATTGAGAAATGGGCTTGCGTCGGCCACAGCAGTGGGGGGTTCGGTAGTGAAAAAAAATTAAACGATATAAGGCAACACAATATTAGGGAAAATTATTTTGACGGAACCTACTATTTTTTTTTAACTAAGATCTTATCTGCGATGAGGTTGAGTTGATACCTTGACGCTGTAAAGGGAAAACATTTCATTAAATAATGAAACAACGTAATGGCTTCTTGACTCAGATTGAAGGAGCTGACATTCAGTCGGAGAACTTCACGGAAAACTTGTTTGAACTAGACTTGAATTGCAACAGAGATGTGGACTCATACCCAAATCTAGGAAGACATTTTCTGATAATGGGGGTTGTGGTTAAAAAAAAAGTGCACGATATTGAGCGACTATACTCCAGGAATAATGTACGGAAGTTTTACCAACAGATAGAAAGGACATGTCAGGGAACCATAACCTGTCAAGCAGAACGAACCACTTATTTAGACCTGACCAAAGTGAAGTGCAGATAGCAATATCCAAACTGAAATCCAACAAGGATGCTGGATCGGATGGATTACCGGTCAAGCTATTTGAAGCAGGTGGGGATGACTTGGTTGAGAGCATATACCAACTCATCTCTAAGATTTGGCCAGACGAATCTATGCTTGATGAATCATTTGCCCGATCCACAAAAAAGGAGACCCTCTCAACTGCGCCAATTATAAAGGCATCAGTCTCCTGAACATCGCCTATAAGATCCTCTCTGTCGTTCTGTGTGAACGCCTAAAACCTCTCGTCAACAACCTGCTTGGACCTTATCAGTGTAGTTTCAGGCCAGGAAAGTCCACAATTGATCAAAAATTCACACTTCGGTAGATCCTGGGACGAGCCAATAAAGCCTTGGCCAGTTCTGTCATCCCTGACAGACTCGTCCGTTTTTGTAGGATGACGATAGAGAATGCTCGCTGATCCATCAAGGTCGGTAACGATCTCATCGAAACCTTTGATGTCAAAAAAGGTGATGCGCTGTCATGCGACTTCTTTAACATCATACTTGAACGAATTGTGCGAAACCGGCGATATAACCGGCAGAAATCAGCGAGCTGTCACCGTTCGAGAGCATTGAGACAGAAGCGACCAAAATGCGTTTAACTTAGCATTTACTGTTAACAAGAATTGCATAGAACGTCACTATAGACAGCAATAACTTCGAGGAAGTAAGGGACCCTGTCTACCTTGGCTCTGCTATCACTTCTGAAAACGACATTTCATCAGAAATCAAACGAAGAATAGCTCTTGCCAATCGCCGTTTCTATGAGCAAAGAGTGGTAAGGCACAACACCTTAATCATCCCGGTCCAGGACTTTATCAAAAGCATATGAAGATACCCTTCGTCGCTTCGAGAAATTCTTTCCAAGATATTCGGTCCCGTGTGCGTTGACGGTCTCTGGAGGAGGAGGTTCAACGACGAATTATACAGCGACATCGACCAAGTCAAAAAAAAAAAACTACGCATTGGTCCTAACTGGAGGCGGTCAGCTTAGGGCTAACTGGAGAATCTTTGTAACTGAAGCGCAACCTAAGAAAGTAAGTACGAAGGGGTTTGGTGGTTTACGTATTGGTGCAATAAAAACTAAACTTTAATGCCTCGACAGATAGCTTATCTTTTTCGCCATGGTCTCATTGAGGACGTCAAAAATAGGCTATGAAAAAGATTTTCTTTCTGGTAATTGTTTTTGCAAATGCGGCAGTATGTGTTGCATGTGATACCTAGCTTGACGTATTTGGACCCTCCGAATCCATGGGCAAGTTCATGAGCATGTTCCAAGCTGAAGTATGTCCTTTAAACGAATAGATCCACACCACAGTTCATCCTTGAGCCGTTTCGGTGAAGATTACTTTCACTTTCTTCCACTTTGGCTTGGTGTGGTAGCCCATATTTAGATAATGTAGTCATCTCGATTGGCAATGAATACAAGTCGAGAAGCAAAAGGTGATTAGGTGATGTAAAAATAGGGTAGGCACTGCGTGCCGTCAACTTGGCGATGCTCAGTGTTAAAACTGTTTTTGTACAACAATTATGCAATGGTAGTCATCGGGTACAATTGCGTCCACCCGGACTCGACATGCTGAGCTTATAAGCGCGAGTGCTGACCAGCAGGCAAGTAGTAAATGGTGCAAAGGCACGGTAAAGTCATTCGACGAAATCGACCAGGACATCTGTGGTATCTTCATGGACTTGCTGTTCTTTAAATTTGATCGCCTTTGACTTGAGTTTGGCACTCCTGCCACCATGCTAAGAATCCGCAGATAAGACGTACAATGACTGTACACATAAAGCCATCTTTGGTTGAAGCTTCCACTTCTTACCAAAGGCTTTATTGTAAGTATGTAAAGAGTGATGACCATTATTTGGTTTACGTGCTGAATAGCATCAGTTCAGTTTTGCTCGGATAAGTTACTTTAGGTGGTCCGATTTGGATCTCGGCTTCAACCAACAAACGTCTCTAGTCAGCCAGCTGCTTCCACTCGATTGAGGTCCCTTTCCACTTGCAATTGTTGCCTGTCCCAACTACGCCATCCCTGAATCGATTGACACTAAGTCCACAGTTTAAAACTCGGGTGCTGAAAACTGGAGTCACAATTGAAAATAGCTTAGAAGAACGAGTATCGTACTCGGCAACTTAAATGTAAAAATCGGTAATGAGGTTATCTTCGGGAGATTAGTTCGAAAGCATAGCCTCCAAGATACAATAACAGACAACAGCTTTCAACTGACCAACTAGGTTTCTTTGCCTAAGAGGCCTTCAGGGCAAAACAAGGCAGCAAGAGATAAGTATCAAGCCAGAAGAAGGGAGGAGAGGAAAACCGTGTGTGGAAAGAAGAGAATCAATATGGTCTCTCCAGTTCAAGAAAGTCGAAGAATTTTTAAGAGAAAGCCAACCAATTGGGAGCTGGCTTCAAACGGAACGCAGGCTCTTGAAAACATCGAAGGAAATCTAGTTACTGACTTACAGGGAATAGCTGTAGACTCTGTCCTAAGAGGGAAGAGACCTGTCCAAACATCCTAAAGAAATACCCAGCCCTTTTTTAACTCCAAAAAATTATTCTTGGCGGCAAAGTTATCCCAATGGATCAGCTTACATTACATCTTCCTTACATCTTCTGAAGTAAAAAAAACTCACCTAGGAAGGCACAATAGGATGTGAAGAGAAAACGCAGTGCCAAGGATTGAGAGCTATCTTCCCGAACATAATTTGTACTTCATAATGCAGCTCTGCGTGTCACCATGACGGGTGTTCTCAGTTGTTCCCTTTATTTGGTGATTGGCAATTGATTTGCGCATTTTTGCGTTCACATTTTGCTTAAAATAGCTTAGGCTTTCCATTCGCTTATTTTAATTTCATTGTTGTCATATACATTGTCAATATGTATCACTAGAATACCCGTGTTCATTTTTCAAGTTCAACACTCAATTAGACTTTTAAATTATAGGTATGGCATTCATGACGTTGCAAAATATCTCCCATCCAGACACCGTAACTATTTGTCACGCCATAGGACATTGACATTAACACCGTAAAAATTTAAATAAATTTGCCTTGTAAATATCCAAGTCATTGGGGGGATGGTCCATGTTGACCGCCCGCCATCATTTCGTACCGTAATTAGGTGGAAAAATAGAAAACAAAAGAAAATATGATTACTTTTCATAATTAATCATACTCTCGTCCACCGAAATACACTCGAAAAGGTGTCCTCCCAGCTGCTGTCATGCAGCGCGCATGCAACCCCAAAGGTTCATTAGCTTCTCGGTGTAACCTACGCAACTGCTACGTTGTGGACTTTGACGACGTTTTTGGCAGCAGTCTTACCACTTTTGTCATCTCAAAACATGCCCGCGAATTAACGGGCGCGAAAATTTGTTTTGACATCCATTTCGCATTTGGAAACACTTTGCGTGCTAATTATTTGCGCCGCGTGATTAACGATCGATGAATGCAGACACTGTGCGATTCGGTTCTTCAACTAATGGAATAATCCGACACTGATTAATCGACTTTTTTGGAAAAAGTATGCAAAGCAAAGGTTGGCATTTCGACATTCTTACCAAGACAGTTGGAAGACTCCGAGGATTGTAAGGAATTTTGCTTTTAATTTATATTTTTTGACAAAATTCGTTTAATTTATGAGAACACGCATAAAATTTGTCAATTATTTGCAGCATTGCAGCTTGTTAAATAGGAACAGATGACACTGACTTAATTGAATGAAGCTTTGAATGTGGACCTCTGGAAATTCTAGATCGATCGGTTGGCATGTTGGTGCGATTTAATCACCAATGAGTCCAATTATTGAAGCTATGATTAACCAACTCAAACAAAACGCAGATGTTATGTATTTTGATGACTGTAAGACGAGTGGTGTATGCAGCTGTGTTGCAAAATGATTAAAACCAGTAGACACATCTTTCGTACTAGTTAGGTTCAAGCTTGCGGAAGAGCACGCAGACAAACCCGAGTTAACGCCTTATCTACTACCGAAATAGTTCAAGACGACTTTGCTGAATACAAGTCTGAACTTACTGGGTCAGAGGTCACATTAAGACTACGGCAAATGGGATCTCTAAGAAGTCGATCTATAAGTTAAATAGCTGAACATTTCCTAATATCTGAACCTGCTTCAGTAGGGTTTCTCATGAACACAAACATAGCAAACGAATGTCCTTGGTGGCTTTGAGCAACATGGTGAATCCATCGTCTCAGGCGGTCAGGACACATGGAGTGGATGAATTATATCATTACTTCGGGGAGTCTAGAACAACATGGTAAAGAAAGACCTCATCTCTGTAGGCGCGAACTAGGCACTTTAAACAACCTAATGGTCTGAATTGAATACAACTACCTTATGATAGAGCTGGCTAATTGAGGGTGTTGGTTGAATCCCCATGGACTATAGCGCCATCAAAATTAAGTAAGTAAGCTTAAGACTACAGGCTATTTACCAGCTTTCTAACGCGTCACGATATATCTGTGATATTAAGGCTGCGGATCTTTTGGCCTAAAGTGCAGGTAATCGCTGAGGCACAACATTATGAGGTGAATATACGTTCCACACAAAAACTTCGATAACGCGTCAACTTACAAATGAAGCCACTTCCAAATTTAAAAATTGATGATTTGAAGAATTTCTAAAAACTGTCTTCCCGATTCTCTAGTGAAAAGAAACGATGTGTCAGCCTAAATAGAAGATTCAATGCCGGGTGCCTGAATGATGTCAGTTTGCCGTCACCGACCAGAAACAGCAAAGATGATAAATCCAGGATCGCACTTTTATGGGAAATAAATGAAATGAAAATGATGCACATTCTGGACTTGCTTCAGAGTATGAGAGTACCATCAGCATAATTGTTGGATCGGATACAGTCTTTCTTCAGTGCCTCTGAGATGGAAAGCTGTGTGGTATTACAGAAGTTGCCTTTACACTCCAACGGAATTTTTTTATCGCAAACAATTACCGAGTTTCATCTTTCCTGTGCTCATTCTATGACTTGCATCGTTGTCAACAGTATTTTTGACTTAGGCAGAACCATTCTGTCCAAAGGAATATGTTATGCAAGTCTTATTGGGATCGAGAACAGATAAGGTGGTCTGTCTTCAAACGACTGATTAAAGGCAGTTGCGTTCTACCTAAAGTTATCAAAATAATCAGGAAGCACTTCATCTCATCTGCTACATGCCACCGTCTTATATGGTTTGCTTAGTCAAGAGAAATATCCCTAAAAACTTTAGCAATTAATAAGGTTACTAAAGATAGCGCTAAGTGTAACGCCTTTAAAGTAGAAAGTGGATTTGGAACACCTCATTTGTTAATTGCAGAGTCGATGCGAATGTACATATGTACATATGCAATGAACTACGATGTCTTACCGTAAACATCCAAATTAAGTTGAGGATGACCTTTTATCAAATGCTTTGCAAATATGTAACCGCCATACTTTGCCTCAATAGCCCTCCATAGTAGTCCATCAACCAATGGAGTCAACCTCCTACGGACAAGCTTTGATTCTAAAACGATTTAAACATATAACTCTTCCAGGCTTAAGTCCAAATACACAGAAGCACTCAACATTGAATTTCATCTACAGAAAAATGGGAATCTTCACATACAGCTCAAAGATCTGTCTATAAACATATGTGTACCGGCGATCAATATTATACACTCTCGTCAAATCAACTCCTGCCAATACCATTCCATAAAACGTCGCCTTGAGGTTCTGGGACACTATGTAGTTAAAGGCAACGAGCATGCTGATGAATTGTCAAAGCAGTGGTCAGTGATCACTTGAGTTTCAATATATCATCTATGTAACGTTAGAGGAACGAAGAGGACAAAGTGCTATATAATCTATCCTAAGCAAAAACAAAATGGATATCGTCTTAGTTGTCGGCAGAGTAAACAGTCGAGTTACTGATGACACACTGCCTCACTGGTTTGGCACTACGGCTAGCAGACTGCAGCTGCCGCCATTGCAATTTCTGTAGAAGCTGTAGAAATTCAGAGAAGCAAGAAACTCTAAGATATGGGGCGACTCTTTTACCATTTATTTAATCTAGACCTTTCGATACAGGATACCGAGGTGAAAACATCATGAAAATCAGCGAATCGGAAAGCGGGAATTGAAGAATAACATGGCATGCTCAGGTCCAGAGCTAATATCTATGTGTACACTGACTACATAACAGCCTATGTGTGCTTCAATCGCCGAGCAAAAAGAAAAAGGATAACGTCCTGGAAACGCGATTCATAGTCGTCTACACTTATGGGTCCGAAACGCTTATTCGGGAAAAAGTCGTAACACTTTTTAACTCAATCAGATAACAGCCATGTTTTCCAAACGGTGGTCCTAGTAGTAACAGTAACCGCCGGTAAAACTGTTATAAAGGCAAAGCATGCTACGAAATGACATAGGGGCACCAGAACAAACAATTACTCCGATAAAGCTCAAGCTTCTAAGAATGCATTAAAAAGTAGAGCTCTGCCGTGTTTTCAACCATAAAGACATCCCAGAAAATTAAAGAGCTGATGAACTGGCCTACTGGCAGTTGGACGACTACAAAAAAGATTTTCATGAACATTTCATGTTTTGATGGTCCTGAAAGTGAAACTATACCAGCCGCGTTGGAAGAGTAAATATTCAAGACCAAATGTCAGCGATTGTTGTGAATAGTCCTATTATGGTACCTTAGGGGATGGCACTCTATTCAACATAAAACACAGTAAATGGTCTTTGCATTTTTAAAGAGTCTAATAAACCTAGATGCGCTACAAAATCACTGCCAACTATCTTCACCCCTGACATCATCAATAGGAATTGCGATCAAGGTGTCAATACATTCAAACACCAGCTCAACTTTTACCTTCTCATCCTCGTGTTAGTAGGTCAAGTTTTCAAAAACTTCGTTTACCAAAAAAAAAAAACGTTGACATTTTTAATATCTACCTTATGTCCTTACACATATGAAAGTGTATCCACTTTATACGGAAGGTGTCGAAATATTCTTCCAATCCACCCTGACTGGCCTATCAAGTTTCCATGCCACAGTTCGTTTTGACAATTGCATCCAATATCCAAGAGTTCCTGTGTGTACGGCCAAAAAGTGAGTGTGTTGCTATTTTTAACTGGTATTTGTTGTTTTGTCGTTTTTTTTTTTTTAATTCTCCGTTTCTCTCTGTTTTTCTTTTTCTGGTCTTGCAATTATTATTGGTGTTGTTCTCTGTTTTGCCTACTTTTTTTTACTCTACCACTGGCGTACCACCACAGAACACACTTCTAAAGAGCAAGAGAGAAAATCTACGAAACCATGTGAAATGTTATGGTAAAAGAGAAAACGAAACACAAAAAAAAAAAAAACCAACTTGTAATGGAGTAGGCCGAACGAAACCGCGAAATCAACACAAAACAACCGAAACGCACACTATTAAGTAACTTAACTCCAGAGCCTAGAGTACTACTGGGGTGGTGTTGGTGGAAATTTTCACACATGAAAAATAATGGTGCTACTGTCGAATTCGCCGCATACAAATTAAATCAAACCCTAAACCGGGGACCAAGAGGGTTTGTGGGAACGACGATTACGTCTTTTGAATTTAATTGACCCGACGTGACGCCGCCGTTCCCATGAGGAGGAGCGCACTGTCGGTTGGTGGGTCGGTCGATTTGTTGGTTTATTGACCAGCCAACAACCGGTTTTCACCTGTGTGCACAAAAATTTCAAATACCGGACTCAATTAACAAAAAACACTTCGCAAAAGATAAAAGTTTCTTTTCGAAGAGGATATCGCGCGCGATGACTACCAAGACGCGAGGTTTCCCAGTACAACCGACGAACGATGACTATAATGACAACCGAACGGATGCATGCCAGCCATACAGGATGGTGACGACGGAGTTTCGACTTTGAATTCGCGATTTCGTCGTGTAGTCCAGTGAAAGAGATTCACCACCCGAACGAGACACCAGTGTGAACAAAACACGTAACAACCAAACTCTCTCATCGACAACGAGAGACTGGCAATTTCTCGCTTCGTCTTCTGTCAGAGTTTGTGAATTAAACGCCAAGCGTAGCATTCCCTCCTTTAAACAACTCCTCCGCCTCACCGTCTCTCGAATCGGTCGGTGTGTATTCTTTCTTCTTTGCCAGTGTCTCTGTTTACGAGGTCTCTGCATACCCTACTCTACTATGACTAGCAACACAGCAACTGCCTTCGCCTTCGGTGCCATGCCATGCCACCATGCAAACGGGAGGAAGGTGGTGCTGCTGCTGCTACATACACTTGCTGCATTCTCATTTTTGCTAGCTTGATAGATACAGCCTGGGAGCCAGGGAACGGGGTAAAGAAATTGCCAAAGCACACACAATTCGCATCCCAAATGGTTGCGTTGCCTTGCCTTGTGTTGCACAGTATGACCACGACGACGACGCGAAGAATTTGTTATTGCAACATACGGCGCGCGGAATACTCATAGCTCAGTGTATAGGTATGTGTGTATCTGAGTAAAATTGAAGGAATAGTACCATGACGAAGGAAGGCTATAAAAAGCAACATCACCATCATGGCCAAGCACAGATGACTCTGACAATGAGAACCAGACGTAGAGGGAGAAATGCGCGCAAACCTCGCAGCACTACATCGATGAAGTGCATCAGTAGAGCGTAGGAACGTTTTGTTTTTCATCCACCGAATGTCAAAACAACTCGCAGTTCGCAACTTGCAAACTCTTAAGGTATCTCGTACCGCGTATCTAGTCTGTGTCGGTCGCAGATAAATTAAAATGCAAAACGGCTTCTTGACTCTCTATGCAAACGAGGGAACGTGATTTCTGGACAGAAAACATCAGTAGCCAACGGATCGGGCAAGAGATTCGTGTTGTTATTGTTGGCGATTGGAGAACCTGCACACATGGAAGAAGAGTGATCGTCAGATTTGGATTGTAGCGAAGAAAGCTTTGAACGAATATAAAAAATAAAAAAGGGGAAAAATGTCAAGTCATGGAAGCTAAGCAGAGTGTGGAGGATTAAAATTTGCAGGTGCCAAATGTTTTAAGTGCTGCTGCTGTTCTCCGTCATAATACGAGACCAATATTACACGAATTATACGGGGTTGAAGATGTTTGTGTGACGAAACACTTAGTATTTCATATCACAGGGTTGTTAAATTAAATTTTAAGATCAATTCGGGACTTCACTGCGGTTAAGTGCGATTTGATTTTTGTCAGCTGTCAGTTGTCAATTTCTAGCTGTCAAAATCTATCGCTTTACAATCTTAAAACTGATTATAAACATGAAAAACTTAAAAAGGTAGCTAAGACTCAGATATTTATCAGGACTCACTTCGCACAGAGTAAGAACAAGGAAATAGTCTAAAGCACAGACACCGGTATAACAAACTATGACTCCGATTTTAACTTTGTCAGGTGACAAAAAAGTCCCTTATCTCTCTGTTAAGAGACGTATGGGATGGCTTAAGACTCAGGAGACTTGGGGCGTATATTTGGGTACCTACCAAAAATGAAGATCGATGCTTGGCAGCTGCTTCAATGGCTTAGCAAACAAAATCCGGTGGTTCCGATGGATGACTGGGCAGTCAAACTGTTCCTCATTAAAGCAGAAGACATGCCTAGCTTGAAAGGTCACAGCTCATACTTTCATACAAATGAGGGTTGACATTTTTTAAACCAGAAATGGGACTTGAAATTCCATTACAGCTACCTACTTAAATTAGCGTCAACGTTTACGAGTTCTTCTGGATCTTTGAGAGAACTTCTGAAATCTAGATGCCTCGGATACCTGCCATAAGAGCTTTTCTGATTTACCTATCCGTACCCCGTTTACGTGCCCTAAGCGAACCCTGTTATGGGCTGAATATTTGGAATTGAAAACATCTGATCTGAAATTCTTTTTGACAGGCAGTCATATTTTAGGTACACAGTTAGCTTAATGAAATAAGGTGTAAGTGGTAAGAAGTGGTTTTTGTCAAAGGCAGCTATCCGATTGAGATTAAGACTTTCATGTTCGCTAATAGAGAGCACTTGATCGGGTTGGGTAGATAAGCGTTAGGTATCTAAACGGGTGACAATTTGAATGAAAATGTTTGAAGCCTGACATTTTTGGTTAGTAATGAGGGTTACGCAGCTAAGCGAGGGAGTATGTATCCGGGGATTACTGTAGTTGATAAATTCACAATGCTCTAACGGAGCAATTGATTCTTAGAATCTTGCGTAAGACACCAAGGATCGTAATGATCTCTATCATCGAGAACTAGCCTGTGAATAACCCGCTTGTCCATTCAACACTGTCAAGATTTCCAATGGAGAACTTTCTATTGATTGCTCAGCTGATAGACAAATCGTCAGTCGGCCGTAAGTCGTTGATGAAAATAAGACTGTGAGTACAAGCGACTCAAAGAGCAACAAACTTAGGGATCGAGTGTTCTTATAGATTATCTTGTGCTTTGAGTCTCAGCCAGGCTTGAAAAATAACTAGAAAATCAACCTGTTTGAGGCTCTATGTATTATAGAACACCCTTTTGCAAGCGCAAGAAGCTACACATGTCTTTGTTTATGTGATTGTCGATACTGATCGTCCAGGTTAGGTTAGAATTGAGGATAATCGTCAAACTCTGAAGGTTTGAATACTGGAAAAGTATAATTTCGAGTTGATTGTGTCATAGTAATATAAATTGTCGAATATGCACTTTAGCATCAGTTAAGCCGGTTTTCATAAAGAACTTACCACAAGATCTATGCTGAAATTGTGTGTTCGAATGTCAAACTAAAAGCATTAGCCAGGTTATAAAGACTACTACCAAGTGTCTCACCCCAACAGGTGGTTGTCATATCTAAACTGGTTTGACAAGAAATCTCCTACAAATTTTGTCCAGACATTCCCTGATTCCCGAAACATCATGTTCTTCTTAATTGAAGTACCCTACATCACTTGTCCTAAATGGTTTTGACTTCAACAAACTTATGCACCCAAAACTACTTCGCCTCAATCACCATCACAAAACAAGATAAAATACCTTTTTTCGACCAAGGCATAGGGAGCCATTTTCCCACCCAGAGAATTCCCGACGACTATCCCCTTGATGGTAATAATATCTTCAACAAGGTATTCCATTTCAGCCAGAGAGCTCGAGGCTCTACGAAAAACATGTTGAGCCGGGTAAGTTATGCGACGGCCCAGTGACTAGGTGAGTATGTTGCTGCGCGCCACAGTCAAGAGGCAGCAGACTGCCGCACGATGGCTTAAGCAAGTAATTACGGTAAGCGGGTTACCCTGCCATTCGGTGGATCCACATCCAACAAATGGCGTACAGTTGTATCTGTTGTCTCGTATTTTATTATCTGTTTTACTGTCATGGGATGCCTGCACTGAGGGTTGTTTCTCTTCGCCTTTTGATTGCCTGTGGTAAAAAAAAGAAAAAAAAAGAAGATTCTCGTCGCCTTTTTTTAGTGCTGCTGAAGATGTGTGGTGAGGTAGAAGGAGAGTAGAAACGCAGTAAAAGAAAACAGAAAACCTTGCACAAGTGCAACCGTACCGAATCGTTAGCTTCTCCTCATATTCGCGCCTTTGTTTCGCATTCCCTTTCGCATTACTTTTGATTTCGTTGTGTGTGCTTGCCTGCGTTCTCTGTTGGCTCGTATTGCCCCCCAATCTTTGGTTCTTAAGAATGTTGTATGCCATTTCTGAAGAAATAGAACAGAATGGTGGAGAAAATTGCTTCTAGCATTTAATAAGTGGCGGATGGACTTTATATTCGGAAAGGGATAGCGAAAGGATATTTCATTCCTGTGGCACTGTTAGTTCTCGCATTGCAATGAATACTCAGGATCGATAGAATTTGGTATTTTCAGGAACTATGAAAGCACCTCGAAATACTGGTATCCTTGTTTGGACTAATTAGGGTCTGTTTCTGAGCTCTTTTACGTTCTCTCTCCGAGGTATTGACATTCCTTGGACTTTTCTTTTCATTTCTGTCTAGTCATCTGTCTTTGTTAAGTATGCATCCTGTCCTTTCTTGTTCACCCATTATAGAACATGGAAACTTTGGTGGAACAACTCGACAGGTCCAAATCAGTGCGGTTAAAGGCCAAGAAAGTCCGCATTAAGTACATCTTGAAAAAAAAAGAAGTCTAAATACATATACACCATCTCTTTTACCAATTTAAGGCTACCTGTGACATTAGAATAACGATGGAGAGTTCTCGCTGCTCCATCAAGATCTCAGTTTTATGCTACGACGCTGAAGCATTGGCTCTATAGAAAGTGGATTCGTTTCGTTGGAGGAATGGATTCAACGAGGGACTATATGAGTTGTGCGGTGTAGTGAACAAACTGCGTATTCGGCGTTTAAGATGGGTAGGGCATGTATCATAGAAGGAAAGGCAATTTTCTGAGGGCTATACTTCAGGTTGTCGGTCAGAAAGGAGTCAAAGTTGTCGCTTGAAACGCTAGAGCAAACTTCAGGGGAACATACGATAAATGCATCTGTCAGCGTCAAAAAGCAATTCCGAAGCTGCAATCTGTTTCTGATTCCAATCATAGTACTCTGGATTATTTAAAAGATTGCAAAAGTCCATGAATCAGTCTTTACATTGACAAAGGTGTCGATCTAGAACTTTATACTCACAACTGTAAGACTCACAGTGGTTTGCTTTTTTTTTTAGGTCGGATTCAGGAATCAAATTGGGGCCATATTCCCTCAAAGCAAAGCTTAAGAGTGCGTCAAGTAAAGGGAACACTGACGACTTGATAATTTGCTATGCAACTTTTAATGGCTTAATAGAACTCCCTAACATCTTGTGCTATCTGATGGACTCCAATTTTAAACCATTTAGTATCAAAACTCTTTGCTTGAAATGATAAACCCATGCGTAGTGGAGAAATGGAAAATTATGCAAATGAATTCACAAGACTTCATAAAATATCTGTTGGTTCATGGACAGAATCTAGTGAGGAATCTTTAAAGCTGCGAATAAATATGTATTTCCCAGCATGCACACCATAAGTTAAGTTAAGACGGTAGTTCCACCGATTCAAGTGGCAGAGAAAATTATCTACGTAGTGATTAGAGTGAACAAGACAGGTCTTCTAACCTTATAAATAATTCAGACTGAAGTAGATCATACTGTCCGTAATAAGGGTAGCTTTACCCTTACCGTCCAGAACTTGGTCTCCTACCAATAGTTGTACATGAAAACATATGCAAAAGACTGTCAACACGACATGGCTTTGCAGCTCTTTATCGAATATTCATCTCGAAGTAATGATAGACATAGGCCGATGGCAGTCAATGCAGGCAGCACTCGTACACATATTGCATTGTTTGGCCAGCAACTACTAGATGACTAATTTTAGACTCGCTAAAGACTTAGCAGAACAGATGTACTTTTGCTGCTAAGTAAAATTTAACATCCTCGATAGTATAGTGGTTAGTATCCCCGCCTGTCACGCGGGAGACCGGGGTTCAATTCCCCGTCGGGGAGGATGATGTTGGGTTTGGAAACATGGCTTTTTTTTTAGTTATAATTTATCAACAAATTTGATTTTTTACCTCCCAGTTGTCACCGGGAAATACTAATTCCCTTAAATATGGAAATGTTTAAACGCCAATTGAACTTAGATATGCTTTTTACCACCAAGTACAAAATACCGACCCTTAAGTTTCCACGTGCAAGCACTTATTCTATCCTCCTGTGCTCCAAGCTCAGCTGGAAACTAAATTGAGAACGTAGGATTAAAAAAGCATGTGTCGCTTTCTGTACCTAGAGTAAAAAAAAAAAAGAAGTTCGTACCATCCTCATCTATGGATTGCTCGTTTGGTGGTCGGCACTTAGCAAATTTTACAACTGTTCAAAACTAAGTAGAGTTTAGACAAAAACAGCTGTTACCCAATCCCGAAGTCGCAGAGGAGTGATTGTACCGAATATAGACCTATTGCTATCCTGCCGTTTCTTTCAAAGGTCTTCGAAAAGGCTGTATCGAAACAAATGCAAGTGTATTTAAACATTCACAATCTTATAAGTCCTGCCCAATCTGGTTTTCGTGCAAAAAGAAGTTGCAAAACTGCCCTCTTACTTGTAGTAGATGACATTCGAAAAGCACTTGATTCTAACTGTCTTACCTTTTTAACTTTATTGGATTTTTCCAAGGCTTTCGACAGAGTGGACCATTCAATCCTCTCCGAAAAGCTACAACATAACTTTGGTTTTTCTTCTCAGGCAACTAAACTTTTGAATTCGTACCTGACTGAACGGCAGCAATGTGTGGTGGTTGGAAATAGGGTGTCTACCTTTTTAGATGTAGTTACAGGAGTGCCGCAGGGGTCAATTCTTGGACCTTTATTGTTCTCTATGTATGTAAACGAGCTTCCCCAATTAGTCAAGCATTGTACAGCCCACATGTATGCAGATGATGTCCAATTATACTTGAGTACCCCATTATCTTGTGTTACGAGTGCTGTAGATGACATAAACGCGGACCTACATAGAATTCAGCAATGGGCTCTAAGAAATAAATTAGCCCTTAATCCGGAAAACTCAAAGACCTTATGTATAAATAAAAAAAGTATTGATACGTCACTATTTCCACCAATATATCTAGGCCAGTTTTCGATAGCATATGTCCATACGGCTAGGAATCTAGGTTTAGTGTTCAACGATACTCTTACCTGGACTGATCACATTGTAGCCACTATTGGAAAAGTCTACAGCGGTCTTCGTCTGCTATGGTCAACTCAGAACTTCATCCCAACGAACACCAAGCTTTTGCTGGTAAAGACACTGATTCTGCCAATCCAACTATATGGTTGTGAAATATTTTGTAATATAGACTACAGTACCAGAAGAAAGCTCAATGTTATATACAACAACTTAGCAAGATACGTTTTTAATATCAGATATTTTGACCACATATCCATTCACTCTAAAAAGCTCATGGGAGTTAGTTTTGATAACCTTCTAAGATATAGGGCTTTAATTCTACTACATCAGATTATACACACTCGTCAACCCGAATATCTGTACAGCAAACTTAATTTTGCCACCTCTCAAAGATCAGCTGTCTTAATTAGACCAAGATTCAGTTGTCTAACATCTGAACGTAGTTTTTTTGTCCACGTAACTCTCTTATGGAATACACTGCCTGTAACCCTTAGGAGAATCAGTGACACAAACAAATTTAAAACACAACTTCATAAATATTTGGCCAATGATGTTTAATGCGACCTTAACTCTATTATCTTCACTTTTACTTAACTTTTCCTTTCTTCAATTTTCGATACATTTGTTACTTTTAAAATTAAATTGTTTTTAGTCTATTCCTTAATTGTTTAAGCCTTCACAACTTATAAGATTGTAATCTTAATGTGTAAATATACTTTCATACAATAAAATACAAAAATACAAAAAAAAAATACCCGAACCCTAGGAGCGCTACGATCGAGTTCGACAGTTCCGCGAAACCATATTTTTTTTCTTTTTTTTTTATAATTAGCGCGCGCTAAAGGGGATATGGCTACCCTTAAACTATTGAACTAGAGCACGGGCATTAGGGAAATTAGAGGAGAGAGAAAGAAGGTACCGGTGCACGTTGGTTTTAAATGCTTGAGGGTGGTGGTGATGAGGAAACACAGAGCTATGTAGATTATTCCACATTCGTGTGGTACGGCTAAAGAAAGAATCTCTATATTTGACAGTACGTCCGAAAGTAGGCTTAAGGGTAAACTGATGTGCATTCGAAGCTTGACGAGTATTGCGGGTGACATTTTGCAGGGGCGGAATGCAGCTGGCTATTTCGCTAGAGCACTTTTTGTAAAAGAATCGATAAAACAGTGAGAGACAGGAAACATTTCTTCGGTGTTCAAGCGAGTCTATTGACTTCGCAATGTTTCTGTCCCATTTAAGTTTTATCGCACGTTTTTGAATTCGATCTAGAATGTGCAAGACGGTTTTAGGCGCACCAGACCAGATGTGAGCGTTGTACTCAAGCTTAGAGCGAATAAACGCCTTGTAAATTGAAGCCAGATCAGAAGGGGTAAAGTATTTTTTGCATCGTTTGAGGAAACCTAAACATTTCGCAGCGTTCTTGGCGACATCGAATATATGGTAATTCCAACAAAGATCGTTGTTAACCCACATACCGAGGATGGAAAGTTTTTCGGTTTTGGCGATGCAGGTACCATTCATGGATAATGGTTCAAGGTTTGGGTTTCGCTTGAGAGACAATAGGCAGCATTGAGTTTTGGAAGCATTAAATTCCACTCTATTCGTAGAACCTCATTTTAATATGCTGTCAATGTCGGAATTTAATGAGTTTAACATACGTTGCCGTTCCACTACTACACCCGAAGAGCAGGGACGTGAGCTAGGGAACGAATATGAAAAACTGAGAGTACTGTCATCGGCGAAGGAATGAATTGCAGACAAGAGATCATTTATAAAAATGAGAAAGAGAGTCGGAGACAAAACAGACAAAACCAGCATTTATATGATGGATTGCAGACATGAAACCGTCCAAAACAACTTGAATTGAACAGCCCGAAAGGTAGTTTCTAATCCATTGAAGAAGAGATACATTGATCCCATATGCACGCATTTTCGACAAAAGAGCTTGGTGCCAAACTCTGTCAAATGCTTTTGAAATATCAAGCGCAACAATCTTACTTTCACCGAGGTGATGTAGAGATTCATTCCACTTCTCGGTGAGATAAGCCATCAAATCACCCGTGGACCTGTTGCTACGGAAACCGTACTGCCGGTCATTGAGGAGTTTCCATGAGTCGAGATATTTCATAAGCTGACGATTTATCAGCGTTTCCATGACCTTGGAAAGAAGGGACGTAAGTGCAATGGGTCTGTTATTGGAGGGAGAAGAAGATTCGCCTTTTTGGGCACGGGCTGGACAAATGCAGTTTTCCATCTACTCGGAAAGAGACCTGAGGAGTAGGACAGATGGAAAAGCTTACGCAGTGGTTTTGCCAGGGTGGAAGAACATCTCTTCAGAACTATGGGTGGAATACCATCTGGACCAGCGGATTTGTGTATGGTGAGACCTCTAAGTACTCCTGCAACTGTACGAGTGCGTAAGTCGACTTGTCCCATGGAGAATTGGACGCTCTCAAGTACAGGTGGAGACAACGCACAATCTGGGAGCGTTGAGCTGGCTGCAAAGTGTGTAGCAAGCAGATTGGCCTTGTCTGAGGAGCTGACAGCGAATGTCATTGTAAATGAGCGTTGGAATTGACGTCGAGGCAGAATTCTTGATGTTTTTCCCGAATGACCTAAAATCTTTACTACCCTTGGGACATTGTAGAATTTTTTGCCTCAATTTTTGGTCATAAAGGAATTTGACACGTCGAATGTGTACATTGCAGTCATGTCTGGCTTGCTTACACTTTTGTCGGTTTCCCTCAGAGGGGTTGGCTTTAAAATACCGAAAACATACCTCTTTCTTCCTGATAGCCTCTTTGTAGCTCAGGTCAAACCACGATTTTTCCTTTGGTTTGATGCTCTTCATTCGGTTGGGAATAAATGAGCTCATACCAAGGAGAATGATGTCAGTTATCATATCAGCGGCGGCATCCACATCGCTATCGAGGAAGCATAGCGATCAGTTAAAACTCCTAAAGAAGCTATTAAGGCCGTCCCAATTGGCTTTCTCGTATCGCCAAACTTTTCTTTTGGGAGTTTCTTCTTTAACTGCGTGGTCGGAGTACGAGAATTTAGCTGATATGACATTGTGGTCTGACCCGCCTAGAGGCGGTAATACATCAATGATGTATTTATCAGGGTGGGAGGTAAGAAACAAGTCCAGTGTGTTGGCAGTATGACCTTAAATGTCAGATATACGTGTAGGCTCTTTTACAAACTGAGTTAGATTGTTAATCTCAGCGAAGATTTCAATATACCTTCCTTCGGGTGTTGTCTGTCCAGAATTGAGAAGCCAACTAGAATTGTGTATATTGAAATCGCCCGCAATGACGATTTCAGTATGAGGATACAGGGAGACAATTCTTGAGATGGAATCGGACAGCGCATCAAACTCATTATAAGTAGAATTGCTGTCCGAGCTTGGGCTTCTATAAATAAAACAGTAGTGGATAATTTGCTTGCGGACGGTGGGTTTAAGCCATTTGAAATTGAATTCCGGATATGGTCACAGTGGTAATGGAATTCGGCGTTGGAGCGGAATTCAGATCCAACCGTCTTCCAAACCCTTCAAGTATATTCCAGGCGGAGGTACTAGCGATAAGAGGAGCCTGCAAGATACTCAATCTTAGCTCCACAGCTTAAAAAAACATAACAGCCAGGCTGTCATCAAAGCGCCCAATTCACATACTTCGTCTTGTAAAATAGTAGAACAGTGTAAGGAATTTATTACCCAGGTAAGCAACAGGTTTAATATCACTCTTCTTTGGGTTCCCGGCCATAGTAACATAGAGGGGAATGAGAGATTCGATGGGCCAGCCAAATGTGGTTCAACCTTTGATGGTTCACTTGTGGAACTTATCTGCCGCCCGATTGGACTCATCACGGAAAAAATTCTCCAGCACTTTCTTTCAGTTGCTAACTTTAGGTGGAAAAGCCTTGTAAACTGCACCATGTTCAGACAGGTATGGCCAATCTACAATAAAAATATGACAAATGACCGTATCAGCAGAACTCGCACCGAGACAGCAGGGGTCACTGGCCAATAGACAAGTTAGGAATTAAAAATCTTCCCCTCTTACTTACACCTATCAACATCCAGGTCAAGTGACTTGTGGTATCAAAAAGGTACTTCAGCGTTACTTGTGTTTCTATGCTAACACAGATTTTGAGGACCACCAAGATCTTATTTACTTTACTTGACAGTCCCGGAAACGTTGCATCAAGTTTATAATACCAAGGTTTCTATTAATAGTGTCCGCGTATGCCTGACCTTTATACCGGTGGTTCTGTCTCCCTTTTGCTCATGAACCAGGTGGCTCGGATTCATGGCTTGAGCGTTCTCGTCCAAACCGTTGTCCTAAGCACGGTGCTTGGTATCTTATAATCATCAAAGTGATCCATGTTGTTTCTGCTGTTGGTAGGTCTGCTTGAACTCATGCCATATAATTTCATTGGGGTTAGATCCATAAGATCCTTGCAACCGAATTTCTCAAAATTACTTTAATCAATAAATTGTCAGACACTCCTTGACGAATAAAACCACACGAAGAACTTGCATTCTAACCTAATAAATCAGTTTTATTTAACAACTGTGCATTTATTTGCTCACGTCGCATTTAAATGCAAATTTTTCCAATCATATTTCCACCCCACACCCGACCATAGAGGGCAAGTGAACGCATCCAACCGGGATCCACAAAACGGAAGATAAGGAAAAATAATTTTAATTTTATGGTTTTCTATAACAAAATCAAAGTGCTTTTACTGTCACTGTAAGCATTGGCATTTGTCATTTGTCATTGACGGTGCAATTTTTCTCATTTATACCCGGTTTGGCTGGCCTTGTTGCTCCCTTATGATTTTTCGCCCTTGGGAAATGGGGGAAAACAAACGTGAAGATGACATTGAGTAAAAAGATGAACGCAATTGGAAAATTAAGAAAAATTTAACGCACAAAACCAAAGCCAATTGGGAGAGATTCCAATATTCCTATCCATAGGTGTACTTAAAGTTAAATCACATATTTATGGGTATACATATTTACATATAAATAAAATTTAAATATGTAAAAATAATCAGTTTCGTCTTAAGTAAGATCCCTCGTGTGAGTCTCTACAAGCTTCGATAAATTTAATACGAAGTCCCAATGGATTTGGGACCACGCGATTTGATCGAGTCCGGCAGAAGCTCTCAACGTGCTTGCACATCAAAAACATCGTTTCGTGCAGTGCTATCAGATTGAGAGAATCTGGGTTCTGGTCCCTCAAACCCTATGGCCATAGTAAGGCTCTTGGCCTGCTGCGTAGGGACTTGTTCTCGACCATAACTGACTACACGATTCCCTAACTCAATTTCAATAATACATCCAAGTTCTCTTTCCGGAAAGGACGGAATGGAACAAAAACCTACTCCTATCAAAGTACCAAGTATCAATCTTCATCGACGGCTTCAAGATGGAATGTGGCGTTGGAGCAGGTGTCTTCCCAGCGGAGCTGAACGTATCCAAATCGTACCGCTTTCCAGACTTTTCGAGTGTTTTCCAGGCGGAGGTACTAGCGATTAAAAATGCCTACAAGAGACTCAGCCTCAGCCCCACTGCCTTAAATAGCATAGGTGTCTTTATTCAACTGTAACCACACATTTCAATTTTAAGAACTGATGGAAATTTTAAAGTGAACTCACTACATTTTTGTAACAATCTCAATAGACTCTGTACTGCAGCAACAGAGCGGCAATAACATCACTTTGACTAAAGAAAGTGGGTCTGTGAACAAGAAATACCTTTGGTCGCGCCCCTATTCTAAATCGACGGTTCGCCACAGAGAAGTGTACAAATAACGACTACATTAACTCTATGTCAGATTAAGGCTGAAGTTTGAGTCTTCAATGGGAGAGGACTGACAAACGGAAAAATGTATGCTGGAATGGCAGCTTGCTTGGGTTCAGTGTTTTTTAAGCCGAAGTCACTGCCATTCCACAGGACGCCGTAAGCAGAATTAAAACAACAGGCAGCTGTCAAGGCTGTGCAATCAGCATCGATAAAAGGTAAACTTATAGAACTCTGCAGGCAAAACCTAAGCTGAACGATATGTCAAGTGTCAACGATGTGACTCTCTGTTAGGGACCAGGACACCAAAATATATCAAGAATCGAGACAGCGGATGAATTTGCAAGGAAAGAGTACTCGAAACTAGGAACAGTTTGTATCCAATAGTGGCAATGGTATAGTGGGTAGTGTGTTCGATTGTGACCCAACCTGTGCAGTATCGAGCTCGGTCGGGGAACTGCCACAGCCGCCGATATTAACGAGAAACGAACAGAATCTGAGTTTTTCAAACCACTACACAAAAAATGGGTTTCTACCTGGGAGTACAATGGAAATACGAATCATTTCAGGTGTCGTAGGAGTTCGCCCTAAATGACTCGGACAACCCTGCAACGACTTCTGTAGAAGTTCCAGACGCTTAACCACACCAAATAAAACCAATGATTACTCAGATCAACTGTGCCTCGAAATGGTTAAGTGAAAACAAAGAATTTTCAAAATGTGTTATTAAGATCAAATAAGACCAGTCTTATGGTTCATTTATGGGGGACAGGGCCTACCTAAAAATCAAATGAATAAACAATCTGTTATCAGGACACAGTGAAATATTACTGAAATGTTGGACATGGTTCACCGATCAATGCAATGTTCGTTATTACACTCACAAATTTTCAATTGAAAACATTTCAAGGAAAATCAAAGACCATCCTTTCAATTCCCATCTGCATACAATTGATAATCAAACCACTATTAGTGATTTCTAGGAAAACCTTTGGATGAATGCTCATTGCAATTCGAATCACAAAACTGTTACTGAACTGAATTAATTATAGATGTATGTAGATATAGACAAACGCATACTCCTACATATCATCAAAATGTGCTCAACGCTTAACGCACATTAAGTTCTCCTAACTCACATCGATTGAGATGATATTGAATTTCAGATTGAACTGATTTATTATTCAATCAATTGTCTGCATTTGTAAATTACCATACATTCATAGAATGTTTATTGAATTGTTGTTGTACCACCTGTTGGACGGTTTTGATTGGTCACAACAGGCCACACATGAATGTATCTAAGGCAGGATCTAAAGCAATGCGTGGTAGGTATAGAAGCATAAATTCAATCAAGCATAACCACATGACTTTGGTTTCAGGAAACTGCAGAGTGTACGATTGAACATGGTTCAGGTCAAAACCTCTTAAAATAAACCATCTGCTTCAATGAAATCGACAAAACTCGGTCTCACTATTAAGACCAGACCAGACAAAACCAGGCATTCAGAAGTTAAAGACATCGGAATGCTAAGTGATCACTTTTATATTATGGCTGCTCCGAACCAATGCAGAAGTCTGTCGCGACGTAGAATGGGAAACGATTCCTTTTTCAAAACATCTTAACTGACAGTATAACAGATTCTTACATATATAGATTTGGAAACAGATAGACGGATGGAAAAATAAGTACGAAGCTCATAGGCATAGTGGAAGATTTAGTCTGTCGTCTTCGCCATCTTCGTCGTCGTCATCCAATTAGAAGCGGCTCAAATGGGTCTTATTAGGTTGAGAAGACGAAGTCCCTGCTGTCGACAAATATCGAAATATTAGTCAAAATGTCAAGATGTACACATGGAAGTGGAAGGGAGTGAAATTTTTAAACGTTGAAGTCTTCTAGTCTTCGGGAGAAAAAATCTTTAAATTATCTATATTAATCCATAGTCTAATCTATAATCTATCTATATTAAAACTGGACAGGGGTCTAGCGCTTGCTTACCTATTCGTGGAATGCGACAATATAACGCATCACGACTCACTAGGCAAAAGTAGGTATGTCTTCCAAACGGAGATTTATGTATGTTATACTTATGACTGCAAACCTAGAAAAACCTAACGACAGTCAGCCTGCAAATAAGCCGCTTGCTCAGTTCTTAAATCACTTCTCAAATCAGTTCGAGAATGCAAAGCTCCCTGCATGTCAGAAGGTTCAACTCACTGAACTCGCTTGGGTCGCAAGACACAAAGGTATAACAGAAAATGAAATCACTGATGAGTTTGCTTCCATAGACGGTTGCGCCTCTTGTTTGCACAATTGAAGGTGACATGGCTTTTCAGAATACTAAAACAAACAAAAAACAAACACAATCAAACGGGCCCCAACGTCTTTAGGAAATCCGCAGCATTTTTGTTATCTCTTCGTAGTCAAACTTGCGGACAACTTCGTACGGGTCATAACGATTTTGCCCAGCACTACAGTCTTTTAAGTTTGAGCGATACCACTACCTGCTTCAAATGAAGGCTTGCAATTAAGATCCTAAATTATGATATTCAAGCTACAAGTAACCCATTGCTGAACCCTTAAGGTATAACATGATATAAGGATTCAGAAGTTGTCGTCGCGTCGGTGCTTACACCGTAGTTGAGCTACAAAGTCTCAAAATCACTTGCAATATGTCCCAGTGTTTTGCAGGCTAAACTTCAAACCATCAAAACATACACTTATATGTCCTGGGACAGCCAAACGGCCCATAAAGTACTAAGTCTACTTGGTATACTTAAAATTCATTGCGTGCGGGTGCCATACTCTTAAAGACTAAGCTACTCACCCCCTACGATAGGCTGTCGCGTCAAATATTTCTTTTTGTTGTCTTCCAGGTACCTACAATGTCCGAAAGGAAGTATTACCACAAGCATGTATAGGTTTACTCGTAGACAAAGATGGAAAGCTTGTAGCAGAGTTAAGAATATGGAAAATTAACTTTTGCAGACTGTATAATGGCAACGACGACCAACATCCTGACGTTAGGCAGAACTTTTCTACCTAGACGATGATTGCCAAAAGTTCCGTTCCCTTTTAATCAGAACGAAGTGAGGTTAAAATCCAAAAATGTTAAGTCAAGTTAGGGCTATTCAGGAAAGCTTTTTAAAGCCAGGCGGCTTGGCAGAGAGCATACACCAACTCATTTCTAAGATCTGGTCAGAGAGTGTATCTTGATGAATGGAATCACAGCATCGTTTACTCGATTTAAAAGAAAGGAGACCCCCTTCAATCAAGCCAATTACAGCATTACGTACTAAATCTCATTTGTCATATTGTATTAACGCTTTAAACCGTTCACAAACAATCTGATTGTCCCCTATTAATGTGGTTTCAGGCCAGGAAAATCCACAGACGACCAAATTTCACACTCCGGTAGATCGTTGAGAAAACCAAAGAAGTCCAAATCGATACCCACTGAGACGGTATGAAGAAACCATACCTACAGCGCCATGTCTAGTTTCCGCATACCTCACCGAGACTTTTGATGTTGAAGCAATTTTTAGACAAGACGACACGCTGTCATGCGACTTTTTTAACATCAAACTCGAAGAGATTATGCGAAACTCACAAGACAATACTAGGGGCACCATTATTTAAAAGCTTGTGCAACTATCTGCGTAAATCAACGACCTTCACATCAATAACAAAATTCAACGAGCTGTCACTGGCAATGACTGGAGGGCCCACCTCTAATAGGGAAAAGCGAAAAAGAGGTAAAGTTTGTTAATTCTTTTGCACTTTTCCAGGCTTATCTGCCATTGCCCTGTAGATATCCAGCGACAAAAGCAGCTTGTCTCCTTATACAAGAATTACCTATGACCAATTTTTCAAATAAGTATACGCCACCAATTCAATTGTGATTTATTAATTGTAAGTCATTGAACCATCTTTCTGTTATCTCCCCATATTCCCAGGAAATAGTGCCCTCTACAGACGTTCTAATTATTGCTTAATTTGCATTTTCCTTCAAACAATCGTTCCGGAATTCCCCCTCTCCATTTTTTGCAATTCCGAACTTTCCTCGCCTCATTTAAGTCTTGTCCAATATTTTATGTTTCTATTTCTGTATTAAACTAGCGAAAAAAAGGGACAGAGTAACAGTTACATATATCAAGACATCCCTCTATAGAGCAATAAAATGACATCCTTCCGTTTCATAGTTTTCCTCTATTCATTCAGAGAGTGGGTGCCAGAGTTGGTTGTTGCTATCATCATCGACTCTCTAGTTGGACTTGCCCTCGAGTCATTTGGTGCTTTCTCCCCCTGGTTTCGAAAATTTATCTTCCGCGCGTAACTTACACTTTTCTCCCATGTAATGCGATGGATAAACGAGCTGAAGAACGAAAAATAAAAAAAAAAGAATTAAACCGAAAAGCAAACTATTCCCGATATCTGCAGGAGCTACCATTAGGAGTCACAGCGTGTACTATTTTTTTTTTTATCTTCCTGATTATGTGACAGGTCCGCCAAATGCATAAATATATTGGACACGGTACGAATGATTTCAATGGAAATACAGCAGCAGCAGCAACAGCACCACTCTGGAAAGAGCGCACGATAAAATCCCGTAAAGAATGCATTTTAAAGATAATAAAATCGCTAGAGGATACAACGCTCGAGGACGAAGATTCAAGTGGAAACGGGCGAAGCACTGCAAGTTAAGATTTATTTCCTGTTTAGTGTTGGACGTAATCCTTAAAGATAATCGAAAGCATAAAATGCGGTGGATTTGTTCAATTGAGACAAAAGCAGCAAAAGTCCTTCGGCGACTAGAATAAGACGCATGGTTTCATTTATTTAATCCCAAATGTGTGTATGGTGGAAAAGAAGGATGTACTTTCCAAATAAAATACCGTTTGAATGCTCGTAGGATGTACATATATAGTGTATTCGATTTAATACAACTGAGGTCAATAGAACACTCACAATTTAAGTCTTTTATTAATTTTCTTTAGGCAATTGTACTTTTGTCAAGGGAAGCCTTATCAATTTAGTCAAAAGTGGCATTCATCCAAAAAATCTCTAAATTTTCTTCGGAAACTGGATGGCATAAGCAAAGATGACCTTAATCGGTTCCCCCATCTACCATTAGATGGTGCTTAAGTTCAGACTGAACTGAACTGAACCAATCGCCAATGGAAGTAATAACCGTGGATGCAGGAACATCCAAATTTCGATCGTGAAAGAAGACTTCTCTGAGCCTTGTCTAGCAATTTTATTGGAGATCTCATTTCCCGAGATTGGCCTAAAATCAAGTCAAGAGTCAAAAAATTTAATCTAGTCAAAAGCGTTTTTACATTCACGAACTATACATATACAGGAATTAGTCAAAGGGTTAAGCAACCATGGAGAACAGTCTGACGGTCACTACGGTCATAGATACTTCAACCCTACGAATCTGCCCTTAACGTTGATTGACTGCTGGCGGAGGCGTATAATTTGGAACCAAGGGTATACTGATGATGTTTGTATTTAAGTACAATAATTCTTGTCCTTCCTTAGCTCTTCTTGTATCTTTTTCCGCCCCAGCCTGCAAAAAGGCTATGATCCTAAAAAGTGGTTGTCGATACCTTACTTGCCAGTTCATTGGCTGCTTTTATCTTCTTTTATCCCACGTTGCCTGGTACCCCGTAAAAGGTGACCTTGTTATACTCACTCAGTTGGTTTATCTGGTCTTAACGCTTCATTAGTTTAGGACTTCTGCTTCGAAGATACTGGGAGAAGTTCCCGTGGTTTTCAAGCACTTGGTTCTGGGCCTACCCCAATTTCTAGGGATATTTTAGATCCCTCAATGTTCCACTTATGTATTGCTCAGCTTTGAGTAAAATCTTATCTCAGCACTATATTTTGACCATTTTATCTCTGGGCCAGTCCAGATGCGGAGCGGATATGGAATATATTTTTCGATTTCTACATGTGATACAATTTCATTTGTTGGCCTTTGTTATACACACGCAAGTAAGCCTTTGTCCTTTTTATAGGGTCGTCCTTGTCGTACTCTACCTGCTTCTATTGACCCATTTACTGCTCCGTATGTTATAACTGGGCTGAGCATCCATCTACATAAGTGTGGTTAGTTTGCCCGAGTTGCTTTAACTAACACAGTTTCTCTATGTTTCTTCTAGAGAAGTTTACTGTCCAGTATTTTATCTAGCTACTTGACTTGTTATTGTGGGTTGACTCTGTTACCATTTAGTGCAGTAGCTTGCATGTGTTTTATCTTGGTAAAAGGTACCGCTATGATGTTGGTTAGATTAATGTTTAGTCATGAGTCAACATTTGCTGGAACTCGCCCTGTTAGGCTCTGCAATAGTGGTGAGGGAACCAATCCCTGTAGGCAACCTCTTGTTGTTTATTGTTCAGCTTTTCTCTGCGTTTCTCTGACGAAACTGTTCTGTTTATTCTATAATTCTACCTTAAAGTCTTGTTTCTCAACATATCGCTTGCTAATTTTAAATCTTTCCAAAGCTTGTTTCAACCAGAAATGCATGAGTTCAATACCAGTCCCACCACCCTAATATTTTCGAAATTGTACAAATTTTGTCCCCGATCTTCCATTCGATTTATTCACTAATCACTCGTTACGACGGTTAAGCTCACTAAAACCAAGACGAACGGGGAGCAAAACGACTTTAACGCGCATCATTAGTGCATCTGAAATCTTCTTTATCGTTATTAACCCCCATCAAGCGAAAGGTATTCCATTTAAGTGCGGATCATTATGCACAGCATCCCGTTGCGTGTATGCATTTATGTATCTGTGTGTACGTTCGTAACGAATTAACAGAATGTAAATTATGCAGAAACAATTTCCATTAAGGAACTTTCGCTAAAATCCACTCCTTAACGCTTACCAAAGTCAATTCCAAATGTAATCACATTCTATGGCTGATACCATGGAAATCCTTTTTATAAACGGGGTGACAAGGGAAACTACACGAAATGGAAAACGAAGAAAGTTTCACCTTTAGTGTCCTTGATGCATTTGTCCCTCGACTGCACTCGGGTGTGTCTTGCTTTATTTTTAACGCTTCGAATGCACCACAGCACAGCCGTTTCCCATTCGAATGGAATGAGAGAAAGTGAAGGGGAAAGAACAATAAAGCTTTGAAGTTGGTTACAATGGCACCCGGAATGTCAACACTGGTAATCCTCTTCTAGTTAACCAATTTGGAGTACACACGTGAACATATTTCTATTCGTTGTCTCGTGTGCACTACCGAATACCAAAGTTGCATTTGAGGGGTATGTGCAGTCCTTCATGTGTGGCAGAGAGTACATATCTGTGGGACAGCTGTGTTCGGATGGCATATCTGAAGGAAAGTCATTTCGTAAGGAACGGTGCTTTTGGAACGTGTCTTGAGTAAACTATTTTGTTATGAACTTCGATCGTCATTGTGAAAACTTATATGTAAATGAGAAGTGCTTTGTGTAATTAAATAAAATTTTGACAACGACTCGTGGCCGAAATCGAGGGAACTTTCAGGAATATCTGATTACGAACGCGACGTACGTTATGTAACTTTGAGAGTATAATCGCGATAAAATCTTAGTTCAAACACAGAGTTGATCGAGATCCTTTTACAAAGAGGTAAAGGTAGGCAAGGTTAAATTGTACAGCATTTTCAATTGAAGTTAGCGCACAGCACTTGATATGAGGCAATCCCAGGAGAATCTTCATTTGGAGAATAAAATCTATTTTGCTTGTTCTGCATTAACTACCATCTTTTTCATAAGTCTATATAGTATAGACTCGTCTTCATAGTATAGACTAACTAGTTGTCTATACCCCAGTCTGTCTGCCTATAACAATTCCAAGCTGTTTTGTTGCTGATTTTAGAGAAATAGGTAGAAGAAGAATCTTAAGTGGAAGGTTATGGAACTCTCAACATAGCTAAGTATAGATTCCGATAGGAGTTCAACTTCAAAATACACCAGCTTATGACTACTTGAATTGAGCTTCTTAAAATATCTTAATAGCGGCTACACGTGAAGTCGAAAGGAAACATGGGAGATTTCCAATTGCACTTTAAAGACTCTTAATCTATAACTGATTGTCTTAATAAAAATCCTGCTTATCAGTCACTGGAATTCAAGGCACCCTACAAAGAGACGTTCTATCACTCTAACCCCAAGTGAGAGCATGTCGGAACTTTGTTAACCCCGTCATGCAGTCTCGACATTTGTCTTTTAAACTGATATTAAGTTGATAACAAAGGTTTAGAAGGCAAGACTATTAACACCTTTTTAGATATCACCTTAAGGCTCTTATAATATGAATAAGCTTTTTGAGACCAGATTTGATGCCCTTTGAATTAATTTGCATTGAAAACTAAATTAGATCCTAGTTATATTCAAGACATAAAAATGTCAAAGCTAATGAAGCAGTAGATGAGCTCACACGTTCTGTAGGCCTGCTTGGCTTTTGATTTCAATGCCAATCAGCACTTTAAAAGAAACACAGCTTCGTATTCACTGAAAAGAAGTCACTGGTCTTAGACTGATCAAGACTGATTGAACTATACCCTAGCAACAAAGATGTTTTCAGACTTGAAAAAAGTTTATCTAGCCATTAGGTACCTACATATTTCTTGATTGAAATGAATCAGAACAGATTATATCCCATGTTCTGAATTCCCTAGCCAAACAAGTTGCGGCAAACACAGCAGCCTGTCTGAAAGCATCTTCGCTCTGGAACCAATTACCTTATGGTCACTCCCGTATCTTACACAGATTCCACAACCTACCACACAAATTTGATAGAACTCTCCCGTTCAACTCCTTTGGAAGGGCATTTAAGGTCACAATTCCCCCACGGGAGAATTGGTATAGATATCCCAAATCCGTTAATAAACAGATTCATATCTATACAGACGGCTCTTAAACCAATGAAGGTGTTGGCTGCGGCTTACACTCACGCAAACTTAATGTTAGCCAGGCGCTCCGCCTTCCTGATCACTGTAGTGTTTTCCAAGTGGAAATAATGGCGATAAAGGAAGCTTTTACATGGCTACCAAGGATATCTGTATCTTCAGCGACAGCCAAGCAGCTTTAAAATTTCTATCAACTGTCACCAATAACTCTCTGACGGTCCTCACCTGCCTATCGTCTCTCAATGAGATGATTGAGCAGTTAAACATTCACTTTTGTTGGGTGCTTGGACATCCCTGGTAATTGCAAAGCCGACGAACTCGCCAGATTTGGTATGACCCTAGAGATGCCTTCTCATAACAAAGGTTTGGGTATACCAAACAATACAATGAAACTCATCAAACAAAATGTAACTAGAGAAATTAACTCCAGGTGGAATAGCGGTCATACGTGTCACTCCACCAGACGCCTGAAATTGACGACCACAAGTCAAGGGGGATTATTGCTCTTAACAGAACACAAATTCGCACCATTATTGGTGTCATCACAGGCCACTGCCTACTAGAACAACACGCCAGAAGATTAGGGGCTCTCGTCAATGACTTTTGGAGAAGCTGCCATTGTCCAGCGCTCTCCCACAGCAGAAGAAGATTTCTTGGGCACTATCATTTCAATGATCATAGTAACCTTAGTCAAATACCCCTACGCAAAATCCTCTCATATATAAACAACTTTAAAGGGTTCTACGGGTAGAATTCTCTCTTAGAGAGATTCTATAGGCATCACAATGGGCTATCAGCCTAAGTAGGTCCCACGGGACACCTATCTACCCAACCTTTAGCCCATGTTGTTAACTAGATTTAAGGCACTCCATAGAAAACACTCCACAGAGATCTGAATCTAGAGGTTTTGATTCGAAATGATTTTGAACTTTTAACAAAACAAATAACTTGTCGCTCTAGTCATCTAGAGGAATGCATTTCAAAGCGGTTGATGAACAAAACTGCAGATTCGTAGTTAAGGATCGAATTAGCTCAAGAGGTAGGGAAACAAACTAGTTGAGGCTTAAAAATTCATTATCATGTTATCAAACACAAACAAGCACTCCTTTCAAGGTGCTTATAAATTGAATGTACACGCTTTCAGTAAATGCGCACTCAATTACTCTCCCATTGAATGGCATGTTATCGTAAATTAACCTCGCATCCTAAACAAACAGTATCCTTTGTCACTGCGTTGCAGTATTCAATCAAAGTGAACCGAAGCGAAATGCACTTTCAAAGTGAAACCTTCCCCCGTCCAACAAGGACACTACAAATTCTAGTTAATTAAAACATTTTGTCATGGTTAAAGGAGAAATAGAGCAAACCCCAATGCGTTCTTTTTTCCCCACCCGTTAGAAGTTTACTTAAACAGATGCACTCGTATCAATTACTCACAAGCAAGCACGTTTGACAGGACAAAATGGAGAAGATTCTCTTTCACCTAAGGAAACTAGAGATAAATCACTAAAAATTTAAAAAAAAAAAAGAAGAAAAGAAACCAAGGGTGCAGTGTATCCATCTCACTGTATCCCACTAGCAAAGGACCCTTACAGAGGGTATATCCTGATTTCCCTGAAGGTTGATCGGGATTGAAAAGTTGAATTTTTACATTTCATCCCCTTCTAATTTGAGACAAGAAAAAAAAGGACGAGATTCCTGCACAAAGACTCGATGCAATGTAACGTATAAATTTAATTTTATAAACACAAGTAAATATCCTTCAAGTTTTTCTAGGATGAAAAAAAAAAAGTTATTTCTCCTGTGAGCAGGGGACCTTCGGTGTTCCCCTTGGCAGTGCTTTTGTTTTTCTTTGGAAATCCTTGTTTTTTTTTTAACTTCGTGTAATTAATTTACAATTAAAAATAAATAAATGTGGGACGGTGGACCATCCTCCTTTTGTCCGGTTTTTTCTAGTGTTTGTTATTTTATGCAAATTTTTCTAAGTACTCGTAGTAAATGTATTTTTTATTTTTTTTTTTAATTTTATTTAAGGACAATACGAGTACATACTTTTTGTGTTGTATTTTGAAGGCCATTTGCTAAGTAGTGTTATAAAATGGTTTAATCCTTTGCACATTGCATGGTGTATAGTGGTGGAATATTCACGGTTTCGGTTAAGAACGCGGTGCTGTACTTTGAAAGATAATTAATTAACTGACCTTCTTCTGGTTAAGAGAATCTTCAAATAGCGAAGAGTGAACGGAAGTTATGACGCTATTGCAATTTCAAACTTAGCGGACAAAAGGACTTCAACTTAGGCTCCGAAAAGCAAGAAATAGAAAGACAGGACAGTTTACTGAGCCGACGGAATGGAATAATTCTAGTTATTTCGTAAAGCTCAAAAGTTCAGGATGGACCTTTATACCGTACACATAAAGGGAACCCAGGGCCGTATTGATTATCCCCAAAGCGACTAAGCTCAGTCACTCCACACTTCAGAAGGACGAATTGACATACACATCCGTTTCAAATCAAACCCAAGGAAAATCACACCAACCCCACAAGCCTACTTTAAGCGCCCATCGGTAAAGACAACACTGCTTGAAGTGACAACGGTAATAGAAAATGCCTCTCTGCAAAGAATACTTTGAAAAAGGTTTAAATAAAATTGAACTGAAAGACATTCGACAGTTTTAAGTAGACTCCCTGAGTGTAGACCCTTTATTTTCAGACTGTGTAGAATGTGTGCTCAAATCAGGACACCACGGCGCATAAGCCCGGGTTTCGAGAGGCATATTGCAAAGAGTGGAATAAAAGTGGCAAACTACACACATGAGTGGCATGTGCTTATAACAATAAATTGTCTATATACCATTTCGGATCCACTACAACCGGCTCTTAGTTTACTGAATTACTGGAGGAAGAAATGTGATCTTAACGTCAACCGCCAAAAATAATACTAGACTAGAAAGTATACTAGACCGCGAACTAAGGTGTAGATAAAACACTCCAGAAAGAATAGAGAAGGCAACTACCGCACTCTTTGCATGTAGCAGGAACTTGGGGGAAAAATGTAGGCCGAGATCAGTCATAATCAACTGGATGTATAAGGTTATTATTTTTGCTAGATGAGCGAAACTAGAAATAAAATCAGCAAAAAGTTGAAATGAAGAAAGGTTGAATAAACTCGACAATACATTCATTTCACGGCTCCGGAATCTACTCAGTAAAAACTGCCTGCCAAGCCACTGCAGTCTGTTCGAAGCTCAAGTTTTAGCGATAGGCGAGGAATTATCACAAATATTTTCATTAACAACCCCATCTGACTATTGCTTCGTAATCTATCAAGCCAAACTTAAGCAAGCTTGAGAAGACCGTGGTAAAATAAACATCCACACCCTGGCTCAAAAAGCTGAAGAAATTACAAACAGATGCGACAGAAGAACCGACCATAGTCATAATCTACATCAACGTTCGAGGAAAGGTGGTCGAAGAGGTGTTCAAAAATGGTTTGGATCTAGATCTTGCACAAGACTGCATTGTTAATAGAAAGTACAAAAACCTGGTCTTGGTTGAGTCTAGCCTTTTCAGATGCGCAGTTGAGCTCAGAATTACACCAAAAAATAGCCACAATCGACGTTTTTCACTCGGAACACTTTCGTATCCAAAATGTTCCATGCGTTAGGTCATCTCGAGATAGCCTCGTTGCTTTATCACATGTTATGACTTCGATAGCATCTACTTTTCGCCGATATGTACATAAAAGTTGTTCAAAACGACTTGGTATATGACAATGAAATTGCAGTGAAAGTCCAGTGACAGCCCACATAAAATGCATTTAACTCTACCTATGGCCAGAGAGCATACATATTTTAAATTAAACCAGTGAAAAAAGGGTGATTTCAATTCGATGCCACAAAGGCACAATTGCAGCTATTTATTTATTTTTGTTGTTGTTGTTTTACAAATTTCATGTAGTTTCATATGAATTTTTTCTGTCTCGTCTCAATCCTTGCGCATACGCACAGCTCCCGTCGAGCGCACACATGAAAAAAAATTATCCTCGACTAGTGGGAATTGTAGCTCGGTGAAAAAATATCGTAGAGCAAAAATTCCAATTGAGTTTTGAAGTAGAAGGATAAATCTATCGAATGACACATGCTTTTGAAAAAAAAAACGATCGGGGAAGAAATGGCGCAGTTTTGAAAATTGAGGTCCGAAAACGGTAAACAAAATTCGGGAAAAAACGTGTGCAGCATTGTGGAAAATTCGAATTTCCACAAAAGCATGTGTCATTCGATAGCCAATAATGTACAGAATAAAACAAAAAAAAAAAATTTCAAAATCGGTCAAAAACTCTGGTGTCGGTTATTCCCACCAGTTCAAAAAAACACATTTCGAGAAAAACGAGTTTAAAGTTTAAGGAGCGGTTTTCTCATAGCAGAAATCAAATAAATGACTCGACCCTCGTGATTTTCTATTCTTTCATGTTTTAAGAAAGTCAGGAAAAAATAAATTTGAAAATCTATCGATCAGAATTCGATTGGTGCGCGATATGAGCTAGAAAACCGAGCTTCGCTCAAAACCAAGTCAACGATGCAGCAGGTTTTTCATAAAAATCAACTCTGACAAGGCTCGGCGCGCGCTCGTAAAAGCCGTGTAACTTCGGTTCTATGGGACCGCTCATGATAATATTTGAGTTACAGACTCTCAAGACCCTACAGAATCCAAATCTTACAAAATAAAAAAATGTCAAAATCCAAAATCCAGCCCCTTAAGTCAAACTTAGTCAGCCCCCGATTTGTACAAACTTCTGAAATTCAGAGACGAACTTAAATTACCCTTTACGACCTTTCTCGATGGTGATGGTCTTCACAAATTTATCGTAAGACCTAGAATTAAACATCGGTTACAATTCTTCTCGAGCTTTTTAAATGCACACCATGGCGTATGTGAAACCTTATTTTTCAATAGATTTTTTTTTTTTTTCACTTCGTCCTTACGTCCCCATCGCCATTTTTGCTTTAATTGAAACGCAATCTGTTTGCCATTTGCAGCAAAAGGAGCTGAGAGTGATGTTTGTATGGTCAAGGGTGCATTCCTAGTGATTGGACTGCATTTCAAATTAATTAACCAAGAACGAGGTCAACGAGGAAAATAAATTATTTCGCGGGGGTAGATCGGTCGAGAATTTAAAAAAAGTTTAACATCCGATGTAAGTTGCAGTTACAGTTTAACTTAAATCGACCATCGACTAAATGATTAAACGGGGGACTTCTTCTCAATTGAATTCAGTTTTCTGATTGATTTGATGCGGGTAATTGATATGATAGGGCGGTACTATAGCTCACAGGTTGTGGTATAGCTGGCCACAACGATTAAATTGTGGCTTCAAATTGTTAAGTATCATTACATGAATATCAATGATAAGTTAGTCTGAATAGAGTTGTTGTAAGCGAAAGGTTCCTCGGCGAAAGTTCCAAGCTAAAGACGCAATACTGATGGGTAAGTCAGCCGCAAGAGAACTTACTCAGGTGCTTTGACAAGACCTGTGCAAGTTTAAGAGCCTTATCGTAATAGAATCAGCTATACTGCTTTAGACATTTCTTCTACAGGACCTAGCATGAGTTTAAAATAACCTCCAATACAGAATTTAAAAAAAAAAACAACTTTAAGTCTAGCGCTCAAAAGACAAAAAAAAATTTTCAGGAAACGCCACATGGCTGGTGCAAAAAGCTATATGGAAAAGCGTATATTCGAGTAGTCCCTCTGGACTGATCTTGCATCGAAGGGACCCAGCAAAAGAGTATGGGATCTTTGACCAGGGTACCAAAAAGTTTTGGATCAGCGCCGAGAGTTGTGGGCTTATAATGTTTCTCTCATATTGCATTATGACGGCAACATCACCAACATCCAAGTGTCACGGCTGTCACAAAACTGGAGCCAAACTTGTCTTTTGCAGCAATCAAGCCTCAGTGGACTAGCTCAAGTCAGATATACCCATCGAACACCATTCAAAATTCTGGAGCGCTTTGGTAACATTTTAAACGACCTTATTCGAAAGGCAAATGGATTTTCTTCGATGCGTTACCACAACCACTACACAGGACGTGTTGGAAGTCAGCAATGACCCAACGGATTTAATAGCGCTAAAGAGCGTTACACTAGCACCACGACCAAGAGTTTAAACTCTCCATCCCATTACGACTCAGATGGCAGAAAGCTTGATAATTTTCCGTCTTGACGGCCCCAATTGGCACCAAGGGCAGCATTTCTTTCTGGCATAGGGCCCAAGAGGTTTTCCCCCTTATAGATTTCTTCGACCTATACACTGAAGAAATGGCATCAAACAATGCCCTACGACTTTAAGAATCGGCATGCTGCATTCAAGCGGAAGTTTTAGCGGTAGTCAAAGCCTCACGAGAACTGTCCTCATTAAACAATTCCGAGGAGAAATAGTGACACATACCTACATCGATAGCCAAGCGACGACGGTCAAAGCCGTCTCAATCACAGAACTTCAATCAAAACTACTAAAGAGGTGTCGCAATGAGCTTAAATTTACAACCTCAAAGCACAAAGCGACACCCTGTTGGGTGCCTGTGTATACCAGCGATGGCAATGAAAAGGCCGATGAATTTACAAAAATGAAGTCAACTCTCAACCAAACAATATTCAAACACTCAGTTCAAACTACTGCAGATATACTTTTTCTCTTTCTTTCCACAGCTACGAGAAAATAAATCGTACTTAGCACTAATGATCAGCTTCCTACCAAGCCACAACTTATTGGAGACCCATTTAAAAAACCAAACAAAATTACGACCTCTGTAGGGGATGCAGCGGTGCAGACGCGGAAGAGGACACGAACACATCCTCTGCAGCTGCTCAAGTCTCAGAAGAACTAGGAAAACAGCTCATGTCACCAAAGGCTATTAAAAAAAATACTGGATTCGGAGTGGTTAAGGGCGACGAAAAATAGACGGACAAACAATCAATTTTATCTCTTTTAATTCCACCAAGGTACTTATAGAAATCCTACAATGGGGAACACAGTGGATCAACTTAGATTCGATTGAGGTGCCATTGTACAACACGCGGCCAATCATTTTACCTAACCATTTATCTTAAACACTAGGAAAGCGCAAACATTTTTAAGAAGTATTTTCTGCAGCTGATAAAGGGGCAACAAGTAGAGAGGACGAAAGTTCAACTCCAGTCGACGAAGAAGTCCCTTCTTCAACTTTGGCAGAGTGGCTTGAGGTGTAAGGCTTATCAACAAGTTCCAGTGTGGGTTCTGCCCAGTAAACTGACTATAGATCCAATGTTCCCACTACAACAAATTTGAGGTCGAACCCGTCCACCTATTCATCGACTTTAAAGTGGCATATGAGTTCATTCATTGCTTGGCAGTGGATATAGCTGAATTCGGAATCCAAAAAACGGATCCAGCTGCATCATATTAAACGGGAAAACAAGAGATGTACCGTGTACTTGGAAACACTTCCTTGGAATTTTTGCAAATATGGACGGGATTTTTGCTAGGTGATTTCTTTAATGCGTAAGGCTGACTTTAATATGGAAGTCATTCGTAAATTTATCCAGCTGCTGGTACCGGCAGGAAAATGTTAGATCAAAAACGTCATTATTGGCTGCAAAGTATCATATAACCATGGATTAATAAGATGAGGAGGAATACCTATACATATAGAGATTAAAGTATTACGCGGCATTACCTTTCAGCAGGCGAGGACAAACCTCCGAGAGAATAATCCCCGTTTGGATTCGGCATACTATGGGAAGATATCTAGAACTTGGCCCTCTGAATTTGTATTTTTATAAGCTGTGATAGTACATTACGTAAATTACCATTAGTTTACCTTGGCGTTGGTTATTTGACATCAGAATTACCATTTTAAATGCAGATCCTTTGGTTCGTCATTTTCCTTAACTGTCATACTAAAAATCCTCCCTACCTAACCTTAATCAATGACAAATCCTGATGACCATGTCGATTTTCATCCAAGAATTGCAACGACAATGCAAATGCATTTGGTTTAATGTAATAGAAAATCCTCCCTTTTACCTTTACTCACACAATGAAGCTCAGGATAAACCAAGGACATTACTCTGGAAAATCATTACAAAGAACTATTCCACTTGAGTATTGTTTGCATTTGTTTTCCTCCCTCCCGAAAACCGGCTAAACGCGCACACGAAACTTTCGAAGGGAACTTGTGCTTCTTATTGCACATAAAGTGCATTTGTGCCCCTCATATCCTTCAAAGTCAATTCGAATTTTGATAGGGGGATCACATCTTTTCCTCTGTTTCTCGTGCTTACTTCTCTCCCTTTTCTCTTGCGATGATTGAACATAAAAATTTAAACCGAAAAGGGAAAATCTGGAAAAAAGAACAGTTTCCTAACCATTTGTACTATTTTTCCAGATCCCTTTGTAAGTGAGAATGGAAATGAAAACCATTCGCTGATTCCATTCAAGTGTGAGAGATCTTTTTGATATGCTCTATGAAATTGTATCCTGAATGCAATACAATGACATCCATTCCATTGCACACTGACAGATAAGAAGCAAACGCATTTGGATGCATATCGGACAATGGATGCGCATGTATATGCAAACAAATGTTGCCAACGCCACCACTAAAACTGGAACAGAGTAGAACAAGAGTGGTTTGCATGCATGTTTTAGTTTTATCCGTTAAAGTCCTTGACCTATCCCATCCCTGTTCTTAGTGTCCATCATCCTCAATTGATTGGAGCGGGTATGTAGTGTCAAATTTAAAAAGACCAAGCACATCCAATCGAACCCTCATGCGAAGTAATCCTCCGTGGAAATATGATGACTTCATTGAATCCACATACATATCGCCATAGGGGAGAAATAAAGTGAACCATGAATAAGCATAAAATTGGTATCTCCAGCATCCAACAGAGAAGCGGAGTGACCATTGGGTATCTCTGCATTTTCCTTCGTAAGAAAGGGTTACGCGTAGCGTGGTTGTCGATACCATTAAATGTTTCCATCAAAATTTATCACCAGGACATGATACTGCAACATTTTCGATCATCAATGATATATCGCCATGGAACTGGGGTTTAGATACTTTTTTTATTTGAAAAATACTCTCATCGGAGGAGGAGTTGAAGAACTTTGAAGACACTAATAGATGTGGAGATTTAGTTGTGAAAGGACCATTCGTGACTTGAAAAGAAAGGAGATACGTAGCTTGTTTTAAGTCTCTTGGGAGCGACTTTTAGATAAAATATAAACAAGTCCAAGTTCTTCCGTTTCTTGGTCGACTCGGCCATCAACCATCCTGAGCTAGTAGTAGAGTCGTAGTTTGGTGCTTAAGCTGTTGAAACGAAATACTTCATAGTACGAAGGAGAACTGAGATCAGTGTCCATTTTACTGCTAGCTACTTAAGTCCCATTTTTCAGCAGTTCCAGCTTCTTCTTTCTTAGGTTGATATGTTACTCATGAAAGATCGTGATGCCGATAAAACTCTCTGCTTTCTTACTAATCGTCCAACGGTCGTTGCATATAATGAGACTAGTAAGATCAATGCTCCTTTGAGCCGGTTTCCCAGGGTATCATTAGAAATGTAACAAGGAATGGATTGGATAAAAAGTTGCAGAAAAAATGCCCGAATGTATAGACCAGCGGTGGCGATGGTGCAGTAGGTAGCGTGTTCGCTTGTGACCCGACCTGTGCATGCTCGAGCCCGGTCGGGAAACAGCAACAGCCACCGAAAATAAAGAAGAGAAACGAACAAAATCTAAGTTTCTCCAACCACTGAACCAAAAAGGGGTTTCTGCCTGGGAGTACAATGGACCGAAAACGAGTCTGAGTGCTCCTAGGATTTGGAAATTTCCTTAAAAAAAAAGACCAGCGGATTTATGAATGAAAATACACATGTATGTAACTGTAAGTGGCAAAAATGGATTTGTCACATAGGAGGATTCGACGGCCTTGAGTACAGGCGGACGCAGGATACATTCTAAAGACGTTGAGCTAGCTGCAAGCAAATTGACCGTGGTCTAGAAGTTGGCCGCTGGAATGTCATTGCAAATGAGTGTCAAGATCGACGAAGAGACAGAGTTTTCTATGTTTTTCACGAATGACCAAAAATGTTTTTTACTGTCGCGATAATGAAGTATTTTTGCCTAAATTTTGGTCATGAAGGAATTTGACATGTGGAATAAGGACATTACCTCGAAATGAAGATTCTGATTATAATATTCAATGCCCATCTTCAAATGATTAATTTGGCTGCAAATAGATTGAGCAGTTAATAGTCTACGTGGAAAGCACAATCGGCGTAGGCACCTATGGTTTTATCCTCAAAATGCAGACAAACCAACAGTCAATAGAAACTATTTGTCATCAGAATACATTCGCAGATTATCGTTTTCTCCGACAGCCGGACAGCAGTAACATTTTATACTCCTATCGCTTTGAGACTAAGCTTTCAAGACTAAGCAAACAAGACAATCACCGAGTGTACTTTGACGGAATTCTACGTTTATAAACCCCTTTTTCTTTTGCGGGAGTTCAAGTCATGGGAGGACAAAGAGAGTTTCTCAAAATGGAATTCAACTATCGGACTTCGTCGAACCAGAATATTCATTGAACTCTTCAGTAAAAATGCCAAGATTCTTTCTTTCTCACTTGATATTGCTTACTCAACTACCACCTCAAAAGGCTGTTAGTCGGTCCTTTGGACATGTTCTGACTTTGTCTAGAACATTGAGAGACTGTGGAGCACATACATTTCAAGGGGGTTTATCTCTTCAGTCAAAGCCCACCCAAAAGGAGTGTCCTCAAGGTCCTTGATTTTTTGCTAAGGATTACAATATGTCTCTTTCCGAATTTCCATTAGATGAACAAATTTCAAAGAAACGGAAAGTAGGAGATCCGAAGTTTAATGTGGCTAACGCAAGATCCTAAGATTTTAATCAGCACTAATGTCTCACGTGACTATTGCATCTGTCAGCTATAAAACTAGAAACTTATTCTATACAACACTTTTCATCTACGCATGGTGGTACAAATGACTTCAAAAGCTGGTATCAAATCAAAATATAAAGTGCACAAACCAAAAACAAAAATGTCACAAGTCTAAAGCTCCCGTAACCGTATACTAGAAAAGCATAAGCAAGAGTCATTGATCGCTTGCATATTTCCTCAGCAGTGGCTTTAAAAAGTGTTTGTAACTTGAATGTATTCGTGAGTTCATCCGGTTGGCTTTAAATCGATGTTGTTCTATGCAAGTTTTTTTTTTTTTGAGTCAATTTGAATAAAAGTATAAAATGAAATTAATACCTTTTGTTATGCCCTCCAAAATGTTATATTTAGTTTTTCTATAACCGCTGCAAAAACAAGATATAATGTTCTTTAAAAAACGTTTTATCAGATTAGCATTGTAGTCAAAATATACAAAGAAAACTGTCTTCCAAGGTCGTCTGAGCCTATTTTTTCATTTTTGTTTTGTTTATTCCACTATGTGTTGTTTGTATCTGTAAAAATCGTGTCCTACTTAAAAAATTATTGCTGGTTTTGCATGATTGAATTTGTATTAAGAAATGTAAAACTAAGTTGTACAAAAGTCACTACTGGAGCGCAGCAGTGTTAGTTGGAATACCTTAAATTTACTAAACTTTGGGAATTGTATTATAAGTTGAAATTGCGTGTGTATGTGTGTGTATGCTTTTTGCTATTTGTATGCTAGGGAATATCTGTATGCACTTCAGTTCATATTCTTGGAATTAAATTACTAAAGTGACCCAATTCCTTAGAGCTCTGCTGGCTTATCTCTAAGCCCTTGTTGTTGAGTTTCAGAATACGTTTGCTCTTGATATAAATGATAATCGAAAAGTAGGGTATCAATAGTTTTTACACGTGAAGAACCAACATAAGTTATGTCAAGTAAAAACTCAGTAGGACCAATGTCAACAACAGCTATCTGAAATGTAAGCTCTTGAGAGCGATGGATACTTATTGTGTAAGCTAATCCTAAAGGAAACTGTTTTCTTGTCCAGTTCACCGAATTTTTCTTGAATGATGCCGTAAATGGTGTGACGAGAATGACGTTGTTGTGTAATGTTAGACCATTGAAGTTGTCAAAATTAACCAGAACGCAGGGGAAGCTCTGTTGGTACCATGTTCTCATTAGCAGTTGAAGGAGTGTCGTAAATAAATATGCAAATGATCGCAAGCTCCCTTTACACAGATCAAGCGATCTGCCTAAATGTGCCCAAAGTAGAGTGGCAGTTGTAAATCAAACTCATTTGCTTCATTACATTTGGCGCTTTGGGTTTGCTTGGCTGCAAGTGTTTTCAACAGCTGTTTTGATTTTGGAAAGAGATTTTAATATTAAATTTTCTACAGAAGATGGACAAAACCTTTTGACCTTGTGTATATTGAATTCAAAGTCGAAAATTAGTTAGATCTATCTATATTCCAAATTTCATGCAAATCAGTCAACCCATCTCCGAGAAAACAAGAAAAGAAGATTTGCTCTTTAGTCACTGCACTACGTTCGCTGCGCTTCAATCAAATACTTTTTTGACAGGATCTAAGGAAAAAATTAAATTTAGCGCCAAAGGAGAATTGTTTAAACTTATGAGGCAGTTCAATTTTAAATTTGAAAGAACACTTTGATTTCATAAAGCAACATCTGAAAATCTAGACTAAATGTCTAGAGCAGTTGAGCAAGCTCCACCATCAGATAGCCTTTCTGTAGTAAGAAACAAATGGGAAAAGTCAAACAGATTTTTAATAAATTCATTAGTGCCAAAAAGAACTAGCTACAGTCATCCATTCAATTTCCAATACGTATATAATATGGAAGAAGAAGCAAGCGAACAAGCAAATTCACTTATGATTAAGAGATTGATTGTTATTAGCGAAGTTATAGATACTCGTCATCAAGACGAGTTGTATAATTTACATTAAATTTCCAAGTGAAGTTTTGATGAGAGTTCGAGACTGTTCTCGTTTTAACAAAAGTTTGAGAACGATTTGGATATAGACTCCAGTATACTCCAGTGGGTATGTTTATCATCTCTAGTGCACGATTAAAAATTGCAGATCCTGCGTCTAAACAAAATGTGGTTTTGTGGCAAAATACAAGACCTTTGTGCACAAGGCTATGTTGACAAATTAAAATTAAATTTTTTAGAGAAACTAAACAAATTTCGAAAGCTGAAAAGTAATATGTACTGTACATTGATCGTCAAATAAGGTCCTTGGAAAACACACTTCTTTGTGTTCAGGGAAAAAAACTTAAATATGTTCTACCTACACTAACTAATATTTGTGATGGTAGATAAAAAAAACATGTAATGCTTTGATTGACACCAATTTCACTCAAAAATGTAACATTCGTGGTACGACTTTCAAAGATTTCAATTGTATCTACGATGTTCTTTTAAGAAAAGTGTGTTGGGAGGAGAATTTAAAATTTTGACCGTCAATTTTACATGCACGCATTATTAAAAAATTATATATTATTTTATTTGCAATATTTAGTAGAGTGACAGCAAAATTGTATGCAAATAAAATACATACCCCTGGTACTCCATAAAACCTACTGTAGATAAAATTGTAATCTACGGCCCAGATATAGTGTCGAATATCTTGCTCCCGAACGGCCAACTGTTACAAGAGACACAAGAAGGCCACAGCAGATGCTAATGAAGTCGTAACTCCTTGAGAGTGATTCTTCTAAAACAATTAAGAATATAAAAATATAAAAAAGTTTCCTTATTTCTTTATTGTGTTGTGCTATTTAGGCGAATAAAGTCAAATTTGAGTTTTAAAAACGAATTTAATTCATTCTTTTTTAAAAATATTTTTCTATCATATGATATTATATTCAACGCCTGATTTGATGCCAGCTTTTGGGGTCATTTTCACTACTGTGATATGGTTTAATAATGGATTGTGGGTACCTTTCGCCTACCTGACTCAGCCAGCCGGAGTTGTTGACGATTATATCCATCATGATGTGCATTTCCTATACAAACATCATTTAAACTAGAAATTCTTTAACAATCGCAACGAAATCTTCAGTTTAAGGGAAATGGAGACTACGGAATGAATCCTGACCAATTCGTCATTCTAGGAATGTCTCTGAGACCGGCAACACCTGACATTGACTTCTTCCATTCGTTAGGTCAAAAACTGAATGTCAACACGAAAGCGCGATAGAATTTGTAAAAAATTAATTCCACTCCAGTAGAATTCGTGTTTCCACGGTAAATTCTATCACGATCGCCATGAATGCCATTGAAGTCATTAATGCCATTAACCAACCGCCAACAATGGCTCCAAGGAAGGAAAACTGCACTTCATCCTTAAATGTCACCTTATTACCAGTGCACTTTTGATGAACATATACAAGCCCTTTTTGCCGACCCCTTATCGAAGATTCCCCATGAAGTTTTCGCCTTGAATCGAGGTTACTCTCATTCCATTATGGTTTCCCTCTGTGATGGCGTTCTTAAATAATAAATTGACACTGCTAACTTAATCTCCTTGCATTCACCCACTCAAAGGACATTCGATACCTCGTTCGACATTGCCTCGAAATGTTTCGTAATACCAAAGTACTAGGGATGGGGTAGCTGTGAATGCTTTTAATTTATGACAGACTCCGATTCAATTCGATTCAAGGAATTTCTTTCTTTTATCCTGCTTCGGAAGGGGAGGCAAAAACTTAAGGGAACCTTTCGTATACGATGCATAAATCAAGTTAACTTATGTCGTGCACTGTGGGAAACTTATTCTCTGGGAGGAGTTATCCTTGATAAGTTCGGTTTGGGGTGGGTCACTTAGTGTCCCACTCATAGAGGTCACGTTTGGTATGTATTTCACTTCTTTGTTTAAAGAAAAAACTCCCCCTTGCTGAGTCCTTAAAGTGATCTTAAGCAACAGCTGCTGGTGAATGCTAAAACTTTTGAATTAATTTTCATAAAATCAAAAATTAAATACCACGGGTGATGTTGAGATTGTATTTGCTCAAAGGACACCCAAATACAGACGGTGTGCATCAAAATTTAATGTGTGCATCCATTTTGCATGAGTCGTTGAAAAGTGATTTAACTGCAACCAACCGGTGCAAGTGAAGTAAGTTCTCAAAACTACGAATTGAATTTGAAATGAACTTATCAGAGAAACAGGGTGCTCCTTCACAAAGGAGCCACATTAACAACACTCTCGTTTAGTTAATTAAGAAACGTGTCGTAAAAGTTTTGCGAGCTATTTAACTTTCGCTGATGGCGAATCTTTCTTGTCACCCGTGCGCTTATATAATAAGATGGAGTGCCATTTTTCGCGGTATAAAGTCTAATCGAATGTCATTATAGAAGTGATGCAGTAAAACTTGTAATTCAACCGCAAGAGGATAGATCTATGGTTTCTTAAATTAACTGAAGTGATACCATGCTGAAGCTAAAAATTAACTTATACTAAGGGAAACTGGTCTTTACTAATCTAAGCTCCACACTTGGCATACTAAAGCATGTCTGATAAATCCACTAACACCAATAGACAAAGAGACTTAAACGTCTATTACCCCACGGGTAAAAATGGAAATATCATAAGACGTCAGCTATATCAAATCAAAACCTACATTTGGCAACATTATCAATGGCCCAAAGCCCCAAAGCCCACCCTGCCCTTCGTTTTTTCACACTGAATGACACGCTTTGGTTTAGAATTGACACTTTCTTTTCTTTGGAGCAGGGTTAGACTTCCAGAGAAGTCGTCTTAAATCCGAACCGCTCCAAGTCATAGGTTTTTTAATTGATATAATTTTGTTGTGAATGGAAAGGTCCATTGCCTCTGGGGTAGCAAATTCGTGAGCTGGATAAGATTGGCATGATGAATCTTTAAAGTTTAAGTCATTACACACTTATAGTGCTAACCGTAGTCTCTACCCTCTATGTAGAGAGTAGTTTCCTCGTCTATATAGTAAGTTCTCAAATAGTTTCCCTTAGAATATGATAAGGAGTTTCCTTTGCTAAATTGCGGATTCCTTATATTCCGGGGCTATCTAGGACCAGCTTTTTAAGATGCTTTCTTAGTTGACCGTTTACTGAATGGAAGGTTGCTAAAAGGCGTAGTCTATTTTGCTTTTTCGAAGAATGCCTTTGTCTTTTCCACATTCGAAACTTTTTTCAGAATTTACACCTTTTTTTGTTTCATCGTTTATCACTAACTCTTTTCGGATGAAAGATCCTTCAAACAAGTTGACGCTCCTTTCTTATCGGCCATTAGCGCAAAAAAAAAGAAAACGCAAGTAGATATTTATAATGACTTGTAAAGTCTACAGTCAAAACTTAATCAAAGGACAAGTTGAATGTCCTTAAAAAAAGAAAGTCCCATCATTTAACAAACCCTTTGTAACTCTCACTTTTTTCCTTATATTTATAGCTTTTTGTTAACAAGCATGATTAAATAAAATTAAACCCTGACCTATCCTCAGTTAATAGCATGAGTAACCCTCGGCATATTTATGAACATTAAGTATACGCCCGAGTTATCGTAGGAACTCTATCGCATACACATTTTAAGGTAACCAACATTAGCTTCTGCGTGTCCCGAAAATAGCAATCGCCACTAATGGGTCCCGGATGGACAGTGGACACAAATCTAAGACGAGTTCATTGTCCACTTAATACAAACAAAAATGGAAAAGAGATAGAAAGAGAAAAAGGAGACTAAATTTCCTGTTTCCTAGTGCATGAGTACTAATAGAAGGGTATTCACCCTCCTATGTGTATCCTTGTCAAAGTAACTCGAGATGATTCACTAATTGCTTCCCCCTTTTGAATACATATAGGGTGTCCAATCGAAATAGTAGGACAAATCAGTTGACCTCTTTTTTTTCGTGTCCCCAATCGTCGCTCTAATGAATGATATCCAATTTGTGTGCGCTTAAAACTTTTGCGTAACTACCCTGAGATACAGAGATATTGTTCTCAGTAAAAAAGTTCACTTTGTTACAGCATTTCCCCCTCGAATGGTGGTCTGAATAGACCGTTCGAGTGTAAGCAATACAAACATTTGTTGCTGTATAACAACGGAAATTTGTTCCACCAGCGAATAATTAAGTGAACTACAACGCAACGAGTTTCGGAATAGTTGATCCTTGTAGAGGAGGAATTTGGAAGCGTGTTGAAATTCAATGAAAGTTTTTAGTCAAAGGAGGAACAGCAAACAGATTAGTCTTATTCGTTTGTATCTTGTAGGATCGCATAATAATTATCGGGTAGCAACTTGTTTTTCTGGAACAGCAACAAATGATTTTCAGTCTGATTATCTCCATCTTAAGGTTAGTCGAATAAAGCTTCTCTAGTAAATGCTGGCTTGTCTGAGACCTGATGGTCTCCTGTTTTCGACTATCCCGTTGGGATTGCTTCGCAAAATATAGTCCTATCGTTCGTTCACAAAGTTCGCGACGAGCTGAAGGCTCGTATTCAAAACAACCCCGAAACGTCGATGAGGTCAATTGCGAAGGACCTTCAAGTATTTAAGCGACTAATTTGCGATGTGGCTTAGGAAAACCTCGAGTTTATAAGTCTCATGCCATGAGAAGGGACCAGTTTAAGTATGTCGGAGCAAACAAAAAACTAGCGTGTGCTCCGTGTGCTAAGGCTTCCAACAAGTTGAGGCATCCAGAAGATTTTGTTTTTTTTTTATCCGATGAAAAAAAAAAAACTCGAGCAGGACCAGAAGGTCAATAGAAGGAACGACAGATGGCTGTGTTCAGAGCCCGCAGACGTCCCCCAGTTTTGCACATCAGTTTACAAAACTTGGACTTCTCGATCGTAATTGAAGTAATGATTCTGAAAACTTTAAGAACAATACAACCCCCTTCTTCTCAAGCTACTTCCTGATTGGTTTCAGGCTAACAGCCAACAGAATAGAAAAATGTTCAAAGTTTGTCCTGGTATGTCCAATTTCATCTCAAAAGACTGTTAGCCAATTGAAACAATGCTGCTTTTTTTTATAATTCACTAGCGCTAAAAGGGTTATGAATACCCTTATGATGCTATTCACACAGCGCTAGTGTTGGTGTAATGACTTTGAAACTCAGGTAGTATTTAAAGTTTCAGTCTTTTGCTCCGAGGGTGCTGTCCAGAATGACTGGGGAGAATTATTGGTACTGTTTCCATTGCTTTTAATTCACAGCATTTCTTTCGAACATCCTGATGTCATTAAATACGATCAACAATTTTAAGCCATATGACCACCCTACTGCCAGTGTTATGCCTACGCAGTAGAGTTGACGTCAGCTTTTTTCCGCAGTTGATCGACTTTTATTTATTTTTATTTTTTGACATCGGGATTCAAACTTCGAACCTTCAGCGTGACAAGCGATGATGCAACCACTACACCATGGCCACCCTGATTCAGAGATAAGACATAACTAGATATCCGACTTTCCAGGCTACTTTCCATTGCCGACAAGCTGTTTTCCAATAAAACTCGGCAATTCACATATATTGTCTCATTTTCTTTACAAATGTGAGTAAATTCCCGATTTCCACCTCTATTACCCCTAGAACTCCCGAGTTTCACCTAAAATACCCCTCTAATTGCCGAGTTTCACCATGAAAATCCCGAGATTAACGTCAATTTACGATTTATTGGAAATAGTTGGCGGAGCTTGTTCAAAAACATTTATTTTGTTTAAAATATTTGAGTTTAACGGAAATTTTTAAATCGAAACGTATATGCATTTTTATGAATTGTTTTGCTTCTAAAAAGGATATTTTGAAACAGTTAACAGTATATTGAAATAGTTCAACCATTTTTGCATTGTAAAAGCTATTTAAAGGACAATTTTTTGTTTAGATTTTTTTTTGGTTTTGAGTTTCTTTTCTTTTCTTTTATAATGAAAACGTTAAAAATAGGCTTTAACATATTTTTTAAGCAAACAGAACCATATATTTTTCGTGTTTATAGACAATTTTCGGCACTTCATATTTTTCATACTTTTTTAGGTGGATTTCGAAGAAATACTACCTATTGCAGAGGTCCTCATGACGCAACTTTCAAAAAATTTGAATGCAACTTTTCAAGACCTCTATAGTAAACACCGAAACCATGGTCCGTTCAAATGTTTATATATATATATGCAATATAACGAAATCTTGTCACCACGATAGGGGCCGCAGTTCTTAACCGAATTGAACGAAACTTGGTACACATGTTGATATGGTGAATAGCACGGACGAGTTCGTAGATGGGCGAGATCGGTTGAGAGGGGGGCATGTCACGCCCATTTATGCAATACAACGAAATCTTGTCCGCACGATAGGGGCCGCAATTCTTAACCAAATTGAATGAAACTTTGTACACATGTTGATATGGTGAATGGCACGGACGAGTTCGTAGATGGGTGAGATCGGTTGAGAGGGGGGCGTGTCACGCCCATTTATGCAATACAACGAAATCTTGTCCGCACGACAGGAGCCGCAGTTCTTAACCGAATCGACTGATACTTTGCACACATGTTGATATAGTGAATAGCTCGGCTGAGTTCGTAGATGGGCGTAATCGGTTGGGAGGGGGCGTGCCACACCCCTTTACATTTTTCAAATTCCGCATTAATAATTGTTAAATTTTCATTTTTAATAGTATAGAAGTGGTAATAGTAAAATAATATTTTTGGAAAAAAATTCCCGCCATTTTGAATCCGCCATCTTGAAATTCTTTAAAATTGCTCCGATTTCGTTGAAATTGAAAATGTATACTCGTTTATGGGTACTTCTTATAATTTCGCCGGAAGGTCTTTTTTAATCTCGCAATCTTACTTTTCAGTCGGAATAATTGTGCACGAAACATTATATTGCATTTATATACCATAAAACTGACTATTATTGCAAAATTTGCAACTTAATTGTTAAAAAGTAATCAATATTATAAAATTCGCTGACTGGAATTTTGAATTTGTTGATGGGAATATTAATTCATTTCGAATTGCTATACTTTACGAACATGAACAGCTGATTTTTTAATTAATTCTTGTGTGGGGAAATTGAAATGTCACAATAGTTAGCTTGCAAATATTAAAATTTAATAATTTGAGAGTTTTGTGAATTCGGCAGTCTAAATTGACTAATTTTGCATGCAGAAAAAATACGTCCTAACTAGCAAGGGTTGCAATTGCATAAAAAGCCCAAAAATGTAAATCATGTAAGAGTTTTGAAGAAAACAAAAATATTCAATTTGAATGATTTTTGCACTGCAAATTCAAATTTTTTTGACAAATGTCAAAATGGGAGAAATCCACTGCGTCGTTTTTAGAGGAACCATGTAAATTGTTATTGCTTTTGCTCACACGTATTCACAGACATTAGATTTTGACAAGAAAAACCAAGATGGTGGTACAACAAAAGCAATGTAAACAAATGAGTGTCGCGGGGCTAGAAGGACGGAAGTCGAATATCTCTTTATTACTTGATCTCTGCCCTGATTGAACAATTCGGGATGGAAATCAAAAAACCCGAACGAGCTTAGGGGGCGACACATTGCCATTGGTTTCAGACTAACAGCCAACCGAATAAGAAAGTTTCAAAACATCAGTATATGGCCACTGCCTGCTAAAAAGCACGTCTACAGACTTAATCTTCCGCCTGTTTCTATCTGTCAACAACAATAGAGTGAATGGCAGTGATTGACGCGGGAAAGTCCACCAATAAGAAACGTAAGGAGGTCAAGAAGTGAGAAAAACAAATGTGCTCAAATGCGCCGCTATATTATATCGGAAGATACGCATCAGGAAAGGCGGTAAAAACTACAACGTGCAACGCCGCGGTCATGTCTGAGAGCTAGTCAACTACTGCTGACATTAAGTAAAAAGTTCTTAACTGAGCTCGACTAGAAATCGCTTTTACTAACACACTGTTGGTCCTCTGTTAGACTCACCTTTCAATCTAAGACTCTGAGTCCGGTCAAGCCGAGTGTGGTGGAATTTGTTGGTTCCGAAACTATTCAAAGATCTAATGTTGTTGTCTTTAAGAGAGCAGGAACTCTTCCAAGCTTCTTCCAATCAAGGCTCTGTAAGGTTTTTTTTAAATTCAGTTGAAAAGCTGAATTTAGTTGTCCTGATTCCGGAACACATTGGAATCCCGAGAAACAAGATCCTCAAGAATTTGTTTGAACGTGAATGGCAATCGAGTTCTCAATACCCGTCGCCATAGCTCAGGCATGATGGCAGATGACATGACATTTAAAAGATCCAGTAAAAACTACAGATAATTTATAGGAATCTTATTGTGCCAACCACAAGCTTCACTACGACACAGCTAAATATCATTAATTATAACTAGTCATCCTGTTTCCGTCTGTGTCTAAAAGTATTTTAAAAAGATTTCATCCTTATGTCACAAACCCACATCATCCTGCCTGCAAAGATCTATAAGTTCACGCTTAGATTCCCACCAGACTATATCTTAAGTGAAGTGCTTCAAACGGAACCTGGACATGCATATGAGCAGACAACCTCTAAAGTAAATGTCTATCCTGTATATAATCCCACCTTCTATCGAAACGTCAGTACCATATGCCGCAAGAAGCACATGTAGGATTCCGCTCTTACCAGTGTATACCCTTTTTTTTTTAAATAATACATCCACGCCCATGAGTCCAAAAAAATGCATCTTTTCCTTCAGTCAATACAAGACGACCTTGGAAAAGGTCACATGACCTGGATTTATTCTGGAAAATAAAATTCTCTTTCTGTTTTCAGTGGAAAGGATAAAAGGAAAAATGTAACCTCCAAGATTATTTTAGAGTTACCTCACACTGTGTTGAGTGCACAACCTACCGGGAGAAGGATATTCTCCTGCACATTCTCTAAACTAAGAAATAAAATCCTTGATGGAAAAAGTAAAAAAAAAATCTCCCAGGACTCCTCTGTTTCTCATAAAAACAAAAAAAAACAAAGATCCTTTTCTAAGACTCGGGATTGTTGTTTTTTTTTCATCAGAATCAACCCACTTTGGGTGCTTTTCTTGTAAATATATGATAGAAGCATTGAAATGATTCTAACCAACAACAACTCAGGGATAGGGGAGATAAATTTCACATGGATGACAACGACTTCATTACACTGTTAAGGTTTCCTTTTTCTGTTTTGCTTAAAGTTTGCTATTGTTTAAACTTATTTTGGAGTTTTTTTTTTTTTTGTTTTTTTGTACGCTGTCTATAAGTCAGGATTGATGTTTGAGTGATAAAATTGGTCACAGGAGTTATGTTGTTGTTCAGAAGGAGCTTTGTCATAATCTCAATTGTAAAATGGGATTTGGGTGATACCAGCATGGCAACCAAGTAAATTGTCTAAGGAACTCTAGCGAAGGTGGTAGTTTAGTCGCTTGGAAGTGTTAGTATAGCCGAGGATTTTGTCACTCGCCGGTGAGTCAGTCAACAATAAAAAAAAAACAAGACGAGAACTACTCCCACTTGATGAACTCTGGATCAGATCGTAAGGTGAATCCACTAAGCGCACTAGATTCATGTGAACCTTTACATGTGGCACTTGAATCTCCTTCTCAAAAACTTTGGAATAGTAAAGGGAATTCCGGACCAGAAAAGGTAAACATATCAAATATGAAAAGCTAAACCCATTGTTAAGTAAAAGACCCAAGAAGCATTATTGGAACAATGACTTTGACATATGAGTATGTATCCCGAATAAATTGTGTATGCTTACAGAAAGTTCTTCAGAAGACAAAAACCCACTGTAGCATCCACAGCCTATGAAAGTAAAATGTTAAATCCCACAGGGCACAGCTTTCCGACCGTCTAAGTACAACCATATTACCATAAAAGTCAACTGATCAGATTCAATTCAGAAGGAAACCCGTGTAGGCTGACCGCTTCGGCCGAATTAAGACATTCGCAACCTTAAAAATAGATGTGTGATACTACCATAAAAATGAAGGAAGAATAACCGCATAATTATTCATCGGTTTGTGGATCGATAACCAGCTACCACTTTATTGCCGGCTTCGAACGGCGGATAGAGAAGCTTTATCATGACACATTATACTCTTGGAACTTGGTTATTGTCTGCCAATAGGTGATCCCGCGAAAAACTTTTGTCTGTTTTGCGAGCCTTGAACCTGTGTCTTCTCGCTTATCAGTCCAACCACTAGGCCACGGCGACCAGAATGACAATAACACCAAAAGTTCTAGTCAGTTATTCTGGACACCACCCTCGAAGTCAAGACCGAAACTTAGTAAGACTAAAGTTTTAAAACCACTAGTACATCAATACTCGTGCTGTGTAAACAACTCTATAATTCATAACCCCTCGAGAATATAAAAAGAGATTCATGGGAAAAGGGAAATTTAAAAGAAGCAAACATCCGGACAATCCATTGTCGTGTCGCCGTCTCAGTATTTTGCATACAGTTGGTATCAACAGTAATAAGCTGGAGGAAGGCATTAAAAAGATGTATGAGCACTACAAAAACACCAACACAGCATTCAAAAGGCACTAACAACGTTAGAAACGCACTTACATAATTGTGTGATGAATATAGATCGGCATTTACCACTTATAACTCCGAACTCAGGAAATCCAAGAGACTGACTTAGAGGAAAAACTGTGAGAGTCTAGAAACTCTGCCTGCTGCAGCCCAGCTCCAGAAGTCTCTATCTAAAGAGCACTCCAATGGGTTAGGGCTGCTTCTCAAAGCAGACGGCAACTTCACTTCTAGCCGTAGCGAAACCCTGGAAACTTTGTTCCATGTGCTCTTCCTAGGCTCGGAGATACAGCGAGATATCCCTGATGTCACCACCACTGCTTCCGATTGCAGAATCGACAGCAGAACCAACAGTCTGTCTGGTAGCCAAGACAAGATAAGATGGGCAGTCGGCTCATTTAAACCCTTTAAGTCACCAGGGAGTGATGGAATCTTTCCAGCTCTCATCCAGAATAGTCTGGACTACATCATTCCATCTCTGGTACATTTATTTAGGACCAGCTTTTACTAAGGATACATTCCATTAGCTTGACGGGAAGTTACTGTGGTTTTTATCCCCAAGCTAGGCAATAAGCCTAGTGAGTTCCCTTAATCCTATCGCCCTATCAGTTTGAAATCATTTTTTCTTAAAACAATGGAAAAACTGGTAGATATTCATATTAGAGGTAGGGTGAATTCATAAACGTCAAAAATCTGCGCAAGTACAATCGAATTTCTTTTCTTATGCGTTGTTGAACGGACGCACAGGGCAGAATATGTGCAGTCAACATGAAGGCCTTACTTAGTACATGTAAACGTTGTTCATAATCGTCGAAGAACAATGATCAACAAACAAATTTTACTGAGTTTATTTTTTGATTTGCTTACAGAAAAACAACAACATCAAACTCAAAAAATAGATCTGTTTTCTTTATTTCGGTCACAATTATTGCTCTCCACAATAAATTTTTTTTCTGTTTCCCAGCATTAAACTCTTTTTCATTATGAATTCTATTTGCAGCCAAAAAATTATGGCTGCGCAATCTACCCGAGGTCGATGATATAATGACGTTTATGAACAGAAGGTACTGCAGTTCGCCTATGTTAGTTCGCAACTAACGCAGTTCTTTGAAAGTCTGATGTTTATGAATTCACCCGTACTCTAGAAAACAATACGCCTCTGCATCTCAACCAATATGCTTATCGGAAGGGTCGATCCACTGCATCATCTAGTCACACAGATAGAGAACGGTTTTTGCTCAAAGGAAATTACCCTCTGTGCATTCCTTGACGAAGAAGGTGCTTTTGACAACACCGGCTATGATTCAATCACCAATGCTCTTACCCGCCGAGGCATTTATCACCCAACTAACTAAGGCGATGCTTGAAAGCCGGTGAATCTCGGCCACCTCTGGAGAGATCTCAGTGACCATTTCAGCAGCTAAAGGCTGTCCACAAGGAGGCGTCCTAGACAAGAAACTTAACTGGAACTCGCACGTCAACAGCCAAATTACCAAAGCGACACTGCCATGTGAGTATGTCGCCGATTATACGGTAAAATCTGGGGTCTACAGCCCAAGGTTACATACTGGATTTACACCATGGTAGTATGGCCCATCCTTACCTACGCCTCCATAGTCTGGTGCACCAAAGTCAAGGAAAAATCCACCATCTTAAAGCTATAGCGACTTCAAAGATTAGCATACCTCAGCATCACCGGGGCCATGCGAACTTGCCCTACGGCAGCCCTTGAGGCACTGATTGGACTTATCCCGCTGCACATCTATGTCAAAAAAGTGGCACTGCGTACAGTTGATCTCCAACGCTCGACAGGAATCCAGCCAAGCAGACCTACGGGTCACATGGCTATCCTATCTGACTTCCCCGAGCTTGAAATGATCGGCACGGTATCGGACTTTTTGCCCAAGTTACTCTGTTTTGGCAGGAAATTCGAGATTGAGATCCAGAACAACTCCTGGGATACCGGAGACCCGTTGCTGAACATCAAAGGACTAGTGTGGTATACTGATGGTTCAAAGATGGACTCCGGTGTTGCTAGCGGTATCAATGGCCCTAATCACAAAGTCTCAAAGGCACTCGGAATGTGTCCTAGCGTCTTTCAGGCGGAATTACATGCCATCGATACCTGCGCCACTATTATTCTAGACTCCGGCATAAAGCGAGTAGCCACCGATATATTCATCGATAGGCAAGCAGTGCTATCCGCTATCAATTCAGACAATGACACCAGCGCTGAGATCAGACGAAGAATAACCCTTGCCAATCGCTGCTTCTTTGAACTAAGAAGGCAATGGACCAGCAAAGCCCTCTCTCGAACAACAAAAGTGACCCTATATAAGACCTTAATAATCCCAGTCCTCTACGGCGCAGAGGCATGGACTTTATCAAAAGTAGATGAAGGTGCTCTTGGCTGTTTCGAGAGGAAAATTCTTCAGGTGATTTTCGGTCCCGTCTGCATAGACGGTGAGTGGAGGAGGAGATACAACGACGAACTGTACGGGCTGTACAGCGACATCGACTTAGCCAGAAGAGTGAAGGTCCAACGACTGAGGTGGCTGGGTCATGTAGAGCGGATGGACACCAATGCTCCGGCCCGAAAAATCTTCGAATCCGCCCCCGAGGGACAGCGCAGTAGAGGAAGACTGCGACTCAGGTGGCGCACGCAAGTTGAAGGGGACCTCAACAGACTTAGCGTGCGAAACTGGAGGCAGCTAGCTAAAGATCGAGCTGGCTGGAGACGCTTGTTGGTTGAGGTCCAGATCCACCCCGGACTGTAGCGCCACCTTAAGTAAGTAAGCCAAGCAGCGCTTAAAATACTGAGTTTCCATTACTGTAACTCAAAGGCCGTTCTAGGCTGCTTCAATACTCTTCAGGACCACTCAAAGCGAATTAAAGTCAAGCTATGGTGGGTACCAGGACACAGAGGAATTGAAGGCAATGAAATTGCAGATCAACTTGCCAGGATAGGCTCTTCAGAAAGGTACATAGGTGCCGAACCCTTCTGTGGAATCCTTACTTCCGAGTTCAGAATGAGTCTGGACAGCTGGGAAAAACGAAACTTCATATCCTACTGGAACAACACTCAGGGACTCAGACAGGCTAAAAGGGCCATCCGACCCCTGAACAAAACCACTTAAAATATTCTCAACCATAAAAGAGACGATTTTAGAAAACTTGCCGGCTTTCTCACTGGTCACTGTAGCCTCAGATATCACTTACATAAACTAAACATAGTTCAGGAATCTGAATGCAGACTCTGCTTAGAGGAAGGCGAATCAGTCGAACACGTACTATGTGAGTGCGTGGCTGTCTGCAGGGTTAGGAAACGGTGTCTCCACAAAGAATTCCTTACACCGGAGGACATTCGTAATGCCTCGACTAGAGATATCTTCAACTTCATTAGGAAGATAGAGGATCTCCTTGTCTAACTGGCTCCAGGCACAATAGATGTTTTAGGTCGCAGTGCCATATGCGTTTGTCGCAGAGCCTTACTAATAATAAATAATAATGTTAGAAACAGCCCAAAAGGTCATTAACAGTTTTACTCTCGGTAAAACAAACTTCATTGGATCAAGAAAAAACTCTGAACTCGCTTTCGAATTATGGAGGACACAGACATCTCCATAGGCACAGGATAGGGACAAATTGCGATGGTTTTTTTTTAGACCTGACTTCGAATTATAGAAGTAAAAAAGTCATCATGTTCGAAATAAAGGTTTTCAGGTTTTTTTGCACAGTAATAAATTCTTATTAAGGAAAGGGAAAAATTGCATAGGGTTTCTTCGATTAACAGAGGTTTTCTCATGGGACTGAGGAAGTACTTTCATTTAGGAAGGATTTGCGAATTATCGAGAGTTCACTGTAATAGGTATCGGACTTCCAAAGAATGAGAGCTATCGAACTCAACCACCAAAAAAGTGTCAGTCTGGCTTTGGGAAAAAATCCGATAGGGATGATGGTATGATAAGTATACAGACACAGAAATGGTACCGCCGTGTTCAGTTTCCGGTCTTATGTTGTGGAACGCCATGTCCATATAACTTGATACTCTAACTATCCATGTCAGAAAAAGTTAAAATCGTAGGATTTCTTGGCACGGCAGCCCACTAAGGACCAAGGCTTCTAGTAAGGGATGATGGATCGAGACTCTCTATAATAACAACTCTCGGAAAGGTGGAGGGATTCCAAAGCACTACCCCCTTAAGCCACAGTTGTCTATAAATAAGAACTATAGTACAAACCCTCACAGGGCACTGTTTGATAGACAAGCACGTCACTAGACCAGATGTCCCTTTTAACGATTTATATAAAGACGAGGAAGAGGAAAAACTCACCCTTTTTGGACCTGCCTTGCCCAATCATGGCTAAGAAGGCAAACTATAAGAGCGTATTTCTATGAAGGCCTCAGCGACCTAACTAAACTTGATACAGGTAAAGCTCGAAAATTAGAAAAAAAAAAGTTTTGGCGAATTCTATTTTTCAAATGTTTTCAATTTCCAAGCGCTTTTATTTAAACAGAGGAGACCACTATATCCACCCATATTCTTCCGCCCAAAGTGAATAAATCTCAGTAAAATCAAAAAAAGGAACGAAAAAACGTTCATTCACTTGGACACAATGAACTCACTTCACACCTTTACGCTTTCGGAGATACATAATGACAATAAACATATTGAAACATTACACAAATCATACCAAACAGAAACAAGGAAAAGTTCCGTAATATTATTTTCCAGTCTAAACTGTACCTAACTGTAAAAAAAATGCAAGCAAAAAAATTTACTTGGACAAAATGCATGCGCAAATGAAACTGGAGATGCTTCAGCTTGAAAATTGGAATATTTTTTTCTAATTTCCAAGCTGTCTACACAAAATAAAATTGTATTCAAATTTCCAAGCAATTCCAATTTCCACGAGTTCTAATTGTCAAGCTTTACCTGTATTTATAAAATAAAGAACTTTGTCTGTGGGTCTAAATGGTTCTGCACATAGTGTGGTACAGGAAGAGGCCTACATCGAAACAGCTACCCAGTTTCTTCATGCAAGGTTCCTGGTGCTAGTAATCCGGTACTCTACGTTGTATCACAATGGATCTTTATTCTGGTCTAAGTGCACCCGCTTTAACAGGAGCCACAGCGACAGCAAAAAGAAAAAAATAAAAACAGCTCAAATGAAAAGGGACTTCGAAAAGAATACATTCGACATTGGTCGACCAATCACACATTAGGTTTGACAACGGTACAAGCTACTTATTCGTTTTTTAAACATATTTTCAAGTTCCATGTCAGCGATGAGATTTGCATCTTCCACTGCATACGATGAATGATGGAAATTGCTGTGAAAGAGGAAGAGTCACGTTTTCTGCCAAAACTGTTTCAAGACTAAACCTTAGACGCAGTCCCATTGTAACCACGTAGTTCGACCGACAGAACATATCTCTAGTATTTATATTCCAAGCACTCTAAGACGAAATTTATGTTTTTTTGCAAAGTTATGTATGCTCCATTATTTCCTTACACTTACACAATCGTACCCATTACATTACAACAAACATTAAGAACAAAGCACTCATAGCAACGTATGCGTAATCGTTTGTAATCAGTGTGTTTGTTTCAATGTCCAAGGACATTATATGAATCATAAAAGGAAAACAAGAAACGTCGGGACGCATTAAAGAAACACTTTAACTTGCTTTTTGTCCCGACAATTGCGTGTAGGCAGTAAGTATGACGCACTCAAGACAGAAAAAAACAAAAACATGGACAAAGAGAAAAGTCCTCGAAAAAAATCCGTCTTCCACTGTTGATCTGATTGTTATAACAATCGTGATGGACATATAAGACATTTTTCGTAAGACTACAACGTCTTAAGTGGAAAATTGTAAAGGACATCTTGAACCAGACAAAATAATAATTGAATTAAATTAATTCCGAGTTATGTAGTCACAGGAAAAAGGACAATAAACAAACAACACAGACAGGCACGTGTTGAACTAATCGAAAAGTCGTTCGCTTTTTTATTTGGTTGTAGTTTGAGTGAGGAGAGATTTCTAGAGGACGTAAGTTTTAGGTAAATTTGAATTTGGCGGCGTAGCTGCATAAGTATTACACTGGCAGCAGGGTGGTCATATGACTTGAAGAGTTGATCGTGCTGAATAATGATGATTACATCAGGTGTTATGTGGGTTGGGTTGGAAACAACTGTTGAAGCTAAGGTCATAATTCGTAGAGCAGGGCACAATAGGAGTCTTCCAGAAATGAGAATTGTAACGATCACGCATGATTTAGTGCAACAACAATGTTTCGGTCAATTTCAAGTGACGCATAAATAGGTCAGTGCAGGCTCTTGTATTAACTCGATCTTATACGGATGGAGGCCTAACTCATTGAGCAGGATCCTTTTGGAAAACCCTTTATCAATTCTTGAAGACGTACTGGGCTTTTGAGTTGTAAATAAAATTCCTTGTAACTGCGCACTACTTAGATCATTGCAGTCTATTTGTAGTTACTGTGTCCCAAATGTGCTTATGGTCTAAACTTCAGCTCATGTGGTACAAGATCAACAGATAGTTTGAGGCAGAATTTTATTTACCTGTAAAAAACGCTAACTTGCTATAACGTTAGAAAACCAGTACTCGAAGGGCTACTGTTGACTACAAGCTTCACAGCGCTCTTGCGCTGATTACTTTGGTGATAGATAACGTTAACATATACGGATTTGAAAGGGTACCAGAGAAGGCATGTTACTTCATATAAGCAAGCAGTCTAAAGAAATGGAAAAATGAACGAAAGAACTTGAACAAGGGACGATGGACATATCGGCTGAACTCAAGCCTAGTTAAAAAAGGATGAGACATCTAAAGATAAGAACAACAACCCCGCAATGGATTGCTTGTGATTACTATATTACAATTACAACTATCATGCTAAGTAGTTCTAACTGCAATCAAGACTAGGACGTCTTCAAAGTTATTTTATGATCATCTTAGAACTCATTTAGGATATTAACATTTAACCAGTATTGGATTAGGAAGTGCCAATTCTTATGAGATGTGTCTTTAATAAGAAAAATATCCGTGCACTTCGCATGTGAATGTCCGGCTTTCATCTGCCTCGGGTAAGCAAATTTAGGCAATCTTAAACTTTGTTCCTCAAATTAGCCACAACGATACCGATATCCTCTAGATGAATCACCATTTCTTTGGTACAAGGCTGGTGAAAGTAGCCAATGCAATGCGCTAATACTATGTTAAGAACCAAAACAGAACTATATCTCTGGCATTGAGAGAAAATTTTGCAGGAAAAGGAAACTTTGCAGGGGTAAGTTAATTACTCTTCGTAAGACATGCAAAAGGTCTGTGCATGCAAAAATCCAGAGAAGCCTGGCTCAACAAACCACGGCAATCAAAGCAAAACGGCTATTTCCTGTACCGTGATAAAGAAAATCTTGTTTCATTGTGAATCTCGATAGGGGTAACCTAAGAGCACTAATTGGACTGCTCGGCAGTCACTGCCGCCTCAACAAACACCTACATCGCATGAACCTTGTAACAGATTCAAGCTGTAGACTCTGCCTTGTGCTCTCTTTCAATTTAGAAAGAGAATCCTCTGCGACGAAGTTGTCGCTACGAAACAGCTTGCTGCCATCCACTCAGAGAAGTTCCTCAACTTCCTGACATCTTTTGGAGTGAAACAATTCATCTGAAATACTAGGGAAGGCGCAACAGAATTCGTCAGAAACCGCAGTGCCAAGGGCTGTGAATAACCCCTGCTGTGCGTTCTACATTCGTCGCATGAATGGAAGGGACTTAACATTTTTTTTACCGCCTCCGAACGGCTGCTCATGACAAATTACACGCTCAACGGCTTGTCATTGAAAAAAGTTTGCCTGTTGATGATGCTGATACTCAGATCTCTGTCAGTTCGCTTAGCAATCAAAAGCACTAACCACTGAGCCACGAAGACCACCAACTTCCTGAATACTCGGGTCAACTATCTATAGGTGACGTCTTTGTCTGGTAAAATTTTATCCCAGGACCGTAACGATGGCCTCCAGCAAGTCTAAATATGCACAGTGGGTAAGAATCACACTCTTCCATAGATAAAACGAAAAAAAAATCGTTCATAGACACGACTTCATCAGTGCTTTTCTAGAAAATTTCCAACTCCCGATAAGGACATATTTGTGGATATTTCGAAAACTAAGCCTTTAGATCAAGCAGCCTCAAACTTGAATGAAATAAGCGCCATCTCTTAGGGCAATCTTGATCCCCGGATACCTGTGGCTCTTGGTCATCGTCAAAAAAGAAGCTGAGGTGGCTCGAACAGTGCCCCATGGACAATGAAGAAACCATTAAGCGTGTCAGTCTTGGTTTGGTGTCACTCAAGTGTCGATAATTGATTCCATCTTCTGTTTGTGACTTGTGAGAGTACATGCTACCAAGCTACTCATGTCTGCGTAAACCAAAGACACTTGTCAGTGGACAAAAATGTTCGCATTGGTCAAGCTTTTCTTTTTGAGAATCGAAGTCTTCCACCTTTTCTGCCCCGAGTACGATAATTTCGTCAAGTTTTCTATGGAAATTCCGGCTTTCTGTAAGGAAAATGTTATTGGTCAGTGAGTGCTTCAAATTTGTCGGTGTACAGGTAAATTTGAGGAAACAACCTTTCATACAGCACAAGTATCAAAGTTTATTTCTTCAATGACGGCTCGCATCCGATCGGTTTCAGTCACCTGGCATCAGTATCCAGTTTTATTTTTTGCAAATTTGATAAGATTGCCGTTTTCAAGCGCCGCGTTCCCCATTCATACTAGGACTGCTTATCGGTTAACCTACATTCGTAGCAATCATATACACATAAGCACTGCCTCACCCGCGGGCTTAGTGGGGGCCATAAACTACTTATTGTTCCCCTAATTCCACACAGCTCTACTGAATCTTGCATAACTTGAGCGATAGACTACTATAAAGGCTTGCGGTAGTGGTGTACTTACCTATCTCTCGATATGAATTCAATTGATTGACAAATAACAACCAAGTGCGACATTAATTACCTTTAGTTCCACCAGCGATTGATCGATCTCTCTCCATACATAGCGGTGTAGTAGTAGAGCACCGGTTCGTCGACCGCTTATCAGAGTGTGTGCGGTAGCTTTACGCAAGAGGTTCAATGACTGCAATTGATAGTAGGTCAGCGGGCCAATACAGAGTGATTCCCGCTACTTCCGCGAATCCCGCTTCCCGACGAACACGTAAAAATGACAACACGAAAATTTATAGCGACACCTGTTCCGATTGAAGAAAAAAAATCCATTCCCGACGACGACGACAACAACGACCGACGTAACCGATAATATTAGACGATCTTTTCGTGTTTTGTCTGCGAAATGTGGCTACGTAACACCAACCAGATCTGGAGATCCGAATACAGAATACCTTTGACACTGCTTTTGTGCCTACAATGGCGGTGGTTGTTGTGAAATTTTCAGCAGACGGGGCAAAATCCGATTCCTATTGGATACCTATAGGGTTCCAAAAGGTGCTTTTCCAACAGCTCCAATGATCTAAACCTCCATAGAGGCTGTCAAGACATGAATTTAGACATTTTTCCACTTCGAGATGTTTTAGGAAATATGTATGTGTTTCTTTTTATTATTGCTTTACCGTTTCACACGTATTCCATGACACTTTTCACGCGACGATACCGGCGAATTTGTGTCGTTCCCGAGCAACCGAATGCAATTTTCCGATAGAATAACACGTCACTTAATTTCCATTTTCATTTGTTATCCATATTTAGTGGGATTTGTATTTATTTTTGGAAATTTTCTTTGCGACACAACAAAAATAAAAACTTGTATACACGGCGAATATGTCAAATTTAGCCCATAACAGAACGAAGACCCTTTTGACGTTTTACTTTGTGGTGTTGTTTTCTTTTCAAGTTTTGCTTTCGTTGTCATTTTTTCCCTCCTTATTGCGTGAGTGGCATCTGACGGGAAAATAAGAAATGATTGAGTTGAGTGTAGTGACATGGAGATGACGCTGATGTTAGTTAGAAAAGTGTATTATGTTGGGAACAATTTGTGCAGCGAAATGAGTTTATACATAATAATTCTCGCGATTATTTCACAAAACGGGACTAAGCAGAAAACAATAAAAGAATTGACAATGTTTTGAGAACAAATATTTTTATTTTGAGAGTTGGGGCATATCCATTCTCTCTTCAATGGACATAAAAGCTTTTAATATTCGTTTCGACACGCCACCAAAGGTTGCAATTGTATACTTGTTCTAAAACCAAAGACGGAACATGTTCTGGAATCTGCTCTGCGGAGTTAGAATTGAAAGTTTGACTTCGGCTACATTTAATATCGCATGCGGAGTCGAGCTACACTCAAAGCGCTGGAAATGATTGTCATTCGATCCGATTGAGTGCGGATTGGGATTGAGATAAAACAACGAAGCTGGCAGATTATTTGTTAACCCTAGAATGCATATGGGGTGCCAGCGCACCCCACTTCAAAAAACAAACTGTTACAATTTTTAAAATAAAAGCCGTTATTATCACAGAATGCCATGACTTTTGTTTTTTCTGTTAAGGTAATATTAGACTGCTTGCCAAGTTGGCAATTGAATGAACACAGGCGAATGACCAAATTATCTGTCAAATGTCCAAAATGCCAATGTTGTCAATGTGCTATATTACACTATGTGACCAAAATTACCAAATTTGCCACTGGTCATTCAAGGCATTTTGTTATATTTTTGGAAGTGAATTTTGGTAACGCTGTATGTGTCAAAAGGTACAACAGAAATAAAACAAAGCAGATAACAAAAAGACAAACCACTAATTTCCACTGAACTGAACAATCAAATAATAAACGAACATCGAAAAAAACCAAGAAACACGAACAAAAACAAAACAACTGCAACAACGAATACCGATGGCAATTGAATTATTGAATGCCAGAAATGCCATCACCAAATTTCAATGAATGGCAATTGGTCATGTGGTCATTACGATGACATTCGTACTAATTGTCCGATTACACTACTTGCCCTTTGGGCAATTTTATCTGTCAAAACGAGTGTGGCAATTTATGGTCAAATGCTCATTTGGTCATTCGGGAAATGCCTATTACACTGCATGACCTTATTTGGCCAGGACAACTGTCAGAAATGGTCATTCAATTGCCAACTTGGCAAGCAGTCTAATCTTACCTTTAGTGTTTCATAGTGGTGACTGGGGTGTGCTGGCACGCCTTATGTGTTAACGTAATATTTTTTTTGAAAGTGAAATAAACAAAAAAAATTTAATTTTGGAGCTTTAAAAAGGTAAGTTAATAAATCATTTCAGAGTTGCATAACAAATGGTTCCTTAATTGCAGAAGTGCAAAAGTAATCCATTATCTGCACAGGATGTCTCGAAATAAGGCTTACTGCAATGAAGATGAGATAAGGCAACTTATTTTAGATATTGGTAGCGATATGGAAAATGACGCTTGCTTAGATGACGTAGAGACGGATTCTGAAGAGGACGATGAAATTTCCGCCAGTGACTGTAAAAATTAACTGGCTCATAATTACTCAGTCGCAAGGAAAACTCGCAGGTGGCCTCTGAGATATTATTATGCTATGCTTGATCATACATGCAAAAGCGGTTGGGACAACAAATTAACAGTCATTTGAGAGGTAACATGGAAAAAGGTCTTATAGATTTGGCGGAAGGCGATCCAGAGAATTGCGAGGATATTCCCTTAAGAGAACCTCAAAAGAAGATTCCAAACCAGGGAAGATGCTTCTTATGTCCTAGGACACGAGATAAAAAATCAAAAATGGCATGCGTTACTTGCCAAAGACACATTTGCCCCGACCACCGCGGAGAAGTATGCAACAGCTGCCATTATATGTGTAAGAAACAAGACTAAAAATATACCGGTAATATTTAGAAAATCAAAACTTGTTATATGTTTATTGTAAAGTTGCCTTACATGTCTTCTTTCAGAAACAAGAAACATTTAGCAGATATTGAATTTGAAAGGCTGTATTTTCTTGGATTTTTTGAGGCACCACAGTTATGGTCACACCAGTTCAGTTCATCCTTATTTAACTTGTTTATTATCAATATGACTGTGAAAAAAATGCAATTTTTTTTTTTGTTAATTTAATTAATAAGTATATATTACTATTAGTTATATAAATTAATTTTATTAAAATGTTGTCTTAAGATGCTGGTTTTTTCCACCCAAAACATGTTAACGTACTTAAAAAACACGTATGCATTCTAGGGTTAAAATCTTACTTCGAAGGACACAGGATATCCAAAGCCGTTTAACCTACGTTATATCGAAGGAAGATTCTGAGGAAGCATGCCATATGACTGGGAATCATACACACCGATATACGTCTTTGTATGTAGATACACGACTACAACTAAGCTACCAGGTTGGTTCCAGATGGGCTGACATCCAAGGGAAGTACATTGTCAGCCTTTCACAGGCAGAAAATAGATATCCAGCTTAACAGCTCATAAACCTAGCTTTTCATAACCATTAGTGTTATGCGTATTACAATTTTTACTAGAGCTAAGTACAATAGAACCTCAATTATTCGTATTCTGATAATCCGTGTTTCTCGCTTATCCGTTTGTACCAGGCATTTCGCTAATCCGTGTAAATCCGCCTATCGTAACATGATTATTGAAGGAATTTTGAAAGAAGTGGACCATTAAAGACACCATTTATGCAGCGGCTGAAAGCTGGAATGATATTCAAATGGCTACTCTACAAATATTGTTTTCAACTTTGTTCTGAATTGAAGATGCTTTTAAATGTTTCTGAATCTGGCGATAACATAATATCCCCATCTCAACTTCTGAATGCAGTACAAAACGTCGTTAAATTTGAAAATGTCACATTAGAAGATTTGGAGGAATGGCCAACCTCAGATCAGAATGAACGAGGTTATCAAACTCTATATGACACTGCAATAGCCTCAACGTCCGCCCAAGTTTATGGGGCTTCAGGGGAAGATTCGGACACTGAAGAAACTCCATTAGAAGATGACAGAGTATCTGCTGAACATGCACTCAAAGCTCCAAATGACTTACTAAATTACCTTGAACAACAAACTGACTTTGACGACTTTGACGTTCTTAACTTACGAAAAATTCGTACATATACATATGTACATAATGTATTTTATGTTGTGTTTAGTGTTTCGCCTAACAGTGTTGGATGTATTATTAATAATTTAACTGCTTAAAATTGTATGCTTAATTGATATAGTTTTGAATGAAAAATTAAAATGGAACGGGCAAGGAAAATGCTGTCTATGGCATTAAGAAAACAAAGCCCGTTTTGTGATATTGTTTCGAAACCAGGATCATTTACAAACTCCGAGAACAAAGTAAATTGCTTAATAAATGGTAAGTAATTATAAATAAGTTCTTCATAAAACAAAAAAATGTAACTCAGACCTTTTTAGATAAAAGTAAAGTGCCTGCTATTTTGGAGGATCAAGATTTACAGAAAGACGCGGACAAAGAAAATGAATGTAATATTGGTGTAATCGAATTTGATTTATTTACGGAGATGGAAGCAGAAACATTTTAAGACTATTTCAGTCTGTGATCCTAATTTTATGCATTCTTGTTCTGACACTATAAGTAACAAATCAGATTTTTCCTTGCTGGCAGTCAGCTGGAGCACAATTTATTGTTTGGAGATTGTGGTGAATCTATATGTTCGCAAAATATTTAAGAAAACAACGAAACCAACGCGAATCAAACAAAAAAGATGTGCAAGGAAAAAAGAAACTCTGGAAAAGGCTACATATCTTCATCTGGAAAAGTTGTACAAGAACAAACCTTACGCAAATTAGAGAATTGTCACAACAAATGTAAAGACAAGATAACGTCTGAAAAACAGCAGTTAATTTTTACAAAAATACTGGGATCTTGATTCTTATGAGCTACGACAGGCTTTTGTTTCCGGCTTTTTTGTAGCTGAGGAAACCAAATTTGAAAGAAAAGAAAAGAGCCTTACTAATCCTTGAAAAAGGAAACACACGAATAAATACTTTTTGGAAATAATTGGTGAAGGGATTTCAGTGTGCCAGAAATGTCGGAGCAATTCATTAAAACTGTTGTAAAGAACAAATTGGAAGGCTATGGTTCATTTACAAATGCTGATATGCGTGGAAAACATACTGCCCCTTAAAAATGTACACCTGAAAAAGAAAATGAGATTATTACATTTATAAACAGCTTCACATCTTATAAATCCCACTACACTAGACGGGATACATCTAAAAGATATTTGTCGACTGATTTGTCGATTGCTGAATTATTTCGATTTTATTCCGAGAAATATGGCTCAGTCATATCACTTTCCAAGTTTTCTAATATTTTCAACACTCTGAACTTGGATACTTGTCTTAAATGCGAAGTTCTTAAAATGAAAATTGACATTGCTACTGAGGATGAGCGTAAGAATCTTAGAAAATAACAAGAGGATCACCACCTTGAAGCTGAGTACGCGTATAAATCGAAAGCGGTTGACAAATCAAAGGCTGAGTGCGATACATCAATGAAAGTTCTTACTTTTGACTTGCAACAGTGCTTCCCAACACCATTTTTAAGATCATCAGTTTCATTTTATAAACGCCCTTTTTGGACATATAATCTTACTGTTCATGACTGTAAGACGGGTCAGCCAGTATGTTTTATGTGGCATGAAGTGATAGGAAATCGTGGTGGGAACGAAATCGCCTCAAGTTTTGACCACCTTCAAAACTTGCCAACTGATACTAGACACATTGTTCTGTACAGTGATTGCTGCCCTGGACAAGGTAAAAACTCTTTCATTGCTACAATGTTTGATACTTTTTTACAATTGGAAAATACGACAGAGATGATTGGCCATACATTTCTTCTTCCTGGGCATACACCCACAGGGAGTGTGATGTTGATCAGCCCTTATTGAAAAAACTTATGTAACTTAAGATAATATATTGTTACCAAATTGATTTTTACAAAAGCACTTAAGTTTATAAACTCAATTTTTAGTCCTTTCCTTACTTGTTTTTTTTTTTTACATAAATTAACAGTAAATAGTAACTATACACCTCATTGCCAAATATTCATACATACATACACCTCATTACACTATTGGGCTAAAAAAAAATTGATCTACAAATAAAAACCAGCATTTTAAATGAAAATGAAAATTTCTCGAAACTATCTTTTTCAACAAACGCTACTCTGTCAGATATATTTAATTAAAAGATGTAGATATTTAGAGAAATAAATCGGTTAATTTGCATTAGGGATATTTTTATTAATTTTTCAATTTTCCGGCAACCGCTTTCCGATCATTGTACCGGATAATCGAGGTTCTAGTGTACAATATTTTCACCGTAAGCATTTCTTTTGTTTTCCTTTTACTGTGTTGTGGCCACATTTTCTTTGATATGCAGCATAATGGGAGTGTACTTCTCATGTTCTTTTCCTCCATCCCTCAGCGACAAGTTTCCAGAAGTACCGTATGTCTTGTTTTAGAACCAAGTTGCCGACGATTGTTTGGCTTAGCTTTGATTCTATTCTTTCCTAATGCGCCGGGTCCTCACAAGGTGATATTGTGAGCTTTGAGCTTTGAACTTAGGATTTTAAGATCATTATGACACCTTTTTATTAAATTTGATTTAAGTATTTTGAATGAGACCGCTTTGATGACAGCTTGGTCATCGATGTACTCGTATATGTCAGTGTTTCTCTTGGAATTATTACTGAGGATAGTTATCTTGAAGTGATTGTAAAAACTTTTGCTTGCAACACACTGGCGTGGTTTTAATTGTTAGATCTAGTTTGATGTAATAATAACTGATGAATTATAACTATAGCTAATAAAATAAACGGTAAGATAAAATGATAAGTAAAGAATCGCGTTAAAATTGCATTATCCACAGCAAATCCTCCTCAAATTCATTGCACTAAGTCTGTTCCTAGATATAGAATAGCCATTTGGTTTCATTAACCGGGCATAGCAAAGCAGCTATAAGTGTTGATTCTGGCTGTTCAGAACATAGAGTTTCACGGTTTGGATTATATGTATAATCATGCAAGGTTCTTCTATAGAATCTATTTCTGCGATCACACACTTCTCAGTTTTGTTGTAGCAACAACTTAAAAAAGCAAAAGTAAAATCTCTTATGAGTCTTTTGATAATCTATGTGTTACAAAACATGACTTTGCATTGCACTTTGTAATTCATTACACTTACAAATGTTTTAAAAAATAAAAAAAAAATAAAAAAATAAACCGTCGTCAGTGATAACAAATGAAGTGAATAATCAACCTTGAATTTGACTCAAGTTGTGTATTACCCGAGTTCAAGATTGACTTCTGCTTATCGAATAACTCATGCCATCCGTTAGCTAACAATAGATTAAGCAAAGTTGTTTAATTCATGTAACTTTTATTTACTTTACTGATAAGAAAGTCGTTTGTTTTGAAAGTAATGAAATAAAGTGAATAGCTGATTTGTCCCCCTCTAGACACCGGCACAAGTTTCTTAAACCTATTGAGTTCAAATGTATTTGGATTTGCGAAATTTTTGACTACCGACACGTGAACTTAGATCAAACTAGTAGCTTCAATGCCGCTCGCAAAGCAGCTAGCTGCTTGAGGATCCCATAAAAGGGTTGCTGACCCTTTTCGATTCAATTATTGACCAGGCTATAAGAACTGATATATTTGCCTGTTGTCTTCTTGTTCAGTGTAAAGTGTGTTTTATCTAAATATAATAGAATTGCTATTTTCTCGGACTAAGCCGGAAAGCAACTAGTCCTCTTGTTCAGTGTAAAGTGTGTTTTATCTAATTATAATGGAATTGCTATTTTCTCGGACTAAGCCGGAAGGCAACTATTCTGGAAAACCATAATCAGGCTCTGAAAGGTCTCTAACCCACATGGTAGAGGCCAGAAAAACATTGCGACCTAAAAGATCTCTTATGCTAATCAAGGCTTTCCTTCAACTGAAAAGACTTTGATTGTGATGCTAAGCAAGTTCGAGGTCACGGAGTAACTTCACGATCGTGCTTGCGGATGCACGGTTGATAAATCCCCTACCGAAGTATTTTTTGCTTCACATATATACTTCTGCCTGAAAGGTAGGTATTGTCCCATTTTTATATCCTCAATACATTGAAACCTGTGCTCAACGAATGTATTGACTTGGAATTGTGGCGCGGTCTCAAGAAATACAACTTCAATCCCATTACCTTTGAGACCCTTCAAGAATGCTACTTTCCATTCGAGCAGCACACTCATATGTAGATCCGAAGTTCAGCTTTCTTTGCTTCACATTCAATGAATAAACCCAGCGGAAGCAGAGTGAGAAGAATTTTCAATGAGGAGTTACAAGCTACTCAGCTCCTACACATAGAAACTGTTAGAAATAGTGTGATTCAAAAATGTCTGAAATTACGATGAAAAGAATTAGAAATGCTGAAAAGAGCGGCTTAGGTCGATAGTTATAGACTGTTAGCCAACAAATAATCAGTGGTCTTAAGACAGCATCAGCCTTAAATATAAAATGTATGCAGATGCAGATAATCTCAGAGGCTTAACAGCCCTCTTGCTGTCGCTGTGAATAGTTACTACCGCCCCGATCATATTCATGTTCTTTATAATCTCTGTCGCTCGGATGAGTCAGTCATTTTCTTCTCCGAATGACAGTTCCCCCTTCCTATCATCGACATAGCGGCGCACATCGAACGAGCCAACAGCTACAACGGGACACTCGACCGAGCACTAGCAGAGCTCACAATTCAATTATTATTTATTTGACTAACGTTATAATTAAAAAAAGTAGGTAACGATTAAATATTGAACTGAACAAATTAAGCAATGAAAAAAAAAAGAAATTCAGCAAGATCGGATTTTCGGGTCGCCGCGCACGTCGTCGTCGTTCGTCGTGTGTTCTTCGTTGTTCGTCTTCGACTGCCCATGATCCCTTCAACTACTCCTCATTCGCTTGTCCGGTCAGTCGCTCTTGCTGCAGAGTTTACAGAAGACACAGGGTGGATCCAAACTCCACAAATCGGCCATCCTGTATCCTAGCTGTCCTCAGCGTACTATAAAAAGAAAAAGAAAGTTATTCAAAAATATCCTCGTCAGATGACGAGTTGAAATCCAAATCGGTTTGTCGCCACTTTTTTATCATGTCGGCGCTAGTGGTCGTAACGGCTGGTCCTTCGTGCTCTCCCACCTTTTCTACTTCGTATCTCTCGTGATTGCCCGCATTGGTGATCTTGTAGGGACCAAGGTACTTTCCGGCTATCTTTAAGTTGGGTCCAAACTGCGTGCGTCGGATAGCCACCATGTCTCCTTCTTTGTACTTTGTTGCTGGACACCTAGTCCGGTTATAAGTTCGTCGATTTTCATCCTGGATTTCAGCTATAGAGATTCGTGCCTGCTGCCGAGCATCCTCACGTTCGTTGCTGAACATTTCCCTTATATCTTCGTCCATTAGGCTTGCCAGCTCAGAGTCCGTGTCGTTCTTCATCCGAATACCGAACATTAATTCGAAAGGCGTGGTTTTGATACTGCGCTGCCAGGTGGAGTTGAGGCATCTTTGAAGCTTACTGCAATGGGCATACCACTTCCTAGTATCTTCCGCTGATAGTTTCGCGAGGACTGAAATTATTACCCGATTGATGCGCTCGACTTGGCCATTACCCCTTGGAACGCCTGTTGCGATTAGTAGATGTTCAATCTGACCGGCCTTGCAATATTCCTCAAAGACGTTACTCGTGAAAGCAGATCCCCGATCTGTTATTATCCTCGCCGGATTTCCGAATGTTGCCTTCTGCAGTTCCAGCTTCGAGATAACTTCCGCTGCTGACGTCGTTTTCGTTGGGTAGATCCACGTAAACTTGGAGAACGCGTCCACCACGCAAAGGATAAAACTATACTGTTTAGTCGTTTTGTCGAGTGGACCCAGGTGATCGAGGTGATATGTGCTAAGTGGTGCACATCCCTTGTCGATGGGGCAGAGAAACCCCTCCTGCTTCCCGGCCTTCCTCTCAGACAATATACACGCGATGCAGTTGTTCCGCGTTTCCTCGAGTTTCTTCGTCAGCTGCGGTATATAATAATCCCACTTTACGATTTCCATCATCTTTTTCGTAGCGAAGTGTCCATCGCTATGCACATTGCGTAGGAATTCGGCTTGCATCTTCTTGGGCACATAGAGTAGTTTCCTTCCTTCCTCGTCGACTTTGAAAATAACTCCCCTCTCGCTTATAAAATTCTCATAGGCACCATACTCGAGCAGATTTTTGATGAGTCGTATACTCTCGTCATCTTCTTGTGCCTTGATGATTCTTGATAGGAACTCCCCCTTTACGACAGCTACTGCACTTCTGCATCCGCGTGCCGCATCCTTGTGGCGTTAAGATGTTCAAGCACGTAATCAAACTCTTGGAGAACTAGAACCCATTCAGCGATTCGCGACGAAAATTCTTTCTTCTCCATCGTTCCCTTGAATGCTGCGCAGTCGGTTACGATTTTGAATCTCAGTCCAAGTAGATAGTGTCGAAATTTCTTCAGGGCTGCGACCACGGCGAGGGCTTCCAGTTCGTAGCTGCTGTAATTTTGTTGCGCAGGAAGTGTCTTCTTACTATAATATGAAATCGGGAAGAAATGGTTATTTTCTTTTTGAAGAAGGATGGCACCTAATCCCCACTTTGATGCATCCGTGTGTAGCTCGGTCTCTGCGTCCGGGCGGTATAGTTTAAGTACTGGTGCCGTAGTCAGTATATTTTTTAGCTCCTCGAATGCAGAAATTTCCTTGGGTCCGAATCGAAATTTCTCACCCTTTTTTAACAAGTTTGTTAGCAGCAGCGCAATACTGGAGTACCCTGGGACGAACTTCCTGAAATATCCGGTAAGGCCCAGAAAGCTTTGCACCTTAACAACATTCGTCGGCTGCGGAAATTTTCGCACTGCATTTATCTTACCTTGCGATGGTTTGATATTCCCATTTTCGATTCGGAACCCCAAGTACTCTATTGCGGTACACAAGAACTGACACTTTTTCCACTGAAAAATCAATCCGTACTCACTTGCAACCATCAAGACTTGCTTAAGGTTCATCAGGGCGTCTTCGTAGTCTTTTCCTAGAACAATTATATCATCCATATACAGCAGCATAATTTTTCACATAATCAAGGCATAAAATACACGGATGACGTGGCGTTGAAATACCGACGGCGATGTGCAGAGCCCAAATGGAACACGATTAAACTCATATTGTCCTCCCGGTGTAACAAATGACGTATACCTACGGCTTTCTTCGCATACGGAGACATGGAAAAAACCATTTTCCAAATCCATCGTCGAAAAGACTTTGGAAGAACTTAGTTGGTCGATTTGGTCGTCTATAAGTGGAAGTGGGAAGCGGTCACGAACGATTATCTTGTTCAAACAACGATAGTCGACACACAATCTCTTACTACCATCTTTTTTATTGGCGAGCACGATTGGAGATGAGTACTCTGAGCTGCTTGGTCGAATTATTCCTTTGCTGAGCCAATCCTCTATTTGCGTTTGCACAATGTCCTTTTCCAATGGAGCTAGCCTTCTTGGACGTTGTGCAATTGGGACATCCGATTTCAAAACTATCTTCATTTCGACGTTAGTCGACTTTGACTTCGTAGGTTTGTATCCGTTTACTAGGTCTTGGATTTCGTTTTTGTAAAGTCGATTACCTACACAAAGTTCTACTTCCCCACCGCTTACCTGGAAACAATGCCTTAAGTCGGATTCCAACTGCTCAATGTGAACACCATCTTTGCTGAGAGTAATCCGTGTTCCTCTTAGGATATCCTTACCTACCAACAACGCATACTTTAAAGATCGTGAGGAGACTACACAAATCTTCGTGCGATAGGCAATGTTGTCTATTTCAACAAGGGCATTAAAATATCCGTATGGTTTCGTGCACTCTTCGGATAATCCTCGGAAAACTTGATCATCTTTTTCCAACGAGGGCGATCCTTGAAGTACTCCGTCGAACCCATCACTGTGACGTCGCTTCCCGTGTCAATTCTCGCTTGAACCTCGACCCCGTTCACTGCCACCGTTTTTACTTCCAGCTCACTTACGTTCATATCCACTACATTAACTGCCCTTGCCGTGTCCTTTCGAAGTGGGCAACTAGATGAAAGATGACCAAAGTTTTCACAGTTAAAGCACTTTGGGCCTTTAGATTTGAACTCGCACACTTTACTTTTATGACCAGTCAGCCCACAGTTGAAACAACGACTTTTCCTGCTAAGGGCAATGTCCTTGGCCTTCGGCTTATTAGGCTGTCGATTCAGATTAGGACCGGACGAGTGCTGTTGTAGAGAACTTCGAAAGCGCTCATATTCCAGTACCTTAGCCTTAAAATCATTCATCGACTGCGCCACATATAATATCACTTTATTGATGGGAAAATCGTCGATACCATCTATCACGTACTGCATTATCGATTTTTCATCCACACCGCCTCTTGCTCCTAGCGCACGCATTGCGAATAAATACTCCGTTGGGCTTTCACCTTTCGTTTGCCTTTTTGCCGCTAACCCTTTATGCACATCTGCTATCGTCATGCCACCCCCAAATTCATCCATAAGCAGTTTCTTTAAATCTGCCCATTTTATTATGGTCGGTTTAGTTCGCATGGCCATTTTCGCCATCCCCGTTAACAACCGTTTAGCAAACAGTATCTCCCTGGTGTCATCCCACTTCATCAGGGCAGATACCGTTTCGAATTCGTCGATCCAGGTGCCTACATCACCTTCGCCGTTAAAATACGATATGGCATTAAGAGCATCTTCAAAAGAGCCAACACTTGCTCGATTAGCACGGATTTTTAGTTCTTCTAGTTCTAAACGTAGAAAAGAACACTCTAGCTCAACGCTTGGAGCAACATTTGCATTCGTCCGCCCATCGTTCAACGTTCGCTGCCCCGTTTGACCATTTGACTTTGCTTCGCCAACCCCACCGTCGTCTCTCGGCTCATCTGTCCTACCAACACCTTCCATCTGCGCCTGTGCGTGTTTAGTTAGCCCACTACAACCTGCCTGAAACTCCTGCACCTCAACCTCACCATTCTGCGGCAATTTACCATCTCGTCGTTGCACAGACCTCATCCACATGTTCCTAGACGTTTCCAATTCTTCCTCCCGTTTTCTCAAACCAACTTCCCGCTGTACGAGTGCATCGAATAAATTGGAAAAGTCAGCTCCCGAATTTAACGCTGTGCTGTTCATTCGCTTACTACGCTTGCCCCCCATCATCGATCGATGATATTGAAGCTTTGATAAAAGCTCTCTTAAGGCCTACGGTTCTTCCTATGCGCGAGAACTTGTCTCTTCCAATAATAGCGGGTACTACCGATGGCAATTTTTTTTTCTTTTTTACGCGCGCCCTTATCTCTTTTAATTAGAGAGATCCCGGTTGAGCCCCCATGTAGAAATCGTTATTACAATTCAATTATTATTTATTTGACTAACGTTATAATTAAAAAAAGTAGGTAACGATTAAATATTGAACTGAACAAATTAAGCAATGAAAAAAAAAAGAAATTCAGCAAGATCGGATTTTCGGGTCGCCGCGCACGTCGTCGTCGTTCGTCGTGTGTTCTTCGTTGTTCGTCTTCGACTGCCCATGATCCCTTCAACTACTCCTCATTCGCTTGTCCGGTCAGTCGCTCTCGCTGCAGAGTTTACAGAAGACACAGGGTGGATCCAAACTCCACATAAATATTCATTCGCATTAGAGAAATGTGAGCGCGCGTATTTATACAGTCCACAATCAATAAAGGAAATAACCTTTTTAAGTGCGTGAGAGTCGTTTTTTTTTTTTTTTTTTTCGTATTTTTCTTTCATCCCACGAGTTATTGAACATTTGGTCCAATCGAGCCGAACAGAAACTAGTGCAGTTGATTAGTGCGATAATCGATATAGTGCAGAAGTGCGACACACTAGACATCGGGCGACACAGTGCAGTTTCGCCGAAAGCAGTGCAGTCAACCAGTGCGACAGTGTAGAGGGGCGATAATACACATATCCACCAGAACATTTGTGCAAGTGCAGAGCTCAATTCTATATACAATCGCAGCGTTTCCGAAGGGTTGACCTGAATTGTTGCGAGCGTATATGGTCTTACGGGTAAGAGCGAGCAAATTCAAACGGCAAAAACAAAACAAATTTAGCAGTACAGGGGTAAATGGGCGACCTAGTGCGAAGAGACGTTTTCCGTGCGGCGCTAGCACGGATATCTAAGTTTGTGGCAGAGCAAGGATTCGCAGACGCAGGGGATGCGCTGTTGAAGACTAAGCTGGCTGCAGCAGAGAGCGCTTATGGCAAACTGCTGGAGGAACACATGCCGTAAGTGGAGAAGGCAACAACCACACCGCAGTTGCACGCCCACGATGCATACTTGGCGGAGGCTGAAGACACCTACCACATGGCAATGGCGAAGTTGCGTTCACGCAAAACAGAGCTCGAGCGTCAAACGACGCCTAATGCAGCTGCAGACATTTCATCGACACCACAGGCAAGTGTGATCCAAGAGCGGCAAGAGCGGCCAACCAAGATAACGGTGTTCAGGGGCGACTACACCAAGTGGCGCGAGTTTCGGAACCAATTCATCACCGAAGTGCACGACAACCCAGCATTATCAAATGTCACAAAGATGCGGAAGCTGAACCAGGCGTTGGAGGGCGCTCCAACTATGCGGAGGCGTGGTCTAAACTTAACGAGGAGTTCGACAACACACAAAACATCGTGGATGCGCATTTAAATGCATTGCATGCCATCCCTAAAGTGAGCAGAGACGCGTCAAGATCACGTGCGATCCTCGATCTACTGAATGAGGTAAACGTGCATCTAAGTTCACTACGCGCATTGGGTCTGAAAACCTCATCTTGGGACCCCATCATTGTGAACATGCTCAGAGCGAGGCTGGATTCGGAAACAAACCTTGCGTGGCAACAGACCAGGGAAGATGTACGTGAAATTGCCAAACTCAAGGAATTCCTGAAATTCCTGGAGCGACGAGCGAGCGCCTTGGACTCAGCCTTCTTCGACGACCAGGAGAGGAGTGCGAAAAGGTTCAAAGAGAGCGAGCCAAGGAGTGAGCGGAGCAACAGCGTTGCGACTGGAGGAGGCAGATCCTGGGCATTCCCCAAGTGCTTACTATGCAAGTCACAGCATCCGTTATATCACTGCGGTGACTTTCTAGCATTATCGATTCAGAGCAGGAAAGATAATGTGCAAAGCTGGAACCTATGTGCTAACTGTTTAAGGAGAGGGCATAGTGCATCACGCTGTCAGGCAGGAGCATGCCCCAGGTGCAACAAAAAAACATAACGGTTTGCTTTGTTTAGAGCAAAGTGGTCCAAGAACGAGCATGGCTGTGGTGGCGGCGCATGATCAGCGTCTCCCTCACGAGCAGTGAGGAGTCAACCACCTGCATAGTAACCAACGAGTCAACTACCTGCAGGGCAGCAGGTAGTTGAACATGTAATGCCTTCCAAAAGCATTGGCATTTTAAGGAGCAGGGGCGAATCCGTGGATAACGAGCGAAGCGGATGTAATATTGAAAGTGCGTTATTGGCAACGGCGGGTGTCAAGATCAAGCGCGGAGCAGGGCATATCATGGAAGCAAGGGCGCTTCTAGACAGCGGCAGTCAAATTAACCTTATCACAGATTAGTGCATACAGAGAACGGGCTTGATGAAACGAAAATGTAATCTGAGCGTGTGCAGAATCGGTTCCAAGAGCAACGTACGGCTGTCGAGAATCGTTCACGTCGATAATTGCTCAGGAACTGAACCAAACTTTACATTATCCCAAAAGAGCAAAATGCATTTATGAGCGAGCTAACGTTGGTGGACACAAGGTACAACAAACCCGCTAGAATTGAGATCCTACTCGGAGCGCGAGTATGGGCACGAATCATCAAGAGCAACATCATAAGGTATGGTTCCGGACTGACAGCGCGGGAAACACACCTAGGCTGGATAGTATTTGAGCAGCTGCAACCAGAAAAAGGGCGTACTACAAGAGTAATGGTGGCAGTAGATGAATCACCAGATGAGTAACTTAGTGAGCTGCTAAGAAAATGTTGGGCAATCGAGGAGCCGAGAAAAGCAATCACAATGTCGGCGGATGACGAATGGGTCGGGCAGAATTTCAAGAGCACACACTTCCGTGATTCTTCCGGGCGATATGTGGTAAAGATTCCCATTAATCCAAGAGCAGTAGCAATGAAGAGGTTTCTTCAACTCGAGAAGAAACTATGCGCAAGTCAAGATCTACGTGAGAAATATTCGAGCTTCATGCGTAAACATAAGAAGCTGGGGCACATGACATTAGCAACGAAAGAGCAGCGAACAAGTGGGCATAAATATCATATTCCGCATCATTGCGTCACCAAGAAGTTTCGTGTGGTCTTTGACGCATCGTGCAAGAGCGACAATGGCATATCCCTTAACGACGTGGAACTGCAGGGAGCCAAACTGCAAGACGACTTGGCAACAATCATTATACGTTTCCGGTGCTTCAAGGTTGCACTAACCGCCGATGTCAAGAAGATGTTTCGACAAGTGCGAGTCGATCCAGAGCAGTGGGATCTTCAAAGGATATTTTGGAGAGATAACCCCAAGGCAGAGCTACGAGAATCCTGGCTTACCGTGGTGACCTACGGCATGACATCCAGTTATACAGTTAGAGGTATGAACCCAATGTGCAGAGGATAACAAAGGAGCGTATCCAAGGGCTTATGAAGCTATCTTGAAAACCTTCTACATGGACGACATGTTAATCGGAGCAGACACGCAAGAGCAAGCTATCATTTTGGGCAACGAGATAGTTTCATCACTAAGTGCGGACGGATTCGAGCTGAGCAAATTTATGTCATCGAGCGAGAAGGTGTTATCGGGGCTTAATAACACTATGAGCAACGACACGGAATTGACATTAGTGGAGGACCACGACACCTCAATAGTGGGTTTTGTCTGGAGTTCCTCCACCGATGTTCAAACTGCACTTGAACGAGAGCTGTATTCACTGGACAAAAAGATCAGTCGTCAGTGCAATCGTGAAGCATTACGACCCAATCGGATACATCGCTCCAGTGATTATAAGTGCAAAGATCTTCATACAGGACTTATGGCGTTCTGGCGTACAGTGGGATGAGCAAATACCACCAGCTATGCTACCTGCAAGGAAAGATTTCTATGACCAACTAGAGCATTTGGCGTCGATCCGAGTTCCGAGATAGTTGGGCAGCGAGGCAAAGTGCAGCATGGAACTCTATGGATTCGCAGACGCATCAACACGAGCATACGTTTACCTGCGATCATCGTCGAGCAAGGGCAAAACAGAGTGCGTCTTAGTAGCGTCAAAGACCAGGGTGGCACCACTCAACACGGTTGAGGTACCAAGGTTAGAGCTATGTGCAGCCAAGCTTTTGTGCAAACTGATGGCACAAGTAGTCGATGCGAGCAGACTAAAATATATCCCAAGAACCTATTGGAGTGATTCAATGGTAATACTATATTGGATCAGTAAGATCCCTTTTGAACTTCAAACTTTTGTCGCAAACAAAATTAGTTCCATCCAAGATCTAACCGAGAGCTATCCATGGAAACACGTGACATCAGGAGACAATCCAACAGACCTGGGGTCTAGAGGTGATTTCGCAGTGCAAATGAGCAAATCGAGTCTATGGTGGGAGGGACCACACCGGCTCAAAGGTCCAGAGCAGGATTGGCGAGGATGAGCTACAACAGATCGAGAAGAAGCGGCAGATAGGCAACACGAGCAGCCTTCTGACTCTGAGTCCTTTTATGGACTCCAACGGAATCCTGAGAGTAGGAGGGCGCCTACAAAAATCATTTCTGCCATACGAGAGCAAGCATCCAGGTATCATACCAGCGAAAGGCGGGCTGAGGGAGCTTTTACTGAGAGAAGCGCATCTCAGGACATATATCAGGACAATACATCAGGCAGCTATTCTGGATGCTAACGCTGAGACGAGCTTTGAAATCACACTTAGAGCGGTGCATAGTGTGTTTTCGCCAGAAGCAGAGAGTTACAGAGCAGTTAATGGGCAGTCTCCCGAAGAGGCGCGTGAGACCAGCAAGAGCAATCAGGCGTAGACTATGCCGGACCGATACAAATCAAGGCCAGAGCCGGCCGATCGAAGATTATAGAGAAAGGCTACATTGCAGTTTTTGTGTGCCTAGTGACCAGATCGATGCACTTGGAGCTGGTGAGCAATCAAACAACGGAAGCCTTCCTGGCAGCAATTCAACGTTTTACTGGGCGGCGCGGAGTGCTGTGGTGCGACCATGCTACAACTTTTGTCGGGGCGGATAACGAGCTCAGGGGAATGGAGATACAAACTCATCATCGAGCAAATCAACGAAATGGATACTGAATGGAAGTTCATCGTACCAGGTACACCCCACACAGGTGGGATATGGAAAGTGGGCGTCAAGTCCGTGGAATATCATTTACGTAAAATAGTGGTCAAGCAGATCTTCACCTTCGAGATGATGGCCACCACGCTGGTGCTCATCGAGCCATGTCTCAACTCGAGACTACTTTGTGCAATGTCAGATGTTCGATGAAATAACTTTACTCTAACTATAACTAACTCTATTGTTTCATAAAATTACTTAACTATAACTATTATCTTTTGTTGTAATTTAAAATGTGCTTTCATTTCAACATAGTCCGTAACTTGACTTTATTATAACTTTATTTGACATGCTCACAGCTAAATTATTGTAATAGAATTTTTCTATTAATTACATGCAACATTATGTATACGTAGAACTTTGTAAGAGCTTTCGCTAATTTTAACTCTGCCATTTCGCCAACCACGGCTGTGATCACTTTTGTTTTCCTTAACCTCTTTCACTTGAGATTTAGCAAGTAAAAGGTAAACGTTGGCATAAATATATCTAATAAAGAAATTGTCTCATTTTTTTAGTTCCAGTTAGTGGTGAATTTCTATTTCTTCTTCTTCTTCTTTATTTTTTTTGTACATCAGACGACCCCACCAATTTGAGAGCGCTTATACCTGGACACATTCTCATAGCAGAAGAAATTGTGCAACCACTAGCACCAGATGTCAGCAAGATACCACAAAACCGGCTGAAGCTGTGGAGCCTGGTCAGCAGATGCAGCAGCACTTCTGGGCATACGACATTAGAACGCTCAGTGCAAATATTGTGCATCCTTCCCGAGGAAGATTCGTTGGCAAGTAATCAGTTGATTCACCAATCTTCCTCCACCTGGATAGAATAGTGGCATGACTGATCATCGTAGAAGGCATGTAGAAGCCTTAAGTCTTGTACGTCACGCGGTAGATACCCAATGATTTTTGTAGTAAAATCGGTTTTATAGATCCCGTGGTATATTTCGATGAGACTTGAGAGATAGCATTCAGAATGGGTGTAGCAACAGCTGTACCACGTTCGACGTGAAATACCAAGGAATCCTAGTATAAACTAACTTCAAAAGCTGCCACTGAATTTATGGACAAGGACTAACTCGAAGTCACTGAAAATAGTAATTTTGAAGTCGTGCTCTAGAAAATAAATACAAATAAAAGATAGTCCATTGGGTTGAAATATCCTCAGAACATTTCGATTTATTAACGTAACCATTAAGATCGGTCGTACTGGTGGTGTTAAGATAATATAGATCGTTGCACCCATGTTCTGCATTCCACGTGAAAGTGAATTGAAATCGAACTTCAATTTCACCAAAAATGAAATTAGGTGTTCTGCATTCTGAATGAATTCGAATTTTTCCAATTCACTTCGATTTCATTTTCGAAATGTCAGAATCAGCAGTTCGTTATTTGATTTTTTGGTTTTTTTTTTGCGAAAAAGTGAAAAATATTTATTTTGAATATGGACGCTATAATGCTATCAATAATAAGAGAAAGAAGGGTGGAAAATCGAGGAGAAAGAGTTCGTAGGAAAGTTTTACGCGAAAAAGCCAATATTTTGGATCTTCCAGAAACAGTTTAAGTGGAAATGCGACGTGGGCTTATTAAATAAATTGATTTGAATGATTTGCAGTTTCAAAAGCAGCTTTAGATTAAGCAAAGTGTTTGTTTATATCTTGGGGGAAATAAAATCCGTAATGAAGTCATCTTCAATTCCTTTAACGCATAAACTTGCTGCAACACTGCGTTTTCTAGCTGAAGGAAGCTATCAGAGGTCAGTCGGGAAGGATTTCGATATAGGGTTAGCAAGATCTGCCGTCAGTAAAGTTTGCTCCATAGTTCTTCAACGCATGCTTTGTCTCCCTTGACAAAACCTTTATCCAAATCTTGAATATTCTCCAGATAACTAAGAAGGATAGTCTCCTGCCTCTGATTCTTATATTTTCTCCTATAAAAATAATTAAAATCTTATAGTGCCTAATGCAAAATGACACTTCTTTTACTTGCATTATTAAAATTAGGTACTTTTGATGATCGCAAGGACTATTCAAACCAACGTCTCAAATGGAAGTGAATTCAATTCACAACACCAAACTCAAGTGAATTCAATTCACATGAAACAAAGGTTTTTCGGAATGCGGAACACCAATTTCCACATTCGAAAAACCAATTCACTGCTGTCATTTCAAGTGAAATACAGAACACCGATTTTTTCACTTTCGAACATACAATCCACATTTCTTAATTTCGTTCGGAATGCAGAACACCAAATTTCACTTTCGGTGGCTGAATTCAGAAAAAGTAGAATGCAGAACATAGGCGTTGATGAAGTATTCGGGTAAGGTGGTTTGGGTTTTGCCTTTCCTTGGATGTTCCTCTTCTTTGTCCCTGTAGCTCCCAAAGAAATTGTTGCATGTGATGTTCAAAAGCTGAGCATTCTTGACGTTAACTAGTTTTGGATACTAGTCTCTTTTTCGCTTTCAACCTCGAAGATTGGCCAAATAAGCTTAGGATTTCCATCTATGATTTGCTTTCGATAAAGCTGCGGTTAGAAACCTAGAACGGGAGCAATATCTGCCTGAAACATGTACGTCGGGTTGTCTGCGATCTGTTCCTACTTCGTTGTTGAATGACATTTGCGTCTAGATTGATTCATATTTAAATGGCTAGACTGATCCATCTGCTACACGAGCCTACTGCAGGCAGAAATTTTGGCTATCAACCAATGCTCTCGACTAGGGCTAGGTCATTCTGCACTGAATACCAGCCCAGAACGGAATACATTTTAATTCTTTAAATAAGTAACATTTATTTACCTAACGTTGGTTTAGACAACTTAAAATTAATTTTACTAATTTATTTAATATAGCACGCGTACATTATTATTTAAATACGATTGTCTTTATAAAAAAAAATGCACTTTGACCATCCATTCTATTCAAACTTCACAAAAAACAAAAAATAGGAATCAATTAAGTAATTGTCGCAATACAAAGGCCACAACCAGTGCCACAATAGAACTACTTATACTAAGGCCAGCACCACCACCTCCAGCATCTTTTTCACCCACAAACGTTATTCGTCCTTCAATTCCTGGATAGATGACTTGACGATCTTTGATAAATGCCGATAACGTATCACTGTCAATTAAAGGTAGCCGTTGGCTGGATGCAATATTCTCATCGAATTTGTGTCCATCACCACCATCCAGTAGGAACTTGGTTAGTATCACATTGTACATCGCCTCGTCAAGCAACTTGGAATAACTTGGCACATCACATTCTGTACACAAGGCCTCAGTGCTTTGGACACGATGTCCTACGGGATTAGTTAGATTATATACCACTCGAATGCCAGACATTTGGAGAAATCCACCGTTGGAATCATGGTCGAATATCTCGGCTGAACGCTCGAGCGCATTGCGAATTGTTTTTCCCGAAACCTTGGTTACATAGACGTCATTTTTGAAGGGCATCACCGAAAGAATATCATTTTCGGTAATGGATCCATCGGAACGTTTCTCAATTGAACTGCGAATGCCTTTTTAAAAGATAGATTATAGGACATTAGCTAGTTTTACATATGTGAGTTTCAGAAAAATACTTACTTCCACCATTGACAATTCCTATAGCAGCGTCTGTCCAATACATTCCACCCGTATCTTGTAGGGTTCGGGCATGCACAAAACTGTCAGCAATAAAATTTCCCAGATTGCACTCTTCTACACGGCAAACTGAGGACTTTCCTTCAAGTCGTACTTTGGTGTGACCTATGATGTTATTTTCGAGGGCAGTAATGTTTGGTCGGTAGACATTGAGCAGCTCAAGGATGTCAGAGTCTCGAGGTACATCAGCATTTAACAGGATCGGCTCACCATCGTATTCGAGGAGATTTCCATTCTCATCGAACTGTAAAAGGAATAAGGGAAATATTTTAGGAGGATGCATTTGTTAAGGTTTTGTCGCAGGTTACGGCGAAGAATCGGAGCTGTTTCCAGAGTCTTTCTCCCTCGAAATAGAGGCCGTTCATAAGACCCATAGTATCGAAGCAGAGATAAGTTTACCAGATACTAGCGCCAGATCTTTAATTACTCCTATAATCTAAAGTGAAAATTTGATGTCTTAATTTTTTTGCTTCCAATTCTGGGTAGGGGATCAATTATGAACATAAAGTTCTGGAGCTATTGCGTCAATGCGTATGTCTATAAGTGGGAAGTTAAAGGCCCAAATTTACGTCTTTTTAGACTGAAGATAGCTTTGATAAGGTTTCCCGTGAGGTTGTAATAGAATCGGACTATTTCAAGGAAGGTAGGACCAGGAGCTGTAGATGCAAGCTGCAGATGCAGCTTTTCTTCGGTGAACAACGGCGAACAGAATTCCAACCGAAATCTGATAACTTTTCAAAATCGCCGCCTAGCCTGAACAGAACCAAGAAAAGTAAAGCGACACGAAGCAATCTCTTTCGCGGAAGCATATGGATACACTTGTTGGCTTTTCTACCGAAATCACTCCCACAATCCCCTTATATACAAGAAAAGGTCTTACCATTAGTTATAGATATATGGCAAAACAAATAGGGCCTTTAAAATAGTTGTCAATGTAACACAAAAGCTGTTTTCAAAATTGCTTAAATTTAGAAGAAGGTAACCGAAACCAGGGAAAAAGCTGTGCAAGAAAGGAAGTGGAGAAAAGGACACACAGAATTATCCCTAACATTAATACATGCATCAAGAGGTGGCATGGAGAACCAAACTTCTATCTGATGCTACTGCTAACAGGCCGTAGATGTTTTAGGGCCATCCTCCATTGCCAAAGATTCATAGAAATAAACATAGACGAGAAATACGTGATACCTGCTGACAAGGACTTGATCCCAGAAAAGTTGGATTATAGTCCGTTAGTTAGAAAAGACAAATTACCTTACCACCTGAGTTTCAAAATCACTACACCAACACTAGCGCTAGCATCAACAATAGCATCATAAGGGTATTCATAACCCCTTCAGCGCTTAGTGAATTATAAAAAAAAAAAAAAATAATAATTACCTTAACATGAAGTTTTCCAAGATATTTGGTGTATGCATACGCCTGCACCACAGGAACCTTCTTGCCACTAGGTTGAACGATATCCTTTGGATATGGACCTTCAGGACGTTCGGCATCGGGTTGATTTCCGGTGTACAAAAATGTATTAGTATGACCTCCAATAACAATATCGATTTCCGGGCAGCTTGCGGCAATTTCCTGATCCTTTTGATACCCCGAATGACCAAGGGCAATGATGATGTTAATGCCTTGAGATTTGAATTTGGCAGCTTCTTCACTGTAATGAATTTATATTATGTATTCGAAAACCACTGTCTAGTAGTTTACACGACTTACTTGATAGACTCTATTTCGGGCTTAAAATCAACATTATTTGATACCGTAAGCGCCTTGGTCTCAGGTGTGACATAACCAATGATACCCACTTTGATTCCAGAGATATCCAATACCGTTGATTTTGCGAAACTCTTTGCTGCTGCCATTTCTGGTTCGTTTGAGAGATCCAAATTCGCAGCTAACACTGGAAATGTAACCTCATTTAGAAATGGAACTAATCCTTCAACGCCTTCATCAAATTCATGATTTCCCAGCGACTGAAAGAAGATAGGAATGTATAATATTTTTGTTAGGACTCCTTGTATCAATATATTTACTATAGCATCAGGAGATAATTTGTTTAAGAAAGCTGCTGTAATGTTGTCCTTGAACACAGTGAACCATGGAGTTCCGGTGTATGTATCACCAGCGTTAAGATAAAGTACTGGTGGTCCGGTTGTTTTTGCCTCTTCACGGAATTTACGAATTCTAATAAAAGATAAAAACAAACCTTAGAACATTCATGTTTAAGTTGAGGTTAGCTTTAGAACTTACACATGTGCTGTCCTTGCGAATCCACCATAACATTTATTTGTGTTCTGATCCTCTTGTGAACATGTGCCTGAGCTAATGCTGGTCTGTTCAAACCGAGCATGCATGTCATTATTGTGTAAAATTAGGAATTCAATTGAGGCAGACTTTGCTACAGGAACTGCTTTGATAGATGAAAGTTGGATGGCTATCACAATAAGAACGGAAATAAGTTTGAATCCCATTTTTAGTCTGAAAATAAGAAAAGAAAATCAAATTTAATGGCTCTTAATGAAAGGTAAAGCTTTTGTTCATTTTTAACAAGGTCTCAAAAACAAGGCATACAAAATGGAGCTTATACAGAGGTTACTAAATTATTTGTACCAAATCACTTCGAAGCTTGTACATGGCTTCGTCCTGCCTCCGTTAGTAGCACCCGCGCAATTATGGCAATGGCAATCAGGTGTAATACTCACAGGCATCTGGATCTGTAGTATGTCGACTTTTTAAGGACCATCTCACCAAAATACCGAAGTAAACAAAAAAGCAAAAACCACAGAATGGATATTGATAGAAACTTGAAAGCGGATCGAAGAGAGTAGTCTATTTTCAGTTGTGATGGCAATAGCTTCAACAGTAAAGAAGTATTGGTGCAGAACCCTTCCTCTACCACACTATGTGCAGAACTTGGCTTGATCGCTAAAAATACTGTACTAGGATTCGCCGCTTGGTTCTCCTATGGGATCGATGTATCTCTTCTTCAATGGATTAGAAACTACCTTTCGGGCCATTCAATTCAAGTTGTTTTGGACGGTTTCAAGTCTGCAATCCATCATATAAATGCTGGTTTTGTCTGTTTTGTCTCTGACTCTCTTTCTCATTTTTATAAATGATCTCTTGTCTGCAATTCATTCCTTCGCCGATGACAGTACTCTCAGTTTTTCATATTCGTTCCCTAGCTCACGTCCCTGCTCTTCGGATGTAGTAGTGGAAGGGCAACGTATGTTAAACTCATTAAATTCCGACCTTGACAGCATATTAAAATGAGGTTCTACAAATAGAGTGGAATTTAATGCTTCCAAAACTCAATGCTGCCTACTGTCTCTCAAGCGAAACCCAAACCTTGAAACATTATCCATGAATGGTACCTGCATCGCCAAAACCGAAAAACTTTCCATCCTCGGTATGTGTGTTAACAACGATCTTTGTTGGAATGACCATATATATATTCGATGTCGCCAAGAACGCTGCGAAATGTTTAGGTTTCCTCAAACGATGCAAAAAATAATTTACCCCTTCTAATCTGACTTCAATTTACAAGGCGTTTATTTTCCCTAAGTTCGAGTACAACGCTCACATCTGGTCTGGTGCGCCAAAAACCGTCTTGCACATTCTAGATAGAATTCAAAAACGCGCGATAAAACTTAAATGGGACAGAAACATTGCAAAGTCAATAGACTCGCTTGAACACCGAAGAAATGTCTCCTATCTCTCACTGTTTTATCGATTCTTCTTCAAAAAGTCAGCTGCATTCCGCCCCTGCAAAATTTCACCCGCAATACTCGTCAAGCTTCGAATGCACATCAATTTACCCTTAAGCCTACTTTCGGACGTACTGTTAAATAAAGAGATTCTTTCACACGAATTCAGAATAATCTACATAGCTCTGTGTTTCCGCGTCACTACAACCCTCAAGCATTTAAAACCAACGTGCACCGGTACCTCCTTTCTCTCTCCTCTAATTTCCCTAGTGCTCTAGTTTAAGGGTAGCCATATCCCCTTTAGCGCGCGCTAATTATAAAAAAAAATAAAAAAAAAACACAACAATTGCAAAAGTGACCAGAACTCTTAAGAAAAACAAAGTACATAGATGGCTTTGATGGCGTCTCTGCTAAGATCTTCCAGGTCGCGCCCAAATAAATTAGCAGAGCTGGTATATCTTAGAAGAGGGGAACAAGGAATTGAGTATTAAGCTACGATTGAAGGAAAATTTTATCGAATATGAAAGATAGCTAGGCACATTCAGATATATCTCTCAAAGTCGAATATGCTGGCTTCAGATCAGGGTCTTCCTGCATCGAACATATTAACAAAGGTGCATCTTAAAGAAACCAGTAAATATCATAATACGACAAAAGAAGTGGCAGTAGATGAGACCCATGAATGGATGAAAATTCCAATGCAAAGCATGCCATGCAGAACAGTTGAAGAGGAACTATGTTCGACGGATAAGCTGAAGACAGTTGAAACGCGTTGTAGAACTCAGCACAAGATGTTTTTGACATTCTATGTCCCAAAAGGGCGGAAAGCATTTAAGTATGGTGTTGTGGGTCTTTTGTGAGAATTCTCTGCTTAGAGCTTCTCGATGGCAAAATTGCGACAATAGCAGATGATAAATGCAATAGTTTTAGGGAGGCCATAGTGTAGTGGTTGCATCATCGCTTGTCACGCTGAAGGTTCCAGGTTCGAATCACGATGTCAGGAAAAAAAAAATTGATCAACTGCGAAAAAAAAACCTGACGTGAACTCCACTGCAAAGACATAACACTGGCAGTGAGGTGGTCATATGGCTTGAAAGTGTTGATCGTACTAATGGAATCGGGGTATTCGAAAGAAATACTGTGAATTATAAGCAATGACAACAGTATCAATAATTCTCCCCAGTCATTCTGGACACCACCCTCGGAGCAAAAAGACTGAAACCAAATACCACCTGAATTAAAAAAAAAAAAAATTACTACACCAACACTAGCGCTGTGTGAATAGCATCATAAGGGTATTCATAACCCCTTTAGCGCTAGTGAATTAAAAAAAAATAAAAAAAAATTAGGAGGGCGTCAACCTTTAAACAACAACAACGACTACGGTGCAAATTTGAATTGTCCACTCCTAGTGCAATAACATCTAACTTGCTTTCGCCATACTCAATAAATTGTCCGACAACACATTCTGATTTCACAGTTTTAATCACACTTGAAGAGAAATACATGATACATACATACTTGGCTACATCCACCCGATACGCGGATATATTTTTATCAAATTATTTTCATTCGAGTACCTACAATTATTATTGAGAGGGAAAAACAAACATTCGAGTTGTAAATAATCAACAATTACACCTTTAAGCATTTCAAAATGCAATTTGTTATAAACCTGTATTATTGTGTATTACGACTGGAACTTTACTGCATTAATCAGTTCGATAATTTATTTTTAAGAATTTCCACTAAGAACACGTGTTAATTGTTTCCTTTCTTCGAAGTAACAAATGATTTATTAGCACATTTCTATGCGCATATGAATCACTACAGCTTAGCATAATAGAACGTCTGTTTACTGGTATCACTAAAGTGTAAGTGATCCGTTGAACACAATGAACTATTAAACACTATTGTGTGCGATCCGCAGCAAGTGCTTAATGGTAATTTGAGTATCCATTGTCAGCGAATGGATTGATGATCAGATTGAGTAGAAAAGTCCAAACGGAGAGTAGTTTTTCACAGGGTTGTACATAATATCGATCAAATGGATTGAACCAATAGTTTAATTGAGCGGATTCTGTATTGTCAATCCGGCTTTTTGTTTAGACTATTCTTCTACAAAGCTGCTTCTACGACGAGCGGGACGACCCACTCTGATTTTAACCCATTATTAAAAAAAAGACTGTTTCTGAGAGACAAATAATACCAATTCGCTGCCAAGTAATCTCACACAGTTGTTCGACAATTCGACAATTGTTCGAAGTAGTCACACCTTCGTTTTTAGGTTGACAAGATATCCTTTCAAGCATCTGTAAGAAAGCTTTTGCTTTAACAATTCTTCTACTCCCATCTTGTTTAAATCCTTCGTCGACCTAGACAGTGCTTTCTAACTTAATTTTACTTTACTTTTTTTTTTACTTATTTCGATTTCTTGGCTGTGGCTCCAACATTTTATGGGAAAGATGGTACACATTGTCAGAATTGTTTAGACATCATTGTCCAAGATTTTTTTTTTCCTTCTTCAGCTTAGACTGCATAACCGTAAGGAGGTATAGTGGAGCCCTTATAAATCCTTATCGAAAACCACGCTTTTACATTAAGATATACCAAAATATTTCGATGGTGCAGAATTTGTTCTTTAGCACACTAACATAAATTTTTTTTAAAGCTCTTCTACGTAAGATTCTTGTTATGAACCACGAAGGTATCTTCGGTATAGGTGAGGCAAAGGGAGGCATGCTCGCAGTTGTATAGCTTAATTCGTCGCACTGGCGTCCCTCACCACCGCTAGCTAGCTACTTGAAATTTGTATATTTCAAAGGGAAGAAAGGAAGAGTAAAAGAAACAACTCAATAGACCGTTGGAGAAAGAATGGATATGGGATCTACAACTAAACCTTACTCATCTAATCTAAATCTTAATCTTCTTTATCCATTGTCACTCCTTAGTAGGATTTCGTCTCGTTTCAGAAATGTGCCCGATGTTTATGGCGACATTTTGGCCTTCTTCTTTTTCTCCGCGCGATTTCCACCATTGAAAAGGGACCTGAACCAACCTAAAATATACTATTGGAGACAGCTGGCGAGGGATCATGCTGGCCAAAAGGTTTTCTGCTTGAGGCACAAGTTCACGCCGGACTGTAGTGCCAGGTAAATAATAAAAATCAGATCACTATCAGATTTGCTTATAAAGAGTCCTAATCTGATCGATAACGCTCACATTTATAATCACTTTCGTGCGTGACATTGATTTATTGATTACAGCAGAAGGTAAATCATCTATTTCCGTGTACACAACAACCGATTACCATTGTATTGATGGTCGGGGCTATACCATCTTAACATAATGAATGGCTTTTTAGAAGAAACAAACAAGTTGAATTACAAAAAGCATATTTTCCAGAATATCCTTGTCGAGTCCGAATGAAAAACACATGGTGAGTGAAATTTCATAATTTCATAGTTGCGCTCACATGCGTCTGTCGTTATCCACTCTGACTAAGAAAAACAAAGTCTACAAAGGAAAGAGTAAAAAGGAGTTAACGGACGTTTATAAACGAAGCAAAAATGCACGTAACTTAAAAAGTCCGTTAACGATTTATCAAGTTAACTTAAAAGTTAAATCGTTAAGTTTTCACACAAAAGGTAATCTAAGCATATTAAACGTCAAATATTTTACTGAAGTACTAGACGTGCAAAACGAAACAAAATGCAACTCAGAGTATCTACCATTAGTTCAATATACCTTACCAACGTTTGTTATTAGATTAGATTAGAAAGATTAATGAGGTGGAACCTAGTCTATTATCACTGAGGCTTCCTGTGGACCTAATTTGATATGCTCTTCTCTCGATCTCATCTATGAAGTTGGAGTGACACGTATGTTGTTATCACATTATAAATTATAATGTGTCATATAATAGTTAATTAATGAAGATTATAATAAAACCAAATAAATTTACGAAAAATTAATCTATCGAGACGAACTAATCATAGTAATTACAACAATTGTATGATTTCATGAAGGTTAATTGGGGAAAATAAATCTAAAAAGATACAATTAGGTATTTATAATATATTTAAGTGATGTCCACAATAATTAACTATGTATTTAATGTTTCACTTACAAACATTGGTTAGTCACACTTCGACCAAGTAACAAAGCATTTTTTATTTTGCACTAAAAAATGTGTAGTTGCACAATAAAAATTTGAAATACTAGTAAATGTAAAGTACGTCTTATATAATTTTTAACGTCATGTAAAGCACTCAAATTTAGAAGTACGTAACGTAGATAGATTACTTTTGAACGAAGTTATTTGCACAGTATGTATAATAATGAACGCGGAATTCAATACAAGGAATATTTATAAAAATAAGAACCAAAACTAAGCAAATCGCAAGTAAATCTTAAGAAAATTGCGTTATAAGCCTATTCCACATATTACGCAATAGATTTATCACAGGCAGTGTTGTGCCGCATAGACTACACGATGTAGACTGCAGTATTGTCGACGCGTCGTCAATGTCGTGTCGTTAATTCACAATTGACGACACGACATCGACAATTGTTTAATAAGTTATTATAACAATATATGTATAGTTATTAGAAAGCAAGTGTTGTTTTTGACGTTTTTTGACATTGGCGACATTTACAACGCTATTGTCGACATCACTGTGTCGACAATTGAAATTGATACGTCGTGGAACAACACTGATCACAGGTGCTGAAGTGACGAATACGATAGGAAGAGAACTATATGAAGTAATAAAAGGAATAGGCGGCAAGTATCACTCAACGGGAAAACCTACCAGTTGACCAACAGAACAAAACCCCAGATCTTGTTGATTTTTTCGCAACAAAGAATATCTTATCAAAAACTATAAAAGTAGATGAGGGGACAGATCTTGACTCTGAACAATACTTTTAACACGTGACGACAAAGTCATTGTCGAAGAAAATAGGCCAAGACTAGCTAATAAGCTGATTGATTGGAACTAAATTCAGACCGAATCTAAAGGAAAATATCAATTCAAAGAGCCTCTAAAGACATTTATAGATTATGTCCAAAAAGATGCATTGGCCTGGAACATCTATAACTGAAACTTGAATCCACCAAACTCCTATCCAAAAGAAATATGCGAAATTACTACAAAAAAGAGAAGAGCTAGAAAGCCTTGACAACAATCAAGTTTGCCACTGTTACTGTTTCGTCTTTTGAAGATTAAAAATTATATTGAACGCGATTTTAAATAATCTATCGACCACTGCGATGCGATGAGGTAAGGTAAACGCCTGTTTTTTATTTTAATTTTTATAATTACTCATTCACCAAGCTCCACTTTTCACTCTCAGGGAGATACAATAGTCTATCCTGTCTTGAACAGATACATATGTTTATTGACGGTTTCCCAAATTGTAGATGAATAAAAATATGAAGAAGAATTCGACGAAACCGAGCTCTTGTTTTACTCCACCTGTTCTTGTTCTTTTTTTTTTCTGTTCTTGCTTTTTAGGCTTAATTTTTACGTTTCAAACAGAAGGGTGTGGGTATAAAGTCAAAGTTGGATGGAACGCTTATTGGCATTCGAACTTCTCCTATATTTCTTCTCCTATAGCTATTTTTTAAACATTCTTCGGTTACATATACCAACTTCCCCTGAATTTCTCCCGAAGATTACACCCTAATCAGCGCTGGGAAATTAGTACATACGAGTACATACACAGAAATTGTCTTAACGTCAATACACAGAGATGATCTTAAGGCAATGTGAACCTTCAGCACCAAATCTAGAGGAATAATGTAAGTCTTCTCAAAATTAGCTATATTGTGTGAGCGTCAAGAGACTTTTGTCAACAACCTAATTGGTCCATATTAGTGTGATCTTAGGCCAGGAAAGTCCACTACTGATTAAACACATATTCACATCACGGCAGATTTAGGAGAAAACCTATGAGTCTCAAATCGATACTCACTTCCATTTTATTGGTTCTAAGGCTGCGTTTATAGAGAAACCTGTTATAGAGAGAAATGCCTAGTTTTGACATTATTGCCCAACTTGTCTGATTGTGTAGAATGACGATGTTAAGACCTCTCCGGGATTTTTGATGTCAAAAATTACTTAAGATAATCACACTCACTAACCATATTTTTCCCTTGATCTAATGCCCTTTGTTTGGTTAGGAATAAAGGGGCTCATTCCAAGAGTGAGTAATCATATCAATGGCGGCATCTTCGTCGATATCGAGGATGTATGTTCATTCCAATTGGGTTTCTCATTTTGTCAAACTTTTCTTTTGGAAGCTCGATCTTTATCTGTGCGGGAGGAGTACGAATAATGTGCTTATACGGCACTGTATGTTTATCTTTAAAGTCACCACTAAAAAGCTTTAATAACACCGTACGTCAACACGAGAAGCACTATTTTTTATAAGTTAGTCCTTCTACTAGGTTGACTAATACTATCAGATTAACATTGTCGGTAGATTGAATCGAGCAGGTACTAGCACCTTCGTAAACACTGAATCGGAAGCTGCTAAAATTAATCTGGTTGTACCTATACGATTATAAATCGAAGAACATACAAGCATGCTGTCTACACCGAGACACAATGCTCACGTCTTGATCGAAACGTTAGAACAACTATAATTTCATCTACCCATCCTCTGATATTTATTCTGTGATCGACATTAGCGTAGAGACCACGTGTAGAAAAATACTCGCCAATCGCTGTTATTTTTGCATTCGGAGGTAATTATGTTATAAGGCCTTGTTAAAAAAAAAAAACAGAAAAACGCTATGTATGACACTTATAATATCCGGCTTGCTGTACGGTACAGAAACATGGAATTTTTTCAAAATGAGGTGAATTGGAGTTTTCGAGGGAAAAGTCCTATGGCCCCATCTGCGTTGAGGGCTGCTCCAGCCCGAAGAGACTACACAGAAGAGAGCGACCTCATCTTTGAAGGCGAGTTTGAGTGGACAGTGACCTCAACCAACTTAACGTATGCAAATGAAGGCTGGATATCCCGAACTGTAAGGCCTTTGTAAGTAAATAAGTTAGTTGTTGTCTAAAATGCATTTTTTTCATCTCAAAATGCATCCAATTTAATTACAAAATCTTTCCGAACAAAGAAAAGCCAGACAAGTGGGCACCGGATTGTTTCAATTCAACGAGGAGACCACTTTGAGGACGATGAAGAGGTAGTTCTCTGTGCTATAACAACCACGTCATTTTATTGCCAAAACACATGTTCACAGTTCTATGAGAATACGTGCTAATAAGCCTTATATGTGTATACACAAACATATACATATTATTGTACTTATTGAGGAAAAAAAAGAAAAAATCACTTATTCGGAAAAATATTTCCGTTCAAATGTCAACAGTGCCAGTGCTTGCATTTCTTGCCCACACATTCTGCACGTTCCCATTTGACGTTGAATGAATTATTATTTTCACAATTACACTTTTTATCTCTTGTGGTTTTTTGTATGAAGGTACCAACCAACACACAATATCAGCCAATTACCGTAATAGTTCACCATGAAATTACATTTCGAAAAAAAAAATATACCTCACTATTTAGAATGTCATTGTGGCATTTCATCACACAATCTATTAAATTTTCAAAGGACGAAGCAGCGGGAAACGACAGATATGTCATCGAGTCATGACGGATGAGGAATTACTTCACAACTAATTACAATTCTAATTATAGTCTTCGGCAAAGACTTCACACGGAAATAGAATGAAACCAGTTGGTGACAAAAGATCTTGGCGTAAGTGATACCATTTGACCATGACTTTTTGGTGGTCGCGTGCCTGTGTCCATCAGTTGGCACATGCGAAAAATGTCAATACCCAGTGTTTTTTCTTTTTGAAGTCTCTTATTTGGACATTGATCGCGTCAACCTACCTGATGATCGTCAGAGATGAATTACGTTAAAAAAAAAAAACACGATACAGCTATAGACACACAATGCAAGCACACACTGTGTGTATCTTTTAGTCTAGTTTAACCGGTTGCTTTTAAAAGAAACAAATTCCCGCCACAACAATTCAGAGGTGATCATCCTTAGCAGATCATTATTAAGCACGATAAGCGCGAACTGTTTTATACGGACCAGTATATAGTATAAGTAGTTCTTCGAAATCAACCTGAACACTTGCCGCGATCGAAATTGAAACTAAACTGAAGTGAAACTGTGGAGTGTGGTGTGAGTGTGACTTTTTTCTTCCATTTGGGATTTGGCCATTTGGATGAGAAAAAGTCGTCGCGCTGCCGGTTCTGTTTACAAGTGGTGTTGCCGCTTGAGAATTTGAATTTGGTAGTGAAAGCTTGCTGAGTTTTTCACAAAGAAACTGCTATTTGTAGCAAATGTAGGTTCTTGGTAGAAACAAGGAAAATTCCTCACGACGACATCTGTAACACTCTAAATAAGCTTCTATACCTATTTTATTGCACAACAGGAATCATATTGCATTTCTTTAATATCCTCTTGCAAAATGCTGCCTTGACCGCTCCAGTTGATCTTCATTTTTAGATACCTTTGCCCGAGAGTAAAAAAAGCAAATTTGTAGATACTTGAGTTTATTTTATACTGTTCTACCATTAGTCAAGGGCGAGGGCTTTATTGACTGCTTGACTGTGCATATAGCGACGTAGCGTTTGAATGATGGTTCGCTGCCAAGTAGACGACAAGCTTCGTGACAAGCCACGAGCAGTTTCGCACTGTGTGACCTGGATATCATTAATTTCGACGAATAGATTTAAGAATCTACCCAGCATCCCGGTTATAAATATTGCATTTCAAGAACACTGTATGCATTGAAGGAGGGTGAAGTTGATGTAGTCGTCATTGATGCTAGTAAGGCTTCCGACTCGATCTTTCAAATGTCTGTGTCAGTTACTCACATACAAATACAAATACAAATATTTGGCGCGACAGTTCCTAGAGAGCCAGGGCCTAGCATCTCGCAACCATTCATGTTGTGCGTATTATTCCTATTTTTCGCATGAATGGAAAGGACAAGAGGTCATTTTTGTTCATCTAAAGCTACGATCAGTCGCATATATATGCGAGTCTGATGTCATTTTAGCGTCATCATATGCGACGTCCCAACACGTCTATATATATGCGAGTTTGCGAGCACTGCCGTACGTATAGAATTTGCGACACATTTGCTAGTTTTTTCGTGACGTCAGCACTTTTGCATACCGTCTGCTCGTAGCTTAAGTCTCGAACTCGTGTGCTCTCGCTTTGCAGTCTTACGCATCAACTACTAAGCCACGGCGACCACTACTTGCATACGCTAAGAACGTGGGAGAACGCAGCGTATTGTCAGTAGTGCGTTCGCGACTATTAAGCCGAAAGCGCCAAAAATGGGTTAATCGATAAGCCACAAAGGAGAACACCCAACAGTGACGTCTCGGACAGAACATGATACAGACAGATACATGTAACTCCTTTGGGTGACTTTTGATCACGTCTTTACAGGCGGTGAGTGGAGGAGGAGCTACAACGTCAAACAAATAAGATGGATGGACCATATTAAGCGGTTGCAGACCAGGTGAGTCCTCGTTACCCGGATGAACGCAGTAAGTAAAGACTCTGGTGGCACGCGCAATTGTTAAGCTATCTGAGGCAGAGGTCAATTTCAGACTTTAGCTCCATTATCAGTATGCCATTGTTACTCAGTAAGACAATGGCAACACTTGACTTGTAGTAGAAGAGAATAGTTATGGTCTCTTTTTAGATTCTAACAATAGAGAGGGGTTATACCCGTAGTGTGATGCGTGAATATCATTTATTGCAATTGTTATCTGCAACAAGAGAACGGTGTAATAAAAAGCGTTATTTTGAAATGATTTTGATAAGATACTTGTACAAGATGCGATTAAGTTAATAAAGATAGATGTAGATACTATGATTACAGAGATTACAATACATTCGTTTAGTATTGGCAGCAAATTGTTTTCACAGATACCCGAATGGATGGGCACAACGTGTACACATAATGAGTATTTCATGTTGTACTCGGAAGAGTACCTTGTATTTGGGGTGAGAGCTTGTTTTGATCATCTAGTGTAAACAGAAGACAAGTGTTTGATTTTCCATCAACTTGTTATAGATACTTGAATTGATATCGGTTTTGTATTGTTGTCTGGTTACCAACTTATGTGTCGGTGGACACAACTGTTTAACTCTCATAAGCTCATTTTTGCGTAGTGCCACTTAAGTGCCACCAATTTTGACTGTTTTGTTGATTGAACTGATAACGGTTGGGCGCTAACGATATAACTAATAGATAGACGTAAATTTGATTGAAACAGTTAGTTATGTCGCAGGCAAGAAGTTTATGTAGGCGGTTGGAAAAGGGAGCATAATTTTGACTGTTTTTATCATTGTTATTCCGATTTTGATTGCTTTTACTGATGCAACTCACTGATCATTTACTGATTTCGTGAAATTTGAGTGTGTAATTTCAATAACAGTTTGTTGAATGGGTCTGGCATGACCTTGGAGTTTTATTTTTATTTTTTTTAGAAAAAAACCTATACAAATGACATAAAAATGACGGTACGTGCATAATGAAAATTGTCCACACCATTTCAATTCTTTACTGAAATCGGCGACCGACAATTGGTGCAATTTAATAATGTCAGTTACAAACAATGCGAATAGATAGCTAAATTGTGGAAATTTGCAAAATTATTTAAGTTTTACTACATGAATGATCCAAGCTATCATCACATCTGGCGAAATTATTACTTCTTTTGCATGATGATACAATTTAAACCTTCAAATTACTTTTAAGCTCCAGATATACTTATTTAATTTGTTCGATAAAGAGAAATCAAAATATCCTCAGTTTAGTTCGACTTTTTTTCATTTCAATTTATTGTACCCAAATTTCTATTATTATTTTTATTGTTATTTCTATTATTCCTATTATTATTATTAAGTGGTGTTCAGACGGTAAAAGTAAGCTCCTACCTTGGTAGAACTCTGACTGCACTGATCAATTGTGTCAAGTGTGATTGTGAAGGCAGTCGTTATGGAACCTAGCATTATGTTGCGATTTTTGAAAAAAAAAAAATTAATTAAAAAGAAGATCACTGAACAGGCTCTACACTGTCATCATGTTTTTGGGAATGTTGTTTGCTCACACATACATATATACTCTCAGACAAACTAAAATGTCCAGCTTAAAGTATTGATAAAAGTCGCCAAGATCCGGGGTTATCTTTTCGGCATAACTTCTAAACCCCTCCGAATTAACCACCACATTAAACGGCAATCCTTAGTTTTTAGTGACATCTGTGTTATCCTGGAAAGCATCAGATGCAAAGTGCATGTATAAGAGGAGTACGATTGGAAAATACCAACTGATACTTGCTGATATATGCGTTCTATGTTTGCGTTCCCTAGCTGATCTTATGAACTAGGGCATGTGGACTGAATTACAATACCGCACTCTAATGAATGCGACGGCCTTGCAGACAAGGCTTCGAAAATCTGAAAACACTATACACTCATAAATATAGGATTAACTGAAATTAAACCTCCTGGTATGAATTAGTTTATAAATTGGTAGGAGATAGAGATATTTTATCATTTGTGACTACCAAATCATGAAGAGATTCAGAATGGACCTCAAAGTCCCCGAGTGGAACTTAAAAAACCAGAACTGAAAATCACCAGTGATTCTTAACCGCAGAAAAAAAAAAATACAAGAAACTTTGTTGGGATAATGAGTAATGTGGGAATTTACGTTTGGTAATGATAATTTAATAAATTTCGGATTAATTGCATAAAAAAAAAGAAGAGTTGACTTGGAATTAATTTTTAGCAGTAGGTAACAACGGTTTTATTTTTATTTTATTTATTTTTTTTAAAGTAGCAAGATTTCAGTTTTACTTTTTTAAGTTCATAATTTTAGAGTTTTAGGATTAATCTTTCCTTTACATTTAAGATTAAGTATAATACAATAAGATATATATAATGTATACATATTTATTCATTAAGGGAAAACTACTACCAAAAACCCTTTTATAACACTTAAACCTAATATTGTTACTTTCCCAAGATAGAAATGCATTTATGATTTTGTGATTCAGAAAGTTAGATTATAAGTTCGTTCTCAGAATAGGAACATTTTTCAATAAAATGTTGTTAAGTAACTCTAAGAAGTTGACATTAGCGTCTTCGTGAAGCTTTCGAGTGGCATAATGCCATGATAAGTGTAGAATTATTTTCAAAATTTTATTTTGACACTTTTGCAATTTTAACTTATGGGTTTTGGCGCAATCATATCAAGCAAGTCCTCCATACAAGAGAATGACTTGGAAAATTGTCTTGAAAATTATAATTTTGTTGTTTGCAGAGAGTTTAGACTTTCTACATATCAGGGGTAGGGAGTTTTGATTGTTTTATTTATTTTATCTGTGGTTGTTGAGATATTATTTTGGAAATTAAGCTTTTTGTCGAGATCTACTCCGAGATATCTACAATTATCTAACCAATCTATGTCTACAGAGCACAGTCTGAGTTTGACATCGTTTGGAAGGAAACAGGCTTTCTTACATCGTGAAAACCAAATTCTTTTGAGCATTAAGCTTTATTCTCCAATTAAAGAAGTATTCTTTTAGTTTAGTAAGGTCGTAGTGGGTGATATACATCACGAAACAGGGTTCCAGAAGCGAAAACAGCTGTATCATCAGTAAACAGCAAACAGTAACAACGGCATCACTGTGAAATAACCGAAAATCACTGGCGAAGATTGAGTACTGAATTAGAAAATTGAGTGTAACTTTTCGAACTCCGTCCAATGAATTTCAACCCATTTTGTAAAATGATAAACATTGATATCTTTACGCGCATGATGATGGTCGGTTAATGCATATGGGGTCGTGCTTATGGCATAAGGTCGATTTTGCAATCAAGGCTTTTAAAATAGCGGTCGATTAACACGGATATTTTCAATGTCAATGCTGACTGTTCTTACATTATGCGTAGAGTTTTTACGTCATGCTGCCCATTCTTAAACCTTGATCCTGTGAAATCAAGCCATAGATGATGAATGTTGTTAAATATACAAAAAAATGCAAATATTTTTTGCGCGACAGCTCATAGAAGGCCAGGGTCTATATTTTTCGCACGAATGGAAGGGAACTGCAATTTTTCTTGCCGACTCCGAATGGTGGATTGAGAAGCTTCTTCATCACAGATTATACTCTCGGATGCCCTGAAAATCGTTTGGTTATTTTGCTAAGGCTCGAACCTGTGTTTGCTCGCTTAGCAGTCCAACGCACTAACCACTACGCCACGATGACCACACATACTCGTATGTACATATGTAACAAAACAGTAAAGGCAAAAACGTCTGCACATTAAAAGTACTAAAAAAAAAAATCTGTCAGAGTTACGAGTACTACAAGGAACTGACCATATTTGGAATTTCTATCTGCCTGTATCTCTTTTTTTTCACGCCCTTCACGCAAAAAACTATTACATACAATTTAACCCTTCCAACCCGGAATTTCTCGCAAAAAATTGTCAGCTGGGGGTGCCGGGACGTATGTGTTCCACTCGGTTTTCACTTTACTTTATAAACGTCAATGAATTGGTAATATTAGTACAGTTGGTACTAAGTTTGAAAAAAAAAACATTAAAAATGGTTAAAATACAGCGTGGGATGTCATTTAACTAGTTTAGTGCAAATTTTGGATGTAAGGGCTATGCAAACAACTAGTGCGAAAGGTTTTTAATGGGATTTACGCAGTTGTATTGCCTGGACTCCAGGTTAAAATGTTAGCTATGTTCCACCGTCACGTCGGAAAGGAGCTAAATTACAATGGAAAACGTAGCAAAAAACGAAAACGATTAATACCGTAATACGTACTCAGTTAGTATCACTAACAACGAATATAAATATGCAACAATACGTAATTCGATAAGCTGGAGTATTGAATGGTTAAATCATAGTGGGGAACTTCTTTGTATAAGTTTGCTTCTCAATGCAACATGTTGATTAAAAACAGTTTTAAGAGCGTTTTGCAAATGGAAACCTGTTGGTTAGGAGAAGACGTGTAGTTCACTTCGTCCTAGTAAGTGTTACGGATGTCGGACTGTAAGTTATTATAATATGAGTTTCTGAAGTCCCTACCCTATCGCTAATCACAGTTTACTCTGGAACAGAAATTTGACTGTTGAAAATCACTTCTTGGTATTCTGGTTAATGGACGTGAAATGTAAACACTTGAAACTTTCAACTAACTGAGCAAAAGTTAGGGCCTTCACCAAGTTGGAGTTTAAATCTCTACAGAGAACTATGTTAGATGAACAGCATGAAATCCGCTCCAACATGCTGATAATAGGTTAGCACTCCTGTTTGGTCAATAGATCACACTGATTAATCTATACTAAAATTGGAATATATAGAGCTTAACATTATGTCTTTTCACTTTTTCTTAGAGCTTAGGCATTGCTTTTGTCGATTAATTTTTCATCTTTTACTAAAAGAAAAAGTGCACGAATGAAAGGTTAGTCTCTCGAATGATATAGTCAAGCTTTTATTATTTGTGATAACACGTAAGTTGAATGTGGGCTCATCATTTATTATTTCACATTTCCTGTGCTAAAATCAAAAGTTCATACAATGTTTTCAAACGTCACACGTTTAATAGAATTTCAAAAGATAAGAGTCCAGAAGGTACTAGTTAAATCAACTTAAGTAAACAACAAATGCAGATTCCTTTAATCTGCATATAATAAAAGCACTTTAAAGACGAATTATTTAAAATTGTTTCTACGTCGTATTACAGGTCGATAATACGAACTCGTTGAGTTTTCTTTCATTTACTACTTATTAAGTATGTACGTATAAACAAATCTTATTGAGGTAAATCATTGGGTGTTTTAGAAATCTATAAAACTTAATGAAAAATTTGATATAGGAATATACATGTTAGTGATAATAGCATCAGCAAGTTGGAAGAGAACTACTAGTTTATTTTTGGCGCCCCCATTGATAAAGCTTAATACAAGCAAGAAAAACTTAAAAGTAAACTTAAAACTAAACTTAACACAAGTCTGAAAATTAATCAGGAGCATAGAGGAAGTTTCAGGAAGTGTGGGATGAAAGACGCTACAGAGCATACCGAAGAGATAAAAGGCTTTGGTTGAAATCAAATGCGAAATGCGTGCTGTTAACATTGCGGAGCATTCTACATATCGGCTCGTTATCACCATAATTGGTCCGGTGAGAATTAAGACGAAATAATGGAACGGATCTAAGGTTTCGTGGGTTGGTGTTGAGAGATATCATTTGTAAGAGTTGGGGGAATCCATATTGCCAGCTAGGAATTGTTGAATATGAAGCACATCGGCAACTTCTCGACGTTTTTCAAGGGACTCTAAATAGGCAGGCAGGTTATAAGGATCAACCCAAGGAAGGCCACTGTACAAACGCTTGTACAAGTACAGAAAACCAACAGTTCCCACGAGCAGCTACAGATACACCTGGATTGCAACTAGACATCACGTCAGCAAACAACACACATACGGCAACCAGACACCATCAGTATCTAAACATTATGACCTCATTATGACATAAGTCGGGGTAAATAATTGTATATAAATAGGGATCAAATAAAGCAAAGGTCAGAGTTGATTACGACACGGTTCCAAAACAAACGTGGTTTATCTTTAACTTGTGTTAAGTGTCTAACCTAAGCTATCTCCCCCACCAGCGGTAAGCTGGCTTTAGTTAGTATTTAACAGCCACGCAAAGCAAAACGAACAAATCTTCTTCTTAATATGATTACTATAATTGGGCGACCATACTTGACAAGCGTATTCGAGAATGGGTCTAAAGTATGTAATGTAAAGGGATTTGGTAACATACGGAATTGAGAACTCTTAGACCATCGTTTTACAAACCCAAGAGTGGAGTTAGCTCTCTTGATGATGTGGTCAATGTGGGAACGAAAGCTGAGACACTGGGGGACGACCGAACTAAGCCACTTAATAAAATAGTTTGCCTTGTAATGATTTTTTCAATCAAACTAGATTCTGTTAAAGCTGTTAGACATTTATACATTTAGGTGCATTCTAGCAAAAAGATCACATCTGAATTCTAATCAATACGCTTATTGAATGGGCTGATCTACTGAAAGTGGCTTGCATCACTGGGGAAACTGGTGATCCGTTGCTGAATATGAATGTGGTTCCTAATGGATCAAAGATAGACTCCGGTGTTTAGGTATTTATCGGTGGCCCTAATCACAAAGTTTCAAAAGCAAAAAGGTAAACAAATTTTAACTCTGTTGGGTGTCAGGAAACACATGTTGACTTACAAGCTAAAAAAGATTTCTGTGAAAGGAACATATTTATATTTATGTGCCGAACTCTTCTGATGGAGAAAACGGAACTACTTGTCCTGTTTTCAGACCAAGTGAAGAAAACGGACGTTACATATTTCCCAGAACGCAGAGACTACTGTGCACACATAGCCGTCCTTCAGTGAACACGATTCTCATAATGGAATGACATATAATTCATTATTACCAAGGAAAATATTCCTGAGCTATTAAATAGTTTGAAGTACTCCTTCTGAATGGAGGTACACTAAGACCAAAAGGTAGGTCCATTTTGATATTACCGTGGGGGCTAGGGTTGAAAATCCCAGTGTACTCCTAAAACCTTTTGGGATAGCATTGTTAAATTATTCAAGATGATGCCATCTATAAATTTATTGCTTTCAACAGAGCGTCGGTGTAAATCATATCATATCATCAATACATATAATAAAACAGTAGAACCCGGTGTGTCTGTACATTGCAGAAAAAGTAATAAAAAAGAGAGGGGGTGACTAAAGAAGAGTAATAAAACACAAATTAGCGATTTTTAGAATTCTTTTCTGTCTGTCTGTCTGTCTGTCTGTCCGTTTGTTTGTTAGCACACATCCCCGAAACTACTGAATGGATTTTCATGTAGTTTTCACAGGTGGACAGAGCATAATTTCGAGCAGCATATAGGTTTTGTTTCATTTTAATCGGATGTTATCGTCATTTAAAGATTTTTGGAATTTACTTTTATATGTTAGAAAAGTTAGAAGTTAAGGGTTGAAGGCCTATGGACGTCACGAAGGATTGTTAAAAAAAAAAAACAGAAACCTTTGGTTAGAATTATAGAGCGTATAAAATTTAGTACATAAAAAATCAACAGGTGGCGCTGTTCATTATTAGAACGCGCTATAGACATTTTTGCAGTAATAACCAAAAAAATTGTGACTCCTTCAAATATTCCACTCTAACCTCTCCAAAGGGGGTATAATCGGGGGCAAAATTGCTTCCAAATGCGATAAAATAGCAATTTGATAGGTGACGCTGAACACTCACACTGTTAAATCATGACGATTCGTTTTATTTTGTTGGCCAGTGTGTAGTTCTTGCACAATCTTTGCCCACGCTGGGTTTGTATATGTGTAATTAAAATCGGCTCAAAAGTTTTAAATTCACAGCTGATGGGTTGGCGAGGAGAGGGGGTAACACCGTGTGCTAGCAGGGCTTCAGTTCACATTTAAGGTTTCTTCGTCATAACTTTCAACTTTCAACTTTCGCCGCTGATCGAAGCACTTGAACTGGAAGCTATTAATGTAGTCTACCAGCAGATTCAAATTTAATATAATTTAACGCATGCGGAGCTGCGGGTACAGCTAGAACTTAATAAATGACATAGACGCTTTGATATGGTGAAGCTTTCTACTATTTGTACCTTATCCAACTAGTTCATCAGCTGAACATTTTCTTGGAAAGTCGTTGTGACCTGGAACCCATTAGGGTAAAACAGAGTGAAGCTGTTTACTGTGCTGGAAACTATTTGAATGCTGAAAAACTGCGCGCATATAAATAAATGAGAACGGTCAGAGTGAAGCGAAGTTCTTTACTGGGCTGCTCTCATTTGTTTATATGCGCGCAATTTTTCAGCATTCAAATAGCTTTCAGGACAGCACAGCAAACAGCTTCACTCTGTTTTTACCCTTAGAATGTGACAATGTGCTGGTTAGTTATCTCACTAGGGGACACACGGTAATCTTTCTCTATCCATCTTTTCTGTTGATATAAATCACAATATCCGGATATTGGATTAATCAATCTTCAGCCAAGCGGCACAGCGGACCGACAAAGACTTCATGCATACAAATAAAAAAAATTCCAATCCCTTCGCTTTTAGCAGCGTGACATTGATCTTTCAAGAGCAATACATTTTTCATCATTTCAGATAGTCAAGCAGCTCCAAACGTTTTGAGCTTAGGCTTGCATCGCATTGTTGAAATATCCTAAAGTAGCGTGCCACTCTTAACTAAATTTAAGTTCAACCATCTTATTCTAAAGACAAAAACGAAATTTATGAATTAGTAATTCAACGTAGTCAGTTATGTGCGTGTTCGTCTCATCTCGTCAATAGAGAACATCCAATCTTATTGAAATTTCATACATGAAATTAATGGACCAAGTTCTCATCATTATAACAAAATAATGGCCCTAGCCCAATAATTAAGGGTACTTCACTTAACCGCTTGTGAAACAATACTGATATTTTTAATTTGTTTTAACTAAACCTTGTGCTTAAAAGGTGTTTTAGAAAAATAAATCAACACCACAACCATCGAAATCACGCAACTATGTAGTTCGTACGATCAACGAGTAGGTTAGGTTAGGTTGGAGTGGCAGGCTGCAATGGCAACCTCACTTAGACCAAAGAGGTCCATTGTGTTACCACCAGGATCCGTATTCCACCAGAAATACTACCCGCAGAACCAGCCGGAGCTTGCTATGAAGCGCTGGAGACTGCCTATATTGATGTCAGCTGGCCCCCAAGTGTGCTCTTCTTCGAACTGAAAGGGCCGGACATGTAAAAAGAAGATGGAGAATTGTCTTCTCCTCTTCGTCATCCATGCAGCTTCATCAAAAATCGTTATAGAGGAGGCCGAGCCTATAGGCATGCTTGCCGATGGTGCAAGCATATTATCAGTCTATTTTGTCTGATGAGACAATAGGAACGTTTGACATCCAGTTTCGGCCAAATCTGCCTAGTGATGAGACAGGTGCTACCACTTGTCCATCTACGATTGGCGATATTGATCGCGTTTCTATTGAGTAGCAATTTGCAGGTGGCGAGAGGCATACTTAAATTCCCCTTATCCGGGAGAATTGGTAGTGTTGTGCCCTCCCTGGCGAGTTCATCCGCCATGTAGTTGCCTGGAATGTCTCTGTGCCCCGGCACCCATATAAGGTGAATTTTGAATTGCTCAGCCATCTCGTTACGAGATAGGCGACAATTAAGGGCTGTTTTTGAGTTGAAGGCGACAGATTCCAGGGATTTTATCACGAGTAAGAAGTTGTTTTTTTTTTCTTGTATCTCAAAATGAAAAAGCTCATACAATGAGTTTTGCGCCCCTTCACTATGTGGCATGTAACCTTTTCTTTTTGGTTAAGACCTAAGATATGTAATTTTATAATCGGATGATATAAGAATAAGATGAAGTACATTCTCATTAGTTGCCAAATTGTAACACTTAACACATTGGCTGCCATGGCTATCAAATATGGGAGCCACATTTTTTATGCATCTTTTGCAGGCCATGGCATTCAAAAACGATAGCCACTACGAACAATTGTGATAGGAATACAAAATGCTTGGCATCTTACGATGAGCTAGATGCATTTAGTTTGCTGAAAAGTAAGGCCTAGTGGAGAAATTTTATTTTGGCAACCCAGGTTAATTCTTCCAAAATTGGTGTGGCAGCCAACGTGTTAACAGTGTTATTTCTATAGGATCGGTTATCTTTATTTCTTCTTTCTTGCGCCTCTTCTGAAAGCGTTCCTACAGATAGTTATAGTAATTTTATTTTTTCAGTTTCGAAAATTTAAATTTTGTATCGTTTATTTTTTATTCGGTCTTCCACTTGTTCCCCCACCTGACTCATTTAAACAAGACTCAACATCATCTTCAAAACTAACTCAAAACTTTTCATTAAGCCATATTTATATTTTAGAAAAAATTGCACATTTATGTATGTTACGAATGGATTAACATATATCTTTGTTTGAAATCCGGTAAGAATCTTTCCTTCACTTAAAACAACTTCTGAAATTTGATTAGGTTCTAAATGCTGGTACCTTTCTTGCAAAAATGTCTTCTAGTGAGTTAATACTCCTGTTGAAAAAGAAATCGCACACAGCACTTTATATTTTATTATAAAATTATTCATTTTAACACTTCTTAACTAAACTTACACTCAACAAAAGCTTAAAAACAACTACAACGATGGCCTTATTGATCTATTGCTATGCGAACAACAACAAATAAGCAACCAAAACTGCTGTGAAATTAGAAACGGTAACATTTACCAGAAGTCGATTTCAATTGCTATTTGATCAACACACATTGTTAGACTTAAAAGCCTTAAAAGCCTCTTTCAGACAAAGTGATCGAAAGTGGCTCTTACTTTTTACATGATAAATAAGATCTTAAATAAACTTAACAAAAAAGGCCAAAGGCAACGTGGAGCAACGTGGACCAAATAATAGACCAAAACAAAAATAGTATAAATGATTCGCTTCGAAAGTAGCTAGATTAAAATTGTGATAAAAAGTAATTTGACTGTTAAAGCCAAAATTGCACATGATAAAATTAAGGTTTTCTTTTATAATCATGGGAAAGGTAGATAAAGACAACACATATACGTATCAAAACTGTTAACAAAAACCTTAAAATATTGAAAATTTTAGAAGAAGCCACTTTATGTTAATGGTACTCCGGACCTGAACAATTCAAAAAAGAAACTCCCTGTATTCTCTATGTATATATGTAGAACCAAAAGGTCAAATTAACGGTACTGTGCAACTTATTTCATATTCGGGGTTTTTTCAACGTGGTTACCACTGCATGCCGAGCCAGATTACAAATAACTGACACCATCACTGCAAAATCAGTTGCGATTTGACTCCGTGCGACTGCTTTTTATGAAGTTTTGTAAAATCTCAGGATTCTGGTGGAAAAACACAAACAATTCCCGAGCTAAAGGTCGAGATCTTTTCCAATATTCTTTCCTTATCTAATAACATAAGTTAGTCAGTACTACAATTTGCAAAACATCGAAAATTCAGTTGGATTTTAGCCATGACCCCCGGCAAATATTTACTTTATTAACCTTGAACTAGTTCTATAAAACGTTCCAGATCTAAAAAAGTATAATCATTTCTTTTTATTTATTGTACAATGGGCGGGACTCTCTAAATATGTATAATGAATGGATTAACATTTCAAAATAAATTAAATAAGTTTATTTTGTTCTTTGAATGCTTTTGGCTGAAGTTTATGAATTTCAACAAAATGTGTTCCAATTCATAAAAAAATATAGAAAATTCAAAACTTATCCACCTGTTTTTTTTTTTTTTTTGAAAATTCTCTTAATAATTTTTGACAGTTTACTCGTCTAGCTATAATTTATGTTTTTATGGCATTTACAGACGTTTTCCTGGCATCATGCTGTTCTTTCTTTAAGATTCACACATATTACGGATTAAATAAACACATATGAGCTTAAGCTCCTTTTTTAAACTAGATGAACACCTCCATTATCTAAAGTGCTATTAATCATTTTATCATATGTTATCCGCAGCTTTAAATTATTGTATTGACTTGTTAACGTAGGCTTATATGTATTTACTTTGAAATTAATTACAACCCGCCGGCTGTTAATTGTAATTTATAAAGTTGTTTGATCGGTAATAATACAAAGCCTTTCATTCAACTAATTTAAATAGTAATTCAAATTTAATTATAAAGCCAAAGAAGATGATGGAAGATTGTCAACTTGTTGTGAAGAATAATACTTAAAAATATACTTAATACTTAAAAATATCATCACAAGAAAGTTCATTCTAATCATAGTGATTTTGAAATGTAATCTCAACACAGCTAGATAGGTACGAAAGTAGCTGATCTTACTTGACTGATATAATAAGGACATCAGGAAGCGCTTTCTCCATTAGGAATTCCTTACACCAGAGGATCTTCGTATAATAATCGTTTTCCTCTTACCCTTTCCATCGCTCCCTCTGCTAATTGCTTTTATTAAGTGTTTCACTTTTCGTTATGCTTCCATCTTATAACATCTAAACTTACAGTACAGTGACAAAAGAAATTTCACTTTAAAATTAATTTTTCATTTTCTTCAGACTCAGTTAAAGTGACACAGGCTTAAGTGGAAAAATTCGTTCTGAAAAGGGCCTTTTCATACAATGGTGTAATAAGTCTACAATATATTTCGACCTACATACATGACTAAATTCATGAGTTGGTACTTTGGGATTCGTAGCATTATTTAAGCTCTTACAATACATACCTCCAATTGTTGATATCGGATAGACTAAATACGTCCAGGTTAGGATTGTAGATTCGCCATGTTACATACATACTACCTACTTATACTCGTATATCGTCAGATTCTGTAGACTTATTTCAAATTCAAATGCGTAAAGATGCATAGAATTATACGAGGTCGAAACTTCACCGTAGCATGCACGGAATGGTTGATAGCTCTGCCTGAGGTGAAACTAGTGTTGAAAATTCTGGCTTTTATTTGGGTTTTGTGCGTAGTGATTTACATATCCCCTTCCACTAAGGATGCGAAAGCAGAGTGACTGAAGTTATTGTTTATGACTTTTGACGAGAAAGAGCGACACCAAACTCCACCTCAACATCCTAAGTTGCTGTATGTACTGTTCAAAGATAGACAGTAGCACTTGTGATAACTTCTTCTGAACACCTTAGATACATTCTAAACTGATATCTATGCCACATCTTAAATTCTTAAAATCTCAACAAAGGCTCATCAATTAAGTCTTCTCAGATACACCCATAACTAGTGTTCTGAATGCAATCACAACAAAGTTAAGCAAGAAAAGAGATAAGCAGGCTCTAAAACCAAATTTATGAGCATTAAATCGTTCTGTGGTACCACTTTGGCTTTTGATTAAAAAGCACTTTCGAAAGAATATAGTTCCATACTCACTGGGAAGAAGTTCCTGATGTTAAACCATATCTTTCTAGACTATATCCTAACAGTAGCATTTTTAGGACATCTACATAGTATTTATTTCCACTAGCATGGACAATGTCCCCATACTTTTGTAAAGAACTTTCTCACCTTCATAGAAACGTGGTTAAAGATAGGCTCTTTAAAGTCTCGGATTATAATTAAATTGGCTCAGTACAGACGATTTGGACTTCTCTATCGAAATCCTGTAAAATATGCAATTATTCTTTGTTTTAGGGCACGCATCAGAGTTTGTTCCTTTAAGAATACTCAATATTCCATCTTTCTTCCACACTATACAAATTAATAACTTTGATTAAATTCCAAACCATTTCGAACATACGTACGTACTTTATAAGGGAAATTAGTCAATTCAATTGTTCTAATCAATTAAAGGTATTTATCAAGGCCATGGATAATCAGAAAGATTAGCTTATATTTAGTTCAAGTTAATCGATTGACAAATTGACGTCGTTTAAAGAAAGTAAAGTTTTTTGTAAATCGATTGAAATTTAATAATTAATTGGAAATTGCAATAAAAAAACTGAAAGCTAATTTAATAACCGCTAGCAATTAACTACTGTATCATAAATCTCTAATCAAACAATAATACATACTTTTATACTTTGAACAACACAACACTCGACAATTGAACCCGGTATGCCATGGGGATGCCTAATATGTTTGTTGCAAGTTACCGAATGGGAATACCAAAATCACGATTTCAAGTGATCCGTCCCTTATGTTCAAGATTAAAATCAAGTACTTCTTGTCAACAAAATGAAAAAAATGGCCACCAATATCGGCGAAGAATAACTCGTACCACTCTCTGTTGCATTGGGCTAATAAAGCAACGAAGTAGTAAAACCCTATCTAAGAACTAAGAAAGTTTTATATAAGTTTTTTATATTCCATCCTAATCTTGGACGCTAAAGCAATCGCTTTATCAAGAACGGATTAAGGTTTTTTGGTCATTTGGAGTGGAGAATTATTGACAAAAAACAACTGCGTATTAAACGATGGTGTTGCTAAGGACATGTAGAGTATATGGACACCAATGCTTTGACCAGCAAAGTCTTTGAATCCAACCTGGAGGGGAAAAGGAATACCTCGCCTAAGGTGGAGCGCACAAAAAAATCACGATCAGAAGCATTTAAGCAAGAATCGGTTTAACTGGACGTGCTTATTATTTAAGGCCTATGTTCACCTCAAACTGTAGCGCCATCTAAAAAATTCCAAGCTAATACAAGCATTCTGAGGTTCATATCTCTATGCATGTAGATGATTTTGAAGTCAGTGATATTTTTCCTGTCATTACAGGTACTTAGGAAAAACTAAAAGCACAATGGACGCGGTTGCTGGTCTAAGTTAAGCGATGACTGATGCCACACCCATCTATCAGCTTTTCATTTCATTCGACAAGAAAATTGAACTCGACAAGATTCCATATTGTCGTCACTACTTTTAAGATGATGAGTAACCTCCTTCACTTGATGTTGTTCATGGAGTAGACTCGTATCTGGTATAACAAATATGAATGTATATCTGAGATCACACTGAACAACAGACTTTCAGCGAATGCAAAAAACAACAGATTTCATGGTCAGAGACCTTTGGCAAAACTGAAATTCTCAGACATAAGTAAATGAATAGCGACTTACTTCAGGCGATGCTCCGATTGACGGTGACCCTCTTCCAGTGCAGCAGAGACTATCTTTACCTCTACCAAATAATGTCATTATTATCTCTGAGACTACTGTTAAGATTTAAGTTATTTAGTTTACTTTGATTGATTACCCGTTTAACCAAATGATCATTCAGTTAAATACTGCATGATATATGACAGGTAAGTGCGACTTGCTCTTACGTTCAACTTTTACAAGTCATCAATTGAACAAATCAACCAGTTCTGGTGAAATAAAGCCCCTCCTATGAATAAAAATTTTGTATTATTGTTAGTCATGCTTAATCAGAAATAGAAATGCGTCTTCAACCACTGTTTATTATCTGTGCAAATAATTATATATACAAACTGTTCAATTCTCATGGTTTTCAGGTGGCCTGAAGAGTGCAAAATCGAGCGAAGTGGCACGTACAAAATAAAGGGACGATTATGCAACGTCTGTATCCAAAACGATATCAAAACGAAGTACAATTATCGTGGTCATGCCGGGAAAAACCTTTGCTTTTTCTGGAAGACGAACCTAAGACAACTGGTTTAGAAATCCGATAATCTATACACTGAACCATGGCGACCACAAATTAGGGACATAGCATAATATAGGGACACATTGCCAATCCCTATTATCACGTTGTGAATCATTATATCAAAGGTGAACAAACATTCACAATCATGTTTTCAAAATAAATATTTCGTCAGCTTGGTTCCCTTCGAGTAGGGATTAGAATATACCCGAGGTAGGCATGCCTGTCGTAAAAGGCGACTAGAATCCACCCTCCGTATACCGAGCGTATAGCGTATACCGGTATACACAATATGCAATGAACAAAACAAACGATATTATTACCCCAGGTGGCAGACCAGGTGCACTGGAAAATCCACCCTCTCAAAGACGCTGACAGCTACCGTCTATTATCCCATAAGTTAAATACCGAGAAAATCCAATGGTACACTTATGAGAACAAGTCGGAAAGGCCGATACGTGTCGTAGCTAGAGGACTTCATGCGTCGTGCTCAAAAGAAGATGTAGTCAGTGACCTAAGAAATAGAGACTTTAAAATAGTTGATGCTATCAATATCGTTAAACGAGAGAAGAAACAGTCGAAAGGTGAGGAAACTGCGGTCAACCGCGGCCTTCCCCTTTTTATCTTAACCTTCGATAAAGCCGAAAAATTGGAAAAAATCTACGAAATAAAGACGATTCTTAATATCGTAGTTAAAATTGAACCTATGCGTAAGAATACAAGAATAATCCCACAGTGCAAACGCTGCCAAGGATTCAATCATACCCAGACGTATTGTCAGAAAGAGCCGCGATGTGTAAAATGCGCCGGGAAACACCTCTCCAAAGACTGTGGAGTAAGTAAACAAACCTCTGCAACGTGTAGTAATTGCAAGGGAAAACATCCGGCTAACTATCGAGGCTGTGAAGTAGCCAAGGAACTGCAAAAAAGACGTGATAAATTCTTAAAGCCCCAAAACCAACACTCGAAACCGAGAAGTACAGCAAAGCCAAGGAGCGTTAAAGACAAAGTTATAATAGAAACGCCATCGGTCTCTGGTCACAAAACCACTAAGAAAAAAGTAACAAAAGAACAGCCATCGGGCTCTGGACGTCAGACAACAAGCCCGCAAACATACGCCCAAGCCGCGGCGTCAGAAAATGGAAGAACCGAAAGTTCTGCGGACCCTGTATCTCACGTCTTTTCGGTTATTCTTACAAAACTTGAGGACCAAAGTAAAATAAATAAGCTTATTTTTGAGAGGTTAGTCAAGATCGAAAATAATAGCAGAAAAACGCGCACCCCAATGAGAACATGAATATAAAACGTATGAAAATACTAACATGGAATGTAAACGGACTTTTACAAAAACTTGACGAGTTGGAAATGTTCATACGAAAGGAAGATATTGACATATGCTTGATCTCAGAAACCCATCTGAAGAAGAAATCGAATGCAAATATAAGAGGCTACAGAGACTATCACGCTTGTCACCCACCAGAAAAGGCGAGAGGCGGATCTTCCTTGTACATAAAAGACTCTATCGCACACTCTGAAGACCTTAAAATAGAACTAGAAGCTATACAAGTAAGCACGGTACGCGTAAAAAGTAGACAACATTTCTTTAATATCTCATCTATCTACTGTCCACCGCGATGCGCGCTTGAAAAAAGTGATTTCACAGATGTACTTAACGCGCTTAGACCGAATTTTATTATCGGTGGCGATTTTAATGCGAAACACACTTTCTGGGGTTCAAGATGCATCTCACAAAAAGGTAGAGCGCTTTATGAAGCGGGTATGGAGCACAGTTGTGACTTTCATTCGACGGGAAAACCGACATATTGGCCAGCTGATATCACAAAAATACCCGATCTAATCGACTTCTTCATTTTAAAAGGAATACCTGCCAATTTCGTAAAAGTTGACGAAAGTTTTGACCTCTTCTCTGACCATTCTCCAGTCATTCTGACGATGAGCAAAACCCTTAATAAAAAAGAAGATCAAGCGAGACTTACTAGTAGAAATACTAATTGGGAAAGCTTCAGGAAAGAAATCGAAGACAACATTGAACTAGGAGTACCACTCCAGACGCCCTATGAACTTGAAAACGAAGTTGATCGCCTCGTTGAAATCGTACAGTGCGCCGGGTGGAATAATACTCCTCACGAAAGAAAAAAGCCCACAAACTTCGGCCTAAAATATCCACCGGAAATAAAAGAAATGATAAAGGAAAAAAAAAGCGCGTAAGAAATGGAAACAAAGTCGCGTTCCACAGCATAAAACGCACTTAAATCACCTGTGTAACTTGCTGAAACAGACAATAAGCAATCTAAAAAACCATGCAATAAGTACTTACCTCGAAAGCTTAACAGCGGAAAAAGAATCTAATTATTCGCTTTGGAAAGCTGTAAAAGGCACCAAAAGACCAAAAATCCCTTCGCCTCATCAAGAAAAGTGATGACGAATGGGCAAAGGGGGACAAAGAAAAAGCGGACATTTTCGCTGCCCATTTGGAAGAAACATTTAAGCCGTTGGATGGTCGAGCACTTATTCAAAATGTCCAACGCGAGATAGCACCTGACAATTACACAATAACACGTGCAACGCTAGCGGAACTCAAACAAGAAATAAAGAAACAAAAACCAAAGAAAGCTCCTGGTTACGACCTAATAACCGGAGAAGTCCTAAAAATGTGGCCTAGAAAAGCTTTAATCAAGCTTCTCTACATAATAAATTCTGCGCTAAGATTAGAATACGTCCCGAGCCAATGGAAAATCGCGGAAGTAATAATGATACTGAAAACCGCCGAGTGACAAGAAGTCTTATAGACCCATTTCGCTGCTCCCAATCATATCTAAAATCTTTGAGAGAATATTACTCAAGCGCTTACAGCCGATCATCGAGGAACAAAATCTTATTCCTGATCGCCAGTTTGGATTTAGAACGAAGCACTCAACTATTGACCAGGTGCACAGAATCACGGATGTAATAGAAAAAGCTCTTGAAGAAAAAAAGATCTGCTCAAGCGTATTCCTTGATGTCTCGCAAGCCTTCGATAAGGTATGGCATGAAGGCCTAAAGCTCAAACTACGTCAGGTCCTGCCTGCAGGCCTATATAACATACTGACAACATATCTCGGGAGTAGACTCTTCCGTGTCAGGCACGGAAACGAATTCTCGCAATTCAAAGAAATTTCAGCCGGCGTACCCCAAGGAAGCGTCCTTGGCCCGCTTCTGTATCACCTGTATACCCGTGATATACCTCAAGAAGAAGACACCGTCCTTGCTACGTTTGCCGATGACACTGCTATTTTAGCAGTAGGCAAAACGACTGAAGAAACAACAGTCAAACTACAAAACGCTTTGAATAGTGCAATCGAATGGACAAAGACATGGCGGATCGCCCTTAACGAGACCAAATCTGTTCATGTAAACTTCACATACAAGAAAACGAACAGCTTGCCTGTCTTCATAAACTCGGTGCATATTCCCTTTGCCAACGAGGCTAAATACCTCGGAATGACACTTGACGCAAAACTAAAATGGAAGTCGCACGTGAAAAAGAAACGTAAAGAACTAGAAACAAAATACAGACAAATGTATTGGTTACTTGGGAAACATTCCAAGCTTACTACTGAGAACAAGCTGCTTTTATACAAGCAAGTGCTAAAGCCGGTATGGACATATGGTATACAACTCTGGGGTTGTACCAAACAAACAAATGCCAATATTTTACAAACTTTTGAAAATAAAGTGCTACGAGAAATTGTCCACGCACCGTGGTACATAAGAAATGATGATATACACAGAGATCTTGGAATTCCTACTGTAGAAGATGAAACTAAAAACTTCGCGCGAAAGCACAAAAATCGACTTAACGAACACGTAAATAATACAGTCCTACAACTTCTGGACGAAAGAAATGTACTGCGCCGTCTACAAAGGACCAAACCCTTGGACTTAGCACGATAAAAATTAACCGCGCCTTAATAGCGGAACAAGCAGGAACTTTCATTGGAAAGACACCTGCCAAACGTCTCTATATCGTGTTAAAAAAATTGCTAGATAAGTCCTTACTTAGTTGCAATAACTAACAAATTTACATCGAAGGGAGGTGTTTTTAGTGAGTAAGAATCTCACACTACTATGAGCACACGTCTGTCCTCATAGTGTCTTTGCAAGATTTTCACCTACCCCGGGAAAAAAAAAAAAAAAAAAACAGAAAACCTCAGTATTGGAGTGACCTAAATGCATTTTCGTCGTTTTTGAGTCAATATCTTTCGATTGGTGTAGTAAAATTTCTCCTTTCTCTATTATTTCAAAAGATATCAGTGTTACAAATGACATATATGCACTTTTGGGAAGAAATGCTCAGTATTGATCTGCCACATAAGCCTTTGTATGGGAAAGCCACATATTTGTATGCAATTTTTTAAATTGCTTAAATGACCCATACGTACAATTGAACTCAGATTTGCAAACACATAATTCAGTGCTGAAATGCTCTATATATACAATTTTCATTCAATAGTGCTTCATATGCATGATTATTTTTCAGTATTTAAATGCTTCATAACAACAAAATTGCGAGTCAACCTTTTAAGCATTTAAAACGATTTCAGTGTATAAGTGACACATAAATACAATTGTTTTCGCAAATGCCTTGTTAAAATTACATTCTCTAAAATTTCGAAAATGCTAAAAAGAATTTGATTTTTAGATCTCACTTATGAAGAAACGCGTTTATTTTTAGGAGTTATTTTCCTTTAAAATGTTAACGTGCCTTATTTTTTTATCATAAATGAAGTTTTATAAAAATAAACTTGTGAGGAAAAAGAATAAGACCTGTTTTAAAAAACTGGTTTTCTTATACTTTTGTATGAAAATATGACCCATATGCATTCATAAATCGCAATTAGGTTCAGTATTTAAATGACACAAAGGTTAGTTAAAACGTGACACATACCATACAAATCCGGAAAATTTGAAAAAAAAAATCGCGCCCTATATGCAATTTCCACTTTTTCAAATTAAGATAAAAAAAAAACTAAAAGCCCGATTCCATCGAAACCTTAAGAATACACTTCCAGAATCTGTTGAATCAGCCTATATTCTCTCCCGCCTTCTTATACGCGCAGCCAAGTTTCGAAAATATTATTTTGGACGCAAGAATAACCAGCATAGAAGTTAAAAGAGCTTTATTAAATAGCCGAGACAACAAAGCAGCTGGCACGGACAGAATTCCAACCGAGCATTACAAATACTGCTCTGATGATTTCCTGGAGGCCCTCACAGAGGAATTCAATCGAATTTTTGAGAAAGGAGAAGTTCCAACGTTTTTTAAGGAAACAATTATTTATCCGCTGCATAAAAAGGGGATTGTGAATGAAGTTGTCAACTATCGAGGAATCGCCTTTCTAAACTCGTCGATGAAGATCTTTACATCAGTATTGCAAGCACGCTTAAAAGAATGGATTCAGGCAAATAGACTTCTTAGCGAATTCCAGGCTGGCTTCCGAGCGGGGTATTCGAAGCAAAGAAGAAACTATTCGTGTTTTTTGTGGACTTCAAAGCTGCTTTCGATACAATAGACCGTGGCGCTTTATTTTACAAGCTCTCTCGATTAGGGTTGTCCTTCAAATTCATCAAAGTGATAAGGAGCCTATACGAGGACACATCTTCATGCGTTTGGGATGGTGAAAATCTTTCGAGTCACTTCGGGACCCATGGAGGACTCAAACAGGGATGTGGACTCAGTCCGGACTTTTTCGCATTGTTTATCGACGATTTGTCAGAGTTTTTACCGGCAGGAATTACTTTTGCAGGCATCATTATAAAAGATCTCATGTATGCTGATGACATCATCACTATGGCGGAATCAGCCCAGTCGCTTCAATTAATGATAAATCGCCTTTTCGAGTACTGCAACACATGGAATCTAGCGGTTAACCTTGACAAATCAAAAGTTATGATTTTCCGAAGAGGGCATGGGCGCTATGCAAGGCTCGAAAAATTTTTCTACAATGGGGCAGAAATAGAAATTGTAAAGCAATACAGGTATTTAGGCGTACTGATTTCAAGCAATGGAAGCCTAGAAAAGCATTTTGCAGAGAAACTTGCAAGCTCCACAAACTATGCTATGGAGCCCAATCCTGGGGTTTTTTGGAGTCTGAATCAATAGAGAAACTACTAAGATTCTTTCTCAAAAGACTCTTTAGATTGCCGCAAGCCACACCTAACTACATGTTGTACATCGAAACAGGACTATCGCCACTTTATTTAACTACCCTCAGGCTACATTTCGATTACATTTTAAAGATTCTATCATGGAACAGCAGCAGAATTCCAAGAAAAATTGCGGAAAACATCATCACGCGAAAAACCTACTGGTTTAAGAAATGGTTGGAGCTAGCTGAGTCATGTGGCTACATACTGGATCTAAATTTAGGAAACATAGCAACCTGGAGACAGCAGCTTTATTCGCTATTGCAAAAGGTGGACGCCATGTATCGCCAGAAGTTTTTAGATGCAGCCAGCTCGTCGATATACCGTATCTACTACAGCCAACTCGAACATAATCTTGAATCAAGGAATTATTTTAGAAGCGACATGTCAGTAGAAGCTATCTCGACCATATTCAAGACAAGAGGAGAGTTGCTAAACATAAACTACATTCCACACAGAGACGATTTGCCGATTACTTGCACCCTTTGCAATATGGGAGAGAGAGAGGATATAAAGCACTTTTTGTGTGTATGTCCCATACTGAAGGAAATACGCCGAAAAGTATGGAATGAAAGTGTCCTGAGTATGGAGCAGATGTTAATTATATTAAATGGAGCGAATTGGGAAAAACTATACAGATTTTGCAAAGCGAGCTTGGAGTATAGCAGACGTATCATAGAAGAAGACTTTTGAAACTACTAAATATTTACATTCAAGCTGGAAAAATATACATATATTACAAACATTTATATAAGTCCAATCTGGCAGACGGCATTATGCCATTGTCTATTCAATTTTGTATATTTAAATCTAGAGTTTTTGTAAAACTATTTTTCCAATAAATTGAATTGAATTGAATTGAATTGAATAAAAGCCCGATTCAAACAAAAAATGGAGAATAAGTTAAGCTCCGTGGCCACTATTTTAATAAATTTTGTATATGGTTGGGCTACATACGATTTTTGTTTTATTCGAATTCAAGCTTCAAACGTAGTTTTCTCGAAACTAGGTTTTTGTCGTTTAGATCACTCCAATACTGAGGTGACGATATGTATCCCATTTAACTTGTACGAAGAAGTATGACTCTAACTTCGCCAACTTTTAATATTTGTGCATTGATGGATCAAATTAAGAATGAAATTGGTTTGGAAATCTTTACCAGTTAGCAGTACCTTTCGGCAGTCATCTTGTGAGTAGAATATACAAAACTGGTGCCAGATTGTGCTAAGACGTTACCTCTGTAGATCGGGTCTCTTTTGGACAGAGAGCGCTGAAATTTATAAATTCCTATATGAGTCTAAGCCAGCTTTGTATTTCAATCTGCTTCCTGCTCGCAACGGGATCAGATTTGCATGGATTTTCCAACATGAGACCATTGAAAGAAACAAGGAAGTAGATCGGTTCTGTAGAGAAATCGAGCGGGATCGAATAACAGGTATTTTAAGCGGCACAGAATGCTAAAATATCGTTGCTAAGACCGCCCGTTCTCTCCCAAACCAAAGTAAAAATAAAAAGAAAAATAAATTAAATTGACAATTGTCATTCGACGATGGGTGTTGCCGAGATGCAAGGCGGAAAAGAGTGTTTCCGAGTAGCGTTGCAACAGGTCTCTTTTGACACAATCTGGCTTTATCGGCTTGTAACGTTTTTATGGCTTACCTACGAACATTCAAATCTGAGTTCTAGCTAGCTTAACATTAGAGCTACAGCGAGTCGCAAAAGTTATTGATTTCTTACTTTTCGCATTAGAAACTGCGACGTTAAGATTTTCTTACTGAAAAATGCTGATTCAAATAATGATCAAATTATCGGAGCGCTAGTCTGGAATATGCTTTTGAACTTAGTTGAAGTTTCAGAGAAAATGAACAGAATTAGTTCCAAATGGCTACCTTGGGATAGGTTCACATAAATTCATTAACTGATGCTGAGGTTGCCAGTTTACATTTGATTTATTTTTAGTAATTTTTGTTTTTGAAGGAAATCTTTCCTCTTGTTATTTATATTTTTTTTTTTTTTAATTTTTGTTTTATCTGCTAGGCGATAACATATTTATTTTATTTTAATTGTTTATGCTCTCTGAACTCAGGCCATCATTCAGTTTGAACACCAGTCCCTAAGGCTATTTTTGAAATATTTTTCAAATTTAAAATTAGTAGGCGTTTTTTTTTTTAAATACGTACGGTTAATTTAAATGTTTGAATATGCCAAAAATATATTTAAACTACAGATTTTTTATTAAAAACATAAATATTTATTTTGCTTTCGTCGGTTGTTAAAGAAATATTAGTTAAATAAGAACAAAAGTAAAAAAAAGATTAACAAATGTTTTTGTTCGATGGAATGAATCTTAAATGAAACTCGATTTAAATTTTTTATTCATTGATAATATCGAAATAATATTTCGCATACTTTAAAGCTAAATCATCTGCAGATCCAGCCAATTATTTATAGCTATCCACATTACTATATACAAGGGAATTTTTATAAGTAATCAAATCGAACCGAGCAAACAACATTAAGTAGGAATAATTGGTTGGTTGTGAAACATTTTAAGTCTGAACTTAACTCTTTCCGGCGCAGAAATTTGCGAAAAAAACCGGCCCATGCGTCACAAAAAAAAAATTATATTATAAAAAAAAGTACTCATATTTATTGGAATGGATAAAAATAAATAAAAAATGTTTTCTACATGGTTTAAAGTTTGTCCCACCTTGTCGCAACGGGTACAAATTATGTGGTTTAAATTTTAAACCAGGGAGCCGGAAAGAGTTAAATATCAAGTTTTTGGCCGAATTTTTTAGGTACAAGTTTTCTTCAAAATCCAGTTCAGAGCCGCCATTATCAAGTGCAAGGTCGGTGGTCTTGCTCTCAACTAATGTGATGGATGTAAAATTTGTGAAGAGTACTTTCAAGCACAAGTTCTATAACAAGAAGCTAACAAAGATGAGATGCACATATTTTCTGTTTATAATTAGCGCGCGCTAAAAGATTTATGATTACATTTAACTAGAGCTCTAAAGAACGAGAGCTGCCGGTAAGCTTTATATGTAAATATGTAATTTACATCGAAGACTACAAAATCTTAAAAGAAGCCAGTAGGGAAAAATAAGGAAGGAGACCTAGAGATATTGTTCGCGCTGACAAGACAGCACTGTAAAAACGAAAATCTGAAAAATAAAAATGTTTCAGCTTCAAGCCAACAAGGTTGCTGGTTACTGAGATTTTCAAAACAGCAGGAGGCGATTTGGTATGACGGTGCCACATAACTCTTACCAGGAATGAATCGTTTCCTGATAGAAGGTTAGGAGACAACCATGTGGACACAAAATATAAGAAAAAGCAGACGAACAACCATCCGCACAAGCACAGATAGAAGTACAGGCAAAAGTATCAGAAGGATAGACCGAGGTGAATACATCCCTGGCTATGAAATGTGTTAAAAAACTCGAATGACTGTGCAGGTTGTCGAAAGGCGGGCAACCTAACGAGGCAGGGGTGAGCTTTTGAGTTCTTGGTCCTAATCTATTCGCTGTCCAAATGGTGAAGGACATAGTCGATAAGTGGGTCAAGAATTAACATCGGTAAAGATGGGAAAGCGTGGCGATTAAAATGTCTGTCGGCTAGACCCAGAGGAATTTTCTAAGCAGAACGGGAGAAACTCTCTAATAGGAGCAGCGTCGTTCAAAGGATATGAAAATGCAGGTACCATTTGGGCAAGATGTTGTAGAAGATGATACTTGCGGGATGTGTCTAGAAGACGAGGAAATAGCTGCACATAAACTGTGCGAGTGTTCGGCATTAGCTAACAGAATAAACTATATTTTCCGCTGTTATGGATTGAATCCCTGGGGATTAGCCAAATGTCTGTCAAATGGTCAGAGAAGAACTGCGAAGAAGTCCAACGGCCAACAACGAGATGACGACACCAAAAGCAATGTGATAGCCAACCGACAAATACTGCTTATGGGTAAATAAACTGATAAAGGGCATGTAAGTAGCTATAAGAAGCTGTGCACAAAACACAAATCAAGAAAGAGTTTGTGATCGCCAGTGAGATAGATACCACATTGATAAACGACATAAAAGTGGAAATGAAAATGCCATTCAGTTGCATATCTCTTTTTGTGTACCTACAAAGCAAGCATATAATGCACAATCACATAAAACACGAATAAATAAGTCAGTTGTACATAGATTTTAAAACGGATTCCACATTCACCAATTTTCTTTCGATCACTTGTCTTGTCACGCTTTTCAAAGATTCACTTGACTCTTTATAATTTAAACAAATATTATAAACAAACACAATTCGTATTCTTTTTATCACAATGTACCTTAAAGATTTCGTAACTTCCACCAACACTTCCAGTAGGAGTCGGTTCAAGAATAAAAAATCCAACTTTCATCTGCACCGTCCAAACGATGAAAGTAAACTAACTTTGCTTAATGGAACGGGCAGTGTCAAACTGTTTTGTTCAGATTCACAGCTACGTTCTTCTTTACCGAAAAGATAAAAATCGTACGTATCATGGACATATTTAGATACGTTAAAAAATATGTCTTTGGCATTGTAAAACACAGTCGCGAGCGCGTCTACCGCTAGATGTTAGATCAAATTGCAAGATTGCGAAATTCTAAGATTTCCGAATTCGAACACAATTAAGGAGATTGCTTGTGCAGCATAAAAGCAAATTTTCAAGGGCACTTAGTTCTCAAAAATTGATAAACAAACAAATTTTAAAAACTAAACTATATTTACGAGCTGATTACGTGGCGAAGGTCGTTGTACCATCACCCTACTTTTTCGAGTAACAAAATTTGTTTCATTATATTACATTTTTAGTTAAATTTTGTTTATTTGACGTGGTGTGAATCACATGGAATTGTTATGAAGTTGATTTCAAGAACCAAATTAATACACTTCTTTTTGCATAAGTAGCGTGTTATATGGAATTTTCAACAATCAACAATGAGATACCCGTTTGGTGTTTATTTTTTTGTTAATCAAGAGCGATACCAATTCGCAAGCTATGGTGAAATAAACAACAATATCTTAATCTCTATTAGCTGCCACACTTTATTCAACGCAGTGAGGTCCGCATTTGTAATACCTAAACTGGACAAGCTTACATTTTTTTTTTTAATTCAGATCCTTTCGTAATGTAAATTGTATCTTAACGATAGAGTCCCTGCTTTTCCAATATGTAAATCAAGGATGGTTACAGTGGGGGAGGTCATCTCATCGTCCTTAACTCTTATGATGGCGCTACATTCTAGTGTGGACTTGTGCCTCAATCAACAAATGTCTTCGGCCAGCTCGATCGTCAAGTTGGTTGGGGTCCCTTTCTTGTTATGCATGCAGCCTAAGTCTCGTTTTGCTTTTCGATTGCCTTCATAGTCCGAAGAAACATCGATTGGGAAGAATTATTCTGTGTTTGATCTCAGCGCTGGCGTCGTTGTCGGAGTTAATAACGAAGCCTAGGTTAGGTTAGGTTAGGTTGAGTGGCTGTCTCCATTAAGCAGGGGCATACTTAGGCCAGAACAAGGCCCATTATGGTACCACGTAGAGAACCGGGTGACCAGCATCAGAGACCTCTCATATGTAATTTCTTTGAGTAAAAGTTCTGGCTAACCCTAACCTGAGCCACACTAAATGCAGAACCAATTAAACCCACATACAAAATTCTTCATTTCAAAGATGTTGAGCCTAGCTAGGTCATTGAACTCATCGAAAAAGTTCTCTCCAAGGATTTTCCTGCTCAGCCTTGATAGGGCAGGGCAGGATCAAAGAAGGTGTGTGATCGATTCTTCCTCCTCTTCGTCTCGGCTCCTAATACTATATTTCTTATATATTTCCTATTCACGGACAGAAGTCTTCCCGTTCTCCTCAAATCCAGGTTGGGCCAGATCTGTTTTGACAGAATACAAGTGTTAATGTTATTCCACCTGCTATTGGCTATTCCTCTAGCTTCAGTATAAAGGTGAGATTTTATCTATTCTAAAGAGCCAGGCTGTTCTCCTCCATTATCAGAAAGGCGCCTTCCTTTGCTAGCTCGTCCACTTTGCAGTTGTCCGGAACATTTCTGTGTCCAGGAAACGTCGCATCTGTCAGCGATCTCATTCAGAGACCTGCGGCATTGCTTTACCAACTTGGATCGTACTGTTGGTGATTCCAAGGCTTTTATCGCTGCCTGACTATCTATGTATAGTACAATAGCGCTTCCATCTACCGCGTTAATCAAAAGCCAAGCCGCAGTTTCTCGAACAGCCGGAATTTCCGCCTACACTACAGTGATCCGGCAATGGTATTTAAGTCAGGTGCACTGAAAAAACCCGTGCACCCGTACCATACGCTGTTTTAGATCCATCCATATATATTCCTATCGCAGATTCATTCAAGACCCCCCAGATTCCCAAACACTTCTACTAAAAATCCTTGTCTTGTATTTCATATTGAAGTCAATGTGAGGGACGATGTAATCAGTTTTACCAGGAATGGTAACACCGCTATCCAGGATCATCGAGTGGCCTGTATTGGCACTAGCCAGCTGTGAGGATTCCCTAAGCCGTAATGTTGCTTTAGTCGCCATTTGCTTCTCAAATATCAACAGGAAAAATATGGTGTATTGCCTCCAGCGCGTCAGTTGGTGTACTCTTCTTGTCCAGTGCTGTCCACCAGACTAGTATTTCGTGCATCAGGATAGGTTTCACTTCTGCTGTTTAGATTCAGTGTACTATTTTGGGCTGCAGACCCCACTTCGGACCCAAAGCTCTGCGACATGAATAAAGGACAACAGAGATCTTCCTGGCACGGTCCAGTATATTAAGCTTCCAACTGAGTTTCTTATCAAGAATGATCCCCAAGTAACTGGCATAATCCGCGAACTGGATTCAGTGCAATTTAACCTTGGAGGGACGAAACATGGGACCTTGTAACAGAATTCACTAAAAGACCGACTTTATTCGTCCACTTGATTAATTTACTGAGGGCCGCTTCCATCAAGTCTCTTATGACATGAAGAAGCTTTCCCGGATAGCTATCGCAATATCATCTGCGAAAGTCACAAAAGTACATCCTAAGAAGCACAGCCTTAAAAACAAGTTCTTATAATCACATGAAAGTTATATCTGTCTAGGGTGACGTTCTGTCCAAGATATCGGTGTTGCGAGTTCTTTTTGGTTGACAGCATGTACTCGTTGACTAGTTAAACTTATCTTCGCTGATTCCTACTCAATACATTGATGACCTCAGGTTGCGTTCTCCCGATTATGTCAATATCGTAAGTGTACGCAAGTATGTAATTGCAATGAGTTTTAAAAGAGTGTGCCTCTGGTATTGGCGTTTGAGTTCTGCACAGCTGTTTCAAGAAAGCAATCGCATGACGCACTGTCGCATTGTCTAAATTCTTTTTTTTTTTTACATTTCTATGTAAGAGCTCGGTGAGCTCTTTACTGACATTGATGGAGCGGCGCGTATTTCTTTTTGTCATCCTGGTCAATCGGACCGATAAACTAGACATTGTTCTGTACAAGTTTTTTGTATACCATACGTAGTGATTTGAGATTTCTGAGTTTTCTCCAAGGATATTATGCTTTCGTCCAAGCGACAAATATCTGGAAGGTTTTGAATAGCAACTGTTCAATTAAATGAAGAGAATGGCAGCTGTTTCAAACTACTGAAAACCAGTAGAAGATCAAGTGTCGAATTTGTCATGAGAACTTGGGCCCCTACTCTCTATTGCGATTCTAAAGTTCGGATCGTTCGAAAGCGGAAATTGTGTATGAGCAATTTGAAACTCAATTCATAAAATCCATACAAAAATTCAACTTTCGAACTTTAAAATCGCAATACAAAGTAGTGGCCCTGGACACAATTAATTGCTTTCTATAATGACCGTTTCAAAATGAATTCAAAAGATTTCGAACTAAAAATAATTTTCGTTTAATTACAGAGACATCTGTTGGTACATAGGATTAGTATAAATTGAATGTATCATTGACACACACCCTCAATGTAGTGGCATCTAATTACGAGAAAGTTGTTCTTTTTTGTCAGTTGCTTTTGAATTTGAATTTAAGTGTTATTGTTGATAAAGAAATGATGACCGAAATCTTTACTTTTATCTTTAATTGATGATTAAAACTTTAAACCAATCACAAAAAAGTTTAGTGTCTTAAGAAAATATTTACAAGCATACATTATGTATGCCTTCTTTTGAAGCCAAATTTATTGTTTGAATATTATGTCGATGACTAGAGTATTGTAAATTGAGCGCAGGATATTGTCCAGATAAGAGTGTGTTGCACTACCGATAACTACGAAGGAGAGTCCTCTAGGCACTGTGTTTACGAAGCGCTGGATTATTTGAGCCGCATTGCATAAGCCGAATGTCATGACAATAAACTCAAAGAGACTAAAATGTTTTATCACGCCCGTCTTGAGTCAATCATCTGGTGCAAGATAATGGTTCCACTAAGATCCAGTGTGGTGAAGATGGTGCAATCCGCGAGATGTTGGATCCGCGGAGGTGTGGTATGGAATACTTGTCCAGAATGGAGATTCGGTTGAAACAACGTAGGGCGTGCGGTGAATATAATCAGAAGTATACGTTAAAGTATCAGTAGAAATACACGTGAAAATATTAGCAGAAGTAGACGTAAAAATATAAGAAGAAATAGGCGAAAAAGTCTAAGTAGAAGACGTGGAAGTAAAATTAGACGAAAAGTTTCAGTAGAAGTAGACGTAAAAGTATCAGAAGTAAACGTACAAATATAAGAAGAAATAGGCGAAAAAGTCTAAGTAGAAGACGTGGAAGTAAAATTAGAAGTAGAAGTAGGAGTATAAGAAAAGTAGACGTTAAAGTACATATACATGAGTAGAAAAAGAAGTAGACGTAAAAGTACAAGGTGGAAAAGACTAAATTACGAAAAGTTTAATGACTTTTATTTTTAGAACTCGATCATTTAAATTAAATGGACTGAACAATATCAACAGCAATTTTTCTTATTAAATCTAGTTTGGGTTATTTATTAACAAATGTATTGGGAAACATTTCAGATTTAATTGAATTATTGCACAACATAATAAACTTCCACACATCTGGACGTAAACGACCATCCCATCTATTCGTTTTATCTGGAATATGGACGTCATATACGGGGCAGATATCCAATTCCAACAAACCAACTGTTAATTGAATTAATCATCGTCATCGCCTTATTATTCGCTTATCGCAATCTGCAGCTAAATGCTGGACAGAGAAGCAGTTCGCAGCATTTCGGTGAAATCATAAACCAATCACAAAAGAAAAAGTGAGCTCGAGCTGGGTATGTCGACTCAAGCAATTCACCCCTTATTTTTTTTTAGAATTGAGTGAGTTTGATGTTGACCAAAACAAGACTCCAGATACAAAGTCCCTCCAGCCCATTGCTGTGCACCTATGGAATTTAGAGTTGAGAAAGAGAATGACAAATGCTTTGCCATAAGGGGAATTTGTTAGGGTTGCCAAGATTCACAAAATATTGATTCGATGAATAGATATTAGTATGACTAAGAAGGTCATTCGTAATTAAATAAAATAAACACTATCGACAAACAAAAAAGCTTGTATCCACCGCCTAGGTACTACAAATCATCATTAGCAATATTACAATATTAGCAATGTTACTTCGTTTTAGCAAATCAAATGGATGGGATGCTTTCTCTAAAGATTTCTGTTTATAGAGCGATATAAACGCGAACTAAATGGTGTGGCCGCCGTGATTTAGTGGAGGGAAAAATGTAACACGCACCATATACATAAATGGTTGCGAGAAGCCTGCACAGTAAACACAGTGAAAATCAGCACCAACATGCCAACTAAGACAATCTTCAAATGTTCGAGACGGCAATAATGATCAAGCTCATATTTGAAGAATAAACAATATTGAAAGAAATTGGAAAGCGATCTGCACCGCTATAAGCAGTTCACAAGCTATCGACTCGAATCTTTTTTGTGGCTTACCCATTGGCTGCACGAGAATGCAGATAGCTACAAATATTGAGGAAGCGTGGTCTTGATTTACTTCTATCTGTTGTGTAGATTTTACGTAAATTTCCTGCCATAGCTGTCAGCGGACTTATTAAACATTTCATTAATTGTGAAGCGTCACCTCATCTGACGCTGTATAGTTCTTCCCTTGTTTTCGAAATCAAGCAACCAAGACAAAGACATCATTTATCAAACCTACTTTCATCCAACCATATTTTACAATAGGAAAATTCCACACCGCTCATTTACCGCTTTTTTGAACATCTCGGCAACCAGCCTTAGTTTCTATATAACTGTCTTCACTTGATTTTTTTTTTGGGTGCATGGAATTTTTTTGTCATCCCCCTGCAGAAGTCTTCTTTACATATACTTCCAGGTTCCCTTTTTATCTCTGCTCGTTGCTTGAAGTATTTCGACTAGAAAAGTATCCCGGCCTAGGTTTGGTTAAGTACGAGTGGCTGCCTGCACATTTAGGCAAAAAGTGGAAACTAATTCGAGTTCCATAAAAAGTATCGGACGCACCTGTCGCCCGTATTTGCCAGGTCCCAAAGATAAACGGAGACGTATGCTCCCAGGTGATGTTTCCTTTTAATAAAGAGCGTATAGAGAAGATGAAAAGTTATCACTTCCTGCTCTTCATCCCTACCGCCCCTACAAAAATAATAAAAGAAGACACCAAATATTTTGGTGTTGCTTCCGTTGGCGTGGTAAAAAGCTATGATACTTGTTTTGGTTTTGATAAACGATATTTTCAGCTTGAACTTAATTTATCTGGTAGCCTGAAACTAAGTGTCATCTGCCCAAAAACTGTTAAGTTTTCCTGATCGCATCCAGCTTAAGTACCAATTTCTATGCAGCGAAATTCCCCTTTGCGAATCCCGAGTAGGTAAATGTTGAACTGCTCAAAAATATCTTCGAGAAACAAGTGGCTGAAAGACTCCGATTCCAGCAACATGACTGTGGCTTGGTTATCCACTTAATTATAATCTCCGCCTGGAAAATGGTACCATGATCTGGGGCAGGAAGAAGATGACAAACTTTAGAGAAAAATCCCCCTTTAGGGAGTCCAAACTGCACATTTTCGCCACAAAAAGGATTAAAACTCAATTTCCAGTCAAGGTTTATTAGGCACCCAAAATAAACCGCGATGCCGACGATTAACCGTGAATATAGCCTCGACTGCTCCAAAAAAAAGAAATTGGAAGCATTATAAGTTAATAACCACTTTCACCGCGAGACAAAACTATACGGCAACCCTCTTTGTTGGGAATTCAAAGGGAAATCCCTTGCATTTCGCCAGGAAACGTCTTACATTTTGTACATGTGTGTTTTCCCTTTTTTTTCTCATTAACCTTCGTAATCGCCTGCAGGAGGTAGGCCCCTTTTACAAGCGAGTCCTGCCGATACCGATGTCGCGACGGGTAGTTCACGTTCGTTGAACTCAAAGTGCACACACATTTGAGTTGATTTGAGTGGAAATTAGTGTGTTATCCGTTATTTTATACGTCATATCGGTTCCAAACCGAATGGTTTCTAGGAGAGGGCGCCTGCTATGATTGTTCAGTCGCGCGGTAGTGGTCCCTTCCCTACATCATGGTATTGTTATGCCTGTACCCCCTCACTGGAGTTTATTTTTACATTTTTGTGTGTTTTTTCCCTAGAAACTGTGTGGCGGGCGAGGCAAAGACAACGACAACGACAACGGCTGCAAGTTGAACTCATTTTTGAGTTTCTTTTCATTGCATTGTGCTGTGAACGCTACCGATTTGTGCGCTGGTCCCGGTACTGTCGTTGCAGTACATACTTTGTCGTTGTTTGTGTTGTTTTGTTGTTAATACTGGACTGACGGACGACGGCTGTCTCGCGAGTAAAACATATGTTTTTTGTTTGGCGTGTGTTCTTACTGTAATCTGTGTTGATATCCGCGAAGCTGATATAGAAACAGAAACGGAAGTCTTGTTTCTCTGTGAGCCTGTGCCAGTGCCATTGTGGAACTACATCCATTGAAGATTAAAATTTAAGGATAGCTTGTGTTTTTGCTTCCAAAAGGAACACCGTAAGTAAATTTTTACAAACAATGTTGACCTACTCGTAGTTTATCCAAAAGTAGTTCGGTTTCGGTTCCTCTTATGAGTGTATGGATTAATTAAATCATAATTTTCAATTGGCTTAATTGATTGTGGTCCTGCGCAGTGTTATGGGTTGGTTTCCACTCAATTAATTGAGAAGTGAAATAATTCGCCATCTGTCTGATAGAATTTTTGCCTAGGGTTGGGTCGTATTCCATACGTTTCCCATGTGTTACTTTCCGGGGGTGTTAAGTTCTCTTGACTTATTTACTGACAAATACAGTAGCGCGCAATCAACTTCAAACACTTTTGCGATTGATCAACCAAACAAAACCAAACCAACTAGGAAAAGGACATGGCTATACATATACACATACATATGTAGTGTAGGTACTTACTTCGGTGGCGCTAAAGCTCGGGATGAATCCAGCTCAATCAACAAAAATCTCCAGTTCATCCGGTTTTAACCTTGCTTGCGCCAGTTCTCACTTCAAGGTGGTTCTATTTGATAAGGGTAATTGGGGTATTATATATCTACAGTTATTTTTGATGGCCTCTTACTACTCAGTTGCCTTCTCAGCCCAAACATATACCGATGGGTAGGAGTTATTCTTCGTATTATTTCTGATGAGATGTTTTTGTTAGAAGTGGTAGCAGAGCCAAGGCATACAAAGTCCTTTACTCCGAAGAGACAGGAATTCGGACAGCTTTTTGACAGCTGTTTTTGTTGATATTTCTTACTAAGGCTAAAATTAGCACATCCTTTTGCCTACATCATCACTGTACAATGTATCTTCCACAGCGAGGCTTACGACTATCCAGAACAGTTTTACCTACTCGTTGAACCCATTGGAGCTTCTTATGAAGCGAAGAAGATTTTTTACATCTGTGTTTATCAGATCGCCTAAGTCGTTTAAGTAGAATTTTCCTAGCTGGAGTTTTCTTTTGCCGTGGTCTAGTGGTGAGTGCGTTGGACTGCTAAGCGAGAGAAAACAGGTTCGAATCTCGAAACCACCAAACTTTTTCTTCGCGGCACTACCTCTTCGCAGGCATGTCAAACCTGCAAGAGTATAATCTGTCATGAAAAAGCTTTTCAATCCGCTGTTCAGAGTCGACAATAAAACTGTAGGTCCTTTCCATTCGTGTGAAAAATATAACACGCACAACATGAATGGTTGTGAGAAGCTATGTAGGCCTTGGCTCTCTATGAACTGTCGCGCCAAATATTTTTTGTTTGTTCTTTGTCTGACTTAGGCCCAATGCACACGGAGCAACTGGAAGAAAACTAAACCGGTTGGCAACTCGGGCTACAGACCAGTTACGAACTCAGCGGTGACTTGACTCCACACACGAGAAAAATCATCACCAATCAAAATCACTAGTTCGTTCAGTGTCGTCACGGATAAATGTCTTCGGAAATGTCCCCCACCAGCAACTGGTTGGTCTGTTGTTCACTCATCTTCGACAAACTAGAAACTGAAATCAATAGGCAACCCGACATGCAAATCAACAGACGACTGGTTCCAAACCGGTTTTCGTGAATCGCAAACGAGATTTCAACCAGTAGCGCCGTGTGTGGCGTCCCATTTGATTACACAGGGTATGACTCAAAGCAAACTAGTTGCCAATTCGCATCGCTGATCAGTTTGTTTCCAGTTGCTCCGTGTGCATTGGGCCTTACAGTTCCCTGGAATATCTCTATACCCCGGTACCCAACAAAGGTGAATATTGAACTGCTCCGCCATCTCTGTAAGAGATGGTCAGCAATTTAGAGCTACTAAAAAATTTGGAAAGGATCATTCTTCCCAAGGACCTGATTGCTACTTAACTGTCTGAGAAGAAACGGATATCTGTGAAAGATATCTCGTTTTTGTTAAGCCAAGATAAGATTTCTTTAATCGCCAATATTTCCCCCTGGAACACGTGATGATTTGGAGGACGAAAAGAGAGGCTGAGATTAAGCCTATCAGAGGAAACATCATCATCTTTCCTCTTCCTCGCAGAACGACCTAGAGGGGATGATGACAAGAAAGTTTTTATTAAAATTTTATCTTGCTTGTGGTATAATCTGCGTATCCTGGGGAGATTTTAAATTTGTTCAAAATGGAGGCGTAGCCAAAATCCTTGTTGGACCACTGTGAAATTGATTTGAGGTGAACTGTTGTACTAGCTGCCAGCTGCTCGCCTGCTAAGGATATTAGCAATATCATTTTTTTTTTCTATATTTTTCCTTTTATTATTTTCATAAAAATACAAGGCAGTTAAATTTCACTACAACTAGTCGATATGACTAACGAGCAGTTTATCTTTAGATACAAAATAAAAAAATATTTAAAAACTAGATGATACCCTTTGGAGTCGCTAGTTGTTAGGTTGCGCAACCAAGTCGTGCGGTTTTGTACGGTGGAGCCTTCTTACATGCTCATTTTGATTGCATGCCTCTGCATTTACATGTTGTCTGAGTCTTGTTGCATGAGCTGTTGCATACTTTTTGATTTCGCTGGCCACTGGTTCTATTCCTAGGTCGCGGTGAAGATCAGAGTTTCGGATGTACCACGGTGCGTTGACAATACCTCGTATCACTTTATTTTGGATCCTTTGGATAATTTTGATTTTAATTATCATATATGAGAACTAAACTTGAGCCTGAATTCTAGCTTTAAAGACGCCTCCTTTCATACATTCAGAAATGATGAACTCAAAGTACATATCAAAGTCACTCAGGCTGTTGTTCTACACTGTTATTTCAGGCTATCGCATAAGACCCTTGCTCTAGATTGTTACTCACGACTTTCGCTCTTATCCAAACCATCGCTCTAGATGTTTTCCTATGTTGGCGCTCTAGAGCCTAGACTGTAACTTCTGATTGTTGTCCTACATTGTCACTCTGTACTATTGCCGTGATTTTCGAGACGATCGCTCTCAAGATTCGAGACGATAGTCTCGAAAGATAGCTATATGTGGTCGCTCTTAAGGGTGACTCTAGGCGGTCTGGCTTGTCACTTTTCACGTGATCATTCAAAACGAACGAATCGAATCTCTCCATACAAAGTTTGACATTTCAAATCCGCAGGAAATTCATTGCGAATTGGTGTTGTGCTGCATTTTGGGTGGAAAATTTATCTGAAAATGTATGTTTTTTCTAGGACAAATCAATTATTTAGGTGTATTAAATAAAATATTTGTTTTTATTGTCCTTAATCAACACTTCCAACACATAATTAAAGGCTGCCTTATTCAAACAAAAATTGTTAATGAAACTGAAATTCAAATTGATTTCATAGAAATTATTAACTTCAACGAAATCGTTTAACTAATTTGGCGTCTGTTAGCTCCATAATGTCGTCACTGGATGCCCGTAAATATGCACGAGATGTTCGCCTATTTGAAGATATTTCTTCGTTTTCAAAAACAGAGCAATTCTATCCACTGTCTTTAAATTAAATTTTATTTTGTTTTTATCAGCAGCTGTTTCTAATCGCCGTCAACTATGACAGAACAGTCGGTTTTGAAAAAGAAAAATCATAGTCGGTAAAACAGTGCATCCGGCGGATTGAATGATCAGCCTCAAGGTGAACGCGGATCGAATAAGTGAAGTGAATCTCAGATCCGTCGGATTGAATGATAGGGGTGATAGATTGTCGTTTGTTCTCGTTCCTTCACCCCTTTCGTGGAATCCGCCGGATCGAAGTTTCACTTCACTTGTTCGATTCACTTTCACTTTACGTTGGTATTGTAGAATCCGCCGGGGACGCGTCTTTACCGACGAGTGTGTCGAAAAGGCAGTGTCGCAGATAGACAGCAATTTTTGTGATAAGTGACAGAAGCAGCATTTATTTTTGTTTGATTTTTTTCAAAAATAAGTGAAACAAGTTAAAAAATGGATAGTATTGTTTTATTTTCGCATGATTCAGATGAAGAGCAAAAGCAGCAAAATCCATTATGGAATTACCAAATGTATTTATTTGAATAAAATTTTTTTTGAAATTGGTTCCGGTTTTTCGTTTTTTTCCTAAGAAATGTGTTTTAAATTACAGATTTGTTGTGCAAATTATAGAATTTGAATATGTGCACTTAATTTACTTACATTTTGAATACAAAAATACAGAAACAACAAAAATAAAAACAATCCGCAACGTAATCCGCAACTCTTGAGCTGCGAATAGAAAGTGAACAATTTTGTATGGGTGAGTTCCACTTAAACGGTTTCCACAATACAGTGAAACGCATTCGCATTGCCGACAAGGGAATAGTTCACTTCAGCGGATTCAACGATACCGACGGTCAAATTATAGTGAATCTTTCCCCCCGACGGATTCTACGATAGGGGTGCTTATTTTCTCGCGGTCAACCATTGCTTTAAATGTTCGGCTCATTGGGTAACTCAACCTTAACAGCTAGTCTTAAACTTGGCTCAATCACTTTCTTATCGAAGTTTAGGTTTTCGTGTTGTGCAGTTCTCCACTTGTTCTGCATTCAATCAGAAAAAATCCAGCGTTCTAGTCTTTAAAGGCCTTAGACGACAATTAATAACAGTCAAATCCGGCTTTGAAATGGAGGTAAATATATGATTATTGAACTTTGGCGTGTGAATCAGTCTTAGCGTAAAAATTGGCATATAATTCATCTACCGGACTTTTAGCCACTTAGTGTGGTGCAAAACGACTTAATACATTTGAGTGGCCTAGTTGCAAAACTCACTAAGTCCACTTTTTGAGCAAAATTTAATAATGATGCAGTTTGATCTCACTATGATAGCCATAGCTATCTGCATCATTACTTAAGTTCTTTCAAAAATGGCAGTTAGTGAGTTTTGCAACTAAGCCACTCATTTACAAGTGTACGCTCATGAGTTTGCGTTTCCGTACCCTGTTTAAAACTAACCTCTTCAACATTTACTTTCTTTTAGATGCTTCCACTATCGCCTGAAACGCTATTCACCACCGGTGATACAAACAGCATCATTCAACGCCATCAACCTTATTATTTCGAATCGAGTTCGTGTGCTCGCCCGCAGATGGCATGGCAAATGTACGAACAGCTGCTGCGCATTGCCAACAATCAACAACAACCTACAACAAAGGACGAGAAGATAGACACAAAACGAGTGTGGCTGGCTGCATTTACAGGACCCAGTTTAACCTATCGTCCAGGGGTAGTAGCAGGTGCTGCACAACCCCTCTAAACAACAAACAAAAAAAAGCAGAAGAAGGAAACAACAATAGGTAGCAGCGGATATCCCTGTTTGTTTTGAATGAGTATGTATCCTCCCTGCTGCACTGATTCCAGGTGCAATGTGAGAATGCCTTTTTCCCCTTTTGTAGTGTAACTCGAATTTATGTACCAAAAAAATGTATTTGTTCTCAAATTAACTAGTCAACTGATATTATAAACAAATTGCCATCGAAAGGATTATGTTTTTAGCTTTTTATGTTCTCTTAGTGTTAGTGTTAAATGCAATAAAAATAAAAAAAAATAAAAAATTAAAACAAAGTGTGTGGTATTTTCTGTTCTTTTATTGATTTGGTTTGCAGCGCTATATATATACATAAGGGTGATCAACTTAAAATCTATGACTAGAATTGGTTTGAGACTAGATATGAATTACCATCTCTGTGCACTAAATGGGGACTCCCTCTTCCACTTGTCCGACGAGCTTCTCTCGAAGTGTTCTATAGACTTCACTGTCCTGTGGGATGCCCTCACGCTGGAGAAACAACAGAGTTTCACGAGCACACATTGCAAATCCTAAAGCTTCTGCTTCGTGTTTTTGGCACTGTCTCTCGACCTGATGGTGGTGTTCATCTAGATAGAAGGAAATTTCTGAATCATCATTTTCGTCGGGTACACCATATTCATCATTGTAGTCCAAGTCGTTCTCGAAGTCGTCCAGTTCCCTTTGCAGTTCGACGATTTTCTGCAGAGCCTCGATTAGGATTTGGTTTCTTGTATTGGACACTGTCACTGGGTCACGATTGGAAAGCTGTGGCGGCGCAGGTGGTGAAGGAGGTGGAGTACTACGATTTTCACTGATCACTGATGGTCTCTCTGGAGCATGATACTCAGGTTCGATTCTTTCCCGTTTAGTATTCTCACATCTTAGTTGTTGCTCATCACGTTTTCGTTTAAAAATCAGTTTTCCGTTCATATTCGCAACAGTAGGTACTTCGAATTCAATAAATAGATAAATACACGAACTAAACAAGAGTTACCATGACAGTTACGAACAATCAAAACAGATATCCAAGAAGAAAGGTATCTCTAACTGGATACTAGGTACGAACTGATCGCGACGAATGCCGAAATCGATTTGCTGCAATCCGTGGTGAACTTGTACCATCAAACCGACCCCGACCCCTACCGAAACTGACTGACACACACCAGACGGAGACAATCCTCGATTTGGTCGTGTGCGGCTGCTGCAATTTTAATGTGCGTGCGCTCATTCGTACACACCACCACGCCAAACCCCGAGTGTGCACGCTTCCTATTTCGGAACAAGTTTTTAAAATACATGTCGTGGTGCTGCCACTGCCACTGCCACTGCTACATCAAAGGCATGGGAAATGGGGAGGATTTCTGTCTGTAGGGGAAGAAGTGCTCTTGTTTTTTTTTTAACCAAACGCACTCGCATCTGTCGGAGGTGTGTGTGTGTGAACAAAAGGGCACAGAACAAGAAAAATCAATGCAATGAAAAGGGAAAGCAACACTATTTTTCGTAGACAACAAATAAAGGAACAGTGTGCGGGGCAAGTTAGGAAAGTTGTAAACGAATAAGAGAAGTCTTAGCATTGTTTGCAAGCCCCACAAGAAAGGAAACTTAGAAATAACTACAAAGAGGCAAAAGTCTCCTCAACATTCATTCTTAGAGACGTGGTTCTAGCCCAGAATAAGACCGATCGTAATAAAGTATTCCCCTAGGAAAAGAGCTGGGAGACGAAACACGTTATAATCATCTTTGTATACAGGTCGTTCGATAAGTTTAGTAAATTTCTAAAGATGGGGCTAATTTCATTTGGTCATTTTAGGGCTGGCAAGTGCCACTCTTCAAACCTTCTTAGTAAAGTAAGCCGGTGCTACAGTTCGCAGCGAACCGTGGCCTCAACTAACAAGTCTGTCTAGTAAGCCTGGTCTAAAATCTATAACTAACCGCATCCAGCTACGGACTGCAAGTTGGTTGAGGTCCCCTTCTACTTGTGTGTAGAACCTCACCTTAATCGAGGTTTTCCCCTTCTGTGTTGTGCGTAACTAGAGGCGGTTGGCTAAGGACTGGAGCTAAACTAGAGAAGCTTATTTGAAGAGCCCTAGGATAACCCCGAACTGTAGCGCCACCTAAGGTAGTAAGCCCAAGTGGAACATTTCTTTCACAACCATACTGTATTATTAATCTAGCACAAGGAAGGGAACATGTGCAGCCGGCACAATTGCCATCACCATCGCACTGATCATGTGTGTGCTGCCTACAGTCTTCCTGCCTAAAAGTCTCTTCCAATTCCGGCTTTACCGTGTTTTTGTTTAATTCACATGTGGACATGAGCTGAAAAGAGAAGGCAAATACATTTGTTAGTGAAAATTTCCACTAAACATTTTAACACGAGGGTCCCTTCTGTATTTAGTATGGTAAAGCAACAGCACCCCTTAATCCGCGACGGCGGCGCACGACCAAATAAAAATTATTCAAACCAATTTCCGAGGCGTGCTAGTGCGGGCAACTCACAGGCATAGTACTTTGGCCTTACCATCCCCGTGGCAGTTGTCCCTTATCCCTTCTAATTTTGAATAGTGCTCTGATAAGAGGACTTTATTGAAGGATTTGGGTGTGGGACAATAGCAGGAGGGCACTAAACTATTTCAATTCGTTATGGCATTAGGTTTAGAAAATTCTAATAAGAAATTAAATAGGACATGGTTTCAATGTCGATGCAAGATAAAATAGTTATTTAGATAACTTGGGAATGCATTCGCTTGCCAATGTATCTATGTACATATGCAAATATGCCATGGGATGGTAAGGACAAAGCGCTACGCTTGTGAGTTGCCTACACATATTAACATATATACATATGTGCATTGGCAGTAACTGCTAGAAGTGAAAATAAGTCCCAAATGAGAAAACGATTACCATTTCGCATGGATGCTGTCGGCTAGGCCCAAGTCTCAAACCAAAAGTAACGGAGGATATCTGACTTGCAGAAACTACGTCAGTCCAGATTGCTTCATGTGCATGATTTAATCAATTTTCTACGATAGTTTCCTTCAACTGATGATAATTGTGAAACTCCACGAACGCGGTTTTACACGGCCATGGATTGAAAAAATAGTTTCTTCGTTCTGTGGAGCGGGGGTGGATGCGAATGAGTTTCACACACCATCTTGCCCGAGTCCGGCTAATTTTTAAAAGATTTTCTCTGTGCAAAGATCGTGTCAGATCAGGAAATGAATAAAATAGTCGAGTTTGGGACCGATAACCCTTAAAGTGGAGAGCTAGTGAGTGGACTTGAACACTTGATTCTAAGCCAGCACCATAAGCTGAATATTAACATTTATATAGCAAATCGAAGAAACACATTTGGTTGTCCTTATTGGCTGAAATGGCCCTCAGAAGTCACAACAAGAGTCCTTTCCGATGGCGGTGTCGTCAGGTGCATTTCAATTCCTAATTCAGAGCTTAGGTAACTTCAGAGCTACGTCAGCGATTTCTGAAGAAAAGGAAATAATGAAATATTCCCCTTAGTTGGTTTTCCTGATGTTAGAAAGTTCAAGATACTTGCAGAGGAAGTGTTCAATAGATTCGTTCTCTTCCTCATCCCTGCAACTTTTGCAGAAATCCGAAGATGTAATGCCCGATGAGGACGCTAGTAAGTTTCGAAAGTTGGTCTCTTTTCAGTCGAATTAATCGATTTCTTTAAATCGAGGGCAGACCAGATTAGCCTAACATTGTTGCAATAGCCAAGATGCTGCCACCTATGATTTGCAGGCTTGGAGAAGGGCTAAACATGTTAATTTGCAGAGTTAGTAGTTTCAAGCCAATTATAATTAACTGGCTGTCAAGTACGGTACGCAGGCTCTACAAAATAATGAAGGAAATCTTGTTACTGATTTGCAGTGGTAGATATTTTTAAGAAATACTTTTAGCAGAATAATAGAGCTACAAGAAACTTAAATTCACTTGATGAAGAAATCTACTCTCTTAGTTTACAAGAATTTAGCACAGCTTGCTGGAATTCACAGGACAACAAGTGAAATAAGTCTGGGGGCCCGAATAAGGGAGTATCAGCTCTATATACGACCCGTCTACAAGAAGGTGATCCACTGAACTCGAAGTCTCGTCAAAATTGATCCAGTAATGCAGCACAATGGTAGAGAGCACACGGTATACTATGGAATGTAAAAACAACTCCTCGGAGCTATTTCAAATAAATGCACTGGATTTCGACAAGAAGATAAGCTATCATGTGATTGCGCAGGTCTGGCGTCACTTTAAATGCACTATTATGAATAAATCGGCCGATTGTGCGAGGAGAGTCAATAAGCTGGAAAGCAAAACAGCGGTACAGCGGTAAAGAATCTTTAAAATCAATCCCACAGCTGCTTCCAAGAAGGTGGTGAAGGAAATTTCATGTCAAATTGGAAGGTGTAGGTGAACCATAGGTTGGGAAGACGCTGTTAGGGCTAAGGCTAAGTTTCTTTAAAATTAATTCATTGGCGAGAGTGCCAAAAAAAGCAATCTAAGTCTGACAATCAGCCAAACGTAGAGTCACGGTTGATCTTTATCATCCATAACGGGTATAATTTTTTCGAAAACGAAATACATATTGTCTGTAGTTTACTGAAGAAGGGTATCGAATGGATAATGAAACAATAACTGGGATCAATGCTGAACACATGAATAAACTTAATGACTTAACTTTTGAAATGTCACCTGGAGTATGGCTTGGCTTTGACGTGTTGTTTTCTTACTCTAGGTACGTCACTATTACAATTAAAATTTATTTAACAATTCAGTTGAATGTCTATGTACCTGTTGGTGGTAGGCTTTTCTCAATTTCTAAACAACTTAGGCCATACATTGATGAATTAATGCTCCTTTTAGTCAAGAGAAGTCACATACTCATATGTGCAAACATACAATTAACTCGAAATATTTTAAATAAAAACTACGACCGTAGATACATGTGTTACAACTACTGTTTTACAGCTGATTGTGTCCCTCCCTAGTGGTCCCAACTATCCCCTAATGACATGCAACATGTCGTTTCGTTGCCATGACAGCTGCAACACTTGCATCCCTATACCATGGATGGCAAACACCAAGATAGCAGTTAAATAAAATTCACCCCTAGGGGTTGAAATAGTGTTAGGTACGCATGTGTCTCACTTTTTTTTCGATCGGAGGGATCCATTATTATTTTAGGAACTGGCTTCGATGGACTGACAGATGTATTATCGTTTACCCCCGTGTTAAGGTTCCTATTTTATGCCGCTACATATTTTTATAGGGATGAAATTTGTTTACCTGGATATTTGAGTTGGTTTTCATTTTATCTTCAAATGCAGAATAATAATTGCTTCATTCGAAGCCAGCTCTTTCAGGGGATAAGTACACCGATGTAGTATACTATAATGAGATGTGATATAGTCTCAGCTTTGAAACTTAGTTCTTTACTAATTTCTAACATATAAGGGCTCCAGCTACAAACTGAATTTAACATAATGATGTTAAGAGACGAGATCTGCCATCACGAGCGGTTCTCTAAAATCTCTAAACACTCCTTGTCAAGTGTGTTAAACCAAGTTGTTTGGCAGCCCACTCTGCTTCCGTCGTATTTTAGTCGATTTCACTGTATAGCTTGATTTGATATGCAGTCATCGTTCTTTCTTAGCGTGTGACTAATCCACTGATAATTCAGCTTCCGTCAAATAATGGTTTCTAAGGCAACGATAAACAAAGACTTACTGCTTTTTTGAGAGATTTTTGGTCATCTCACTGGTACTGCACCCAATAACAAAGCAATGCGAGGTACATTACTGATTGCCTTGTAGTTTTAATTTTTAAATTCTTTTGGTAGCCTACTTCTAGTACTTCAAACTTACGGGCTCCGTAGCTTGTTTTCATAATTGCTTTATCGTATGAACCCCTCTGTTTCAGGTCTAGCGGAAACCTACTTATGTATCTATATTTCACACATTGTCGTTCGTCCTAGTTCTCAAACTCTGTTGATTTTTCTTTATTTGATAGCTTTACCATCATTCTCTCGACAATTTACAACTTACTTTGCGCGGTAGTGCATATTTGTAGTTCACAACTGTTCTCTCGTCCGAAATCTGTACAGAATCATCTAAACTATTCACTGAATGTTGGAGTGAGCTGTGAACATCTTTAAGTTTTTTGGTGGCTCTGTTCACGGTTCTGCTGTTGGAACCACTTGTGTACGTTACACTACACTGGATGGATTAAGGGACATAAGCTCACTTCCGGGATTTAAGCGCACTTTGGTCTAAGTGCATTTTTTTTGCCGAGGACAACTCCAAACTAGTTGGTTTGACAAAGATTATGCGCAAGTCACTGCTGTCAAACAAACTGATGTGCAATAATGTCGTGGATATTCTACAGACGTCGTCGGGGAGCCCTCGTTTGGTTTGATTCGTGCCATACGCCATTCTTTACCGTTAGGTCTTGTTACACTTGCTTCTGAACCTTGTCTTCCAAGCTTATCAGGGACCTAATTTTCGGTTATTCTGTTGTATTATGGGAGTCAAACAAGATTCAGTGAGTTTTGCCTTCCGACAAAATTAATGTTGGAAGTTAAGGATCTAGCAACTACTTATGCACTGCCAAACTGTCGGTAGGAACACAAGATAAGAGCCTTAAAGCATTAGTGCTCCAATCAAACAATGCAAACAAGATTATTATAACCTGCAAAAAATATTGAGCAACCTTCTAGCAAATGAATGTTTTGAATGTTTACGTCTCTACTTTTGTGAGGAATACTAGCCATAATACGGACTAATAAGCGACCGGATGTATGATTTTCGCAGCTGCTTTTTGTTTTTATTATAGTACATACAAGATAATATTGAATATTTTTAATTTCCCATTTACATAGGGAATATCGCAATCTCACTTACTAACTTAGGTGGCGCTACAGTTCGGGATAAACCTGGAGCCCAACCAACAAGCTTCTCCAGCTAGCCCTCTTCTAAGCTAACCGTCTCCAGTTACGCATTCCAAGTTGATTGAGTTCCTCTTCTACTGGTGCGCGCCACCTTAGGCGAGGTCTTCCTCTACTGCCCTGTCCCCCGGGGTTAGATTCGGAGACTCTTTGGGCCCGAGCGTTGAAGTCCATGCGCTCTACATGTCCTAACCATCTTAAACGACCAATTGGTAGATTTTTGACATCAAAGGTCTCGGTGAGATCGTTACCGAACTTGATGGAGCAGCAAGCATTTTCCATCGTCGTCCCGCAAAAAACTATGAGTTTGGCAGGGATGCCAGAACTGGACATGGCTTTATATAGCTCGTCCCAATAAATTCTGTCATAGACGGCTTTAAAATCGATAAATAGATGGTGTGTATCGATTTGGACTTCTTGGAATTTCTCCAGTGTGAAAATTTGATTGATTGTGGACTTTCTTGGCCTGAAACCACACTGATAGGGTCCAATCAGGTTGTTGACAAGAGGTTTTTTCTATGCAAAAATACTAAAAGTTCATACTTAATTAATACTATTGTATGTATTGTGGTAGTGAAAACTGTAAAAACTCTATAAAAATTACTAAGAACCATAGGTTTTTTATTTAGTTAGAATGTTTATGTATATCCACATAACCTTTATAACTGCAACGATATTTTCCTTTTTAAAGTTGTAGTTTCGAAATTCGAAAAATTGACGAAAAATCTGCAAAAAAGTGCCGCATGGCTCTGCTTTACAATATGCCAACCTCGAAAACAATACAAGTTTAAATTTTTCTAATGTAAAATTACCTCCTTAACACGAAAATTATACATAGTAATTTGGTAAGGAAACTTTTATTAACAAATTAGGGATATGACTGTTTTTTTCTTTATTTCTGCTTAGTAATGTCACATTTAGTTTTAAAATAAAAGAATTTGAAATTGTTACAAAAAGTGAGGTTAATTATACCCGTGCGCCTACAAGTATGCAACGATTTTTGGGACCACGTTGCAAAGAATATGCGGAATTGAAGATGTGTATGTGTACACATATGTTTATTAGACCAGTCACTTTATTTTTCTTGCAAAAGATTTTATTTGAGGTTGGTGCACACACTATAATAAGGTTTATTTATTTGTTAAAAGCTGTTAAGGCCTCACATACGTCCAGCATTTTCGTAAAATCGATCTTTTTTTTTAAACAGATTGTTGTTCTCTATAGTTTTAAGCTTATTTCTGTGGAAGTCGATTGCAAAAATTCCCCATAGATCCAAAGTTATGGTAGAAAATGTGACTGCCCGACGAAAGTTTGGTGCGCGCAGGTAGCTGTCCTTTGTTTGAGACTGCTGACTGTTACTTTCAGAGCAACAAAAACAATTAATTACCGACAAGGAAGGAATACAATACGAAGCCAGAATGGGAGATTAAATTAAGTTTTTCAAAACAAATAAAAAAAATCATAAAGTTCTTGCTTTAGCTGCGCGCGACTTCGAACAAAACGCACTCAAAAGTTTAAACCCGATTTTCTCGAAACTAGTTTTTCCGACACGGTCGGCATGATAACTCCTACAGTTTTTAATATTTTTTGATGAGATTTTTTTTGAATATTCGAAATCGTTTTCTCTATAGTCCGTCGAGCCGGATTTTTGATATTTTGATTTAAAAATTTTATAAAAATAATTAAAGTGTATAATTGATGACTTAAAACGCATTCTTTTTTTTAAACTGCCATAAATTGCTTAGTTTTTCGAAATTCAAAATTCCGGCTCGACAGACTATAACAACAACTTTATTTTACAAGAATTTTTTTAAATTTTGCAAACCGATAGTAATTTTTGGAAAAATAGATCGAAATAAATTTTTTTATAAAGTTTAAATACCAATAAACAATGTGTACTATTTATTTTGATTAATTTATATTGTTATCCCTACTAAAATTATTTTTTTCTTTTAGCGCATTTTTGGCGCTGCTAGACATATGTAAGGCCTTAAACGCTTTGAAAGGCATATTTTTTTATTTTTTTTTTATAATATAACATTTTTTCATTTATTTAATATTTTGTACAAGGAAAATGTGTTCGATATTACGAATTTTTTGATATAGCGAATGCACCTGGCAATATATCATCCTACGTAATTGAGGACGTACACCGGATGACAAAAAACAAGCCTTCGAACTCGAAATATTTGTTATTCACAGGGAGACAATTTGTATATGGTACAGTAAATAGTTAGCATATATATTTTTTGCATTACTGTCTGCAAACTAACATTTTAATAAACTAGTCTTTCTTTTCTTTAATTTAAGGTACAAACTTCAAGGATTCTTTGAGGATTTTCTTTCGTCCATTGCCTGGTAATAGCCCGGACCTTGACCCTACATGTTGATTGCATCAAAAACAACAAAATTAGAGCGAAAAGATCCAAATTTATAAGTGAACTGGAGAAGTGGGATAAAACTTTTTCAGAGTGATAAAAACGTTCAAGAAACAGTTTCTGAACAAGAGAAATCTGAATAGAAATGGGTCGCAGATTGGAAAATTTGTCCCTGGTCCAGCTAAAATCAGAGCTGGGTAGGAGAAATCTCCAGACCAGTGGACTGAAACGAGAATTAGTGCTCCGGTTGCAGAATGCTGTACTAGAAGACGGTGGGGACCCCGAAACTATGCTATTTGACGTCGAAGAGGAGGAGAATGTAAGTACAACAAGTGAAATGTCTGCGCTATTCAAACTGCTCACCGAGACGAAGAACAGTATCGACGAACAGAAGAGCTCTATAGACGCCAGATTCGTCGAGCAGAATAAAAAGTTCGACGAGCAGAGCAAAAGGTTCGATGAGCAGAGCAAAAAGTCCGACGAACAGAAGAACTCTATGGAAGCCAAATTAGATGAGCAGAGCAAAATGTTCGAGAATTCTCTAGATGCCAAGCTAGACGAACAGAATAAGAAGTTCGACGAACAGAAGAACGCTCTGGACGCCAAACTCGATGAGCAGAGCAAACATTTCGAGAACACTCTGGACGCCAAGCTCGATGCCAGATTCGATGAGGCCAGGAACTCTCTCGATACCAAGCTCGAAGAGCAAAAGCATGTTCTCGAGAGTCTAGAGGTCAAATTCGACCAGCAAATAGAAGATGTCGAAAAGAGATTGGAAGTGAAATTCGGAGGTCAGTACGAAGAAATGGAAAAACAATTCAAACATCTGACCAATGAACTCGACGGCGTGAAGAGGCAAAAACTTCGTGTGAGTTCAATCGAAGGTCCGAGAAGAAAGGAGATGCAGCCCCCGGTATTCGATGGTCAAACATCATGGCCTATATACAAGAAACAATTCGAAGCCGCCGCATTGGCCAACAATTGGGACGAGGAAGAAAAATCGATTGCACTCACACTTGCACTCCGAGGCTCAGCCGCCGAACTACTCCAAACCCTCGCGGATGACAAACATCGTGACTACGGCTCGCTACTGAAGGCCATTGAGATGCGATTCGGCGATGACCATATGCAACAAGTATACAGGGTCCAGTTGCGCCGAAGGGCTCAAATGAAGGGAGAGACACTGCAGCAGCTGCAGGCAGATGTGGAACGTCTGGCGCATCTGTCCTACCCCAATACTGGAAAGGAGATCATCAACGAAATGGCAACCGAAGCGTTTATCCAAGCCATTAACGACGAAAAACTACAAATGGCTGTTCGAATGGCTGGGAAGAAAACACTTGCTGAGGCTTTGGCTTTTGCCCTGACAATGGAGGCAGCAGATCAGGCCTCCCAGAGAATCCATCGTGTCAGGGAAATAATCACCGAGGAATGCTCCTGCCAGAGAGTGGACATCGAGCGCCAAAATAACGCCGCAGAACGGCAGATTCGTTGCTGGAATTGCAACAAGATTGGACATCTACAACGGCAGTGCAGAGCACCACGAAGAAACGGAAGCTGTCCGCATTGTGCTAGCCGAAGACGCGACGAAGAAGCATCCAGCGGGGATAACATCCGTCCTGCTGGTCAAGCTTCTCATTCGGGAAATGCTTAAGAGCCAACTTCGCGGGGCAGAAGTTGGTTTCTGGAATCGATGGCCCCGGAACCACCATCCAAGTCTCCCAAACCAAGCGATGCAACAAAAGCTTGACCGTGGAAGCAATTATGGGCAACAACAAGTGCGTGGCTACCATAGACACCGGTGCCACGGCTTCCATCGTAAGGAGGGAACTCGTCTGGAATTCATGGCTACACAACACCAGTTGCTACTGCCTGAGGACTGCGACAGGAGAATCAGCAAAAGTCTACGGAGAAGTTCGCCTGAGAATACAAATGGCAGGCTTAACATTCTCACACGTGTTCCTGGTGGCCGACATATGCGACGACTGCATCATCGGGGTGGACTTTATGGAAGCACATAAGATCATCCTGGACATCGGAATGCAGGTGCTGAGGTATCGACATGTGGAGATTCCTATGGTGTACGGAAACAAAGGCACAGTAAATCTCAGGTCGGTAATCAGCAAGGACGACATTTTGCCACCCTCTGCAGAGACAGTAATTTGGACAAATTTGGAGGGTGATCCTGGGAACCATCGATTCTTCCTCATTGAGCCAGATAACCAAAAAGACTCCCAGAACTACGTCGTGGGAAGAATTCTAGTGGAACCAAAGAACAACATGGTACCAGTAAGGCTCATGAACCCGAAAAACTACAGCGTCAAATTAAAGCGAGGGGAAGTGATTGGAGAATGCGTACCGATTTCCGCGATCTCAGCAGCAACTGAAGAGGAGCCTGTGAAGCCGGTTCCGTCATACAGATTGGCGGAACTACGGAAGACCATCTTTCAACATTGTGAACTTAATCAGGAGCAGCGAAGCACGGCAGCGAATCTACTCGGTGAGTTTGCTGACATATTTGCGTTACAAGACGGGGACCACGGCCGAACACACTTAGTACAGCACCGCATAGACACCGGGGATGCTAGACCGATAAGACAGCCTGCCAGGCGACTGCCATTAGCAAAGCAGACAGAGGTTGCGGATATGGTTTCGTCAATGGAGAAAGAAGGGCTAATTGAAAGTTCCCAGAGCCCGTGGGCATCGCCTATTGTACTAGTCAAGAAGAAGGACGGCAGCACCCGATTCTGCGTGGACTACCGCAGGCTGAACGATGCTACCAAAAAGGATAGTTACCCTTTGCCCCGGATCGATGACACACTGGACACCCTCTCTGGAGCCCAATGGTTCTCCACTCTCGATCTAAAGAGCGGCTATTGGCAAGTGCAGATTCACCCAGAAGACCGCGAGAAAACCGCATTCACTGCCGGAAATGGACTGTGGGAGTTTACAGTCATGCCATTTGGTTTGTGCAACGCTCCGGCAACTTTCGAGCGTCTGATGGAACGCGTCCTGCATGGACTAACCTGGAAAACCTGCTTGGTGTATCTGGACGATGTCATTGTGGTGGGAAAAACGTTTGCGGAACATCGAGACAACCTAAGGGAAGTCTTCAAACGCTTGCGCAATGCCCACTTGAAACTCAACTCGAAGAAATGTGCGCTCTTTAAACGAAAAGTGAAGTATCTAGGTCACATTATTTCGTCAGAGGGAGTGAGAACGGATCCGGACAAAGTTGAAGCCGTTAAAAACTGGCCAGTTCCCAAAGACAAACACCAATTGAGGAGCTTCCTTGGCCTCGCCACATACTACCGACGGTTCGTAAAGGATTTTGCCAAAATTGCGAAGAGCCTGCACCAGTTGACGGAAAAGGGAAAACAATTTAAGTGGTCAGGCGAATGCGAGCAGAGTTTTCGGCAACTTAAACAACAACTATGTGAGGCTCCAATACTGGCCTACCCCATCCCGGACAAGATGTTTATCGTAGATGCAGATGCCAGTAATGTTGGGATCGGAGCTGTCCTTTCGCAGGTGCATGATGGCCAGGAGAAGGTAGTGGCCTATTTCAGTAAGGTACTCTCCAAACCAGAACGGAACTACTGTGTAACGAGACGGGAACTTCTTGCTCTGATTATGGCGACGAAACATTTCCACAAGTACCTCTACGGTCAAAAGTTCCTCCTACGTACAGATCATGCAGCTCTAAAATGGTTGTTGCAGTTCAAAAATCCGGAGGGTCAGATCGCGAGGTGGACCGAGCGATTGCAGATGTACGAGTTCGAAATACAGCATGGCAAGGGAAAACTCCACTCAAACGCCGATGCATTGTCGCGACGACCTTGTAAAGCCGACTGTAAGCATTGTGTACGAAAGGAGGAGAAAGAGATCGTTCCCGTCCAAGTAGTTAGAGCTGAACCCATCACCGGTTGGAGTACAGAAGAGATCCGGAACGCTCAAAAGGAAGACCCGGATATCGAGCCGATACTAGCCTGGAAAGAAAACATGGAGAAACCTGATGGTCGAGATATCTCCGATAGAAGCCCTACCCTCAAAGCATACTGGGCACAATGGGACTCTCTACATGTTCAAGACGGCATTTTGAGGCGGAAATGGGAGATGCCCGATGGAAAGACGTGTAGGATGCAGCTCGTGGTGCCACGTTCAAAAGTGCATGAAGTGCTGCAGGAAATGCACGATGGTGTATCCGGAGGACACCTGGGTGTAAATAAAACGCTGGATAAAGTACGGGAACGATTCTACTGGCTCAGTGCGAGAGACGACATCGAGAGCTGGTGTCGAAAGTGCGTCACGTGTGCAGCGAGCAAGGGACCAAGCGTGAAAACCCGGGGCAAGATGCATCAGTACAACGTGAGTGCACCGTTTGAACGAATCGCTGTCGACATCGCAGGGCCGTTCCCGGAAACCGACCAGGGCAACCGATACATCTTAGTTGTTATGGACTACTTCAGCAAGTGGCCTGAAGCGTTCGCGATTCCCAACCAGGAGGCTAAGACCGTCGTAGAAAAGATTGTCAACAACTGGGTGAGCAGGTTTGGTGTACCCATGGAACTGCACTCGGATCAAGGACGGAACTTCGAGTCCAAGCTATTCCAGGAAACGTGTCAACTACTCGGAATCAAAAAGACCAGAACGACTCCACTTCACCCACAGTCCGACGGGATGGTAGAACGGTTCAACAGGACATTGAATGAACATCTCTCCAAAGTCGTGAGTGATTACCAACGTGACTGAGATCGACATATTCCCTTGTTCCTGATGGCTTATCGTAATGCAGTTCACAGTTCAACGGGACACACTCCGTCCGAAATCCTTTTTGGTCAACCTGTCCGGCTACCTAGTGAGGTGAAATTTGGTTCTCCCATGGATGAGCCGAAATCGGAAGAAGAATATGTGGCAGACCTAAGGGAAAGGATCGCCGACATACACCAAAGAACTAGGATGAAGATTAAGATAGCCAGTGACCGCATGAAGACCAGGTACGACGCAAAGACAACGACGTCAGGATTTCGGGAAGGAGATCTGGTATGGCTGTACAACCCACATCGACAAAAAGGGAGGTCTCCGAAGTTGCAGCAGGACTGGGAGGGTCCCTATACAGTGGTTACACGAATCAACGATGTTGTCTACAGAATTCAACGGGGGCTAAGAGGCAAGTTGAAAATCATACATGTGGATCGCCTACATCGTTACCATGGAAACAACGCCGATGCTCTTGTTCGGGACGAACAAGTTTAGGAGGGGGGCAGTGTAATATCGACTGCATTAGCGACATTTAGTGGAATTGTTATATCAACTGTATTAGCGACATTTAGACATTTTAGATATCGATCAGCGACATCTATTGGGGGGATTAGTGCTAAATTTAAGTGCATTCAGCAATTATAAGAACCTTCAGGAATTTTCTAGTACTTACCTCAGGCACGTTCCAGAACTATCGATATCTCACTAGATGGGCAAATCGTCGCCAGGAAGGAAGATTCTGGATTCGTATCTCGGGTATAAATACTACGAGCATTGAGAGCATGGACACAGTTGACTTGAGATTTAGTAGAGATACAGTTGAAAAGTGATTTGGATAGAGATTTTAATAGTGAATTAAAATTACAGAAGAATTTGATTGAGATTAATTGTTTAAGTTGTTTGGAATAAAAGAGTTGTGAATAATTGGATTTAAAGAGTTGAATATTGTTGGAATAAATAAAAGATAAGCAGTTGTTTGTGAAAAGATTTAATAAAGACAAATAGAATAGAAAGGAGGAAAAAGTTTTATCATTGCGAACCGGCAAACACGTTACAATATGTTAGTTTTATTTTAAACTATTTATCCATATTTAAGCAAAAAATAAAAATGTATTTTATAACATAAGAAAAATTTCGTTTTAGTACTGTAATATCGACTGCATTAGCGACATTTAGTGGAATTGTTATATCGACTGTATTAGCGACATTTAGAACATCGATCAGCGACATCTATTGGGGGATTAGTGCTAAATTAAAGTGCATTCAGCAATTATAAGAACCTTCAGGAATTTTCTAGTACTTACCTCAGGCACGTTCCAGAACTATCGATATCTCACTAGATGGGCAAATCGTCGCCAGGAAGGAAGATTCTGGATTCGTATCTCGGGTATAAATACTACGAGCATTGAGAGCATGGACACAGTTGACTTGAGATTTAGTAGAGATACAGTTGAAAAGTGATTTGGATAGAGATTTTGATAGTGAATTAAAATTACAGAGGAATTTGTTTGAGATTAATTGTTTAAGTTGTTTGGAATAAAAGAGTTGTGAATAATTGGATTTAAAGAGTTGAATATTGTTGGAATAAATAAAAGATCATCAGTAGTTTGTGAAAAGATTAAATAAAGACAAATAGAATAGAAAGGAGGAAAAAGTTTTATCATTGCGAACCGGCAAACACGTTACAGTACTATCGCTTGAAGTGTGGGGATGACTTCTCATCTTAAGGGGTTTGGACTTTTCTTCGTAGCACCTCAATTGACTTCTGGATTTGGTCCAACGTCGTTGTGTCCGGCTTTGTGATCATATGCACTGTTTCTGTTGATGCCGGAGTCGGGACCGAGCAAATATTTAAATGGGACACGTCTCCAATTTCGGCGAGTTTGTCCAGATCTTCTTGCACGGTTGCCAACAACACAGCACATATGGTTTCCGGTAGCCGATCGAAGAAGAGTGTGTGCATGACCGATGGAATATAACGTCCATCAGCGAGAAGCCTCATATGCGAGAGGATGACGAAAGATTTTTTTCCTGTCACGTCTTCGCCTCGTTACATGCGTCGCAGCTGTGATTCAGGAGTGGGTGCAAAGTGGTTCACTAGGCGCTCTTTGAGTGCTGGAAACTTGTTTAATCCTGGTGGGTTATTGTCCAAACCACCAACAGCACTCAGCGCGTCACCCTCCAGTCTGACCAGCAAATGAGTGAAGCGGTCGTTGTCGTTGATGATGCCTCCAAGTTGTAAGGCCATCTCCACTTGCGTCAGCCATAGTTGCGGGGACTTCGCATTAAATTTCGGCATTTGCATGCGGTGTTGTTGACGTTTTCCCTCGTTTAAGTAGCAATTGTATCGTTTCGTTTGCTATTCGAAGCTCCTCTCGCAGCTGGTTGATGAGTTCGGCATTTGTGCAGTCGCCTGGGTTGGACATAATTAGACTTTTTCCATTTGATTGTCGTTATCATCGTCAGAATCCGTGAATTCAAGCTTATGTCCTTTTATTTTCCGTAAGTTGTATGGCATAGAACAAAATGTGTTCTTTTCTTTAGATCACGTTGTAATATACACTGAAGCAATGTTTTTCCAGCACTAGTTGTAAATGTTGTGTGTATATTTTGATCACGTCGGGGTCACCAATTGTGCACACGACGGCATTGTCATCCCCACAAAGGAAATTGTTAGGGCGCAATCGATCAAATTTTCACACTTCGGCAGATCCTGGAGAAATTCCAAGAAGTCCAAATCGATACACACCATATATTTATCGATTTTAAAACCGTCTATGACAGTATTTTTTGGGATGCGGACCAGCTATATAAAGCCATGTCTAGTTTCGGCATCCCTGCCAAACTCTTTCTTTTGTGTGGGATGACGATGGAAAATGCTTGCTGCGCCATTAAGTTCGGTTACCATCTTTGATGTCAAAAATCTACGTCGTTTAAGATGACAAGGACATGTAGAGTGCGAGTGCATGGACTTCAATGCTCGGGCCCAAAGAGTCTCCGAATCCAACCCGGAGGGACAATGCAGAAGAGGAAGACCTCGCCTAAGGTGGCGTGTACAAGTAAAAGGGGACCTCAATAAACTTAGAATGCGTTAGCGGAGGCTGTTAGCTTAGAAGAGGGCTAACTGGAGAAGCTTTTTGGTCGAGGTCCAGGTTTGCTCCGAACTGTGACACCACCTAAGTAAGTGAGTAAGGTTGCAATACTTTCCCTATGGAGATGGGAAGTGTTATGTACTTCGTGTACCTTATATGTGTCATGTATCAACTAAAACACCAGCGGGAGCTTATGCTGTTTATTGTGTAAGCGATCTTACACGATTGACTTAAACATATAATATCATTTATGTTCCTACTCTATTTCTTATCTATGTACAATCATATTGGGACCTAGGGGTATACTTACAGCATAAACATTACAGGAAGTAAGAAAAGTAATCTCTTACTTTGTAGGAAGCCCTTAGTAAAACACGTCTGTATACTTTTATTTAATTATTTATAATTTTATTATTTGATAATATTTCTTAATAACTCAAATAGTAATAATTACACTTAATCTTCCTTAATATTGTAACGTGTTTGCCGGTTCGCAATGATAAAACTTTTTCCTCCTTTCTATTCTATTTGTCTTTATTAAATCTTTTCACAAACAACTGATTATCTTTTATTTATTCCAACAATATTCAACTCTTTAAATCCAATTATTCACAACTCTTTTATTCCAAACAACTTAAACAATTAATCTCAATCAAATTCTTCTGTAATTTTAATTCACTATTAAAATCTCTATCCAAATCACTTTTCAACTGTATCTCTACTAAATCTCAAGTCAACTGTGTCCATGCTCTCAATGCTCGTAGTATTTATACCCGAGATACGAATCAAGAATCTTCCTTCCTGGCGACGATTTGCCCATCTAGTGAGATATCGATAGTTCTGGAACGTGCCTGAGGTAAGTACTAGAAAATTCCTGAAGGTTCTTATAATTGCTGAATGCTCTTAAATTTAGCACTAATCCCCCCAATAGATGTCGCTGATCGATATCTAAAATGTCTAAATGTCGCTAATACAGTTGATATAACAATTCCACTAAATGTCGCTAATGCAGTCGATATTACACTGCCCCCCTCCTAAACTTGTTCGTCCCGAACAAGAGCATCGGCGTTGTTTCCATGGTAACGATGTAGGCGATCCACATGTATGATTTTCAACTTGCCTCTTAGTCCCCGTTGAATTCTGTAGACAACATCGTTGATTCGTGTAACCACTGTATAGGGACCCTCCCAGTCCTGCTGCAACTTCGGAGACCTCCCTTTTTGTCGATGTGGGTTGTACAGCCATACCAGATCTCCTTCCCGAAATCCTGACGTCGTTGTCTTCGCGTCGTACCTGGTCTTCATGCGGTCACTGGCTATCTTAATCTTCATCCTAGTTCTTTGGTGTATGTCGGCGATCCTTTCCCTTAGGTCTGCCACATATTCTTCTTCCGATTTCGGCTCATCCATGGGGAAACCAAATTTCACCTCACTAGGTAGCCGGACAGGTTGACCAAAAAGGATTTCGGACGGAGTGTGTCCCGTTGAACTGTGAGCTGCATTACGGTAAGCCATCAGGAACAAGGGAATATGTCGATCCCAGTCACGTTGGTAATCACTCACGACTTTGGAGAGATGTTCATTCAATGTCCTGTTGAACCGTTCTACCATCCCGTCGGACTGTGGGTGAAGTGGAGTCGTTCTGGTCTTTTTGATTCCGAGTAGTTGACACGTTTCCTGGAATAGCTTGGACTCGAAGTTCCGTCCTTGATCCGAGTGCAGTTCCATGGGTACACCAAACCTGCTTACCCAGTTGTTGACAATCTTTTCTACAACGGTCTTAGCCTCCTGGTTGGGAATCGCAAACGCTTCAGGCCACTTGCTGAAGTAGTCCATAACAACTAAGATGTATCGGTTGCCCTGGTCGGTTTCCGGGAACGGCCCTGCGATGTCGACAGCGATTCGTTCAAACGGTGCGCTCACGTTGTACTGATGCATCTTGCCCCGGGTTTTCACGCTTGGTCCCTTGCTCGCTGCACACGTGACGCACTTTCGACACCAGCTCTCGATGTCGTCTCTCGCACTGAGCCAGTAGAATCGTTCCCGTACTTTATCCAGCGTTTTGTTTACACCCAGGTGTCCTCCGGATACGCCATCGTGCATTTCCTGCAGCACTTCATGCACTTTTGAACGTGGCACCACGAGCTGCATCCTACACGTCTTTCCATCGGGCATCTCCCATTTCCGCCTCAAGATGCCGTCTTGAACATGTAGAGAGTCCCATTGTGCCCAATATGCTTTGAGGGTAGGGCTTCTATCGGAGATATCTCGACCATCAGGTTTCTCCATGTTTTCCTTCCAAGCTAGTATCGGCTCGATATCCGGGTCTTCCTTTTGAGCGTTCCGGATCTCCTCGGTACTCCAACCGATGATGGGCTCAGCTCTAACTACTTGGACGGGAACGATCTCTTTCTCCTCCTTTCGTACACAATGCTTACAGTCGGCTTTACAAGGTCGTCGCGACAATGCATCCGCGTTTGAGTGGAGTTTTCCCTTGCGATGCTGTATTTCGAACTCGTACATCTGCAATCGCTCTGTCCACCTCGCGATCTGACCCTCCGGGTTTTTGAACTGCAACAACCATTTTAGAGCTGCATGATCTGTACGTAGGAGGAACTTTTGACCGTAGAGGTACTTGTGGAAATGTTTCGTCGCCATAATCAAAGCAAGAAGTTCCCGTCTTGTTACACAGTAGTTCCGTTCTGGTTTGGAGAGTACCTTACTGAAATAGGCCACTACCTTCTCCTGGCCATCATGCACCTGCGAAAGGACAGCTCCGATCCCAACATTACTGGCATCTGCATCTACGATAAACATCTTGTCCGGGATGGGGTAGGCCAGTATTGGGGCCTCACATAGTTGTTGTTTAAGTTGCCGAAAACTCTGCTCGCATTCGCCTGACCACTTAAATTGTTTTCCCTTTTCCGTCAACTGGTGCAGGCTCTTCGCAATTTTGGCAAAATCCTTTACGAACCGTCGGTAGTATGTGGCGAGGCCAAGGAAGCTCCTCAATTGGTGTTTGTCTTTGGGAACTGGCCAGTTTTTAACGGCTTCAACTTTGTCCGGATCCGTTCTCACTCCCTCTGACGAAATAATGTGACCTAGATACTTCACTTCTCGTTTAAAGAGCGCACATTTCTTCGAGTTGAGTTTCAAGTGGGCATTGCGTAAGCGTTTGAAGACTTCCCTTAGGTTGTCTCGATGTTCCGCAAACGTTTTTCCCACCACAATGACATCGTCCAGATACACCAAGCAGGTTTTCCAGGTTAGTCCATGCAGGACGCGTTCCATCAGACGCTCGAAAGTTGCCGGAGCGTTGCACAAACCAAATGGCATGACTGTAAACTCCCACAGTCCATTTCCGGCAGTGAATGCGGTTTTCTCGCGGTCTTCTGGGTGAATCTGCACTTGCCAATAGCCGCTCTTTAGATCGAGAGTGGAGAACCATTGGGCTCCAGAGAGGGTGTCCAGTGTGTCATCGATCCGGGGCAAAGGGTAACTATCCTTTTTGGTAGCATCATTCAGCCTGCGGTAGTCCACGCAGAATCGGGTGCTGCCGTCCTTCTTCTTGACTAGTACAATAGGTGATGCCCACGGGCTCTGGGAACTTTCAATTAGCCCTTCTTTCTCCATCGACGAAACCATCTCCGCAACCTCTGTCTGCTTTGCTAATGGGAGTCGCCTGGCAGGCTGTCTAATCGGTCTAGCATCCCCGGTGTCTATGCGGTGCTGTACTAAGTGTGTTCGGCCGTGGTCCCCGTCTTGTAACGCAAATATGTCAGCAAACTCGCCGAGTAGATTCGCTGCCGTGCTTCGCTGCTCCTGATTAAGTTCACAATGTTGAAAGATAGTCTTCCGTAGTTCCGCCAATCTGTAGGACGGAACCGGCTTCACAGGCTCCTCTTCAGTTGCTGCTGAGATCGCGGAAATCGGTACGCATTCTCCAATCACTTCCCCTCGCTTTAATTTGACGCTGTAGTTTTTCGGGTTCATGAGCCTTACTGGTACCATGTTGTTCTTTGGTTCCACTAGAATTCTTCCCACGATGTAGTTCTGGGAGTCTTTTTGGTTATCTGGCTCAATGAGGAAGAATCGATGGTTCCCAGGATCACCCTCCAAATTTGTCCAAATAACTGTCTCTGCAGAGGGTGGCAAAATGTCGTCCTTGCTGATTACCGACCTGAGATTTACTGTGCCTTTGTTTCCGTACACCATAGGAATCTCCACATGTCGATACCTCAGCACCTGCATTCCGATGTCCAGGATGATCTTATGTGCTTCCATAAAGTCCACCCCGATGATGCAGTCGTCGCATATGTCAGCCACCAGGAACACGTGTGAGAATGTTAAGCCTGCCATTTGTATTCTCAGGCGAACTTCTCCGTAGACTTTTGCTGATTCTCCTGTCGCAGTCCTCAGGCAGTAGCAACTGGTGTTGTGTAGCCATGAATTCCGGACGAGATCCCTCCTTACGATGGAAGCCGTGGCACCGGTGTCTATGGTAGCCACGCACTTGTTGTTGCCCATAATTGCTTCCACGGTCAAGCTTTTGTTGCATCGCTTGGTTTGGGAGACTTGGATGGTGGTTCTGGGGCCATCGATTCCAGAAACCAACTTCTGCCCCGCGAAGTTGGCTCTTAAGCATTTCCCGAATGAGAAGCTTGACCAGCAGGACGGATGTTATCCCCGCTGGATGCTTCTTCGTCGCGTCTCCGGCTAGCACAATGCGGACAGCTTCCGTTTCTTCGTGGTGCTCTGCACTGCCGTTGTAGATGTCCAATCTTGTTGCAATTCCAGCAACGAATCTGCCGTTCTGCGGCGTTATTTTGGCGCTCGACGTCCACTCTCTGGCAGGAGCATTCCTCGGTGATTATTTCCCTGACACGATGGATTCTCTGGGAGGCCTGATCTGCTGCCTCCATTGTCAGGGCAAAAGCCAAAGCCTCAGCAAGTGTTTTCTTCCCAGCCATTCGAACAGCCATTTGTAGTTTTTCGTCGTTAATGGCTTGGATAAACGCTTCGGTTGCCATTTCGTTGATGATCTCCTTTCCAGTATTGGGGTAGGACAGATGCGCCAGACGTTCCACATCTGCCTGCAGCTGCTGCAGTGTCTCTCCCTTCATTTGAGCCCTTCGGCGCAACTGGACCCTGTATACTTGTTGCATATGGTCATCACCGAATCGCATCTCAATGGCCTTCAGTAGCGAGCCGTAGTCACGATGTTTGTCATCCGCGAGGGTTTGGAGTAGTTCGGCGGCTGAGCCTCGGAGCGCAAGTGTGAGTGCAATCGATTTTTCTTCCTCGTCCCAATTGTTGGCCAATGCGGCGGCTTCGAATTGTTTCTTGTATATAGGCCATGATGTTTGACCATCGAATACCGGGGGCTGCATTTCCTTCCTTCTCGGACCTTCGATTGAACTCACACGAAGTTTTTGCCTCTTCACACCGTCGAGTTCGTTGGTCAGATGTTTGAATTGTTTTTCCATTTCTTCGTACTGACCTCCGAATTTCGCCTCCAATCTCTTTTCGACATCTTCGAATTGTTGGTCGATGGCCTCGAATTTGACGTCTAGACTTTCAAATTTTCCGTCCAGAATATCAAATTTGGCGTCAAGCTTGGCGTCCAGAGAGTGCTTCTGCTCGTTGAGCTTTTTATTCTGTTCGTCTAACTTGCCATCTAGAGTATTCTCGAACTTTTTGCTCTGCTCATCTAACTTGGCTTCCAAAGAGCTCTTCTGTTCGTCGGACTTCTTATTCTGCTCGTCGAACTTTTTATCCTGCCCATCGAACCTTTCGGTGAGCAATTTCATTAGAGAGGCCATGTCCGTCGTTGTAATTGGATTCTCCTCCTCTTCGACGTCGAATAGCTCAGTTTCAGGGTCTCCGCCGTCTTCTAGCACAGCATTCTGCAACCGTAGCACTAATTCTCTTTTAAGTCCACTGGTCTGAAGATTTCTCCTACCCAGCTCCGCTTTTAACTGGACCAGGGACAAGTTTTCCAATTTGCGACCCATTTCTGTTCAAATTTCAAACACTGTTTAAATTTCACCACTATTCCTTTTGTCCAGAAACTGTTTCTTGAACGTTTTTATCACTCTGAAAAAGTTTTATCCCACTTCTGACACCAAATGTAACGTGTTTGCCGGTTCGCAATGATAAAACTTTTTCCTCCTTTCTATTCTATTTGTCTTTATTAAATCTTTTCACAAACAACTGATTATCTTTTATTTATTCCAACAATATTCAACTCTTTAAATCCAATTATTCACAACTCTTTTATTCCAAACAACTTAAACAATTAATCTCAATCAAATTCTTCTGTAATTTTAATTCACTATTAAAATCTCTATCCAAATCACTTTTCAACTGTATCTCTACTAAATCTCAAGTCAACTGTGTCCATGCTCTCAATGCTCGTAGTATTTATACCCGAGATACGAATCAAGAATCTTCCTTCCTGGCGACGATTTGCCCATCTAGTGAGATATCGATAGTTCTGGAACGTGCCTGAGGTAAGTACTAGAAAATTCCTGAAGGTTCTTATAATTGCTGAATGCTCTTAAATTTAGCACTAATCCCCCCAATAGATGTCGCTGATCGATATCTAAAATGTCTAAATGTCGCTAATACAGTTGATATAACAATTCCACTAAATGTCGCTAATGCAGTCGATATTACAATATATTTTCAATAATATTGTAATATCGACTGCATTAGCGACATTTAGTGGAATTGTTATATCAACTGTATTAGCGACATTTCGACATTTTAGATATCGATCAGCGACATCTATTGGGGGGATTAGTGCTAAATTTAAGTGCATTCAGCAATTATAAGAACCTTCAAGAATTTTCTAGTACTTACCTCAGGCACGTTCCAGAACTATCGATATCTCACTAGATGGGCAAATCGTCGCCAGGAAGGAAGATTCTGGATTCGTATCTCGGGTATAAATACTACGAGCATTGAGAGCATGGACACAGTTGACTTGAGATTGAGTAGAGATACAGTTGAAAAGTGATTTGGATAGAGATTTTAATAGTGAATTAAAATTACAGAAGAATTTGATTGAGATTAATTGTTTAAGTTGTTTGGAATAAAAGAGTTGTGAATAATTGGATTTAAAGAGTTGAATATTGTTGGAATAAATAAAAGATAATCAGTTGTTTCTGAAAAGATTTAATAAAGACAAATAGAATAGAAAGGAGAAAAAGTTTTATCCTTGCGAACCGGCAAACACGTTACATTTGGTGTCAGAAGTGGGATAAAACTTTTTCAGAGTGATAAAAACGTTCAAGAAACAGTTTCTGAACAAAAAGAACAGTGGTGTGATTTAAAAAGTGTTTGAAATTTGAACAGAAATGGGTCGTAGATTGAAAAATTTGTCCCTGGTCCAGTTAAAAGCAGAGCTGAGCAAGAGAAATCTTCAGACCAGTGGGCTAAAAAGCGAATTAGTGCTCCGGCTGCAAAATGCTGTGCTAGAAGACGGTGGAGACCCCGAAACTGAGCTATTTGACGTAGAGGAGGAGGAGAATGTAAGCGCAACGAGTGACATGGCCGCGATTATGAAACTGCTCACCGAGACGAAGAACAGCATGGACGCCAAGTTCGATGAGCAGAGCAAGAAGTCCGACGAACAGAAGAACTCAATGGACGCCAAGTTCGATGAGCAGAGCAAGAAGTCCGACGAACAGAAGAACTCAATAGACGCCAGGTTCGACGAGCAAAAGAACTCTCTAGACGTCAAGTTAGACGAGCAAAAGAACTCTCTGGACGCCAAGCTCGACGCCAAATTTGATGTTCTGGACGGTAAATTCGAAAGCCTGGACGTCAAATTCGAGGCCATCGACCAACAAATCGAAGATGTCGAAAAGAGATTGGAAGCGAAATTCGGAGGTCAGTACGAAGAAATGGAAAAACAATTCAAACATCTGACCAATGAACTCGACGGTGTGAAGAGGCAAAAACTTCGTGTGAGTTCAATCGAAGGTCCGAGAAGAAAGGAGATGCAGCCTCCGGTATTCGACGGTCAAACATCATGGCCGATATACAAGAAACAATTTGAAGCCGCCGCATTGGCCAACAATTGGGACGAGGAAGAAAAATCGATTGCACTCACACTTGCACTTCGAGGTTCAGCCGCAGAACTACTCCAAACTCTTGCGGACGACAAACATCGCGACTACGGTTTGCTAGTGAAGGCCATTGAGATGCGATTCGGCGATGACCATATGCAACAAGTATACAGGGTCCAGTTGCGCCGAAGGGCTCAAATGAAGGGAGAGACACTGCAGCAGCTGCAGGCAGATGTGGAACGTCTGGCGCATCTGTCCTACCCCAATACTGGAAAGGAGATCATCAACGAAATGGCAACCGAAGCGTTTATCCAAGCCATTAACGACGAAAAACTACAAATGGCTGTTCGAATGGCTGGGAAGAAAACACCTGCTGAGGCTTTGGCTTTTGCCCTGACAATGGAGGCAGCAGAGCAGGCCTCCCAGAGAATCCATCGTGTCAGGGAAATAGTCACCGAAGAATGCTCCTGCCAGAGAGTGGACGCCGAGCGCCAAAATAACGCCGCAGAACGGCAGATTCGTTGCTGGAATTGCAACAAGGTTGGGCATCTACAACGGCAGTGCAGAGCACCACGAAGAAACGGAAGCTGTCCGCATTGTGCTAGCCGGGGACGCGACGAAGAAGCATCCAGCGGGGATAACATCCGTCCTGCTGGTCAAGCTTCTCATTCGGGAAATGCTTAAGAGCCAACTTCGCGGGGCAGAAGTTGGTTTCTGGAATCGATGGCCCCAGAACCACCATCCAAGTCTCCCAAACCAAGCGATGCAACAAAAGCTTGACCGTGGAAGCAATTATGGGCAACAACAAGTGCGTGGCTACCATAGACACCGGTGCCACGGCTTCCATCGTAAGGAGGGATCTCGTCCGGAATTCATGGCTACACAACACCAGTTGCTACTGCCTGAGGACTGCGACAGGAGAATCAGCAAAAGTCTACGGAGAAGTTCGCCTGAGAATACAAATGGCAGGCTTAACATTCTCACACGTGTTCCTGGTGGCTGACATATGCGACGACTGCATCATCGGGGTGGACTTTATGGAAGCACATAAGATCATCCTGGACATCGGAATGCAGGTGCTGAGGTATCGACATGTGGAGATTCCTATGGTGTACGGAAACAAAGGCACAGTAAATCTCAGGTCGGTAATCAGCAAGGACGACATTTTGCCACCCTCTGCAGAGACAGTAATTTGGACCAATTTGGAGGGTGATCCTGGGAACCATCGATTCTTCCTCATTGAGCCAGATAACCAAAAAGACTCCCAGAACTACATCGTGGGAAGAATTCTAGTGGAACCAAAGAACAACATGGTACCAGTAAGGCTCATGAATCCGAAAAACTACAGTGTCAAATTAAAGCGAGGGGAAGTGATTGGAGAATGCGTACCGATTTCCGCGATCTCAGCAGCAACTGAAGAGGAGCCTGTGAAGCCGGTTCCGTCATACAGATTGGCGGAACTACGGAAGACCATCTTTCAACATTGTGAACTTAATCAGGAGCAGCGAAGCACGGCAGCGAATCTACTCGGCGAGTTTGCTGACATATTTGCGTTACAAGATGGGGACCACGGCCGAACACACTTAGTACAGCACCGCATAGACACCGGGGATGCTAGACCGATTAGACAGCCTGCCAGGCGACTCCCATTAGCAAAGCAGACAGAGGTTGCGGAGATGGTTTCGTCGATGGAGAAAGAAGGGCTAATTGAAAGTTCCCAGAGCCCGTGGGCATCACCTATTGTACTAGTCAAGAAGAAGGACGGCAGCACCCGATTCTGCGTGGACTACCGCAGGCTGAATGATGCTACCAAAAAGGATAGTTACCCTTTGCCCCGGATCGATGACACACTGGACACCCTCTCTGGAGCCCAATGGTTCTCCACTCTCGATCTAAAGAGCGGCTATTGGCAAGTGCAGATTCACCCAGAAGACCGCGAGAAAACCGCATTCACTGCCGGAAATGGACTGTGGGAGTTTACAGTAATGCCATTTGGATTGTGCAACGCTCCGGCAACTTTCGAGCGTCTGATGGAACGCGTCCTGCATGGACTAACCTGGAAAACCTGCTTGGTGTATCTGGACGATGTCATTGTGGTGGGAAAAACGTTTGCGGAACATCGAGACAACCTAAGGGAAGTCTTCAAACGCTTACGCAATGCCCACTTGAAACTCAACTCGAAGAAATGTGCGCTCTTTAAACGAGAAGTGAAGTATCTAGGTCACATTATTTCGTCAGAGGGAGTGAGAACGGATCCGGACAAAGTTGAAGCCGTTAAAAACTGGCCAGTTCCTAAGGACAAACACCAATTGAGGAGCTTCCTTGGCCTCGCCACATACTACCGACGGTTCGTAAAGGATTTTGCTAAAATTGCGAAGAGCCTGCACCAGTTGACGGAAAAGGGAAAACAATTTAAGTGGTCAGGCGAATGCGAGCAGAGTTTTCGGCAACTTAAACAACAACTATGTGAGGCTCCAATACTGGCCTACCCCATCCCGGACAAGATGTTTATCGTAGATGCAGATGCCAGTAATGTTGGGATCGGAGCTGTCCTTTCGCAGGTGCATGATGGCCAGGAGAAGGTAGTGGCCTATTTCAGTAAGGTACTCTCCAAACCAGAACGGAACTACTGTGTAACAAGACGCGAACTTCTTGCTTTGATTATGGCGACGAAACATTTCCACAAGTACCTCTACGGTCAAAAGTTCCTCCTACGTACAGATCATGCAGCTCTAAAATGGTTGTTGCAGTTCAAAAATCCGGAGGGTCAGATCGCGAGGTGGACAGAGCGATTGCAGATGTACGAGTTCGAAATACAGCATCGCAAGGGAAAACTCCACTCAAACGCGGATGCATTGTCGCGCCGACCTTGTAAAGCCGACTGTAAGCATTGTGTACGAAAGGAGGAGAAAGAGATCGTTCCCGTCCAAGTAGTTAGAGCTGAACCCATCACCGGTTGGAGTACAGAAGAGATCCGGAACGCTCAAAAGGAAGACCCGGATATCGAGCCGATACTAGCTTGGAAGGAAAACATGGAGAAACCTGATGGTCGAGATATCTCCGATAGAAGCCCTACCCTCAAAGCATATTGGGCACAATGGGACTCTCTACATGTTCAAGACGGCATCTTGAGGCGGAAATGGGAGATGCCCGATGGAAAGACGTGTAGGATGCAGCTCGTGGTGCCACGTTCAAAAGTGCATGAAGTGCTGCAGGAAATGCACGATGGCGTATCCGGAGGACACCTGGGTGTAAACAAAACGCTGGATAAAGTACGGGAACGATTCTACTGGCTCAGTGCAAGAGACGACATCGAGAGCTGGTGTCGAAAGTGCGTCACGTGTGCAGCGAGCAAGGGACCAAGCGTGAAAACCCGGGGAAAGATGCATCAGTACAACGTGAGCGCACCGTTTGAACGAATCGCTGTCGACATCGCAGGGCCGTTCCCGGAAACCGACCAGGGCAACCGATACATCTTAGTTGTTATGGACTACTTCAGCAAGTGGCCTGAAGCGTTTGCGATTCCCAACCAGGAGGCTAAGACCGTCGTAGAAAAGATTGTCAACAACTGGGTGAGCAGGTTTGGTGTACCCATGGAATTGCACTCGGATCAAGGACGGAACTTCGAGTCCAAGCTATTCCAGGAAACGTGTCAACTACTCGGAATCAAAAAGACTCGAACGACTCCACTTCACCCACAGTCCGACGGGATGGTAGAACGGTTCAACAGGACATTGAATGAACATCTCTCCAAAGTCGTGAGTGATTACCAACGTGACTGGGATCGACATATTCCCTTGTTCCTGATGGCTTACCGTAATGCAGTTCACAGTTCAACGGGACACACTCCGTCCGAAATCCTTTTTGGTCAACCTGTCCGGCTACCTAGTGAGGTGAAATTTGGTTCTCCCATGGATGAGCCGAAATCGGAAGAAGAATATGTGGCAGACCTAAGGGAAAGGATCGCCGACATACACCAAAGAACTAGGACGAAGATTAAGATAGCCAGTGACCGCATGAAGACCAGGTACGACGCGAAGACAACGACGTCAGGATTTCGGGAAGGAGATCTGGTATGGCTGTACAACCCACATCGACAAAAAGGGAGGTCTCCGAAGCTGCAGCAGGACTGGGAGGGTCCCTATACAGTGGTTACACGAATCAACGACGTTGTCTACAGAATTCAACGGGGACTAAGAGGCAAGTTGAAAATCATACATGTGGATCGCCTACATCGTTACCATGGAAACAACGCCGATGCTCTTGTTCGGGACGAACAAGTTTAGGAGGGGGGCAGTGTAATATCGACTGCATTAGCGACATTTAGTGGAATTGTTATATCAACTGTATTAGCGACATTTCGACATTTTAGATATCGATCAGCGACATCTATTGGGGGGATTAGTGCTAAATTTAAGTGCATTCAGCAATTATAAGAACCTTCAAGAATTTTCTAGTACTTACCTCAGGCACGTTCCAGAACTATCGATATCTCACTAGATGGGCAAATCGTCGCCAGGAAGGAAGATTCTGGATTCGTATCTCGGGTATAAATACTACGAGCATTGAGAGCATGGACACAGTTGACTTGAGATTGAGTAGAGATACAGTTGAAAAGTGATTTGGATAGAGATTTTAATAGTGAATTAAAATTACAGAAGAATTTGATTGAGATTAATTGTTTAAGTTGTTTGGAATAAAAGAGTTGTGAATAATTGGATTTAAAGAGTTGAATATTGTTGGAATAAATAAAAGATAATCAGTTGTTTCTGAAAAGATTTAATAAAGACAAATAGAATAGAAAGGAGAAAAAGTTTTATCCTTGCGAACCGGCAAACACGTTACAATATCTTGAACTATAATAAAAACAAAAAAACACTTTTTTATAAAACCCTTTTTTCCAACAAAACTATAATTCAAATACTTAGTTTTTCTTTACATAATGAAATTAATTCTTTTTTCGAATCAATAAGATATTGATACAATCGCCGCGGAATTAATTAATTTATTATTTTTACTTTATGATTTTTCTTTTTTTTAAACTATAACGTGTGTGATATAAATATTATGGTGTGTCCTTATGGTGTATGCAAGTTTTATGCTGTCTATAAATTGTTTGATATATTTTTAATATTGTTTTAAATATATTTAAGATATACACATGTTTTTGTGTATGTACATATGTATATTTTTTAAATTGATAAATTGATGTTGTGTCTTACAGTGTTTTAGCTCTTTGTTTGATTTATTACAATCATTTTCGCAGAGAGTTTTGGTGATATGATTAGAAGAGAGTAAATTTAATATATCAGTTTGATTTATTTATAAACTATATATTAGACTTGTTTCTTATAAAACAATTTTTAAATGGTTTTCGAAAATCCAAAAAAGACAAATATACAAACAAAATGTTAAATTATAAACTAATTTAAGGAATAAGTGGAATTTTTTGGTCATTTATTTGCTTGGTGGTAACATTTATTTATTTGTATTACCACTCAAAAAATACAAAGAGATTAATTATGTGTATACATTTATAAATTGTTTTTGTTTTGTATGTAAAATTTTACAATAGAACTCGTGTATATTGTGTATAGTAAGCTTATAAGACTAGTTAACCTACAAGTTAATCTAAGAAGCACTTAATTTTTTTTTAAAGTTATGGTTATACATATTTTTGTTTTTAATTAGCATATTCTAAGCCTTTGTTTAAAGTTATGCTTAAGTATAATTTTGCTTTAAGCTAGTAAAAATATTGTAACCATTCTTTTGTTGTTAATAATTTTACGTGTAAGAATATCGTAATTTAATTGTTTTTATTTTATGATTTGAAGGGCTGTTAGTTCGTAGTACATACATTTCTTTAATTTAATTATTAATTTCGCTGTAAATCTTAAGCTTTGAGTGTTGTCATAAAATGTATTACTTGTTTAAATTTAAGAATTTAAGTTAACACAGTTGAAGCAGCCAAAATTAGACTTAAACTATTCAACGCCGCATGTCAATTTGTCCTTGGAGCTAAGCCGTACAAAGTTGCAAGAGATGACTTGGTAGGATACATGCGATTGGAGAACCATAACACCATCTTCCAGATCCATAAAAAGGCCTTAAATGCGCCTTAAGCATGTCTGTTTAAGGCCTAAAAAATCGATGACTGAATAAATTTTCACATTACGCTAAATCCTGGAGAAGAGTCAATAGCAACAGATCAAAACTCACAATCTATTTATCAATTTCAAAGGCGCATGTGAGAGTGTGAATAGAGAGGGGCTACAAATTTGGCGCTATTTCTACTTTTGCAAAATTTATTCTGTCGAAGTCAGAAAAGACACCACTTACACAGGGCGACACACAGTCATTCAGCTTCTTCACCTTGTACTAGATAAAATAGTGCACAATTTTCAGATCAACGCATCAGATACTCTTTTCCAAAAATCAGTACAACTACTCGATTACGCAGAAAACATTGACATGATTGGTAGAATGAAGCGAGCTATAGTAGCTGTACAGCGACGCAAACTTGGTCATAAAGATAGATAGGCCATGTAGAGCGGATGAACACCAATATTCCATCCTGAAGAATCTTCTTCCACTTCAACTCTGAGGGACTACGCAGAAGAAGACGACCTCATCGAGGGTTACCTCAATCCTCAACCAACTTGGCGTACGCAACTAGAGGCATCTGATTAAGGATCGTGCTGGTTGGCGAAACTTGTCGGTTGAGGGATGAATTTGTTGTCGAAAATTAAACCAGGTTTGGTTTATAACTGCAAGCTTTAGGAGTTGTATCAAGATATACAAGATGGACCAAGACACATCGAGGTCATGTCTGCAGCTAAGAGGATGTTTTGATTTGAGTCCATCAGGCGGCAAGGAAAACAAAAGAGCAATCTTGTAGACTAAGTATGTGACTAAGTAAGACGGGTTCTTTTAACACTATTGCCGTAGTAAGCATCTAATGAATTGGCAAATAGATAGCAGGATAGGTAATATTATACCACACGATAACATTTTCTGGAAGAATCCCAAGCAAGCATGCAGATACATTTCTAACAAATTCCGTGGATATAACCTTTAATTTTATTTGCCAGAATATTCAAAATGGGGCAGTATACACAATACACATGAGCGTTCAAACACTACTGTCGCTTGTTTATGCTATTTACTTATGAGCTATCCACCATTTCAACAATAGAGCCGATACACCACACATGCACAATAATGACCATTATTTGTCATTACATTGTTAAAATCAACAGTCCTCTTCACTTCTTGAATTCGTTCACTAAACTGAACAAAATCATGTACATATTTACTTCAAGTACTTCCATCCAAACCTAGTTTGCGCCAAAAAATATGCGATATAAATGGCACCGAGAAATAAGGGTGCAACGTTTCGTTACGCGTTCAGAAGCAAGATTTTAATTTCCTCTACTGTGCGTAAAGTAAAAAATCTTGTTATCATTTCAGATACCTATCCCATTTCATTATGGCAGTTGGACTAGAGACTAAAGTTGACTTAAAGTTGTAGTGCACTTGTAAATGTAGTGAGAAGGAGTTATTATGAAAGCAAGACGTTGGATAGTGTCTTAAAAAGGCTCACAGGTATAAAATATGTTACCTGGCTCTGACCTATGCAAAACGTTATATTTATTGACAAAAAGGAGGACAAGTTCAAGCAAAGGTTCAACGTCGAAATTTTATCAGAATTACATCTGAAGTCACCGAAAGCCATTCACACCCCCGCTTCTTTTGTTACAAATTTAACCAAGCATTTTTCTTATTGACTAGAAAGCACATAAAATAAGTTTAAACAATTATTATTATTATTTTTTTTACGTTCGGTATTAACTTCAACTAATTAGAAATAATTCATAATTATGTTTTATTTAACTCACCAATTTGTACTTAAAGTATTTTTTTTTATACAAATTATGTATACGAAATAGTTGAAGTGTAGAATGTGTCATTCAAACTCAATTAGTATACTTATTTAACAAACTTAAGTCGGAACTAAATAAATTGATAATTTTGTGTTTGGTGAAAGCTCATAACAAAAAATATAAAATAAAAATCAGTGGGCTAACGTATCACCAATTCCATCTTGAGACACAATTTCAAAACTTAACCATGCCTTGGCATTGGATTTCTTGTGTATGACAAACCATATTGAATCGGTAAAGATGGCTCTTTTTTGTAGGCTATCCAATGCGAATCATGTTAGTCGGCTTAATTTAAAGAATTAATAATTAATTATAACCAATTGGCCAGTGTGCTTTGTCAATTAATTGATTATGATTATGATTCTTCGTTTCGTTTGATTGACAATCAATTGGAAAACAATCGCACTTTCTGACCTACGCACCAATTAAACTACATTCACAAGATTTTTAATTTTTTTGTTTTTTGTTGATTTTTTAACTTAAAATTAAGTTTTTGTGCCATTTTAGCAGCAAATTGTGGAAAATTTAAAAAGTTAATAACGATTGAAAGTGTTTTCTATGTGACAAAAGGTTGGACATTAGAGTTGACACCAAAACTAAGAAAAGTAGGGAAGACTGAGCTAAGATGTTGGGCGCCGTTGAGCCGGTGGACTCGGTGGCTGTAGCTGCCTCTTTGACTTGCGGTAGTTCTGGTGGAGTTGGTTCCGCTGGTGTAGTTTCGTTGCTCACTTTCAAAATAGTCTGCATGCGAATTTTTTGCGGAGCAATTTCACAGTAGTAATTGCCTGCGAATGACTCTGTGGCATTTTTGATGATCAAACTGAAGTTTTGCTTTCCCACTTGGTAGGCATTGTCGAGGACGTTTAAGTTGTTGGTAATTGTGTTTTCCTCTTTGAACCATAGGATTACGTTAGTTTCTGAAAGGAAAACAAAAATGATAATAAAGTAAACCGAGAACTGTTGCATAATTTTGCTTACCTGCTAAATTTTTGACAGGACACTCTAGAGTAATGTCACCGCCAGGCTTGACAATCCGTCGAACAATTTTCTCATCGAAGTACGGAAGCATTGTAGATTTGGGACTGGAAGCGGTTGATTTGACTGCTGACATACTGCCGTCTTCGTATTCGTAGTCGTCAGTTTGGTCATTTTGTAGGGTTTCGTCTTTGGTTGCGATGTGTTCATCTGCCGCAGGATTGGCAATAGCTAAAAAGAAAAACAGTTTAAGAATTTTGTTAGAAACAGCCGACATATTTCTGAGTTCAAAGGATTTCCATTAAGATATATCAATATAAGGATAAACACGGTCTTAACTTGATAAACAAACGTCGACTTTGACCTGGTCTGAGTCCTGGTCTCAGACTGATTTAGGTTGTCTGCGAAAAAGAGACTGCGATCCGCATATTCAAGATATGGCGCCTACATATGACCAGATGTAAAAACTTCTGAAGCATGTGAAGCATCTAGGTGGTTAAGTAGATAACATCTTAAGTCGTTAAGATGGACTATAAACCATATCTTGATATTAAGTGACGGGTTGAGAAAGCCAATAAGTTTTAAGTGCAGGGTATAGGTGCTTAGAAGGTGGACTGCTGTCTCTTCCTCCTTCTTACAGCTTCTGCAAAAATCTTTGGAGGGGGCACCAATTTAAGTGGTGCCAAAGCTTTTACATTTCCTACTAATGGATTGAAGTCGGTCGCCGTAGTTTAGTGGTTAGTTCGTTGGACTGTTAGGCGAGAGAACACAGGTTCAATCCTCAAAACCACCAAACATTTTTTTCGCAGGCATGACAAACATACAAGAGTATAATCTGTGAAGGAAAAGTTTCTCAAGTCTCGATGAAAGACAAGTGAAGGTTAAATTAGGTTATTGTGGCAGACATCATACGTCAGCAGAGTAAAACCAATGAAGTTCTATTGTGATACCAAGATCTAGGCAGGAATCTCCAACTTTCTCGTCGAACCACTTGGAGCTCCGAATAAACCGTAGGAGACCATAATTGCTTATGTACCTATATGCCAGATCGCTAAGAGTGTTAAAGAAGAATGCTTCTAAATGGAGCTTTCTTTTGAGAATGAGGATAGGACACGTGCATAGGAGATGGAGAAAATTCTTCTTCTCTGGTGAGCTAGAGGTGTGAGTGATAGCACAGGCAAGTTTAATTCATCAGTTGACAGAAAAAAAATCTTTCTAATCAGCTCTTTAGCTTTTGTTCAATGGGCAGTTAATTAACGGGCTGAACTTTGTAAAGAGTACCTAATAAGGCTACCTTATCATATTCCAGTGCTTTCGTAGGTATATACGTCTGCTCTCTTTATAAGGGGCAACCTGATGGCGCAGGGACATAAGTCCACTCCTATTTCAGTGGGACATGAGCCCGAAATCGAATTACGGCCTTAGGTTCCGCATAAGGACATAGGTCCAGAATATTTTCTTGTCGAAAATAGGACATATGTAAGTCCATAATTTTAAAAAGGTAACAATATTGGATTTATGTCTCTGCGTCCACCCTGATTAAAGATGAATAAAGTGATCATTCTTCTCACAGATAAAGAAAAAGCGAACGTTTTTGCCACTCATCTGGAAGAAACCTTCAAACCGCACGATGGTCAAGTGGTTTACGACGACATTAACAGGCCGGAATTACCGTCTGACGATTTAATACTCAGAAGTGCAACGCTAACAGAACTTAAACAGGAGATCGTGAATTTAAAACCTAAGAAAGCTCCTGGTTATGATTTAATCACCGGAGAAATTCTCAAAGCTTTACCTAGGAAAGCACTAATCAAGCTTCTCCATATAATGAATGCCGCACTCAGATTAAAACACGTGCCGAGCCAATGGAAAGTTGCGGAAGTTATAATGGTTTTAAAACCAGGAAAACCGCCAAATGAGGTAAAATCGTACAGACCAATCTCGCTTCTTCCAATCATATCCAAAATTTTCGAGAGGCTATTACTAAGGCGCCTTCAACCGGTTATAGAAGGAAACAGTCTTATCCCTGACCACCAGTTTGGGTTCAGGAGTAAGCATTCGACGATTGACCAGGTGCATAGAATTACTGACGTAATCGAGAAAGCACTAGAAGAAAAAAAGATATGCTCAAGCGTATTTCTTGACGTCTCGCAAGCCTTTGATAAGGTGTGGCACGATGGCCTTAAATGCAAACTACGACAAGTTCTCCCTGTATGCCTATACGATATTCTAAAATCGTACCTCGGGAATAGACTCTTCCGTGTTAGACATGGAAACGAATACTCGGAGCTTAAAGAAATTTCGGCCGGCGTACCGCAAGGAAGCGTTCTTGGGCCGCTTCTCTATCTGTTATATACTCGTGATATACCGAAAGAAGATGGCACTACCCTTGCTACGTTTGCCGATGACACCGCTATCCTTGCAGTAGGTAAAACAGTCGAAGAAACGACTGCAAAACTGCAAAGCGCACTGAATAAAGTTAACGAATGGACGAGGGACTGGCGGATTGCCCTCAACGAAACTAAATCTGTCCACGTGAACTTCACATATAAAAAAACGAATGACTTGCCAATTTTTCTAAACTTGGCCCAAATACCCTTTGCTAACGAAGCCAAATATCTGGGAATGACGCTAGACGCAAAACTGAAGTGGAATTCCCACGTGAAAATGAAACGCAAAGAACTCGAAATCAAATATAGAGAAATGTACTGGTTACTCGGAAAACATTCCCAGCTCAGTACCGAGAACAAACTGCTTCTATACAAGCAAGTGCTAAAGCCGGTATGGACCTTCGGTATACAACTTTGGGGTTGTACCAAGAAAACGAATGCGAATATCATACAAACATTCCAAAATAAAGTGCTTAGAGAAATTGCCCAAGCACCGTGGTATTCCAGAAACGACGATATCCACAGAGATCTCGGAATTCCTGCAATCGAAGCGGAAACTAGAAGCTTCGCGCGAAAACATAGAAACCGAATAATGGGACATGTTAACAATACAGTCCTAGCTGTTTTGGATGATAGCAATTTATTTCGCCGACTACAAAGAACAAAACCTTGCGACTTGGCGAGATAAGGACTAACCGCGATTAAATTGCGGAACATGCAGGATCTTTCATTGGAAAGTAACCTGCCAAACGTTTTATTTCGTGATAAAAAAATTGCTTGATAAGTTTTAACTTAGTTGCAATATCGAACGAATTTAAATCGAAGGGAGGTGTTTTTAGTCAGTAGGAATCTGACACTACTATGAGACACTATCCTCATAGTGTCTATGTAAGATTTTCACCTACCCTCGGGGAAAAAAAAAAAAAAAAAAAAAAAAAAATTCTTCTCACACTGAAGGATCCAGGCTCACCTCCTGGTGTCAAAAAAAAAAAAAAAAAAAAGTCAGTCAACTGTGAAAAGCTAACGTCAACTATACTGCGTAGGCATATCTGATCGTACTTGGTGACATAATGACATCAGGAAGTTCGAAGGAAATACTCTGGCAACGGCAACAATAAAAAAAAAACTCGAAGTATACCTACAATAACTAATTATTGTTCTTTCCATGAGCTCTCTCGAGATCGATTTCATCAGCAGTAGCTAAAGATCAAACACACACACTTAATTCCCACATACATTTCGTACTCCTTTTTCTTATGTACTCGAACAACTGTTTTTAGCTAATTTTACAAGGAGTGACATTTATGTCCTCTAATAGCCAATTAATTAGAACTAGTCCAACCCTAATTTTATTACAAACAACCATTGTTATACATCGAGTATTGCACCTGCCATTAACCATTAGTTCCAGGTGTTGTTTGTAAATAAAAAAGTGATTGTAAACTAATGGCGCTTGTCTTTGTTTTTCACTGAAAACAAGCATTCACTAGACCACCAGTGCGATGTGGTTCACGAGCAAGGATGTATGGTGAAAATCGAGGAAAATTTGTTATGTAAAACCGTTGTAGTTTCATACATACATACATACATACAGACTCGTATGTAGAAGTGAAGAAAGATTGATTTGCCTAGTACAGGTCTCCATTTTACTTCATCGACTTTGGAAAGGCGTTTGGTAGTGGTACGTCATTTTAGATCCTGCAAAGTGATCGAAGGACTTTATAGTCGGACGGTGGGATATCTTTTTGACAAGGGACCTTCGCGCACCTTCATTCGCACCATGCCACAAAAAGCAAAGGTGGCAGTTTCGTATCATTTTTCTGAGAATCGTTGCCTGGACTAATGATGGAACTGTACTCAAAATGTGTAGCAGAGAAACTAGACTATTTTGATCTTCATGCAGTTCCCATTAAGTTGGAGTTCAATGCAGCAATTTTCCGAAAATATATGTCTGCGTGAAATCAAAAGAATCTTAAACGGTGCCGTGAAATAAGGCCGAATTTCAAAAGTCGGCTTTATTTTGTTTTCGTAATGCGAATTAAAGCCGAATTTTGGATTTCGCCCTTATTTCACTTTCAAATGCGTAATAAAGCCGAATCGGCTTTATTACGATTTATGGAATCTCTAAATACAGTGGACCCCCAGTAATCCGACAAACGTTTTGCAGGGCGGTCTTGGACTATCGAATTTGTTGGATTATACAGTACCTACTGCCACAGACCCCTTATAGTCCGGAATTTTGTGAAAAAGTGTACCTTGTAATCCGACAAATTACAAGTCAAAGTAATAAGATTATATCTGAACTAGATTTGGCAAGTTCGTCAGCCTGCAGTAAGGTCAAGTATGTCACTGTATCCAAGCACCCAATAAAGGTTTGTTCCATTGCATCGGAAAATGAAAGATATTAAGCGATATCACTCATATTTTCTTTAATAAATTAGGCGACATGTCATCGAATGATGCAAAAAATTTAAAATGCAACTCTCATTCATTTAATTACATAATAACTTCATTTTCAGCTGACGATAATCTCTATCACGCCTATAAAAGACCTTTTGATGCCTTGAAAAGTGCCTTAACGTGCCTCCTTCTGTTAGCAAATATAGATACTCCTAGCATAACATTAGCAAACAAATTGTTGCAAAATGCAAATATCACACATTTGCATAACTCACAAATGTCATTACTTGCTTTGCATCCTTTGCGGCTATCTTTCGTAGAATGTACCGCTCTTTGAACACCCTTTGCTCTACCGCAGGATAATTTGCATAAAATACATTAAGTGTCCATTTACACACACATACAATTAAAGAATAAAATGATTAACGATTACTGTCTAATATGGATATGGCGAAATATGGAAAGCGAAATCTCATCAATCCTGAAATGCGTGACGAAAAGGATTTTCACTCCACTTACATCAAATACCACTGGATACGATTCTTCCTCCATTACTCTAATTTTTTATTTTTTTTGTCAACCACATGTGATTCAACGTGAAAAAATAATCAACACATGAAAAAGCGAAAACCGAAGGACACATGATAAGATCCAGAACGTGTGCACCAAATGTAGGTCGACACTTGACCCACATTTCACTGCTCTCTGTCCGTTGCAATCAAATTTAATTTAGACACCAAGGAGTTTTCACCACTATTTCCAATTTTATCTCAATGAAATCCTTGCTAAGTGCTCACCCAAGGATCCCATAATAAACGAAAGCGGATACACGAGCGAAACGGAAATATTTGTCCATCAATAACGTTTAATGCCAAAATGGTGTTGGCCCACTCCTTAAAATACCACCCACCTATTCACCCAGTCCCATAGACTAAACGATGACCTAGTCTTGAAGTTAGGTGAACAGCCACATTCGATGAGTCTCTTGGTGGTTTTTAGGATAAGGAGAGCCGCGTCAGACCACACCCAATACAGCACATGTGTACTCGGAGCACCCGAAGCCGTGGGTATTTTCATTTGATAATAATAATAACGGCCATCGTGTGCAGAAAATTAAAAGCCAACGAATCAAATTAAGCGGAGGAGGAAAGGACATTAACGTAAATAGGTACCACCACCCCTTAGTGTTGTCCTTAACCTAAAAACGAAATAAATAAAAAATATTATGAAGCATATCGTTTGTTATAACAGAGAGACGACTATATTCCTTTTTTATCGCCATCCGTCAATGTGCGATGACGATACAGGATAAAAGGATATAGATGAACTTGGCAAACATGCTTGAAGGGATGTGATGTAATTTCCCAAAAAAAAAAAAAAAAAATCGAAACGACTTTCCCACTTGGCATTGGGACGCGAAGAAATATTTATTTTTCCCTTCTGTTCCTGTCGAGCATAACATTTTAATGGTGTTCAACAGCAAATAGAATTTTCTTTGAATAGACTTGGTATCGGAAGGATAAAAGGAAACCAAGAGAGAGGTAGTAGAAAAATTCACCGGAAATAGGTAACAAGTGATTACGGTGTTAATCAAATATTGAGTCACACTGTTACTGGACATTGCGGAAGGCGGAGTTTATCGCACAAATTTGGCACTTATGATGGTCAGAGAAACTAATGAGACATCGTCATCGTAAATTCGTAGCCGTATTTATAGACCTATGCCAACAGGATTCATAAGCGGCATTGCAGATTATGCTAAAGGTCATCCGCTAAAGTCAGCAGATAGAAGAAGACCTTATGATTAAGACAATAGTTTGTGTCAATAGATGTTACCATAATCACAGACTTTCTTCTATGCTGTTGGTTGCAAGCTGTTCATCAGAATGGATAGGTAGTTAGCGTCTTCTAAGAACTTTTAGAATTTAAAGGTAGAGGCAACATATTAAAATATAACGTTTTGTTGGGAGAGGCATTACAGTCTTCCTTGACTAAAATATTACTGACAAGCAAAACTAGAGTTAGCTGTAACGAAGTTATGAATATGTTTAGAGGAGATATTTTGAGCTAGCAATGAAGGGCATTCCTGTCGAAGAATAAAGCTTTAATGACACCTCCTCCAATAACTGATTCACACTTGTCGGGTTTGCGACTGAGCAGAACGCTGTCGTAAATAGTATTCCGAATCTGTTTGCTTCCTAGATTTTATACACTGACATATTGCACTCCTCTACTGACTTCGACCATTACCACTCTGTAACTAAGGTACAGCTGTGAATACAAAAGTTCCCCCGGTGTCTTGCTTTTAGTTTCAAGGCTACGACTGGTTTAATCAGAGACACTTCTCTTGTAGAGTACCAAGCCTTGAATATTGATTTGCTCTCTGCTTACCATTTTTAGCAGTTGTGGGTAATATTATCCATACTATGAGCCTTTCCCTGAAAATTGCTTGTCTTCTTTAAGGCACAGATGGCACTGGATGTGACAAACAGGTGGCGTACTAAGAATGACTTTTCAAGTAACTTTCTTAAAACTGAAGTTACACAAAAGTATCAGAATCTTTCAAATGGAGTGAAATATTAAGGAGCATCCTGTATATATTGTAATATTAGATTTTGACAGGTTGCTTCAGCATTACGAGTTACCCGCCAAGCCATTTCCAAGCGATTGCATGCGTTGGGCACGAAAAAGTGATTCTACTGCATGACAACGCTCGGCCTCTCTTTGCCGAACCCGTTAAAAACTACCTGAAAACGCTCAAATGGAAAGTCCTACCCCACCCGCCATATTCCCCAGATAAAGCGCCGTCCGATTACTACTTGTTCCGTTCGATGGCACATGGTCGGGCTGATCAGCAGTTCCGCTCATATGAAGACATACAAAAATGGCTTGATTCGTGGATAGCCTCAAAAGATGAACACTTTTACTGTAACGGTATTAGAGCTCTGCTAGAAAGATGGGAAAAAGTTGTAGCTAGCGATGGGCAATACTTTGAATGATTCATTTGTAACCATTGTTTCACAATAAACTTGCATTTTCATAAAAAAAAAAAAACAGCGAGAACTTATTTACGCACCTTATACTTTTTACGTTCGAAGAAGTTATCCAATACTGAGCCTATTTTAAATTTACCAACATATTCGATGAGGGATTCCATAAGGTTGGTGGCATGCATCTCTGCGAAATGGTCAGATCAATCCTAATATTTTTCGACATAAATCTGCGGCATTCTTGCTGTAAAGTAAAGGAAACTTGCTGGACAAGCGTGGAACTGAGAATTGGGAAACATTTCCTATGTGATTTTCCGGCCTTTGCTTGTATAAGGTGGTTGATTTCTGGGATTCGTGTTTCAACCTAAGATCCTTATCATTAACACTTCTACTCGTCTCCTTGCTTCTACTCAAAAGGCTAATAAAATAGATACAATAAAAGGATTGAACGTGCTGGTCGTAGAATTGACCTAGTTTTGTAGCCCTCATTTTCCTGTATGACAAGCTAAGTGACATGAAAATATGTTTGCTGTCTATGCAGTCTAACTTTGACTCTTGTGAGTGAATACTTATAAACAGAGAGACTTTATTCTTAACCGAATGCGTTCACCTTACAACCTACTAAGTGGTCTGAACGAAAGTCGTCACTTCGGAGGCACTATTTCTTTTATTCCTAGTGACACCCTGTGTCAGCTCCCAAGTCTGTTATTTGTTTCTCTGCAAAATATTTAAACTCATAATTTAATTTACACGACAAATATTGTAATACAAATGCGTTTCGGTCTCCTGCAACTAATAAACTGCTGCTGGCGACCGATGACGGCAGTTGCTTTTGCCGCCATGACGAGTTGTTGTTTACATAAGAACCGAACGAAAGCGAAATTCTCTGAGATTGAAGAACGCAAACGCACAATACAACACAAAAAAGTACAACACAAAAAAGTACAACATAAATGGTGCCACTGCAACACACATTACTCGGGGTCGCCATTAGCATCATCACATTGCACAACATATGTTGTCGTTGTGGACGACCAATTTTGGTGCTGTTGCCTGGATCCCTGGCTTTGTGGCGGCAATAAACTTCCTCAATGTGGCAGTGATGAGCTCATAATAGGGCACAGCTTTATGGCCCAATGACGGGCTGCTGATAGGTGGTATTCCGCGTAAATGTTGTTCTCGCCAAGGATACCATCTTCATTTCCCTGGGAACACCATGTATGTATGTACTTACATTGAAAATTCGCAGTCGACTTGTATGCATAAGTGTGTTATTCATTTCCCCTTGTTAATAAGGCACCACGGGTAGTACACCATTCCCATTTAGTTGGAACTGAGCTGCAATTGGTAATCTAATCTATCTGGCAGTCATACACACGTACAGAGACAATTGAAGGTAAATAGCTGCCAACATTGAGCAGGAAATTCAGATATGGTTCCCTCATCCCAGTTGTGTTTCCTTTCCTTATCTCGAGTGTTGTTTCAATATACAATATTGGTATCTTGGTGTGAAATTGGGATGATGTTGTTGTTGAAGCTGAAATTCCGTGAAACAGAATTTGAAGACTTGTGTGATTGTGACGGAAATTGCTTTCAAATGATCAAACTTCTGCATCGCGGATGTAACAACTCACTTGTCATTTTCAGCAGTCCTCACAGTTTTCACAGTCGTTCCCCAAACCCAATACAAGGTGTGTGGGAGACATACAACACACGTCTTGTGTACTGGACTCCAATGTAGCAATATTGTTGGAAGTCACAAGCAGTCAAACAACCCGACAGCGTCTGGATTTTCAAACCATTAGGCTGTAAACGAAAGGCCATCTGTGCTATCCATTCATAAGATAATCTAGCTTAGCAAGCTATGATTCCGTTCTTACCAAAGGATTTAACCAACTTTTTCTATCACTCCTTAAACTTATTTTATTAAACTAAGGGAAACTCTGCGAGCAATATTCACAGCTTCATCCTAGCGCCAGGATGACTTGAAACTCAAAGGTGCTGGGAAATCATGTTGTGCATAAAGCCCCATGAGCAAGACATATCTTCCCGTAACATTGAAGTGAGCATCGCATTGAGGAAACTATGTCCTCTACGTCAAACCATTTGATAAATAATCGAATTTTTTTCGTCCACGATGGTGGTCTTCATGAGCCCGTAAGATCATGGCTTGGAACGGGATGGTAGGTAGGTAGGTAGGTACAAGTGGTTGAATCTAGTGAACCTGCCAGAGACACAAGTAGCGCGGATGCGTCGTTTTGATACCACAACTCACGTGACCTGGATGTTGGTGGGCGTAGGGGTGTAGTTTTCAAATCCATCCTGTGGAGTTAAGAAAATAAATAATGTTGTAGAATTTGATGTAAGAAATCTCAGATAGTTCCTTGAAGAAGAGTTTACCGAGTGTGCGCTGCCTAGCTCTGGCTAGTGCTGGGCAGTCACAGAGAAAGTGGAATAACGTTTCCTTTTCTAGTGAATTGACGCAACTACGGCAATGGGGGTTGAATGGGATTTTCTTTTTTTTTTTATAATTCACTAGCGCTAAAGGGGTTATGAATACCCTTATGATGCTGTTCACACAGCGCTAGTGTTGATATAGTGATTTTGAAACTCAGGTGGTATTAGGTTTCAGCCTTTTTGCTCCGAGGGTGGAGTCCAGAATGACTGGGGAGAATTATTGGTACTGTTGCCATTGCTTATAATTCACAGTATTTCTTCCGAACAACTCAATGTCATGAGTACGATTAACACTTTCAAGCCATATGACCACCCTACTGCCAGTGTTATGCCTATGCAGTAGAGTTCACGTCAGCTTTTCCCGCGGTTGAACGACGTTTTTTTTTTTTTTGACATCGGAATTCGAACCTGGAACCTTCAGCGTGACAAGCGATGATGCAACCACTACACCATGGCCACCTCTCAACGGGATGCCTAGCTTGGCAACGTGTGGACCAATCGGACAGTTGCCCGTGCTTATTGCTGTGATTCTTGCTGTCTCGATGCGGTTGCTATTTATAAGGAGAGGTGAAATAACTCCACCCTGCGGAGTACCTCTATCTACGGATTTGGTTATGAGGCTGTTCCCCAATTGTGACTGAATAATCCTGGTTTTTAGCATGGATATAATCCAGTTCCTGACAGAAACCTCTGTGCCAAGCTTGGTAAGAGATTCCAGGATGGATTCAGTATGCACATTATTGAAGGCACCTTCTATATCTAGAAAGGTGGCTAACGTATACTGTTTGTAATGAATAGATTTCTCAATCGTCTGCACCACCTCATGCAGGGCCGTCTCCGTGGACTTTCCTTTCAGGTAAGCATGCTGGGACTTCGATAGAGGAGATCTTTTGAGTGAGTCCCGGATGTTCATATCCAGGATACGTTCTAGGGTTTTGAGTATGAAGGAAGTAAGGCTGATGGGTCTGAAGTCCTTGGCTGACTCATGACCTCTCTTGCCGATTTTAGGGATGAAAACGACTCGCACACGTCTCCAGTTGTCGGGGATGTGATTTAGTCGAAGGGAGCCACGATATATGGCCGTTAACCAGGGCATTATCTTCTCCAAGTTCCTTTGAAGCATAATCGGGAGGATCCCGCCAAGACCTGGTGACTTATAAGGGGAGAAACTGTTGATGGCCCAGGAAATCTTTTCCTCGGTTATAAGGGAGTTAATTTTATTCTAGGCTGCGGGTTGCATATTTAGTGCAGTCTGCACGTTATTGCTGATATCTTTATAGCCCGGGAAATGGGTATTCATAAGGAGTTCCAATGATTCTTTAGTGGAATCTGTCCATGTTCCATTAGATCGTTTGATGAATGTTGAATTTGAATGCTCTTTGGACAGGATTTAGTCTGGCTGAATCCTTAAGAGTTTCAATGGAATGGCAGTACTCTGCCCAAGCCAGTGACTTAGCCTTGCCAATAGTATTTTTGTATAGTTTAAGGCAATCCTTCTAAGGCTCCCAAAACTTGTGTTTGTAGCAGATATTGAAGATGTCTCTGGTCAAGTGTCTCAAGTCGGAAAGATCTTCATTCCACCACGGAGGGAGAGAACGGGATGACTCAACAGCTTGTTACCAATGTTCGGATGTATTTACCTCGCTTAAGTTCCGAATTCATCAAATTGAAAATGAAGATCTGCTGAAAGGCAGATTGAGTCTTTATTATAATACAGTGGCTGGCCACGGAGGTATTCTTGGTATATGTGTAGAGTAGATAGAAGGTAGGAAGGATGGAGGCACGGAGTTGTACGGCTTACCTCGTCTTATGGGGGTATGGGTCTACTTAAACACTTGTGTATAGTGTCATTAAAGCTTCTTAAAAGAAAGAGCGGAAGAAAGAAAGCCCTTACTCAATGGATCAGTAAATATACCGTGGAAAAAGAATGGAAAAAGGATCTTAAACTAAACATTACTAGCGTTTTCTAAATCTCAACACTGATCTATACTATTCTTAACTATAAACAGTTTCTCTCATTGTCGCTCCTCAATCCCCAGATGTCCATGACGTCAGCACGCCCAGCCTTACTTGGCCCAGATTTACTCAGGGATAGCCCCTTGGACTAACTGACGTTATTACAGGACATTTCCCCTTTGCCAAACATCTCAACGTGTTAGGTTTAAGTGACATCACTGTCTGTGACGCTTGTGGAGATGGCGACGACACTGCGGACAATTTCCTATGTGATTGTCCCGCCCTTGCCAGGTGGGAGATTTTTGGGGCTGATGTGATGGTGATGATGTGGTGTGATGAAGTGCTGGTAACCTTAGCTCCTTATCACTGAAGCTCTTACTTGACTTTCTTAGAAAAACGAAGAAAACACAGTAAAAGAGTTGTACCTGCTGCTGTTTTTCGGTCTTAGTGCTCCAGCGTGGTGTTCCAACACTCCGTCAGAAAACAAAAAAAGCCCCTTGGCCTGGTATTACTTCATCGGTAGAAGCTTCACCTGACGATGATGCTGACCTGACTCTAAAAAAGTAGATTACTGGATAGAATAGCTTATAGGTGTAGCCTTGATGTGTTATGCACCCAAATTTTGACCGAAATTGTGGGTTCTGTTGTCAAACATCTTCGTACTTATTCCATCGTCTTCAAAAACAAAAAACCACTACTCATGTATCACATCCAAGATAAAATTTCAATTTAACCTCGTAAGCAACTTTATCTTTAAAATAAACCCACGAAGCTTGCTTTTGTTACTATATTTTTCTACCTCCAAATAAGAACTCTCATACTACCTCAAAGGCATCTTTTCAGTTGCACTATCACCCAATAACTTTGCCGATTCGCCAAAGTTTAATGAATTGCCCAAGGAAAATCAATAACGTTAAGCCTCAGCCATTATTCGGTGTCGGCTTAATCGAAAATTGATGGTCCACTTGTGTGTATCAGCGCAGAACAGTGACCACTGCAATTGCAACTTCCTCTTAATCCAATGTTGTTGTTGCGCACTCATACCCTATCTCTACCCTTTCCAATCCAGACACACACAGAAGCTGTGGTTATTGAGGAGAACTTCAAAGGACTGGTGCGATGCAATGGATCACGGTTTTGTTCTCTTGCTACGATGCATGTGATACAGATGCCGTCGATAACAACACAGATTGATGTTGGCTGCCATAGTCCGATACAGAGATGCAAGGAATTCTTTATGCATTGCCGAATGGAATATGGGTCAACGCGTTCTCGTTCTCAACCCGAATTGCATATATTTTATTTTTATTTCTCTCTGTCCGCCTATGTTTTTAGAACCAAGGGCAGGGGGAAGGGCTCAACATTCTTTATGGTAATATGTTGAAATCACTAGTACTTATCTAATAGTTCAGTGCCTTCGTAGCACGCTTGTCTTTGCACGTAAGGCCCACAATTATTACTAAAGTGAGGTCTAACCAAGAATGCTGTCGTCGACGTTTGCCGATAAGAGAGTGCAACTACCTGATACTGTTTTCCGTATTCCATATGCGACTTGGGTATTAGAGGAACTATGAAGGAGCATGGGTGTTGGTAGATTTCCTCATCCATTCATTTGGAAGTTGTACAGCAAAGTGGTGGTGGGGACCGAAAGACAAGCCTTGGCAATAAATTCTATTCAATTGCGTTCTGCATTGCTGCGACGTGTTTGAAATATTGAAACCATTAGATGCATGCACCTCTGCAACCATATGCTAGATGTAAACATATGAAGTACGTCACTACAAAACTCTGGTCGGGGGTGGCATACAATTCTTCATGAGCTCAAGCTAGGTGCGGCTAATAGTAAGACAGAACACGAGGAACAGATTCAGTTATGAATTCATTGCGCAAAGTATTCACTTGCAGAGTTTTATATAGTCCTCGTACATAGACTGCGTGTAATTGCATACTGGTGTGGGAGAATGTGTCAGGTATCCAGACTGGTTATTTGTTCTTTAGAGTAAGAGAAGCGTTAACCTCGGACAGAGGGAATTGATTGAGTCTTTAACTGACGACATAACACCTAAATCGATATTCAGGAAATATATTCGCTGATGGATTCCAGATAGATGGACGATATTATTGGTGTTTTCGATACAGCAATCTATACCGATGGCTTAAACATGAAATATGCCATGGGTACGGGAAGCCCGTTGCCTTCTTGACTGTGGCCATGAAGATTTTGGATGAAAATGATTGCTATACGGGAAGCTTTAGGGGGCGTTATGATGATTCAATGTCACAAAGAAAGGTTGATAGTTAAGCTGCTGTCAGAACCACTCCTATAATGCCTATAGTGTTCAAAAAATGGCTCATAGCTGAATTTTAAGAAGACAATTGTAGACTGGTGATCATTTCCTCAGATCATTTTCGAAGATGGACCTGAAGGTTTTGTAGGTTACAACTAAAAATATTTGGGCACGAGAAATAGGGTTTTGAGTTTGTTATTGAATTGAACAAGACTTTAGTTTGGTTCGCTAAAACCTGTTTCAGAAATTCAAATGCGACCTCAACTCATTTATTTGAAAAGTGGCTGAGGACCTTAGATCGACTTTTACTTACCTACAATGGTAATAGAATGATAAGTAAGCTTCTTCGTTAGTTCCAGGCTTTATCAGAGTTCTCAGGTAAGAATGAATGTTTCAATCAATGAATCAATGAAAGTGGTCACAAAAGATCACACACTCCGCTGTGGTTTCAACGTGCGGGCAAGCTTAATGGAAAGGATTCGGGTGTTTGAGAGGGCTTGCCTTAGGCCTTGCCTTCGCCTATACAGAACACCGGAGTCTGAATACGGAAAATTCTATTCCAATGAGGTCCTATACAACAAGGCGGACCTAATCAGAGTGGACAATTTCATAGTGAAGCTTACTCGAGGGCACATTGCAAGAGCAATGAACTCGGCTAATAACCTGATCTCTGGGGCTTACTACCCCAATACTATGTATCACGAGAGGGTGCGCCTTAACGGCTTCGTCCCCCCAGAAGCTTTTCTGCATTTTGACAAGGAAGGTCTGATCCAGGATAGGTTAGCGGTGCCGCAAATCTTCCATGTGGCCCGGACAACTGTGGAAAGGCAACTCAACTACGGTCGAGACGTCGTTGAGAGCACTGAGGAGCGCCTCCGGTTCAGTAGGTCGGTTTCGGAGCGCAACATTAGGGATGTTGGGCGGCAGCACCAGACTTTCTGGTGGCTGTCGGAAAGCGAGGGAACTCCCTCGTCGAACCCTATCGATCCGGGCAAGTCCAGAGATGGACAAAGCTGGCCATGGCCGGCCTACATAGTTTAAGGTTATTTTAAGGTAGATTTAAGAAAAAAAAAAATAAATACAGAAAATACAAAAAAAAAAATACAAAAAATACAAAAAAAAAATATACGTATTTAATTACGTAGCATGTTAAGTGTTAAGTTAGGTTAAGGTTTATTTTAAGGTAGTTTTAAGTTTCAATTTAATTTAGATTTAAGGAAACATACAAAAAGTCCTGTTACTAAGTTTTTTCAAAACAATTTTCTTAGTTTTACAATAGTTTAGTCCTTGGATTGTTTAAGTAAATTAAGTTAGGTTAGGTCGAAAGACATAGATTAAGAATTAAGTTTAGCTTAGAGTGCCCGTGTAGGGCATTTAAACAAACAAACAACTCCGCTGTGGTTTTTCCTTATAGAGACTCTGGAAGGTATGACGTCACTGAACAAGTTTTTGCTTAATGAACCAACTCGTGTAAAACTTAACTAAGACTTCCTAATCAAGTAACAATTTCTTTAAAGAAGTAATTGAGCAAACCGTGGTTAAAGGAATAAGGAAAAGATCAATAGAGGTTGAAAAAGAAGAAGCTGGCTAACAGACACATTTCTTGGTGATACAAGAATTAGGGTCTGGGGGACACCAGGGTACAGCTGGAGAAACAAAATCGAGGTTAAGGTGGTAGTCTTAAACTCTCCGCCACCCGTATATTCCGCAAAGCGCAAAGGAAAAAACTAAAGACCAGGTTCTGAAACATTGTAGAAAACTGGACTGTGTTAAATAAGTCTGTTTTGAAGTGTAAGAGCGGTTGAATTTAATAGAAATATACCTACATATGTCTTCTACATAGCTAGGTTCACTTTTGAAACTGGAATCTTCTGAAAAAAAAGAAATTATTTTGGGTAATGTCAATGCAGGTTATCATACTTTGGACTGGGTTAGTATACTTCCGTAGACGGATATCTTTCTAAAAGTGCTAATGGACTTAAGGACCGTCTTGTGGCATAATACAACCATAAACAAGGAAAGATAAGTTTTGAAGAGGATGAGAAAGCTTATTCTATTCTATTAACAAGTAACTGACTTACACTGAACCTATAACGGTCTATGTGGTGCAGGATGGGAAGCTTACGAGCATCTTACATACGCGATATGTTTACTTATCGTATAGACAGCAATGTTCCTATCCGAAAAATCTTCGAATCCACCCCCGAGGGACGGGGCAGTATGGGCTTCATACCCGTTAAGAGTTTCTGCCTGAGATACTGCCGCCTTTCATCATATTAGATCATGGGTACGTTGTAGCCAGATGGAGCATTGAAAAAACGATGTGATGTGATCCGAACACTACAGTTCCATATGTAAACTGCTATCAGTCTGTGCTGTACTTTCCACCATCGGCACTATGTGGCCTATGTCTCCAAAGTTAAGAAGTTGCATTGTTTAACTTTAAACTTTAATTACCCACAGATACACAGTGTTCAACATTCCATCCTGATGCAGTTTAAAGTAATATCTGTCGTTTCCATGTAAGCATTCTTATGTCTTTTTTCCACAACCGCATCTATTATAACGAATGATCTCCAATGGGGGTACAGACCCGATGCCTGTCATGAGCAATAAATGACGACAACATGTTGCAGCATATAATTTATGTGAAAATCCTTCAGCATTCCTTTCATTAAAATATTATGTGCCAAAGCGATGGTAACCTACACATGATCTACTCCTCCTTCATCCATGTTCCCTTTAAATATTTTTTTTTTTTGTTTATTTGGTTTTAAATTCGAAAATCCGACTTTCAATTCTGTATTTAATTTCAGCAAACACTTCTTCCACCACATATAAGTGGCGTGTTGCAGCAAAGGAACATCCTTGTGCGAAATAAATCGTATTTTGTAGCCAAGTATTTCCCTCTTATGCGTGCTCTTGTGGCATCCACCTCTGGTTTACGTCAAGAATTATACTTTTTTCGAAAAACATAAAATCTGAAGTGGAAAATGGAAAATGAGGAGTTTCTTTGGTGTGCTCTGGGAAATGTGTGCCCACTCTTGTTTGCTTTCTAAGAGTTGGTAACGTGTTGGGATTAATGCTTCTTAAGTTTTTAAAAACTACAGAGAAGATAGAAATCACGTACGTGTGTATTTAAGACTTCCGGCTTCTTAAAGAACGTGTTCAAAGTGCACTTAAATTTGGATGTATATAGTGTAAATGTTGGTTGAAGACTTTTAAGTACAAATGCATTCAGGACACAATTTAATGGCACGGGCTTTAAGGAAGAAGTTAAGTGATTTAAGGAAGAGAAATGAACAGACATTTGAAATTAAACTTTGAGAGAATTTTTCCAATTTTTCGTGTCCGGTAATAATTTAACCCACCATCCAGCAAGTCGGAAAATTTCAGGATTAAGACCCAATATTACAAGTGCTGCTCATGATAAATTTTCTATAAGGATATGCAGGTGACAATTATGAGCCTACTAAGAGTTCGAATCGTACTCATTCCTAAAATCGGCAAGCGATGTTATGAATCGGGTAAGGATTTCAGACCCAATAGCCCAATGTGCGTTATGCTTAAAACCCTAGAACGTGTCCTGGACATGCCATGCGGAACTTTCTCAAAAGATTTTAGCTATTTTAGAAAGAGCTTTGACATAGCTAAACGCTTGGGCCACCAGTTGTGGACTTGGCGTTAGTCCAAGTTAAACTGAACTTATTCTATTTACCTCTAAGTACAAAGTATCGAATTTCAAATTTCCACGTCGTAACAACTAAGCACTTACTCTATCCTCCAGTGCAAGATCATCTTTGACCCTAAGCTCAGCTGGAAACTGAATATATAACATAAAGAAAGCATGTGTCACTTTCTATGATTTTAGCAAAATTTTTGATAAAAGATGGGGACTCCAACCTCAGATAGTCCTCTAGATGCACACTACCGAAGTTCGTCCCATCCTCACCTATGGATTACTCATTTGGTGGCCCATCTTACAGCATTACAAAACTAAATAGAGTAAAAAGGACAGCTGGTATCAGAACCACAAGTGACCTACGCTTTCAACGTGCTTTTAAACATTCTACCCCTGGACCTGCACATCAAACATATCGTTTCGTGTAGTTCAATAAGACTCAGAAATGGATTCTGGTTCGCGAAACCATATGGCCACCGCAGTGCTTATGATCTGTTGCCTAGGGCTTTGACCCCAACCATAACTGACTAAATGATACCTCAACTCAAATTTGATAATATGATTTAAATCCATTTTTTGGACAGGACGGAATCGTAAAAATAACTCACTTCTATTGAAATATTACGATTTTTACCAACGGTTCCAAGAATGCGGCGGAATGATTTGGTTCAACTTTTGGTGGTTCACTTGCGGAGTTCCTCTGCTCACCGATTGGATTCATCAAGGTAAGAATTCTCCAGCATTTTCGTTCAATTGCCAACTCTAGGTGGAACAACTTAAAAAACTGTGCCATATCCAGACAGATATGGTCTACCTACAATAAAAATAGGACGAACCTAATCAACAGAACTCGCACCGAGACAGTAAGAATTGTAATAATTAGCACAAAACATTGGCTAATTGGCTCACACGCTGCCAAGTTAAAACTCATTACTGTAGCTGGTACCATTCAGGAAAAAAAACCCTATTCCATTGTATTTGTGACCCGGCACTAGGCAGAACCAGGCATCTCACACTTGGCAAAGCCTTTTTCAGGGAATTATCGGAGATCACTGGCATACAATTTTGCAACATTAACTTTCTCAACTTTGATTTGGTTTGAAAACTTCAATTTTCGGTCATACACTCATACCCTTCAACATCTAGGTCACGTGAGCTGTGGTATCAAAAATCTGCATCAACGCCACTTGTGTTTCTAACAGGTCTTACCTTAGGAAACATTGTACCAATATCAAGTCACTCTTTTTCTAAAGTCACTGATGGTTACTGGACTAAACGCTTGAACAATATACTATGCCTATATTTAGAAACATCTTCCAGGATATATATATATGCACTACGGTGACTTTTTCTGACATTTAAATAGAATCGATAATCCTTGTCCTATGGATATCGCCCAAAATTTGCGTGTCTGTCTGCTTTATTGTAAAGTTTAACCTCAAATGCAGAATCCTACAGGCATCATTTGTTAGCAGGTCCGTGAGATGATTAACCCACCAAATCGTTGCATCTTTGCTTCAAGTAAACAATTAATGACCAAGTCAAGGGTGTTTTAGAGGCATTAAACACTTAGCCCCATGAGATTTCAGAAATTGCCAAATATTTGCAGTGAATCGGTAAGGAAAAAGGTGAACCTGGAGACCAATTCCTAAAAATTATGCAGTAGTTGTACATACACTGTGATCATAGTAGGTACCTCCTAACCAAGCTTAATTTCTTAAGTACACTAGCCGCAGAGCAATGTATTGTATTGCATCCTTTGGATGTATTTGCATAAGTAACTTCAGTTTAAAGTACAATGAGCACTGGCTAATAGTAAAAGCTACAGAATACAGTTGGCTGTTTAACAGCTCTCTACAAAATAATGGAAAATCAAGCAAATCATCTTTATTGATGGTTCTAAAGCACAGGGGTTGACTGGATATCCAGTTATGAAGGTTTACCTTGAAACGATAAGTTAACAAGAAAAGGCTCGAAGCTTCGCCTGAATTAAACAAAAATTGGCTGGAAAAACCATTTGATGTGTAAAAATTGCGCCGAAGAATAGCATCTTCATAATATACTAGCTGACTCGGCGAACTTCGTTCCGCCTAAAATTGATTAAATTATTAATGTCTCTTTCGAAAGTCGAGCCTCCCTATTGAAAGAATGAAACTCGTTTGGAATTAAATTGAATTCAATGCATTCTATTTACATCGAAAATGGATTTCACACATTTCAGGTCACTGCAACGCTTTGTGATAAACAACGTTGTTTGTTTTGTTGTCCGGTACGTAAACAAACAATGCAGACGGCTTTCCGACACGCGAATACGCCACGTACAATTGTCCATGCGAAAAGCATTTTTGTGAGGGACAAAATTATCCGATTGTCAATTCCGCTCCCATACAAAATAGAATTTTCATCTACCCCTGAAAGTATGCAAATGGGTGGATGGTCCCTCCTGAAAGTATGCAATTTTGGATTTTCACGATTTTCCGACGATATCTGAAAATTGCATACTTTCAGAGGTGACCATCCACTAATGAAATTATGCAATTTTGGGTTTCTACGGTTTTTTGTGTGTTTCCCTGGTTCAATACGAATCCAACAAAAAAATCTCCATGCAAATCGGATGATGTTCAGCCGAGTTATGCGCGTACGAACCAACACACAATTCATTTTTATATAATATAGGGATAGATGAGTCGGTCGGTTCGTGCATGAATGACTGAAAACCCTATATTTTTTTTATAATCAACCAGCGCTAAAGTTGTTATGAATACCCTTATGATGCTATGCACACAGCTTAAGTGTGGGTGTAGTGATTTTGAAATTCAGAACCCTTACTTTTTCAATAAGTCATCATTCATTTAAGGAATCCCACCTCATGAGTTAGTGCTTCCTATTCTTTGTTAAGTTTGCCTTACCAGATTGATGTTGTCGAATGCTATCAAGTATATGAGTACCATTGTGTATCACCAAACCCTTCGACATAAATTCATTTTGATGGAATAGCTTGTCAAAACAATGATTTAAACACAGACAACATGTGTGATCCATTTACCACCCACAACATGATCCTGAAGGCTTACTCCTCGTCCTCAGTGGAATGGACAATAATGAAAAATTCCATTTTGAGCTGTCACTGAGTTTCCTTTGTTCTATGTCAGACTCGGTTGTGTCGTGGAATGAAAGGCGACCACACGGAAAAACCAATCAAATGGAAATCTTTCCCAAAGGGGGTCCCAAATTATTCTTTATCCATTGTGCAGTGTGCAGTGTATAGTAGATTGAGTGCACAACTAGGAGAGCATGGATATAGTAGACAGTCCCAACATGCTAACCACAAGAAATGTCATCGACAGTGTGAGTGGATGTATGCGATAGTCCTCGTGCTGTATGAACATTACTTTTTAACGGTGTAAAGAAATTAAGATTTATCAACGTCATCGTCACTTCAAGATGCCCAAACATAGTTCTGTCCCAAGCGAACATATTCAATCCCATTATTTCTACACCCTTAACTCCGGTCCATTAAACTTTCATTCTCTCTACCACCGTTACCTTCAGCTGAAACCCTACATCTTCAAACTTTCGTAATTAAATTTTCCACATCAGTTTTAATATTCTGCCATGAGGTTCTTCAACTATTCTCCGCTCGAAATTAGAAACCAGAAAAGTACTTGAAAACAAAAGAAACTTTTCCACCCAGAACTCAGTTTTTGAAGGCAAAAAAAAAAACCGAGCCCTGCTTGCAAAACTGGTGTCCTAAGCACTTGTTCCGACCCAATGCATCCAACCGTTTCCCGCTATTTCATTATGTTCTTTTATTTGCCTGCGATGGCGCAAGACTTACTAAAATTAGAGGAAAATGATTTAACAAAATATGACGTTGGTTTAGAAAAGGGGTCGAGTTCATAAAGTCTAGATGTGGCTCTGAGATGAATGTTGGCGAAGGAACAGGGATCCTTTGTGAACCAATCAACGAACATGCAGTACAAGCTATGGGTTAACCAGTGTTAAATGTGATTGGTTCTGTTTATGTGTAAGAGAAAACTGGATGCACGGATTATGAATTGCAAGATTGAAGGAACCGCTACCGATATCAATATGGTTGGCATAAAAAAAGCATAAACTTCAACAAACCTGCATTCTTAGAATCTTCTACAAGTGTTCAAGAGCTGCTGGTTAAATGAAAAGGGAAAGGTATCTTGTAATAAAGGTTGTCCCATAGGGAGTGCAAATTAATTTTTGCAAGGTTGGCGGCCTCCCACCCAACGCCTGCTGCGCATTCTGACAAGCAAAATTCAACTCCATGCCTAAAAAATTCATTTGAACTCAAGCAAGTAAGGCATTCTTAGAGCCGATAGTTCGTCAACTTAATCAATCATCATCAGTTGTCCTGTCAACTTTCGGTACAGATGTTGACGATATGCGGTACCAGCAGGACGGCAGCGCAAGTCACTCTAAGTGATAAACTTTTGATTTGTTTGGGTGCCAATTTTACTAATCAAGTCCCCAATATAAACATCAGAGACGTGCCATGAGTCGTACATCAAAAGGATAAACTCGGCGAACCGAATTGCATCCTTAAGGGTATGCTGGGCCTTTAGAACTGTGTCAGCGGACGCAGTGGGGCAGGTAAAGCTTTTACCTAGCACAATATCTGGCGGGGCATGGGTGATTCTGGGAGTACCTCTACAAGAACAAGTACGTGCATGATCCTTTCTGCCAGGACTGTGAATGGAAACTCCAGAACGTAGAGCATATGCTGGTGGAATGCCGAAAATACATAAGTGTAAGAATTACATCTTAAAAAGAGAAATTGGTGTCGAAGTGATCCCAAGAAGCCTGATTTTTATATCAACCTGCGCATAAAAAAAAAATTCTAAAACTAGCAAGATCATGTGATTTAAGGAATTTTGTGAACTCAATTTTTTTCCATTTTAACAAAAGCTCTTGTTGGTTCAATCCCAAAATAAGAACAGATCTCAATTCACCTTAGTTTTTTTGTATGCCAGGTACATGCAGCCATACGAACTAAACCTCTTCCTAACTATGGAGATGGGAGTACAAGGTGAGTGTCAGAGGCTTATGTTTCTCGTACCCAAAGATATTCTGCTAATCCATCGAAAAACAACTCAATATTATCCGTCGCACTACATCAATCTTACAAGTCAATCTAAGAATAGAATTTGGATAGAATGACACTACGACCACATCGAATATTCCGCGTGTGGTTATGGAAAAAAACAGCGAAACTGCCTCAATAAATGGGAAACGTACTTCAACCTATATCTACTAATAATTCCCCCACCAGCCGATGTAGATACTTTTTTTTTGGCATATGGACAATTAACAAGCTAAAGGCATTAAGTGTTCGCCACGGGTGGGTTATAATCCCAACAATGCGGGTTATATATTTCAATAACACGTTTGTCCCATGTTAGATGAGTTCGGAGAGAAGCGTGCTCCTCCTCTCAACAAATAATCGAATTAAAATGGACTATGATTTATCTGCGATAATCATTTTAAATTAAGTGTCATCGCGGATAACATGTCGAACACAGCTGCAGCGTAATCAAATGATGGATAAGCCCATAGATGGCTGTCAATCGAATCGAGTTATTTTTGAACTAAAAGCTCTTTGTTTTGTTGAACATTAAAAATGAGAACTTTTTGGAAAAACAAGAACCACAAGGCGATGAATAAGCGCGACAATATCATCAATTTTATTTGTTTATCCGGAAGGCGCCGAGTGTGAAAGTGCTTCTCCTTGTTTTCTTTGTTACTTCTTTGACGCATTATTCAAATTCCAAAATATACAATTCTTAAAAATAGCTACAAATGGATGAAGATCCATTTAAACATTTTAAAACCCATGACTAAAAAAATGATCGCCATTTAAAGTGATGATCTAAATATTTCATTTTATCCAAATTTTTAAAGATGACTATGCACCAGCAGTTGTTAGCTTTCATTATCAAAATGAGTTAATGAAGTTTGGGTTTAGGAATACATACGTACATATTTGGACATAGAGTTTCCACGCGGTATAAGGTCAAGTCCATCGACAACTTGTTAGGAGTTTTGCAACACTTTCGTTAACTCATTTACTAAACCTGAACATTCAGAGTACAGAAGATGTAGGCTCTGCTGAAGAAATAGCAATAATCACCAGTTAAAGCACCGTTTCGAAAATACTTCAATGTGCACTATTCGAAGTGCAGAAGGTCCCTCTGTTATCCCTAAAAAGACAGTAATTGTTCCTTTTTCTCAATCGTCCTTCACTATTCGGGTGAAACTATCTCATTCTCTTAGGAACCTTAATAACTGGGAATCATCCTGGATAGCAAAATGTTCTGAAACCCACAGATTGACAGAATTATTAGCAGAGCTACCATATCATTATAGACTTACCGCTGAATCTGTAGGAAAACCGGAGAGTACAACCAAAGGTACTATGGCTATAAACATTGATCGTCAAACCGATAATCTCTTATACAAGCGTGGCCTGGTGTGGTTGAAATAATCACAATTAAAAAATTAGAATGCGTCCGGCGCCTAACTGAAACCTGCTGCCCCTAAAATTATCTTGGGTTTATGTCCCATTGTCGCGAAACATCGACTTTTCCACTCAAGCAATTTTGACGCAAGTTCCTATAGAGGAGGTGACATATCCTTGCTCGAAACATATAAACACGACGCAACCTTTAGCATGTTTCCAGACGACATGCTACCTAAAAACTACTTTAACAAATGCTTTCCAGTAGTTATCCCGTTGAGGGATGACTGGGAATAACACCAACAATTACCTTCTGGCCAACATTACCCACAAATATTTTGACCAACAACTCATAGAGAGTCAGGGTCTAGCTTCTCGTAGCCATTCATCTTGTGGGTGTTATATTTTTGGCCCGGATGAAAGGGATTATTTCCGACTCTGAACGGCGGATTGAGAAGCTTTATCATGACAGATTATGCTCTTGGAGTTGTGTCATTGCTTGCCAAGAGGTGGTGAAAAATGTTTGGATGTTGCTGATGCTAGGACGGCGATTCCTGATACCGTTACAAAGAAAACTAGTTTCATTGTGAATCTTGATAGGAACAATCTTAGAGTATTTACTGGACAAGGAACACTATCTTCTTAATAAATATCTACATTGCAGTATACTCTGTCTTGAGAGTAAAAAGACTTCTCCACACATACTATCGGATTGCTTGCTGCCATCCACATAGAGAAGTTCCATATCTTTCTGACATCCTTTGGAGTGAATCAACTCATCTAGTCCCAATGGAGCTTGCTGCCATTCATACAGAGAAGTTCCATAACTTCTTGACATCCTCTGGAGTAAAACAATTCCTCTAAAACAGATAAGGGAAGGAACAGGAAGGAAGGAAGGAAGATTCTGAAGAGAAACTGCAGTGCCAAGGGCTGTAAACAACCCTCCCGATCCCGAACAACGAACGTATAATAAATACTATAACTGTTCGGCTTTATGAATCACGTCTCCCGTTTTCAAAATGTCATCGTTAGTTACCCAATAGTTTTGAATTGTTCAAATGAAAAATTACAACCGAGGTCAACTGAAGACTTCATCTGAAAAGTGTTACAATTTCAATTTGTTCTTCGTTACAAGATTCATGTCGTACTGTAGTCCCAAAATATATTCCCTGAATTTATGCCAAAACAAACATGGTGGTTTGCTTTTCAATTTACCTTAACACAGCTCCCAAACAGGATTTCAAGGTAATACAGAACTCTTCCACGTTCAACGATCCACTCCACAGAATGATGACTAATAAGTTCGCATCGAAGCAAAAAGCAATGAACTCCTCATGGACAAGACTCCAATGGAATACCATATACATCTCGATAGGTATATAGCCGTGCATCGTTGTATGAGCGTGTATCTGAATTGAAGTGCTTTTTTTTCATTCTCTGCACGATGCAAATAAAAGGAAATTAAAACACAAAACGCACGATTAAAGTTGAGCTACTAGGTCAGAGCCAGTTGTTGGACCTCGCAGAAGATCTATGTACGTCTGGAACATCAGTCTTCTACATGAGAAAAAATAAAATCTATACAAAGAAAGATACTCTTCGTCATATGGGTCTTCATCGTCGTTGTCGTTCGTTTTGAAGTTCTGAAACACGAATGAAATGAAAATTGCTGTGTTATGACGCAATTCACTTCGGTCTCATGGGCAAGTCTATAAAGATTCATGCATTTCTTCCATAGAGACCCAAGCCGAGCAGAGCAGGAAGGATTAATATCAATCAAAGAAATAAAGCATTTTAATTCAGTTAATTTAAACGTATGCCAGCTAAACGTCAAACTGATGATGTTTGTGAGGTTATTCTGTTTTCGAATTTGGTTTTTTTTTTCAACTTTACACATTCTTGTTAAAAAAAAAATCCCTTGATGTGCGCTTTCGACGTTTGTATGTAGACAACCTATGAACATTTCTAAATAATTTCGAAAAGAATCATCATCATCATCAGATGCTATAAAAATTATCATAAATTTGTCTGACACGTTTCATTGGTGTTTCCACATTATTCTTTTTTTTTAATTTTTCAGTTGTTGCTGTTTCAGTTCAGAACGTGATGTTTGTTGTTTGATGGTTCATTTTTAAAATGTGACGTATCCCATGCGCATTGGAATCTCCAGACAGTAGACATGATGCATTAAAGTCCAAGAGACATGGAAATTCTTATGAAAAAAAAAGACGAGCTGAGTGTCTACTGTAAAGGAATTGCTTTTAAGCGGCGAGCCCTCTGTTGGTCGAGAGGCACGTTAATAATTAATTTTATATTACATACAACTTTTGAATATTGATTTTGGTTTTTTTCTGGAATACATAAAAATTCATAAAGTACTCAACCATTTTCCAGTAAAATAGAGACGCTCCAAGTGATTTACCTGAAATGATAAAGTAAAAAGCACACATAAGATACAAAATTTTTTATATAGAATGTTATAAAAATCTATAAATGTTCAAAAGGCAGCCAGCATCCACCTTTTTGGCATTTTAAAAACTCCCAACAAGCTTAAACTAATTTAAAATTGAACTTAAATTTAAAACTAAGATTAGTTTTAGGAGTTGTGAAGAAGATCAGATTTAAGGCAAAGAGTGGTGTGATGGAAGTTAAAAATGGTAAGGTTTGAGTTGATCTTTTGTAGCGTACGGGAGATCGTTTCGTTTGAGCCATAAGAGGTGTGGTGGGTCTGTAGATAGAAGAAACAAAGAACTCGAAGATAACAAGTGTGTAACCTGAAATAAGTCGATGAATGAAGAGAATGTCGGCTGAATCTCTGCGTTTTTCAAGGGTATTCAAGTTGATAAGGTTGGGGCGGTTTTGATAGGGCGGCAGAATTATAGAGTTTTTTGAGGGCAGACTTCGAAGAGCAAACAAAAAAAAAAAAAAAACGGCGCTGCATGTTTCGATTTTCGAAACGCGACCACTATGATACGGGCGTACTTTGAAGGGGGCGAACAAAGGTTATGTAGAGGGATTTGGTTACGCATGGGTTGGTGAATTCTTTGGACCTCCATCTTACAACACCTATTACAGAGTTGGCCTTTAGGATTCTCATCCATATGTTAACGGAAATTAAACTTCCTATCACACAAAGTACCGAGGACGCGAAGAGATTTAACGGTGGAGATAGGTTGGCTGTGAAGAAGGTAGAGTCGAGGAGGATATTGGTGCCGCTTATGTGAAAGGGTGATGGATTGGCATTCGGCGATATTAAGTTTCAAATAGTTTTTGAGGCAACCTGATCGAAGAACTATCGGGGTCTTGTTTAAGGAGGATACAGTCTTGGTGTGAGCAAATGGTTTTGAAAAATTTGAATCGTTGGCGTTAACATTGACAGTAGAGCAACAGAAAAGGATCCGAATTGGCGGACCTACAACGAACACTGTAAAAACAGCTTCCAAGGTAAGAAGATATCCATTTCAACAATATGGGTTCAAAGCTGAGAGCAGACAATTTGAAAATTATTGTTTGATGAGATATCTCTTATATGTATGTCTTTGTACTGCATTCGTGTCAACTGCTAATAGCAGTACAAAGCCGACAGGCTTCAGATTGGAAGCACCTATCAAAAATGGCGGAGAATTGGCAGAACATCAGTATGATTTCTGAGGCTCACGACCAACAATATTTGTAAATGCAATCCGAGTGGTGTTTGATGTAGTGAAAAAAGCGATAGAAGGTAAAAGATGGACGGGTGGTGCTTAACTGCATTGTGCAACATATAACACGAAAAAAGCGACGGATTACCTCAGACAAAAGATACTGGTATTTGACACGGATGATGTTCCCATGAAGTATAATGCCACGTGGTTCGGTGTTGGGTCCAGTACTGTGCAATGTTATGTATAATGGATTACTTACACTAGCTATACCAGAAAACTCTGAGATCGCAGCCTGTCACTAAACCACTCGAAGAAGCGATCCAATTGAGAATCAGGAACTGATGTCAACCGAAACAGAAGGAAACTCATCAGAGAGAGCAAACAGTATGGCGAAATGGTAGGAGCGATGTAACTTGGCAAATAGAAGCCGCTGGACCTTTTATCTCATCCCGTTCATTGAGACATGGAGAGACCTTAAGCATGGCGAAGTAAATTTTTACATAACACAACTTTCAATTTGAAATGTGTATATGTTTTCGCTCGTATCTCCACAAATATAAGCACAACCACTCGCCCTATTGTCTGTATTGCGTTGAAGACCAGAAAGATGTGAAATATGTGTTCTTCCAAGCAAACGTTGAAGAATGAGCTTGGGGAAATACCAACCTCTGTAAACTTATTACAATGTAACCCAATCACAGGAGACATGGGATGCTGTGAGTGATTGTGCAAAACATATTACGACACCTCGAATAAGAAACCCGACCGAGTGAAAAAGTCGTAATAAGATTGTGACCACGTTGAAATCCCAAGACAGCGGTACTGTGGGGAAAAGGCAAATGAAGGGGAGGCGGGTTAAGTGGGTGGAAATCCCACACTGTTGGTGGGTACAGGCTCAGTTTCGCCTTTAAAAGATTCCCACAACAAACAGAAAAACATAAAAATATATATATCCATTAGTGCGCCAACCATTAGGGACATCCATGTGATCCAGGTAGTTCCTTTTGAAGAAAAAATAGCACAAGTTATCTCTAAAAGAATGTTTGTCTTGTTTGAACTTTCACGTAGACAAAGTAATTACATGCTTTCGATTATAAGTGCTTAAACTTCTAAGTAAAAACGATGGAAGCAGATCTTGATACTGCAGCAAGTGGCAAGGCAAAATGTGTGTCAACGGGATCATCTCTGAGACTTGGCTCTTTAAGTCTCAAAACGCAGGGGAGAGATTAAAGGTTTGAGCCTTTATGCCTCAATACATCTAAGCCAAAGCTTTTAAGAATAGTTGCCAGTTTACAGTCCCAAGATGACAGCTGATTATATAGGTGAAGTTGTCTTCATGATTTGTTGATTTTGAAAAATTCTTAACATTAATTGCTAGCTATGAGGGATGATTTCAAAAGTTTTGTGAACCGCTTAATTCTTCTAAATCAAACACGCGATTGCAATTCATGCTGCGCCTAAAGGAAAAAAAAAACAAAAACAAACGACATCAACCATTTGGTCACGAACTTCAAAGCTGCGTTCACCGACCTTTACCAGCCCCAGGAACAGATCATTTCTAAAAGCCCTAGCAACCCACTCAGCCTCAACATGTCAACATACACACATATGTCTTTAACATTGAATAAGCCAGACGGCAATGATGATTTCAATTTTGGAAATCACCACTCATCCACTTTGTTAAAACCTCACCATTACAACTAGCACACCCTATTGCATAGGACCATCTGCCTCCTACCACAAAACTGAATTTCTACCACCACCACTACCATCACCGACAGACTCGTTCATCATCTTCAAAATTTCATGAAAATGCTTCTTATTTCCAAGGAGGATGAGGGAAAACCACCTCCCACCCCACATTATTCACTTCTGGCATTGCTCCAGCTTCCTCGAGTTATTTCAGTTCAACATGTATCCGCCGGTTATGCTGTTGCGCTCCTCCAGCTCTTATGTGTTTGACACGATAGAAATTGGCCTGCAGTCTCATATCCCAATCGACTATTCGTTCCCGAAAAAGTTTCCAAAATTTTTGTTTTTCTCGACCAGAAAAATGTTTATGGCTCATAAAATCCGAGAAAATTAGCCATCGAGCGAAGAGTGACGACGGCGGCGGTAGCGGTGGCGGTGGCGGACAGCGCATTGATGAAAAATTTGTCATTTGGTCTATTTTTGGTTTGAGATAGTTATCAGATACTTTTCTTGTTTTGTTTTTTGATTTTAATTAACCGAAGGCATTCCTCCATGGAATGGACACGCCGTACGGGGCATTGTTCATTGCTGGATAAATGGAACTGTAAACACTTAAATTCCACGGCGTGAAAGAATGAACTAATTAGCGCCATGACCGCTGGATAAACTAGTTTAAAGCCAAATTCTAGGGGTAATTAAAGCCTGCGGTAGATTAACTGACAAGGTTCGATGAATCAATAAAAGGAAGGGAAGGCGTTTATTACTTCCATTGTTGTGTCGTCGTCTTTCTTTATGTGTATCTATGAAATTTTTGGCGAATTATTAACGTCCAGGGAGATGTTTTATCGGCCGCTGGCACGACACGAAATGCCAACTTAATTAATTAGAGATACACCGACCAATTCTCATGTAAAGAGGAATATACTCGTATTTGCTTAAGAGGCCTGTGTATACCGGAATGTATTCTTCGATTTATCATCGTGTTCACTGACCGAGAAACATACGCGTATACGCGTTTCGGAAAAAGAGGTAATTGACCAAAGAAGGCCAGAAATGATATTTACTCTTGAAATTAGAGGGCAACAGCTAAGAAGGTTTATGGCTTGAGGGGATTTGTACACGCCTGGTTATGGCGAATGATAGACTGGTTGGGAAAAGAAAATAAACATACATAAGAGATGGTAAGTTTTGTAAGGTAGGTAAGGTCAATGGAATGGGGAATTATATTCGGTGCTCTTGCCAAAACTGTCGATTACGACATCGAATCTAGACAGGGTGCTCTTCTAATATATGTTTGCAGGTACGTTTATATATATATTTTTTTGTACTTGCATCTTGTCATCCCATTTGGCGAACAAGTTATCAACAACATCTATGGGCCTCTGCTACCTGTTTCATTTTTCTTTTGCTCGTTATGCGCAACGACACTTCTGACACGCTTTTATACAAAGTTGTTCGTTTGAGATGCGATCTAGACCAAGAAAGTTGTTAAATATCTCTACTTCTTATGTCTGGTCGACCGGCAGAGGTTAAAACGCGTAAAACTTCGTTTTGGTTGATCTTTGATTCCATAATGTTGGCTTTAGCTTTCAACTAGGGGCCATTTGGTGCCACTTCCTGCGTAAAGCATGCACAAATTATCTGCGTAATGTAGAGTTTAGGGTTTTTCATTGTTCATATTATTCCGCGGTGTTCTATTCATAAAACACGTCTCTAACACATCAGGGGTAATGAGGCTTAACTGAATGATGATCCAATGGTATTTATGTGGTCTAGGTAGGACGATTCCAAGCGGAAATTTCGCTGCTGGAATCTAGATCTTCTAGATCAACAATCCTTGTTGCGTCTTCAGTTTTTGCACTCCATCAGCTCTTTGGAATTTCGGTAGAAATTTTTTTTGTGAATTTGAGCTGAGGCATTGAAGCCAGAAGGTCATTCTTACGCCTTGGCTGTCTTTTTTCACAAGATTACCGATGTCACTAGAGATATAAAGTCAAATAGAGCCCAATGTCTTGCCGAAACGCATGTTACTAACTATTTGTCAACTTGGAGTGGAATTTTTCAATCATACTTAATCTTAGCCTACAAAGGGCACGTTTGAAATTGAAATGAATTACCTACTCGCCAAGTCAGCTTTAGATAGCTCATTGGATATCGCAGTAGTGCTAAAGCTGAGCAGCAGCTAGGTAATGATGTAACGTTTGTGAAAAACGGAGCTGATTTACAAAAAAGGTTGGACGAACAAGTCACAAACAGCTTCAATACGACAAGATAGTGTCATATCTCAACATAAGCTGGGTAAGAGTAGAGTGAAATTGCGGATTCAAAACATATGAAGAAAGCAAAGCTTTAGAGCCATCTCCTTAAACTGAGGCAGACCATGATGGTTCTTGCGAACTATAACCATAAGAATTATATAGAGTGTACCACAATTATGACATATTTAAACATACAGTCTGAATATTTTATGTTCGACTATATGTATACTCTCTCACCGAACCCAGTTCACAGCACGAATTCAGTTGAAATTTCAGTCCATGATTCCCTGCAATATTAAGTATCCACTTAAATGTCTGTAAATGATATTTGCTGACCAAAGTTACTCGTAGCTTTTCACTTAGTCGAGATGCAAATTTAATAACTTGGCCCATCCCGTACATTTATACTTAACGAGCAGAGGGTTAGGAAAATATTTTCAAAAATGTTTAGCCTTTCGATTCATCATGTTTCAACATCACGCCGCATATTTGCGTGGAAATCCATCATTCACCCTAAGTTTTTTCAGAGATAAATCGAGGCCACGCCGTGAAATACTGTCTGCCAGTGGATTTGGAGCAAGGGTGAGGCAGGAACAAAAGCGGGAATTTTCATAAAAGTACTCCCTGGGTGCACGTTGGTGGTGGTCTTACCACACTTGAATCGATTTAATGTGGTGAGACGGAATGACCCAATCCATTGTTGTTTGAAAGAGAAAAAGAGATTTCTTCTGTGAAATTAAAAAAAAGAAGATACAACATGCGGGGAATTTAGGTGTCTGTTGCACGCGATTGTACCGCAGCACAGGAATGTGGAAGTTTGTTTTCTCGTTTATTATCCAAATTATTTTCGGTTTTACTTCCTGCTTTTTAAGTAGGATTACGCTTTGTTTAGGTTAGGAAGCATAGAAAGTAGTTTTGGAGAAACTGATACTCGTCAGCTAACATGGCGGACAGGAAGTGGTAGTCAAAATAAGGTGAATCAATTGGTCAATTGCCTTGTGTTCTTATATAGCGATCATATGACTTGTAAGAACTATCCAAGCATATACACTTTTATGTAGTTGGTAAATCTTTAAGAGATGATCCTCTTTAGTAAGCAACTTTCGGTTTTTACCGGAATATATTTTTCAATTCGAGCCACAAATAACAGCGTTCTTTGTTTGGGTCTTTGTGCGGGCGTTTGTTAGAATTCCCAAGAGTTCCCCTTCAGCTGTATGTAAACAACTCCTATTGTTAATCTCACTCACTATTGCAAAAATAAAGCAGCAAACTATGGACAACCAGTTCTTTCGATAACGCCTTCATAATAATAACTGACTATATCACTACCCTAGACTTCGATAGTAGATTTAACACTAAAATATGAAGAGATATGTAGAGATTGTTGGGATGAAATTTGATTTGCTCGGATGAAGAGCAAGCCTTCTACATATATATTATATAGCTCCTAAATAGGAAGAGAAATGGTATGTGAATCCAAAGGTAATCGCCTTTTTATATGTAAAGGACCAGGTAGCTACAAAAGCTTGACAAAATCTAAGCTTTAAACTATCCGACTCTCTGCTGAAAAGCAGGAAAATAAAATTGATCACGAAATAAGAAAACGTATAAACTTCCAAGTAAAGAGTTGGATCTAGATCCCTTTTGTGTCCTGTCCGTTGTTAGGATGCCGATTAGCACCTTAAACACTATTGCTATTGCCAATCTTCAATTGGAAGAAATGTAACAATATTATAGAGTTTGGTCGACAGGAAATTTGAATCGTTTCAGGTGTCCTTACGGAGCAGTGTGCAAAAAAACCTACGGAGAACGATGTGGGCTACCCTTCAACGACTAGTGTAGAAGTTGCAAGGAAGAAGAGGAAATATTTAGTGCACTCGAGGATTTTCTTATTGCTGAAATCAGGAGGACATAAGAACGAACTGTATGGGCTGTTCACTGACATCCATCTAGTTAGAATAATCTAAATACATCGACTAAGGGGGCTGGAAGAGAATAAGGCATCTTTGCCCCCCCATTTTAGGACCTCTCTACAGTGCTGCGCGCAGGACTTCGAGGGATCCCAAAAAAAAAAAAAACCGTAAGTAAGTTCTAGTTTTAGTTTAAATTTTTTTTGATTTTATTATTTTTGAATTTCATTTTGCCACTAAAGGTTAGAATTAGGAATTAGATTAAACCAGAATTTATAACCTAGAATAAGTTAGTATTGGTTTATAATAAATGTGAGAGGAAATCCAAAATGTGCGAGTAGAGTTTCCCTTCTGGTGTGTGTGAGTGCTGGGAAGGCCGTCCTTCAATGGAGAAGACAGGACTTAACGTTATCTGACAGGGACATGACGACCTACGCTTAACTACGCGACATGTAGGGATGTGACCGGAAGGTCTTCGAGGGGCTATCTCCTATAACATCGGCCATGGAGGATAGCGTTTGGTTGTGTCATAAGACATAAAAGGGCGGGCTGGCCAGCCTTTGCCGTTATCATCTGGCAGGCCCTGGGTTCTTGACGAACCTTATCGGGGAGCGACGGTGGGAATGGAGATTGCATTTAGGGGTAAGTTTAGTCTAGGATAGTCATAAGTTAGTGTAGGTCTAGTATAGGGTCATTCGCTTAAGTGCTAGTTAGTTGGGTTTAGTCTAGGTTAGTTAGTGTTAGCGCCGCGAGACTCTTCTTATTTTCTCTCCTCGATATTGGCATAAGTCCGCTGAGCTCTTCTTTTCACCTTTTCTGTTTTTTTCTATTTCTCGTTTCGTCCGTCTGCAGTCTGATTTAGGATATTAGGGAGCTCATTTTCTATTTTCTTCTAGCTAGTTTACATGGCACGTAATTTTGTGTGCTGAGCAGGTGGTGTAAGGTGGAGTGGACAAAATCCAACGTCCCAACATAAAAAAAATAGATACTTGGATGTCTTCGCAAACGAAAAAGCAGATGAACCAACTAGAAGCTAGTCTAGTGCAGCGCCTAATCGAAGTCAGTACTCCGTTTAACACACTTTACAGGAAAATTAATATAGAGACCATCGAGATTGGACACATGTATTACAGCAAGATCGATATAGCCAGTTTTTGGTAAGGAGAGATCTATCCAATTGATTGGATACTATTCTACTCAGTGTGCAACCATGCAGCATGGCTAGCTAACTCCTTCAGAAACAAAATGGACGAGGAAAAAATTGAACCTACTTGACACACAACTCATAGAAGTAGTTTTTTTCTGAGAATTCTAACATCAAATTCTGCAACATTATCAATTTTCTTAACTCCACAGGATGGATTTGAAAAACTTCACTTTTAGCTACGCCCATCAAAACCCAGGTCACGTGAGTTGTGGTATCAAAACGGCGCATCCGCGCTACTTGTGTCTCTGGCAGGCTTACCAGTTTCAGCCAATTCCACCTACCTACCTTCCACCAGTTTGCCTAACCTATCTTTCCATTTGACCTCATTTGAGGGTGCAGCACTGCGGAGCATCTCTATTCTTGGATTTCCTCAGACTCGACCAGAGCTCAAAAAATGCTCCTTAAGGCATTTTAAAGAAAGCATACAAAATATTTGCAGGACGCAGTGCTTTTATTTTCTCTCTATCTAGGTAGAAGGTCATCATATCAGACTTCAAGAGTTTGGAAGATAACGATGGCTCTATCTATCCAGAAGAGGCGCAGAGTTATTGTCAAGCTACATACGTTGTGTTACAATTGCGATATGTGAGATGACAGTCTAGTCTAATGCTAGGTCAAAGACAAATAAACAATGTTGTCCATCCGCACCTTGAGGCAACATTAAAAAACTATGAAGAAGAGCTGGACTGTCCAAAAATTATTTTTATCGACTATGCGGTAAAAACGAAAGTTAGTCGGAACACATAGTTTGCGAATGATCCGCCGCTGAGCTTACATACGTATGCGACATGAAACGCAGAGCATTGTATTTAATCGACATTAACGTCAACAAGGCCATTCTTTCTTGATCGACTATAATTCAATGCCCTTTGGTGTTGATTTGTTGTTGATCAACAAGCTTATTTGTAATAGCCAGTCGAAGTTTAACAAGTTTCGCGAAATCTGTACTCAAATCGATTTGTTCCCGGCGCTTGACTGGCCTTAAAAACATTTGTCACTTCTTCATCCTGTGGTTGCCTTGGAACCATGCCACGTAATGAGAAGTAGTTCTTGTCTAGTTAGGAAATTCAGACGTATTTTTGGATTAAGATGGTAATGAGCCAACAAAGTTATTCAAGGATAATCATCTTTTTGTGTGCCATCAAGCTAATTCCCCATGTTGTCACGTAATACCCATTTGTTCCAAAAAAAATACCGAAGCGTACAGTAATCACTAATGAACACAGAAATCTGTGGCATATATCCTTGAAAGCGTGCCAAGCGTGTTCGGATTGCCACTCATAGTTTTTTCATTTCCATTTCCAAAATAGCACTGCAATTCAGATTAAAGTATGACAAAAGCAAACCCCTTTCACAAATTCCCCAGCACGAGCATGCTAATCGTCTAGATACTTTTCACACAGTTTCACAAAATATATACAATTTTCCATAAAATACAAATTTCCAGAACAAACGAACTGCAAATCCCCATTCAAACGACCATTATAGAGTTCGAAACCATTTAACGCGCATTGTTCGTCATTTGGCTAACGAACCGTGCATGGATGGTTCTCCTCTGAACTTTTCTAGTCAAATGCCATCCCGAATTCATAGTACCGTAAGAAAGTTATGCAAATTTCTTATTTTTCTTTTTTAAATAAATAAATTTCCAGATGGAACAATAGGACACAGCAGAGTGTAAAAGATTGTATAGCCTATTCGTCAACATGAGCGAAAGCTGACAAAGAATTTCATGTCACGGTCCTTAACGGTGAATAATTACACCTACCTATGTTGCTCGACCTCTTAATTAATTCTATGGGATGCATGGTAAGGTAAGCTTCGGGCTCGGGTAAAAGGAAAAAGTTTTTTGCTTTAATTAAATTACATATTAATAGACCTTGACTCCTGAAATGCACCCTGCATACGTTTGAGTTCAATAAAGGCTCTTCAAAGGTACTCAAGCAAATTGAAAAAAAAAAAAAAAAACAAATCTTGAAAAGGAAAAAAAAAAGAATTCTTTTATGGAGAATTTTATTTTCAACATCCTAGCTAGTAGGATTCGTTTGTTTAAAAATGAGATGCGGATAAGCCAGAAGGATATTTTATTTTTAGTGTTCTGTGACTTAATTGAATGGATATGGGAGAAGGCGAACACTGTCCCACACTAAGGGGTTATAAAAGTGTTTTATGCGCGCTACTTTTGATCTAAAAGCTAGTAGAAATAAGGGTAAAGGAATAGTAATGAATAATATATACTCGTAAGTTCAAAGAAAACGTCTATAGATAAAGTCTTCTGAACCAAGAGAAACATTTGCCATATTAAATGTGTGAATAGATTGGGTGTCTGTTATTTGTAATCTTGCCGAGACGACCTTAGAGCGAACAAAAACTTACGCTATTCATGTTTTGGCAGACCAGTGTCGGACTGTGTATTCCGCAGATATATAAGTAGTAGCTTTGATTATCAGCACTTAGTCGCAAAAAAAGGTCAAGACCCATCGTCAATTCTTCAGCCATCACATTCATTAAGAACTGGAATATCTCAACAGGAACCTCAATGTGAGATCATCATCAAATCGTCTTTGATATATACTTAGGCAGTCTTATAAAATAAAGAGCTTTGCCTGTAGCCCTCAATGGTTCTGCACATAGTGTGATGCACGAGGGGTTCTGCACCGATACGGCTGCTCACAGGTTCATGGACAGGAATGTTTCTCCCGCTATTAATCTGGTATTCTACGTTGTATCACAATACAACTGGCTAAAATTGGTCCTGCTAACCTAACCTAACCAAGATAGTCCTATAGGCAGTTAAAAGCGAGAGCTTTGGATCTACACAATTCATTCAATAAAATTTAGTACAGCAATCAAAAAGCAAAATAGGGTAATCGTAACCCTCTCTTGTTCAACGAAAAACTAACAAAACTTAGGGCCGAACCTTTTCCTTAGAATCATACTCAATTCCTTCAAATTTTCCTCTATATTGCCGCTCGTATCTCATGGAGATGACAGAGCAATTCAACATTCACCGATGCTGGAAGGTAGGACACAGACAAATTCCAGGAAACTACAAGGCTAACGACTTCGCCAAACACGAAGAGGAAAGAACTACATGCTCTTCTCTTCGATGACCCCAACATTAGGAGTATCTTTCATTTCCTCTGAATCTATAGCTGGTTCAATAGATAGATATAGATTTGTGGCCTTATTTTTGTCCAAGTATATCGGTATCTAGGGACAGCAAGCCACCCTTATCTAAGCTATTCTAAGAGCCGAGCCATGAAAGTCCTTAACCGGGGTAAATGCAACATATAATCGTGATTCCAGCAAAGCAGAACGAGAAAGTCTGAGATATTTGATATAAGGTCTGTATCCACCGACAAGTAGTCTGGAACTCATCCTACGACAGCACGACAGCTCATTGAGAGCCAGGGCCTAACTTTCCGTTACTATTCATGTTGCGCTTGTTATATAATATACAAACATATTTTGTTCCACGAATAGAAGGGACCTACAGTTTTAACTGCCTGCTCCCAACGGCGCGGCGGGCGGATTGAGAAGCTCTTTCATGATCAAATATACTGTCGGAGGTTTGTCATTGCCTGTTGAGAGATGTTGCCGCGAAAAACTTTTGGTAGTTTTGCTGGAGATCGAACCTTGCACTAACCACTAAATCAAGGCGATCAATAGATAACCAAATAATTTACTCCACTTCCACACAGGCACACATACATATGTAAGTAGGATCCCACAACGGAAAACACAATGGAGCTATCAATATCTTATTGAGCCTGCGCGTTATATCACGCCGCCTTTAACTTAACCTACCCTATGTAGTTTTCTCAAAAATTGAGGCCCTGGCTTCCTTGTTCTCTTGAACTGAGAGCTTGAATTCGAAGGCTGTCTTGGCTAAGACATTGTTGTGCATTCTATTCAATTAAACCGCCAAAACAGCATCACAACGGGCTCTGAGCCTAAGTGAGTCCTATGGGAAACATTTCCACCTAAACCGCTAAAACATATTTTGCACAATTTGAATATTAACCAATTAATCACAATTGCATGTTCCGATGAAGTACTCATACGTAAATCGAAGTAACTCTTGTCAATGGACATTCACAGATAAATGAAACCCTTAAGCGTACCTGGATTACTTTGCATCCATCTGTTATCGATGGATTTGATTTCTAATTATCTGTCGACCCTTACATCGATATCGCTTTTAAAGATCATGCAGGAAGTGATCAAATAGCAGCATTCATGAATCGGATACTCATTTAACTGAGCGAATAACGAACGAAAAGGACATCTGCTGTGCGATCCCTTCTAATCGGGTCTCGATATCGTATGCACCTACGGAGGCGTGCTTCAATTTATAACAAAAAATATATTTTTGTTCGTAGTTGCGGTTCGTTGTTGTTGGATATCAATTGACTGCCTGCCAGTTGTTTAGCATCCCTCGTAGGAGATGGGAGAATCATTTCAATTGCTGATCAACAGCAAGATACACATTAATTTTTGCAATACATCGTCTACCATTTAGAACTACTGACTTGATGTTAACAGGCATTCGTAGCGAGGGAATTAAATTTCAAAATCCGCACGTTAATAGTGAAATTGTTAGTAAAAGATGCTGATTGGAAGTTGTTAGAGAAATTCAAATAGAGGGGGTCGTTGTTATTTTTTTGTTTACTCTCTCGGGTTCAAATTATAAAGGGTTCTTCAAGATTTTAAGGTTGTATTGGTGGTCTAATCTTGCCATCCAACATGCTTGCTAGGTAAGGTTAGGTTGAAGTGCCTGCTAGCAAAACCCGGCACATGACCAATGATAAGTTCATTGTTATACCACGTGGATTTTGGAGAGATTCTCCTTACCTACTCGTCTAACTAATTGGAGCTTCTAATGAAACGTAAGAGGTTTCTGACATCTGTGTTGATCAGATCGCTAGGATCGTTGTAGCATGTTCCTAAGTCAAATTTCTTATGGTGGGAGAGAGCTGGACAGCTACAAAGAAGGGTGAGAATAGTTTCCTCCCATTCTTCGTCTATACAGTTTTTGCAAAAATCGTTGTACGCTGTATGCCAAACTTTGTTGCATGCTTGCGTATCAGTTCCCAGTGATGAAACCCATTGTAGAGCAGATGTGTAATCTGGTGACATCGTCAGCCTTACAATTCCTTGGAATGTCTTTGCTCTGGCAACCGAAAAAGGTGAATATTGAACTTCTTCGCTGTTTCTGGGAAAGATAATCGGAGATCTAGAGCTGCTATTGAGTTTTGAGAAAATGATTCCAAGGACTTGATCGGTGCTTGACTGTTCGAAATAATATTTATGGCGAATATAAGGCCTTTCTTTAGCCCCGATAAGATAGACTATGATTAAGTGTATCAGAATAAAAACACCTTCATCTACCCCATCAAGATCCCAGCTGAGTGTACTTTTAATTGGTTGGAGAGCAGCCAAAATAAGTTAGTTAAATTATATTCATACATAAATAGATATATTATCGATACTTGATCTAATACTTGACCAAGTGACTCTCGAAAGGGCCTGTTTGTGCTTTGTGAAACCAAGTTTAAGTACTCTTTTGAGTAAGACATTGCTTCAGCCTATGTGAAAACCTGTAAAAAAAAAAAAATTGCCTTTGGACATGTAGTTTGGTTAGGTACTTTACGCAGTAAGTTCACTTTACCAAAGACTTCTCAACCGAAAGGAGTATTCAATTCTTGTTTTTGAATAACATATATGTAGGTACGTATAAATATGTATTAGCGAAGGTCTCTCTGTAAACTCTAAAAAGACAGTAATTGTTCCTTTTACAAGAAGGAGAAAGCTCAGTTTTCTCACTCGCCCTTCACTATTTGGCGAAACTATCGTCACTATTTGATCGTCAGACCGATGATCTCGTACGCAAGCGTGGTCTGGTGGACAAAAACTAGCGAAACTACTACAGTTGTGAAATAAGAACGTGTCCAACGCTTAGCTGAAACCTGCATGTCAGGATGCCTTCGCATCCAACAACAACAACAACAACAACAACTCCAACTGCTGCACTCAATGTCATCTTGGGTTTACCACCACTACAAAATTTTATTCGAATGGAAACCAAACTAGGCATCCATCGAATTTTTCATTCACGCAACTTCGACCCATAGTCCTATAGAAGAGGACACTTATCCCTGTTTGAAACACTGGAGCAAGATAAGATCTTTAGCATGCCCCCAGACGACATGCTACTCAAATATTGCTTCGACAAAAACTTTTCAATAGTTATCCCGTCGAGAGAGGACTGGGAGAAAAACAAACTCTAACCATCACCTTCTGACCTCGCCAAGTAAACGGACGGATCCAAAGTGGAAACAGGTACTGGATCCGGAATCTTTGGAGAATCATCAGGTGCGAACTTTTTAGTCAGCCTTGGTAAATTCGCGTCCATATTCCAAGCCGAGATCTTTGCCATCAACCAATGTGTGAGACTAAATCAGTCCTCTGACATCATGGGGAAAATTATATTCATCTTTTCAGACAGTCAAGCTTTTCGTCTGTTATAAAATCCAAACTAGTCCTAGAAACTCGTAATATAATCGCGGACCTTGATAGGAACAACATGGTCATCCTTCACTGGATTCCTGCACACAGTGGATTTGCGGGCAATGAAAAAGCCGAATCTCTGGCAAAAGACGCCGCGATAACTGAATTCATTGGACCCGAACCCTTTTGTGGGGTAAGCAAATCACTCTTCGCAAGACATGCAAAAGGTATTTGCATGCAAGAATCTATAGAAGTCTGGCTCAACACACCAGGGCAAAGCTGCTTTTCCCTGTACCATTGCAAAGAAAATCAAATTTCATTGTGAATCTCCAAAGGAGCAACCTTAGAGCACTAATTGGATTCCTCAGCGGTCACTGCCGTCTGAACAAACACCTACAATGCATGAGCCTCGTAACAGATTCAAGCTGTAGACTCTGCCTTGAGAGTGAAGAGACCTCTCTACACATCTTAACGGAATGCCCAGCTCTCTTCCAACTTAGAAAAAGAATTCTCGGCGAAGAAGTCATCCCCATGGAACAACTCGCTGCCATCCACCCAGAGAAGTTCCTTAGAAGTTCCTTGAAAGAAACCGCAGTGCCAAGGGATGTGAACAACCGTCCCGTAATAATAATAATAATAATAATAATACCTAAAGCTTTTTCCAATTTGATATACTATAATTGCGATTCGGGATGCCTTCGATTGGCTGCGATTATGTTTATGAACCGTCCAGCTCCTTGAAATCAGCATCGGTAATGATCAACCACGCTGTAGTGAGAACTAAATTCCTAAAAAATAAAGAATTGACATCTTATGTCGTATTTTAATTTGAGGATTATGATCCTGTTATTCTTTGGCTTTGAGTAGACTTAATAAGCTTTTAAAGAGGATTTTTTAAAAAGAAGTCCATATGTAGGTGGCATTCCTTGCATTCGTCATGTCATACATCCTCATTCTTTAATGAATATTCTTAAATGTATTTTCGTATGAAATATTTAGAAAAGCTCCTTCGCCCTGCCTATTGGCTGACACTTTGACCTATAGCTGTGCATTATGAGGCATTTTTGTGAAGAATATGCCATCTGTTTCAAATGTGGGCCGAATACTCATAGAGAATATGCTGGATAAAATTTCATCCTCTTCGAAACAGAGTCGGCATACTGATCTGTTAAGATATTATATCAAGCAGAAGTGGTCTAAGAGAAACACTATGAGCCTCCTGCCATCCTCCTGATTGAATTTAAAAAGTTTCCTATAGCAAGGATACGTAATGTTAAGTGTTTTAATTTGCCTGATCCCCGGAAAATGTTCTTAGATGCTCCTTGTCATCTCTCTTACTCTTACATATATTCCTATTTGTTAATCAAGAAAATTGGATTCACTCAGTTGAGACAACCGAAAGGCGTTGGGTCTGAGAGACGGTCGCAATTTAATTAAATTGGATAGCCACCACAGTTTGGCTATGTTGTGTCTGGCAAGGGATTGCAAGGCGAATTCACCATCATTGACTCTATTGAGTAAGAGTTAAATGCCTTGAATGCTGTAAGGATAGCCACCACAGTTTGGCTATGTTGTGTCTGGCAAGGGATTGCAAGGCGAATTCACCATCATTGACTCTATTGAGTAAGAGTTAAATGCCTTGAATGCTGTAAGGATAGCCACCACAGTTTGGCTATGTTGGGTCTGGCAAGGGATTGCAAGGCGAATTCACCATCATTGACTCTATCGAGTAAGAGTTAAATGCCTTGAATGCTGTTTGAGAGTTGCTGATGATCGCACTTTTGACAACCTTTTCACATGTGGTGCACATCTCAATGGCATGGATTAAGCCCGGAAAATACAAAGACACATTTCCAGTGGGTTCATAGATGAAAGCACCAGCTCCAGTTTAAAAGTGATAGACCACATTAAATTTGCTGCTGAAGCACAGTTTCCAGATCATATTAACAGGTCCCTTTCGGTAATTAAATCAAGTATTTTCAGGTGTCCCATGAGATCTTCTGCCTTTTACTTATAGCCTAGCCGCGGTATTGTGGAGCATTTCACAGCTGTTGTTTTAAAATAAACATCGGGAGTGGTGAAAAACGGCTTCCAAGGCTGCGCAGCACTGCTTATAAGAATACATGCATATTCGAACTCTGTTTCTCGAAAACCTGTAAAGTGATGGGTTTATAATATCTTTATCAACTTTCTGAACTTCAAAACGGTTTTGTACTCCGAAGCACTGTCTGCTTTGAGATCGTATGCAATACCCAAAAGAAACTTATGTTAATTATTGATATCACATCGATATCGGATAATCTACATCTGTAAGGACAAAGTTCACAAGGATGAGACATAACAGCTGTCATTTGTAAAATATAATCTTCACAGCTAAACAATTTCAGAAAAAAAAAAGTTATGTGACGTCAAAGGTGTCTTGTGTTTGTTTGTTTTAACCTTTTTCCTATTTCGATACACTTGTATGCCACTTAACCCTATTTTCAAAAGCAACATTGTTCGAACCATAAATCTCTGGAAACGATAAGGAAGAACCTTCGTAGAAGCGGATCATGCAATCAACCGAAAGAGGAAAAAAAAACCTTGAACAAGTGCATTTGGATGTTTTTCTATTTAATCAAGACACGAGGCACCCTTCCTTTGTTGTTGACTATGACAAAATACACACACACACAGCGAACACAGAAAAAAAAAAAAAAAAAAAACAAAACACAACAAAACATTATAAAACAATAGCGTCTTTCTTACCATGTGAGCAAGGGCCTTCTTCTATCCTTGTCCAAGTTCGAAGGTGAAATTTAGACATACAAGGTGATAAATTAGTTTCCAAAAGGAACGATGCATGCGCCACGGTTTCCTCTCATTCAAGTTGCTTATCTTTAGCCATTTATTTGCTCTTGAAAAAAATAGGGAAAATCTTGATAAGAATCACCTTGCATCTGAGCAACCGACTTTGCTAGCAGAAGGAACTAGGAGTATGCCACCTACATAGCTATATGTGTAAACATGGCTTTTATACATGCTTGCTCTTTCCAAATAAAGGATCAAAGTGGAAACAATTTAAATAAGAATAAAGTTGTTGACCGCAGTGGTATGTATGTATGTCTCCCTCTACTGCTGTGGAGTTTGCCACAATTCTGGATATTGACTTTGGTAAACGCTGGGTTATGCCATTGTGAAGTGATTTAGCAGCAATGACTTTGGAATTGTGCAACATTCCACATGAATGTGTCTTTTTTCGGTTCAATATATATTCAAGTGGTTATTGAAGACTTGTGATTCCTCATAAACCTAACGTAGATCATGTTTTTAATTATCTCAAATAACTTGTCTCCACCCTAGCCTTGTAACGTCACACTAATTTATCCAAGGGTTCCGCGGTTCAAACTAATTAGCAAAAGGGACATTTTAACACCCTGCTTAGAGGATCTACTACACTAAGCTGCTCAGATGCGCAGTGAGAGATTTCATCATGTCAGTGTACAAAAGCCGTGTTTTATTATTCCCGCCATCTGATCTGGATCTGATCAGGATAATAAAAACAACTTAGATAATTTTGCGCCTTAATTATGGAGGTTTTCAGCCTTTGGTTCACAAAAATTGAGGTCAGCTGTCAATTGCCAGTTTTTTGAAAGAGGAACAAAAGAGAAGGTTACTACCCCTGAAGTTGAAGTTGGCTCTGGTAGCTACAGTCAAGGTAGCTGTCTCTCTTGCGATAAAAACTTTGAACTCTGATCCTTAATACCATCAAACAGGTAGCTGCTGGTGGAGAAACTGTCAAAATGGAACTTAACTACAAGACTTATACAATCTCAATAATTCATTAACCTCTCGCACAAGCAAGCATAATGCAAAGCTCCTACCGGGGTTTTTCACCAAATATTGCTCGCTTGCTGCTATAAGACCGATGGATATGTGTCGACTTTCTTCCCGCCATAGCTCGAAGCAGATAGAAGCTCTCCTCATGACCACAACACGTTCCAGTTGAAGGAGAATTTTGCTCTGCACAAAATGCATTTTTAACCGCAGTGCTTTTCGGTTAATTGTCTAGTGGAAAGAAGGGGCCTCTTCAGGGTCTAGTCAGGTATCTTTGGAATAGATACCTACCTTCCGGCTCAGTCTGAAGATCAAACATTCAAAACCAATGAGTCCTTTACCCCTTTCACATTGTCACTCACAACACGCTCATTTCCTTAAGGTCACGTGTTGGATTTTTTTTTTTAGAACAGACTGTATTTCCTTTTTCAGATTGCACTCCCATAGCACATACATAACTAGGGTAGTGTTGCGTTCCTTGGAAAAAGAAACAAAAATCAATAAAGACTCTCGCCCACAACATCGCACAGCACAATTGTGTCTATAAAATATGCCACTCTGGCATTATTGTCATCTGCATGGCACCCACTTTCGGGAAACTTCCACGAATATCGACGCTCGGTTGTTGTTTTAGTTTTAGGTAACACGAACTGAATTTATGCGAAATTCATTCCACCAATGCGACCACAGGAGGGGACACTCCGTTTCCGAGCGTGTGCAGCAGTCTCCGTCTCCTGTTTGCATTCCTTTTGTGTGCCGTGTGTCGTTCTCATATATAATGTATCTCGTGGAATGAACATCGTCTGCAGTTTGCCGGAATAGATAAAGGAGACGACTTCTGCTGCATCTGAGCAATTCTAGACGGTTCTGCATGTGCACTACACATAGACGATAAAGATAAAAGGATTGTGGAGGGTAGGAAGTGGCGGATCATCATCATAAGCTGACTTACGAGAAAAGTTTGTCGAAAGTTTTTTTTTTTTATCCTTTCATCCTGACTGAGAGAATACTAATCAGAACGTCATTGTGTTGCTGCTGGTGAAATAAAAGTTTGTTCGTCTTTTTCATTACTTTCGCGGAGATGGAAAATTATAGTTGGAAAGGGGAAAAAGTCGCTTCTAAAACCGAGTCGGAGACGGATGCATGAATGGGATTACATCGGAGCACAATAAATGAAGGGAACGTCATTTAGGAAGAAACAAATGTTTACCGATTTATATATGCAAATTGCAGAGAGGAGCCAGGAAGATGGATGCAGTTTGTATAGAAATCCCATGGCCAAACTCATTTTCGGGTAATGACTTGAAGTTTAACTGTAGATAGATGGACGATTCGGTGTTGGTAAGTTAAGATGCAGACTTCCAAGTAATTTATTTCAGATTCATTGGTAAGAAATAATTGGGCTAGAGAACATTTATTTGGTTCTGAGTTGCCTTTGGAAAATACAGAACGCCAGGAATTTGAAAGTGGAAAGTATCCAGGATAGTGGGAACATTTTTGATAGAGAAAACATATAGTTCATATGACATGCTCTACCTAGGATATGTATCCGAGAGAAGACGGTCTATATTTTTCTGTTTTTTTTTTATTATTGACATGACCACTATTACATCGAATATTTGTTCAACTCCCAAACTCAACATCACATCCACAACTTAGAATGGTCGAAAAATAGACTGAAAAATGACTTCCTCTAGCTTGAGACTGTATCTTTAAATATGTATATTGAGTTGTGTACGCCAAGTTGGTTGAGGTCATTCTCCATTTACGCAAGCCATCAAAGATGGCAAAGATGGGATTGTTCTCTTCTGCGTAGTCTCTCTGAAATGGATTCGAAGACTCTTCGGGTTTGACAATCGGTGTTCCTCCACTCTATACCCAACATAGCCAACTTAATTGTCGTACACGGAATTTTTTTTATCAAGTCGTATCTTCGCTGAACCTTCTTCGTCAATAGGACAGTAAATCGAACGGTGATTTATGCGCTTTTGAGTCAATCCACGCTTCTGTACTATACAGCAGGTGAGTGATGGTGAGTGCCTGTATATAGTCTCCTTACTGCTTTTTGATAGGACCTTACTCCATAATTGTCTCCTAAGCCCAAAGTAACAGCTATTGCCGAGTGTTTTTCTACACTGCATTGATTTCGCTGAGAGAAATCATAACAGAAGTCTAGGTAGATAAACTTCTATATATATTATAGCTATCCATCATGACGGTCTGGCCAGGCCGTCAGTATTTTTTCTCAGTGTTTGAAGCCACAATGTACTTTATATCCTCGTTTACGACAAGATCCATTTTAACAGCTTCTGATTCAATGTTTGTGAAGGCGTAAGTGATTGCTCGCTTCGTTCTGCCGATGAGGCAATGCATTTGAGATATCATCATATAACCCTGAGTGGTCTGTTAAGGTGATCATTTGTTTTGTTCGGTATTTGAGTTGGACCAAATCTTTCTTAAAATTATATAGTTCCTTACCCTACTTAAACTAGAGTTTGACTTCTGTAGGAAATGTGCGAAAATTCAATAACTCCCAGTGGAATGTAAAAAGGCTGCACACTCGTTGATTTTGAAGAACACCCACACCAACACCGCAGTCTATGATTAATCTCTCGGTCGGTCGGCTCAGGAACCGAATAATCTATGTCTGACAGGAGGTACGTACTTTTATTACAAAACGTTTGAGTTTCTTGGACTACTTTTCCTCAAGGATTTGTGCACCATTAGTACTGATATGTATGTTTCTGACTATCTCAATGGTAATTCCTAATTCTCGTGCCAACTCTTGAGTCAAAGCAACAGAGAGCCTGTAGCCTCAGAGGTGCAAGTTTTGATGTTGAGCATCACTTAAATGACTGCTACGGGTTTTTTTTTTATAATTAGCGCTAAAGGGGATATGGCTACCCTTAAACTATTAAACTAGAACATGGGCATTAGGGAAATTAGGGGAGAGAGAAAGGAGGTACCGGTGCACGTTGGTTTTAAATGCTTGAGGGTTGTAGGGATGAGGAAACACAGAGCTATGTAGATTATTCCACATTCGTGTGGTACGGCTAAAGAAAGAATCTCTTTATTTGACAGTACGTCCGAAAGTAGGCTTAAGGGTAAACTGATGTGCATAATGTTTAATAATAAACTTGTACATACATATGTACGTATGTACATTCTATGTATGTATATTCTATGAGCTATCTTCGGCTTAAGGTTCCATGATTTTCCAAAGTCGGTTTTTAGTCTAGAATTAAACTCAAATTCAAGTAATTCGGACAAAAATAGTGTAAAGATGTAAAACCATCAGTTTATAAGGTTTCATGGTGGCTTGTCTAACCCTGCAAACACTTTCCCTTTTCAATTGCACTCTCTGGCTAGTGGGACACAACAATATCCCATCAAATCCGTTTACAATGCAATAATTTAAAACACTTTCAACTCTAAGCCATTAATCTATTTCAATTGGCAGCTGTCACCATCCGTCCTAAGTCAAATATAGACCATCACTTGCGCTTGCACGCATAACCACCATACGAGGACCAACACACTTCAGCATAGAAACAAATTTGTTCTACTCACACACATACTCTCTCACTTTCCATTGCTTTGTTCCTTGAACTCGGCACTAAAAGCGCATCGAATTTCATCAGAACTCTCAACATGACCAATAGTCGTCTTGGTTGTCGGGTACGACGCCACTTAAAGCCACCGAACCAAAAACATACAAAGTGTACGCATTGCCTTTCGTACGCAGAACGTGCTGCTGCGGAGGAGTTTCCTGCTATACACAAGCTTCAACTTCAACTTCTTCATGCTCTTTCTGCTTGTCATCCAAATGGAGTCTCTTGTTTTCGTTTTGTTTTGTGTTCTGTTATTTTACGAGTGTTTACTCGTCCGCGTCGCCAAGTAATAAAGTTCCCAAGCCAGCCGACTTAAGTGTTTATGACTTCAAATGAATTGTCATAAACGGTTGACGAGACCGACCATACATGAACCCTTTGAAGACCTTAAATAAAATATTTGCATTTCGATAAAGTTCATCGGTCGTATTCTCTGTGTAGAGGAGAGGATGCTGTATGTTTTGATTGCCCTAAACCAACTTAAAGGGGAGATTGCTTGAAAGGAAACATCAGACAACCCCTGACATCTTTGAAGCACCCATTCACTGGATATCTTTGATGGTGTTATAGGGGCAATTGGGAATTTCCTATCGACATCTTACGAATTATTGTTATTATTCCTGCTACTGTTGGAGAGGGAAAAACACACACACCTACACAAGTCACATTCCCGATGATGACTCAGACGAAAACAACAAAGATAAACACAACGAGTCACCATCACCATCGATGAGAACGAGAAAATGGATCAATAAACTCTCCTTGAAACCAGTTTGCGGATGAATTGGTTCATAAACCCACTCTCCGTGTGGATAACAAGTTAGGACACACCATATAGAAAACAATTGAAAAGGGTTAAGTGATGTCGTTGTGAACTTATCGATATCCAGGTCAAGCTGTAAGACCGACGGGATCAGCCTCCAGAGCAGTTCTTGCGTATCATTTTAGAAAATAACCTCGCCAAAGAAGGTTTTTCTGGTGCATTGTACTAAGATGACGTGGTGATTCTTGTGCCAGGAATGTTTTCGTCAATGATAAGCAACACCATAGAAGGCGTATTGAAAACACGGGCTACAACGTGTGATCTTAGTGTTAACCCTAACAAAATTGAACTGATACTTTCTATCATGAAAAACGAAATACCAGACTTTATCCTTCCATGGTTCAAATCCATCCAGCTGCTGGGATACGCAGACGATATCGACATCATCGCCCGGTCCCAGCGTGCCATTATTGAGGCTTTTACGGCAATACAAGAACAAGCCCAACGAGTTGGTCTCATGATGAATGAGGATAAAACAAAGTACATGCTATCGACCCAAAACCGATCCGTCGAACACCGTTTAGGACAAAACCTAACAATTGACAGCTAGAATTTTGAGGTAGTGAAGGAGTTTATCTACCTCAGGGCAAACATAAACTCCACAAATGACACCCTAGTGGAGATTCGACGAAGGATAACCTTAGGCAACCGCCGCTACTTCGGTTTGTCCAAACGACTAGGGTCCAAACTCCTAACCCGAAGGACCAAAATCATGCTCTACAAAACCTTGATCTTGCCAGTCCTGATTTATGGAGCTGAATGCTGGACGATAAGTATGACAGCGGATCAGATCTTGGGATTCTTCGAAAGAAAAATCCTGCGTCGAATTGTTGGTCCAGTTTGCAAAAATCCGTCGACTGCAATGGCTCGGCCACGACGAGAATGCTCCAGCTAAGAGGATCTTCGAATCCCAGCCACAAGGTTCACAAAGAAGAGAAAGACCGAACCTCCGGTTTAAAGATCAGGCAATCGCGGACGCCAGAAGCATTGGTCTAGTAAATTGGAAGCAGCGTGCCCGGGACCGTAAAGGATGGAAAGCGGCATTAGTTTAGGCTCAGACCCTCCAAGTTATCCTTCCATGTTTAAATATTTAAACCTTTCTTTCTATAATCCGGTGCTAAGTATTCAGGCTTTTTTTCGTTAAAAACTCGCAATAGTAGGTGCACTGCCATTGTATTCCACGAACGGTGTACCACTCGACCTACGTCACAAATATATTGCGATTTGAAACCATAAAAGACGGTCAAAACAACAAGAGGTGGTTAACAAACTATATCAAACTCCTACTGAATTTTAGCAAAACCTTTACAGAGTGAAGCTTTGACATACGAATGGCTTGAAAATGGACCATACAATGATTTCGAAAGACTTTTCCGAATATTTGAAGACGTCAGCACCGATTTGCCTAGTGAATCTACTGCCGGTAATCCCCATAGCCCCTCGATAGCTGGGAATTGATCTAGAGCCTAAACGGAAGGCGTACATACATACATACATATTGATAGCAAGCTAACTATCTAGAGCTAGACTTGACTTTCATTAACCATTTCCTTAAAACTGAAAGGGCATGTCTAAATGAACTTGCGAACCTAACTTAGTGGCTCTTGATAATTTCAATCTGGGTTCCAGTTCATAGGGGTATAGATGAGAATGAGAAGGCGAAGGAGTTAATGGTCCACTCTGAGTAACTTACATCAATATGTTGGATTTAAGATTTATCCGTCTATGGGAAGATCCATATTCTCTTAAACAGATGTGATGCAGTTGCTGTGCTTTTCAACTTTTATCCACCTTGGCACAGCAGCTTTTCGAAGCAAAACGACCACCACCTTCTGAGACGTTTAAAAATAATCATCGTAAGGCTCATCTAAGGCAAGGAAGGAAGTTTGCTTTTGGAACAAAGAGCCTGTAAATTAAAGATGTTAATTGTCTTGAAGGCATGGTCGCTGCCGCTTATTGGTTAGTACGTTGGACTTAGCTGACACGGGTTAGCTGACACGAATTCGACAACCAGAAGTTTTCTCGCCACTCTTTAAGAAAAGTTGTGGTAGTTATACGGATGATGATTCTGTCTATATACATATGTATACAATAAACACCATAGCCTCAAAAAGAACACATTTTATATCAGCATCCGCAGGTGGACGGATGGCTCCACCTGCCTCATCACCAAACAGATCTGTACTAAGCTGGATAACAAACGCTCGTACTGCCTAATCAGACAGAAAAGGCTGCTCATTAGTACCACAGTGTGTGTTATAACGGGACACTGCACGGCAGCATTGTCAGAAGCTGTAGTTATGAGGAGGAGGAATAAACGATTTTTCATCTTCTCTGTACGTGCCCAGCCCTCTTACCTCGAAGAAGAGCTTACTTAGGAGCCAGCTTCTTCCACAGTCTAAACGAATTATCTGACACCAGCGTATTCAGCCTCCAGCGCTTCATAGCTGGTTCTGCGTGTACTTTGTCTGGATTAAAACACAGATCCTTGGACCTTCTCTGGTCTAAGTGTGGCTATATCATCAAAAGATGGCTTGCAGGGAGACGAAAACTAAAAACGGAGGTAGGCGGAATAAAACAGGACAATTTCGACATGGTAATGGACAGGATCGAGAAAACTTGGAACCGGGTATGCTCCTACATCGAGAAAGTGCTGAAGATATAGAGAAGACAACAGGAGATAAATCCGACAAGACTATAGAAGATGAGAGCCTATAGAGACTAGAAAAAATCGTACCACCCTGAAGTAATGCAAAAAGCTGGGGCTGGTTCCCCTGACGCACTGGGGGAACTTGGTCATCTCTGACAGTGCATGAAGCATTCCCTCATAAAAAAAGAAAGGTGTGGATGTATCAAATGCCGCCTGCCACCCTAACCTTACCTAATCGTAGCCTCATTGACGGAGCTGGGACTTGAGAGAACTCCAATCAAGTTCTGTTCACTAACAAGAATAAATCATGTGCTACAACTCGACTATGTATGTAAGTTAACAACTCTTTTGGGATTTCTCCAATAGCGACACCTATTAAAGACGAGTAGTCTGTAGAAGTGGCTAACACAATCTAGATGGAAGACTACCACTGTAAGTGAAAATCGCACTCCATAAGCTTTAAGATTCAGAAAACTTTGACTTTATGCGCTCACATATAAGATCGTTGCACAAGAAGCGGACAATACCCCAATGAGGGCGAAGGCTCAACAACTGGAACCGAATAAAAGAAACATTTTTAACATTTCGAATAAAAGTCTCTAAACGTGGAAGGCTCGGTCGAGTGTAGCATGAAGCAAACATTAGAGTACCTGTAAAATTTGCTGGTTTCAAGACAGCTGTGTACAATACTATACTGTTTTAGGGCAATAAAAACTAATTTGAGATAGTCTAAGGGTCTGCGTTTGGCTGATTTATCTAGAATTCAATTGTTTAGGTTGCATATCATACATTCAAACAGAGAACTGGGAAATTATGTTATTAATGAACTAAGATACCTACTTTTCCCATTTGTCATTTTTAATTGGTTGTTCATTAGCCACCCAACCCACTCATTTAAGCAAGGTCTTCCTTCCCTATAATTAGGTTGGTATTTTCCAAGTTCAATTTGTTTTTTCAAATCTTCGATCCCAAATCTATTAAGTATTCGACGCACCTTAAAGGGCCTAATAACTTTTTAATAAAATGGTTCAGTCAGGCTCGAAATTATCTGAATGTTCCCCTCATCCAACGATAACCTTTAATCGAACTCGATGCGTTTTCCAATGACAACCAGTCCGATGTGACCCTCATAATATCCCTACAAGGCCTCTGAAGTGTGAACAATTATTTTGATAAAAACACACGCATTGTCCATCACAATGAGAGCCCAATAGGGTGTCATCAATCATCTGTTTGTCCAAGAAGAAGTCACACATGCAGGGTCAGAGACAGGGAGCCAAATAAACTCATCTGTCAAATTAAAACAAAACAACAAAGGTCGATGAACAAAAAAATATTGGAGGCACACGTAAAATCCCTCAACCACATCAACATCATCTAAAAATCGGGCTGAGAGAAAGAGACCTTCTACCTCACCCGTGGATAATGAAGATAATGATCTGTCGTTGCACCCAGAAATATTAATAAAAACCTTTTCCGGGAACACAAACCGAAATGACGACGATGAGCGACGTGATGTCACCAGCTGTTTCGACAAAGAAGCAACAAAACTTCGAGCATCAGTCACATGCGTTTGATCTTTTATTAGTCGAAAATACCGTCATCCTCTTGGAAGCCATTAAGGTGTGATGGTGAAACGTTACGCGGAATTTTTCGATTATTACGAGCGATATTTTAAGACTTCTCCGAGAGCGTAAATGACCCAATTGCTTTGGACTGTGAATTATTTCATAATATTTGGCAGACCGATTTATTGGGGCAATGGCATCAGAGTGGCATTTAAAATGAGGAAACTGACGAAACGATGGGTAGGGTATAGTAGGAGATATTTTAAGGTCAATTGACGTATTGCGGAAGTTATGATGAATATTTTTGTTTACATCTTAAAAATAGATTAATGTGCCTGTCGAACGCCATGGAGTGGTAGGACTTTAGAAAATACCCCAGCAATAAGAGCATTCCTTCGATCGATGCACCGAAGATTTCCGAGTAAAGTGGGCAAGCGAACATTTATAGAAACGTCGCCAACTTCGACAAGCAATATAATAGACTTTGTTTTGAATCTTCGATTCACCATATTTTCAGAAACTGAAAACGTTCATCTATTCTCGGAGGTTTCAGGATCCTTTGCATTGTAGTTCTCAGATGAGCAGTATCTCGATTTGAATTTGGATTTGAAAAGGTTTCCCTGTAGCTCCATTCAGAAGCGCTTGGGCCACAAGCTGTGGACTGGGCGTAAATCCGAGCAAAACTGAACTGATGCTATTTACCACCAAGTACAAAATACCGACTTTCAAGCTTCCACGTCTCAACAACCAAACACTTACCTTATCCGCCAGCGCAAGGTATCTCGGCGTCATTCTTGATCCCAAGCTCAGCTGGAAACTTAACATAGAACACAGAGTTAAGAAAGCATGTGTCGCTTTCTACGCCTGTAGTAAGACCTTTGGTAAAAGGTGGGGACTCAAACCTAAGATGGTCCTCTGGATGTACACTGCCGTAGTTCGTCCAATCCTTACTTATGGTTCGCTCGTGTGGTGGCCCGCCTTAAGCAAAGCTTACAACATCATTAAACTTAGTAGAGTCCAACGAACAGCTGGTATCGGGACCACAGGAGCAATCCGATCGAGCCCGTCAGAAGCTCTTAACGTGCTCCTCCATATCCTGCCGCTGGACTTGCACATCAAATACATCGTTACGTGTAGTGCTATCAGACTCAGAGAATCTGGGCTTTGGTCCCCAAAACTCTATGGCCATAGTAAGGCCCTTGACCTGCTGCCTAGGGATTTGGCGTCGACCATAACTGACTACACGACCCCCACACTTAAATTCAATAACAATATTCAGGTTCGCCTTCCAGACAGGTCGGAATGGAACGATAACCTACCCCTATCAAACTATCAAGTATCGATCTTCACCGACGGCTCCAAGATGGGGTGTGGCGTTGGAGCAGGTGTTTTCTCAGCGGAACTGAACGTATCCAAATCGTTTCGCCTTCCAGACTCTTCGAGTGTCTTCCAAGCGGAGGTACTAGCGATTAGAGAAGCCTGTAAGATACTTAGCCTCAGTCCAACTACCTGTAACAACATAGGAATCTTTATTGACAGCCAGGCTGCCATCAAAGCGCTCCACTCACTTTCTTCGTCCTCTAAATTAGTTGAACAGTGTAAGGAAACTATAGCGCAGGCAAACGCTCGGTTCAACATCACTCTCCTCTGGGTTCCCGGCCATAGTAACATAGAGGGGAACGAGAGAGCCGATGCGTTGGCCAGATGCGGCTCCACCCTGGATGTCTCCCACGCGGAGTCAGTCTGCTCCCCAATGGGACTCATCAAGGGCAAAGTTTTCCAACACTTTCTCTCTTTTGCCAACTCTAGGTGGAAAAGTCTTGCAACTTGTGCCATATCTAGACAGATTTGGCCCACCTACGATAAAAACAGAACGAATGACCTAATCAATAGAAACCGCACCGAGACAGCCAGAATCTCGGCAATTAGCACGGGCCACTGGCCAATCGGTCCACACGCTGCCAAGTTAGGCATCCCGTTCAACCCCCACTGCCGTAGTTGCGACAATTCACAAGAAAAGAAAACGCTATTCCACTTTCTCTGTGATTGCCCGGCACTTGCCAGAACCAGGCAGTGCACCCTCGGAAAACCCTTCTTTAAAGAACTGTCTGAGATTTCTAACATCAAATTTTGCAACATTATCAATTTTCTTAATTCCACAGGATGGATCTGAAAATTACACTCTTAGCCACGCCCATCAACACCCAGGTCACGTGAGTTGTGGTATCAAAACGGCGCATCCGCGCTATTTGTGTCTCTGGCAGGCCTACCAGTTTCAGCCACTACTACCTACCTACCTACCTAGCTCCATTCAGTTTGCACTATTCTGAACTATACTTGCATTATCCGCAAGATGGGGACAGCTCAGTTCACTTGCTTAAATGTTGCCTAAACGCTCTTCATCTTCTATACCAAGATTGTAGTATAGGGGTGGGACAATGATGTAAAACAAGCAAAGAAACATCTATGAATTCGTGAAAGGCATACTTAAAGAACTGGATGTACTAATTGATGGAATGATGGCGATGAAAGTTACCAAACGGTGTCACAGAACTCTTATTTAGGAGATGACTAGGATAATATAGAGAGAATCTACCCCAGCACTCCGGCTCAAAGAGTCTTCCGATCTGACTCGGAGGAACAACAGGAAAGAAACATGGAGACTCACTTGGGGGATGCGAAACTAGAAGCAGTAAGCTTACGTTCGAGTCGGCTGGAGTGATTTGTTAGTTGAGGTCCAGGTGCATCCCGGACTATGAGAACCTTTTTTTTTTATTTTTTATTATCATTATTCTTATCATAACAAAATGTAATTTCTTAAGCTATCAATAACAAAATTGTAATGTAATAATAAGGAATAGTTAGTGACATTCAAATAGTGCTAAATGTCACTTCATAAAAAAAAATTCAGAAAAAATATGTGGGGTGAACAATATTCAGTTGACTTTCATTAAGTTTATGTATTTAACAAATGTATGTGAAGAAGCAACGAGATAAAATGTAGTGGAAATATAAACAGGAAGAGAGCAATTCAGCAAATAAATACAAAGCTAAGTAATATAGGGTAGCAAAACTTAAATTTGATTATGGTCGAATTCAAGAAGCCACGTTTTAACTTTTCTTAAAAAAACAGACAAAGTCCTAGTGGATCGGATATCTACGGGGAGCTTATTAAATAGTTTGCAGGACACAACAGAGTAAGAATTTTTAAGGTGGGTGGTACGGAAAGTGCAATAGTTGAGATTGCTTCGCAGGGTACGAACGTCAGTAATCGGGCTCTGCATGTAGCCACCTCTCATAAAGAACAACTTAGAAACTTTAAAATAGTACAGGTGTCTGACTGGTAAAATTTTTTGAGACCTAAAGAACGCTATAGAGTGGGTTAAACGGTTAGCACCGCATATCTTTCTAATCGCACACTTTTGCAACACGGTCAGAAGGTTAATTTTTGCTTGGTAGGCGCCTCCCCAGCAGCTTATGCCATATTGAGTTTTGGAATGAAAAATACCAAAATAGGCTGTTCTAAGGGTTCTGTTGTCACAAATTTTTTTTAGATGATAAAAGCTACGGATAGAGGAACGCAGATATTGCTTCAGAGTCGAAATATGATTTCACCAACTCATATTTTGATCAATTAGAACCCCTAAGTATTTAAAATCTCTTACTATTTCGATATTAAAGCAATTCGTATTACAGGTACCACCCTCATTAAATACCACAAGCGAATCGTCTTCACTACATGAGCAATTTAACATTTTAAAACGTAGGCAATTTCGAGCGTGGAAATGGATCTCATAGTCAGGGGGTTCTTGCGTTCTTAAGCTGAAATACATTAGTTTGGTTTTGTTGCTAACATTTAGCTTGTGTTTGGCAAACCAGATTCTCAATAAGTGAACATCGAGGTTTATCTCAGACACTAAACTCAGAGGACTAGCTGAGGCATATGCGATACCAAGATCGTCTGCAAAAGCTGTTACTTTACCTGCAAATGGTAGGTTGAATAGAGAGTTTATGTAGACAAGAAACAAAATGGGACCAAGAACAGATCCTTGAGGTACACCTAAGTTTAACACCCTAGTGTTACTTTTGCAGTCCCCAACTTTTACCTTTTGCATTCTGTCTTTTAAGTAAGACATAAACCAACTGTATACAGAGCCACGAAACCCAGCAGAATGTAACTTGTAAAGGAGAATGTTGTGGTTAACCATATCAAACGCTTTGGTAATGTCCACAAACAAACCAGCGCAGCATACTTTTTCATCTAAGCCTTTGTTAATTATGCAGCAAAATGCTAAAAGGGCATCTTCGGTAGAAAGCCCCTCCCTAAATCCAAATTGCCTTGGACTAAAGAAATGCATTCTATTAAGGTAACGCAACATTCTACTTTTTACAGCTTTTTCAAAAAATTTTGATATTGAGGACAACAGAGAAATCGGCCTGTAGTTGTTCATATCTTTTCTATTACCTTTTTTAAAAATTGGTATAACGTTGGCACATTTTAATTTAGCGGGAAAATATCCAGTGGAAATGCTGAGATTGAAAAGATGAGCTAAAATATCAGCTATGTTTAGAGCGATTTTCTTTAAAGTGAGGTTGAAAATACCATCATCACCGCAAGCGTGCGAGTTGTTAAGCGAATTTATTAGCCCAAAAATTTCAGACCCAGTAATTGGATTAAAAAAGAAACTACCACTACAGGATGTGTCTTCCACTAGTCTACCACCGGCACAGCGATAACAGAAATCACTTGAAGCTGACGTTTTACCAACTGAAACAAAAAGGTAATTAAATTGGTTAGCAATCGTTGCAGGATCATCAACTAAGACACCATCACTGTCCAGTACTATAGGGTTAGGAATGTTGTTGGCACTTGATTTGATTATGCTATTAATAGCTTTCCATTCTTTTTTAGGGTTGCCTTGCGAACGACGGAAGGTATAAATATTTTTAGGGATAGAGTTATATTGGATGTAAGAACACGAGTAAGAGCGCTGCTCTGGAGAACTTCCAGTTGTAGTCCAGTCTTCTGAAAAGGGTTACCTTGATGCTAGTGTGCCCTTCAATCTTTGCGTTGTAGTATCCGTATTTTTATTCAGATCTCTAGTATTCTTCTATTAACGGTTGAGAGTTGAATAGAAACTATTTTCGTGAGAAATTCCTCAAAGACCGATTCTCGACTGACTCGGACCTGAAATGATTATGGAGTCGACTTTCTAGATACGAAAGATCATTTCGACACTGTTTTATCTTTCTGTTTGAAGTATGGCCACCAGTTCCATCTGTAAGAGGAAATAAGGGGCCCGAGCCATTCCCAAGCCTGTCTTTTATTGAAATACTTATACAGCGAAAGTTTTGCCGAAGTTCAGTCTACAAATAAGGGAGTCTATTGGAAATGCTGTTCTCCACGCCCGAATGGCCTGATCGATTTGATTTTTTAATTTTGTCAAATTAATAGATGGTATACCCTTTACTCAAAGCCGTGTTCCAGACTAGGGCTATTTCAAGACTGTGTACACCCACAAAGTTATTATTTTGATACCACGACTCACGTGAACTGGGAGTTGATGGGTGTGATGAGGCGTTGTTTTCCAAATCCATCCTGTAGAGTTCAAAAAATTAATAATGTTGTTGAATTTTATTTCAGAGATCTCTGATGATACCTTAAAGAAGGGCTTGCCAAGTATGCGGTGCCTGCCTCTGGCTAGTGCCGAGCAGTCACAGAGAAAGTGGAATAGCGTTTCCTTTTCATGTGAGTTGTCGAAACTACGGCAGTGGGGGTTGAACGGAATATCTAATCTGGCAGCGTGTGGACCAATTGGCCAGTGCCCCATGCTAATTGCAGTGATTTTTGCTGCATCGGTTCGGGTTCTATGGATGAAGTCATTCGTCCTGTTTTTATTACTACTACTACTACTACTTATAGGCAGGCCATGTCGGTCTGTAAATGGAACAGGTTTCAAGACTTTTCCACCTAGAGTTGGCAATAGAGAGGAAAATGTTGGAAAATCTTGCATCCAGTCCCATCTTGATGAGTCCCATCGGGGACCAGACTGAGTCCGTAAGAGAGGCATCACGGGTAGAACCACATCTGCCTAGCGCGTTGGCCCTCTCATACCCCTCTATGTTACTGTGGTCGGGAACTCAGAGGACAGTTCTAAGCAGAGGTTGTAGTGTTCAGCTTTAAGCGACAGTCCTTCACTGGATGTGCGAGATTTGATGGCTGTCTGACTTTTGATGTATGTATTATTCCCTTAGCAAGGTAGGAGCTCATTGAACGCCGATTTTTATGACATGAATAATGCTGCAATAGTTTGGGATGTTAAATGAGAGGTGGGGTCTTTAAAGGAAATACAGGTGCCGATTCCATTCTTAGTTTCGGATTCATACGTAATTATTGACAGCTATTACTTGGAAAGGACAACGCGGTGGGTTCACTGTTTGATGAAAGCCTCTCAGCCTGAGTTGGTACTGAAGAGCCAAAAAATGTTATTTTTCGGCATCACTTCAGAAAGATATACGAAAAAGCGTACATCGATTATGATGTGTTTCGATGTTTTTCTGGATACGTGTTTATAACTTAAAACTTCCAATGTATACATTTAGTGTATAATTTGTCGCTGTATAGATTATACTGCCTTCTTGCAGTCATCCTTGACTCGGTCAAAGGATATGTTTTTTACTTAGCTTACGAGTATTGACACATAATAGAGTACGGGAATAATGTTTAACATTTGACTACGCTTTGTTGTCGAAGTAATATACATAAGTACTTATTTAAAATTAATGGTCAATAAATTAAGTTCAACATGAGGTTACGCCTTAACAAAAAATTCCTCAGGGCCGTAATAATTAGATTTTTATATACGAAATGTATACGAGCACATTATTGACACATTTTTAGGCAATTAACGCGGCACACATATACGTCTTTTTATGGGACAATAACATTTTTGTCACACCCGTCTTTTCACAATTACAGTTAAAAGAATAACAAAGTCAAGTTGTCCCTTGCAAACAGTATTCAAAACCTCCCCCAGCTAAAGGCGGAGATTTTTCCCAGGATTTTTCTTCTCCAAGGACAATTCGATTTTCTTCTTATTTGCTTACATAATTTTCCCATAAATTTACTATAATTACTCAGCATAATTCCACCTTTACCCACAGTCTCAGGAAAATGCCTGCAACTTCAACCTTTATTCAATCCACGCCCAAAGAAAACGAAAAACTGCTATAGAAACGCGATCTGAATAATAATTTAAAAAAAATTCAGATGCATTTCTATTGCCTGAGTAACTTGAGACTCAAATATTTATCTTCATTACGAGAACGAGAACCTACGAGTACAGCTACAGGACCTTCTAATGGACGGTGGAATTATAAAACGTCTCTCTCTGGTAACCTTTGGTGCAACCCTTCGCCGTCTTGAAGCCAAGTGACTTCCCTCATGTTTTCCTAAATCAAATTTATCTTTCCGCCACACTCGCAGGCAATGGCTGCGGCAACAGCACCATCATATCGGGCAATTAATGTCATCTAAGTCTATCAATTAAAAAAGGTTGTTCCCAGGGCTACAGTCGGCGTGCGCAGCGGTGACTATGAGGGTTGGCAAACGAATGGAACGACATCGATTGTGTGGTGTCTTTGGTTTCTCTGCTTCGCGATCTTTTTTTTTTGTTTTATCCGTTCACGACATGCATATGTATCTCAATTGAACAAACAGTTTCTGGGATGAATAAAATTCCATTAACCACTGCTGGCTGGAAATTGTCGGTGCGTTTTACCCATTTTAATTAGGACGGACATTTTCCATTGATCCCGAACGTTAAAGAGGTTTTCATTTTCATTTCTTCATCGGTTGCGCATCCCTCCAGCGATGAGTCACCATCAACACCACCACCACCACTACCACGTTCGGTTTTGATTGGAGTTAATGATTGCCGAGGAATGTTCTATGCTTGGGATTGGTTTCCTGCCATTCCGCCGCACAGTAGGGGGGTTTGTTGTATAAAAGATGTATGTGGCGCTCATGGTTTATGTTTCGCAAATAAACAGAGTATACATGCAAACGAATGGCGGAATCTAATCCTGTGCATAGTCAAATGCTTTTATGGGGCAGTAAAAAACTAATCACACTTGAGAACGCAATTAATTCGAGGTTCACATTGAATAGTGTGGCCTATATCGTATATATTCAGTTTGGCGGTGGGGAATTGTCATTTAATAATTAAAAATTTTGATTACGGTTTGGGAAAGAGGAGGGACGGAGAAGAACCCTTAATTAATGGAAGGGCATTCAAAAAGCTAAACGTGAAGATATAAACATCCGCTTATAGTATCTTACGCAACAACTCTCACGTTTCGTGGTTGGACTGACAGGTGTTGGTACCTCTTCTGGAACCATTGCTGATGAACCACGCGATGAAACTTGGTTCTCTTTACTGCAAATTGAATTTTAATCATTCTGGAAGATTGTAGGAAGCATGCACCCAGAGAGCTACTCTTTCTTTGATCTAAATGTTTATCCGGTGTCCGCCAATCTCTAAGGAAAATCTATTCCGCCAGTATTACATACAGTATACTCAGTGACATCATCAGAGGTGTTATGTTCATGGCAGGACAAAAAGTGCCGGCCAGTACATGCAAGAAAAAGAAGATGCATACACGCTATATAGAGAAAGGAGGAACACCGCCTTCTCAGAAACAAAAAGAAGGACTGACAGCCTTACTTATCTACTCTGAAGCCCAGTGGCGAATGTAATTCTAAAAGTGAAGGATTACAGATTACATTCCTATAGTTGTCTAGAAAAGCAAGGATTCAGCGGACTGGGAACATTCCCTCAGAAAACTGAATGAGTTTTGCTCCTTTTGCAAGAATGCTGCCTCTATGGTTGTAAATCCTGGTTCAACAGATTTCCAAGACACAAGACCATGCAGACTAGGAGGGGAACCGATAGTGAGTTGGAATGTAGAGTTTTCTACGATAAATTAAATATTAGCATCTCTTCCTGTCTTTGTGATCCTCGTAGCTCAATATACACTCAAGCCTGTCATGAATTTTTTAACGAAATGGCTCATTCAAGGAAAATTGCAGGCAAGGTGCTTTTATAAGGTATGACGCTACTTTTAGAAAAATAAATTTCAGCACAGCTTATCCTACACGGGTAAAGCCATTTGCCTTATCTAACTTAGCTCTCGCATCACAATACTGTCAATAACCTCAAGATTTAGCAGGATTGAGATCTACAAGTTGACCGATTAGAAGGGAAGATGACTGAATACAAAACAAACAAGTTACTGTTGTGAAGAATGAAGCGCTTGCATTCGGCATGGGCCAGAAGAAAGTGGAAGAAACTAAAGAAATTTGTATCTGCCATCCACACACAGACGTCTGCAGCACCCGATTAAGGAACTGCCGAGCTCACTGATCAGGCATTGAATCAAGTCTAGCTCCCGAGCTTGAGCGAATGCAAGGACAGAAGGATACAAGGAAAACAGATCTTAAAATATCTCCGACAAAAGGTCAAAATAAATCCCGAACTGAAGACCACTAAACCGAAAATAAGACTGTCTCTCACTCTAAACTTAGCAGCAAATTACAACCCTCAAAATTCATTATGTTATCCCTTCGACAAAATGTATACAACTTAAGTGTCTCCATGTGGTTCAAACCATTTCATTCACCTCAATGTGAACATCCATTAGGAGACCACCCTCGACCGAATACACTAGAACGTATACCCTAGCTGTGGTTCACATTTAATAATATTTGGCGTCCACTTGTCGCCGCGAGGACAAGTGCTTACAATTAATGTGGCGAATCCTTAAAGTGACTATGATTTACTACGCAAAACAAGTGTCCTTCGCGTTAAACAAAAGAAACCATTTAACGGCTGCCCCATTCCCGTTTCACTGAAAAGGAATCCTGTTTTATCAAGACAACCACCAACCCCAAAATGCTTTCCAGCGCCTGTCACACTTCATTTGCGGTTGACAAAGAACTCCTTGTTTCCGTTCGTATACAACTCTCCCGGCGTTGGGATTCTGGCTAAAAGTAAAAGCAGCAGCAGCCGGCGCGGAGTTCCAATAGCAGCTCCACTCTAAAATTGTTTATGTTCAGTCAGTGTGAATGCACACACCCCAAAGGAAGAACTATACACAACGGCAAGGCACGGAACAGCACACTACTTGAGCATCACTCTCTGTTGTACGATTTATGGCGACATTTCCGGTTGATCATCACCATCATCTCTCCCCCAAGTTGCCATCAGTCTAATTTCTAATTTGTTGTTTTGTCCTGTGTTGGCGTTTAGCCGAGATTGGAAAATAATTTACCATCATCGTAAGGAGATTGGACATGATTGCTCATATTTTGGGACAGGGAGCTCCGCCGCACAAGAGAACTACTCTTGGTTTGCTTTTCATGTGGATATTGTGGTAGCCACACATTTGGTTTGATGATATCCCACTTCAAACAGAGTGTGTGTGTGTGTGCTGTTGTGCTGTTTCTTGAGATGCCCTTGGGCACAGTGCTACCGTGGACGGGAAACGATTGTGTGAGGTTTTATGAAAATCATAAGGAGGACGAGTGTGTTTTTATCTGGAAACTGGCTTTGATGGAGACATGCGATTATGTGAGCAATTTAGAATGTTCAACGGGAAAAGGGGGCACTGGATAACTTCTCAAATATTTGCTTTGCATGAAGTTATTAAAACGAGAAGTGGCACTTAGGTGCTTGAGTGTGGTATAAGATATTAGGTTGCAGTTGTACAGATGAATAAATAAGGAAATCTCGACCTTATAAATGATGATTTTCCCTGGACTGTTAAGTTCTCATTCCCAAACAGATTTGTATTGAAAGGGAACTTATACTTGTTGACGACTTGTCTATCTTGATTAGTTAGTTAGTACGGGTCGGATCCTCTCTGAAAATAGGGAGGAGCCGCTGGTCTCTTTAGAAGTGATAAAATCCCGCCTTGATAGCGAAGCTAGAAGAATAGCTAACAGTAGGTGGAATAGTATCAATACTTGTCTTCTGCCGAAGTAGATCTGGCCTAACCTGGATCTGAAGAGAACAGGAAGACTTCTGTCCGTGAACAGGAAACTTATTATAGTAGGAGCCCTTACGGGGCATTGTCTTATTGGCAGGCATGCTATCAGAATGGGTGTTCCTTCTAACGATTTCTGTAGAAGCTGCAGAGACGAGGAGGAAGAGGAAACGCTTACTCACCTTTTTTGCACATGCCCTGCTCTACTAAGGTTGAGGAGGATAACATTAGGAGAGTACTTCTTCAATGACCTCAGCGACCTACCCAGGCTCGATATCTTTAGAATTAAAAGCTTCGCATATGGGTTTAACTGGTTCTGCACTTAGTGCGGCACAAGATAGGGCTTATACCGATACGGTTGCCCAGAGCTCCATTCTATAGGGAATTCCCGCATGTAAGGTTACTGAGGCTGGTCTCCGGTTTTCTACACGCCTTCATTCTGGCCTAAGTGGGTCCCTGCTTATTGGAGACCGCCGCCCAACCTAACCTAACCTAGTACTTCAAGGCCAACGCGTTTTGAGTATTCTTCGATTGCTGATGATGTCGATGTCGTCTACGTATCCCAGTAGTACCTTTCGTGTAAGCACCGGCAGTGCGCTCTATCTGTTTCAGTACAAGAGACCATGCGGCCAAACTAGGTATCCCATAAAACCCCCTCTACCGCAGTTGCGGGAACGATAATGAGTAGGAAATTCTCGCCCATTTTCTCTGCAAATTGCGCACACTGACCTTAATGACATCTCGGCTAAAGGGATACGGGATCTCATCCATTTTCCTAACTCAATTGGCTGGATCTAGGCACCGACTGCCTCACATCCTCAACCAGGTCACACAAGTGGGGGTAACAAAAAGGCACAACTAGTGCTTCTTGGGTTCATGTTGAACCGCCACCCCTATCTATCTGCCTACCAACGAGATTGAAGAAATTACAAAATAGCGCATCTCTTTTAGGCTCTATAAGGCGATTGTAAGGCCGTCCTTAGCATATTCGTCGGTTGTCTGGTGAGATAAGCTTTCACGCAAAAATGTTCACCAATCTCCAAAGAACGCTTTGTCTCGGCTGCACCGAGGCTTTTGCCAGTATACCCGGCTCTAGTCTAGACGCAATGCTTAACTTACCATCCCTAGTTGTTTGCATAATGGGCGGTAGAATCAGAGCCATCTTCCGTTTAAAAAGGAGTGGTTTATGGTTTGATTATCTTGCGCTAGGAATATCCTTTGATTCAAATCTTATGAATATTGTAATATCGACTGCATTAGCGACATTTAGTGGAATTGTTATATCAACTGTATTAGCGACATTTAGACATTTTAGATATCGATCAGCGACATCTATTGGGGGGATTAGTGCTAAATTTAAGTGCATTCAGCAATTATAAGAACCTTCAGGAATTTTCTAGTACTTACCTCAGGCACGTTCCAGAACTATCGATATCTCACTAGATGGGCAAATCGTCGCCAGGAAGGAAGATTCTGGATTCGTACCTCGGGTATAAATACTACGAGCATTGAGAGCATGGACACAGTTGACTTGAGATTTAGTAGAGATACAGTTGAAAAGTGATTTGGATAGAGATTTTAATAGTGAATTAAAATTACAGAAGAATTTGATTGAGATTAATTGTTTAAGTTGTTTGGAATAAAAGAGTTGTGAATAATTGGATTTAAAGAGTTGAATATTGTTGGAATAAATAAAAGATAATCAGTTGTTTCTGAAAAGATTTAATAAAGACAAATAGAATAGAAAGGAGGAAAAAGTTTTATCATTGCGAACCGGCAAACACGTTACATTTGGTGTCAGAAGTGGGATCAAACTTTTTCAGAGTGATAAAAACGTTCAAGAAACAGTTTCTGGACAAAAGGAATAGTGGTGAAATTTAAACAGTGTTTGAAATTTGAACAGAAATGGGTCGCAAATTGGAAAACTTGTCCCTGGTCCAGTTAAAAGCGGAGCTGGGTAGGAGAAATCTTCAGACCAGTGGACTTAAAAGAGAATTAGTGCTCCGGTTGCAGAATGCTGTGCTAGAAGACGGCGGAGACCCTGAAACTGAGCTATTCGACGTCGAAGAGGAGGAGAATCCAATTACAACGACGGACATGGCCTCTCTAATGAAATTGCTCACCGAAAAGTTCGATGAGCAGAATAAAAAGTTCGACGAGCAGAATAAGAAGTCCGACGAACAGAAGAGCGCTCTGGACGCCAAGCTTGACGCCAAATTTGATATTCTGGACGGAAAATTTGAAAGTCTAGACGTCAAATTCGAGGCCATCGACCAACAATTCGAAGATGTCGAAAAGAGATTGGAGGCGAAATTCGGAGGTCAGTACGAAGAAATGGAAAAACAATTCAAACATCTGACCAACGAACTCGACGGTGTGAAGAGGCAAAAACTTCGTGTGAGTTCAATCGAAGGTCCGAGAAGGAAGGAAATGCAGCCCCCGGTATTCGATGGTCAAACATCATGGCCTATATACAAGAAACAATTCGAAGCCGCCGCATTGGCCAACAATTGGGACGAGGAAGAAAAATCGATTGCACTCACACTTGCACTCCGAGGCTCAGCCGCCGAACTACTCCAAACCCTCGCGGATGATCAACATCGTGACTACGGCTCGCTACTGAAGGCCATTGAGATGCGATTCGGTGATGACCATATGCAACAAGTATACAGGGTTCAGTTGCGCCGAAGGGCTCAAATGAAGGGAGAGACACTGCAGCAGCTGCAGGCAGATGTGGAACGTCTGGCGCATCTGTCCTACCCCAATACTGGAAAGGAGATCATCAACGAAATGGCAACCGAAGCGTTTATCCAAGCCATTAACGACGAAAAACTACAAATGGCTGTTCGAATGGCTGGGAAGAAAACACTTGCTGAGGCTTTGGCTTTTGCCCTGACAATGGAGGCAGCAGATCAGGCCTCCCAGAGAATGCATCGTGTCAGGGAAATAATCACCGAGGAATGCTCCTGCCAGAGAGTGGACGCCGAGCGCCAAAATAACGCCGCAGAACGGCAGATTCGTTGTTGGAATTGCAACAAGATTGGACATCTACAACGGCAGTGCAGAGCACCACGAAGAAACGGAAGCTGTCCGCATTGTGCTAGCCGGAGACGCGACGAAGAAGCATCCAGCGGGGATAACATCCGTCCTGCTGGTCAAGCTTCTCATTCGGGAAATGCTTAAGAGCCAACTTCGCGGGGCAGAAGTTGGTTTCTGGAATCAATGGCCCCAGAACCACCATCCAAGTCTCCCAAACCAAGCGTTGCAACAAAAGCTTGACCGTGGAAGCAATTATGGGCAACAACAAGTGCGTGGCTACCATAGACACCGGTGCCACGGCTTCCATCGTAAGGAGGGATCTCGTCCGGAATTCATGGCTACACAACACCAGTTGCTACTGCCTGAGGACTGCGACAGGAGAATCAGCAAAAGTCTACGGAGAAGTTCGCCTGAGAATACAAATGGCAGGCTTAACATTCTCACACGTGTTCCTGGTGGCTGACATATGCGACGACTGCATCATCGGGGTGGACTTTATGGAAGCACATAAGATCATCCTGGACATCGGAATGCAGGTGCTGAGGTATCGACATGTGGAGATTCCTATGGTGTACGGAAACAAAGGCACAGTAAATCTCAGGTCGGTAATCAGCAAGGACGACATTTTGCCACCCTCTGCAGAGACAGTAATTTGGACAAATTTGGAGGGTGATCCTGGGAACCATCGATTCTTCCTCATTGAGCCAGATAACCAAAAAGACTCCCAGAACTACATCGTGGGAAGAATTCTAGTGGAACCAAAGAACAACATGGTACCAGTAAGGCTCATGAACCCGAAAAACTACAGCGTCAAATTAAAGCGAGGGGAAGTGATTGGAGAATGCGTACCGATTTCCGCGATCTCAGCAGCAACTGAAGAGGAGCCTGTGAAGCCGGTTCCGTCATACAGATTGGCGGAACTACGGAAGACCATCTTTCAACATTGTGAACTTAATCAGGAGCAGCGAAGCACGGCAGCGAATCTACTCGGCGAGTGTGCTGACATATTTGCGTTACAAGATGGGGACCACGGCCGAACACACTTAGTACAGCACCGCATAGACACCGGGGATGCTAGACCGATTAGACAGCCTGCCAGGCGACTCCCATTAGCAAAGCAGACAGAGGTTGCGGAGATGGTTTCGTCGATGGAGAAAGAAGGGCTAATTGAAAGTTCCCAGAGCCCGTGGGCATCGCCTATTGTACTAGTCAAGAAGAAGGACGGCAGCACCCGATTCTGCGTGGACTACCGCAGGCTGAATGATGCTACCAAAAAGGATAGTTACCCTTTGCCCCGGATCGATGACACACTGGACACCCTCTCTGGAGCCCAATGGTTCTCCACTCTCGATCTAAAGAGCGGCTATTGGCAAGTGCAGATTCACCCAGAAGACCGCGAGAAAACCGCATTCACTGCCGGAAATGGACTGTGGGAGTTTACAGTCATGCCATTTGGTTTGTGCAACGCTCCGGCAACTTTCGAGCGTCTGATGGAACGCGTCCTGCATGGACTAACCTGGAAAACCTGCTTGGTGTATCTGGACGATGTCATTGTGGTGGGAAAAACGTTTGCGGAACATCGAGACAATCTAAGGGAAGTCTTCAAACGCTTACGCAGTGCCCACCTGAAACTCAACTCAAAGAAATGTGCGCTCTTTAAACGAGAAGTGAAGTATCTAGGTCACATTATTTCGTCAGAGGGAGTGAGAACGGATCCGGACAAAGTTGAAGCCGTTAAAAACTGGCCAGTTCCCAAAGACAAACACCAATTGAGGAGCTTCCTTGGCCTCGCCACATACTACCGACGGTTCGTAAAGGATTTTGCCAAAATTGCGAAGAGCCTGCACCAGTTGACGGAAAAGGGAAAACAATTTAAGTGGTCAGGCGAATGCGAGCAGAGTTTCCGGCAACTTAAACAACAACTATGTGAGGCTCCAATACTGGCCTACCCCATCCCGGACAAGATGTTTATCGTAGATGCAGATGCCAGTAATGTTGGGATCGGAGCTGTCCTTTCGCAGGTGCATGATGGCCAGGAGAAGGTAGTGGCCTATTTCAGTAAGGTACTCTCCAAACCAGAACGGAACTACTGTGTAACAAGACGGGAACTTCTTGCTTTGATTATGGCGACGAAACATTTCCACAAGTACCTCTACGGTCAAAAGTTCCTCCTACGTACAGATCATGCAGCTCTAAAATGGTTGTTGCAGTTCAAAAATCCGGAGGGTCAGATCGCGAGGTGGACAGAGCGATTGCAGATGTACGAGTTCGAAATACAGCATCGCAAGGGAAAACTCCACTCAAACGCGGATGCATTGTCGCGACGACCTTGTAAAGCCGACTGTAAGCATTGTGTACGAAAGGAGGAGAAAGAGATCGTTCCCGTCCAAGTAGTTAGAGCTGAGCCCATCATCGGTTGGAGTACCGAGGAGATCCGGAACGCTCAAAAGGAAGACCCGGATATCGAGCCGATACTAGCTTGGAAGGAAAACATGGAGAAACCTGATGGTCGAGATATCTCCGATAGAAGCCCTACCCTCAAAGCATATTGGGCACAATGGGACTCTCTACATGTTCAAGACGGCATCTTGAGGCGGAAATGGGAGATGCCCGATGGAAAGACGTGTAGGATGCAGCTCGTGGTGCCACGTTCAAAAGTGCATGAAGTGCTGCAGGAAATGCACGATGGTGTATCCGGAGGACACCTGGGTGTAAACAAAACGCTGGATAAAGTACGGGAACGATTCTACTGGCTCAGTGCGAGAGACGACATCGAGAGCTGGTGCCGAAAGTGCGTCACGTGTGCAGCGAGCAAGGGACCAAGCGTGAAAACCCGGGGCAAGATGCATCAGTACAACGTGAGTGCACCGTTTGAACGAATCGCTGTCGACATCGCAGGGCCGTTCCCGGAAACCGACCAGGGCAACCGATACATCTTAGTTGTTATGGACTACTTCAGCAAGTGGCCTGAAGCGTTCGCGATTCCCAACCAGGAGGCTAAGACCGTCGTAGAAAAGATTGTCAACAACTGGGTGAGCAGGTTTGGTGTACCCATGGAACTGCACTCGGATCAAGGACGGAACTTCGAGTCCAAGCTATTCCAGGAAACGTGTCAACTTCTCGGAATCAAAAAGACCAGAACGACTCCACTTCACCCACAGTCCGACGGGATGGTAGAACGGTTCAACAGGACATTGAATGAACATCTCTCCAAAGTCGTGAGTGATTACCAACGTGACTGGGATCGACATATTCCCTTGTTCCTGATGGCTTACCGTAATGCAGTTCACAGTTCAACGGGACACACTCCGTCCGAAATCCTTTTTGGTCAACCTGTCCGGCTACCTAGTGAGGTGAAATTTGGTTTCCCCATGGATGAGCCGAAATCGGAAGAAGAATATGTGGCAGACCTAAGGGAAAGGATCGCCGACATACACCAAAGAACTAGGACGAAGATTAAGATAGCCAGTGACCGCATGAAGACCAGGTACGACGCGAAGACAACGACGTCAGGATTTCGGGAAGGAGATCTGGTATGGCTGTACAACCCACATCGACAAAAAGGGAGGTCTCCGAAGCTGCAGCAGGACTGGGAGGGTCCCTATACAGTGGTTACACGAATCAACGACGTTGTCTACAGAATTCAACGGGGACTAAGAGGCAAGTTGAAAATCATACATGTGGATCGCCTACATCGTTACCATGGAAACAACGCCGATGCTCTTGTTCGGGACGAACAAGTTTAGGAGGGGGGCAGTGTAATATCGACTGCATTAGCGACATTTAGTGGAATTGTTATATCAACTGTATTAGCGACATTTAGACATTTTAGATATCGATCAGCGACATCTATTGGGGGGATTAGTGCTAAATTTAAGTGCATTCAGCAATTATAAGAACCTTCAGGAATTTTCTAGTACTTACCTCAGGCACGTTCCAGAACTATCGATATCTCACTAGATGGGCAAATCGTCGCCAGGAAGGAAGATTCTGGATTCGTACCTCGGGTATAAATACTACGAGCATTGAGAGCATGGACACAGTTGACTTGAGATTTAGTAGAGATACAGTTGAAAAGTGATTTGGATAGAGATTTTAATAGTGAATTAAAATTACAGAAGAATTTGATTGAGATTAATTGTTTAAGTTGTTTGGAATAAAAGAGTTGTGAATAATTGGATTTAAAGAGTTGAATATTGTTGGAATAAATAAAAGATAATCAGTTGTTTCTGAAAAGATTTAATAAAGACAAATAGAATAGAAAGGAGGAAAAAGTTTTATCATTGCGAACCGGCAAACACGTTACAATATGGTATCTGACGTAATGGTTCTGGAATTAAGACTTCCGTGTAGATTTACGGACGACTTTTCCTATGCACAGGTTTGGTTTTTGCCACATTTTGAGCCGGGTAAGGAATGTAGTCGAGATTTTACAAATAGCTACAAGAAAAGTGATGGTTCAGCTGCTGGAGTCTTTGTGAAAAACGACAACATTAGACTGCAGTTTCTCTTAGGCATAGATGCCTTCCTTGTGGCAAATTATGCAAACAAGTGGAGGTGACAGAGCATTTGTGTCTGTGACGACGGTTAATGCCTTGCTAATCTTCTTCAGATTCAGAAGAGTTCGCAAATGCTGGACTAGATTGAATTGGGTTGGAAGACTTAATCTGTTGAGCCTTGACTGAGTCCCTGTACACATCGGGATTACCGGAAATGAGTTCCCGCATGAGCTTAGCAGGCAAGGTCCAGAGGAGAACTTCGCCAGCCCATAGGTTAGGGCTTCTATCGATGGTGGGGTTTCAAGTTAACACAACTGAGGGTGGTATAACTCTTTAAGGTGCAGGCAGACTAAACAGTTTCTTCCCGACGTCTCTAAGAAGTCCGCGGGATTCTTGTTGTCTCTTAGCAGAATAGTCTACAGACAACTTATTGGCGTTATTATGGGACGCTATTAGGCTTAAGTGACACCACTATTTGTGACGCTTGTGGAGAGGTCGACGACACTGCGGAACACTTCGTATGTGATTGTCCTGCCTTTGCTCGTGCATCATGTGGCAGATTTTTGCGGCTGTCACTGAAGCTCTTACTGCAAACAAAGTAAAAGGGTTGAACCTACTGAGAGTAGAATGGAGCTGTTTTTGCGTCTGAGTAATCAACCGTGGTGTTTCAACACCCCGACAGAAAAATTGCATATTGTACCGCGTGTTTTCCAGCATCACTCGGTACAATTGGATTATTTTTCCCGAATTCAACCATCGCCATGTAGAGCTCAGGACGATGAATACTATCGAGCGTCGACTTGAAATTCATTGGCATATCCCAGGATTTGCCTAGGGATTTGTAAGGATTTGGTCTATCGTCGATCTGGCGGACTGGAAGTCACACTGCTTCGTGTCGATTACTGTGGTGCAGAAAGGCTTCAGACGTTCACACAGTACATTCGATATGATTTTGTATGCGATATTAAGCAGAGATACTTTCGTTCACATTTTTGGTACTTGAAAAGCTCTGCTGAAAAGCCATCTAAGCCGACAGAAGGCCTTCTTGGCCAACCACTCCTACACTGGTAAGGAGGATGACTTCATTGTTGACTAGAGGTGGGCGCTCTTCTTGCACTATCACTCAGCTATTGCTGGAAGTGCTGCTTAAACACGTCTACAATTCTCTGTGCATCGGTGACTCTTACGTTTAAGATGGCTAAGTTCTAGTCAAACAAAGAAATACGAATCTGGGAAGACGTAGACTTCATCTCCATTTACAGGTCAGAATAGTTTAAATGAATTGTAACGGGCTCATGAATCATCGATTAACAATGTAAATCTGAACCGACCTTTGCATCTACAAATACAAATTCAAGATTCCGTTGAGATTCCATTACTATTTCCCGCAACAATCAATCCCAATGAAAATCCACAGCGAAAACATACTTTCGCACGCGCTACATATCGTCACGATAACGTTGTAGACAATCATGTAACTATCAAATGACAGACGTTCGAGTGTGTGGCACACATAAATGTGTCATTTATGTCTCATCTCCCGATGTTATCGAGATCAATCGAGGTTCTGCGGTTCAGTTCCATTGAGTAGCGCAGCGATTTTTCTGTCAAAAAAAAAAAAAAAAAAAAAACAATCCACGAGCACAGTCTATGCTCAGTTGTCAATCCCATTGAATATGTATGTACCTATGCATGCCCAAGCTCGACGGTGTATATTTACATCGAATGTAGGTTAGGAGTCTTATGCTTATCAGTGCTGAGGGCCTTAGTACTGAGCTTGTACGCACGGAACCCTTCAATTATTTATTTTCACTGTCTATGTACACGTGTGCATTCCTCTATGCGTTTCGTTTCCGAGTTAACGACGAAATTAATTTGTCAATCCGACGAATACACTATCTATCGTGTGCATTTGATGAAAATAAACACTCTTACCGTATCCATTCATAAAAAAATGCTGACATAGTTTCCGCCTTCGTTGCTATAGAAATCCCCTTTAACTTTAGAGCTTTGGTAGAATGGAGAGAAGCGGTAAATACAACTTACCGACGACGATGAACACGACCCTTGTTTATTTTTTTTTTTTAGAAATTAAGGTAACGAGTATTTATTTGTTTTTGTTTTCAGTTTGTTGCAATCACACTTGAACTTCAACTAATGAGGTTGAGATTTAAAATTTGTAGATTTCGGTCAAGTTTAGGGGGTATGCAGACATGACTCACAAGATGTTCGTGGATAGTTATTAAATTTATCCATTTAAAGTCAATTAAACGCCCTCCCTAGAATATTGCAAATACATGGAACATTGCAAAAGCTTTTACTACCTTTTTATGACCAGAACAAGTCGCGGTGGATTCATCTGGATTCACCTAGATTCATATAGATTCACCTTAATGCACGTGGATAGATATTTCAAACGTTGAATTAACGAGTTTATTGGATAAAAGTCGTTAAATATTTTCATTGCCCTAGTTATTGTTGTGCATCCCATAATAAATGCGCGTGGGTTAGTAATAAAACAGGGAAAGAGTTTTATGACATTTCGAGGGGAGAACAAAGGATTTATGGTTATGGATAGGATAGGAACGGAAAAGTGCATATTCAGTCCCAAACATATTGATTGATGGTTCAGTGGATGTCATAATCAACGCAAGCGTGGCATTTGCATGGTTAGTAGAGGAATTCTTTAGGTTTTAGTCACTTATGGTGGAATCTGGTGGTTAAATTCGGAACATAGATGTGTCATTGGTTAGTGTCGGACTGACTTAAACGGTGTTAAGCAAATCCTTCAACCACAGAAGTGGTTGTCTGGTAAGATCCTATCAAGACACAAGTAGCGCGAGTGCGTCGTTTTGATACTACAACTTATGTGACCTGGATGTTGATGGGTGTGGTTAGGGGTTGGTTTTTAAGATCAATCCTGTGGAGTTGAGAAAGTTAATTATATTGCAATTCCTTAAAAATGGGTTTGCCAAGTGTGCGGTGGTGCTGGCTCTGGCTTATGCCGGGCAGTTACAGATAAAGTGGGATAGGGTTTCATTTTCGTGTGAATTGTCGAAACTACGACAGTGGTGGTTAAACATAATGCCTAACTCGACTAGCCATGCTAATTGTTGTGATTCTTGGTTTCTCTGTGCGGGTTGTGTTGATTAAGTCAGTCGTCCTATTTTAATTGTAGGTGGGCTATATCTGTCTGAATATGGTGTAGGTTTCTAGGTTTCACCTAGAGCGCTTATCTGGGTAATAATTTCCTTGCACTGTTCTACTAATTTAGAGGACGAAGGAAGTGAGTGGAGCCCTTTGATGGCAGCATGGCTGTCAATAAAGATTCCTATTTTATTGTTGGTAGTGGAGCTGAGGCTAACTATCTTGCAGGCCTCTCTAATTGCTAGTATCTTCGCCTGGTAAACACTCGAAGATTCTGGAAGGCGGTACGATTTCGATACGTTTTATCTTGGAACTGTCGATGAAGATTGATACTTGGTATAGCAAACAAATAACTAAACGATAAAAATAACTAAAGAGGTACTACAACTCTGGGCCTTAATGAATAAACCCCTCCAGGCAGTCCGATCTTTATGGATTTGAGAAGCAATTAGCTGGTAAACTACTAACTGTTCAAAGTATGAATCATGCTTGTAGCACAACATCACAGTTCCTCACCGATAGCTTGCTTTACCCAATTGTGGCATTCAGTTCGTATATAGACTGGTTAATTCAAGTGAATTGCAGTCATTCTCCACAAGAAACGAAATCCCCTCAGATTCCCCTCTGATGTCCTTTGATGTCAAAAAAGAAGTTAGGTTAAGCCCTCAAAGTCTTCAAAAGTCTGTGCAAATACTTACATTCGCAGACGATATTGATATTATTGGTAGAAGTCCGGGGCTTCTCGACTATCCACTAAATCGAACAGAACGTGAGAGTGGGCACCTACATTTTCGCGATAGCAAGGGACTTTGTCTACCACTTTTCACAACGATATCTCTTGTTTATCGGTGTTTCAGCCCGCAGAGCCTTCCAACATAACCCAGAGGAACAACGCAGTAGAGGAGCTTTAAGTTCCCAACGAAAACAAGAGCCTCAAGTACAGGAAGCCAAACAAATATTTAGCGCTAGAGTAAGTCACGTCACCATAATCGAATAAGAAGTCACCTTCAACAACATAGAAGCAGTCATACATGTTACAGGCAAACACGGTTTTGGTACCCTCACTGGCAACAGACTAAGTTTTATCGACTTTTGCTTTGTACAAGCACAAATTATGGCACAAAGAGTCATTTGGGTTTCGTTTGACAGGCAGTTCTTACCAAATTGAGATCATATGACGATCAGTGGACGGTTATTGCGATTTCGGAAGCAGACGAGGAGATGACATTTAAATGGAACGAGCTGTCAGGCCATCCCGCATCATGTTACGCAAGGAACAGAGACAAACAGAAAGCTTTGTGCAGTTATCTTTAAATATTTGGAAGCGAATCAAAAAGAGTCTTGTTTGAGTCGTAGTATAAAAAGATGATAATAGTCCTCCGTGGACATAAATGTCAAAGAAGCTGAAAGTAGATGCGACAGTAGTAGACAGCGGTCATTGTTAATGCTAGCACTCGGTGAAGACTTTGGATGGTGCTTTGTTGTTTTCAAATGCGAGGATGCAAGAAGCAGTTTTCCACTGTTTTGAATCACAAATTTGCAAAATTTGAATCGTAGTTTCCAGTAACGATGAAGTCATTGCCATCTTGGTCCAGCTGGTTTTGATCAGATCTTTTTTGATATTTTACAAGGTGTTATCCCAGTGTAGGCGATCTGAGGTTCTGCGAAAGTCGTTGCAAATAGTGTCTTATCGTTGAGCGTGTGCTCCCCGTGAACAAAAGACGTTGCCTGTGTAAAGCCGTAGGAATTTAATACAGGTGGCATAGCAATGATCACAATCATGAACATTAAAGGTGCATTTGAGTGTGTATTTTTCGCTAGTCAGAAACTCGTTATTATTGTTTGGCTAGATGAAGAGTATGTTTGGAAATAGGTCAATTAACATTTAGACAAGGACCTTTACACTTGGTCGCCGTGGCTTAGTGGTTATTGCGTTGGACCAATAAGTAGGCTGACATAGGTTCGATCCTCAAAAACACCAATCGACTTTTTTCGCAGCACTACCTCTTCGCGGGCATGACAATCCTGCAAGGGAATAATCTATCATGACAAGGCTTCTCAATCCGCCGTTCGGAATCGGTAATAAAATTGTAGGTCCCTTCCATTCGTGCAATAAATATGACACCCACAACATGAATGGCTGCAGAGCATACATTTTTGCAAAAAGCTAGACCTTGGTCCTCTATTGACTGTCGGGCTAAAAAGTTATATTTTTTGTATCTGATGACGGGTAAGGTCAGCAGTTGATGCCCATAATCTGGTGTTCTTTCATCTGTTCTATGGACTTTCTTCTAGGCAGACTCCAGGCATCCAATTATTGCAAAAACTTTCTTGGTTGAAAGGATATATAGGGGTAGAAATGAAGCAGGGAAGTATTTTACTGCACTAGACAGATGATTGACGACGAACTTGATTAAGAAAGTGTCCACTTCTAAACTCCAGAAAAGGTGGTTAAAATTGCCGATTAGTTATAAGTTCTCATCATGGAGCCCGATGCTCAGAGGACATGGTAGCTTTAAAATGGGTATTCTGAAGAATGATTTCTGTAGACTATGTCTTGAAGTAGGAAGTACATACGTAGGTATGTCCGGCACTATTTAACAGAAATATAAAAAGTTTGTTCTGCCACTCGTTAGAAGAGTAAAAAATCAGCCAGATAAAATTCCAATGCTCGTTTATCTTTGATGAAGATCACCCGCGAAAGCGAATGACAACCGCCAGATTGTCTATAGAGACATTTCCCCACACATACACTTTTTAACAATTTACATTCACGAAAGCATAAGGCTTTGCCAAATTTGAAGAAATTTAAATAAATATGACAGTACCACTGCTAGTGTTATGATATAGCTATGCTCCAGTGATGTCAAATAAACTGTATCCAAGCACCTTTAAATCGAATTACTAGTAGCATTTGATAACCAGAAAATCAAAAACCGCCCAAAACGATTCAATTCGAAACAAGGAGTTCAAAAACTTCTATGAAAAAAGAAACACAACAACCTCGACTAGCTGTTAACAAAACTCTCTTAACACCGACACTTTTTTGCATGTCTTTCTACATGCCGATGCAACTGTTCGCTTCTTTTCTCATTTTTCTTCTGAGAAAATTCATCTTTTCAATTCAAATTCTTTTCCCAATTCGAATGCAAAAGAAAATGAGGAAAATTCACAAAACTCACCTGTGACAATCATTCCAAAGGCAATTAGTCCACAAAGGATGTATTTCTTGTAATCCATTTCTTAATTTCTTATTTTTGCTCTCCTGGGTAGCCCTTGCAAAACGCAATTAATCTAATGTTGTAACGGAACCGGCTGTTACACAAGTAACTTATTGTTTTTGAATTTTTTAATTGATGTACCACTGTGACAATTTATTATTATTTTTTTTAAATTAACACAACGACCACTACTATTAGGATTTTAGCGAAAATCTTTGCTTTTTTTTTTAGAACCGCCACCGTACGCAAAAGGAACTCGAATGAATTTGCTTCAACTAAATCTAAAAATGCATCGGACCACCGAGTTTGCTACCATTCCAGTGAGTGAAAGAGTGTCAAAATGAATTTTTTCTCCTAATGAATTTTGTTCATTTTGGAATGGAATCGAAATTTCTTTCTCTGTGTGCATATTTCAACTTTTAAAGAGAGCGACGAGATTTTATGGGAATTCGTTGGGATATTATAAAAAGAAAAGAGAGTTACGGAGGAAATTTTATTTTCAAATGGAAAGAGAGCAATAATGGGAATCGAAGTGAACAGTGAAGGGAGAATTAGATTTAAGAATTTTTAAAGCAAATTAAGTTGGGTTACGCCGAAAGACAGAATAAGTTAAGTTTAGCTTAGACCTTAGGGCAGCGTTTTCCAAATGGTGTTCCGCGGAACCCTGGGGTTCCGTAGAAGGATCAAAGGGGTTCATACATCTAGTCATCTGTAGGTGTTGCGTATTGGGAAGAATGCCAATGCTTATTTGGCCGACATTCGATAAACTCAACGTTATTTGCCTTACAGGGAAGAACCACAACCAAATTTACAGTTAAAAACAAAATATCTTCACTTAAAACCAAATTTGCTTTCTGAATAGAATGTGATAACCAAAAAACGTACGAAAGTTTTACTCTTTTAAACGGATTTTTGCAAGAAAATATGTTACAGGTAACTTCAGATAATGAAAGACGCATACATCAAAATTTGGTTTAGGGTTGCTCATTATACATCAATACATCGAAAACATCGATGTTTACTATTCGATGTATCGAATCAATCCGATGCATCGAATGCTTTTGATGTTTAACGATGTATCGATGTATTTCATATGATGCATCGAATGAAAGCAAGTACTGTACACAGTTGAAATTCCACTTTAATTCAACTCCAATACGAATAAGAAGAATAAACGCATGTAAAGGGTCTTCCAATAGAGACTTCCGAACTTTTACAGTTGATAGCGGCCATACTGTTAAAGCTACATCAGTCAAATTGGCTGTCAGTTATTCAGTCTGTTTTGCTTAATCACCAAGGACGGATATAGCGTTCAACAACACGTGCAAATAATAAACATATTTTATCAAAATGGGTGTTCTAATTTTCATCGAAAAATCAGCTTTAGCGATGAGGCCAATTTCTGGATGATTGGATACGTCAACAAACAAAATTGTCGAATTTGGGACGATACCAATCCACATGAGATCCAAGAGCGTCCAATGCATCCCGAAAAAGTCACTGTTTGGTGTGGATTTTGGGCTGGCGGCGTCATCGGTCCATATTTCATTGAGAACGACGTTGGCCAGGCCTATAGGTCGATGATTATCAACTTCTTTTGGCCTGAATTGGATGATATGGACACCAACGACATGTGGTTTCAACAAGACGGCGCTACGTGCAACACAGCTCGCACCACATTGGAAATTCTGTGCGAGCGATTCGAGGGCATGGTCATCTCACGTGGAGGTGATTTGAACTGGCCACCGAGATCGTGCGATTTGACCCCGTTAGGGTTTTCTGAAGTCACAGGTCTATGGGAATAAGCCACAAACCACAGCGGCCATCAAAGCCAACATAACCCATGCCATCGGTCAAATTCAACCTGATTTATGCGCCAGAGTCATGGAAAATTGGACATTTCGGATGCGCGCCACCCAGAGAAGCTGCGGAGGACTTTTGAATGATGTTATATTCCATACATAATGGCATCGATAGGCCTTTCAAACGAATAAAAAATTTCGATGATATCTTACACACACTTTGTTTTATTTAAATTTACAAATCGGTGCGCTTAATGGAAGACCCTATAGTTGTAGATTTGAGGCAAGAAATCGATTCAGACCTTTTAATTTGCTTGTCAAAAGTGAAAATTTGGAGGAAATTCTACTAGGCCATTGCCAAAAACTTTGTAGTAGAAGTATTGGGATATCTTATTTCAAAATAACAAGCTTTCTAAAACCCATGATAAATTTATTTAAATTAAATTTTAATAAATCTTATTTCAACTAAGAACCTTGGATAATATCTCACTTTCTTATTGCCTAATCTATATTTTTAACAACTTCGTCAATATTTTCATATAGATGCATCGAAAACATCGATGTTTTTCATCGATGCATCGTTAAGTATCGATGGGGCGTTTTGACGCATTACATCGAACAAAACATCGATATATTTTTTGTATGAACATCTCTAATTTGGTTACCCTTAAAAAATCTTTGGAAGAGTATTTCCGCAAGAAAATGGACGACATCGACTGGGTACAGAATCCGTTTGCAAATTATAGCAAACCATTGATGCTAACTGTGCCAGAGTATGCAAATTTGATCGAGATCAAATTTTCATCCCTTCTTAAACAAAATTTTGAATCAGAAGATCCTAATTTGAATACATTTTGGGTTGGACTGAAAGATGAATACCCTGCAGTCGCAGAAAAAGCTCTTATGGTTCTCCTTCCATTTGTAACAACTTACCGATGCGAGCCTGGGTTTTCGGCTTACACTTACACGAAAAACAAATACAGAAACAGACTGGACGAAGCTCCATACCTTTGCATTCAGTTGTCGGACAGCCTAATTTTAAGGATATTTTAAGTAAATATGTGAAACAAATTTAATTCTTCATATTAAAAAGTTACAACGTATTTTTTTTTTGTACAATAAATATTTTATAAAACTTAAAATAATTATTTGTATATCATTTATTCTTTCTTTTCTTGTCAAACATAAAAATATTCAAACCGCACTTCCAGGAACGATGTTTTCTGTTTATATCAATATGGGGGTCCGCCAAAAAAAATTTGATCATTAAGGGTTCCGTGGCTGAACAAAATTGGGAACCTCTACCTTAGGGTGCCGGTATAGGGCCAATAAGTTAGTATTACATAGATAAGTTAGTTAAGCTAGTTTTAAGCGTTTTTTTGTCTAGCATGTAAGTTAATAAATTGAACCAAATAAAATTGCATTTAAAATGAATGAAACGAAGAATTAGATTTAAGGATTGTTTTCGCAATAAGTACTTTTTTTTGTTTGTTTGAATTCGAACGACTCAGTTGATTATACCATGTGTTTGCCACTTTTAGGGTGGATTGGTGGATTTAACTTCTAATTGCTCTCAAACAGGCGAGATGCTAGGTACGATCCCTGTCACTATACCATTCAAGTTGACATACAGCCTCCATGTGCGCCCTACATAGCTATCTCGGCATTTGTTGAATAGGCTTGGTGACACGTTTTCTACTCCGACCGGATTGGCAGTTGGGTGTGAGTTGATGACCCAAACAATTTAAAAAAAATATTGCTACGAGAGAAGTAACAGTCTCGGAAATAAACGGACCAGATTCAAAAGAGAGACCGCCAGTTTTAAGATCAATAAACGCTAGAAATCTTGGCTAATTTAACTGAAAGCAGCATGCCCGCGACCGTGAAAGATGGAAGGCGGCGGTAGGTTAGGCTCTGACACTCCAAGGGTTTCTAGACTGACAGGTTAGTAAGCCAGTAGTTTGTAAAGCTTGTTTGGTAGCCTGATTGTTTTGTTGCACTCGACGTATAACTTGAACTTTCTGCAGTCAAATATGTACATGTACATACATATGTAGGTATATATACCGATACCGCTGTGGCTTAGTGGTAAGTGCGTTGATCTGTTAAGCTAGATTCGGTCTTCAAGACAGATTCGATCTTCAAGACAACCAAACTTTTATTTTTCGGCACAACCTTTTCATAGGCATGACAAACCTGCAAGAGTAATACTCTGTCATGAAAAAAAATTTCCCCAACCGCCGCTGTTCGGAGCCGGCAGAAAAATTGTTCGCCAGAAAAATATAACACGCACAACATGAATAGTCCAAACATTTGTACATATACTGATTGAACACTTAATCTCACTGTGGTTTCTTTAACTAGAGCAGTATATGACACTGCTTTCAATTCCAAAGCCAAGCTAGACCACCATCAAATCGTTCCACTCACACCCACCACGTAATTTGTAATTTGTAGAATAGTGTAAGGATGTCGCTCAGGCTAAACTTTGCGTAGATATTTTTTAATAATAAGCGTATGCTAAAACCGTATGGAGAAACCAATGCATGTTGGTTTTAAATGCTTGTGGGTTGTAGTGATGAGCCAGCACAAAGCTATGTATTGTAGATCATTCAACACCTGGCCAATTTGGCTTTATGTCGCGAGTTCGTTGAAACACTTTGAATTATTGGGAATCTGTATTGCACCGCTGCTACGGTTCTTTTATGTCCAAAGTGGGTGAGGAGCAACAGGTTTTTGTTATATTCTCATTTGTGTTATGTCTCAAAGAAGTTTGGCCTTATGCCGTTTTTTGAAAGTGTCATAAGGCCAAATGTTCAAATTCGGCCTGATGTCACTTTCAAAAGCGTCATTATGCCAATATTTTTATATTTGGCACAATGTCACGACACCGCTTAGTGCCGCTATAACTTCATTCCGGGATATTAGTTCTGCTGTTAATTCACTCGCACAAGGTTTAAATTCATGTGTCATCTCTTTATCCTTTATCCTGATATAGCTTTATTAAACTGAACAACCAATATCGACATAGTGCAACCTAATTGCAATTGTAGACACCATCGTTGATTCCATTTGATAGTCCTTTTACTGTGGCCCAGGTAAAAGAACCACAAAGTGAGACGTGTTTTTTTCCACGATCCTGTTTGAATTTGAAATCTTTACAACTTGCTAACAAACAGCTTAAATAAGTAAGAAGGTGTGACAACATTCTGAAGAACCATGGCTCAACTGTCCACTATTTGTTTTTATTCTTTCACCAGTCCCTCTGAACAATGAAAGAAATAATTGTTGATTCCCAAGAATGGTCCCTTTTTTGTTGTTGGATATGGATACAAATAATGTACACACAGGAAGTAAATTGTATCCTTATAGGTGAAAGTTTATGTGAAAACCACACCAGGTGTAGGGAATAATTCTCTCAATGAGTCGTTTGTTAAACGCCTTACGCATGGCTTGTGTTTATTGTTGTTTCGTTTCCTATTTTCCTAACACACATACAGAAACAGATACCGAGCCAACAGTCGCACAGAAGAAAACATTTTCCAAATTAACATTTGCTGCGCAAACAGACGCTTTTCCTCGCTTGTATCCCGCATAAGTCTCAATGAAAATGTTCTGGCAGGGACTGGTGACTAGTGACTGTTCGTGACATTGTACAGGGAAACCGACGTGCAAAGTATCTGCACTTGCAATGAGGTTCTATTTGAACGGGCACCCAGCGTAGACCGTGGTACACAGTTTTAATTCACACGTGCACATTCGGTCGTTCCATACCAAAAACATCGTGTGTTTATATGTGTTGAGTCGTCGGAGTCGGAAGTAATGGAGGAAGTCTTGTTGTTCTTTAGCGGGTCAATGGACTGACTTTATGTGTACATATGTACTTTGGAGGAATCATTGGTTCAGAGAATTTTCTTCGATTTAGTTTAATTAAATTTCATTTTCTAAGGCAAACGTAGATACGTGTGGGAGCCAACTTTTATAGAATATTGCTAAACTACAGTATCCAGGCAGGCGGACAGTAGCTTAAATATAGCAGCACTTAGGAAGTCGCAGTTGGTGCGAACTAGCCCAAGAGCCAGTTGAAAGGAAACATGTGAAAGATGGCGCTGCGCAATGAAGCTGCAGTAATAGCACTTCTTCTTTAACGAATGTGATAAGAAGCAGAAAGAAACCCTCATGTAGGCAAACAAGTATTAGGAGAAATATAAAAGAGGGACATTTTTAACGCCAAAGGAACAAGGTAGGAAGACGTCATATAAGGGGTCCGACATTCACGCTTTGGTCATGTCAGGTTACCTATAGTTCGATGTTCAATCAAAATGTTCTTCTATTGATTTCAATCTTCCCACAGCAATCAAACTATGAGCTGCAGACATCGTTTACCGATTTATTGCATAACTCCTCGTTATTCTGTTAAAAGTGCCTTTGAAGGAATTGATGTTTTGGGTGGTAGAGGCCTTGGCAATGACAGGCACAATAAGTGGGTTGTTCTGCTTCCTAGTTGCCGTAACCATTACCAAGTTTTTCATCACTTAGTCGTAATTTTTTCAAATGGTAATGGTACAAATGGTTATGCTCTTAAATCACTTCTACAAGGATAAGTTGAGGTTTCCAGCATTTTTGTATGAGTCTGTCGGTTCTTCCTTTATTGAAACGGGGCCATCATTTGCTACCTGAAGCATAAGCCAAACTCCAGCTATGAATTTATTAGATTTTTTTTCCATTGCTCTGTGCCTGAGTTAGTAAAGTGGGATGTTGACCAAATGGTTAGCTTAGGTAAGGTTAGGTACCCTGACCTAAGTGGTTAGCTTACTACGGGCTCTTATTCTTCGTCACGCAAATATGTCTAGGGACCTAACAAACTCTTGCCTTATGCTTAAGAATTTTAAGCTCTTCTTGACACTTAACAAGCATTTAAAACCAATGTTCATCGGTATCTATTTCGTCTTTCCTCTAATTTCCGTAATGGTTGAGCCTGGTTGTCAAAAAAGAAGGTGATTCATTTCATGATATTGTCCACCGCAGTTTCATTGGCGGCAATTGTCAAGGTCAGGACCCCCACTAGGAAGATGGTACAGTGGTCTGAAAGTCTGACTAATTTGGATGGGTCCAGGGATTCAGAAAATACACCTGCACCCACACTAGCCTCCATCGTGGAGTCATCAGTCTGAATGACTATATATCCCACGACGGCTATAGTACTTCTCCTTTATTCCTAACCTTTCTGTATGAATAAAGGCTTGAACAAAAGGTTAGGAAGTCTATGTATGGCGCTTTGTGTAACCAGTGAATACTACATTGTACAAAATATTTATTTAGGGTTCGCACTACTCCACCGATTCTTGCATGATCTGTAAGATCTAGTGGATAAATGTTGAGGATAGCTTCAGGTCCCGGTGTCGATGTAGTTCTTATTGCAATGCTTCAATTGCTCCAATTGCAGCTCCAATACACGCTAGCTTTTCATAATGGCCATCAGATTACTGGCGGTTTACCACCACGCTATGCCATAAGTAACTATAGTTCCCACCATAGCACAGCAGATCATCAGACTCATTTTGGGCCATGTTTCCCATACTGTCATGGTGATCTTAATTTTTTTTTTAAGTTTGAAGAGATTTTGAATGGAAAAACCCCAATTAAATGCATTTCGTTGGCCATCCAGAGGCCACAACTTACTGGCGGCCCAGCTTAAAAGAATGCGTTTAAGTACATACGAGTTATGCAGAGACTGTGGGAATACAGACGCGGAAGAGAACACAACCCATTTCCTATGCGAATTTCCGAGCCTACACAGAACAAGAAAGACGGCCCTTGGTGAATACTATTTCAACGATTTGGGCGACCTGTCTAAAAAGTCACCAAAAGCCATTCTAAAATTTATTACGAATATGGGATGGTTCAGGGAGGCCGAACGATCATAATCGCACTCACTCACTTCTTTTTTGTCTTTTCAGACTACACATTCCAAGTCAGAGGAACACAATGGATCCGTAGAGATCTAAGTGCAGGTTGCATTACGCGATACAGCCACCTCTTCAACCTCCCTCTTGTTTATGAACGGTACTTACTCTATTTTTTGTACATTGCCCGCCAGACCACAAATTTAAGTCGTTTTCCTAGAAAGGAGTCGGAAGAAACTTTTCTCAAACAAATTTGAGGCTAAGGAACCCGAAATATCCACAAAAAGATGAATCACACAATTAGGCATTCTAAATAGATTAGAAGCTCGTCAAGTAAGTAAAGCAGCAGCCACAGAAAGAAGGGGAAGTAGCTGTCAGTGACTTTGGATGAAATGTCACAATAGTTAGCAGAAGTTGTCGATACCTACGTACTCGTAGTTTCTCAACCTTTATCAATGGCATGAATCTTTACAGAGGCAAGCGATTCCGGTGCTGAATACCTTGAATTCTTATCAAAGACATGACTTATTTCTAGAACGTGAAACACTATACGAGTAAAATAAATGATCGAATCCACCCACAAAGCTATCACCGATAAGCACCTTGATCACGAACTTGAAAGTTACACTGTTTGTCGCAATTAAATAATTTTTCGCGTTCCCTCTACAACACCAAGTATAACCCTCATTAATCTAACAGTACCATCTAATTAGCTCGTGCTAACTTTTTTCTTAATTCGCAAACTGACCACATTTAGCGACAACACGATATCACCACAGCATTCTTTTCAAAGCTTAGGAATGTTGTTTTATTTTTTGGTTAACTGTTGGCTTAGTTAACACTTTACGGTGCACTTATAAAAAAGCTTCTGTCTTCTGCCTGTTTGTGTTCGAAGACAGCTTTCAGAAGACATATCTGAATCAATTCAATTGATTCGTCGTCGGCCAGAAATTACCGATTCAGCTCACAACCCATCCTCGCCATAAAAGTACCTCCAGGCGAGCAGTAACAACTGTCATCCAATGTTGCTCTGGTGTTGCGCCAGTGTCAAAATAAAACCAACAACACCAAGTGCATTGTGTTGTGCTCGTTGCAGTGGTGCCAACAATGGGCTCGTAAACGCAGCCTTTAATTACATGAGTGGGTTCGGTGATGACATATCCATAGAATGACGTAGAACAACACTTCGGTGCGCCATAGAGTGTGACTTGATGAGTCATAGATGCTACCGGTGTCGTCGTTCAGTGGTTGTGGATAAATCACAGAAGGATGACTGATTTATGTGAGGTTGATGTGGTTTCAAGGTCTGACGTGCCAATTCTTAGGAACGTTACGAATTTCTGAAAAGAAGATTCAAAAAAATGATGAATCTGCTCGTCAGTGCAGAGTTGTCAAGGTCAATGTAATCATACCAGACCTTCAGATACACACTGCACCGCTGTATATGGAGAGGAAATATGTTTTCCAGATTCCATGTTGAGAAACAACATGTGCCGTGCACTAAGCTATGTATGTCACACTCCTTACAAAGAAACCGCCGCGCTGCCGGGCGGCTGATCATCCGGGAAAAAAACAAAACTTTCTGTTGCGGAAGACATTCAACTAAAACGATGATGTCAGACATTCCATCTTCAATCCATTACATCGAATCGGCACATCCTACTCCATTCCGTCCATGTAAGCCACGGTTGCTCGATGGAGCACCCTAAACATGTGCCATATACGCGCGTACATCCAATTCGGTGGCGGTAGGCAAATTGGAGGAACCTAAAGCGGCGTCAATTTATTAATTAATTTTGGGTAATGAAGTGTTCTTTGAAATTGTAAATGGGATGGCAAATAGTTTTTTTGGCGGGCACGGTCATAGATTCCAATTCGGATGCGACACACACACACAAAGTACGCTGTGCGCTGACTAATGGTTGTTTGTACTCTTTAATCACTGGTGCTTGCGCAATTGTTTGCACAATTAAAGTCAGTCCAGGGATTTACACAATCATTCTGGATACGAAAGTGTTGATACAAATGTCAGGAGAACTTAATATTTGAACAACTTGAATTGAATCCAGTTCAGTGCAACAGTAAATACGCGTAGAGGAACGTGACCGATCAGTGAGTGGTGCTGATGCGATGAGTCAGATTCGTGTAAAAATGAGTGTTTGACATTTTTTTATTGACCGAACAGACTTCGAATGAAATTGCGATATGTCAGTATGTATTTGCATAGTGGAGATAAGAAATTTAAGAAAAAGAACATAAGTGGCCTTCTTTAAATATTGCATGAACAAGCGCTGTCATTACCTTTAAGTGTACCTTCTGATACAGTTCTCAGAATCATTCATTAATAAGCCTTTCGCATCGAAGCTTTATCACCGGAAGAAGACACGATGAGTGCCATTTCGGACAGCTATCAGCGATATGGAGGATTTGCTGGCTTCGTAAAGCTTGGTGTGGCGAGAAAGAAACTACGACCTCTATGAATGCAGATAGTAGTTGACAAATCGTCCCCTTTCTGCGTTAAGCACGTATCTACAAATCATCAATTTTTCAGGAATTAAAAAAAACGAATGGTTTCCCTCAATCGAACACAATATTGAAACTTTAAGTTTTTTTCATTTATATTTCACTTTTGTCAATGATTAACAGTTTTCATTCTCGTTTGAGTATAAATACATACATATATGTTATAAATGTTTTTGTTATATACGAGTTTCCATCTCATATGTTTTGATGCATACTTAGCAGATACGAGGTTGTGGCTTTTATATGAAATCCTTTTGATTTTTGACACTGTAACTTCCAGGCTAGTCAAACTGTTAAATTATAAATAATACAAAGATAGGTAAGGTTAGGTTAGGTACATTGGCGTCCCATGGGACACACTTAGGCTCAGAGCCATTGCGATGCCTATAGAATTCCCTGTTGGAGAATTCTACCCGTAAAACCATTTAAAGTTGTTAATAAATGAGAGGATCTTCCTTAGGGGGATTTGACTTAGGTCACTGTTGCCATTGAAATGATAGTGCCTAAGAAATCTTTTTCTCATCCTCAGCCCTACAGCTTCTACAAAAATCATTGAATGGACCCCCTAATCTCCTGGCGTGTTATCCTAGTAGGCAGTGACCTGTGATGACACCAGTAATGGTGCGAATTTGTGTTTTGTTGAGAGTAATAATCCTCCTTGACTTATGGTCACCTATTTCTGGCCATATAAGTCTGGTGGAATGACACGTATGATCGCCTTTCCGTCTGGAGTTAATCTCTCTAGTTATATTTTGTTTGATAATTAGTTTCACTGTACTGTTAGGTATACTCAGACCTTTGGAATGTGAAGGAATCACTAGGGTTGTACCAGATCTGGCAAGTTCGTCGGCTTTGCAGTTACAAGGGATGTCAGTCACCATGTCCAGGCAACTATCAAAGGTGAATGTAAACTACTCAGTCATATCTCTACAAGACGATAGGCAGTCGAGGACCATCAGACATTTGATAGGGATGTCAAAGCTGCTTGGCTGTTGCTGCAGATACAGATATCCTTGAATGTTCCACTTCAGCCATGATAAAGCTTCCTCTATCACCATTATTTCCGCTTGGAAAACACAACAGTGATCAGGGAGGCGGATCGCCCGGTTAATGTTTAGTTTGTGTGAGTGGATGTCGCAGCTCACACCTGCGTTGGTTTTAGAGCCGTCTATATAGATGTGAATTTGTTTGTTGACGGATTTGTGGAATCTATACCAGTTGTCCCGTGTGGGGATGTGACTTTAAATACCTTTTTAAAGGAGTTTAACGGGAGGGTTCTATCAAATTTGTTTGGTAGGTTGTGGAATCTGTGTTAGATACGGGAGTGACCAAAAGGTAATTGGATCTAAAGCGAAGTTGTTTTTAGACGGGCTGCTGCATTTTCCGCAACTTGTTTGGCTAGTTTAAGATGGTCTCTAGTGCAGCAGAGGGGGTTGATCTTAGGGCCCCCGTGATAGAGAGACAGGCCATCCTTTGAACCCTTTTTATTATATTAAGATATGAGCTTCTATCTATTAAGGTTATTAATATTTCTGATAACAGAACTACTCGCACTTACCAATGTGAAAAAATTCTACCAATTTAAATCAGATTTACAGTACTTACAGCTGTCAATTTTTGATCGTGCAAAAACGATAATCAGCATAGTAACAAGAACCTCACAAAGTATTTACGAGGTTTTCATCGAAACTCAACAACATGAATGTAGTTACGAGAAAAAAGAATTAACTGTAAAATATATTAATTGTTTTATTTCGACATTAATTCTTTTCTCTTATAGTTTGTTAGAGTTTCCCAGTGTTGTTATTGAAAAAAGCCGAATTTCATGAAAAATGTAAATACGAGGTTAACGCAGAAAGGGGACGAAATGTTGGTAAGAGGCAATAATGGTGCAAAAAGGACCATCACATGTGAAAGAAACAATCCATTAGCTAACATATGCTTGTTTTGTCACTCTGCCAAAGAAACATTAATCGGTAAGCTAAGCAGAACCAGTCCAGGTAACTTTGATTGAATGAATGGGTTCTGTCGAACAAGTCAACATAGTAAGTTATTTGATTAGAAGTGGTCTTCTGAGAAGAAGCATACTAAGCCCAAAAAAAGGCCCATTTTGACATCACTAAGTGGGCCAAGGTTGGACCTTATTCGTTAAAGAAGTATTTGTCTAAGGTGGTTTTTTGACGTTTGCAACGGCGAGGAAGAAGAAGAGCACAATAAATTCTTCCTCTTCCTCGTCTCCATAGCTTCTGCAGAAATCATTGTATACAATACCCAATACCTCATTTAAAAAGGCCGATCAAGAAGCAACGACTCTCAAGAACATGATTCCGTACAAAATATTGAAACAAAGTTGGTTTTTACAAGCTTTATCGATCTTTTATTAATTCTCAAATCCCAACGCCAAAAAAATACACCTGAACACTCCAAAGTCAAATCGGTCGATGCTCATAAAAAAAAATTGACTGGTGAGCCAATCCTGTACTTCCCACTTCGTATTGTTTCAAATCACAACGAACATTGTTTCCAGTAACACCACAAAGTGCTCGCGTTGTCCAGTACACCTTTTTTTAAAGCATTTTTTCAAATATCTCAACATCCGCTGGGCCGATTGTTACGTCTGTCACAAAAACTCTGACGTGTCACCCTTCGGTAACTGACAGTTTGTGGAGTCTTCAGGAAGTTGATTTCGAGAAAGAGTTAACAGGTTTCTTTGTGTTTGAACGTTCATCATCACGTTTCTTTAAAAAGAAAATTTAAGTCATCTCGCGTCAGAACTTTTTAAAGAAGAATCGTTGAGGGAAGCCTTTTTTGCTCATTGGAATTTTTTTATATCTTATGTCAACAGGGTACTTGTCTACAAGAGAAATGCTCTCTTTCTTTGAATTCTCGGACTTCAACTTAAAAAAAAAATATCGCCATTAATGTTGAAGTTATGATTAAGCAATCATTTTCTGCAATCATACTCTTGAAGTCAAAATGAATGCAATCATTTTGATTGCTCTGCATTCATTGAAGTCACTTTGAAGTCACTAGAATTGATTGAAGTCGCCTGAATTCATTGAAGTCTTTGAAGGCATTGAAGTCATTTGAAGTCTTTTAAGTCTTTGATTGCCCTCAGTTCTCTTGAGAGAAAAATCCTTCGGGTGATCCACGGTTCGATCTGTATGGGCCGACAGCGATCACCCGGAGGATTTTTCTCTCAAAAGAATTGGGGCAAACCAAAGAGTTCAATGACTTCAGATGACTTCAATGACTTCAAGGACTGAGAAGCTTTTTCATGTCAGATTCTACTCTTGTAGTTTTGTCATTCTTGTGAAGAGGTGGTGTCGTGTAAAAACGTTTGATAATTTTGAGGCTTTAACTTGTGTCCTCTCGTTAAGGGATTCAACATACTTACCTCTAAGGTATGACAATTAACCGCTCAGCGGTTCAACGCACCGACCACTAAGGTACGACAACCAGCCTATAGTACTAAAAAACCAAAATCAGTCATTCATTCTCTGTAACCGACAAGGTAGCACCACGGAAAGGTGAAAAAAAGACAGATCAACAGAACATCTCTACAAGCTTAACCAAGAGGAAGAACATTTTTCAAACTATACGCATATTTTTACCCCATCGGCTAATTAGAATTGATTTATTTATAAAAATACCTGAACCCACAAAGGAAGGGATGCAATAAATTATTGTAGATTGCACGCCTTGCAGCCATTAGGTATGAATTTTTGTTTGCACCCTTAATCAAGTCGCGTTGCGAATTGCAAAATAATTTTGTTTTTTTTCACCTTGTCTTCTTCTTAAAACAAATCCCATGAGAACGAGTATAAAAAAAGAAAAATAACAAAAGGATAGATGATCCTTTGTCTTCTTGGAATTTAAAAATAAATTGTGGGAATGTGATATGGTGATATGTACGGATTAAAATTTCACCGCGAATCAAATGAGAATGTTGTTTACTCGATAGACGACCTAAAGGTCTTGTTTGTTTTTCTTAAGAGTTATTCCCTCGTGCAGCGTTTAGCTAGGATATCAATGGCATATCAATTAGGCAATAAAATATCAAAGGAATAAAATATTTTTACGTGACAGTTTTTCCTTATAATATTGATTTATTGATTCTCAAATTGGGAAATATGCTACTCCGTGTTATGGGGACAAGGAAGTAAAAAGGTAGCAGTCCCTCAGGATCGATGCAGTAATCTGAGATACATATTAGAGGCAATTGTACGAATTTTATGGTTTCTTGAAATGTGCACACTGTTTTTCTGTAGAGAGAATAAATGTTCTTTTTGTTTTGCTTGGTAAAGTGTTAAAGTTAAAATAAAAAAAAAAGTTGTGTGTAAGGCCACAACAATTCAGTAAGGCCACCTGTTTTGGAAAAATGTTACAAAAGTTTCGCATAAACAGGCCCTATTTCACTAATAACACGAATGATGTCTTGAAGGTCTCAAGTGATTCTTGGGTTATTGGTTTAAACTTACTTACTTACATAGGTGGCGCTACAGTTCGAGGTGAACATGGACCTCAATTAAAAATTTTCTCCAGTTAGCCCGGTCCTTAGCTAACCGTCTCCAGTTACGCACTGCAAGTCTGTTGAGGTTCACTTCTTGTGCGTGCCACTATAGGCGAGGTCTTCGCCTACTGTGTTATCCCTCCGGGTTGGATTCGAAGACTCTTCAGGCCGGAGCGTTGGTGTCCATTAGCTCTACATATCCTAGCCATCTCTAACGACCAATGCGTACTTTTTTTACTAGGTCGATATCGCTGTACAGCTCGTATAATTTGTCGTTGAACCTTTTCTTCCAAAGTCCGTCAACACACATTACGAAGAATTGTTCGCTCGAAGCGCCCAGGGGTATCTTCATCCGCCTGTGATAAAGTCCATGCTTCAGCGCCATACAGCAGGACTGGGATGATTAAGGTCTTGTACAGTGTTTCCTTAGGTCTTCGGAAAAGGACCTTACTACTCAATTGCCCTCTCAGCCCAAAGAAGCAGCGATTGGCAAGAGTTATTCTTCGTTTGATTTCTGATTAGATGTCGTTTTAAGAACTGATAGCAGAGCCAAGGTAGACAAAGTCCCTTACTACTTCGAAGTTATAGCTGTTTATAGTGACGGTCTGTCCGATTCGTCGATGTTGAGTGTCCTTTCTTGTTGACAGCAAATACTTAGTTTTGTCGTCATTTCCATTTTGGCCGCTTCTGCCTCTGCTGCTTCTTGGTGAAAATACATAGCGTTGAATCGCACAATATTTGTATTTGTCTTAGTTATGTCTTTCACCGAATGCTGAATAGGTAGGCAGTTAGGTTGAAGAAATGACTGCATCTCGTGATGCAGCCTTCACTCGGATCTCTGCGTATCCATTGTGCTCCTCTAACGTCGAATGTTCAGTCTAAAAGAAGGCAAAAAGGCAGAAGAAGAGAAAGGTCTGAGCTATGATTAAGATCGTTCGGGCTCCCTGAACCATCCCGCAATCGAAATTCATTTTAGAATGGTTTTAGAGGCTTCTTAGACAAGTCGCCCAGATCGCTGAAGTAGTATTCACCAAGGGCCGTCTTTCTTGTTCTGTGTAGGCTGGGATATTCGCACAAAAAATGATTTGTGTTTTTTACACGTCTGTATTCCCGCAGCATCTACATAAGTCATCCGGGTTTAAGGGCATTTTTCTAAAGTGGGTCACCAGTAAGATCTCTAGGGGGCAGTACTGAGTGAACGACAAGTGATAGATCCTGTTCTGAACCCTTCCTAGCTATAGCTTTGATTGCAGCATGACTGTCTTTGAAGATGTGAATGGTTTTCCTAGAGTCTAGCTTCGTTTACAGTTCTCGGGCTGCCTCGGCCATTACACCATTCCAGCGATCAGATCAGATTTTCATTGTTGTTCTTATTGAAGTTTAAGATAGGGATGATGAAGTTGGTATCCGTACGCTCCTCTGTGGTGGGCGTTCGGTTCAAAATGAAAGGATAATTGAACGTATTGGTTGTCCATAGACCCACTTCTTAAGTCTTAGCACATTATTTGTCCTACAGCCGTAGCCGTAGGAACCAACTGAGATCAGATTGATTGAATTATTTCCAATGTTGCATTGGGCATTGATCTTATTCATCCCGTTACTCCCAAGCTGTTTAAATTCTGGACAAACTTGCAAGAAGACATTTTTTTGATCGAACCGTATGTTACGATGGGCCGTACTACTATGGTCCAATGTCATGTATGCCTTCTTAATGAAGAGGTATTTTGCCATCTTCTTAAGGGTCAGACCGTAACCGTCCTTGTGCAGCTGAAAACGCGTGATTAAAATATGGGACCAATTCAGCTGCAAAATCGATCCCTTTGCAGGCTTTTCACAATTTTTTCAGTGCTTACGTCATTGAAAACTACCTCAATGTCAAGGAAGATCACCAAGTGTCTGTAGTCCTTTGCCTATTTCTGGCGAATTTTCCCTGCTTTAGCAATAAGTACCTCTCTTACTAGCATTAGTTAAAGCATTGCTTGAGCCACGGAATGATAACTTTATGAGGCGAGTTTTGGACAAGATATGTATCTCTATATATGCCACCACCCATGGCTATGGATTGCTTGTATAGTACTGTACCATCGGGATGGGGGTACTGAAGTTTAGGTAAGTACTACATATTAAGGACTGTTTTGGTAAAATTCAGGGAAAGTTCTACCCGATATTCTTTTCAACATGTTGTCAGTTCACATCCGGTCACTGTTTTGCAATCACAACCTTGATCCTCCAATCGTCATTGTCAACAAGGCAGACATTCTCTTAAACTCTGAATTAGAAGTTACTCGCACACACAAGTCCCATCCCAATATCTATAAATTAAAGAGAAGAATTTCCATTATTGCGTTCCAAACGCCACGTAAACTGAATTTGATTCACAAACTGTTTTCTGAACAAAAGAATAAAAATAAAAATAATTAAAATTGTATTCAACTCACGTTCTTCTAAGTTAATAGATGTGAATAATAAAACAAAGCAGGTGCATCCAACCGCTATAAATGTCATATCGGCGTATAATCAAATAACTTTGTCGTTGCAACGTGTCGACGGAAGAAAAAAGTGAGAACGTAACCTAATTGAATAGATGTCGTGCCTGTTTCCTTTCAGCTTAACGCCGGAAATTCACTTTCACCACATTCGGCAGTGTATGTACTAATTAAATTTAGACCACAGATGACGATAACAGCCCTGTGTGACTTCAAAATTCATGTTTTGGACAGAACCACGAGCATGTATTTGTGTTCTACCTTTACGCTAAGCCCTGTGGCCATTTGCAGCGACTGCCTCATAGGGAAAATATTTGTTCAGTAATTGAAAATAATATTATTATTATATGCCCTACGTGGTCAGAATTCTTAATTAGGTTACAATGCGCGTTAGAAAAGTGGAAAAGTCATTTAATTTCATTTGCATACCACACGGGCAAGGGTGTGTTTGATAAATTACGCAAATCGATCATTTGTCGGGATTACCATGTTTGGAGCAATATCATATAAAAGGGGTAAACTCTATTAAGGCATTCTAACATAGAGTTGGCAACTAGCTCCAGATGTTGGTAAATGTTTATAGAAAAATTTCTACAGACACCTCAGGGACTTACTTACAAGATGTGCCTGTCTGCCATTTCGTCCATACAATCGTAACTGATATTTATAGAAACAGAGCTTCAGACTTCTGTCAGACCTACAAAGTCTCAACCGATATCGCCAAGTAAGACCTTTTTGAACTGTATCCACATCTTGATATATGTAAATCGCAAATACTGGTATCGTTCTTAAATTCACCAAGCTTGCCCATCTGTGACCAAATATAAGAAAAAAAGTTCTTTGAAGGAACCCAAGCAACAGCACTCGGCGCCCACATGGTACCATTTGTTGAATTCGAGCATGCTAGTGAACTTTAAAATCGAATCCACGAACAAATTCCATACCTGTTTCTCAACAAGAGAAGCTCTGTAACTTGACTGTCATCGTCAAGACCTATTGGACATTTAGCGCAGGAATGTGTCCTGTTTTTATTTTGTTAATGTTTGTCTAGAATTTTCTGGAGATACGGCTTGATAGGAGAGCGCTCAATCTCTCGTCAGCTTGCCTTTGAAAGTCAAGTGATGTGCTAGATTTGACGAGTGCAAGAAATGATAGGTTCTGCTTCGAACACCTCTTAACTAACTCATCTGCTTCTTCGTTCCTAAGGGTGGACTTTCATGTCCTGGGACCCACCAGAGTATTACTTTGCGGTTCGCTGTAAGAGTTTTGAGCTAGTCACGACAACGTTTTACAAGTTTTGACTTAGATTCCCGAGCCCACTCCTTCTTCGTCTGTGAAAATCGAGATTTTGTTCGGATTGATGGCCTTTCTGCTAGCTCAGGAGATGGTGTGAGATAGCACGAATCAGTTTTTAGTTTTGCCCAACTTGCGATCTTTGTATAGCCGATATCGCCTTCTTTACAGAAGTTGGATTGTTTTAAACGCGGGGCAGATGTCCTTAAAAAGTTACAGACACTTTTATACGGAAGCCTCGAAGACATTCCTTCGAATTCATGGAAAGTTTCTCCGACAGGCTAAATACTACAATCTACTTTCGTCTCTTAGAACTGTCATTAAAAGTTTGGAATCAATTTCTTTCTTCTATGAAAAAGGTTGAACTAGGCAGTGAGTTGGCTCTTAACCTATGATTGTTGTCGTAGAGAAGGAAAATTTATGTTTTTTATCAATTCAAATCATTCAAATCTTAAAGCCTTTATGTGTCTAGTAGAATTTTTAAATGCTGCTTCTATTTGTGTTGCGCCGCTTTGGGTGTGTCTTGACAGCACGCAACGGACAAAATTAAATTGCTTGTAACGACAAAGTCTGTATTGGTTGTGAGACGGAAGTTTTGTTAGAACACAGAAAATTATCAAAAATGTGTCCTACTTCAACATCATATTGATGGTCGAATAGACTATATAACATAAAAGACCTTAGCATTGTTACTTTACAATTCGGCACTGAGTGCTTATATGGTTTCTAGATTAGACAAGCATTGTAACAGCTAGCTAGGAACCTTAGTTGACAATTTCTCCTTAATGTCAAGCTACGTTTGCCAAGTCCAATCAGTGCGACTTAAAAGATGCCAACTCCATCAACATTCATTATATGACAGAAACCGACGTGAAGGAAAAGAGTCCTATTCAGAATAAGCCAACAAAACTGATGCTTGTAAAGAGCTTTGATCCCAGTAGTCTTGCCAAACCGAGATACTAATAGCAGCAATTTCATATATTTAATCTTTAGCGGATCTCCACTTTTTGGTTTCGTCCTATTCTTCAAATGTCGTTTATTCTTCTTAAACGGCTCATTGATATCACGCGATGATCTCAGTGACATCTGCGTATACCAGTAACTTAATGGACTTATTTAAGAAGAAGTCTCTTCGGTTTTATCACGTGACCTGCACATTTTCCGCTCCAGCATGAGGTTGAAGAAGTCGCATGACAGAGCGTCACCTTCCCTTGATCCCGTGTAAGCTTGAAATATTTCAGAAGAGTTATTTTAAAGGTTTACGCCGCATATAAAGATTAGTTTTCACATGGTCCTAAGTTCGACCATCGGCTTGTTGAACAACTGTCAGAATAACATTCTAGCACAAGTCCTATTGTTTCCCTAAACTTGGCGACTGTGCTGTCTAATCTTTTAGAAGTTTCTAGCTAGATAATAGGTTCGTGAACCTCTAAATACTTTTATATTCAATCAAAGAACCAAATACATTAAATAAATTAAAATTAGTTTTATTCGAAAAAAAATATTACAATTAACAATGCGTAGTTTAAGCGCTGTGCACATCCTATATCCTTAAGAACAAGAAAATACCAATCACAGATGACGTAAACAGCGACGTTGTCGACTTAAAATGCAGCGACTCTTGTGATGACTTCGAACTCTCGGGGACAATAGCTTCAATGGGATGCTCACTGACCACCAGGGTTGTGTGCAAACGAATCTTTTGTGGTTGAACTTCGCAGAAATATTCTCCTTGATTGGCTTCCGATGCGTTTACAATAAATAATGCGAAGGTTTTACGATCTAGACCATATTGAGGATTCAAGATTTGTATTCCACTAGTTAGTGCGTTGTTATCCTTGTACCATAGGATCACGTTGTTTTCTGTTGTTGAAAAAAATGCGGTTTAGAGTTTAAGTTGAGGTATGAGTGTAAACTTGCTTACCTGACAAATTTTCGGCTGCACACTCTAATGTGGCATTCTTGCCTACAATAGTGGATACAGTAAGGTCGTCCTCTGGGAAGAATGGAACCAATCCAGATGTTGGACTCGCTACTGTCGACTTGGTATGACTGCTGGGTACACTCTCATCTTCTGAGTACTCGTAGTCATCATCGTTTTGAATGCCATCGAGAGAGTCGAACGAATCAGAGGATTGTGGTGCTGGGTTGGCAAAAGCTAGAAAATAAACAAAGAATGGTTTCATAAGTTAAAAAAGCATAAACCCTGAAGGAGTTGTCTAGTAAAGTCAAGAGGCATCATTTCAGTTCCTATTCAAACAAAAGCCGATCATTTAAACCAGCCAAGGACTTTGAAAATGTTAAAAGTTGAAGGATCCCACAGACAAAGGGAAGATAAAAAGCCACTTCCTTTACGGAAAGCAATTCAATTGCGCAAATCCTTGTATGCGCTGAAACCATATCCCTTTTTTCTTCGTTGTTGTCGAGGACTTTTTTTTTTGTATAGGGAAAGGACAAACATGTCCTTTGAAATAAAATGGAAAACATTTGAATTATCCTCTCTGCACAATTATTTGTAACAATTGTTGTAGAATGTAGCAGCAATTGAAGGAAAGAGAGTCCTTAAATACAAATGAAGTCATCACATGGCGGAGGAGGCCGAAGGATGTATTGTTTAGACCACCATTGTGGAAGTGAACTTATTCAGTTTGATAAACGAACGATGCGGATGTGCATGTCGTTGCTCTCTGCTATACACATGGCCATCTGTCAGAAAGGTATTTCCATTATTCTTAGGGTGAACATGCAGCACATGTGAGTTCATTAGGTCATAGGGTAGCTAAGTGTTCTTTATCGAAAGAACTAAACGGTCAAACGAATGTTGATTGCGGTGCGTGGGTCGGCAGAAGGACATCTGCTGGTAATAGATGGGTGGTTGATGATTACAATATCAAATCCGGATCTAAGGCTTTGTCATGGTCAGTGCAATTGTCAGTGGTCAAGGGTGCTTTAGAGGTTGACACCTTTAATGGAAAAGTGTGATGGATTTTTGTAAAAGTGATAATTTATTGGTTCAGAGCGATGGGAAATAGTAGTGACTGATGGGATGGACTTATTAACGGGTGCGCTAGGAGGAGAAAAGGCCTGTTTGCGGTTTTAATATATAAATTTGCTTCGAATACAGGAAGGTAATTCGGGAGTGAATGTCTGTTACATATGAGTGAGCAAGACCGGAGATGTATGTAGGTGGCATTTTTTATAAGTATTATATTTCGTCACTGGTTTTGATGGCAGCGAAAGAATTGTTGACTTATTTTCTTTTGCGGAGTCTGTAGTTAAAGACGAACAATGTGACAAGTATCCAATGGGAATCTGTCGTGTTTCATTCAGATAACTACCCTGCTTTAGGAACAATTATGATATATATACTTTTAATATATGTATTATATTTTTAAGTTGTATAGTGAAAAATAACATGTATTCATCGAGAAGAAATAAGTTTTCGAACAACTAAAGAATTATCAAAATTGGTTGAGCAGTTTTTGAGATTATCAGAAACAAATAAATAATTTGAATTTTTTATAATACCTATAGTAGTAGCTAAGGAACTGTGAAATACTTCGACTCAATTTTGGAAGATATAATCATATTAGAAGTGAAAAAGTAAATTGCATAAACCTAGGTGGATTTGCTCCCAGAATTGGCACGGAAATCGCTTAAAACAGAAAGTTCATCCGGTTATGACAACAACTTCAAAATGAAGGTGGTCCTAAAGCGCATTTAGGTCATGACTGTCCAACAGAAACCAGCTAATGGCAAATGAGAATAAAGAGAGTTAAAATCCAAAATATAATCACTAGAAAAACAGTTCAATCTAAGTGAAGGGCCCTAAAGGAGGTACCATTGTGGCAACGGGCAACACAAAATGGCTTAAGAGTAACTTTTGAAGAAGACTGAGTTAATTCTGGTCCGATGGTTGATGGTCAAATATTTCTATAAATGTCCAAGAACACGCTGTCTCCACTTGTGGCCCGAACATGGATTCAGGTACAGGTCAGTTTTTTAGACTTCAAGAGTCTTCTAAACAAATGTTCTAGCGATTGAGTAATCGCCAAGGTCTTCACAAGAAAGCAACCGCTCTGCACAGAGCGGGATACCATCAAACTGTATTGGAATAAACACAAACAGTCGGGGTGCCCAAACATTGCAATATGCATATAAGGGAGCCCTCTGATTCAAGGTTCCTCCATTATCATCAGACGCTGCGTCATTTGAACTATTTTCTGTAAGTTTAGTATTGGTTCTAGCCAAAGCTGTGTCGATGAAGGAGACACAGAATTGCTTCATATGCGTCTACATGAATAAATATATTGAAAACATGACATAGAAGGAGTAGAACTGATTCGTTAAATCATCAAAAACTTTTTCTAGTGATGCTTAACCTTATTGTAAAAGATGGGAAAAGGTTATATTTCATTGAAAAGGGGATCAGTTATAATTTTAATACAGCTTCTAGTACATACAATCTAGATAAACGTTAAGTAGACGTAGATACGAGTAGCTTGGATAGCTAATTCGAATCCGCTGCTCCGTAAAGTCGTAGCTAGGTTTCTAGTTTGATTCTTCTTAAAGTCTAGTAAGGAACCTTTAAGACATTAAATACTATCACAGAATCAGAAAAAGAAAAGTGGATAATCAGCGAGAGCAAGACTCATTTGATAAATATTCGAAAAGGCAATTTAACAACCATATAAGAACTTTTCAACTGTGTTAGATGTGTCTCGGAAAAAATAAATCAGATAAGCTTTGCTCGGCTCAGAAAAGTCGCCTTGACTTAGCAAGAATTGTCCTATAAAGACTGTGCTTATGACTGACACACTTGTCCTAAAAGTGGGTTTATTGGCTTGTGTTTTCCCGATCGTAAGAAAGCTCCAGCTTCATGGATATGGATATAAACTCTTTCACAAGGTCTATTGAAGACACTCGGCCATCGTCCCAACTTTTACATTTTCTTGATGTTGTGGCATAGAATAAACAAAAACAGTGACATTGAACGATAGCGTAACGGGATAAGCTTCTTCTTCCACCAAGGATGAATTAGCTGAATTTAAGGAATGGTTTTAGAGGAGTGCCTTCACGAAGATTGTTCCGGAAAATATGTCTTTGTGATGATGATAAGCTTGAAATATTTAAGAATCATCCTTAGCTAACGATAGGTGTTTGAGTCTTGATATTTATCAAATAAAATAAACCTATCCTCTTCAATTCCAAACTCTCAAATGCATTTCGATTTCAATTAATAAGTTTCGAGTGGTATATGCGGTATCTGTCGAATCTAAACCCACAATCACTCATACATATAACTGCACCCTGCAACTTCCCCCTGCTTACGTTCTAAAATCTTAATCGACAATTCTGTACATGTGTCGATTGCAGAAATCCGAATCGATTTAAACAACAACATACCGAAATTGGTTCTAGAGACCGGAGTAAGAGAAATTAATGTGTGTTGCGGCGGCTGTCGACATTCTGGTTCTAAGTCCTGTTCAAAATTAATTTCAATATCCGCTCTTTAATTTAAAATCGAATTGAAACGGGACTCCAAACCTCTGGTCACATTGCAGATTTCATTAAATTGGTTATCGCTTCCTACCCTAGGATTTAGTTAACCGCCACGAGTGTGTCTGTCCTTACTACTACAGTGTGAGCCTCCGGACGGGCGCTAGAACGATTTTCCATTTTGTAATTTATCGGTCAAAGTGCACCACCGGAAGCCGGCTTACGGTCAGCTGTGGATTGTGTTTTAGGGAAAATTCGCAGTACAAAATGCAAATATCTGTGAACGTATGTGCTAGTCGTCTGGACAAAGACTTTTTTCCTCATACCCGGCCAGGCTAAGTGAACATTTTTTAATGACGACAGATAAATACATGTTAACATATGTATATACTCGTTGTCGGCTCTCTAAGCAATGCGGCGGTGGCGGAAACAACCATGTGGTTGTTTCGTTGCTTCCGGAAAGAAAAATAGGTCATATTCATTTGGGCTCCCTGAAATGGGAGGGAACCCTCGAACCCGAAGGGTCATTGGAATTGTAATTGCATGGCTTGGCAGAGTCCAGCAGTAGGGTCTACTACCATAATAAACTCAAGTATTTTATTGCCACCTCTTAAAATCCACTACATCCACTGGATGTACATTTTGTGTGATTTGCATTTTGCAATGTTGAGTACGGGAGGTGAGGGGGCTTCACATTTTACATGTGTATATGCGGCAAAAGCTCATGTTGTTATTTGATGGATAACGAGCTAATGTAGTCGGCGCTTTATGACCCAATTTGGGCTTACGTATATCGATTTTATGCTCTTCTGTACGTAAGGATGGTAAGGGAATGCAGATGATCCTTCTAGGTGTAGGTTATGCGGGAACATGATTCTCATTTAACTACTCCTAGATATGGAAACACACTGTAAACAGGAAACGCAGGTACTGACGCCTTTGTGATGTAAAAAATAAATTACATGCGAGGTTAGAACGAATTTTACGAGAGTTAACGAGACCATTATAAGCCTCATATTAAGTAGAAGACATAATCAGTTGGGAGCTTGCTTGGTAATTTGTTCAGATCAGATGGTCGATGTAATAATAATTGTTTAAAACAGGGCAATCGTTTTCAGTTTCACATTCTCGCTTGATCTCAAACTTTGGTGGAGCATGAAGGCACACCCTGATGATGCAGGGAACTGGAAACCATTAGGACGAAGGTCAGGAAGGCCTTTAAAAACACTTTGGCATGGATGAGTTTGAGAACATAGCCTCCAGCAATTAAGTCAGGAAAGCCTATCCATTTCAAGCTCGAATTGCATATATTAGCACATCTGGATTCAAGTTCTAGCATACTTTAGAATGCCATTGGGCTAAGACGCATTTCACTTTGTGTTCTGTAACCGTGTAGAGTTGAATTAGCGGATATCGGAGATAGTTGTAGTTCGCTAAAAGATTTTATGATATTTGTCTTTGAAACAGCTTTAGACACGAAGTGGTACAGAAACCCTTCCATTACTATCCGTGTTAAACGAAAACTTCCTTCAGTTGGTCTTCTATGAACACGATGATATAGCGGTGCGGAGCTTATCACTGAAACTTTCAGTTCATCTGCCGGTAGAACTTAAAAAAGTTATAGATGCTGTCATATCAACGTGAACTTAAGCTAACCTAGCTTAACTGGAAGACCTACACATTTCGAACTAGAAGTCAGTGGGCACCTTCAAAAGTGGCGAAACCAAACCCCGAAGGACGTTCTATATTCAGTCTTAAACGTCTCTGCTTGCCTGTCTTCAGAAATTCCGTGAAATGTAAGCTTTTTATGCAAATTGCATTCTTAGCGTGAAGGTTCTTGTTACATATTTCTGTTTTAAAAATTTGAAAACGTCATATTGCGCTGTCATATCAAAAAAAAATTAAAACTTCCGTACTTGAAAGTTTTTGTTTACATTTTGTGTTAAGCTAACAAATTATGTGTGCCATTCAGTTGCTCGTAACTTGAGTAAATGCAAATGCTTTATGGAAAAATATCAGCACAAAGAAATCTAATGCAACGACTGCATATACAAATTACATAACGAATGATAATGAGTGCCATCATCGATTCCGATCTTGAAAATTGATTAAAAGTATCTGTTTAAAGACGATTAAAAGGCGCTATAACGCATATAGGTTACCTCAGTATCTCTGTGGTGAGAATTAATCTATATGAAACGTCAATCATTCTAGCATTTGATCTGTTTTTGCATTAAATAACTTGACATTACGACTAGTTAATTCAACAATCGATTTGATGTCGCTACAAGTAATACAATACTTATTGCAAATACAGATCTTGACATCCGACCAATGGATACGGATAGACGGAAAGATAAACGCCTAGAGCATAGATCTACAGGGAATTGTTAGTGCGATAGCTTCGACAGCATAAATTTTAATTAATGTGCTTTCCGGCGAAAAAAACAAAGTTGTTTATAAATTCGCTCAACGCGTCTTGTTTGCTTCGGATTTGATTGCTTCTTTTCCTGGAAATGGAATTTGATTCATCATTGTATTTTAGTTTAGTGATACATTTCTTTAGCCACGTTAAATGGTTAATGAGGTTGCAGTTTCGCATGGCGAATTTTTATTACCATGTGGTGAGCGTGTTTAGTGCTCTAGAAATTAGATTTTAAGAAACCAAAGCTAGGTAAGTGTGGCAGGCGATATTTGATACAGTCACGCTAAGATTAGAAAAGATCTTTTGTGATACCACATGGATCTGTGATTTCTTCAAAAAAACTATTAAACAAAACAAGCCGGAGTTCAGTATGAAGCACTGGAGGCTGCCTATGCTGATGTCAGCTAGTTCATTCAGACTGTGGAAGAAGCTGTCTCCTAAATGGACTCTTCGTAGAAACGTCTCTTTCCCCTTCTTTTCCATACAGCTTCTACAACAATCATTATAGAGGAGGTTCAGCCTATTGACATGCCTGCCAATGGTGCAGTGTTCCGTTACATCACCGACTATGGTATTAATAAGTAGTCTTTTCTGTTTGGCAGGGAGAGTGTTTGTTATCCAGCTTTGGCCAGATCTGCTTGGTGATAAGAAAGGTGGAGCCATCCGTCCACCTGCGGTTGGTGATTTCGATTGCGTTCCTTTCAAATAGAAAACTGCAAGTGACGAGAGGCATATTTAGGTACCCCTTTTCTGGTAGGCAAGTTCGTTGGCCAGATAAGGTAAAGTTTGAATTGTTCAGCCATCTGTTTAAAAGAAACCAAAATTTAATTTCAAACAAACAGAATGTTATGTTAGGTTAGTGGGGGCAATCAACAAATTTAATCACACTAAGGTCTGTGTATACCCATTGTGATACCCTTGGTGTATTCCCTTTCTTTCAGGTGGTTTTAGTTCCTTGGTGCCAACCATCTGGACGCTTTACAATTTTGAGTAGATCTGATGAAGAGTTCGCCTAGAGTTATTTTCCTATTTGACAGAGGTTTGGGCAATGACAGGATAAATAGACTGTATCCTAATAAGCCTTCTCATAGTTACAACCCTGCATATCTCATCATTGTTCACACCTTCTTTGCACCTGCCCTGCCCTATCAAGCTTTTCAAGCTTGCAGTGGTTACATTTTTTGGAAGACATTTTCCGCTTGTAAAGATCTCATAAAACTACGACGATTGCTTCTTATATTCCAGTACACTTGCTTTTACATCTTTTCGAAGTTCATTGTATTTGAAGTAGGTATCCCACAATTATTTACATATGACGCGTAGAAAACCTCAATTAATTTCTGTTTACTAAACAATACTTACAAAAAGCCTTTCAATTAGTTTTTTTTAAGCTGAAAGGCCAACAATCAACTACTCCTTTTTTTTTTATTTTTCTTTTAACAATGTAACACGATAAAATAAGTTTTAAATACGCTGACACCATCCACCATCCATTCGGCACTTATCCCATTTTCCATCTGACGCATGACATTGATTTGTAAATTGCCCACGACTGTTAAACAATGAATCAGCTAGAGACTTTGTTAACAAAAAAATATAAATCCAAACAAACAACATACAAAAAAAAAGTGCATCGCTCAATAAACAACCTCAATGATGCAGCATAAGCTTACCAAAGACCCATAATGGACCGGATTCAACGAAGCACACAAAAGCAGTCCCGCTCAGCAACATCGCATTGCGTTTCACGGTTTCCAAGCATAGTAACGTGCGGTTCGTGATTTTTTTCGAATCCGATCGTCCTATTTGTTTATTTTAGGCGAGATACTTGTGATGGTTTTGTTGTTGTGGAGTGTTGGGGATTTTATGACTGCCAAGCGTAAAAAAAAAACTTTCTGGAGTACCAGAATGAGATCATGGGAACACACTCTTTGGTCAGAAATAGTTTTTAGACCATCCTCATAGCAGCCGAATATAGTTGCGCATGCCACATAATTCGATGCATACATCATATGCATAACTTCGAACCTTGATAATTATCCACTGCTTCATCGACGGATATAGCCGCATTATAAGGACCGATGCATTCACAAGATATACAAAAAATACAACGTAGCACCCGGGGATTGTACTGTGTTGCTGTGTCTGCTTCGGAAGTTTTAAATCCAAAATAAACAATGTCGGCGGCATAGTAATAAACACAACTGTGGCGAAAGATAAAAGAAACTCCGGAAATCCTCTACCACGCGGGTGCATTTTGTTTTCATTTTGACAACAACAACAACAAAAACTCATTTTGTAGTACGCACACTGACCATTAGGCAGTCGAGCGTTAATGCACTTTTCTGGTTATGAAAGGAATAGGGCGAACAAAATGAAAGTGTATTTCGCACATTATAACATATTCGAAAAAAAAAACATGAGATGAGCAAGAGACAGGATGCTAAAAGCTTAGTAGTCGTCCATTTTTAAAATGGTAATGGTGACGTACTTAATTCAACACTTTTACGCAAAAGGAGTTCTATGCTTCTGTGCTGAGTTTAACAGTTGGGGAAGGTTCATTTCTATATTGTAAGAAGTACGCTCTAGAAGGAGATTATGAACAAAGATGCAATTGTAAAGAACTAGCAAAGACATTTAGAAGCCTAAAGACTAGATAATAAGGCGATGGAAAACAATTTGCTGGAGGGCAAAACCACAGTATGTCTTTGAATTTTAAATACATTGGACTCCTTGAGATGGTTAGTAGTGGTGATACTTACAGAGCAGCAAAGGTCTTCATACATAAGATAAAGAAGGGATAGAATACCACTATCGAGGACGAACGAAGGATTATCAAAAAAGTCCTTAAAATCATTCGAAAATGAACTGAAGGCTTTTGCACGAACAGTACCATTGTCATAGAGTCTGGAGTCTTTGATTAAACAGTTCCCACCTGCTTCATAAGTATGTCATTCCAATACAGCTGAATAACAACGTATAAATGAAAATCTTAAAATCAAAGCTTTCACTAATCGGGAGATATAAGGTTACACTACCAGAAGTTTGCGTTGTATTAACTTTCAGGACGTAGTGAAAGACTTAGAACATGTCATGCGTCGAAATAGTGAAGTTCTGACAGATATTTTGGGTGGACTTACTCCATTACTCCATTACTCCCCAGACCTAAAGGAGAATTTTATATTATTCTATAAGCTCTATTCCAAACATGCACCGGATTTCAGCAACCGCTGCTACTTCGGTTTATCCAAACAACTAGGGTCCGAATTCCTAACTTCAAGGACCAAAATTATGCTCTACAAAATCTTGATCTTGCCAGTCTTGCTTTATGGAGTTGAATGCTGTACGATAAATAAGACAGCGGATCAAATCTTGGGATCGTTCGAAAGAAAAATTATTACGTCAAATATTTGGTCCAGTCTGCGAGGAGGGCGAATGGAGGAGAAGATATAACCGCGAACTCCACGAGCTGTACAAAGATGTGGATGTAGTCCGGAAGGCAAAAATCCGTCGACTACAATGGCTCGGTCACATCGAGTGAATGGACGAGAATGCTCAGCTAAGAGGATCTTCGAATCCCAGCCACCTGGTTCACGAAGAAGAGGAAAACCGAACCTTCGGTTTAAAGATCAGACAATCGCGGACGCCAGAAACCTTGGTCTAGGAAACTGGAAGCAGCGTGTTCGGGACGGTAAAGGATGGAAAGCGGCATTAGTTCAGGCTCAGACCCTCCAAGGGTTGCTGGCCTGATAAGTAAGTAAGCTCTAATCTACACGTTGATGTAAAGTCCGCACGTAACAACAACTCCAAATACCCATCACCACGTAACACATCATGTTTTCGGCAATTTTGCTGGCCATGGCTATATCAACCAATGGCATCAATAAACTCTACCGCGGTGAAACTGTCATGCTGGAATTCTTAATCATAGACCTCACTTGTCATCATATAATATAACATGGTTCTGGAGCATTAATTTGTTTGTTGTTCTAGTGATGGTGTAGTATGGTGTCGTGATTCGATAGTTAGTGCGTTGGATTGCTGAACAAGCCGGAAGACCAACAAGTCTTTTCACGACACCACCTTTCCAAAGGAAATGATAATCTGCTCCGTTTGGAGTCGGCAATACAATTTGTATGTTCCTTCCATTCGTGCAAACAAACTAGCACGCATAACTTAGATGGTTGCGAGACACTAAATGTTAAATTTCAATCACTATCCTTTAACAATTTTACAAGGATACGTTGTTCCTCTGCGAAACAAATTGTAATTTCTATTGGAAGGAAGAGACTTATTATTTGGCAAATTTAGAACGAGGACAAACCTACTGCCGAAGACATGAACTTATGAAAAGAGTAGATGATATGATTTTGAGGGCCGTATAGACATTATTAGGCAGTTACTAGATCTGAATGTGTTTACTTCGGTCTTGGACTCCATGGTCAAGTCTGTGTACTTTCCCAGGAGGCATAGGGAAATATTACGATGAAATTTGAACAAGTGAAGGTCTGACTTTGGAAAAATTTTTGACATCTTGGACTAACTAACGAATTTGCAGAGAAACTGCAAAAGGTAAAGGCTAACTGATTTTTTCCCCAGTCAGTTTCATCTGTAGTATCGCAAATACATGTTCAGAAAACTGAACATAAACACTGTTTGGAGGGTAAGTAGACCACGGAATTTAAATCTACTGTACGATGGGCGGTTGATTATTTGCGGCCTAGGATACTTAACAACGAGTCATCTTCTCGTGTTTTGCTGATTTATTACCTGTGAACGGGGACTACGATCAATGGTCAACGTTACGCAAATTTAATGACTCAGGCGGTCGTACAGAAGCGTCGTGGGAAATTCAGACACGGCTAGTTGTTTTTGCAAGAATAACGCCCCTGTTCTTAAAGACACAGGTTTTTTTTTAGAGATAAGCCATTCACCGTACAGCCTAGACTTAGTCCGGAGCGACTTTTCTCTTTTTTCGAATTCGAAAATGGAGTTACGAGGCCGGAGATTTCCAGATGATAACGAGATCAAGACGACCGTAGAGAGCCATTTTGATGATAAAGACAACTAATGTTTTTTCTGCGGTACTAAGCCACTGTATACTCGATGTGAGAATTGCATTTCACTCGAGCGATATTATATTGAGAAGAAAAATATTTTGTTCGGATCTTTTCTTTCGCTTAATGCCTTAGGACGAGAATTTATCAGCCGCCCCTCGTATGTGCCTTTGTGCTCCATGAGGTGGTATCTTGTAGAAAACGATAGCTGTACATTTGTACCTCGATTTAGCTTTTGGAACTGAGTTCAGGTATTAGACCTCCCTTAGTCCTTGTGCCTTATCAGCAGTGGATGATGTCAAACAAGTTGTTTTGCGAACAATTTTTACGTTTCGGAAATGGCAATTACCTCATTGTTGGTGTCAATATATTTTAGCTAGGACGCTGTAACGAAATAGGACGTTATCATCAGCCTTTGGTAGCTTATAGCTAGTCTTTGAGCACAAGCACAAAGTCAATTGAATTCTAACAAGTAGTTTCATTGAAACGTTTGTAATATTCAACACAGAAAAACACTGGAATCTAAAAGTATGCACCTCGGCTTGATTAGGTTAGGTTGAAGTGACAGGCTGTAAGATGCAACCTCACTTAGACCAGATAAGGTCCTTTGCGTTATCACAGGGATCTGTACTTCAACCAGAAATACTACCCGCAGAACCAGCCGGAGCTCTCTATGAATCGCTGGAGGCTACCTATGTTGATGTCAGCAAGGTCGTTTAGCTTATGGAAGAAGCTGGCTCCTTAGTTTGTTGTTCTTTGAGCTGAAAGCATCGGAAATGTATAAAGAAGGTGGAGAATTGTCTCCTCCGCCTCCTCGTCTATGCAGCTTCTGCAAAAGTCGTTGTAGAAAAGGCCCAGCCTATTAGCGTGTTTGCTGATGGTGCAGTGTCCTGTTATGGCACCTACCATGGTACTTATACACCTAGGCTATCTTATTGATGAGATATTTTTAGTCGCCTATACAATAGCTTTAGGAGCAAAGTTAAAGGAAATCCATTTAGAATACAAAAAGGTGAAATATTGTAGCTCCTTTTGATACACCATCAACACTGAAGGTCCGTGTGAATGTCTGCTGAAACCGGGGATTTATATAACGCTTTCAGCTATGACCAAAACCGAAATAATAGCCGGATTCTAAACTGAGTAGACGAGATACTGCAGTCTTTTGAACTCAGATTTGAAATATGCTCATAGTACATAAGCTAATGTGAACGCTACAAGAGGAAGTTACTTTGGTTTCATATGGGGACGGCATCAATATCTGTTAAGACATTTTGAAGCTTGTCTTTTCCTAAAAGGTTACGATCCCCTATATGATCAGTAATATATTTTTTTGCAAGCTTCTTCTGAACAATGCACTCAACTTAAAAGAAAGCCTTCATTATAAAAAGCAGATGAGTCAAAGATTCTATTCCAAACGACACTTTATTTATCCTCAAACGTGATCGTCTGTGACTTGCAAAGCTAACATCACTAAATACCACAACATTTGATCCATAAGACCATCATTCAAATTTCCTCAAGTACTTAAATCATTCACCCGAGCTCTTCACATAAATTTCTAAAACATGCACCTCTACCAACAGTGACACCACCCTATCAAATCGCTTCAGATGTCAGGGCTTCTCCCCCTTTTTCTGTCCGGGGAAAACATACATAATTCGACACTGATATGCTAAAGTGGCTTTAATTATCATCCGAGGAATACTTAAGACTCCTCCAAATAAATTATGTGTCTCATTTATAATACAAAAGTCACCCGCACCGTTGTAGTGTCGCTCATTCCCAAAAATAGCAGCCCTCGCGAAGCATTACTCTCTCAAAAGAGCTCAAACGATCCATTTCATAATTTGTATGAGTCATCTAGCACGATGTTTATGTATAATTGGGACGATGAGTTTGCGAAACTCCAGTCCCCAAGGTATACACGACAACATTTTTGAAACGTTCGACAAATGATACCCCATCGGGTGGGCAAAATGTTTAATTTGCATAAAGATCCCATAATTCGTTCACGTTCTTATCAAATTCATATTTCGCGAATGTCAATTCGAGTTAGTCATCCGGTCGCACTTAGATACGTAACAAGGGGGCGTATTAACACTTCGATTTCTTGTCAAAGATAGTTTAAGATTCGTTAGTCATAAAAGTTCGACTGCCTGTCTAAGTCATCCCGTCGTCCATAATTTAATGAGAAAAAAGGAGTGGCCCTTAATTGCATCATTAAATTACACACGCACACATTCGCACACACACACCGAAAGGCAGTCAGGCGATTTCAAAGCGAGTTGCAACTCCATATAGCTCTCGGTTGGGGTTAGACCGAAATTGGGTGTGCACAATATTTCAATTGTATCTATACAACTTTCGCCCCGCACACACAGTCAACCTCTTAACACCATGAGATACAAATTTTTTTTTCTTGGGTCTCTCCCCATGGAATGTGTTGGTCATATATCAATCTGCGAGATGGTTTCGATATTAATTTATCATTTTGCTTAACGAATACAAGCCGGGTGCCGAGTAATGGGGCGCGATACATGTATACACTAGTGTATCGAATGTGCAATACGGCGCTGGGTAGGGTGAAAGAGGGAAAGATACCCGCGATGCATTTGATTTGATTGAAGATGCGAAAGAAATTGAATAAACAAAACCGATGAAGTCGACGAGAAAACTATTTATCTATCGATGGCCAGGAATTCAATGTCAAGGAAGAAGACTACAAATCCCGGGGAAATTATTTAAGTATCAGTTTTCTTTTTGAAACAGAAGAACACCACATGTAGTAATAATTTGTTTCCAAGGATATTTCCAAACATAAAACATCTTTCAGTCAAAGTTTAATGTGGTATCCATAAAGGAAATGGAAATAAATTTATCAATTGATCAATTTGGATATGATGGACCAGCAGCAGCAGGGGGCCGTAGATACTTTTTGAAACATGTTTTTGGAAGCGAATGTCGTTTTTACTGTGTCTGATGAAAGAACCAATTATGATCGATTAGAAATCAAAACAGTTTAATTAGTGAAACGAGCGGTATGGTTTTATTGCGGATTTTTATCGACTTTTTCGTTTAGCTTTAGAAAGAAAAGCATTTGGATAGTTTTATGTAGACTTCAGGCTGTCTGCCATTAGTTCTGGCAAATCACATGGGAGCATTAAAACAAATTTTCTGGAGAAACGTATCTTACTTTATGGTTTAGCAGGTATCCGCCATTTGTGGATGATAAATTTCAAAAACTCAAGTATCTTTAATTAAACTTTTCATGGTTTCATGGTCGTTGGTAATTTTTATTTTTTTTTAGAAGCAATGCGATCATTGTGGAGCCTTCGGCCTAAAATAGTAGACTGAATCTTTATAGCAGTAGTAAGGCCCATCCTGATGAACGGACATCACTGGACAAGAAGAGTAATGCGGATCTTCTTGAAATAATTCCCAGACAATCATGCATATGTATAACAGGTGCTTCAAGAACAACACCTACTGCTGCGCTAGAAACAATACTCCACTTACTTCCTATTGATATCTAGGGGAAGCAAACAGCAGCTAAAACAGCATTACGGTTAAGGGAATCCCCATTGTTGGCTAACGATAATTCGGGCCACTCCAGGATCCTGGATAGCGATATGACAATTCCTGATGAAATGACCTATATCATCCGTCATTGGTGGGTAATGTCAAATTCAAGACAAGGATTCCCAGCAGAAGTGTTTGGGAGTCTTGGGGGGGGGGCTAAGATGAATCTGAATCTGCGATACTGATAGACCTAGAGCAGCGTTTGGTACGGAGGCAGGGTTCTTCTCCAGTGCACCTGACGTAAAGATAACCTGACGAATGCCTTATAATCACAGCAGTCTGAGAATCTGCGGCTTGGCTTTCATTTAGCTACCGTTATTGTACTATACCTATGTATAGATAGACAGGCAGCTATAAAAGCCTTGGAATCACCAGCACTACGGTAAAAGTTGGTAAAGCAATGCCGCAGGTTTCTAAACGAGATCGCTGACAGATGCGACGATTCCAGGACACAGGAACGTTACGGGGACCTGCAGAGCGGATGAGCTGGCAAAAGAGGGAGTATGTCAGAACCTCTGTTTACTTCTCTAGAATTGAAAAAATCCCACCTTGATACCGAAGCCAGAAGAATGGCCATTAATAGAGGGAATAACATCAACATTTGTCTTTTGTCGTGACAGATCTGGCCTAACCTGCATTTGAAGTGAACAGAAAGACTTTTTTGCATTGTTTGATAGGCAGGCACGCCACTTGATTGGATGTCCCTTCCAATGACTTATGCAGAGACTGTAGAGACGAGGAAGAGCAAGAAACATTAAGTCACTTTTTTGCACCTGCCTTGTCCAATTGATGCTAAGGAGGCAAGCCCTAGAAGAGCACTTCTCTGAAGACCTCGGCGGCCTAGCCAAGCTCGATATTTACAAAATAAGGAGGGGGGTTTAAATGGTTCTGCACATAGTTTGGTAGGTACAAGAAGGGGTATGCGCCTTGAAAACAAGGAAATCCATCAAGCAAGGTTCCTCGTGGTGGTAATCCGGTACTCTACGTGGTATCGCAATGGTATAATTCTGGTCTAAGTGTGCTCCTACATAAGCGGGAACAGCCACCTAATATTATCTATAATAACATAAGATTCCTTTCTTCTCTACTATCGACAAGTGCAAGATGCGTGTACACACTTTTGTTATAGAAAAAGCCCCATTGCTGTGCATGTAAACCTAGAATGAGTCCTCTGTTAGGATGTGTGAATAGCATCATAAGGGTATTCATAACCCCTTTAGCGCTAGTGAGTTATAAAAAAAAAGCTCTTCTGTCCGGTATTGCATGTTTGTAGCTCCCGTTGAAGTAATTTTCAGTTGTACTGCTGTGAAGCATACTAAGATTTTGACACACCCCTTTATTTTTTCACTCCGTTGAGCCTAAGAACCGCGTAAGTAAGGAGCGAAAAAAAGAAGTGAAACGTGGCATGCGGCAAGAACTACTCTGTTGTTTCCTTCACGTGAATAATGTCAAACTCCTCATCTCAACGGGGCTCTTAAAATGTGAACAAGTCACTTTGCCTGGAATCTGACATCGGCTCCATGAACACTTTATGTTGTAGAATCGTTTTTTTAATCGGTCGACTCTTTCTGAGGCTGACGTGCTGTCCTCATAAGTGCGGAAACCAAACCGAAAATTGTCAATTGAAATCTCGACCAAAGTAGCTACTGTCAGTGAATTGAAAGATACAACTACCTAGTTATTGACCGCGACTTTGGCATTATTATTGTTGATGGTACGCCAGGAAGTATTGATTTGGTTATGTCTCATCCACGAAATAGGGTATGGAACAATTCCTTCTGTCAACATTCTAAAGTGGTTCCACATCTTTCTATTTCTACATATATACACATATATTGATACATTATCTGGATATCGATTTAAATATTTCATTGTATCAACTGCTTAATTCGGTTTAAAAATGAAACCTTATATAGAAATTTAATCGTGTAAAAGATTCGCGTTAAATTATGAATGCGTGTGATATGAGTGAGACATGCCGCGCATTTCGATGCGAACCCTCGTCATCCCCACGACTGACAGAGTCGATGACAACTGTGGATTCCACGTACTGAAATGGAAATCCAATATCGTTCTCATGGTTCACTTTTCATATTTCTTGATTTTTTTTTATTCCCCCTCTCTATCGACTTTGAATCCCGGTTTGTGGGTTCCACAATGGTTCACCTTAAAAGATGATAAAAACTGATGTCGCTCTAACACAAATGCATACGTTAACCTTGAACTTGGTGTCTTTTTCTATTCTAGAGCAAACACCTTTTGTTACACAAAAAAAGAAACCAAAACCAATCCGGAATCTATTTACATTTTTTTCTTGAAAACGGGTAGTCATCCTTTGTTATGAATCTGCGATTGAAATCAAGAGATGTGTGTGTTTATCCCTGGAGTACTGAATCACGACACGCATAATCGGAAAAAAGAGCAAAAGCAATTACATAGAGGTGGGAACAATGGGAGATTCAGATAAATAGGTGATGGTTAGGTGCTTCATGGGGTTTAAGACCGAAACGAAGTAATGAAAGGGTTCATCTTTAAAAATTCTTAAGGACGGCAGTGGTGTAAATATCGGATCAGCTGCTTTGTTTGGAAGACACATTAGGAAAAGGTATTCGTTAGAGAGCGACGATCGTCTCAAAAAGGGTTGATGTAGGTTCTGCCTTCTGAAGTGTTAGATAGACCTCCTTAAGTATGGTTTATTGGATACGAATGTGAATTATTTTGCTAATAGACTTAGGGTAGATTTGCAACGGTTTAGCTTGATAGATGTGTATCTGATTATTTGGGATGACATTGGAGATCTATTGTGAAGGTATCGGTAGTGAGGCGTTTGGATAAGAACACGTTAAAATCGGGCAGTGGAGTGATTAGCAATCGTTAAATAGAAGTACTAGTGTGCCATTTGATCTTTGTAGATCGACAATGATCCATTTTGAAGTTTAAGAAAGCTTAAGACTGGTAATGCGTATGCGATTTCTTAGAAGTACGTCCTTCAAAGCCGCTGACAAGAAGGAATCAGTTCCAGAATGTTCAGACCTTTAGAAAAAGAGGCAATTCACTTCGAGTTCGACTGTATAAATTGATAATTGATTGTATAAATCAATAAAGCCTCAGCGAAGATTTTCCACTAGATGAGATTCTAAGACTTCTTTCTTTTTCGTCCACAGGCTAGTGCGATAAGGGTGCAGGACATGAAAAACTGATGTGGTTCTTCTGCCACACCTTACCTACTCGTTGAACCAATTGGAGCTTCTGAAGAAGCAAATGAGGTTTCTGACATCTGTGTATATCAGATCGCTCAAGTTTCTTTAAGTAGAAGTCGCCTAAATGGAGCCTTCTCTTACGGGAGAGAGCTGGGCAGTTACAAAAGTCCTCTTCGTCCGTACAACTTCAACAAAAATCATTTGAATGAACGCCAAGCCTTGTTGCATGCTTGCCTTTTTTCTTCAGATAGAAATAGAAATTGGCTATCAGAAGCATAAGACAAATGGTTAGGTAAATACACGTATATCTGTTTGACAGCCAGTTGCCACTAAAGCCCGCCTTTCTTTTTCTTTTTTGAAAAGAAAGTTTTCAAATCCTAGGAGCACTCAAACTCTTTTCGGTCCATTGTACTCCCAGGCAGAAACCCCTTTTCGGTCTAGTGGTTGGAGAAACTCAGATTTTGTTCGTTTCTCTCTATATTTTCGGTGGCTGTTGCTATTCCTCGACCGGGCTCCAACCCACATAGGTCGGGTCACAAGCTAACCCACTACCCACTACACCATCGCCACCCCCTTAACTATTTTAGGCGATGTACTATTTTGACGAAGTTCCACGTCTCTTTCCACACAATCATGTTAAACATCAAATTGTTTATTCTCTAAACAGCATGATCGGATTCCTTTTTATTGGTCCTCAAGCAGTAACAGTCCGCCGTCTGCTTACAGACGAAAATGTTAAGAGATGTATCTAGAGAAAAGAGAGCTTGGTACCGATTTAATCGAAAATATGAATTGCACACGATTGTAAGGATTTGCGTTGACCAGACCTGTTGGTCGTTGCGATCGTTATGCTATCCCAATGGGCATGAGATATTTAAAGAATGGATGAAAGGGTCGGATGCACCTTAGGCATTCCTTAAACCTTCGACCAGTATAGTTCGTGAATACAAAAACTCTTTAAATTCGGTTTCAAGACTGGCATGACTCTCTAGGATGCAGGCAAACTCGATCAGCGGCAATCGTGCTGGCACGCAGCAAAAAGGACTGCAGAAAACCTATTGGCATTCTAACACGACATTTTAGTTTCCGACACTTGTGGAGATGGTGACGACACTCCGGAGATTTTTTATTTTTTTTTACCATACCTTTGCTCGTATCAGGTGGTATGCAGTTCTTCGGTCCTGATTTGTTGATGTACCTACTTGTGCCTTTAACAAAAGGCAAGTAAATTTCAGTCAAATGTGCAAAACAGGGCTTGCTCATAGTGAAGCGTTTCCTCTTTTTAAAAAGTCACTAGTACTTAAGGGGTTATGAATACCCTCTTGATGCTATTCACACAGCGCAAACGTGGGTGTAGTGATATTGAAACTCAGGTAGTATTAGGTTCCAATCTTTGCTCCAAATATGGTTTCCAAAATAACTGGGAAGGATTTTAAATATTTCTGCCATAAGCTTCTTATAATTCACAGTATTATTTTCGAACATTCCAATCACTATACAGTGCGATCGACATTTGAAACCATGTGACCACCCAACTGCCTGTGTTATGCCTATGCAGTACTAAATCTAAATCTAAATGAAAATAATCTATAAAATTCGAAGTTTCTTCTATTTAATTTTTTGTTCTAGGAAAATTAGATCACAAACTTTTAAAGGGCACCCTGTGATATCAAGTCACTTTCGAATTTCATAAAGGACATATTTTCTTTACGAACCACTTTTCCTTTTCACTTCATTTTCATTCAATCCACCAAATTTGAAACACAAATCCATATATAACATCCCTGGTTTAGCTAGACAAAACCAGTATTTTTTAAGCTAAATTTAAAAATATTAATTTTATTTCAAAAAATTAAATTTACCTAAACTGCAAGCACCGAAAAATAATAATCCAGCTAAAATGTGATAAAATGTTTGCCGCTCCATGTTATTTAAAAAAAAATAATTATTTAAATTAAAAAAATTGAATTCGTTAAACTAATTAAATTAAATTATTTCACTGAATAATAAATTTAATTTATTTATTTTATTTTTGCACAAGACACTCTACACTGCACTTCCTTAGCGTTTCGCGGATTGTTAAACAATTAACTTGATTTATAGTATGCAAGACTAATTTATTTAAATTTTTCTTATAAGAGAACTTTGCGAATTTTATCAGTTAGTTGTGACGTAATTTTCGATTTTGTTTAGACCGTTTCTTCTTTTTAAATAAATTTAATTTGAAAACTCATGCGCTGTACACGATCATTGGCAACCAGTCGTCGCAAGGGAATATTTTTGAATGAATTTGGTAGCGCAACAAATTCGAGGAGAGTGTGAGAGTGAGTGGAAAGTTGATGGACAATCGCGCGCAAGTGACTCTTCCAATTTCCAATGAGTGACAAATGAATTTTTAAATGGAAGAGGATGAGGGGCAGCAGCAACAGCACAAAAATTCCCCTTTACATTTAAAGTTCGTTGATAGATTTGAATCGCCATGGATGTGGTTTCAGATACTAATATCTGAATGTTTAATTTGTTGAATCATCCAATTAAAGAAGTCAACAGAATGTGTATCGGATATATTTTGATGAAATAAGATTACTAATCAGAAAGGGTACACTTTCTTAAGCACACAATGACGAATTGACAAAGCCATATATGCATGGGAAATATATTTAAGAGAAAAAATTTCGAAGAGAATTGGTTGAAAACAAGTATTATTAAATATTATTTAAGAGCATTATCACTCGTCAGTCAGTGTTGCTGAGGATTGGTTAAGGGAAAAGTAATGAAAAACCTAACTGAAAACTGTGAAAAAAACCTTTTTGTTAAAATGCCTAAAAACCATAATTTTTTTTAAGTCTTAGTTAACCTAACCTTGAATGATATTTTCTATCTGAAAGTTGTAATTTCGAAATTCGAAAGATTGACGAAGGAAACTGCAAAAAAGAGTATACAGGAGAATCAAGATATAGCGACGGCCAAGAGACTGACCGTTATAACTGGACGGCGCACAAAACGAACAAAATATACTTAACTTTTCTATTGTTATTGTTGAGTCACATCGCCTAAAATCGGTTAGTTGTTATGAGCGAAGACGTAGTAACCGGATTCCACTGTATAGGCCAACAACAAAAACCAGGATTAAATTTTACCCGAAAACAACAACCAAATGGCGTAAAGGGTGATTCGAGACCGCAATTCAATAAAATTAGATAAATTGAGTATCTAAAGTTGTACCCATTTAGCTTATTTGAAAGTGGAACCAGAAAGAATTAGTCAAAAAAGAATGATAAAAGAAAAACCCTCAACCAGATCGCTTTACTATACACTGTATAGTTGGGGGAGAGATAAAGTGAACCTTCAGCTAACTTCCTGAAGTGCTGTGGTAGATGCTAGACCTTCTTGCCATGACCGTAGTTGAAAGTCCGAAAGATCTGTCGTAATTCGTTTATTTGCTAAAGTTTATGGAGTTTGATAAAAAGGAACATTTCAGCATTCCACTTGTGAACATGATTCTACTGTGTGACCTGACACACGGAGATTATAGTGATGAAGGCCTGTCATGTTGTGATATCTGTCATCGGTTGAGAAAAGGACAAATTCTGAACGGTGTGCGTTGATGTGGATACATTTCTGTAACGACTTTAGATTAGATTAGATTAGTAGGTGAGGTGGGCACTAGTCCCTTATCACTGCGGACACAGGTGGGCCTATTGTGATATGCTCTGTTTAGAGGAGCTTCTCCATGATTCCGGAGTAAGTGATAAAATCGGCGATGTCTTTGGGTTAGCTGGTGGTGATATCGTCCGCCATAAGGTAGTGGTTACCTAGGAAACGATGACGTGTTTTTGTGAGACAGTTACAGTGACACAGTATGTGTTCTGCTGATTCTTCGTCTTCGTTGCACATTCTACATGTGTTGTCTTGTGCTATTCCCATAGTCATGAGATGTTTTTTTAAGCCTGTGACTAGTCGAATCTGACTTCTCGTTAATGGTAGAAGTCGTTTCGTTCTTTTTTGGGAGGTGGTTTGTATAAAGGCTTTAGCTTATCTGTTACCTTCCATTTCTGACCAGTAATGTTGTGCTTTGTCTTTTAACCAATTTTTTACACAGTCTTTGGCTGTGCTTGTTGGGAGGCCACAGAATGGTCTTGGCAACATAAATGAGCCTTTTCTGGCCAGTTCATCTGCATTTTCATTGCCTTCATATCCGCTATGGCCCGGTACCCAAATGAGATGAACTCTGTTTGTTTGGAGGTTATTTCACAGGCGTTTATTGCTTGCAGGGCTGCTTTGCTGTCAGATAGGATATAAAGGTTCTTGTTGAATATATATAGATCTGTTTATATTTTCTCTGGTGCATGATTCTATTGCGTGAATCTCTGCCTGGAATACTGAGCTGTTTTTCTCCATGCTGCTATATAGAGAGGTTTTGGTATATAATTCATAGACTCCAGCTCCAACTCCTTCACCTGTTTTAGATCCATCTGTGTACCATACATGAGAATCGTTCGCAAATGTTGGTTTGTTCTGTTCCCAGTTATTACGCTCTAGAAATGTCACCAAGAAGTTTTTGCTGAAGTTGAATTTTTTTATACATCTGTCAGATAGTGTGATTCCGAGCAGTTCATTTGTTGTCAATGCTAGAGTAATATCTGAATGAATCAGTGTGGAATTGGATTCATCTTCTGAGATGAGCATGTAAGCGTTAACTATTGCTTCTTTCTTGAACAGAAGGGGTGTAAGATTTAGTAGGGTTTCTAACGCTGCGGTTGGAGCTGTTCTCATTGCTCCTGTTGTGCACACACAGGCTAGTGTTTGCAGTTTATTGAGCTTGGTCTGTGAGGTCTTTTGCTTGATATTTTCCCACCAGACCGGTGCAGCGTAGGTGAGGATAGGTCTGACTATGGCTGCGTATACCCAAAGCGTCATTTTGGGGTTAAGGCCCAGTTCTTTCCTAGAAGACGACTTTGTTTAAGGAGATTCTTTTTCCTTGCTCCAGCGAATATAGGTAATACTTTGCACAATCTGTATAGATGCAACTTATCGATTTTGTGTTAAGCGAGAACATGTTGACAAGCCTAAGTAGTGGACTTAGTAAAACTAAATTGAAAACTTAAACCAAAATATTTACTTTTAACCTCAATTTCAAGCTTAAACATAGTTTTTAAAAAATGGGGTCTTCAACCAAAGATAATGTTGTGGATGTATGTACGCTGCCGGTTTGGTGGCCTGCTTTCAAAAGAACAGACAACATAAAAAATAAACTTATCAGGGTTCGAAGAACAGCGGGGATACAAGTGCCTACTAGTCTAAACCGACCGAAGCTCCTAAACAAAGACAACCATGGTTGCTGGTCTGCTAAGCCCTGCTGGACAATGCAATATTCTAGGTATAATGTCAAGGGATCTAGTGATTACTTCACAACCAAACTAAATTAAAAACAAGAAGCAAAAAAGTGCAAGTTTCCTTCCAGGGAGAAAGCGAAAAAATCATAAAGGAATCCTATGCAGTTACCTTTACCGACGGTTACAAAAGCTAGACTTTGGAATCACTACGGTAATCTTTTCAGAAGCACTAAATATATCTAAATCATATTTATTTCTAATTCATCCAGCGTGCTCTACTCAGATTTTAAAGCAATTTGGGAAGAGTGCCGGACCATTAACTGAACAAGTTGACGCAAACTAATCACAGCTATCTTAAATGACTGTCAAGCCGCTATTATGGTTATGGATTCAGCTGCCTTGCCTCCAAAGAAAATATGACAATGCAGGAAGTAGTTAGTCCAGGTTGTCGTTTCATAATAACTTTTCTGGGTTTTTGATCACAGCAGTATTGTGGGAAATGAACAGGCTGAAGAGCTAGCCAGGGAAAAGTCAATCCTTCACAGCTCCACATTGGAAGAGGTTCACACACTTTTCTTCAAAGGCCAATGCTACGTAAACCAGCTTAAAGATCTAGGCTATATCCAGGAAAATGTGGCTGCCTTAAAACTGGACCAAAACAGTAATCGTGTAGATATTTTCACGGCTGTGGTGCTATACAAGAGCTACTGGCAAGTGGAGATCCATAATGAAAGTCTCGTTATATCCCTCAACACACATTGTCAAAGATGCATGATGGATATGAGCACGAAACCCACATTGTGATCACGGAAGAAATTAGAGTCCGCAGAGGCAAATGCTTAAAGAATTGAAGCTTAGAGAGCGATATTGCAGAAGAGAACTAGGGCCACTCATCAGGTGGAGAATTCGTCCTTCATGCTGAACTATGCGAACGCATAGACCACATCAAATTCAGATGGTTGTGATCTTGCGTTGAAGGCATATGGATTGAGTTGGTTAAGCCACAAACTGCACCAGCTGTACACCGACTAACATAGCTTGGTCATGCAGAGCGAACATATGCTAGAAGAAGAAGTCCTCGAAGTCATTCCAGATGGACTAGGTGGAAAATGCAGAGCCAATCTTCAATAACATCCGCATGTGGATGATGATCTCAACCAATAAGGCGTACGTGATTGAAAGCAGGAGATCATGCCGACTTTAGACGCCTGTTGGTGATGCCCTGGTTCACTCGATACTGCAGTGTCATATAAAGTTAGTTGTTGAGGTCATAGTAGCTTGAATTTCCCGATGTAGACCAACTAGTATGTGCTCACTTTGAGATGTTTGCACTTCTCGATAAGCGCACGTGCCATAGTGACTAATACTAATAACAAGGGGCGACATTGGTGACTTTGTTTTATCTTCATCAGGCCTCTCCCAAGAGTAACTCTCTATGATTAATTTTGCTTATCAGCCATTGGAAACGCTTTCCCTAGTCTCCAACAAGTTTCGAAAAGGTGCATGCCCAATCCTCAATGTCATGAAAACTTTCATTTTCATTTGAATTCCAAAGTGCATTTCCTCAGATGGTTCGCATTTTATAAACCCTTTTGTGCAGTTCCCTCCCATATAGCTAATGAGACCATAAACCATTCTCTAGGTCACCCAGGCCGTCACGTCCAAAGAAAGAATGACTCTAGAAATGCACCTTGAAATATAAAAACTTTTACTGTCATAAATTACGAGTTTTAGGGCACGGCGGTGTGGGCTCGATATTCTTTTAATTACGAATTAAAGGTCGCTCAGGTGTGCGGAATGCGAAATGCGAAGTGCGAAATGCAGTCGCTCATTCGTTTTCATTCACTCATTCCTCGAGTTGGGTGTTGTCCTTTTTTGCAGAAAGTACTGGAGGCCGCAATTATTTAGAAAGTCGCTGATCTCATCGTTTGCAGGACCGGGTGTAACAGACGTGAACTTGTGATTAGTACTTGTTAATGACATTTAACAATTCTCAGCCATTCAGCCCGGCAATGGTTGTGCTGGCTACGTGCGAAGATTCCAAAATGAATTGCGCACCCACTTCTGTTTGGGGTTCCTGAGACTTTTTGGACAACACGAACCAGAAGAGAATTTCATTTTATTGTTCTTTGGGAATAATATCATACGGGTTGGGGTCTTCAGAAAGGCCGACAAATTAGCATAACAACGAGTGTATTGAACGCATTGGTTGGTGATTGATGTCATGGTGTATAGTTGGATTGGATTTGGGACAATATGGCTAATTTGCAATTGATCTGGCGGGGGAAGTGGGACCAACGGTGAGGACTTCCAATCGATAGAAGAGTTAGGCACTTTAAGATTTTTAATTTCTACCGTTTGCCGCATTATTCGTGGAACGAGTATGGCGTTATAGAATTTTGATGGGGGTCATTAATTTATAGAGATATCGTGATGACTCCAAAGGAGGCGAATGGAATCACAATAGGGCACACCCCCCATGGTGGTTAATTATTTGCTGACAATCACTGAGAGAGGTTGTTATTTTTAATTAGATATTTCCAAATTTATTTTTAGTGCCATATGTTATGTCCAACGCGAGATAGCACCTGACAATTACACAATAACACGTGCAACGCTAGCGGAACTCAAACAAGAAATAAAGAAACTAAAACCAAAGAAAGCTCCTGGTTACGACCTAATAACCGGAGAAGTCCTAAAAATCTTGCCTAGAAAAGCTTTAGTCAAGCTTCTCTACATTATAAATGCTGCGCTAAGATTATAATACGTCCCGAGCCAATGGAAAATCGCGGAAGTAATAATGATACTGAAACCAGGAAAACCGCCGAGTGACAAGAAGTCTTATAGACCCATTTCGCTGCTCCCAATCATATCTAAAATCTTTGAGAGAATATTACTAAAGCGCTTACAGCCGATCATCGAGGAACAAAATCTTATTCCTGATCACCAGTTTGGATTTAGAACGAAGCACTCACCTATTGACCAGGTGCACAGAATCACGAATAGAAAAAGCTCTTGAAGAAAAAAAGATCTGCTCAAGCGTATTCCTTGATGTCTCGCAAGCCTTCGATAAGGTATGGCATGAAGGCCTAAAGCTCAAACTACGTCAGGTCCTGCCTGCAGGCCTATATAACATACTGACAACATATCTCGGGAGTAGACTCTTCCGTGTCAGGCACGGAAACGAATTCTCGCAATTCAAAGAAATTTCAGCCGGCGTACCCCAAGGAAGCGTCCTTGGCCCGCTTCTGTATCTCCTGTTTACCCGTGATATACCTCAAGAAGAAGACACCGTCCTTGCTACGTTTGCCGATGACACTGCTATTTTAGCAGTAGGCAAAACGACTGAAGAAACAACAGTCAAACTACAAAACGCTTTGAATAGTGTAAACGAATGGACAAAGACATGGCGGATCGCCCTTAACGAGACCAAATCTGTTCATGTAAACTTCACATACAAGAAAACGAACAGCTTGCCTGTCTTCATAAACTCGGTGCGTATTCCCTTTGCCAACGAGGCTAAATACCTCGGAATGACACTTGACGCAAAACTAAAATGGAAGTCGCACGTGAAAAAGAAACGTAAAGAACTAGAAACAAAATACAGAGAAATGTATTGGTTACTTGGGAAACATTCCAAGCTTACTACTGAGAACAAGCTGCTTTTATACAAGCAAGTGCTAAAGCCGGTATGGACATATGGTATACAACTCTGGGGTTGTACCAAACAAACAAATGCCAATATTTGACAAACTTTTGAAAATAAAGTGCTACGAGAAATTGTCCACGCACCGTGGTACATAAGAAATGATGATATACACAGAGATCTTGGAATTCCTACTGTAGAAGATGAAACTTAAAACTTCGCGCGAAAGCACAAAAATCGACTTAACGAACACGTAAATAATACAGTCCTACAACTTCTGGACGAAAGAAATGTACTGCGCCGTCTACAAAGGACCAAACCCTTGGACTTAGCACGATAAAAATTAACCGCGCCTTAATAGCGGAACAAGCAGGAACTTTCATTGGAAAGTCTCTATATCGTGTTAAAAAAATTGCTAGATAAGTCCTTACTTAGTTGCAATAACTAACAAATTTACATCGTAGGGAGGTGTTTTTAGTGAGTAAGAATCTCACACTACTATGAGCACACGTCTGTCCTCATAGTGTCTTTGCAAGATTTTCACCTACCCCGGAAAAAAAAAAAAAAAAAAATGTTATGATTGACTGTTTAGAGTTTTGTAAAAAAAAAACCCCATTCAAGATTCATATGCTGTAAAGGGAATGTCCCTGTGGATTTAAGCAAATAATAAAGTTCGTCATCACTACAATTAATGATGGCTACACTCTTAAATGACCTTATGATGTAAGCTCCTTAAACACGAACATGAGAAGTAGTTTAAAATGTGAATTTTTCTACTTTTTCTCTCTATGACTGGTCTTGTATAAAGAAAGGTTTAAGAATGTTGGAGGAAATCCTAAAACGCAACCTGGCAGCGTCGATAGAAACTAAAAAGGCAAGAAGATCACTTGTCAGCCGCTATATAGATTAAGCTGTTCATGGTTAAATCTTCCCATCCACGAACCATATACTTTTCAACAAAGACCTAGATGTAGATCGTAGATCGTTCGCACTATAAAGCGAGACAAGGGCAGTCGTGGTTTGTATAGAGTGCGCTACGACTCAATTGATTTCTTAGCCCCAAGAAACGGCGATGGGAAAGAATGGGTGGCCATGGTGTAGTGGTTGCATCATCACTTGTCACGCTGAAGGTTCCAGGTTCAAGTCCCGAAAATCAATCAACTGCGAAAAAGCTGACGTCAACTCAACTGCATAGGCATAACACTGGCAGCAGGGTGGTCATATGGCTTGAAAGTGTTAGTTGGACTGATGACATCGAAATGTTCGAAAGAAATACTGTGAATTGTAAGCAATGGCAACAGTATCAACAATTCTCCCTAGTCATTCTAGACACCACCCTCGGAGCAAAAATTGAAACCTTGTACCACCTGAGTTTCAAAATCAGTACACCAACACTAGTGGTGTGTGAATAGCATCATAAGGGTATTCATAACTCTTTAAGCACTAGTGAATTGTACACAAACTACAAATTACTACTCCGTCTTGATGCTGTGACCAAGTTGTCGGTTGTGCCGCAAAGCCTTTTCGGCCCAGAAAGTGAGGGAAAGGCTAAAAATAGTCGAAAGCTGGAATCGTTGTTAGTTGACTGCATAGATATTTATATGTGCTTTGTCTTATTCTTTTATTTTAGCGCCTATTCGAAGGTAGAGCTGATGATGTCAATGTCGTTTGCAGAGAAAAGTACATTGTTGGACTAATTTCTGGAAGAGAGTGCCCAGGATGTCGGCTTGTTTCACACTGTTTTTCTAAGTAATCAATGAAAACGCTGCAAACAGCGAGTTGCTTCATCTAAAGTCTGTTGTGTTAATTGAATATTTTCTGAGCAAAACAAAGCAGCGTCTTCCCTCATAAGTGGGTGAACATGATGCGGTATAACGTATAGCTCATCCTTTTTCTACTACCATACAAGGCTTTGGTATCGATGGTTCTATCTAGTTCAGCTTAAGACTTTTTGGTCTTCTCCGAAATTTGGCGCAAAGTGAGGATTTGGTAAGAACAATCCATTGAATGTCATTTTCTAGAACACACTAATAACTTTCAAAATTTAATGGTGCACAGATTCTAATCATAAGGCAAGGGCATCCTCCTTACCCAGTAATCTTCGGAAGTTCCAAAAAACCATCTGGGCTATCAGCTTTGTTTAACTTACTTTAGCTGTATAAATTTTAGTCCAATAAATCTTCTCACAAAAATTTATCTAAAGGCTTCTGATTTGAATTCGTTATTCATGTATGGAAATTCGATTTTTTTCTTTTCGAGTTGTAGACATTCCTTTTTTGATTTTGAAAATTAATACTGGTTCTAGTTCTTTTCTGAACCATCTCCTTCTAGTCGTGTATACTACCAGGGTTTACGTGCATGCACTGAACGTTCAATCAGCTCTTTTGATTACGTAGTCGAGTGCTGTCTAACACATCAATTGCATTGCTCCTACTAGTTTGCCGTTGAAGGACTTCTAGAGATCTCCAGTTATTGAAATTGCAACCTTCTAAAGCTGAACATTCGAACAGTGTTTTATCTAGCCCTTATACCTTTGCTGAATTTGATAGTACAAGAGCTTATGTTTTTTGAACTTCGAGGTAGTAAGGGACTTTGTCTACCTTGGCTGTGCTATTCTGAAAATGATATCTCATCAGAAATCAAACGAAGAATAACACTTGCCAATCGCTGTTTCTTTGGGCTGAGGGGGCAATCGAGTAGTAAGACCCTCTCCCGAAGAACTAAGGAAACTCTAGACAAGACCTTAATCATCCCAGTCCTGCTCTATGGCGCTGAAGCATGGATTTTATCAAAGGCGGATGAAGATACCCTTAGTCGCTTCGAGCGAAAAGTTCTTCGTAAGATATTCGGTCCCGTGTGCGTTGACGGGTTTTGAGGAGGAGGTTCAACGACGAATTATACGCGCTGTACAGCGACATCGACCTAGTCAAAAAACTACGCATTGGTCGTAGGACATGTAGAGCGAATGGACACCAACGCTCCGGCCCGAAGAGTCTTCGAGTCCAACCCGGAGGGACAACGCAGTAGAGGAAGATCTAACCTAAGGTGGCGCGCACAAGTAGAATGGGACCTCACCCAACTTGGAGTGCGTAACCAAAGGCGGTTAGCTAAGGACCGGGCTAATTGGAGAAGCTTGTTGGTTAAGGGCCAAGGTTCACCCTGAACTGTAGCGCCACCTAAGAAAGTAAGCAAGAGCTTATGTTTGTTCCTATGACAACATTTATCATCTATTCTAGTGCTCTGATTCAGAAAGCTGATCCAGTTCTGTTAAGTAATTCCTTCCTCCAAAGATTCCTGCACTGGAGATCGTTGATCTTCTATAATAAGTGACTACATCGTCTGGGGAATTACCTTAAGACCAATCGCCAGAAATGAAAGGCATTGGTGTTTTAAATTGTTATCCAAAAAACTACAATCTGACGACTATGTGGAAGACCAGCTGGCTTTTTACATCGAAACCTGGGAACTCTATATGAGATCGAGAATCTATTTTTATATTTCAATAATTCAACAAAGCTCATCTGCACAAAGTTAACTATACCGAGGTCTTTGGTTGTTCCAGCTAATGACTGACCGACCACAAGTTTTTCTGAGTCAGTTTTAAACGTGACTCTAAGAACCTTTCGCTTGACATGAGGTGATGAAGACGTAATATACTTATATTCACATGACTAATTATGAATTATAGTCGTTGGACTTTTGTCGCAAGGGTTATGGTGTTCGTATGGAAGTTTCTCAACAACTCGTCAGATGCGTTAGTCATTCAGCTAGAACATTTCGTTAATGTATCCATTCAATTTCAAGAATGCGCATTTTAATAGCGATATTAAGATTTTTGTTTCATTAAGTGACGAAAGTACGTGTGTGAACTTTTAATTATTTATAATTACTCACTTATGTGGTGCATTATTCACCCGAAAATGTTATTTTAAGAATTCGCAGATTGACTGACTTATAGATTTCCTTGTGATTTCTTCTTATAATGAGTGTGGTTTGATCTAGGTCAGGAAACCCCGATAAGGGAATATTTTGTGTAGAAAGGGGCACACTGACTGGACTTATTTTTGCAGAATGTGTGTCACATGGGGGTATTGTAAAAAATTATATTGCAACATCAACTAATGTACTCGTGGAGAGACTGCATGTGGCGCTGCCGCCTTCTATCCTCATCAATTTAGTATTTATTGCTTTCATTTATTTCGATCAACCTTTTGGGCATTGAGTGTAGATTTGTCTTTAAATAGAAGGTTCCGAGTTCTTGTTACACTGTTATTGCTGCTCAATAAAGCCAGTTTTTTCGGGATCCCTGTCAGATGAAAAACCCACCCACCAAAATCGTACAGACTTAGTGGTTTCTTGTTTTGAGACTGCCGAGGCGGTCATAGCAAACGAATACTCTTGGCTAGAATCTAACTCCCCTTTTAGGTTAGGTTAGGTTAGGTTAGGTAGATAGGTGTCCCATGAGACGCACTTAGGCTCAGAGCCCGGTGTGAAGAAGAATTCTACCCGTAAAACCATTTCAAGTTGTTGATAAATGAGAGGATCTTCCTTAGGAGGATTTGACTTAGGTCACCGTTGTCGTTATAATGATAGTGCCCAAGAATTGTTTTTCTGCTGTGAGAGAGCGCTGGAAAATGGCAGAGGAGATGAGTTGTGCTTTCCTCCTCCTCCTCATCCCTAGAGCTTCTGCAGAAATCATTGCAGGGAGCTCCTAATCTTCTGGCGTGTTGTCCTAGTAGGCAGCGGCCTGTGATGGCACCAATAATAGTACGAATTTGTGTTTTGTTGAGAGTAATAACCTCCCTTGACTTATGGTCGTTAATTTCAGGCCACATAAGTCTGGTGGAGTGACACGTATGACCGCCTTTCCACCTGGAGTTAGTTTCTCTTGTTATATTTTGTGTGATAATTAGTTTCACTGTACTGTTAGGTGTACCCAGGCCTTTGGTATGAGAGGGAATCTCTAGGTTCGTACCAGATCTGGCAAGTTCGTTGGCCTTGCGGTTACCAGGGATGTTCCTATGTCCAGTCATCTCTCTAAGAGACGATAGGCAGTCGAGGACCATCAGAGAGTTGTTAGTGACATTTGATAGGGATTTCAAAGCTGCTTGGCTGTCGCTGAAGATACAGGTTTCTTTAGTAGATACAATGTTCCACTTCAGCCATGATAAGGTTTCCTTTACCGCCATTATTTCCGCTTGAAAAACACTACAGTGATCAGGGAGGTGAATCGCCTGGTTAATGTTAAGTTTGTGTGAATGTAAGCCGCAGCCCACACTTTCATCGGTCTTAGAGCCGTCTTTATAGATATGAATCTGTTTATTAACGGATTTGAAGACTCTGTGCCAATTCTCCCGTAGGGGAATTGTGACCTCAAATACCCTTTCAAAGGAGTTGAACGGGAGAGTTCTATCAAATTTGTTTGGTAGGTTGTGGAATCAGTGCAAAATACGGGACTGACCATTAGGTAATTGGTTCCAAAGCGAAGTTGCTTTCAGACGGGCTGCTGCGTTTGCCGCAACTTGCTTGGCTAGGGAATCCAAAGGTGTGAGGTTCAGGATGGTCTCTAACGTAGCAGAGGGGGTTGATCTTAGGGCCAACCTTTAAACTTTGGTTATTTTGTTAAGATATGAGCTTTTATCGAGTGCAGTCCTCCATACTAAACCTCCATAAAGAATTGTGGGTCTGACTGTGGACGTATAGAGCCAATAGGTAACTTTGGGCGTGTAACCCCACTTGCGACCAATGGTTCCCTCGCAGGTGTAAAGGGCTACCAAAGCTTTTTTGACTCGATCAGTGATAGTGGGTTTTCCAGCTTAGCTTCCTTTCGAAAATGACACCAAGGAATCTGGCCTCATTGGAAAAAGTTAGCCTTATACCGTTGAGTTTAGGAGGGATGGTTGCAGGAATTTTGTATTTCCTGGAGAAGACAACGAGCTCCGTTTTGTGTGGGTTTACATAAAGCCCAGAGAGAATAGAGAGGGAATTGCTCATCAGTTCGTTAAAAACCTGAGAGTACATTCCTGAGATAGCAATAGCAACGTCATCTACGTATGCCACCGCAATGTAGCCATTCCTTTCCAGGTCCACAAGTAGACTGGTAAGAGTCATATTCCTAAAGAAAGGCGAGAGGACCCACCCTGAGGAGTACCTCTGCTGACAGATTTTCGAGCCATGACTTCGTCCATCCGAGCGTTGACAACTCTTCCGCACAGGAGTTGGGTAATCAACGCGATGAGTGATTCATTAACCACAAGATCTGTCAGTGCTCCAGTAATTGCATACGGTTTGACGTTGTTGAAAGCTCCCTCAATATCAAAGTAGGCAGCTAAGGTGTATTGTCTATTTTTAATGGACCTCTCGATGGTTTGAGTGAGTGTTTTGGTCGACTTGCCCTTATTATAGGCATGCTGACAGTTTGAGATCCAACTAGTATTTATAGTTGATCTAAGGTGGATTTCAATGCTTCTTTTAAATATTTTTAAAAGAAACGAAGACAGATTTATGGGTCGAAAGTCTTTGGGGTGAGTGTGTGAGCTCTTGTCCGCTTTGGGGATGAATACTACATCAGTTTGCTTCCAATTGTTAGGAATGTAAGTGCGGGAGATGCAGCTTTTAAAGATCATGAGCAACCAAGGGAGAATACTGTCCTTTGATTGCTGCAGTTCTGCTGCGAAAATCCCATCTGGTCCAGGTGATTTATATGGTTTGAAGCTTGAAATAGCCCAAACAACTTTTTCATAAGAGATGAGTTCATCCGTCAACCCATCCGGAGGAGCCCTGTGTGAAAAACGCCCCACTGTAGAGGCTGTTGAGTCAGGGAAGTTAGTGTCAAGAAGAAGATCGAGGATCTCACTATAGTTAGAGGTCCACGAACCGTCTCCTTTAAGAATGTGAGAGGGGGTAGCAACATTGCTAGGCAGGATTTTTCGCAGCCTAGCTACTTCCGCAGTGTTCTCGATACTACTACAGAACTGTTCCCAGGAGGATTTTTTTTTTAAAAGAACAGCTCTTCTTTGCACACCCTGAGATGCTGTTTATAGGATGTCCAATCAGAGGTCTTTCTAGTCTATTTCGCTCTGTTGAAGGCTCTCCTACAAGCCTTCCTATAAAGGTCCAACTCTACACTCCACCAAGGTGGTTTTTTCCTTCCTCCTGATCTGGCTATGGGGCAGGATGCTTTGAAGGCATTGTCAAGCATTCAGGTTAGACTATCGACCATCTAATTCAATTTCATCAACCAACTATCAATTTCAAAGGTGGTGGAGGGTGAATAGAGAGGCAGTGGTGGTAAGAGCTTTTAAAAAGAGTGCAGAATTTACGAGAGTCAGTTTTCTTTTTATTACGAAAGACTACCTGCGGCTGAATAATTTCCGAGATCCGTGGATGTACCTGTGATCGGAGAAGGAGTGTTCTTTCGATACCCTCCAGTCTGTCATACGACTGGACGAAACGAGGGTGATATCAATCACCTCTTGTCGGTTTTTAGTGATGAAAGTTGGCTCATCGCCTTTGTTACATAAAGATAGAGACGAGTTAAGTATAAAACTAAAAAGAGACTCACCTCTGTCATTTATGTTTGTACTGCCCCAAATGGTATGAAGAGCGTTGGAATCAGCTCCGGTAATCATACGGGCGTTGTTGTCTTCAGCCTGAGCAATCATTCTCTGTACCATACCGGAACGGAGAGGTCCGGGATCGCCGTAGGGGAGATATGCAGCAGTAAACCAGAATAATTCCCCATTCATCATAACACTAGCTACTGTGAAAGGAGGGTACGGAGGAACCGCTCGGTTCCATCATCTATGCCTCTGAATGCATTGGTTCAGTATGATGAGCTGCTTTGGGTGTTATTTTTGTTAAAATTTTTTTGTTTGAAGAATTCAAATTTTGGGTTCCACGAGTAGCAGGGAAAGTTCGTCCATCCACACAGAGCCCCGCATTGTGTGGACAAGGCTAGTTACTGCTGAAGGGCGCCCGATATCATGCAGGCTCCGTTGGCGACTGGGCTATTTGATTGGGCTCCCAGCTTGGTCGATCCTTGTCACGGGTCGCTTAGCAACTTGATACAGCCCAAGGGAATTTAAGAGGGGATGGGAGGCATGCGATTCGAGGAGACGATAGAAAGAGGGAGGAGAAGTGGAGAAAAGTCCATTGTCCACGGGGATGTTAGTCCCAACTATCTGAGGTAGGAGTTCGGAAAGAGAGTACCCATACCGTGCGCCGTACAGCCCCCGATATGTGTCCTGAATTTCCACACCCCTGGGAGAAGCACACGCAAAACTGAAAGAAGTGGACACCAAATATAGGAAAAACATACGAACAAGGACAGGTGGAAGTACATGCAAAACTGCCTGAAGTGGACACAAAATATAATAAAAACAAACGTACAAGGACAAGTAGAAGTACATGCAAAACTGCCAAAAGTATACACAAAATATAAGAAAAACATACGAAAAAAAACACAGGTAGAAGAACATGCAAAACTGCCAGAAGTGGACACAAAATCTATGAAAAACATACTCACAAAGACAGGTAGAAGTACATGCGAAACTGCCACAAGAGGACACAAAACATAGAAAAACATATGAACAAGGACAGATAGAAGTACATGCAAAACTGCCAAAAGTGGACACAAAATATACATGCGAAACTGCCAGAAGTGGACACAAAATATAAGAAAAACTTACTCACAAAGACAGGAAGAAGTATGTACAAAACTGCCAGAAGTGGACACAAAATATAACAAAATTATACGAACGAGGACACGTAGAAGTACATGCAAAACTGCCAGAAGTTTACACAAAATATAGAAAAACAAACTAACAAGGACAGGTAGAAGTATGTGCAAAACTGCCAGAAGTGGACACGAAATATAAGAAAATTATACGAACGAGGACAGGTAGAAGTACATGCAAAACTGCCACAAGTGGACACAAAATATGAGCAAATCATACGAACAAGGACAGTTAGAAGTACATGCAAAACTGCCAGAAGTGGACATAAAATATGAGAAAAACATAGGAAGGGAAATCCTTTCCCGTCAAGCCTATTACCTAATATAACCTAACCTAGAAGTACATGCAAAACTTCCAGAAGTGGACACAAAATATGAGCAAATCATACGAACAAGGACAGTTAGAAGTACATGCAAAACTGCCAGAAGTGGACTCAAAATATAAGAAAAACATACGAACAAGGACAGGTAGAAGTACATGCAAAACTGCCAAAAAT